>OX645063.1:104491426-106891426 GCA_951905685.1 Eumerus sabulonum | reverse complement strand
TGCTTCCTTGATAGCTGAGCTGCAAAGGAGCCACATGTTGTTGATGTTTATGTCCGACGTAGACATATTTGTGAGTCGTCCGCTCAGTTGTTTTTTATAGTCTCTGGTGATCTCTAAGGTACTCAGGCTTGCATTGTTGAACCTCCTCTTGGTTGGCTAATACAGCCTTGCAACATTGGAAAGTCGGGCTCTGAGTCTAACTGACACTAGGAAATGGTCAGAGCCGACTTTTGCCCTTTTCAACGTTCTAACATCCAGGATGTTTGACGCATGCCTTGCATCTATGAACACATGGTCAGTTTGGTCCCCACTCGTAGTTCGACCGTCTGGACACCACCAAGTTGCTGTTTGGATCTTCTTGTCAGGAATATTTGTGCTACTTGTTACCGTATGACGAACTGCCGCAAAGTCCGTAAGTCGGTGGCCTGTTGTTGTATCGTGGAGACTGTACCTTCCGACTACTCCGCCAAAGATGTCCTGCTTACCGATTGTGTCGTTAAAGCCCCCCGTATGATTTTGGTGGGTTCATCAGCCTCAATAAGGGCAACCATTAGAAATGGCAATATAAGTTCAAAGGTGACCTTCCAAGTTGCTGTTTTGTCTTTGCAGTTGTGTGATTCTCCAGGAGGCTTTGCACAAAAGAAGTCTTATGAAATCAGTTATTGTTATCAGGTAAGAGTAAGTGATCTTATCAGAGTCATAAGGGGTAGTACGAAGAAACAAGCGGCAAACCAGTGTTAAAAAAATGAGGTAGTATGCGAACGAGCTATGTTGGTTAGGAGCCGAGTCTTTCCTTAACACTGGAGTACACGCGTGGCCTACTATAGTAGACCATACATGCAGTTTTGTTCATAACTTAACATTTTTTTATGTAAGAGCGGTGTAATTTCAGATAAGCCTACTCAACTAAATTTTTCAACAGGTTAGTTCCTCTCTTGATTTGATCGCGTACGCATAATTCTATAATTAAGCGCCAAAGTCAGCTGTCTACCATAGTAGTCCGCGCGGGTATCAGTGTACCAAATTAAGGCAGTCCATTTGTATTGAAATATCTATCATTATTAACAAAAATATATCTATTGAAGATATAATGAGCGGACTAGGAATATTGTCTAGACTTTAAACTAATCTTAAGTTGTTAAATAATAAAACTTTCCAATCCCTAATCCCTAATCGCTCCCTGTAATAAAACTTATGCCTCAAAAAGGACAATAAGGGTATTGCAGATTTTTCATAAAACATCTGTAGCCTACTTCCTGTATTTTTTGTATACTTAAGCAATCGTTTACGATAGTCCTCACTCAGTCACTTGTAGACCCTTCCGAGAGTTCGTATTTTTAGTATTGGTGTTGGTAATATTTCTAATAGTTTGTGTTGTTTTTTAAGTGTACAAGGCGAACCTTGATGCTTTATAAGATATAAACGTTTTTTATCATGAGTATTTCAGACGTGAAGAGATGGCTTTTAGAGACGGAGACTGAAAGTGTCTCCGATGATCTAATTGAGAGTGAAGAAGACGAACTTGCACCGCTACCGGATTTTGAAGCCTTTGTTCATGAAGCGGAATCTCAGGAAATTGAAACACTCGAAACTGGATTGATTGACTCTGACCACTTTTCGGAATCGGATAATATTCCTCTGGCGGAATTGACTGGTAAAAGACCAAGAACTTACAAAAGTCCAAATTGTACAATTTGGTCAAAACACGTACCACCAGAGCCACTAACATTCGGGTAAGACCACCGGGCCCAAAAGGAGAAGCAGCTATGAATGCAAAGGATTCGGTGTCTAGTTTTGAATTATTTTTCATACAAGACATTATGGAGATACTTGTGAATTGCACTAATATATACATTGGTAAGATAAAGGACAACCTCCAAAGAGACCGCGACGCTAAACCCACCGACGTTATTGAAATGCGAGCTTCCCTGGGGTTGTTGTATGTTATGGGAGCATCCAGAAATGGACGTCGGAATATAAAATGTTTTTGGGATAACTCTCAAGGCACTGGATTAGAGATTGTTTACACGACGATGTCAATAAATAGATTCCGTTCTCTTATAAGAGCTATAAGATTTGATGACGTCACTGACAGAGCCCAACGCCGAGAATTTGATAAATTGGCCCCTATAAGAAAAGTTGTAGAACTATTTAGTATCAATTGCCGTAATAATTTCGTTCCCAGTGACTATTCTGGAGTTCTGGAGCCACTTTACGATTTAGGTTGTAATGTGACAATGGATAAATATTTTACAAACCTACCTCTGGCTAAAGAACTGTTGCAGAAGAAAATCCCAGTTGTGGGTACTATGAAAGCTAATCGACCTGAAATACCAAAGAAATTCAAAGCTTCAAAGCTTCTAAAAATAGAATAATCAAGAGTTCGATTTTCGGATATCAGAAGGACGTGACACTTGTATCTTATGTCCAAAAATGAGACAAGTCGGTCACATTACTTTCAACAATGCATAACGATGCAACCATTGATCCCGATACATAGGAAGAGTGCAAACCTGAAATAATTACTTTTTATAATCGTACGAAGGGTGGTGTTGACGTCCTTGATAAAATGGAAGGAACTGTCGTCAATGGCCTCTCACAATATTTTTTGATCTGATGAACATTGCTGCAATCAACGCCCTTGTTATCAACCAAACAAACGTCAACTTTGAAAAAATTGTGAGGCGTAACTTTTTGCAGGACTTGTCCTTCAAGCTGATAAAACCGTTACTTAATCGCCGGCTATCGATTGAAACAATTCCTAGGCAACTAAAAATTAGAATTGGGAGACTTCTAGGTACATCTGAAGAGGTACAGCACGATCTGACACCGAAGATGGGGCGAGTTGGCAGATGCCCTTATTGTACCAGAGCTCGAAATAAGTCCACAAAAAAATGGTGCAAGACCTGCATCAAATGGGTTTGTCCCGATCACCAGTCTGTGCTATGTCTTCAATGCTACGAAAATTGATTTTTTTTTTATTTATATAAGTTAGCAATAAAAATATGAAACATTAAGCATTGAAGTGCCATTTTTGTTGTTTTTTTTTTGTATTGAAGAAGTAATTTTTATTAAACTTGAAGTTCCTTCATAATATTTATGGATTGAGGTTTTTAAATGTTTAAAACAATAAATGCATATATTATTTTAATACTCGTTTCATTTATGTATTTATAAAATAAAAAAATATTAACATTTTTAAATGGTCTACCATAGTAGGCCACGCGTGCATCGGTGTAAAAAAAAGGGGCGCGTGTACTCCAGTGTTAAGGGCCTTGAGGGCTTCTTTGAGATCGAAAATCAATAACTTAGGCACTCAAACAATAAAGGCAACGGAACTAAAAAGGCTAAAATTCGGAGACTAGCCAAGCTGTGCGCAAAAGTAACTAGGGAAAATATCAGAACATCAATTACCATGTACATACATACATACATACATATGTATATGCTCTGCAGTAAGTCGACAGAGAGGTAAAAGATTATTGAGTGAATAGATAAGAATCTTTTGTTCCTCAGCTATGTATGTACATACATATACATTCTTACAGCAGTACAAAATTGAAAAGGCTTAAATATACCCTTGGGTCCTTGGGAAGAGATTTACCCATCACAATCACTGCCATAGACAGAAGTCCCAAACCGCCTCTATGATTAATTACTGCCCAAATCGAACCAAACGCAGCTGTATCTCGTTCTCAATGATTGTAAAATATCTCTTCATTAGACGGGCAAAAGTAATCGATCGTCCAAATGCTTAATATAAGCTGACAAAAACCCAAAAATCCGACATTCAAATAAACTGTTTAGGGTTTCGTTTAATTGAAAAACCATGTACATATAGTAGATTGGTAAAGCAGGATACATTTTGACGGATTATACGCGTACGCATTCGACAACGTGCAACGTACGAGCATTCCAATGGTGCGAGCTAAACGAACCAACCGTGCCGTGCTACGCTGTTCCGAAACAAGATAATCGATTTACAAACACTTTTACAATAACAATATAATCAGCTTAGATTTAGATGGAATATTCTCCTGTGCGGCATAAATCCTTTGAAACCTGCCAGGCAAACCCTCCGATCTGCCTGCGATAGTTTAATCAGCTCCCGTGCACTCATTAATCAAACAAAACGAGAAATAGAAGCTGCTCTATACATACGTACATATACCTATATACATGCAAGTATGTAAGTATAATACATATACGAATGCACATACAAACGTCTCCTATTTGGTGGCCGAGCGAGGAGTGGTCCACTTATACATACATACATATACATATAGTAAATAGTATCGCGTCAGTCTCTATCAGAAGCTTTAATCAATATCCGATTCCAAGTCATGCACTTAAATGGCAATTAGCGCCGTTTTTGGTTCAAGCTGAAATAATTAAAACCTCACCTGTTTTGATATCGCAACTGAAAATTTTAATCAGCAATGTGAAAATAACTGAACATGTACATCCATACATACGCTGTTGATACGGGAACCAATACGCACCATATAAGTGAATGAGATACTCAACCCATGACCTCTCGTGGTCAGAATACAATTCCATAAAGCAAATTAATGAAGCCAATACCTATTCAGTGAAATGAAATATCCATTTGCGCTTATAGTTAGTTTGTAATTATGTTGATTCTTTGTGCTCGAACACAGAAATCAATACTCGTCCGCGACCGCTTGTTGGATAATTGGAATGAAACTCTTCAAATTTGCCCAGCAGGACGAGTACTCGTACAGCATCACCAGTTAGCAGCAATAGCGGCGGTAGCATCGACAATTGCGTTCGATTCAACCCCCTTTGGCTCTTTGACTCCGTAGCTAGCTATCGGGCCTTTTTACATTTTTTTTTCTTCGTTTTTTTCATTTTTTTATTTTTATTTACCATCACCCGTGCCAGCAGCACAGACGCCAGTAACACCACCAGCTACATCACCGCCAACATAACCAACCCACCAGAACCCGATGCGAATCTGGTGGACCCGAAGAGTCTTCAATCGAGTCGACAATGAAGGGTCGTTTGGGCGTTCAATTGTTTGCTTTTTCGTCGGTTTGATCAACATCGACTGCCGCCGTCAATAAATTGCATATCAAATATTTAATCAATATCCACAGAAAAATTCAATTATCGATGGCTTTCCCACACGTGACTAGTTAACGTAGGTGCGGTGTGACACGAAAGTTCTTCATCCCGATTCTCGGTCAGTTGGTTACCTACCATCGTACTGCGCCCATTCGACAAGTACGTTCGATATTGTTCTATTTGGAAGTCAATGCAAAAACCGCATTCCATGGTGTGTGATCGACTCCGGCTGCTCGTCTCACTCTCTTCAGGAGCATCAGCAGCATCAGCAACGCTATCATCGGCTGCAAAATCCCGATAAACTTAATGCAATTCATATTTCGTGTGTTTGTGTTTTTATTTTTCGTTTTCATCATCGTACGTACTTCTACGTTGCCGACAAAATCCATGATGCCCCACGCTTCACTATCTACAGTGTCCATACTGAAAACTGAGTATTGCACGCTGTATACTGGATACTGGATGCTGGATGCTTGATGCTACGAGTAGTCGGTAGGGCCGGTAGACTACTGAACGAGTGGTACCGGGCTAAAGTCGTATTTTTCAATTTCATTTCAATTTTTTCCGGCGTTTCACAGCTTCGACTACATACATTTCAATTTGTATTAAATTCAATGAATAAAAAGATATTAAACACCCTCAATCGGCGGTGGTCAGCGTGTGAGCCTGCGGATTGATCGGTTGGACGAGTTGGACAAAAGCTGCATGCAGGTCAGGATAAGGTTTAATTTATAAATTGATACTAATGAAAATTTGTAATTTAATTCGTTTTAATGAACAGGAATAAAAAAACAAAAGACAAACAAGACACGTTCATGCCGTTGTGTTTGGATGCAATATACCGACCTTTCTGGTGTCTTGTACGATACAGTTGAGTCGAAAATCGAGGTTAGAATAGCTGTAAAGTGAATGGATAGTTTTTAAAATTGTTGACTTCAAGCTGTCAGTCACACTTTCCAGGATTGTTCTTCACCGGGTGTTATAAAAAAACCGGCCAAAAACTCGCCCACAAAGGGTTCCGTACCATCTGTACATATAAATATGGAAGAGACTATGAATGTTACCTCATCAGTCATCACATTAAATCAAATTTTTTGTATGATGACAGATCTTGGTTGCAGGCAGGTTATAGGCATATTACTTTGATAATCAGAAATCTTCATGTTGAGATATTTATTTATTTATTTATTTATTTAATCAACAAGCTACTTACGTACTAACAGATTTTAAAGGGGTAAAAAGGCATAATAACTTGCATTTAAAACGAAGTCTTTTAATTATATTTAATTATTAACTATTAATTTACACTATTGTCTACGAAAGTTTTGTACACTTGATAGATAAATAAATGAAATGAAATCCAAGTAAGGGAATATACGTTAAAAACTCTGATTATCCTTGATAGTGGTTCGTTTTTCCCGTAATCTGTGTTGTGAAATATTTCGAATAATAATCGACGGATTCGCAGCGACCTAGTGGGCAAATAAAATTGAATCTTTGCAAGAAGACAAGGGCACTTTATATGGCAAGAAAGTATGTCCCTAGCAAGCATTACATCATGAATGGTTCGTCTAGTCGCCAGGGTTTTTATACCAAGCAGTTGGCATCTTGCTATGTAGCTCGGGCGAAAATTCCAATGCATTTTAAAAAAGATTAATCTTGTAAAACGCTTTTGAACCTTTTCGATACGCTCAGAGCAAGTTACAAAAGCTGGATTCCAGACTACGACCGCATATTCAAGGAAAGGTCTGACCAGCGAGATGTAAAGTGATAATAATGCAAATGGATCAGTGAATCCTTTAGTGTTGCGCTTAATGAAGCCGACGGCTGAGTTGGCTTTTGATAAAATATAGTTAATATGAGAGTGAAATGAGAAAGAGGAGCTAAGCATAACTCCTAAATCTTTGACACTATTCGCCTTTGAAAGGAATGTGGAGTCAATGGTGTAATTGAGTTCAATAGGATAGGCTGATTTCGTGAAAGAAATAGAATGACATTTCTTTAAATTTAGGTTTAGATGGTTACTACTACACCATGCGAAAACATTGTAAATATCAGACTGTAAAAGTAGGCAGTCGCTGACATTTTTAATGCTCTTGAATAATTTCATATTATCGGCGTAAAGCAAACACTTACTGTGGTTAACCGATTACTCGTTCGTTCGTCAATGAAAATTATGAACAAAAGAGGGCCTAAATGACTACCTTGCGGAACGCCCGACATACATTTTATTTGCATAGAAATTAATTAATTATAAAATTAATTTTCTTAAAAAAATATTTTTTATTCGGGCAGCGTGCCCCCTTACAACTGATTACAAACTCAAACTTCAATTTATCTTACTCTACCTTAAATACTATTTGCCTGGTCGCAGGTGAACGGCGGCGTGTCGTAATGCAGCGGCGATGATAAAGGGTCGGATGACACTGGCGAACAATACGTGATGGAATGCGGCGTGGTGTTGGGTGATCCGGATGTCTGGATGCTAACTTGGCAATTCGCTTTGAAACAAGTTAGAAACGATGTCACTAGATGTGCGCGTGCAACGGTGTAACTTGACGACGCACTTGAGGATCTCGGTGGAGGATGAATGATTTGTGTGTGAACTTGTGCAAGGTGTAACTGCAAGGTGTAACTTGACGATGCACTGGAAGATCTCGGAGGAGAATGTATGTTTGGCGTGTTAACTTAGATAACGAATTTCCAATTTTAACTCTTTGAGTACGATTTGAGAGATAGGAGGATATCCAGCAAAGGAACTGGGAGTGAAATCCGAACATCTCAAGCTTATTGATTAGCAGCGAATGATTAACTGAGTCAAATGCCTTACTGAAATCAGTATAAATTGCATCAACCTGATTTTTGTTTTCTAACTCATTTATTATGAAGGAAGAGTAAATGGATAGATTGGTTGAGGTCGAGCGACCCGACATGAAACCATGTTGCGCTTCGGATATGTGCTCTTTAATGATAAAATCTATTTTAGTTTTTACTATGCAATCAAAGAGCTTTGGAATTGCTGAAAGCTTGCAAATGCCTCTATAATTTTCAACATTATTCTTAGAGCCCGATTTATGAATGGGAACGAGAAATGACTGTTCCCATTCGTCAAGAAAAACTCCTTCAGATAAAGATCGATTAAATATGAGTAAAAGTGGGTTGCAGAGTGAGCTAGCACAGTTTTTAAGAATAATTGATGGTATGCCATCTGCACCATAATTGAGTTTTGGCCTTAGATTATTAAGAGCAAGAGAAACGTCGGCTGAGCTTAAATTTAAGGATCCAATGTCTACTAAGTTAGGTGAACTATTTCGAGTAACATAATAAGGATTGGCGTTATTGGAATTTGGGTCAGAAAAGGTGGATTGAAAGAATTTTGCAAACAGTTCAAGAGTAGAGTCGATGTTATTAGATTCTTCTTCGTTGAAATGCATTAAGTTAGGTATTCCAACAGATTTCCGTTTAGAGTTTATAAATGCCCAGAATGATTTGCTATCATGTCTTATATTGTTTTCGATAGAAAGAATGATATAGTTGATCATCAAAGTGTCCATTGAATTCAAATCAATTATCTTACTTGACAGCATGGATGTGAAAAGGTGAATAACAATAATGGGAAATATGGGCAAAAGGTTTGTAGCTAGGATTAATACACAAAGACATGAAAGAGATCAAAACTGGGAAGTTTGCTATTGGTTGTGGGATATTGTCGACTAACCTTAGTTCAGCATGTGACCAAGGGGATTTTTTGGATGAAAATCATGTCTGTTGTATGGGAGCCCGCCTTAAATATTCATTTTGTTCTGTTTTTAGTATTTGTCGGCAACAGAAATACATTATCTATGAAAATTTCAACTGTCTAACTATCACGGTTTATGAGATACAGCCTGGTGACAGACGGACGGACAGCGAAGTCTTAGTAATAGGGTTCCGTTTTACCATTGGATGCGGAACCCTAAAAGTGGTCTCTTTCGTGATTAAAGACCGGAAAGGCTTTTGTAATACTTTAAACAAATGCCACAATGTTGTTTTTGTTTTTTACTTGTCTACTTATTCCTCGTATCTTGTTTGCGTAATAGCTATACACATAAGCCGCATACCGAAAACCAAATAATAAAACACCCACAACGGCCAGAGACAGATTTTGACGTTTATGTATGTAAACAGCAGTTAATAGTTGATAACAATGACAATGTTTGACCAAACCGCATATGGGCGTATTTGGACATCGAGCTGCCCCAAGCAGCGTCTATGGCCGAAAGACATGAATACGCACACCTATTCGCACGTACATATACTCGTATACAGAGCTCCCTGCTCGTTCGTATGCGTGCACACCGTGTCGAATGGAGCATGTAAACATCAACTGCAACATGTTGACTAGCGGTGTGGAAAAATCCCTCCATTCGTGTTTAGGACATTTGCGTATTTTGTGCATGACCACATCATCACCGGAAACTTGCCCAAAATCATCGAGGGCGACTCAACAGCTGAGGACGACCATCCGGAGTACTATACGAAAATGTATAGTAGAAGTGTGGAACAGGTGATTCCTAGTATAATATTATGAACAACATTCTACCGGTCCCCATGGTGCTATTCTCCGCTAGTACACGGCCTGAATGAGATCATGAAAAAGCTTTTAGTCTAAGAACAAAATTAATTCCGTTTCTAAACGATTAACTACGGCTTCCGCACTTTCATTGTGGCTACGTGTGACGGACCGCCATCCAGACCGCTGAGATTCCTTCTCGTCTGTCTTCCTTATTCATTTACGTTTCATAATGCTATTTGAAAGGACTCTTTGCCTCTATACAGTGCAGAAAAACAAAATGAAAAAAAGATATACGGGCTTGCCGGCATACAGAGGTGGAGAAAGGCGCTGGGGGTTATGTTGGCGTATATAAACCTTCGCCTTTTCTGCTGCAAAATTACTCTTAAATGGACTTTTAAGGGCAATAAATTGAAGTTGGGATACAAAAAGTGGTGGCAACTTTTTATTATGCCCATGTTCCGAGCAAAGTAATAGGCTTTATGTTGTAGACAGCCCATAAATAATTTCGGGATTAGTTGGGATTAGGGCAGAAGGCGCAAGTCGGAGAGCGGGAGCCTTGGTTGGTACATATTTATTATTTATAACGATGATTTCCGTTGGGCATTACTCGCAACATTTTGGGTTGAAGCGATTTTTTTCGAGTTGTTGGGTTTGTTTTTTTTTCCTTTCGTTTTTTTTTTCAGGCCGCCTTCTATAGGAAAGATTTGAATTTGAAATACGAGTCCCGCTTGCTACTCGGTTTTTTTTTTTTTTCGCCCTTGTTTGCCTATCTACTTCATTCATTCTTCATCTTGTCGTGGTTAATTTTGAGCTTAATATATGCAAGAGCGGTGGCTAGGTGATGAGTGGTCAACAGGCTGGCCAACTCTGGAAAAAAGCACTTAACCATTCAGATAAATATTTTATTGCTATGGGGAGTGCTTATATGTACATGTGTTTGAGTTTATCTTGACAAACATATAGTAATAAAAATGCGATTTACTTTGTTTTCAATTATTTAGTTTATTTGCATTAAACACTTTCTACTTAAAATATATTGCTTAAGTGCGGACTTAAGCACGGAGGTGGAGATGTTAACTCTTCGCTGGCACAATAAAAACTGACTTGCATAAGGGAAATTGGCGGCTCACTCTCTCTGCTTCATCTTCTAATCAAAGACGAAGTTTGAGGGTGATCTCTACCGAATGATGCGTAGCTGTACTTTGTTTACGTACAACCAACGAGGCTTGTAAACAAGGTACCGTTGGGGTTTTAATATAGCATTCCAACTGTACCTTGTTTACGTGAATTCAAAGTATGCTTTACTGTTATATAACACCTCCACCCCCAAGTATTTTTGGTCCCCAAAAATAAATTTAACTTTGGTTAAAGTATCTATAAGTACAAGGTCGATAAATTATATTTATAAGTTACATAATTCGATTTTTTTTTTTTTTTTTTTTTTTTTAAAGTTATATGTATGTATGTAATGAAGGAAACTAATTTATCAACTAAATCTAGAAGTATCAAAATAAGAAACATTCGTGTCAAATTTTCAAGCTAAAAGGACTACTTTTTCTATTATTATATTAGAAATATTAATTCATTACCCAAATTAATTCATTTTACATAACTTCAAATATATATATTTTTATCTTGTACCTAAATGATAGAACGTAATCAATAAAAAAAAAAAACAAGGCAAGTAACAGAACTATGTGAATATGTTCATAACCAAATCAAACTAAGAAACTTCAACTAAGTTAATCAGCCTAAGAAACTAAGTTTGATATTTATATTTTCTTCTTAATTGCTGTTTATGGTATTTTATGTTTCGCTTATTTGATATATCTCTCGTGTAACAATTTTCCGATGAATACGAAATAAGTTTCTTGTATTTTGGTTTTGTTTTGCCTACTGTTCTATTCTTTACTATATTTTTACATTGTTCTATTAAAGTATTTTTCCCTATGTTAAGCTTTCTGATTCTTGCTTCTTTATTTTTTCTAAAGGAGTCTGCTAGTCTGTTTATGTCTTCTCTAGTCAGGTTTTTTAGAATGAAGTCATTAGGTCTTAGCATTGTAGTTGTATGAATAGTATTGTTGTAAATAGTGATTATTTCAAATATCTTATCGTCTATTTCTGTGTTGTCTTTTGCTGCATTTTTTATTCTTAAATGCTCATTTAGTGTTCCATGTAAACGTTCGATATCTGCATTGCCCGTTTTCTGAGAAGCTGTTGTTTTATGGAACAAGATGTTGTTTTCTTTCAAAAACTGTTCCACAGCTGAATGAACAATGCAGGTATCCCCGTCTGAAATAAGTTTTTTTGGTTTACCCAAAAACTGAATACGTTGCTTTATAGCTTCGAGTACCGCTATCCAATTTCTATTTTCCAACTTGTGAATAGTGGCATATTTCGAGAATGTATCTATAGTAGTCAGAAACATTTTATTTCGTTCCGGAAACCATATATCCATGTGAACAATATCATTAAATTGTGTTGGCGATTCAGTAATTTGTAATGGATGTTTTAAAGGATGCCTATCATGTTTAGCAAGTATACAAATGTCACAATTATTAATAAATTTACTTATTTCTGTTTGCAAATTTGGATAAAAATATCTTGTTTTTAATTCTAGAAACATTTCGCTGATACCTCTATGATTTTTGCTTAGGTGCTCTTTTTTTATTATATCGAGGAGTTCATTTTTATCTAAAATATCTTTTAACTTAATGTTTGACTTTTGAACTTTTAATTTTGGATGCATTGAAAAATATCTTACAAAAAGGGTTTGAAATTTAAGAAAAAGGGATAGGTTAGGACAGTATATGCCAAAATTTCCATTTTTTATAAGAATCGTTTTCATTATTTCTAGTAAATTACTGTGCTCTCTTTCGATTTGCACATGGTTTTGGACTTTCCGGTGAAGAATCTTATAAAATACTTTTTCCTTGGATGAGTAAGATAGATAGATTTGATTTTTAAACATGTTAATTGGCTTTTCAGATATATAGATGTGGTTCAGGGAATCATCAGGAGAACTATGAATTGTAGCCCCAGTTGATAATATGTCATTATTGTTAAGTTCCTGATTACTTTGAGTTTCGTTAAGGAAAATTGAAAGGCTTTCTTCAATTTCGGTGTCTGTAATATTTTGATTTATTCTACTCAAGCCATCAGCTACAACATTTTCCTTTCCTTTCAGGTATTGAACGTCAAAGTCATACTCATTGAGAATAATTTTCCACCTTTGCAGTTTCATATTCGGTTCTTTTATGCCATTAAGCCAGACTAGAGGCTTGTGATCAGTGCAAAGAGTAAATCTTCTTCCATAGAGGTATGTTCTGAAATATTTTACTGACCAAACAACTGCAAGAAGTTCCTTTTCAATCGTAGAGTACTTCTTTTCATGCTCATTTAGTGTGCGTGAAGCAAAACATATCGGATGACAACTCTGAGTTAGCACTGCACCTAGTGCATAATTAGATGCATCTGTAGTCAGCACAAATCTTTTATTAAAATCGGGACTTTTAAGAACGGGATCGGACGTAAGAAGAGTCTTTAAGTTTTGGAAAGCCCGAACGTATTCCGGTTTAGATGTGTCAACTTTTTCCGTCTTCTTCAGACAGTGTACCAAAGGATATGCCACTTTCGCATAATCTTTGATGAATTTCCGGTAAAACCCAGTTATTCCGAGAAAATGTTTTATGCTTTTTTTATCGGTTGGTATTTTTAAAGAAAGGATCGACTTTACTTTATTTTCGTCCGGTTTTATGCCCTCTTTGGTAATTATATGACCCAAATAATTTGTTGAAGGCTGAGCAAAACTGCACTTATTTATTTGCACTTTTAGGTTACATTGATTGAGTTTTTGAAAAATTTTCCGGAGCGAATCAAGATGCTCAGTAAAACTCGTGGAAAAGATCAATATATCGTCTAGATATACAACGCAAACCTTATTAATAAAGTCCTTTAAAACAGAATTCATCAGCCTTTGGAACGTCGCTGGAGCGTTTTTCAGTCCAAATGGCATTCGCAAAAACTCAAAATGTCCATTTTTTGTTGAAAAGGCAGTTTTAACTCGGTCTCTTGGATCAACTTCTATCTGGTGGAAGCCTTTAGCCAAATCGATTGTTGAAAAGTAATTACATTTGCCCAGCTTGTCGAACAATTCGTCCATATTTGGCATAGGAAACCTGTCCTCTATGGTTTGTTCATTGAGCTTTCTGTAATCTACCACGATACGCCACTGTTTTTGGCCATCTAAGGCAGCTTTCTTGGGTACTACCCAAATAGGCGAATTATACGGGCTATTACTGTGAGCAATTATTTTCTGAGTCAACATGTCATCGATTTGCCTATCGACCTCCTCAGAATGAATTTCCGGATACCGATATAGCTTACTAAAAATTGGTAATTCATTTCTGGTCTTGATTTGGTGTTTTACCTCATCGGTGAAGGAGAGGCTATCGCCTTCTTTAAAAAATACCGACTTAAATGAATAAAGTAATGATTTAAGTTGGGAAATGTCAAATTTATTCAGATGTCCTGCAAAAACTTTGTTTTCAATTTCGTTTTCTAGCAAACTGTTTTGGAAAATGTGTAAAAACTCTAAATGGGGGCGATTTTCTGCGTAAATTTCTTCTTCCTGATCGAAATAAAATGGTATGTTTGCATTTTTAGTAATAAGGGATTGCGTTCTATAATCAATGATGGGATTTAATTTTAAAAGAATGTTGTTTCCTATAAGACCGTCGAAATAAGTGTGAAATTCATATTCTAGGAACTCAACGTATATGCCGGGGGTGTGGAACTCCTCGAATAATGGTATTTTATATTTAACGCTAGTTTCTATGTTGCGGCCTAGAACTCTTAGCGTAGTATTTTCAGATAAAATGTTCCATTTAGGATTGCAAACGTTTTGATTGACAATGCTGTATTCTGCACCACAATCAATAATAAACCGCAGAGGTCTAATTTTACTTTTAATTACTATATAGGGTAATCTCTTATGGCGTCGTTCTGAAAATTTTGAGGTGTATTGCAGTTTTTGCAGACGTGACTGTTACTTGATTCATTTAAGGTAATATCCATTGGTTCGTTAGTTTGTCTTGTTTGATAAGTCTGTCCAGATCGGTAATCTGTATTAGAATTGGTTTGTCGTCGTTGTTCTCTAAATTCAGATGTATTATTTGGTCGCATATGTCCACTTTGTAAATTTACTCTATTGAAACTATTGCCTGCACTACTATAATTGTTATTAATATTCCTGAAACTATTGCTATTAGTATTTACATCGCTGTTAGGATTGTAAATATTACTGTTGAATCTGTTGTTATACCTACTATTGTATTGATTAGTGTTGTTATTGTTGTTTCCAATATTGTTACTATTGTTATTTGGATTGCTATAAGAATTGTTGGATCTGCTAGTGTACCTACTATTGTTTTGATAACTGTTATATATGCGATTAAAGTTTTCTGTTTCAATCAAAATAAGTCGTGTTTCTCTAAACGTCTTAGGATTTCGGGATTGTAAGATTATTTTGGGTTCATTGGGAAGCTTTGATATAAAAATTTTCAATGCCATTTCCTCATTGCTTTCTTTATTGTACCATGAAGGTATATCTGTTGAACTTATTCCACATTTAATATTTAATTTTGTTAATAAACCCACCGTATTTTCGAATAGTGTTTTAACTGAACCTTGGAACCTTAATAATTTAATTTCATTAACTAAGTTTTCGATACTTTCTTCTATTGAACAATTATTTTGTAAAATTAATTTAATTTCTGGCCATACTATAGGGTTACCATTGTTAATCAAAATAGTATTGGCATCATCTTTTATTTTTTGCCTTATTTTTAATTCAAAGAAACCTTTCGACAAAGCGTCGAGTTCGGACGCGTGAATATAAAGAAAGTCTACATTTTTAATGAAAATGTCTAATTCCTCTGGTAAACCCGTATAATTATCGATGGATTTAACCAATTCTAACAAATTACTCGCCATACCTGATAGTATTTAAAAAGCTTAGATAGGTGTAAAGAAAAAAAACAAAGCAGTGCTGTTGTTGATGACGTCCAGAGATATCCAGTGATGATGAATAAGTGGGATAAACTTAATGATGCTGATGATAATGAAGTCGTTGTGAATAATGAAGGCACGCTGATGAGGTTGATAATGGTGTTTAATGACGAAACCCACAAGTGGAATATGTATGAACAAGCACTTGTCACAAGAAAAAAAAAAAAAAATAAAAAATTTAACTAGAATTCGTTTCTATTTGATATGAGGATTTCACTAAACCGTATTTACGGAGTTTGAATAAACACGGGTTTCTTTATTTTTAACGAAAACCCTAATTAAAGTAATCTTTTCTTAGTTCTTAGTCGTGTGTGCCTTTTAACCGACTGCGCCAGTAATAAAAATGCGATTTACTTTGTTTTCAATTATTTAGTTTATTTGCATTAAACACTTTCTACTTAAAATATATTGCTTAAGTGCGGACTTAAGCACGGAGGTGGAGATGTTAACTCTTCGCTGGCACAATAAAAACTGACTTGCATAAGGGAAATTGGCGGCTCACTCTCTCTGCTTCATCTTCTAATCAAAGACGAAGTTTGAGGGTGATCTCTACCGAATGATGCGTAGCTGTACTTTGTTTACGTACAACCAACGAGGCTTGTAAACAAGGTACCGTTGGGGTTTTAATATAGCATTCCAACTGTACCTTGTTTACGTGAATTCAAAGTATGCTTTACTGTTATATAACAATATGTAAGCCTGCAACATGTGT
Organism: Eumerus sabulonum; assembly: GCA_951905685.1. Lineage (NCBI taxonomy): Eukaryota > Metazoa > Arthropoda > Insecta > Diptera > Syrphidae > Eumerus > Eumerus sabulonum. The sequence goes on along the minus strand of OX645063.1, from coordinate 106,875,002 downwards.
CTATAAAAACATAAAAAGGTTTACTTTGTATCATAATCTGGACTCGGCCACGGATGTGATCCCTTACATTCCAGCTACCAGCAGTTCACATACAAGTTGTAGGATATAGACGTATACGTATGGTATTGCGAGGCAAACAATTTCATCATGTTGACAGGGAAACTCGAAAGCGGGATAGACTTGAAAGGGCGATCAAACAAAGTTCAGAGTAGAGAACGACGACGAGATGACTTCTATGGCACTGCGACTTATTGGAAGGCTACCGACATAAATAACAGTTTGTCAAAACTTTTGACGATTAAGCCCGCCTCATGATTTCTCAAGATAAAAATTTCAGTCAAGCTCATGTAAGATGAGGATATGCCATGAATGCCTATATTGTCGGGCAACAGCTGCTTGCGAGTTCGTTCGAGCAAAAAAAATGGGAGTACGAGGGCTGTTCGTTAAGTCAATGACTTTGAATTTTTTTTCCCGAAAATTGAATTCATTTTTCCTTTTGATGCGGTACACTTTTCTCGACGATATTCAAGGCCCTTAAAATATATCAAATCTCACGCCCTACGAAAGACACTTGTTGCATCTATGATTTTTTCATTCGATGATAACCTTCTCCAATGAACCATTTCCTCATATTACTTACTTAGTTTCATTGATGGCACTACAGTTCGAGGTGAACCAGGGCCCCAACCAACAAGCCTCTCCATAAGGCCCGATCTTTGGCCAGCCGCCAAAGTCAGTTGGTTGAGGTCCCTTTCCACCTGTGCGCGCCACCTTAAATGCGGTCGTCCTCTGCTGCGTCGTCCCACGGGGTTTGAGTCGAAGACACTTCGGGCCGGAGCGTTGATGCCCGTTCGCTCTACATAGCCTAGCCATCTTAGACCTTGGATCCGAAGACGTCTAACTAGGCCGATGTCGCAGTACAACCCGTACAGTTCTTGGTTGAATCTCCTCCTCCACTCTCCGTTTACACAAACTGGACCAAAGATTGCACGTAGAATTTTCCTCTCGAACCGTCCAAGAGCCTCTTCATCCGCTTTTGATAACGTCCAAGCCTCAAGGCCGTAGAGGGGGACCGGGGTGATTAAGGTTTTGTAGAGGGATACCTTAGTTTTTCGAGAGAGGGCTCTGCTACTCAATTGCCTTTTGAGCCCGAAGAAGCAGCGGTTGGCAAGAGTTATTCTGCGTTTTATCTCAGCGCTGGTGTCGTTGCTGCTTGTCACTATCGAGCCAAGGTAGACGAAGTCCTTGACTACTTCAAAAATATAGCTGCCGAAGGTGACGTTCTGACCAAGACGTCGGTGTTGCGCGTCTTTCTTGGATGACAGCTTATATTTGGTCTTGTCCCCATTTACCCTTAGACACACTTTAGCCGCTTCTGCTTCAATGCTTGCGAACGCATCATTGACGTCTCGCTTTGTCCGTCCAATAACGTCAATGTCATCGGCGTAGGCAAGCAATTGTGTGGACTTGAAGTAGATCGTACCTCTTGTATTAGCCCCAGAGTCCCGCACGATTTTTTCAAGTATGATGTTAAAGAAATCACATGACAGTGCGTCACCCTGTTTAAAACCTTTTTTAACATCAAAGGTGTCGGTTAGTTCACCTCCGACCTTAATGGAGCAGGGAGAGTTCTCCATAGTCATCCTGCACAGTCTGACGAGTTTGGCAGGAATGTTAAAACATGACATGGCTCTGTATAGCTCGTCTCTATAAACACTGTCATGTATGTATGTATGTATGTTGGCGTTACAGTCCATGAAGAACCTGAGCCGAGCTTCTCTCAATCACCCATGTTGTGTGTGATTTCATTTTCACATAGGTGAAAGGGACCTACAGTTTTATTGCCGGTTCCGAACGGCGAATTTCGAGAAGCTTTTCATGACAATTTTACTACAGGGGGTTTTGTCAGAACCCCGCTGAGGAGAAACACCGTGAAAAACACGTTCGATGACATGGCTGTGTCGGGATTCGATCCCGTGTCATCGGCGTCAGAGGCCAACACACTACCCACTGCGCCACGGTGCTCTCGCTTCTTCATATTAGTAAACAATAATTTTAATGGTGGATGAGGGGGAACAATCCACAAAACAACAGTCGGGGCATTGCCAGGGTGCCATCATAGACGCAGCCTCTGATGTGTGAAAATGAGTGCTCTATAACTGCGCCAACTACAGGGACATAAGACTCCCTAAGTCCTCTTTTTTTCTTTTTTTTTTTTTACATTCTAAAAATCATTTTTATTGATATTAGTCTCATAGCCATCTTACAGTAGACAAAATGACTTAAGCTAGCTTAATCAACTTAATTACATTATACTAAAAATACCTTACTATCCCCATAGCATACGAATATATATATAAGATCTTCTCTACCGTACTGTGTGAACGTGTGAAACCCTTTGTGGATAATCTGATAGGTTCTTATCAGGGTGGTGTAGTTCAGGAAAATCCACGATAGATTTTGGAGAATACCCAAGAATACCAAATTGACACCCATCACCTTTTCGTCGATTTCAAAGTCGCGTATGACAGTGTGCCTAGATACGAGCTATACGGAGCCATGTCTAGTTTTAACATCCCTGTCACACTCGTCAGATTATGCAGGATGACCATAAAGAATTCGCGCAGCTTCATTAAGGTCGTTATCGAGTTAACTGAGACATTTGATGCTAAAAAAGGATGTAGACAAGGTAGCGCACTGTCATGTAATTTTTTCAACATCGAGCTTGAAAAATCATACGAGACTCACTGCGTTAATTCTATGGCCCCCTTTTGTATAAACGGGCAGTGGAGGAGAAGATACAACGACGAATTGTACGGGCTGTACAGCGATATCGGCCTGGCACAACACGTCTACGGATCCAATGTCTAAAATGGCTAGGCCATGTAGAGCGAATGAATAACACAGCTCCAGCCCGAAGAGTCTTCGAGTCCAACTCCGAGGAAAGACGCAGCTGAGGACGACCGAATCTAAGGTGGCGCACACAGGTGGAAGGAGACTTTAACCAACTGGAAGGCGTCGCTGAAAACATCTACCAAAAGACCGCGCCAGCTGGAGAAGTTTGTTGATTGAGGCCCAGATACTCACCAGACTGTAAGTAAGCTAAGATGAGGAGGTAGTTCATATGGCAATATTCTTAATTTTGCTATTATAGTTGCGGACGAATGAGCCGGCGCATTATTGTGATGCAATAACACTTATTTCTTCTTCATGTGGATCTGTTTTTCCATCAATTTGATATTGGATATTGATATTGGTTGGGGTGCGGATTTATCGTGGGGAAGCGGTTAAGGTCGAAGTTCATCGACTTTAAGCTTATAAGTGGTCGCATGGCTGTGATCCGCATCAAAGGCACCATCAGCCTCATATGTGCACACGCCCCTACCGAAGAGGCTGATCTCTTGGAAAACGCCTACGGAGCTTGTCCGGAGTACGATATTAAAATCGTGACTCGGTGACTTCAATGCCAAAATCTGTAAGGAGAACACCTTTGGCGGAGTGATAGGAGAGCACAGCCTAGATGATACAACAACGGAAAACAGCTTCTGACTCACGGACTTTGCGACAGCTCGTAATGCATTGATAAGTAGCATAAGATTTTCCCGCAAAGCGATTTATCACGGCAACCTGGCGATCTCCGGATGGTCGAACCGCCAACCAAATCGACCATGTGCTCATTGACTCATTAAATATCCTGGATGTGCGAACAATCAGGGGAGCAAAGATCGACACTGACCATTTCTTCGTATCTGCAAGATTCAAAGTTCGACTGTCTAATCTCAGAAAGCTGTACCAGCCCACCATGAGGAGGTTCGACATTGGACGGCTAAGCACACCGGAGGTTACCAGAGACTATAGCGCACAACTGAGTGAAAGGTTTTCCGGTATGCCTACGTCGAGCGCAACTGCATTGCCGCTCAGCCATTTAGGAAGTAGCTGAGAACACCTTACGCTACCTTACGACGAGGCGTACCAAAAGGCGCTGCCACGAAAAACCAAGACAGCGCGAGAGGAGTACCGAGCCAGAAGAAGGGAGGAGACTGCGACTAAAGAAAGGAATCTCGCGATCTTCCAGCTCAAGAATATCGAGGAGTCTAGGGGCAAGCATAAAATTCAGGCCTCTTATAAGAAAGCATAAAGACTTGCAGGAGGCTTCAGGAAAGCACCCAGGTTCTTCGCAATTTCGAGGGTAATCTGGTCACGGACCCGCAGGGAATAGTGGATGTACATATTTAAGCAGCATTTCCAGCATCTGCTTAACGAGCATGACCGAGAGAGAGTGGTAGGCGGTGAGAAAATCTCAACTCTAGCCGATGAAGTAGTCCTCCCAACCAGCATCGAAAAAGTCGGCACAGATATTCAAAAGCTGAAGAACAACAAGACCGCAGGCTCAGATGGATTGCCATCAGAGCTCTTCAAGGTTGGCGGCGAAGTTCTGGTAGGCTGTATGCACCAGATCATCTGTAGAATTTGGGAAAATGGAAGCATGCCTGACGACTGGAATATTAGCTCTACTTGCCCATCCACAAAAACGGCGATCCTATCTCTTGCAAGAACTGTAGAGGTATATCCCTGCTCAATGTCGCATACAAGATCCTGTCCAGCGTACTGTGTGAACGTCTAAAGCCATTTTGCACCGCACTAATCGGCAGCTATTAGTGCGGTCTCCGGTCCGGCAAATCGACTATAGATCAAATATTCACACTTCGACAAATCCTGGAAAAGGCCAACGAGTTTCGAATCGCTACACACCATCTCTTTTTAAAGTCGCGTACAACAGCATTCATTCCAAAGAATTGTTTGATGCGATGGTTGAATTCGGGATCCCAGGAAAAATTATCCGGCTGTGTCGCGCCACGCTAAAAAATACGCGATACACCCGTACAGTTCAGTTTAAGGACCTCTGAACCGTTTGAAAAAATGCACCAGAATTCGGTAACGAGATGTGCTGTCGGGTAACTTCTTCAAAGGTAAGGCACTGTCTTCTACAAGTCTATCCAGCTGCTAGGATACGCGGATGATATATGATGTTGACATCATGCGCGGTCGCAGCGTGACGTTGTAGAAACTTCCACGGCGGTTGGAGAACAGAACATTGCATTTACAATAGAAAAAAAGCGAGATGCCAGTCAAGCTCTAGGAAATATTGAAATACATGTGACTGAGGGCGCCGTGGCGCAGTAGTTAGTGTGTTGGACTCTGACGCACGATGGGCGAGTTTGGATCCCGATAACTCCAACGCCATCGAATGTTTATTTCGCGACGTCCCTCCTCGGCGGGGTACTGGCAAAACCCTCCGTAGTATAACTTGCCTAGAAAAAGCTTCTCGACTCACGCCGTTCGGAATCGGCATTAAACTGTAGGTCCCTTTCACCTGTGTGAAAAATAGAATCCCACACAACATGGGTGATTGAAGGGAAGCTTGGCTCTGGTCCTTCATGGGCTGTAACGCCACCAAAAAAGAAGAATGCGACTGAAGATGGTGTATCGTAAAAAAAGACGGGCAACACAGATGGTTTTCAATATATTCATTCAGAAATCTGGCAAAAGAAATGTTCTCATATAGTGAAGTCCGACTTTAAGGATCCACCCACCAAGTTGTAGAAGTGTCGCTACGGTTTTCCAGCCAGTATGAATACTACCAGATATAAATCCTAGATCGTAGTTAGATCCAGAATACTGGAAGGAAAACAAATGAGAGATTTTTTTTATCTGTCAGTGCTACGTACACACACATGTGCATATGTACATTCATGCCAACTCAATCCTGCGGATGATTTAAATGCTACCGAAGTAGTAGGCGGACTCTGAAAATGAACTATAGTGGGAGAGGGCACATTGAATGAAAGCATTCAAGAAATTATTTGCAGCATCCAATTTCTCCTCTCGACCCCAATGGCATCTGTTTGACTCCTCGACAAGCGCTCATTTGTATCTTTCCTTACATGTCATTTGACTTTAGATAAATTTCCGGCAAAATGAATCATTTTTCAAGCTAATGTCTCCTGTCTGCCTTTCGCCGCATTCCTATTTTTTACACTCATTTTCTGTGTATTCCCTCCTTGTTCTGGCTAGTGTTGTCTTGTTTATGTTTTCCCTTGGTTGCTCCCTTTTTTTTCCGGCTCGTATTCTTCTCTGTGACTCGTCTATTCTTCCATCTATCTGTCTTGGCCTATATGAGTGCATACATAAGATTTCTGTCACCGTTCTACATAACCACCTACAACAGGCTCCTCTCGGCTTTAGTATAATATATCATTTTGTATGAGTACATAGAAAACGTCTAAAAGAACGAGGATAACAATAAGGAAGAAAAAGACGCAAACCTCCTGAAATTGTCCCATTGTTGAGCGGCGATTAAGTCAACGCTTGGATGAGATTAATGCTTCGCAAAAGAAGAGAGAAATATTTGGCCAGTATGTAGGAATGCGAGATTCTGCCGAACGAGGCGATCTCTATTGTTGATTGAAGTAGCAACTACTGCTGCAGTAGTCTTCAAATTCTGTGGTATAACGATTGATAATTCACATCTTGTGTACTCGTTTAGCGGATAACGGATGTGCTCATACATTGTGCAAATGCCACACCGGAAGTTCATGCCGCGAATTTTGCCTTCAAGTTCCTTTCTGCAAGGTATTCCATCTTTTGCCACAAACTAAAGGAGTCGATCTGGGAACGAGAGAACGGAACAAATTTTATATATTTTCCTCATCCAACTAGTGTTGGCAAAAATACCACGCAAATAGCTTGCAAGCCGAAAGGACGAATCAAGAACAGATGTTCCTCTGTCTGTGGTATATTTGTCACGTTTCAATGAATTCCAACAGACCAGATGCTACGAAATAAGCCAGTTCGTACCAAATAGAAGGAATAAAATCAGTAGGAGTTGAACAAGACGAAAGGAAAGGAAATAGAAATGCAAGCAAAGGACAAGAAAGACACAGCACCACGGAAGAGACGAGGATGCCTCTATACCTAGTTTGTTCAAAAGGACTGAATTAAATGCCGACTCGAAGGATATACGACTCCGAGTGATATATTGATTATAAGTAAAATTAGGTTTCAGATCACGTATCATTCAGAGTTGGGTGAGAATGCTTGTTTATACGTTTAACTGTCCTTTGGTACATTCACATGCTCCACACATTTATTAGGAATTGTAGATGGCTTAGGGGCAAAATAATGAGACCAAATAATTAATAAAAGAAAAATATGCTATAGAGGAGGAACGAAAAACAAAAGAAAGTCCTCAAGCTGCGGCGGAATTATAAGCAGACTACTATCTGTTCACAATTCCCCCGGGTGATGGCGCAAAAGTTTCCGATAGTGGTTCTATGTGTAGACAAATGCTTATTGCCACCTTAACGTGACATTTCTGATGGCCCTGAATACCCATCCTATCTTTTCAACAAATTTCGCGAGGCTCCTACCGAAGTTTGTTTGTATACCAACAAAAGTTCATCTTATGGTCGGTGCGAGGACACAAGCCGACACTGTTCTAGCCCACAGCTGGGAGGCTGTAAATTGAAAACCTATCTAGCGTTAGGATACTTTTTCCATTTTGTTTCACTTTTTTTTTTCTCTCTCTCTTTTGCACTCACGTTGTTTGTCTTCTCCTGCCAGGCACACTCCTAGAAGTGGATGCAAGGGAATTAAGCAATGTTGTAGCAATTTATTTGAGGTTTTCGGATTGAAAAAGTTTCCTCACCTTGTGGTTTGTTGTCGGTACATATTTATTTTTTATTTTTTTGGGACGGGGCAAAAAGGATACAAGGCGGTAGAGGCACGTAAGTGCCCACCGCAGGTACATATACTGCAGTAAATTTCCCTGAACAACGAGTTGCTAAAGCAAATGCGTTAGCCCAAAAGAATAAAACAGCTTTTCAGTCTAATTGTACAATAGAAGAACGCGGAGGATAACATGTATGCCAACTGCCCAAGTGAGCAGAAGCAACAATACGCGGTTAGGGTACGCGGTAGTATTATTTAAGGTTGACTTAATAAAAAGTCATTAACAAGTGACGAAAGCAGAGGAGGTGTTAGTACGGCGGTCTCCGATTTTTTTCGTTTCCTTACTTCAGCATACATCAACGACATCTCGTTCGTTGTTGAAAGGAAGCACGATAGAAGGAAATTCCTAAGCATTGATTAATTAAAAATGTTTCTACCCGAACCAAGACTTTGGTGATGATGACGACCTCCGACTCCGCGACAATACGGACGCTACTGATGACAACGACTAGCGCAAAGTTCTCTAAACGAGTCATTAGGAAAATTTTAATTAGAGAGTCCTACCCGCGAAGAATAATACCAAGTGACGGCGGTGGAAGAATGGAATTTAGTTTCCTTGTCCTGAAAACAAGGAGTGCACACAGGAAAAATAAACTTCTTGGGTTCCGTTCGTTCGGTTCTATTTTTTTTTTTTTTTTGCTATCCATATTCACGTCCTATCAGTTCTCCTCAGTCGTTAATTCGGTTCGTTAACTTTCTCTTGTTTTTTTTTGCTTTTAGCTTTCTGTTTGTGCTACACCGCGCTCACTGTGACGCCCCAACCATCCGTGGCGGAGATGCTGGCTGCTTGAGCCGACATTTTGATCGATTGTTATTGCACTGAAATAGGGGTGGTCGAAAAAAAAGAAAAAAACTATCTAACATATAAATTATTTACCAAAGGGACGCAAAGTGTAGTTCGTACATTGCCGGATTGGATATTGAACTCATTAAGAAATAATTAGAAAATCCTGCTGGTGCTGGCGCTGAGGCTGACTATATTTGAGAATGACAAAGCGCGGGCTCTGGTCAATGTCATCCGTGATGGGCAGAGAATAATGGCCAGCACAAAATCTAACAAGAAAAAAATTCATCTAAAATGACATTGCATTTTTTTCTTTTGCTTTTCGTCCTGAGATGTAAACAAGAAACGAGTCCTTTTGCTCGGATCGCTGACATCAAAAATATTCAATTTCAATTAGTGACGCTTGAAGCTCTAGAGCAATCATAATTACTGACGTAATTTACCTCTGACGTTATTTGTTAGACATAAAAATGAAATTACTTAAAAGAGCTTTTGACTGTTGCAGGACAGTCAAATGAAACAATAGAGCGTTCCGGATATGGTTTTGAATTTTCAGTTATACCTCGCAGTCGTGTAGATAGATAGATAGGGCTTAGGGGGCCTATTGTGATGTCCCCCACTTACAGTTCACTCAGAAAAAACCTGAGTTCGTGATAAAACTTAGTATGCTTTTGAGTGAGCTAGCAGCGATTCCTTCTACTTCAGGATAATACTTGCCTAGGTGACGTTGACGTGTACTGACCAGGCAGTTACAGTGGCATAGTATGTGCTCGGCTGTTTCTTCGTCTTCATTACACATACGGCAAGTGTCATCTTGTACGATGCCCATTGTTTTGAGGTGTTTATTAACTGGGCAGTGTCCAGTAAGGAAACCCGTGATTAAACGAATCTGACTTCTCGAAAGCATGAGAAGTTGTTTCGTTTTTTTGAGGGATGTAGTTGGGAGAAACGGCTTGGCTTGTCTGCTACCTTTCGTTTGTGTCCAGTAGTGATCCGTCGTGTTCCTTAACCAATTGTTTATGCAGCATTTGGTGGTGCTAGTGGGTATGCCGCAGAAAGGCCGTGGCATCATAAATGGTGATGCAGAGCCTTTCCTTGCTAGTAGGTCCGCCTTTTCGTTACCTGTATGGCCGCTGAGTCCAGGTATCCAAATGAGATGAACTCTGTTTGTACTGGCCAGCTGGTGAAGTAGCTGTAGGCAGTCCCATACCAGCTTGGAGGTTATTTCAAAGCTCTTTAGGGTTTGAAGTGCAGCCTTGCTGTCAGAGAGAATGTGAATGTTTTTTGTTGAATATATTTCTGTTTATATTTTCTCTGAGGCAGAGTTCTATAGCAAATATCTCTGCTTGAAAAACGGAGTTATATCTGTCCATGCTGACGTAAATGCATGTGCCTGTATTTGCTCCGCATACTCCAGCCCCAACGCCTTCGTCCGTTTTGGAGCCATCTGTGTACAACACGTAGGATCCACGGTTGAAGGAGGGTCTATCCTGTTCCCAGTTTTGTCGGTTAGGGAATGTGACCTTGTAGTTTTGGCTGAAGTTATATCTGCGGAGACAGTTGTCTATAAGAGATATCTTTAGGATTTCATGCCTGTTTATTTCTGTAAGGATATCAGGGTGAAAGAGCCTACGGTTAGAGTCATCCTCCACGATCATCCTGTGGGCGAAGACCATTGCTTCTTTCTTCAGTTGGAGATGAAGAGGTGGCAGGTCTGTGATGACTTCTAGTGCTGCTGTGGGGGTTGTTCTCATGGCCCCAGTGATACAGATGCCAGCTAGTCTTTACAATTTGTTGAGCTTGGCTTGCACTGATACTTGTTTTGTTTTGTGCCACCAGACGGGCGCAGCATGTGTAAGGATTGGTCTGGTGATTGCTGTATATAGCCAGCGGGACATTTTGGGGTTTGTGCCCCAGTTTTTGCCAGTGAGACTTTTGCTGGTCCATAAAGAGATCCTGGCTTTCTCAATGGTCTTTGTAATGTGAGAGTTCCAAGTGAGCTTTTCGTCTAGAGCTATCCCTAGATATTTGACTTCTTTTGAGAACTCTATCGCTTCACCGAAGAGGGTAGGTTTAGTAAGTTTGTGTCTGTTCCTTCTTTTGGTGAAGGCGACAATGGTGCTTTTTCTAGGATTTACATTTAGTGCAACCTTTAAGCACCAGTTTGCAACCAGGTTTAGTGCCCGTTGGAGGAGTTCCGAGACCTTGGACATAGAGTTCAGCGTAGCCTTGGACATAGAAGCCATTGTTGCTGAGTATGCTTATCAGATCGTTAACCACGATGGACCACAGGAGTGGTGAGAGAACCCCACCTTGAGGGCATCTTTTCGCTGCGTTTACGCTGATTTTGTCATTGCCTAGCGAGGTGTTTATTTTCCTGTTGCTAAGCATATCTTGGATCCAATTGCATGTGGTGTTATCCACCCCTGTGCTGAGGATGCAACGTTTTATTTGGGTGTATTCGGTGTTATCGAAAGCACCCTCAATATCGAGAAAGCAACCTATCGCAATTTCTTTGTCGCTCAGGGATTTGTAAATCCGTGCCGTTAGTTCCTGAAGAGCATGCGTGGTCGATTTCCCAGGCTGGTAGGCATATTGGTTTTTGTGAAGTGGTGATCTTCTCAGTGCACCTTCCCTGATATGCCTATCCAGGATTTTTTCCTGGAGGCTAAGGCTTATCGGTCTGTAGGACTTAGGCAGGTCTGTGTAGTAGTATCAAAAAAAGTCGTTACGCATTAAAAGCGTACGCGGCTATGTAAGTGTTATATGCACAGATTGAACAAGGGCTTTCAAAGAGTCCGAGATATCTAAAAGAATTCCCCGAGTTTTCTTAACCAAAACAAATCAGAAAATCGCAGTCGTGTACAAAAAACACAACAGAAATTGTTAGATTCCTAATGTAGAATTGCCGGCTTTACGATTGGTCTTTGTTTTTATTCACAATCAAATCATTGCTATGACAACAAAATAAAAAATTAAAAATTGGTTGATACGACAGGTCTGCCCGCACAGTTAACAGACCAGGTAACAAGCCGCTTAAAATGCACTGAAAATAACTATAATTGCTAACTTGGCAAGCCCTTGAAGAACATGTTTGTATGTTGGCGTTACAGTCCATGAAGAACCTGAGCCGAGCTTCTCTCAATCACCCATGTTGTGTGTGATTTCATTTTCCCATAGGTGAAAGGGACCTATAGTTTATTGCCGGTTCCGAACGGCGAATTTCGAGAAGCTTTTCATGACAATTTTACTACAGGGGGTTTTGTCAGAGCCCCGCTGAGGAGAAACACCGTGAAAAACACGTGCGATGACATGGCTGTGTGGGGATTCGATCCCGTGTCATCGGCGTCAGAGGCCAACATACTACCCACTGCGCCACGGTGCTCTCTTGAAGAGCATGCATTTTGTTTATATCAAATGGAAAAATTTAGTCATAACTCGGTAGTAGGCAACACTGCATCGTTCGTCAATATCTCTCTAGAAGGTGTGGCCCTTTCTTCCAGTTTTCATCCAAGGCTGGAGTTGGCAGCACGTTTCGATAGTATGTTGTGCATATTTTCCAACATAAATTCTTTTTAGTGGCGTCCTAAAAATGAGTGGCTCATGCCTGATTCACAACACTGCGTTAGTGCTAGCTGAGACATCCAACACAAGCAATTCAATGGGGTAGTCATAAATACTGCGTTTGCGTTGGCGAGCTTACGTTCATTGAAAAATGAGAGGAAATAAGAAAAAATGAGAGGAAATAAGAAAAATTGAGAGCGAGAGAAAACGTAAGCTCACGTAACCAAAGCATACAAAAGTCAAACACGTCGAAAATGTCTGTGCGTTTGAACGACTGTTGCTGTGTATTGATGTGTATGCTATATCTGTGTATTTTGTGGTTTGTGTTGTGTGCGTTTACTTTGACATGGAGCAGCCGAAAAAATTGAATTGTCATTGTCAAAGCATGCGTCGAGGCATTTCTCGTAACACGTAAAGTGCCTCGCACCAACGCAGTGTTGTGAATCAGGCATCACTGTTTTCTTCAAAAATGGTGAAAAATCCTCGATAATCCTCCGAAAATAACAGATGGTGTATGGAGACGAGGATATGTCGTAAACATGTGCGGTTGAATGGACAAAGCCGTTCAAGAAGGGCAGTGAATAAGTGGAGGACCTCTGGTACTGTGACATCGTTCATTGCGAAAATGATCCTACCGACCGGACAGTGACTGCATAGTTCTAGGTTGGCGTTCCGAGGCGGCTGCGAGCACGTGTTTCGGTGTGCCCAGATTCTCATTCCTTTTTGATTATGCAAGAGTTTTTTGCGAAGGAAAGTATTCCAACATCGCCCCATCCACCCTATGGATCGATATTACCCCCTGCGTTTTGTCTGATCCAAAAAAAAAAAAAAAAAAAAAACTCCGTTAAGGTGCGGCCTTAGGAACCTTTTTCAGAGCTTTAACTGGTCATTGTGCTTCCACGACAACGACATGGTCGCCGCAGCTGATATGATCACCAACATTATCCATACCATAACCAATAAGCCAGAGGATAATGCATGGTATGAATTGATCTGCTGCTCTTTCGTTAAAAACATTATGAACTTCGTCTCGTTCTGTATACCCACGCTCATTTACAATGACATTCCAGCTGTCAAACCCTCAGACAAAGCCAATCTGCTTGCTGCGCACTTCGTAGCAAGCTCGCAGCTCCCAAGCTCATCTTTGTAATCGCCTGTTTTGGAGTACGTCAATTCCACCATGGGACCAATTTGCTTTCGTGCAGTTGCAAGAGTTCTTAAAGAACTTGACATACACAAGTCCGCTGGTCCAGATGGTGTTTCCCGAATAGTTCTGACGAGGTTTTCTTCTACGCTGGCTTCTTTCCTACTCTTGTAGGATCTATCCGAGTAGGTGAAAAACAGCATTTGTTCAGGCCGTTGCCACAAAAATGTGTCTTCTACTCTCCCCAATTATCGATCCATTGCACTAACGCCCCTTCTTACCAAGGTCTTGGAAACGCTGATAAATCATCAGCTAATGAAATATCTCGAGTCGCAGAAAGTGCTCAATGACCGGCAGTATGAGTTCCGCAGGAATAGATCCACTGATGATTTGGTGTCATATCTCATCTAAAAAGGAATCGTTCGTACCACCATTTGGATTAGAGCAATATAGTAGCACTTGATATTTCGAACTTTCGAATCGTTTAATTCAAGTTATCTTAGATGGATTCATGTCTGATACTTATTTTGTAAATGCTGGTGTTCCCCAGTGCTCCGTTTTGTCTACGACACTCTTTCTTATTTTTATAAATTATCTCTTGTCTGTTACTTCTAATCCAATTCACTCCTTCGCTGACGAACAGTACCCTTAGCTTGTCATCTTCGTTTACTTCTTCACGATCCTGTACTTCGGCAGTACAGTGACAGTGAGCGGCAGCATCACATTGACATTGACAGCATCATCCATCCAATGGGGTAAAAACCATAGAGGGGAATTCAAAGCATTCAAAACACAATGCTGTCTTCTGTCGTTAAAGCGTAACACTGACCCAATGCCACCTCCAGGGAGGAATGGGCCAGTGGTATGGTAGGCACGGAAGAGGAACTGGCAATCTGTACCGCCGGATCCAAAATGGATACCGGTACAGGAGCCGGAGTCTACTTCGAATCTCAGGAAGCGTGTCACTCCTACAGACTTGATGATGGCTGTAGCGTCTTCCAGGCTGAGATCTTCGTAATCAAAAAAGGCGCGGATCTGATTCTTAGGGAGAATTTCTCAGGTAAGAGAATCAAAATCTATGTTGACAGTCAGGCAGCCATTAAGGCTCTGCAAGCAAAATGGATAAGATCCAAGCTCGTAAAACTCTGTAAAGAGAAACTAGAAGAAATGTCGGATGTCAATGAGGTAACCATCTGCTGGGTACCAGGGCATGTGAATATTTCCGGAAATGAGAAGGCGGACGAACTAGCCAGACTGAGGCTAAAACGCCACTCAGCACACTATTCAGAGAAATAGAGGTGGAACTACTAGGAAAGGCCAACAAGCGATGGTGTCAATTAGATACATGCGCTACGGCAAGGCTAACATGTCCTGTCTATGACAAAAAAAGGACGGAAAGTCTGCTAAATCTTGGTAGAGGAATATACGACTGGTAGTTGGTGCCCTCACTGGGCACTGCATGATATCATATAATGCAGCTAGACTAGGCCAGCCCTACAACGATTTTTGCAGAAGCTGTAGGGACGAAGAGGAAATAGAATCCATTCGTCACCTACTGTGTGAATGCTCTGCACTGGCCCGAAAAAGATTTACGTACCTCGGGAGCTATTTCTTTTCGGGCTTAGAGGAGGCAAGAGACATTAAGCTGAAAAAAACTGCTAAGATTCTTATTTGAATGTGTATGGTTCAGCTCAGCGGGCAACTAACAGGTTCCCCTCGGGTTAGCTTTTAAAAATGGGCACAATGGACCTCAACTAACCTAACCTAACCTATTATAAATAAAACAAAACATTATGCTGTACATGTTTAAAAAAGGAATACTTTTTTCTTTTAGTCCAGGAACTTGAATAATCCATTAACTTGAACGGGCCTGGTTTTGTACGTGTTCAAGTCAATGAGAGTTCACTGTATAAGGGTGGTCCTTATTCTTAAGGAAAAAATTTTTTTTTCTTTAATTTCGGGGGGCACCACGTAATTTGGTTATATACCATAAGAAAATATTACAGTAATTTTTTTGATTTTTTTTAATAACATTTAGAGGTCGCTACCAAGGTTTAAATTTTAAATAAAAAGACAAAATTTGTTTTTCTCAGAATCCTTTATTTTTTTACCCAGGTCTTGAAAATATTACACAATTTTTGTTGATGCTGTGAAATAAAATAATCTGATTTTTTTTTCTTTTAAGATACAAGGGTTGATTTGTTAGTATTGGGATACTTTTTTCTATACTCTTTTACCAACAAAAGCAAATATTGCTTTTGTTCTTCATTTGTGGTAATTAATTTATTGTATTCTTCCATTAAAGCAACACCGCGCTCAGCTATATCATTCACTACACGCAATGATTGAACAATATTTTTGGCAGCCATATAATCAGGGTCTTCGTTCCAGGTTTCAACGTCTTTATACAAAAAATCTGATGAGATACCGAGGACCTGGAAGAATTTTAAAGAATTGCTGCTCACAAAGTTTTCTATATTTTTTTCGTGGATGGTCGCCATGTCAAGGTTTATTCGTTTTAAGCAATCATGTGTGCCTTCAATGTTGAGTGCTTCTACAATTTTTTTCTTCTCTTGGACTGAAAGTTTGTCATCGAAAAATGCAAGCGAAACCAGCTCTTCCGACAAATACCACAAGTGATTTAAAATCTTTTTCAGCGCAATAGTAGCTAGATTTTTGTTAACACTTTCAAAAGCTTTAAGGTCTTTTAATAATTGTAAGTCGTTTCTTGGTGCTGACTGACTGGTAGAGGCTTGAAACCAATATTTGACATAAATCATCCGTGAAAATACATATTTCTCTCACAGCCTTTTCGTCCTTCCTCGTTAGCTTTAACTGATGCTTAAATAAATAAATTTTTAAACAGTACAAGGCTCTTGCCATCCATCTAGCTCGATGTAGACCAGCAGGTCTCCGAACTGAAACGCCTTTTTCAGGAACACCTCCTAAGAATATGATTGTTAGAATTAAAATTTCTTTGTAGTCATCTCGAGGTTGATGTACTTGAAGTTGCTTTTTGGCAAAAGAAATCCTGTCTGCGGCCACTTCGGCAAGAATATTTGCCTCAGCGTCATCTGTTATTGTTTTGAAGTCGCTTTGGTCAATAGTGTTCCAACTGTTCTTAAATCTTTTGAATAATTGTATATCAGGCCCACTAGATGGGGCAAGCGATTGTTCCACTACACCTGACAACATAATTTCCATTATGCGGTGACGACAAGCAAATCAAAGCATATTTTTATCCATTTTGCGCTCAAAGAGAACGCATACTCCACTCCTTAAGCCGGTATTTACAGCAGTAGTGTCAAAACACAAACATTTTACTTTATCGCTCAAATTCCATGAATTTATAGCGTCGTAGACAGCCGACGCACATGCTTCGCTTGTTCCACGTTCTAATTTTGGAACGGCGAGTAATTGATCAACTCCATGTTCTGATACCAAAATTGGCAGCCGATCTACAGTTTCGTGTCCAGTAATATCTTCTATAAGTTTACCGTCCCAATGAATTGTTAAAGACGAACTAGGTTTAAACTCGCTTTTGAGCGACTCTGCAACAGCTTTGCGATTTTTGACACGCTGCCGACGAATAGAAGATCTATTGACATTAAATTCTGATGGATCACAGCCTGCGCTTTCCAAAGTAGATGTCACGACCATAGTTGCTTTTCTGTCACTCAATTTAGAGACATCAAGACTGGAAGCTAATTGACTGTTAATAATATCTTTTCGAGCTCGTTTTTGAGGTGGTTGCATCTTCGCCAATTTTGATATACATTCGGAGTCAGATGAAGTTACTTCCCCACTTGTTGTGGCAGACGATGACGAAATAAATGATAATGAAGACAATGAGAATTTTTCTTTATAGACGAGATATCTTTGTTTTCACGCTCGCGCAATTTATCAAGCCGTTCTTTTTTCTCTTTTATTTTCTAACATTTGTTTAAACTTTTTCTGTTTACTGAACCAATCAAAAATTGGCGTCGATTTTGCCGCACTGCTAACAAAAACTGGATGGTGAAGGACTAGCAAAGGCCTCGTAGGGGTAGCATCTGCCGACGGATGCTGGCCCGACAAAAAGCGAGTAAGAGCCTCTGCAGCCGAACATCTTGCAGCTCTGCTAGTCAGGTCCTACTTCCACCTCCTCGTGGTGCCATCTGGAAATTTCCTTAAAAGGGAAATTACTGACGGAAGAGGCCGAATGGCGAGTATCCTGCGCCACCAAACAGGATTAGTGTCGGTTGGGCTATGGTCTAGCGAACCATAACCGTAAAACCACTAATTGCTCAGAAACACAAAACAGCCTCGGATAATAAAACGGAACGGATCTATGTTGACGACCCTATGAGAAAACAAAAAACAAACAAGGACCTTCGGTTCTGTACGTGGAATGTTAGGTCCCTAAACAGACCACGTGCGGCCGAACAACTTGCGGACGCCCTAGACCGCTATAAAGCGGACATAACCGCCATCCAGGAAATGCGATGGAATGGACCGGGTAAAAAGCGGATGAAAAACTGCGACATTTACTACGGTGACTGCTATAGGGAGAGAGGACAGAGACTATTTGGATGCGGATTTGTTGTTAGAGGTGGACTAAGACATAAAGTCCTAAGTTTCCAGTATGTGAGTGAACGCCTCATAACGATCCGCATCAAGGCAAATTTCTGTAACATCAGCCTCAGATGCGTCCATGCCCCCACGGAAGACAAGGATGACTCAATCAAAGATGATTTCTTTGATCTCCTAGACAGAACATATACCAAATGCCCCAGCTATGATACCAAAATCATACTAGGAGATTTTAACGCTAAGCTGGGTAAAGAAAGCATCTTTGAGCGGGTCATCGGCAAACACAGCCTACATGACACCACATCCGATAACGGACATAGGCTGCTCGACCTTGCAACGGGGCGAAATCTTCTTGTAGCCAGCACACGATTTTCCCACCTCGATATACACAAAGGCACCTGGCGGTCGCCAGATCAATCAGTCACCAACCAGATTGACCACATCGCGATTGACGTCAGACACTCCTCCACTATTCTTGATGTTCGCACTTTCCGAGGAGCGAACATCGATTCAGACCACTATCTTGTAGTAGCCAAGATACGTCAGCGCATAACACGAACACCGCGGAGTAGAGTTAGAACACCAAGCTATGACGTCGGAAAGCTACTATCGCCGGAGATCGCCAGTGCTTTTGCCAACCGCGTCTCCCTTAAGCTCTCCGATACACCTCAATCCTCCACTCAGTCAGTAGAGCAGCAATGGAGCCTGTGCAAACAAGCCCTGAAGAGCACAGCAACGGAAGTGCTGGGCCTTAAAGCTCCACCACGACGAAACACCTGGTTCGATGACGAGTGTAGAAGGATTCATGCGGAAAAGCAGGAGGCATACAAAGCCTCACTACACAAAAAAACAAGAGCGGCTCGTGAGCTCTACGAGCTTAAGAGAAGGGAGGAACATAAGCTTCTCAAGAGAAAAAAGAAAGAGCACGAGAAGCGGGCGGTTGAAAACTTGGAGAGGTGCTATTGCAGGCACGACGTTCGAAGATTTTATCAGCGGATAAAACGAATGTCTCAAGGCTATAAAGCCCGAACGGAGGCCTGTAAGGATGAGAACGGACACCTAGTAGTAGAATCGCAGTCGATGCTGAGAATTTGGAAAAACCACTTTTGCAGACTGTATAACGGCGATGACAACCAACATACCGCCGTCAGGCAGAATTATCCATTTTTTAACGACGAAGATCGCAGAGAATTCCGTCTCCCTGACCTCGACGAAGTTGAGATTGCCATGTCGAAACTCAAGTCGAATAAAGCTGCTGGCGCAGATGGACTGTCTGCTGAGCTCTTCAAAGCGGCTGGGGGTGAGCTGGTTAGGAGCATGCACCGGCTCATCTGTAAGATATGGTCAGAGGAAAGCATGCCCGAGGAATGGAGTCTCAGCATTGTTTGCCAGATCCACAAAAAAGGAGATCCCTTTGACTGCGCCAACTATAGAGGAATAAGTCTCCTTAATGTCGCATACAAGATCTTCGCTGCCGTTTTGTGTGAACGCCTGAAGCCATTCGTAAACAAGCTGATAGGTCCTTATCAGTGTGGCTTCAGGCCAGGGAAGTCCACCATCGATCAAATCTCACACTACGGCAGATCCTGGAGAAAACCAATGAGTTTCAAGTCGATACGCACCATCTATTCGTCGACTTCAAGGCCGCATACGACAGCGTAATTAGAGACGAGCTATATAACGCCATGTTTACTTTTGACATCCCTGCGAAGCTCGTCAGACTATGCAGGATGACCTTGGAAAATGCTCGCTGCTCCATCCGAATCGGTGAGCACCTCACCGATAGTTTTGATGTCAAAAAAGGATTTAGGCAGGGCGATGCGCTGTCGTGTGATTTCTTCAACATCGTATTGGAAATGATTGTGCAAAAATCACAGGCCAATACAAGAGGCACAATCTACTTCAAATCCTCGCAACTCCTTGCATACGCCGACGACATTGACATAATAGGTAGATCGCAGCGAGATGTCAATGAGGCGTTTGCGAGTATTGAGATGGAGGCGGCAAAAATTGGTTTGGCAGTTAATGAGGGCAAGACTAAATATCTGCTGTCATCGAAAAAGGACATTTACCACCGACGTCTTGGACAGAACGTGCATATTGGCAGATATAAGTTCGAGGTAGTTAAGGACTTCATATACCTCGGCTCCGCGGTGACTTGGAACAACGACACCAGTTTCGAAATCAAGCGCAGAATTACTCTTGCCAACCGCTGCTTCTTTGGGCTCAAGAGGCAACTGAGAAGTAGAGCCCTCTCTCGTACGACCAAGTTGACCTTATATAAGACCTTAATTATCCCGGTCCTGTTATACGGCGCAGAAACATGGACTTTATCTAAAGCGGATGAGGAAATCCTTGGTCGTTTCGAGAGAAAGATTCTGCGTTCGATTTTCGGTCCCATAAACACAGAGGAGGGTTGGAGGAGAAGATTCAATCACGAACTGTACGGGTTGTACAGCGACATGAGTCTGGTCAGGCGTCTACGGATCCAACGCCTAAGATGCCTAGGCCATGTAGAGCGAATGGACACCACAGCTCCAGCCCGTAGAGTCTTTGAATCCAACCCCGAGGGACGAAGAAATAGAGGACGGCCGCACCTAAGGTGGCGCGCACAGGTGGAAGGGGACCTCAACCAACTGGGCGTGCGGCATTGGAAAAGACTAGCGAAAGATCGTGCTAGGTGGAGAGGCATGTTGGTTGAGGCCCAGGTTCACCCCGAACTGTAGCGCCCGTTAAGAAGAAGAAGAAGCTAACAAAAACTGTTTATCTTCTTCTAAAGTCATAATATTTAAAGCATCACGATGAGCGATATCAAATAAATCTTCTAACTTTTGTTGCCAGTTTTGTTCTTTTGTTTTCAATGCTTCTGAACGTTTTAGATTCTGCCATTCTTTGAACAGCTTTTCAATTTTGCTGATGACGTGTTTTTTTAATTGAATAGGTATGCAAGCTATTTCCCACAAATTAATAACCCCACAAGCCGTCAAAGTCGCAGATTCACGAATACTTTTCTTTTCTTCGTTTTTGTAGTAGAAAAAATATCGCAACACTTCGCCGATGGATGGTAAGGTTGATTGGCTTAATTCGGATAATAATTGACCGATAAGCCAAATCTCACTTTGATTTCTAGTAGTTATACTGAGTCCGCTACTCGTAGACGCCATTGCAAGTTGAAACACTTCACTGTAACTTTTACAAAAACAACACGTGCGCTCTTGTTGCTTAACAGAACTGAAGTGCGAGGCGATCGTATCAGTACGAATGAGGGGACGAGGAATGGAGGGGGGGGGAATAAGAAGGTATAGTCCATGCTAGTCTCACTTGCACGTAAAATGTTATGTACCTAAATTTTAAATTAATGGAATCAGCATTTAAGCTGTATTTGAACACTTTTTGTAAAAAAATTGACAGCTGGTAGCGACCTCTAAATCTTAACAGAATCAAAAACAAAAAAACACGTATTTCGTATTTAGAAGTATATAATCAAATGAGAAAGTACCCGGAGGATAATTCGAAAGTCGAAAAATAAGGACCACCATACTGTATATACATACATTCTAGCTTTTGCCGGCGCCTTCGCTCGCGTTAAATTCGGGGTAACACGGTTCCCCTTTCCTGATTTAGAACACAGAAGAGAACTCGGAACAGAATGTTATTTTAATACGCTACTGTAGACGATATAATATGTCTTTCCATTTGGGGATAGAATGTAAAGATTCTGGCCATTGGACACACGCGAACATGCCACATACAATTGTCCAAGGGAAAAGCACGGCTTTTCTAAGTTCACCACAGCCACCTTTAATGTTTGACCTTGCGCTTTGTTAATGGTCATAGCGAAACTAAGCTTTAGAGGAAATTGTAGCCTTTTAAACTGGAACGGGAGATCTGTAGGAATTACTGGGATTCGTGGGATGATTACATTTTCACCCTTTCCTACGCCGGTTAAGATAGTGGCGCTAATGATATTGCGGCCAAGTTGTGTGACACGAAGTCTCGTCCCATTACATAATCTCGGGGCATCCAAATTTCGTACAAGCATGACTGGGACGCTTGGTAGTGAAATAACAGAGTATAGGTACCGTATGCACTATAGTGTGAAGCGCGGCCCGATGCCCGCACTTAAGTACAGATAGAGAGCACACAACGTTAGCGCGTTTCAGAAACATATCAGCGCCATCTATCGTAATTCAAGAGTAACACTTATGTATGTTTCGAATGTTGATTATTTTCTCAAAAGCTGATTGATTTATGATTGTTTTAATTAAATTATTTTATCATTCGTTTGTATCATAGAACCTGTACTAGTTTTGCGGAGAGCTCACACAAATTTCCATCCCCTACTGATTTTTTTTTTTTTGCTGCATACAAACTTAAGGGGGGCTAGAAAGAAACAAAAAGTAGCCTACGTCACTCTCCATCCCTTCAACTATCTCCACTTAAAAAATCGCATCAATTCGTCGATCCGTTTTGCCGTGAAAGGCGGACAAACAGACACACACAATTTCACATTTATAATATTAAGTATAGATGTAGTCATTTAAGAAGACTAATTAAAAAACCGGCCAAGTGCGAGTCGGACTCGCGCATGAAGGGTTCCGTACCATCTGTACATATAAATATGGAAGAGACTATGAATGTTACCTCATCAGTCATCACATTAAATCACATTTTTTGTATGATGACAGATCTTGGTTGCAGGCAGGTTATAGGCATATTACTTTGATAATCACCATTGAATTCAAATCAATTATCTTACATGATGGGAAAAGGTGAACAACAATAAATATAGGGAAAAGGTTTGCAGCTAGGATTAATTCATCAAAGACACAAATATATTGTCGACTAACCTTAGTTCAATATGTGACCAAGGGGATTTTTTGGATGAAAATCATTTCTGTTTTATGGGAGCCCCCCTTAAATATTAATTTTGTTCTGTTTTTAGTATTTGTCGTGGTAGCGGCAACAGAAATACATCATCTGTGAAAATTTCAACTGTCTAACTATCACGGTTCATGAGATACAGCCTGGTGACAGACGGACGGACGGACAGCGAAGTCTTAACAATAGGATTCCGTTTTACCTTTGGGTACGGAACCCTAAAAATGTTCTTATTCAATGTCGATTATTGAAAGTAACTGTTTGGTTGTATATGAAAGCAAAGCAATTCTTCCTGGATTTTAGATTTATTATATCAAACGTGACAAGCGGACATAAAGGTGCAAATGCAAATATACATCTACCCTATCATGTACACGTACAATACTATGAATAATGTCTTCGAAGAGATAAATGGCAATGTCATTACCAAGAAGACGAGCAGGATCGGATATTACCCGTCCAACCGTAGAATGTAAACAAAACAACACGTCACGTGTAATTCATCCAGTTTTCGAATATTCTTTTATACTAGTGGATGGACATCCTCTATATCCGACTTCTTCGTAATCATCGTCGTCGCTCCCGTCAGCCGGTATCCTATGAGGTTTTATCACATAAACAAGTCAAT
The DNA here is from genome assembly GCA_951905685.1 of Eumerus sabulonum. NCBI lineage: Eukaryota > Metazoa > Arthropoda > Insecta > Diptera > Syrphidae > Eumerus > Eumerus sabulonum. The sequence continues at coordinate 106,851,638 of OX645063.1, read as the reverse complement.
AAACAAACGAAATTAAACCAAAATCAAGATAAGTGCGGAATTAGGACCCGAATGAGGGACAAAAGTATAATGACAGAACCGACATTCTCAAACGACAGGACTACATGCCGAGAAAAGGCAAGCAACTGAAATTGCCACAACAATTCTCAAGAAGAAAATTGCGACAGTGGCTCAAGTCGAGTGGAAAAGTGAATGAAAAGATGAAAAGACATTTTCTTATTTGGCCCCCGTGTCTCATGTCAAAGCCGACATGCCGGTAGGGTAACAATAACGTCAACAAATAACCCGACGTTCGCTAGCTACCGTTCCAAAGGAACTTCCGACCTAATAGGCAATCTTATTACTTACAAATGAAAAGGAGAAGAACGAAAAGGGCAAGGAAATGCGAATAAGAAACAATGACCAACTCGATTGAACGGACTGTCAGCGAAATGAGTTGAGGTTGAAGTCTTTTATTACTTGCGTGTTAATTCGTTTGGAAAAGTATCTTATGCAATAAGAAGTTTCATTACAGCGGCAGCCTATGGTAAATAGGTGATAAATTGTCAGATATTTGTCGAGTGTGTGTGTGTCTCGATCATAGCGGACATTTAAGGCAACTGTCTAACGTTCATTTTCCTTGCTTTAGTTGATTACGAATCAAGTATCTACTTGGATAGATAGATAGATAGGATAATGGGGTGGTACAGAGTCGCCTGGTCACTGCGGCCACGAGTGGGCCTATTGTGATGTCCCCCACTTACAGTTCCCTCAGAAAACCTGAGTTCGTGATAAAACTTAGTATGCTTTTGAGTGAGCTAGCAGCGATTCCTTCTGCTTCAAGATAATACTTGCCTAGGTGACGAAGACGTGTACTGACCAGGCAGTTACAGTGGCATAGTATGAGCTCGGCTGTTTCTTCGTCTTCATTACACATTCGGCAAGTGTCATCTTGTATGATGCCCATTGTTTTGAGGTGTTTGTTAACTGAGCAGTGTCCAGTAAGGAAACCTGTGATTAAACGAATCTGACTCCTCGAAAGCATGAGAAGCTGTTTCGTTCTTTTGAGGGATGTAGTTGGGAGGAACAGCTTGGCTTGTCTGCTACCTTTCGTTTGTGTCCAGTAGTGATCCGTCGTGTTCCTTAACCAATTGTTTATGCAGCATTTGGTGGTGCTAGTGGGTATGCCGCAGAAAGGCCGTGGCATCATAAATGGTGATGCAGAGCCATTCCTTGGTAGTAGGTCCGCCTTTTCGTTGCCTGTATGGCCGCTGTGTCCAGGTATCCAAATGAGGTGAACTCTGTTTGTGCTGGCCAGCTGGTGAAGCAGCTGTAGGCAGTCCCATACTAGTTTGGAGGTGATTTCGTAGCCTTGCTGTCAGAGAGAATGTAAATGTTTTTTGTTGAATATATTTCTGTTTATATTTTCTCTGAGGCAGAGTTCTATAGCAAATATCTCTGCTTGAAAAACGGAGTTATATCTGTCCATGCTGACGTAGATGCATATGCCAATATTTGCTCCGTAAGCTCCAGCCCCAACTCCTTCGTTCGTTTTGGAGCCATCTGTGTACCAAACGTAGGATCCACGATTGAAGGAGGGTCTATTCTGTTCCCAGTTTTGTCTGTTTGGGAATGTGACCTTGTAGTTTTGGCTGAAGTTGTATCTGGGCAGGCAGTTGTCTGTGAGGGATATCTTTAGGATTTCATGCCTGTTTAGTTCGGTGAGTATATCAGGGTGAATGAGCCTACGGTTAGAGTCAACCTCCGCGATTAGTCTGTGGGCGAACACCATTGCCTCTTTCTTCAGTTAGGGTGGCAGGTCCGTGATGACTTCTAGTGCCGCTGTGGGGGTTGTTCTCATGGCCCCGGTGATACAGATTCAAGCTTTTCTTTGCAATTTGTTGAGCTTGGCTTGCACTGATGCTTGTTTTGTTTTGTGCCACCAGACGGAAGCAGCATATCTAAGAATTGGTCTGGTGATAGCTGTATATAGCCAGCGAGATATCTTGGGGTTTGTGCCCCAGTTTTTGCCAGTGAGACTTTTGCTGGTCCATAAGGAGATCCTGGCTTTCTCAATTGTCTTTGTAATGTGAGAGTTCCACGTGAGCTTTTCTCGTCTAGGGTTATCCCTAGGTATTTGACTTCTTTGACTTGAGAACTCTATCGCTTCACCGAAGAGAGTAGGTTTGGTAAGGTTGTGCTTATTCCTCATTTTGGTGAAGGCGACTATGGTGCTTTTCCTAGGATTGACGTTTAGTGCAACCTTTATGCACCAGTTTGCAACAAGGTTTAGTGCCCGTTGGAGGAATTCCGAGACTGTGTCTTCGAATTTGCCTCTAACCAGGATCACTATGTCGTCAGCGTAGCCTTGGACATAGAAGCCACTGTTGCTAAGTATGCTGATCAGTTCATTAACCACGGTGGACCACAGGAGCGGTGAGAGAACCCCGCTGATTTTATCATTGCCTAGTGAGGTGTTTATTATCCTGTTGCTAAGCATGTGTTGGATCCAATTGCATGTGGTGTTATCCACCCCTGTGCTGAGGATGCAACGTTTTATTTGGGTGTAGTCGGTGTTGTCGAAAGCACCCTCTATATCGAGAAAGGAACCTATCGCAATTTCTTTGTCGCTCAGGGAATTGTTGATCTGGGCCGTTTGTTCCTGAAGAGCATGCTGGTCGATTTCCCAGGCTGGTAGGCATATTGGTTTTTGTGAAGTAGTGATCTTTTCAGTGCACCGTCCCTGATATGCCTATACAGGATTTTTTCCATTGTTTTTAGGAAGAAAGAGGTAAGGCTTATCGGTCTGTAGGACTTAGGCAGGTTTCTGGGTCTACGGCCTACTTTGGGAATGAATTTTACCGTTACCTCTGTCCAGCTTGTTGGTATGTGTCCCCATGCATAGCTGGTTCTAAATATGTTAATGAGCATGGGGCTGATTTGTGCACTCCCGTTCTGAAGAAGGGCTGGGAAGATGCTATCCTCCCCCGGGGATTTGTAGGGGTCAAATGAATTGATGGCCTATTTTATGCTTCCCTCGTGAAAGATCGTTCGTGCTCTCTTCCAATCCTCCCTGTTGGGTCTAGTTGCCCTGATCTGTGGAGGTATGTTAGAGAGATCGTAGGGAATGATGTTGGAGTCTAGGAAGTGCGTACTGGTCAGAATTTTGAGTACTTCCGTACCATTTTCCGGATAAGTGCCTTCTGCTCTTTGGCGAGAGCTCTGTGGATACGAGCGCTGCTCTGAACGACTGAAAAACTGCTGCAGAACTTTTTCCATTAGTCTCTTTTGGCTCTTCTAATCTCTTGGTTGCAGTTGGTGAGTGAGGCACGATACTGCGTCTAGTCACCACTCCGTTTAGCTCTGTTGAACAGTTTTCTGGTCAGTGCTCTTAGCTTGGCCAGATTGCTGTTCCACCACGGAGTGGTACGGTTGCCCGACTTGACTTTCTCTGGGCAAGCGTCGTGAATAGCAGATAGGATGGTAGCATTGAGGCTGTCACAGCTGAGCTCAAGGCTGTCTATTTCTCTTATGCTGTTTGGACAGTTTCCGATCGTTTGTGCGATTTCTAGGCTATAAGTGTCCCAGTCTGTCGCTCTCAGTTCTCTATATGTTCTACTAATTCTATCTCCTGCTTTTATGCCAAAACAGATCTGTCGATGGTCTGACATCGATGTTTCTGTTGAGACATGCCAGTTTAGAATAGAGTTGCCTATGAACGGAGAAGTTAGGGTACGGTCTAATACCTTTACTCTAATTCTATTCATAAAGGTGGGATTATTTCCACGGTTTATGATATTGAGGTTCTTCCTGAATATAAATTCTAATAGGTATTCACCTCTTTTGTTGGTGCCCGAGTTTCCCCATGCTGTGTGGTGGGCGTTGGCGTCACAGCATACTCTGATATGTGAGCCTCTTCAGTGGTGTGAAGCTGAGATCCGTGGAGTCGCTCGCGAGATAGGCTGAGCAGATCGCGGCTTTCGACCTACCTTCCGCAATGGATAGCTGGATGGTGGCAGCTGCCAGGTCCTTATTCGTAAATTCTGGAGTGGGAATGGCTTTAATAGTGTTATTAATCACTATCTAGGTCGTCCTTCATTTGTGGAGTCGTAGAGCAGCTCACCTGATAGTCCTTTGATCTGGTCTAAGTGGATGCTAGAAATTCTGTGCATCTACGATTTCGGGAATTTTACAGAAAAGATATGAACAGATTTACAACACGACTATATACCTACATACATACATTCGTATTCCTAAGCTCGGTCATCTAGAAATTATTTTTATGATCAAAATTTGTTGCCAAAATATTTGCGTTTTTGTCATGTATCTCTGTTTATTTTCCGCATACAGGAACATTTTTTCTTAGTCAATAAGCATCATGATTAAAAGCCTATTTGGCAATTACTAATACGCGTTGAGTGAACAAAAGAGTTGCGATGAGAAAAATAGCACCACAACTACCATAGACCGCATTAATTCATATCCATTGTCCGATTAGATAAATTATATTTTATGCTTTTCATTTTAATCAGAATTAACATTTGCCATTATCGACAGACCGTAAAATGTGGTTTAGCATTTAATTCCGTTCTTCTTTTAGCACAGAGTAAGAGTGGCCTTACAACCCAGCGTTGTGGTAACCCATCGATAAATTTGCATAATGGCTAATGGGTGAATCATGATGAATGTCAATTTCATAATTGAATTAAAATAAGTCATCTGTAAATGTCATTCTTCATTCAAACAGAAAACAACCAATTTGGAATACTATGTATATAACTATCTCATAGCAACTGCCACACGCGATAACCGCTGAAGATTTTTATAACAATTTCGCTCCTGACACTGTCATTATGGAAATGTGCCCACTAATTGCCATTGTTGCAGCGAAATGACTCCAAAAAACCAACGAAATGAGGAAACTAATTTTCAATTAATGTTGGGCAATATACAATTGGAAGGCAAGGAAGCAAACGGAGGGAACGAACGGCGTACGCGCGGCGAGAGACGAAAGGGTAAATAGCTCGGGATACTTTACCAGTGTGTGAAAAATACCAAAAGTTCTTGCGAGAAAATTAATCACAGCCGGCAGTGATTCCTTCGCAGCTCTCGCTGTCTTGAGAAAACTCCAATTATTTTCGATTTGCTCAATCCTTCGGAATCCCGACTACAATGCCGACGTAGTGCTTTTGTCCCGTATCCGAGCCAGGATCTTACCGCACTCTTCGCAACCGTCCCGCGTCGACCCTGTAAAAGGGATTCAATAATCGATTAACAATTGATTGCAATTTTATGGTTCGTTTCATTCTGTACTGTCGATGGTAGTTGCTTGTAGTTCTGCGAATTGCATCCCGTTGTTTCGCGCGTCCTTCACTTCCTTTATTTTAGTATTTTTTTTTGTAAAATCATTTATCGACCTACCAAGGCTCACTCATGCCCCACATGCCTTCCCGTCGTCGTTGTCGATTCCATATCCGTTCCAGTTCTTGTCGAATTCAGGTGGTTCACTCAGAAGTAGTGCGGTTTCTCGATTTCAAGTTGCCGATAACCACAAACAGAAATAACAGTCGTACCGAACACCCCCACCGTACGAGCTGGAGTGCAGCATGTACAAGTATACAAACGTACGAGTATGACATAGTGAAGAAAAGTTTCTCGGTTATTGTTATAGTATCCTTGCGACAACTACCTGCAAATTGGACATTTTCTCAAACGACACTCGAGCTTCGGATCAGCATTCGGCACAGAACTGGGCCAGGGTAGCCGTTCCTTAAAAGCAGAGTACCATTGCACCAAAGAATGTCAAGCAGACGTTGAAACAAAACGACTCAATGCGTTCGCATTGATTTTCGATAGGGATAAGTTTAAAAATTCAGTTGTGCCCGCGATTTATTGTTACAGATCGTTACAATATCTAAAATGCCCGACAGAGCTTAGTCACGAACACGAGCACATAACAATTGCATAGCTTCAGCTTGATTTCCGCTCGGGGGGGAATGACTGAATTATATTACACTAAATGACAAGGAATGCCAGTCATTCATTACCGGCACCCAGTTCACAGTCAGACGGACTTCAGAAACAGAATCCACTCGAGATGGAAGCAAATATTCTTTGTAACCACATATCCCCAGACCCCGCATGGTCCACATGCGCCACCGCTCCGTCCTGTCTCGAGCCTCACATGTTCTATTGGAATTTTCCATTTCATATATTCTGGCAACTTATTGTCGAAGAGATAACATTGTTTTGCGGTTTGAATTAGCTGGGGGAAGGGCAACGATTGGTCTAGCTGTGTGTACTATACCTAAAACGGGAGGGAGAGGATCTGCTTGGATCGATGCCAAATTGCCCCAAGATTTTCCGTTCACAATTCTGTGGTTTTTCACTGAGTGTAGCAATATCCTGAGGATGTAATTCCTTTTTGATTAAGAGAGATGTGGACGACACTGGAGAGGGCACTGCCATAATATGATGTTTCTTTGATTGGACCTGAGTAAACAGGATATGAACTTATTACCGAATAAACTTTTTGGTAGTCGTCCAACGAGAGGCCAATAAGGGAATTGCGATAGCTTGGCAGATGCTGTCTTTGACCGAAAAAAGTAATGAGTTGTGGATTTTGTTGGGACAATTGGCGCCGGATATAACGTGCGGAAACTGTACAATTCTATTCCACTTCATGTGTGTATGCATGTAAGGCCATAGAATTTCGAGTTATGGGGATTGCGGCATTGGATGAGGTAATCGTTTCCCATTACCAACCATTTCATTGTTTCAAGTGTTGAATTATGTTAGCATTGCTACAGGATATCTCCCCATATACTACAATGTAATAAATTATCCGGTTGCTATCTTGGCCGGGTAAGTCGAGTAGGAAATTAGCGAAAGTGAATCGGCACTTAATTTTCTTCCTTTTTGTTTCTCCTTCTACTCCTCGTACTTGACTGTAAGCAATGTGGACACTTTGATACATAAAACACGTCATAACTCATTATAAATCGTATATGTCTGCGATTGCTCTTCATTCAACAGTTTGATGTTCACTTAAATGTCCTTCATTTCTGCACCTAATAATTACGTAGAGTGAGCCGCATGTAAAGACTGAGATACCTATTTTGGCCGGATTTCGTTGGGATTATTCGCACAGATGGATGGTAAAAGACCCACAAAGCCCAGAAGCGAGTAAGGGCCTCTGCAGCCGAATACCTTGCAACTCTGTTAGCCAGGTCCTACTTCCACCTCCTCGTGGTACCATCCGGAAATTTCCTGGCCATAGAAACTACTAACAAAAGAGGACGAATAGGGAGTATCCTGCGCCACAAAACAGGATTAATGTCGGTTGGGCTATTGTCTAGCAAACAGTTACAATTGCTTAGAAACAACCACAAGCCTCGGACAAAACGGACCGGATTAATGTTGACGACCCTTGCAAAAAACGAAAAAAGAACAATGATCATCGGCTCTGTACGTGGAATGTTAGGTCCCTAAACAGACCACATGCAGCGGAACAATTGGCGGACGCCCCAGACCGCTATAAAGCGGACTTAAACGCCATCCAGAAATGCGATGGAATGGACCGGGTAAAAAGCGGATGAAAAACTGCAACATCTACTTCGGCGACTGTTATAGGAACAGAGGACAACGATTGTTCAGATGCGGTATTGTTGTTCTAGGTGGACTAGGGCAAAAAGTCGTAAGCTTTCGGCATGTGAGCGAACGCCTTATGACGATTCGTATCAAGGCTACCGCAGAAGACAAGGATACGATATCCTATGCCCAATGTCCCATCTATGACATCAATATTGTACAGGAGACTTCAATGTTAAGCTGGGTGAGAAAAGTATCTTTGAACGAGTCATCGGCAAACACAATCTACACGACACCACATCCGATAACGGGCACGGAACTGATTGATCTTGCTATGGGGCGAAATCTTCTTCTAGCCAGTACGCGCTTCTCGCACCTCGATATATACAAGGGCACCTGCCGGTCGCCAGATCAATCAATCACTAACGAGATTGATCTCTTCGCGATCGACGTCAGACACTTCCCCACTATTCTTGATGTTCGAACTTTCCGAGGAGCTAACATCAACTTAGAAGTAGCCAAGGTGTGCCTACGGATATCATGAACGTAGCGGAGAAGAGTAGGAATACAAAGTTGTGACGTCGGAAAACTGATATCGTCAGGAACCGCTCGTGCTTTTGCCGATCACGTCTCGGTTAAGCTCTTTCATACATCTGAAACCTCCACGCAGTCCATAGATCAAAAGGACGCTCACCACCGACATATTGGCCGGAACGTTTAGGTAGATATAAGTTTAAGGTACATAGTTAAGGACTTTATCTACGAGTACCTTGGCTCCGCAGTGACCTGAAACAACGATATCACTCTTGCCAATAGCTGTTTCTTTGGGATGATGACCCTTATCATTCCGGTTCTACTATACGGCGCAGAAGCATGGACACTATAAAAAGTGGATGAGGAGGTCAAAGTTATTTCGAGAGAAGATTTTACGTGGGATTTTCGGTCCTATAAACGCAGACGAGGGATGAAGGTAAAGATTCAACCACGAGCTTTACTGCCTGTACAGCGACATGAGTCTAGGAAGGCGTCTACGCGAATGGCCAACTGTGAGTGCGGCAATGGGAAAGGCTAGCAAAAGGTCCTGCTAATTGGATGGGCATGTTGATTAAGTCCCAGATTCACCCCAAACTGTATCACCTTTCCACCTGTGTGCGCTACCTTAGATGCGGTCGTGATCTGCAACGTCGGTCCTGGGGATTGGAGTGGAAGATTGCACGGACAGGAGCTGTGCTGTCCACTTGCTCTACATGGCCTTGCCATCCGTAGTCGTCGTACTAGGCCGATGTCCTTGTACAGCCCGTACAGTGCTTGGTTGAACCTTCTCCTCCACTCTCCGTCAACACAAACGAGACTGATAATTGCACGTAGAATTTTTCTTCATCCATTTTTGATAAGGTCCAAGCCTTTGCACCGTAGACGAGGACCGGGATAAGATAGAGAGATATAGTTCTTAATAGTTCGCACAGGTTCAAGAGTCAAACTCTTATGATGTTTGTCACACAACCTGGGCGGAGTGCAGTGGTTTGGGTCATAGATGTTCGTTCACTACTCTCCAGTGGTTATTCTAGATAAGATTCGAGGGGAACTGACCGAATTTTCACGTTGGTTGTAGTTCCCAGCAACTTCTCCACGCACTTGTGGTGTTATATTAGAATTGCACACACTGAGTCTGAGCTTAACGTGGCCATATATTGTGAGTGTTATGCTTTCATCAGTATGTTTGATCAAATTTGTCACACAGCATAGCAGCGAAAATTTTATACGCGATGTTAAGGAGACTTATTCCCCTATAGTTGGCGCAGTTACCCCTATAACTCCCACGCCCCACAAACTTCTACGTCTTCAAAAAATGCTGGTGCATTGTATTCCAAGGAACTTAACATCAGGTACGAGATCAGTAAACGATTCCTAAAGCCAGCATGTTTGTTTTTTCATCATTTGAGCAGATCAGCAAAAGGGCATCTTCATCACATGAATTTTATTCCCCGCACTCGTATCCTATTGCCACAGAAATGTTACATGTCACCCTTGACTCGGAAATGATGTTCAACCAATTCGCACATCGTTTAATATCAATACCATCTATGGGATCGAGTCAGCTAATGTGTAAGACATTTGCCTTTGCTCGTTCAGGAAAATGAAAGATAAGCAAAACCGTCATGTAACACCGCATCATATCCCATGGAATATCGATATTGAAAGTCGTCCTTATAGTTGCGTACGTATCCGGCAACGATTCCTGATGGCATCGTTCTACAAATCACAATCAAATAAACGAGAATTGAACAAATACATAGTGCTCCCTGTTCGCCACAATTTCTGAGTACCAGTACCGCCATACCAGGGCCAGTACGGAATGCGGATACGAGTGAGAGTAAATCAAGTACAACGAAGGAAATATCACTATAAAAACGAATCCCATTTTAATCAGACTTTGAAGCGTTTTCGATGAGCTTCAAAGGACCTTTGATTACAACGTCAAATCGAATGAAGACGGGAGAAGTTGAAAGCTGAAAGCTGAAAGCTGGAATTTGTTTTGCTTGTGCGCCCAAAGCAATGAGGCCAAAGTAGATAAAACTGCGATATTTGTGCGATATTCGATGTCTGTGGCAGTTGTCGGGCTCTATCTATGTTATGTTCGTTTTCTAGTGGTACTATCTAGTGGTGGTGGCGAACAGTATAGATGATGACGCACCAAACCTTGGTGAAGAGACGCTTAGAGCATTGCATAACAATAGAAGGACGACTAACGATGAACGACCAATCGACCGACCGACCGAGCGACCAACCCACTCCAAAGTCTTGCGAGCAGTTTGTTTGCCAGTTATTTTGCTTGTTGAATGCTAAGAAAATAGAAATAATTGGACGTAATGCGGTAATCCTTGTAATCTGGCCTCAGCAGATTGAGTGGTTTCTTTCGACGAATTCCCCTCTTTGGTACGTACATACATACGTATGTATGTACATATTATATACATATATATTCGTCCTAGAACATTGAGAACAACACCAAATTCACAGCACCCCAATCATCGTCAACATCAACCACCATCACCACCACTAGCATCGCCACCATTCGCTTCAGGAGCTATTCGCTCGCTTGCTTCAAATCAGAACTAAGAAACTATCCGTTGTCGGTGCGGTAGCTGACTACTAGAATAAGAGAATGGTAAGTGGAAAGGGCACAGCAAAGCAATAGGATAGGATTTACCATAGAACTTCTTGAAAAAGTCCGATAAGACTTTTAATACGCCCCCACCCATCCCGGTTGTCGGGCGGTCGCCGCTATCACCAGCCATGCCGCAGCCACAGACTCTAGTAAGTTTATCTCGTTATTTTCATATAATTTTCAAAAGATTCGAAAAGTTTTCTTTTTTTTTTTTTCTATTTTTCGTTTTTGTGTGTATTTTTGCGGATTTAGATGAAGCGGCCGCTTGAAGAGATTCTTTCCGCCCCAAAGGAATTTATCTTATTGCCGCCTATTGTTGGTTGGTTAGATTCTGTGTTGGCGTGTAGTATCATACTTCATATGGGCATATGTGGTTGTTGCCAGCAAATCCTACCGCCTGACAATTTAAGTCGACGGATGGAACCATGTGAGTGTCTAATAACTTTACTATAGCACCAAAAACACAAACGCACACTTTCTGGTGCATTCAGCTATCTTCGTTCTAATGAACTGAACTGAAGAATTTAATTCAACTGTAAAGGCGTGCGTAGAGTATGTGGAATCCGCAAAAAGGGTTTAGTTCAGTTCGTTTCGGTTCGGTTCGCATTCCGGATTTAATACGCTTCTCTGATGTCGGATGCTTTGGAGTGCAAACAGCTTCACACTCAAATGGACTGGCATTTCATATGTTTGTATGTACATTCATGCATTTGGCACACTCGCATATGCATACGTTTTTGACGGACGGATTCAGACCGGGAGAGTGAAGTGGTGAATGGCGGATGCAAAGAATTAATTTTAATAAGAAGCATAACTGTAATTGAAAATACCGTGAACATAATTCATTCATTCATTTCCCATAGTTTCTCTATCTACACATCCCTCAGGATGAATATCTTTTTCTCTGCCTTGTCTCCATTCGGGAGTTTCTTTTGAAATATCATGGAACTTGTTGTTGCTGTCGTCATGATCGTTGTCCGCGCCGTCATCATCGTCATAATAGTCGCCGATGGGGGTGCTGCCCTGCACAGGATATTCAGTCCTAACTGTAAAAGGGACATTTTTAATTAAATTGAATTTCCGCATGAAAAAATCCTATGAACTTCACTCGTCCACTCTCCGCCATTTATGCTTTTTTCCCTTTGGTTTAAACCATTTTTTCTCCAACTCCTTTGCTCTTCCTCTGCTTTCTTTCATTTTTTATTTGTCACTAAATCCCAGTATCTTCCATTATTGCGCACCAAGTAATCCCTTACTGGACTGTAGAGTCCGATATCATTTCGCTGCATTCAAACTGAGTTATTTAAAGTTCATTATAGGCGTTTGCTGCTAAAGCAGCAAGGTATGGAATGAATCTCCTTGGACGGAATTAGTCTGTGTCGTGATGGCAATCAAAATAGTTTTCTGCTTTCCTGAACGTCCGGATTAGGATCCAGGTGACAGGAATTATATGTACATATATAGATAAAAGGATACAAAGAAATAGGAAGAAAAAAGCTTGTACACTACGTACCCATCTACTATGTACAATACATACAGATCTAGGTATGTACACGAAGTGACGAAAAAAAAAGGATGCAGAAGAGCATATTGGCTTTATCAAACATTCAAAACTGATGCAAAAGATTAATGTTGCAGATAGGTGCATAGAAGGCGGCAGAAACCAGTAACAGTGGAAGTTTGTGCAGAATGGCCAACTCAATAAAAGGAAGGATAAGCGGCAGCAAGGAGCAGCAAGAAATACGACAGGAAGTTCATTTAAATCTCTCAAGACGTCGCCTTTGCGGTTTTTGTGGTTCTGTGGCATTTATGATAAGTACGTGGGTCAACTGGCGACCCTAAACCGTGACAAGTCACTACGGGTGCAGACTGTTTTTCGGAGAGCTGTAGACTGCCAACAGCTGTCATCACATGTTGAAATTCTTGAGGTCTTGGGTTCGGGATTTAATTCAAACTTAAATTTGAAATTGTGCAACAGTGTGCTGGATAGTCGTTAGCCCTTGGGAATATGTACTCCTAAGCTATTCACTGGTTGGAATTTTGTTTAGATTGATGTCAAGTACCTGTCAGGGAAATCTACATATTTACTCGTCCGGTGCCCTATTCCAGTACATAATTCCATCTGTTCGTAATGTAAAAAGCACTTTGTCGCAGTGCAGTATGGAAGTATGCAATTTTGTCTGTGACGGCTCTAAAGAATCAGCCGTTTTCCTTTGAACTCAATATCGAGAATATATTTTTAATGAAAATCGTACATGCTCGTGCAAATCAAATCTCATCTTTCATACTCACTCGATCTACTAGGAGACGAAATTGCGCTGGACTGAAAGGAAATGAGCCAATGGAACCACGGACAAGGGAGAGGGAGAGGGAGAGGGAGAGCGGAAAGTAGAAAGTGGAAAAAAATAAAATCATTAATAAAAATAAAAATAAATAAAGGACAAACACAGAGAAAATATAAGTGGATCCAGGACTGTCTCTAGATTCGTAGACATGCAGAAACGAACTGCACAAGAATTCAATAAATTTTTTATCCGAGTAGAATTCCGACACTGGAACTGAGCTGACAACATAGTTGGCGTTGACGATAGCGATAGCAACAGCGAGGATACCTACGGCAGCGGCTTGCCTTGTGCTCGGCTGCTTGACTACAGGATCGCAATTGCATCAATACCAAACGTTCAGTCGAGCGAATGTAGTCTCTTCGTTGCCACATGCAAATTCGTAAAAATACCATCGCGATTGATGAAAAATTCAGTGAACCCCCACGAACGTACCTACATATGCTGGGTGTTGGTTTATGCACACTTGGGAAATTTTCTTCGGATAAGAACCTGCAAACGTTTAAATGCATTCTGCACGGAAAAGGTCCTTGTGCTCATATGGCGCTGCGGAATCATATCGCTTTTTAGATGTCCCCAGTAGATTCACGACCAAAATCGGAAAGACAACATAAGAAGAGGGCAAAATAGGTAACCACTAAACAGGAAAGCAATCTGAGGACACATGTAATTTGGTAATACAACCAAACGGCTACCCGACATCACTTTGAAATAAAACGTGTGAACGGAAGTAAATGCATTACTTCTGCCCGAGAATTTTCTATTTCTCTATTTCAACTTCTTTTCGTTTTTTTTTCTTTTTTTTTTTCTCGATCCTGTGTTCCCTGTCGTGCTTCCCTAGTCTCAGAATTCTTGATACGAGGCAAAATGAATTTTTAATGCTTCCATTTGGCTGACAGAGGCAAATGTGGACACAGACAGATGGAAGAATATGGTATTCTTACGCTCGTTTCTAGGACGCTCCAAGTTGACTTTATATCTCAGCACAAAACTGCTAGCTTCAGGATAGATTCTAAAGTGAAGAAGCGAAAAATTGAAAGGAAAAAATAAAATAAAAGGTGAAACAAAAGAAAATGAAAAGTTCTAGTTCCAAGGAAAGACATGCAACATTAATAGTTGTGGGCACAAAAACAATAGACCTGGGAGCAACACCACTACACCTGTTGTACATGCACTTAAAAATGCATTAGATCTAGAGAAATGGTACGGTGTTGTACCACACGCCTGGTGAAATATCAATGAGAAGTGTCAAACATCGTACTCGTTCCTTCCTTTCGTTCAGATACGAATACCAGTGGTCTAAGTACATAATTATAATTTCATTGTACGCTCGTTGGATGCGATGCAATGCTGTTGCAAATATATTCTCATGCTAATGCCAAACCTAATACGTTGTCTATATGTAGGTACTACATACTTGTAGCTGAGCGGTTAATGTCAGTCACACTTCATGCTCACTCCATCGGAAGCGAGATAATTGCAGAAGGAAATAATGTGGCGTTTTTAATTATCTCAGGGATTTAGGGATTCGAATGCAATCATCCCATGACAGCGTCACAACACATTGGGTGATAAATCGATAGTCCCCTTGTTGTCCCGTGGAGGAGGCCGATAATTGACATGAAACTTCTACATTAAGTCCACGGACAGACCGACATCCGCCCTCGATGCCTGTGACATTTGTCGGGTGGAACAATCAATTAGCAAATGGAAGGCCTTTAATCCATAAAATCGTTGTAAAAATGGCCGAAGCATAGCTTGTATCGGTCAAGGGACGGTATTATTATTTGTAATTAAAAAGCTAAAAGGGTAGCGATTTCGTCCCACCCGCTCATCCTTCTCAGTGGTAAATAATGGCCGTTCTATTCGTATACGAGCACTCGTGTATATTGAAGAAAGTGAACTCAATCGAAACGCAGGAAGTATGCTTGTCCTCGTTCTCTTAACTTAATCATAAAACCGGCTAAGGTCCGTAATAGGCATTTGCTCTTAGCATTAAACATACAAGTTTATGATGCCACAAGCGTGACAAGAAAAACGATGGACAAATGGGAACGATGGAAAATGGCAAAATGACCAGTGACGGCACAAATGCGTGTAATTCGAAGAAACTGACTTTGAACCATCCACCATGACAGCACATGGCCCAAATGCGCACTCAACTTTATTAATTTTCGTCGATGCCTGGCACGGCAAGCAACAGTAGGTACCTAACAACTGTAGTGACTGTAGTATCTAATATCTGCAATGCACTTCGGGGACTTTGGTTTGCGGTTAGGCAAGGTGGCATAGTGACATTTCGCTAGAAACTATTTCAGCGCGCACTCGCATCACTGCACCACTCTAATGATGCAGACTAAATTTCCGATTGATATTACGAGAGGCGCATAGATTTAGCTTGAAGTAGAGGTCGCATACAGACAAAAAGCCCCGAATCAAAACGGCAATTTTCGAATCGAAATACAGTGTGCAAAATCCAATCGTATTCGAGCACTGCCGGCTACCCCATGAAAATACTGAATGTCATTGCATTGTCCCCATTGTTGCAAATAAACACACAATGCGCACGGAAACACCTTTGCCCGGCTTCCAGCTGCTGCCGTACCATACTTAAAATGGATATTGAAAACGTTGGCATTTTCATTATTGATTTAGCATGTCATTCAGCTAGAAGGATATCTCGAAATCGCCACTACTGATGTGCCCGTTCATGCAAATTGGAATTTCGGCGGTATCTTTAGATTGATACAGATGACGCCCTGCTAAATGATTCAATCCGCTGCATCCATGGCATTCGGCTGGCCATCGACACTAAACCAAACCAAACTGGCCGGCTGGTCGGCCGACAAAACGAAACCCTTACCCTCCTGGCTACATAGTGGCAGTCAATGTTTTCTAAATTATTTGCACGCACATTGCATACTACACGACAATGCAGGGGTTGCACTTGTGACTATTGGAGTTTGCTGCTCTCGCAGCTGATAGGTATCTGCTGCCCGTATCTGCTTTGGCGGCTTCAAGCTCGGGGACAAGATCGAAAGAGAGAAATCCGGTATTTGTCACAAAATCAGTTTGTTTTGCACTTTTGTACCGAGCTTAGCTTGAATGGCCATTCACTTAACGGAATAAATGTTTAACGAGTGGCGGACCGATGGTATGCGGATGAGTTGGTAGCACCAGCACTCACAGCGACAGGCTGGCATGTTGGCAGGAATACTGACGTTTATGCAGCCGCTTGTGCTGATGTTGACGCTGGCACTACCAACGCTCATGTACGCTTCGTAATCTGTACCCAGATGCATGGGTAAATAAAACAAAAAAAAAAAATAGAAAATTGGGAATAGCAACATTCTAATGCCGAACCGGGGGCGAATGAAGAGTGCAAATACTTCAGACAGGCTCACTTGATTAAAACACTCGACGGGAATGTGAGATTGCTAGCTTGCTAGCTTGGAGATTATTGTTTACTCGTACATTGCTAACTGCCAACGCAATTTCACCCTCGGTTTGTTTACAAAACATTTCTTTCTGGCTTTGTTGTTGTTGGGTTTTTTTGCTGTTCTCGGTTGGTAAGTGGCCGTTTGGTCAAAAATGCCTTCCCGGCTCTATTTGCAATGAAACAGTGAAGTCGGTAAGCCGGCTAGCAAGTTCGCTGTTTATTATTTATTCTAACTCTCTTTTCCTGCAACAGGTGAGTCTATCGTGCGAGTGTAGAATAGGGAAACGGAAGGACAAAACTAGAACGAAGTATGGTGGACGTGAGCAAGCCTCCCTCATCGTGCGAAACGACTGGATAAAGATTTACACGGAAATTGTTAGTTTATTGGTCTCACTTACGCTGGCGGTAGATTTGTGTTTGAATGATAAATGAGCTATTTGGAATTTTCCGGAACCCGATAAGGGGCTTAAGGCTAAGCTATTTGTCCATATATTAGTTCTCTGGGCCATGGTCAGTCGCAATGCAGATCACGAAACCTTTAGCTAATTAACATGCTTTATATGTTGCTAAATGCTTTGTAAACACTTTGTCGGGTATGGTCTCTCTGATCGTATTTCTTTGGCATGTGAGCTAGACGCACATTTGCTTTAATGAAGCGCCTTCTGGCAGCGGATGTCCTGTTCCTGGCTGACGTTGGAAGGCGAGCAGCAGATCAGAAACAAGAGTAGATAATCACACTATTACATTGAATTATGTGGCAATTATGAGAGCGCAGTGGTTAGTGCGTTGGATTCTGACGCACGATGAGCGGGTTCGGATCCCGATAACACCAACGCCATCGAATGTTTATTTTGCAGCGTCCCTCCTCGGCGGGGTACTGGCAAAACCCCTCGTAGTATACTTACCTTGAAAAAGATTCTCGACAAACGCCGTTCGGAATCGGCATTAAGCTGTAGGTCCCTTTCCCCTGTGTGAAAAATAAATCACACAAAACGTGGGTGATTGAGAGAAGCTTGGCTCTGAACCATCATGGGCTTTAACGCCACCAAAGAAGAAGATGTGGGAAGATTTACTAGTCTAAGTAGAAGGCTAAATCCGTTTATTAACATTGATCCATAAGGCACTTACCCAAGCAGTACGTACTTATGTGTTTTAAAATAAAATTGGAAAACGCATAGTGACCATTGGTTAGGTGGCGCCTCCGTATAGCGCTAGGGATCATTTAGACCATGATGGGTCCATTGTGCTATCACTCGAGTCGGCTTGGTTACCACAACCCCTAAAACAATAGTGTGCTTGAATAAGATTCGATGGTTTGCTGATCTTCGTTTCGGATAGATCCACTTGTTTATCACAGAACTATTCTCCCTGAAATCATCTTCTTAAGGAGGTTAGGGTAGGGCAATTGCATAGGAGATGGGATGGAGATACTTCATCTTCTTCATACATTGCCTGCGTATTTTTAGCAGGCTTGTGGTCCTACGTTGACAGTACTTGGGCCATGTTTGTCTCGCGAAGTTGTATGTATCAAGGTCACGCTATCTCTCATTAGCCTGTTGGAGTGTCCGTTTCGATATTTTATATTTTACCATTTCCATTGGTGTATGGAATTTCCCAGCCCATTTTGGCAGGTTCGTCTACTTCACAGCTACCCGGTATATCACTACGTCCAGGTACTCAGCACAACCTGACAGTGCAGTTGCTCGATCAATCAGTTAGACATTTCTGGCAGTGCCTGATCAGTTTTGATTTTACCATTTTATAGGCGATTTGAGTGCTCTTATTGCCGCTTGGCCGTCTACGTAGATGACAATATCACTGAAGTCCACCGATCTCAAGGACAGTCAGTCGGCTGCCTCGGGAATTGCCGTTAATTCAGAGGGGAATACAGTTCTCTGCCCAAGTTTGTCAGGTTTGCCTGTTTCCATCAAATCTCGGATTGTTGGGAGGTGTGTTCCGCTAATTGCTAGTGCAATATCGTCTGCATACGCAATGACCCGCTGACCCCCAAGGATAGGAGTAATTCGGTTAGGTTAGGTTAGGTATATGGGTGCCCTATTGACGGAAAGTCAAGGCACACGTAGACTACGTTGAGTCCATTGTGCCCACTTGTTTTGTTTAACCCGTTGATACCTATATATTTACCGTCGAGCTGAACCAGCCAGACGAGGATACAAATCCCAGTATTCTGTTCAGCCCAATATTACATATCTCTTCTAGTCCCGAAAGGAAGTATCTTCCTAGGAATATGTATATCCTTTTTTTGGGCTAGCGCCGGACATTCGCTCAGCAGGTGACGAATGGATTCAATTTCCTCTTCGTCCCTGCAGCTTCTGCAGAAGTCATTGTAGGGCTGGCCTAGTCGAGCTGCATCGTAGGATAGCAAGCAGTGCCCGGTGAGAGCACCGACTGCCAGTCGAATATTCCCACCATTGAACTTCGGCAGATTTTCCGTTATTTTCTTATCATAGACGGGCCCAGTCGATCTCGCCGTTACGCATGTATCTAAGCGACACCATCGCTTATTGGCTCTCACTAATAGCTCCGTCTCTATCTCCCTGTAGAGCGCACTGAGTGGTGCTTTGGCCTCAGCTGAGATCTGCGCAATGTTAGCACTTGACCCCACCCTAGCCAGCTCGTCCGCCCTCTCGTTTCCGGAGATATTCATATGAACAGGTACCCAGCAAAGGGTCACCTCATTTACATTGGATATCTCTTCTAATTTCTTCTTGCATTCCTCCATTCCATTCCTCCATGGAGGGAATTCTAATAGAGAATCTCCTCTCCCAGGAAGGAAGTCGGGTGACATAGTCCGTTACGGTTCTGAATCTCGAGACGGCCCATCGATCCAAGACTGATGCATGTCCGTGAGGACTCCTTTTCCAGAGACCGGATTCCTGTAGTATTAGCGCAGTTCTGGTTGCGGCGCCTTCGCAGTACATGTCAGGGGTGGGAGGTTCAGCATGACTTCAAGACCCGCCGTTGGTGTGGACTTCATAGATCCCGTCACAGCCAGACAGCCTGCCCTTTGAACCTTTGACACACTCTGAAGATGACACTTTTTCTCAAGCGCCTTCCACCAGATAACCGAGCCATAGACTAACCTCGGTTTGAGGTCCCATGTCTTTCGAAAGGCTACCTTGCACGAATATAGTGCCACGTAGGCCTTTCTGATTCTTTCCTTAATATTCTTTCTCTCCAACTAAGTTTGGAGTCCAGGATTATGCCGAGATATTTGGCAGATTTTCCAGGGTGTATCTTGGTACAGATCTTTTCCTTGTAAAGAGTACTATCTCTGTTTTCGCCGGACTTACTCCCAGGCCTCGCCCCTTGACCCAGATATCCACTAACACCAGTGCATAGCTTAGTCTATTGCTGAGGACCTGCAGAAATTTTCCAGAGACTAAAGTGGCAGGAGATCGCCAGGTTGCTGTGTGAATACGCTTACGAGTGAATCTTGTGCTACTTATCACCGCATTACGAGCTGTCGCAAAGTCAGCGAGTCGGAAGCCGTTATCTGTTGTTGCATCGTGGAGGCTGTGCTTTCCGATCACTCCGCCAAGGGTGTTTTACTTACCGACTTTGGCGTTGAAGTCCCCGAGCACGATTTTTACATCGTACTCCGGACAAGCTCCGTAGGCGTTGTCCAGGAGGTCATAGAAGTCCTCCTTGATAGGGTCTTCAGCCTCGTCGGTAGGGCCGTGTGCACATATAAGGCTGATGTTATAAAATCTGCCTCTGATGCGGAACACAGCCAGGCGATCACTTATAGGTTTAAAGTCGATGACCTTCGACCTTAACCGCTTTCCCACGACAAATTCGCATCCCAGTAAGTGCAGTCTTTTGTGACAGCTGTAATAAATGTCGCAATTTTTTTCCTAATCATACCCATTCGTATCCAGCGTATTTCCTGGACCGCAGTTATATCCGCCTTGTACTGCGTGAGGATTCCTTCTAGTTTATGAGCAGCTCCGGGAGTGTACAGGGTTCTGACATTTCAGGAGCATACTCGCAAATCGTGTTCCTTTTTCGTGCGTTGTCGTCGTCGAGTATCCGTCCGTGTATCCGAGGCAGCTTGCTCATTCATAACTTTAAGTTTTTTTTACGTGGGTGGATTGTTAGCCCGCCGCACAACCGCCATTCTGGTCGGGGTTTTTTTTTTTTTTTTCGCTGCATACGTTTGTTCACCTCCCAACGGTTGTTGAAGAGGCTATCCAGAGGGCGCCGCGAGGAGGCCGTATGTCAACTTGACCCGGGCATTTAAACAGGGATCGTTGCTGGCATCTCGCCAGGTTGAGAGCAATCAACAACTTTACCCTGTATGTCCGAGCCCATGCCCTCTAAGCGAATAAGGCTTCATTGGCGATAAATGGCGAATTCGACTAACGAATTGCCTCGTCCGCTTTTGGTTTTTTCCTTTCCCGTTCGGGAATGTCGTCGTTAGATGTCGTCGTTAGATGGGCATAAGTCGCTCTTTTTCCTCAGAACAGTTTCAACGTCCTGGCTAATTCGATGACTTGGTGATGCCTGTTCTAATCAGAAACAGTATTCCAGAGTCGTGAAAAAGAAACTCAAACAATCATTACGCAAACATCAACGTTAGGAAGAGTCAATTGAAGTTTGAAGTGCGGGCGGGCGACTTATATGTAGTTGCACTTCAGCAAATTAAATGCCATACTCGTGCAATACCATTCGACAAGCTTATATACAACAGTTGAAACGATAAACATTATTTATTGTGATTACGGCGATAGCAAAAGCTGTGTGTACGTATGCCATCAAGCCTCGTGTCAATATGGAAGGCACTTGAACGTGTACTCGTATGCACTCGAATTCGTATTCCGACTCGTGCCTCGAGTCTGTTCTTCGTCCGAAAGCAAATACTCGTACAAGCGTGACCATACGCAAACGAATAAATGAATAGCAACGAAATGTAACCTTATTAATGGAAATTACTTATGAATATTAATTAAGGGAATAAAGCAAATGTGTTTACTTTTGAAATCGACCCGATTGCCAGTCGTCGGCGAGCGTTAAGACCTCGGGAAAGACGCGCACGAAGCTGCCAATTGCCACCCACTCTTCGAGAGTTTCATGTTTTAAACGATTGCTATGGTTGCCGCGCATCGCTAATTAATGGCTAATTACAGATCCTTATTTCCACTTGATGGGGCTTGTACAAGTCGCGAATGTAGGTGGATATATAACGTTGGTGTAAGAATGAGCACCATTAGATGCGACTGATTTCCATGCAGAAGTATTACGATTTGTTCTGTCAGTGTTTTCGCTTTTCTTTCGTCCTTTCTCGTCGCTCTTATTAGGTATCCTTGGCAGCATTTGGTATTTATTTCCGTTCACTGTGGGGAATCACGCGGAAGTTTACTTGATGTTATTTCCTTTTCTGATCGACAAAAGGGTGTTTCTTGGCGCAGAAAAGTAAAGTCAATACAAGCGATGGGTGTTTATCGGAAGCGTATGGTCGCTTGCTCGGTCGGTCGGTAGGTGGAGGTCGGCTAAAACGGGCTTTCTATTACTTACTCGCTTGGAGGTAGGACGCATCATCATGATAGTAACAAGTAGCAGAGGAGTTCTGGCTCTGAATATACCACCTGAGAATAAAATTGGAATGGGGGTGAAGTGGTAGGGGCGGTGTGATATTGATGACAGTGATGGCAAGTGTATCAATATCCCTTGTGAAAACGGAAACAAATATAATGATCTCCTCATCTTTATTATTTCTTCGTTTGGTCTCTTTGATGCGTCGTTGGGTTTCCTTCAGCTCGGAATATTGACTTTGAGATTTTATTTCAATTTCCTCTAACTCGTAGTTCCATCGGTTGCGAATGGCCTGTGGGGTGGAGTTCGGATACCCTAGAAAGGATGACAATAATTTTCTTCCTCTTTGTTTTCTTTTCTCTAGAGTCATACTCATCATTTCACCATCGATTTCTGTCATCATCTGAATTGATTAGTACGAGGAAAGCGGAAAGTAGAATGAAGTTGGATGGATAGAGTTTCTGTCCATGACTGCATCACTATGCGCTCTGTAGTCGGTGTCCATTTGACAAATATATTTTTTCATTGATTTCTTTTTCACCCTCCATCTGGATCTTATGCAGAAGGGTTAAGCTTGTCAATACGGATATTTTGCACTTGAACAGGTGCAGTCTGTCTTCTTTTGTCGTTAAGTGATAACAATTTATCAGGAGAGAGGAAAAGGTCACCTTCGAGTTGTTTGGCTAAACCTGGAATATTTCAATTAACTCTCGGTTAATGCAGATGGGAGAAGGGAGCGAACAAACAGAGCAAAGAAGTTGATCGCGTTTAACTTGGCAAACGCCAGCTTCGATCTCTGTCCTTGCTCAATCCAAGTTGACACACAGCCTCCGCGTGGCCCCCCCTGGATAGCTATACTGGCACCCGCCAGGTAGTGAACCAATGTGTGCAGCGACCCGACCCCTTGTTCCTGGGGAAAGAGGAACCTGGCCATCCAGGTTTAGTGGTTGCGCTTAGGGCTAACATCCTTATCGCTTAAAACAAAAATTTTGTTCAGAGACAACCAATAGCCTCGGATACGGACGGATTACATGTTGACGACCAACGCAAACGTCAAAAAGGAAACGAATTTCGGTTCTGTACCTGGAACGTTAGGTCCCTCAACAGACCAGGTGCAGCCGAACAACTGGTCAACTCTTTGGACTGCTATAAGGCAGACATTACCGCGCTCCAAGAAGTGCGATGGGATGGGCCAGACAAAAAGCGGATGAAAAACTGTGATATATACTACGGAAACTGCTACAGAGGAAATAAACAACGCTTATTCGGATGCGGATTAGTTGTTCGAGGCACACTCAGGAAAAAAGTCTTAAGCTTCCAGTATGTAAGCGAACGCCTCATAACTATCCGCATCAAGGCCAATCTCGGCAATATAAGCTTACTATGTGTCCACGCCCCCACAGAGGAGAAAGATGACCGACATAAAGACGACTTCTTTGATCTCCTAGGCAGAACATATGCGCAATGTCCCAGCTATGACACCAAAATCGTTCTAGGAGATTTCAAAGCGAAGCTGGGTAAGGAAGCTATCTTTGAACGGGTCATTGGAAAACACAGCCTACACAACACCACGTCAGAAAACGGACTAAGGCTAGTGGACTTTATGGCGGGACATAACCTGGTAGTAGCAAGTACACGATTCCCACACCTCAACATCCATAAGGAGACCTGGCGGTCTTTCGATCAACCGACAACCAACCAAATTGATCATATTGCGATCGACGGCAGACACTCCTCCAGCATCGTAGATTTCCGAACCTTTCGAGGAGCCAACATCGACTCGGATCATTACCTTGTTGCAGCCAGGGTACGGATGGGAATTTCTCGGAACCAACGGAGTCGAGTAAGAACACCAAAATTTAACGTCGGAAAGCTGCAGTCGCAGGAGACCGCCAGAACCTTCGCCGATCAAGTCTCCCTCAAGCTCTCTCAGGTCCCGATGCAATCTGCAGAAACCATAGAACAGCAATGGAGTCGTTGTCAGAAAGGCATTAGAGAGGCCGCCTCAGATATACTCGGTTTCGAGCCACCACCGTCGAGAAACCCCTGGTTTGATGATGAGTGCAGACAGGCCCATGTAGAGAAACAGAATGCATACATGGCCACATTGCATCGACGGACGAGAGCTGCCCGCGAGCTCTATGAACAGAAAAGGAGGGAGGAGCATGCGCTCCTGAGAAGGAAAAAGAAGGAGCAAGAGAAGCGCGAGATCGAGGAGATGGAGAGATGTTACGGCAGGAACGACGTTCGAAAATGTTACCAGAAAGTAAAACGAACATGCCAAGGCTATAAAGCCGGAGCAGAAGCCTGCAGGAATGAGCACGGACAACTAGTAGTGGAGTCACAGTCGATGCTGAGATTGTGGAAGGACAACTTCTACAGACTGTATAACGGCGATGATAGTCAAAATGCCGCCGTCAGGCAGAGCGACCCATTCACAATGGACGAAGACGAAGGAGAATCCCGTCCACCCGACTTAGACAATGTTAAGATAGCGATATCGAAACTTAAGTCTTATAAAGCTGCTGGAGCAGACGGACTCCCCGTAGAGCTGTTTAAAGCAGCTGGCGGTGAGCTGGTTTGGAACATGCACCAACTCATCCGCAAGATATGGCCGGAAGAACGATGCCCGATGAATGGAATCTCAGTATTGTTTGCCCGGTCCATAAGAAAGGAGACCCATATGACTGCGCCAATTACAGAGGGATAAGCCTCCTGAACATCGCGTACAAGATCCTCTCTGCCGTAATGTGTAAGTACCTGAAACCGTTCGTGGACAATCTGATAGGTTCCTACCAGTGTGGTTTCAGGCCTGGAAAGTCCATGATAGACCAAATATTTACACAGCGGCAGATCTTGGAGAAGACCCATGAATTCCAGGTCGACACGCACCATCTTTTCGTCGACTTTAAAGCCGCGTATGCTAGTGTTTATAGAGACGAGCTATACAGAGCCATGTCATGTTTTAACATTCCTGCCAAACTCGTCAGACTATGCAGGATGACTATGGAGAACTCTCGCTGGTCCATTAAGGTCGGAGGTGAATTAACCGACCCTTTTGATGTAAAAAAAGGTTTTAGACAGGGTGACGCACTGTTATGTGATTTCTTCAACATTATTCTTGAAAAGATCGTGCGGGACTCTGCGGCCAATACAAGAGGTACGATCTACTTCAAGTCTACACAATTGCTTACCTACGCAGATGACATTGACGTTGTTGCACGAACAAAGCGAGACGTCAATGAGGCGTTCGCAAGCATTGAAGCAGAAGCGGCTAAAGTGGGTCTAAGGGTAAATGGGGACAAGACCAAATATGTGCTGTCATCCAAGAAAGACGCGCAACACCGACGTCTTGGTCAGAACGTCACCTTCGGCAGCTATATTTTTGAAGTAGTCAGGGACTTCGTCTACCTTGGCTGGGTAGTGACAAGCAGCAACGACACCAGCGCTGAGATAAAACGCAGAATAACTCTTGCCAATCGCAGCTTCTTCGGGCTCAAGAGGCAATTGAGTAGTAGAGCCCTCTCTCGAAAAACTAAGGTTTCCCTCTACAAAACCTTACTCATCCCGGTCCTCCCCTACGGCCCTGAGGCTTGGACGTTATCAAAAGCGGATGAAGAGGCTCTTGGACGGTTCGAGAGGAAAATTCTGCGTGCAATCTTTGGTCCCGTTTGTGTAAACGTAGAATGGAGGAGGAGATTCAACCAAGAACTGTACGGGCTGTACAGCGACATCGGCCTGGTTCGACGTCTTCGGATCCAACGTCTAAGATGGCTAGGCCATGTAGAGAGAATGGACATCAACGCTCCGGCCCGAAGGGTCTTCGACTCCAACCCCGAGGGACGACGCAGCAGAGGACGACCGCATTTAAGGTGGCGCGCACAGGTGGATGGGAACCTCAGCCAACTGGGCGTGCGGCACTGGAAGCGGCTGGCCGAAGGTCGGGCCGGCTGGAGAGGCTTGTTGGTTGAGGCCCTGGTTCACCCCGAACTGTAGCGCCATCAAAGTAAGTAAGTAAGTAATGCATCTTTCATAACAACTACGCTCTGCCTTCACCTAGAATAAAATAATGAGATCACGTATAAGTCCTCAGCTTATCTCTGAAGTACCTTAAAACCAACACGAAAGAGAAAACAACAAAAACAAAATTAAAGTAAAAGCAAAATGACAGTGATGCGGATTTTATTGAGCACGCAACATAACTTTCAGACCGGATTACGGGTCACATTTCGCACAAATTAAGTCAGTCTCTGAAAGTCCTCCATAAATGCATAGGGATTTCCCAAAAAACCATCACTAGGTAGCTTCAGTTGCTATTCGTACAAGCAAATTAGCCTCACTTCATCATTCCGATTTTATGTGTGGATATGATTCTCTCCCTTTTGGCGAAAGTCATTCCAGCTGAAGACCAGATAATCCTTTCACCAACATAACGGCTACAAAAGCATTAAAAGAACTTTCTTATTGCAGGAAATGTCACACGCTTCCCTCCTAACAAAACTACCCGGCTACTTATAATTTTTCAGCAGTACTTTATGTAATCCTCGACAACTGGAATAGATGGTGTTCAGTGTTCAGTGCCCGGTTCGGTGTTGTTGAGTATGGGCCGCAACACCAAACAGCACTACCTGATATACATTACCCTATACAAGTATACAAGGCGGGTGGCATATGTGATATTTGAGGCGATGGTTGTGGCAGCATCACTATGTATACTCCTACGTGTGCGCATAGGAATGTATATGAATACATCCTGACTGTGGCGATTAGGAGTGTTAGTAAAGAAATGAGGACGAAAAGCATGAGGTACAAAAAACCAGGTGCTGCTGAGAAACTTTAAGCTGTTGCCATCTTGTCTGGCGTAATTTCAGAGATTTCATTACGGTCAGGATGTGCTACTGTTGTAGGTGCGCATTAGGGTGACACTAAGAAACAGCTAAACAACTGAAGTGACGGTGGCAACAAACCGCCAAGAAGGACGAAAAGGGGAGCTACCGAGCAAAATTGAGTGGAGTTGTATTAGTTTAGAAGTTAGAAATAATAGTGAATATTCGTAGACTATACATAGCTGTACAGTAAGCAGTTTGTGGATGCACTGAAGGGTTGATGGCGATGTGCACCTTGGCACAAGTAAAGTGGCAAAGCAAAAAGGGACATCAAGGAGGGAGATCCTATCTACATGTACATATGTACATATGTATGTATGCCTTAAGAGGAGGCGTTAAAAGTTTTATCCCAAGCCCAACTGTTGAGATAAATCTCTTGTTTTATGATCTGGAACGACACAAATCTTACCAAAGAGCTCTAAAGAGACTCAACAGAAATTTATTTCGTTCCTGAGTGAGCGTACCTTTTTTTCTCTTCATCCATTCTGTCTGTTCTGGTTTTTTAGTCCTGCGTCTTCTTCGCTTGTACGTGTTCATTTGTTTATTTACTTTTATCACTTTAATACGGCGTCCTCCCTGTCCTTCCGAACGTTTATTTTGGTAGCCAATATCACTGTCAAGTGGTTTTTGAATTTAAGTTATTTTTAGCTAACTCTGCAAATACGTCATTGGTCATTATCTCGAACTTGTTATGCTCACGTTACAGCGTAATCGGCAATGTTCCAATTGAATAATGAATGAGAGGTAAAACGCACTTCACTCAAACGAAGCCAATTGTAAAGTGATCGACAAGAGCGAACATTACAAGTGACTATTGTCACTGGCATACGAGCACATGTAGGAGGGATTCTCGGGCACAGTACTCGTCAACGGACACAAATGGGGCAAGTTAAGCATGTGGTTATCGTTAATTATTTCGATTTCAGGCCTCCACAATGGTTAAATGTCACGTAGATGAAGGATGCATCATATGCCAGAATCCTGTGCTTAGGCATCTGTCAGTCCGACATTCCCATATTAAATGTGGCAGACAGCAATGTGTCGTGCTTTCAGTCAGGTATATTTGAAATATGCAAACGTTTGTATCTCGAATGCTCGAGTGCACCTGTATTTTCAAGTACTTGCTCCTGGTCGTATTTAAAGGCATTACAAAATCATATACAAAATATTTTGTTATCACCGCATCGTATCCTTGAATATTTGTTTAATATAAAGTAACATTTATGTGGATGCTTCATCTACTCACGATTTGTTTCCTCGTCTGTTGTGCATGTTCTGCTTTTGATAGAACTTTAAGATACATTTCCATTAAATACATTCTCTTTAGTCGTGAGAACTGAGGTGCATGTTTTGTTTGTATTATAGACCTCTCCATGGTACCGACAGTAAACAGAGAATTTTAAGACGTTTTAAGGACTAGGAACATTGACTTCATTACAATTTTTCTGTAGAGACTGAATTTATACATACCCTCATAGGGGGAGGGAGTGAGCAATCAGAGCAAAGAAGTCCCTGCTCAAGCCAAGTTGACACACAGCCTCCGCGTGGCCCCCCCCTGGATAGCTACCCTGGCACCCGCCAGGTAGTGAACCAATGTGTGCAGCGACCCGACCCCTTGTTCCTGGGGAAAGAGGAACCTGGCCCTCCAGGTTTGGGGTTGTGCTTAGGGGTAGCATCCCTAACACGTAAGAACCTACTTGTTCCGAAACAACAACAAGCCTCGGATACGGACGGATACAAAGCTGACTTGAGAG
Organism: Eumerus sabulonum; assembly: GCA_951905685.1. Taxonomy (NCBI): domain Eukaryota; kingdom Metazoa; phylum Arthropoda; class Insecta; order Diptera; family Syrphidae; genus Eumerus; species Eumerus sabulonum. Next base: position 106,822,923 of record OX645063.1, on the reverse strand, counting down.
TCTGCACCTGGAATGTTAGGTTCCTTAACAGACCGGGTGCAGGCGATCAATTGGAGCAAACCCTCAACTGCTATAAAGCAGATATAACCGCACTCCAAGAAGTGCGATGGGTTGGACCAGGCAAAAAACGGATGAAAAACTGCGACATCTACTACGGGAACGGCTATAAGGAGAACAAACAGCATTTATTCGGGTGCGGATTCGTTATTCGAGGAAGACTAAGACAAAAAGTCTTAAGCTTCCGGGATGTAAGCGAACGCCCCATAACAATCCGCATCAAAGCTAAATTTGGAAACTAAGTTTGATATGCGCTCACGCCCCAACGGAAGAAAAGGACGATCGACTCAAAGAAGAATTCTACGATCTCCTAGACAGAACATATGCCCAATGCCCCAGCTACGGCACAAAAATAGTTCTAGGAGATTTTAATGCAAAACTGGGCAAAGGGGACATATTTGAGTCGACCATAGGAAAGCATAGCCTCCATAATACCACATCCGACAACGGACTATGGCTAATCGATTTCCTGGCGGGTCGTAACCTCCTTGTAGCAAGCACGCGATTCCCCCATCAACATCCACATGGGTACCTGGCGGTCTTGTGATCAATCGACCACCAACCAGATTGATCACATTGCGATCGACGCCAGATACTCCTCCTGTATTCTCGAGGTACGAACCTTCCGAGAGGCCAACATCGACTCGGACCACTACCTTGTTGTAGCCAAGGTACGAATGAGGATATCGAGAATGCTTAGGAGTCGAGTAGGACAACGTAAGTTTGACGTCGGAAAGCTACAATCGCAAGAGACTGCCAGAATCTTTGCCGATCGTGTCTCCTGCAAGCTCTCTTAAAATCCGCCCACAGCAGCACAAACAATAGAACAGGAATGGGCGCATTGCCAGAGCGCCGTCAGAGACGCTGCCTCAGAGGTGCTGGGTATCAAACCGCCACCACCTAGAAACCCCTGGTTCGATAAACAATGCGAACAAGCCCATGCAGCAAAACAAGAAGCATATAAAGCCATGCTGCAACGACGGACGAGAGCTGCTCGCGAAATCTATGAGCAGAAGAGAAGAGAGGAACACACGCTTTTCAGAAGAAAGAAGAGAGAGCACGGAAAGCGTGAGATCGAGGAGATGGAGAGATGCTTCCGCAGGAATGACGCTCGTAAGTTTTACAATAAGGTAAAACGAACATGCCATGGCTACAAAGCCAGAGCGGCGGCCTGCAGGGATGTAAATGGAGAACTGGTAGTAGAGTCGCAGTTGATGCTGAGGATTTGGAAAGACCACTTCTGCAGACTGTATAACGGCGATGATAGACAAGATACCGCTGTCAGGCAGAACGAGCCATTCGTAATGGATGACAATGAAACAGAATTCAGTCCACCCGACCTAGACGAAGTCAAAATAGCGATATCAAGACTTAAGTCTAATAAAGCCGCTGGCGCAGACGGCCTGTCTGCTGAGCATTTTAAGGCGGCTGGGATGAGCTGGTAAGGTACATGCACCATCTCATCTGCAAGGTATGGTCGGAGGAAAGCATGCCCGACGAATGGAATCTCAGAATCGTTTGCCCGGTCCATAAGAAAGGAGACCCCTATAACTGCGCCAACTATAGGGGAATAAGTCTCCTTAACATCGCATATAAGACCTTCTCTGCCGTATGGTGTGAACGCCTGAAACCGTTTGTGGATAACCTGATCGGCTCTTATCAGTGTGGTTTCAGGCCAGGTAAATCCACAATAAACCAAATATTTACGCTACGGCAGATCATGGAGAAGACCCAGGAATACCAAATCGACACTCACCACCTCTTCGTCGATTTCAAGGCTGCATATGACAGCGTGTATAGAGATGAGCTATACAAAGCCATGTCTAGTTTTAACATCCCTGCCAAACTCATTCGGCTGTGCAGGATGACAATAGAGAATTCTCGCTGCTCCATTAAGGTTGGTAATGAGCAAACCGAGACCTTTGGTGTTAAAAAGGGACTTAGGCGAGGTGACGCGCTGTCATGCAACTTTTTCAACATCGTGCTTGAAAAGATCGTGCAAGAGTCACTGGCCAACACAAGAGGTACGATTTATTTCAAGTCTACGCAATTGCTTGCGTACGCCGGCGACATTGACGTGATTGGAAGGACACAGCGAGACGTCAATGAGGCCTTTGTAAGCATTGAGGTAGAAGCGGCTAAGATGGGTCTCAAGGTTAATGAGGGTAAAATCAAATATCTGCTTTCATCTAAAAGAGACGGATAACACCGACGTATTGGCCAGAACGTCACCATGGGCGGACATAACTTTGAAGTGGTCAAGGAATTCGTCTACCTTGGCTCACTGATGACCAGCGACAACAACACCAGCGCTGAGATAAAACGCGGAATCACTGTTGCCAACCGCTGTTTCTTTGGGCTCAATAGGCAATTGAGAAGTAGAGCCCTCTCTCGGAAAACCAAGGTGACACTATATAAGACCTTAATCATCCCAGTCCTCCTTTACGGCGCAGAGGCTTGGACCTTAATAAAAGCGGATGAAGATGCCCTTGGTCGTTTCGAGAGGAAAATTCTGCGCACTATCTACGGTCCCGTTTGTTCAAACGGTGTATGGAGGAGAAGATATAACAAAGAACTGTACGGGTTGTACAGCGACATCGGTCTGGTACGACGTCTACGGATACAGCGTCTAAGGTGACTAGGCCATGTAGAGCGCATGGAAAATACAGCTCCGACCCGAAGAGTCTTCGAATCCACTCCGGAAAGAAGGCGCGGCAGAGGACGGCCGCATCATCGGTGGCGCACGCAGGTGGAAGGGGACCTTAACCAACTGGGCGTGCGGCGCTGGAAACAGCTAACCAAAGACCATGCCAGCTGGAGACGCTTGTTGGTTGAGGCCCAGGTTCACCACGGACTGTAGCGCCACCTATGTAAGTGAGTAGGTAAGTGTTTGCAGGAGTTCCACAAAGTTCTCTCTTTGGTCCGGTAGTACACAACGATAACACAGGCATTTTCTCTTCACACAAGTCTGCTCTCAATATTTGCCGAACTACAAAGTGGGATCAAATTAAATACAGTGTGCCCTACGAGTGGTGTGCCAAAAAGCTAGAGCATGTAGGTCTGGTCAAGACAAGAAAAAAATCGTATGGGAGGGGGGGGGGGGGGGTCTATTCCCCCCGTTTAGCCGGGAGGGGCAATTTTCTAAAAAATTGACTTAATTTGGAAAAAAAAATATTAAAAATCAACGGTTATATCCACAAAGCCGCGATATACTTTTTTGTAAAGCCAGAAGCCCATTCTTTCATTTCGTTTTTAAACAAAGCTGTTTTAAGGAACGGTTTTTGAGAAATAAATTTTCAAACTCAAAATTTTGAAAAAAAAAAAATTTAAAAAAAATTCGAACTAATTTTTTTCAAAATTTTATGTAATTAAGTACTAATTTTTTTTCACGAATTAAATTTTCTTATTAGTTTCTAGTTCAAAACAGAAAATCGGATGTAAAATCGTCTTGTAGTTTTTGAGAAATTAAAAAAAAATCCAAACCACTTTTTTCTAAGAAAAACCTTTGATTTTGGTTTTAACGCGGCTAGACATGTAGGCAAATTAATGTATGAAACATTGAACTGGTGTAAAATGGTACGGGTGTAACTTCTCGGTATGAAGCACTCTCCATACTCTAGATTTGGGCACTCCAAGCATAAAAGCTATCCTCCTTGTACTAAGGGAGGGATTACGTCGGACCGAATCCAAAATTCTTTCATCTATGGTTGCTGATCCATCTGTAATTGATCTTTCGCTTCTTCGATAGTCTAGCACTCCGTGCTCTCGCAGACGTAGGTGGATTCTTGAAACCATGCTACGACTGGGACACCTCCGACTGAGATATCCTGAAATAATTCCTGAAAAAAATTAGTACTTATTTACATAAAATTTTGAAAAAAATTAGTTCGAATTTTTTTTTTTCATTTTTTTTCTCAAAATTTTGAGTTTGAAAATTCATTTCTCAAAAACTGTTCCTTAAAACAGCTTCGTTTAAAAGACAAAATGAAAAAAAAGGTTTCTGGCTTTACAAAAAAGTATATCACGGCATTCTGGATGTAACCGTTGATTTTTAATATTTTTTTTCCAAATTAAGTCAAGTTTTTAGAAAATTGCCCGTCCCATACGATTTTTTTCTTATCTTGACCAAACCTACACGCTCCAGCCTTTTGGCACACCACTCGTGGGACACCCTGTATATCTATGCCGAATACCTAAGTCAGTGAAAAATAAAAATGAATACTGAAAAAATGTTGATGTGACAATTAAGGAATTCGGGGAATTCGTAAACAAAAAAAAGCAAATAAAATTTGTCTTTAACTCTACACAACACCTCCGGAGTCAATTCGTTGAGATTCAGAACCATGGTTACAGCCCCTTGACCTTCTCTACACTGCCTTGATGAATTCCATTGAGGTATGACTTCTTCTCAGGGTATGAAAAAAGTCGCAATATTGGGACTATAGGGTGGACGCGGCACTGTTGGAGTTCCTCGCCAAAAACGAGGAACGCACCAGTGCATTGTCATGGTGCAAGATCCTGCTCTTCTTGACGAGTTCGGGTCGCACACGGTAAATAGTCTCTTCAGGATGCCAACATAGAGCTGTCCAGTCACCGTCTGGTCGGTAGGATTGAAGTTTTTGTAGTTTTTAGGGTTCCGTACCCAAAGGGGCCCTATACTAAGACTTCGCTGTCCGTCCGTCCGTCCGTCTGTCACCAGGCTGTATCTTATGAAACGTGATAGGTAGACATTTGAAATGTTCACAAATGATGTATTTCTGTTGCCGCTATAACAACAAATACTAAAAACAGAATAAAATAAACATATAAGAGAAGCTCCCATACTACAGACATGTTTTTCATACTGACGTAAGGTTATTCGACAATATCTCACAACCAGTAGCAAACCTCCGAGCTTTGATCCCTATTGTGTCCTTGATGTATTAATCCCAGCTGCAACCCTTTTTTCTATAATTACGAACAACCAATTATAAATACCCCATAAACTTTGATGATCCCTATTGTGTCACTGCTAAGTAAATCCTTGCTGCAAACCCTTTCGTACAATTGCTATTGTTGAGGAATGCGATTAAAAAACAAGAGCTATGACGAAAGAAACGAAAAAAAGGCAAAAGGAAACACCTCGAGATTCAATTTAAATTTTATTTATTTTATGGTTTTTGTCCCGACACCAGTACAGTCTACTTCCCACTGACGCTGTTACCACTCAACAGCAACCATCGAACCACAGACTTAACATCGGCTGTTGGTAACCGGCATCAGCAGATTTTACAGTGGCAGAGAGATAACAAAAAAATGCAATTGGGTGATAACAGTGCGTGTCACCAGATTCCAATTGTACATACATCACACGAGTACCAACGAATGTAAAGTGCATTACGCACTGTAAAATATTCTGCGTTAGAGCGAGTATCATGTTAGTGGGCTTGTGGGATGTATGTACAGTTGGTCACATCACAATTATTACAATAAAAAAATAATTGTATATATGTATGTATATATTAATAAAGAAAAAGAAACAACTCATTCTTAAACATCCCGGCCCCCCTGAAGGACTTCAGGAAACCGGTAATAATGCCAGTTTTGTGATGGGACGAATAAATATGCCGCCGGCTGTCTTCACAGTAGCTACCCTTGCCAGGTTATCACGACCGTAGTTGACATCAGTTATGCGGCCCATGACCCATTTGGTTGGAGGTTGATTGGGTTCCTTTAAAACAACTAAGTCTCCGATTTTGAGGTTGGGGGTTGATTGCTGCCATTTGGGCCTCTCCTGAAGGGTCGTCAAGTATTCCACGTGCCATCTTTTCCAAAAGCCTTGGACCATTGATTGGAGTTGTTCGTAGTAACTCAGTCGATTGATTGGGATGTCGACATAGCTAGGTTCAGGTAGTGCTGTTAGAGGCTCCCCTATAAGAAAATGGGATGGGGTGAGTGGGTTAATGTCAGTATCGGACAGCCAACACAAAGGACGTGAGTTGACAATTGCCTCAATTTGGCACAACACCGTAGAGAGCGCTTCAAACGTAAGGACCGTGGATCCGATGACCCGTCGCAGGTGGAATTTGACGGATTTAACGCCTGCCTCCCATAATCCACCAAAATGAGGAGCAGAGGGCGGTGAAAAATGCCATGCGATTCCGTCTTCAGCAAGTGCAGCAGATACAATGTTGTTGTGTACCGATGAGAATGCTTGCCTCTGCAATTCTGTCAGACACCGATGGGCTCCCTTAAAGTTCGATCCATTATCAGAATAAATATTACCGCATTTTCCGCGACGAGAGATGAACCGACGCAGCGCAGCGATGAAAGCGTCTGTTGTGAGGTCGCTAACCAACTCCAGATGCATAGCTTTGGTGGACATGCATACAAATAAGGCGATATATGCTTTAGATAGTTGAGGTTTTCGAGCTCGAGACATCTTTATTGTCAGCGGACCAGCATAGTCCACCCCGGTATTGAAGAATGGTCGACAAGGTTGGAGGCGATACGACGGTAAGTTGCCCATCATCTGCTGGCAGGTTTGTCTTCGCAGTTGGAAGCATGGCTTACATTGAAATATAATTTTCCGTATGAGATTGCGGGCACCAAGAATCCAGTATTGTTGGCGCACCAATACAAATGTTTCCGATACTCCTGGGTGAAGGAATTTTCGATGGAGATCTGTAATAATTAACGTTGAGAGCGGATGACTTCCACACAATATTATAGGGTGTTTAATATTGAAGGAAACTGAGGCCTGTTGAATTCTACCTCCAACGCGTAAGATTCCCTCATTATCGATGAACGGTGCGAGCGAACGAAGCTTCGAATGAGATGATAGCTTGCGACCCTTAACTAAGGTCCCGATATCTGCAGATAGGAGTTTCGACGATTAGGTTGTGTTTGACGGCAGTTGAAGAGAAATCGACAACAATAAGCGAATACCCTTTGCATCCGGTTCCACGATGAAAATCTCGCGATAAGTACATCAAGTAAATCATTTGTTATGACTACAGTCAGTGCTCGCGAACTGGGCGCCTTCTCTTCGATTATATTTGAAGCATGCTCGTTAAATTTGGATTTTGGCCATTCCAATAAATCCAATGAAAGCCATGGCGGACCGTTCCACCATATGTCATGTACCAAAAGAACAGCAGGAGTGAGACCTCTTGAAGCACCATCTGCCGGGTTATGTTCCGAGATGACATGTTGCCATGAACGGCGTGGAACTACGTCAAGAATGAATGAGGTGCGGTTTGCTACAAATGTAGTCCAGCGACGAGGTGGTGATGACAGCCAGTGAAGGACAATTTGGGAGTCACACCAAGCAAAAATATTTGTAGGCTTCGAAGACAGTGTAGAATTTACAAGCGAAAACAAACGAGTGAGAAGCACAGCTCCACAAAGTTCAAGCCGTGGAATGGATATTGGCTTCAGCGGAGCTACCTTAGTTTTGGCAGCAATCAAGTTTACTTTATACTTGCCATCTTTGGTTCTGCAACGACTGTAAATGACGGCGGCGTAGGCTACTGAGGAGGCGTCGCAAAATCCATGTAGTTCAAATTCATGCGAAGCAAATGCGAAACGTGGAATTCGAAGCTGTTCCAATAAATGAAGTTCCTTCCGATAGTTTGTCCACCGCAGCGATAAGGGATCAGGTAGAGGATCATCCCAGTGAAGATTTAAATCTGCTGACCATAGCTCCTGAAATAAAATCTTAAAGAGCACGACTGAAGGAGCCAGAAAACCAAGAGGGTCAAAGATGCGAGAAACTTCGGAAAGTAATGATCGTCTCGTCGGTGGCGTTATGAATGTTAACTTTGAAATTCGAAAGGAATACGTATCGTTAAGAGGATCCCAAAACATACCAAGTACCTTTACAATAGGATCCGAACGCTCAGGATCTACCATGGAAGAATTACGATCTTCTTCAGGCACAGTCTCTAGCAAGGGCGAACTGTTGGAGCTCCACTTACGAAGTTTAAACTTGGCTTCCGCTAATAAAGATATTAATTCGGATTTAATTGCAATTAATGTATTTACTGAATTCGATCCCGTCATCACATCATCCACATAGACATCTTGAAGTAGAACCCTTGCAGCCATGGGATACTTGTTTTGATAATCGTTAGCAAGCTGTTTTAGAACACGAACCGATAAAAATGGTGCTGGCGCCGTACCGTACGTTACCGTAAGCAAACGAAAATGCTGCAGTTCATCATTAGGGTTTTTGCGCCACACAATACGCTGAAAGTCGATGTGCTGATCAGTCACCCAAATTTGGCGAAACATTTTTGTGACATCAGCCGTAAAAACCACGCGATGTTGTCGAAAACGCAAACACACTCCGAAAAGATCCCGCTGGATTGGAGGACCGATCAAAAGCGAATTATTTAAGGACACGCCTCTAGAATCCTTAGCTGAACCATCGAACACGACACGTAACTTTGTTGTGCAGCTGTCTAATTTAACAACTGCGTGGTGTGGGAGATAAAAGTGTTTATTCGGACCTGAGTGACGTTGATTTGGATAAATGCGAGACATATGACCAAGTTGAATATACTCCGTCATAAAGTCAGAGTACAATTTATTCAGTTCCGGATTCGATTTAAAGCGACGTTCCATAGAATTTAACCTCGAGACTGCCGGACCGAGAGTTTCACCAAAAGTAGGTTCTGGCGTTTTAAAGGGCAGTGCTACAATGTATTTCCCATCAGCAGCGCGACGAAAATTATCTCTGAAATGTTGCTCAGCTGGATCATTTACTAAATCGCGCTCTGGTGCCGAAGCCTCCTCCACCTCCCAGAAACGTTTTAACAAATAGTCGATATCCAGAGTAAGGTGACAGGATTCAATTGGTGGATCATCCGACTGAATGTTGTTGAAGAATTCTCCCGTAACTACCCATCCAAATGATGTGTTTTGGGCTACAGGTGTGCCTTCTTCCCCTCTGATTTGTCCTGCTTTAAAAATGCACCATAATTTATCAGCACCGAGAAGGACATCGATTGGAGACGAAACGTTAAAGGTCGGATCAGCTAACTGCAATCCGGTAAGGTGGGGCCAACTAGAATTATCGAAATTCTGACTGGGAAGGTTTGAGGTTAATTTGGTTAGGACAAAGGTATTGACGCACAAGGTTGTTGACTTGCATAGAGATGAAAGTTCAATTGAAATACGTCCCTTGGTGTAACCCGCATCTACCGCCGAAAGACCACGAACAGGTATACGCGCATGCGTTCGAGGATAACCGAGTCGCTTCGCGAGTGATTCCACAATAAACGAAGACTGTGATCCTGAATCTAACAAAACCCGACACACGATAGGATTACCTAGAATATCTTTGACCGTTGCCAAAATGGTAGGGAGAATAGTCTGTTTGCAATGATCAGATTCTAGCGAGAGGTTATTGACGAGTGGCAGTTGTAGTGTGGGTGAGGTTAATGATTTTACAGAATTGCCCGAGAATGATGGAAGCGATGTAGGCGACGAAGAGGGGGAGTGGTTGATCGTTGGTAAGGGTTTCACTGTTGTATCTTCTAAATGAACTAATGAGTGGTGAGATGATTTGCACACGCGACATCGAAAGCTAGATCGACATTTACTGGCTGAATGCCCAACCCGAAGACAATTAAAACAGAGTGAATTGTTTTTAACGAACTCACGGCGCGATTGAATATCCCGTGAAAGAAATTTTGGACATTGCGATAAGGAATGGGATTCTGAACACTGAGGGCACTGTGGCTTTTTCTCCTTGATTTCAGAAACATAGGAACGAAGGGGTGTTGCTTGTTTAACACGCGAAGGGACGGAACGAACGTTCGATTGGCACGATTGAAGTGCATTGCACCGTTTCTGGAGAAAGTCTAGTAGCATTTCAATAGTGAGATCACTCTGTGAACAAGAATATTCCGCCCATGCTTGGCAGGAATCCTGATCTAGCTTGCACACTAACAGATGGATTAACCATGGATCACGAGAGGTGTGTTTCAGTGCACTAAGCCCCCGCACGACTTCGTCAGCACCGTCAGTAATCTTGCGTAAAGTGTTTACGTTGGGTGAGTTCATCGATGGAAGTGACAAATACGATTGTATGAATGATTTCACAATTAGATGTTCCTGATTATACCGAACTTCCAATCGAGACCACGCTTCGGCGTAATTAACGTCGGAAATTGTGATGTGTTTAATAAGAGACGCGGCCTCATCCGATAAAAAAGATTTCAAATACTGAAACTTTTGAGTCGGCGTAAGATTTGAATTGCTATCGACCGATCCTTTAAATAAGTCTCGAAAAGACGGCCATTCCTTATAATCACCCGAGAATCGCGGAATCACAATTTTAGGCAATTGCACATTCATATCTCTTGTTCCCGAATCATTTAACCTTTCCAGGAACGTAGATTGCTGGTTGGCTAATCTTTCCAAAATGGTTTCATTAGGATCGACACTCGGCGAGGGAGTCGGCTGACGAACTTTAATTGCCCGCGAGATCTCAGCCTGAGCAAAAAAATATCTTTCCTCGTATTCACCAAATTCCGCGATTAAATCATTAAGAGATTCCTCGTCAACCGTAGCGAGATGTTCTTCATAAAGCGCATGATACGAAGTCCACGACTCTTCTAACTTTTCCAACCGATTTGTAAGAAGTTCACTTAATGTATTTGTATCAATACTACGCGCGAACACTTGTGCACGAGTAATTTGCCCTTTAGCACAGGCAATTTTCGCCTTTAAACTCATTTTAATTTACTATTGTTCAAACGCGTATCCGGCTCGAAGGACCACTTTTATGTTGAGGAATGCGATTAAAAAACAAGAGCTATGACGAAAGAAACGAAAAAAAGGCAAAAGGAAACACCTCGAGATTCAATTTAAATTTTATTTATTTTATGGTTTTTGTCCCGACACCAGTACAGTCTACTTCCCACTGACGCTGTTACCACTCAACAGCAACCATCGAACCACAGACTTAACATCGGCTGTTGGTAACCGGCATCAGCAGATTTTACAGTGGCAGAGAGATAACAAAAAAATGCAATTGGGTGATAACAGTGCGTGTCACCAGATTCCAATTGTACATACATCACACGAGTACCAACGAATGTAAAGTGCATTACGCACTGTAAAATATTCTGCGTTAGAGCGAGTATCATGTTAGTGGGCTTGTGGGATGTATGTACAGTTGGTCACATCACAATTATTACAATAAAAAAATAATTGTATATATGTATGTATATATTAATAAAGAAAAAGAAACAACTCATTCTTAAACAGCTATTCCCCTCCTTTTCCATCCTGATAGGTAAAGATATCAAATGTTGCAACAAATTCAATTGTTGTGAAATTAACTTTCGATCATATCCCACAACCAATAACACACTTCTAAGTTTTGATCCCTATTGTGTCATGGATATATTAATCCTAGCTGCAAACCTTTTTCCTATAATTATATAAACCTTTTCTCCTCCTTGCTATCAACTGGGTTAATTGGTTTGACATTTTGATGATCAACTATCTCATAATGGAGATTTTAAATCATCAATGTAATACGCCTATAACCTGCCTGCAACCAAGATCTGTCATCATGCAAAAAAAAATTTTGAACGGATTAGCCGTTTCAATGTGATGATCGATGAGGTAACATACATCGTCTCTTTCATTTTTATATGCGCAGATGGTACGGAACCCTTCCTGCGCGAGTCCGACTCGCACTTGGCCAGTTTTTTTCGTATCTCGTGTCTCGTTTCCTTCTATTGGTGATGAGGACCGCTTCGGGTATTTGTTCAGCTTGCGTGGGGCCGACTAATGTCGAATAGTCGAAATGGTTACGTTGCTAATTTGAACAAACTCTTCCAGAGGTTTTGCGGTTACAAATATTGCTACATACATAAGTATGTCGTCCGCGAATCCGGCAATTTTATGTAGCTCCGGCTGGTATTTCGAGACAAAGGATGCCATCGTACATGCGGTTTCACAGATGTGTAACTGGGGGGACTCCTCCAGTTACTGCATATTTCTTCACACCATCGTCTATTCCATAGAGCAATACTCTTTGCCGGAAATGGTTTTTCAAAATTCCGCCAATGCAAGTTGGAACTCTCATATTTCGAAGCGCCTCAAGGATATGTTTCCAGTTCTCCGTGTTGAAAGGACGTTTTTCACGTCCAGTCCTATGACGCAACAATGAGAGGTGAGAGTCTCTCCTTATCTGCCATAGACTAATAGGCTATACTTTCTCTCCATCTGAAATAATCACATCGATCCAATATAACATTTTATAAACACGTCCGAGAAATCCAAAGCGAAGCACCATATACAAAGCCAGCCATATACATAAATATCAATTCATTTGGCTTAAATTTAAAAACAGAATTATTGCGGACTCTGCAGGCTATACGAAAAAAGTAGGTTTTGAGAACATCGTATTTATTATTGTAGCAAACCGGAAATGATTTCACACCGAGTAGGATTCAGAACAGCACCACCAATACTTTAATCGAATCCAATTCAAACAAAATATAACAGAAAAAAAGGAAACAATAATTTCAGGCCATTAATTCGGAAAAATGTTTCCATATAAACGAATTCGCTTTAAGCATAAACCAAGTGCTCCAGCGCTTCAGTGCTCCTCCTAGCACCGAATAAATAAGCAAAGCGGTTATTTATGGAGCGATAATGTGCGACGATATTATTTGCCGATGATGGTGTTCCTGCAGCCCCATCGTTCAGCCAACGAAGGCGATGAGTAAATAAAAACAAAAAAAAAAAAAATGACAGCAAGGAAAAATCCAACACAAATCCACGTGAAAGAGTATTGGGGTCGGGGAAAGGGCAGAATGGAAGACAGGCAAAGACAGAGAGACAAAAAAACAAATTCCATCACAGATTGCCACCCCAATCCATGTAGCAATATTGTAAGAGAGCTTGTCCTTAGCACTGGAAAAGGATTTGCCAGCCGAAGACGTGACAGTTCATAAATGTATCGTCTTAAACGTGATTTAAATATTTTATGTTCTCCTTATTCGATTGGAAGTCGCGCCGATACGCAGTTACCATCCTCTTTCCCCTTGGCTGTTAGCTATTAAGAAACAAGACGACGACGCGACGGCAGAGGAGCATGACAATTTCTCCCTTATTTGCATAGGTGTTAGCACACCTTTAAGGGATGGAATCCGAATTGGTTTTAGGAGTAATTCAACTGGTCGTAGCCATCAAATACGCCCGTAAAAGTTTCCCTTTTTTTATTCACTTCTCTTCTCAGGCCCGGACTGCTGTTACTCTAACCGATTACTCTGCGGGAGCATGGCTGTATTAAAAAATCGATTTAAGCAATTGAAATTGGAATTGGAGTTGCTAACCGATGAGTCTGTGGACCAACATTAGAGTTCCCCTTTACAAGGATCTGAAAAATGCATCAGCTTATTCCCACGCACCTCATACGATGTATGAGCAGGTGTATGAGAAAGATTCTCATATGGCATGGTAAGGGAAATACTCAAACAAGTTTCACTAAACTTCCCAAGCCCTAAATCCATCCCAGGCATCCAAGAACAGAGCATCATTAAAATGCAGTGTGAACTTGCACGTACTCATGTGAGCTCATCTTAAGCCCTTTGCCGCAAGGACGATTTCTTTAATTTCAAATTTTGAATCTCAAAAACTCGCTTTTGTTATATGGCTATGGCTATACGCGTAGCAAGATAAACCGAGAATTTCGATTGAAAGTTGTGATTTGTGGCAAATATCCGTGAAGAACGCGTGTACGAATAAAACTCATAACTATGTAGTTAAGCTTTGTATCTCATGGTAGTTTTGTTTTAAAGAACTTGATGACCATTTTAGGAAAGAGGATTCCTTAGTGGGCGATCTTTTATTGTGTTGGCTCAGTGTAATAATACAGTTCTTGCGGGTCTGTAATTTTCAGTTTAATAACATCCTTGGGACACATTTAAAAGGAAATTGGAAAAGTTTTTTTTTTTTTTTTTTTCATCCTGTTCTTGCTCTTATTGTAGTTAGCTCTTCTCTCTATAGTACTCAAAAGCGTAGATGGTATTATGCTTGGGAATTACAGGTGGATGTAGTCGAGCTGCTGCAATCGGTCCAAGAAGATAGCATATTTGGACAGTTAAGGCACAAGGGTCACATTTGTTCTAAAGTAATTTAGGAGATTCGCTCAACTATGTGGGTTGGATGTCATTTGAATGAAAGTTTAAAAGGTTGTCTGTCCGTAACTGCAAAGGGCCATTGTTTCCCTTACCTTATCCATTGATGGCGTGGCAGCAGATGGATATACATACATATGTACGTATGTATTTAAGTACGTACATATGTATGGTCCTTTCTTATTCAAATTGCTTCTAAGCACTTGGGACGAGGGTGGAGAACTTAGAATGGAATTGGAAAGTTCTAGTTTTATCTGATTTCTTACGCACGAACTACCTAATTTCGGTTTCGAACTGTCTTTAGAAATACATATATGTATACGAGCACGTGCATGTACGTAATTACATTTCGGGCTTATATGTACATATGGTTAGGACATATGTAAATGCTTAACGAATTTAAATTGAACTGGAGTTCATCTTATTCGGTACTCTGTACATTTTTTCGTATTTCTTTACTGATTTCATACCAGTGATACCAGTGCAAAAGATGTTGTCAAAGTCGCAGAAACTGACTAGTCTTAACCACATGCCCTTATGTCCCTCGGTAATGAGCTTCCCTGCTTCACGGTAGTTGTTGGTGTCTAGTTATACACATGAAGGTTTGAGAGTAGTCATTTATCGAGACAAAAACCTTTATAAGATCTTGTCAATTCGTGTGAACATAGGCTCGTAAGACCTGAAATACAAACTTAGCACATTCATTGACGTTCACATTTAACACATTTGACATTCCAGACGTTTCAGCTGTCAGCTTTTTAGACAAATTGAATCTGCTAGCAGCACTATTCGCAGCTAACTCTTCGCTCCCAGATTCCATCTTGTCACTTGGCTATTCTGGTGAAAGCAAGATTGTTGCACTTAAGTTCTCAACGGCATTTGACAGAATTTTGCATCAGGCTGTTTTGTCCAAAAAGCTATTGTGCTATTGTGATTGATGAGTCTCTATTTCAGTGGATAGGAAACTACCTTTTGAATCATTAAATTCAAGTTGCTTTGGATGGTATTAAGTCTGCTTCCCCTAAAATGAATGCCAGTGGAAACCAAGGCTCTGTTTAGTCTCCTACTCTCTTCAATGATCTCTTATGTGTTCTTCTTCTAATGCAATAGATTTCTTCGCCGAAGATAGTACTCTCAGCTTTTCGTGGAACTAGAGCGGTTGCGTAAGATAAGCTTATTAAATTCCGCCCTCTACAGTAAAGTTTAATCGGGATATCTTAACCGTGTGTTAGGATAATGCTTTTAAATGCTTCTAAAACACAACCCCGCTTTCTGCCTTCAAGCGAGACTCTATGACCCAGGACTTGCATGGCGGAAACCGAAAAACTGTCACCTCGCTGTGTGCGTTAATTACAGCCTTCGTTGGTATAACCACATAAACATTCACTTCGCTAAAAATGCTGACAAGTGCTTAGGTTTCCTTAAGCAGTGCAAAAAACTCTTCTCTATCTCTGATGTGGTTGCAATATACCTATATGTAGGGCATTTATTCGCTCTCAGCTAGAGTCCAATTCCCATGCCTGGTCTGGTGCTCTTAAAACCTCTCTGCACATTCTGGACAGGATTCAAAATCATGCGATAAAGCCTTAGCTTTATTAGGTGATAGCAACATTTCAAAATCTCTGTGTTTCCCATCAATTATAAGCCGCTGAAGTTTAAAACCAATGTTCATCGATTTCTCTTCTTTCCCCCTTCTTCTAAGAACTTTAGCCGCGCTGTGTTTTCAATCCTTAGGTGGCGCTGCAGTTCGGTGGCACTATCTTTTGCCAGCTGTTCTCAGCGCTGCACACCCAGTTGGTTAAGGTCCCCTTCCACCTGTGTACGTTACCTTAGATTTGGAAACGACCAAAGGCCTTCTTCGGCCGCTTTCATTAAAGTCCAGACCTGGACCGGGATGATTAAGAGAGAGGGCTCTTTTCAAGTACGATAAAACTACGATACGATAAAACTACAAGACAGCGCTTAACGCTTTCTGAATCCTTTTTTTAACATCAAAGGTCTCGGTTACTTCACTACCGACCTTATCGGAGCAGCTAGAATTCTTCATTGCCATCCTGTATAATCTGACGAGTTTGGCAGCGATATTAAAACTAGACATGGCTCCATATAGCTCGTCTCTAGGCACACTATCATACGCGACTTTAGAATCGACGAAAAGGTGATGGGTGTCAAGTCGGCTTCGCGACTACGAAATTATCAGCTTAATTTCATCTAGGAGTTCCCTTACATCTTCGTCCGTTGTGAGTGGATCATTCTGCCTGATAGCGGTACTAGATCTTTCATCCCCGTTAAACAGTCTACAGAAGTATTCCTTCCATACATATTCTCAGCATCGACTGTGACTCTACTACTAGCTGTTCGACTTCATCCCTACATGCTTCCGCTCTGACTTTATAGCCCTGGCATCTTCGTGTGTTCCTCCCTCCTTTTCTGCTCGTAATGTTCATGAGCGGCTCTCGTCCGCTACAACGGCTCGCGCATTACTCATCAAACCAGGGATTTCTAGTTGGCGGTGGCTCAAGACCCAACAAATCGGAGGCAGTGTCTTTAATGGCGCGCTGCCAATGCTCCCACTGTTGTTCTGTGGACTGTGCCAGTTTCATAGGAAATTGTGACAGAATGAGGGAAACTCGATCGGGAAAAGTTCTAGCGGTCTCCTGCGATTGTAGCTTTCCGACATCAAACTTTCGTTGTTTAGCTCGACTCCGTCGCATTCTTCATATCCTCAGTTGTGCCTTGGCTACAACAAGGTAGTGATCCGAGTCGATGTTGGCTCCTCTGAAGGTACTCACATCTAGAATGCTGGAGGAGTGTCTGGCGTCGATTGCACTGTGATCAATAATCAAGCTATCGCACGGGTCCTTTGTGGATGTTGAAATGCGGGAATCGTGTGTTAGCTAGAAGGAGATTATGCCCCACTAGCAAGTCAAGTAGCCGATGTCCGCTTTCGGACGTGATGCCTGGTATCGTAGCTGGGACATTGGGCATAAGTTCTATCTAGGAGATCATATAAGTCGTCTCTGAGTCGATCGTCCTTTTACTCGGATTGTTATGATTATGAGGCTTACATGCCGAAAGCTTAAGACTTTTTGTCGAAGCCTTCCCCGAATAACGAAAGCGGTTTTTGTTCTCCTTTTAGCGATTCCCGTCGCTGTTTTTCATCCTTTTTTTGTCTGGTCCATCCCATCGCCCTTCTTGGGCTATGGTTATATCTGCTTTATAGCCTTTGAGGGTTTGCTCCAATTGATTTTTTGCTTTTTTTTTTTTTTTTTTGTTTTGTTTGTAGGTTCGTGCAGGTTCAAGCGTTCATACTCTTATAATGTTTATCACATACTCTGAAGGTTTGGGTAGTAGATAATCGAGAGGGACCGACCGAATTTTCATTTGGTTGTAGTTCTCAGCAACTGTTCCATGCACTATTAGAATTGGACACGCCAAGTATGAATTAAAAGCGATCATATACTTTTATAATAGTTTGCTTACGATCGTTTAAATAAAACACAATGTTAACTTTAGGCTTTTTCTTTATTTGACCTACCACAACGACTGCCGAACTTAGAGTGATGACTCTCCAATCAAGATCTTCTTAAGAAGATCAAGGTGGAGAGTAGGTGGAGAGTTGGAGAAAGGGCTGGGGAAAGTTCCATAACACACGCGGTGTTTGGGTACAAACACCAAGTGTGGGAAATGGAACTTTCTATGCAATTCCTGCAAACGGGAGGAAACGCAATTCATTGTCATTATATAACACCTCCACCCCCAAGAATTTTTGGTCCCCAAAAATTATTATTATTGTATTAGTTTAATGTTTGATGTTTTCTCCAATTCAACACTTATTATAATTTTGATTGACAAATATTAACTCAATATAACTTACTGCTATTGACTTAGTTACTTAAGAATACGTGTTTTTATTTCTTCTTGACATAGTATATTTTATTCGTCAAATTCATTCATTTCCTTACAAAATCGTGATTTAAAAATGTTCTGTCTGTGGCTTTAATTACAATAAATAAATGTGCCTCAATTCAATTTTTGTTATTTACATTGAAATTGTTTGTAGATAGTAGATTCATATTACATATATAGATGCTAAGACTATTCAGTTTACATTTTTCTGTTGTAATTTTTCTCAAAATTAACTTTTTCAAAAGGTACAGTACTATTTCCCAAACTAGAAGCATTTTGTTAAAACTGTCTGAAAATATCTCAACACGGAAGGAAACTTAGTACCAGAAAAAAGTTATTTAACTTCGTATTCGTAGGCAATTGTATAAGCAAAGCTCAATAGATCACGCCCACATAAACAGACGGACTGTGCACTGAACTCTGGACGCACAACTCAAGAACGTACCCCTGCATCTGATATTTCGCTCGATCGTATTTTCATTGCTCTTGCAAGTTAAAGTTACCTATCTTATGAATTTGAGAAAAAAAAAGGAAGAAGTGATTTGGAAAAACAGAATAGAGAAACGGAAGTAAGATGGGACGAGAAGTATAGTAGAAATGTGGGAAATGGAAAAAGAATTTTTTTTTTTTTTTTTTTTCAAATTGAATTGATATTGAACTGTAAACTATGGTATAAAATTATGTATCCTGATATTTATATTTGCGTTTCAGTTGTTTTTTGTAATATTTTGTATTCCTTTTTGTGGAATTGTCGACAACATAATTACCTTCTACTGAAAATTTCGCCAATTTCTTGTACTTTGGCTTACATTTGACGACGGTCCGGTTTTTAACTATATTCATACATTGATTTAGACAAGAATCTGTTTTTATGTTTCTTTTGTTAGTTCTAGCTTCTTTATCAATTTTTAACTTTGCAGACAACATGGCGATATCTTTTTTACTCAAATTTTTACAAATGAAGTCGATAGGTCGATGTTTAGTTGTTGAATGTATAGTAGAATTGTAGATGTTAATTATGTTAAACAACTTTTCGTCTAATTCCGATCTGTCTTTGGTTGCGTTCTTAATTCTTAAATGCTCGTTCAGCGTTCCATGTAACCTCTCAATATCTGCGTTGCCTGTTTTAAGAGAAGCTGTTGTTTTATGGAACATTATATCATTTTCTTTTAAATACTGTTCGACTGCTGAGTGTACTATGCAAGGTTCACCATCAGATATAATTTTATTTGGTCTTCCTAAAAATTGAATTCTTTGCTTAATTGCATTTAAAATAGATATCCAGGTCCTGTCTTCTAAATAATGAATAGTCGCGTATTTAGAAAATTTATCGATAGTTGTTAAATACATTTTTTTTCTTTCGGGGAACCAAATATCAATATGTACTATGTCATTGAAATGTTTAGGTGTTTCTGTAACTTGCATAGGGATTTTCAAAGGCTGTCGATCGTGTTTAGCAATATTACAAACTTTACAGTTATTAACGAATTTTTGAATTTCAACTTGTAAGTTTGGGTAAAAATACAACTTTTTCAGTTCAAAAAATATTTCGTTTATTCCCCTATGGTTTTTGCTTATGTGCTCGTTTTGGATTATGGTAATAATTTCGTTTCTGTCTGTGATATCTTTCAGTTTAATGCATGATCTTAGCAACCTTAAATTGTTATTCATCGAAAAGTACTGGACGTATAATTTTTGAAATCTTAAGAAGAGTGGCATGAAATCACAATAGATGCAATATAGACCTTTATTAATCAGAAAACCTTTCATTATGTTTAGCAAATTATCTTTCTTTTTGTCTAGTTGAATGTTATTTTGAATTTTTTCGTGTACGATTTTCATAGTGATTTTTTCTTCTGTGCCATAACTTAAATATATTTGATTTTTGAACAAGTTAACAGGTTTTTCAGTAATGTATATATGCCGAGAGTCGTCTTCCTCTGCGCTATGAACGGTAGCACCAGTGGATATAACATCTTTGTTATTATTTCTGGTCTTAGTAGTCAGGGATGTAACTTCTTCATTACTATTGAAACTACTGCTTGGAGCCGCCTCGTTATTAAATAAACCTTGAAGATTAACTTCTTCGCTAATACTTGAACTTGGTTTGTTTTGTTCATTTTCATATTTGATACACCTGCTAAGGCCATCAGCTACGCAGTTTTCTTTCCCCTTAAGGTACTCGATATCGAAATCATATTCGTTCAGAAAAATTTTCCACCGCTGTAACTTCATATTTGGCTCCTTGATACCATTTAGCCAAGTTAAGGGTTTGTGATCTGTACGAATTGTAAACTTTCGTCCATACAGATATGTTCTGAAGTACTTGACGGACCAGACTATGGCGAGGAGCTCTTTTTCAATAACAGAATAATTGCGCTCATGGTTATTGAGTGTACGCGAAGCATAACAGATTGGGTGGTTGTTCTGACTTAGCACAGCCCCTAGTGCATACTGCGATGCGTCAGTAATTAAAATGAAACGTTTAGTGAAATCAGGGCTTTGAAGAATAGGTTCAGATGTGAGTAAGGTTTTCAATTTGTTAAATGCTTTTACGTATTGGGTATTTGCGACATTGATGCGTTCGGATTTTTTAAGGTATTTTATCATAGGATAAGCAACTTTGGCATAATCCTGAATGAACTTCCGGTAATATCCGGTTATTCCTAGAAATTGCTTGATACCTTTAACGTTGGTTGGTAGTTCAATTTTCATTATTGATTTGATTTTATTTGGGTCAGGTTTGATTCCATTATGAGTGATAATGTGTCCTAAGAAGTTTGTCGACAATTCCGCAAAATGGCACTTATTTACTTGGATTTTTAGATTGGACTCTTTGAGTTTCTGGAATATTTTCTTAAGCGAATCGAGGTGTTCTTCGAAACTTGTTGAAAATATCAGTATGTCGTCCAAGTAAACTACACAAATCTTATTGATGTAGTCACTTAGTACGCTATTCATCAACCTTTGAAATGTCGCTGGGGCATTCTTTAGCCCACACGGCATTCTAAGGAACTCATAATGTCCTGATTTGGTGGAAAACGCAGTTTTGGCTCTGTCACGGGGTTCAACTTCTATTTGATGATACCCTTTGACCAAGTCTATTGTTGAGAAATAATTGCACTTGCCAAGTTTGTCGGAAAGTTCCTCAATGTTGGGCATCGGAAACCTGTCCTCTATTGTCTGTTCGTTCAATTTCCTATAATCAATAACAATTCGCCATTGTTTTGACCCGGACTCGTCAGCCTTTTTGGGGACAACCCAAAGCGGCGAATTGTAAGGACTATTGCTGGGCACAATTATTTTCTCGTTCAACATTTCTTTTATTTGTTTGTCAACTTCATTTGTATGGATTTCAGGATAGCGGTAAAGTTTACTGTATGTTGGGATTTCGTTTTTGGTATTAATTTGATGTCTTATTTTGCTGGTAAATGTCAGGGAGTCGCCCTCCTTATAAAAAATTGGTTTATAGGAATAGATTAGGGTTTTTAGTTTGAAAGAATCAGAATTATTCAAATGACTTGCGAAAACCTTACTGTTTATTTGGTTTTCGAATGCTTCAACACAGAGCACGTTTAAGGTTTCATAATTGTGATAACGATGAGAATAAGCTTCCTCATCTTCATTGAAGTAAATGGGGATGTTTGCTTCGTCTGTGATTAAGGTTCGGTGTTTATAATCAATAACTGGATTCAGTGGGAGCAGAATATTGTTACCTATCAAGCCGTCAAAGTAATCATGGAATTGAAATTCTAGGAAGTTGACAAAACAATTATTTCTATTGAACTCGTTAAATAAAGGGATTCTGTATTCTGTGTTTGTAAAGATATTGCGGCCAAGTACCCTAATGGTGTGACTTTTAGGAGGTATTTTCCACTTTGGATTGCATAAATTTTGGTTGATAATGCTGTACTCTGCGCCACAATCTATAATAAATCTTAAAGGTCTTAGGGCGGTTTTTATTTTTATATAGGGAAGTTGTTTTGGCGATTTATTGGAAAAATTTGAGCGAATCGTTGCATTTTGATTGTTATATGATCCATGTTCATTAAGTGTAATGTCCATGGGTTCAGCGTTATTAGTCCGTCTTGTTTGATGTGACTGACCACTCTGTATGTACATGTTATCCTGTGGTAACTGACCACTGCGAACGTAATTATTGTATTGTCTCTGTTGTCCACTAGTGTTATATTGTCTTGTTTGTGTTCCGTTGTTACCATAATGTCCGTTATTGTATTGTCTTGATTGTCCATTTCGATTGCTGTCTTTGTTTTGTCGCGTGCGATTACCGAAATAACTATTTCTATTCCCAGTGGGTTGTGTGTTGTACGTCTGGTGACCAAAGTTGTTTTGGTTTCTCTGCCTTGATTCAATTTGAGCTCTTGCACTACTAGGCCCATAAAATTGGTGATTGATTTCAACGATAATCTTATACGCCTGGTTTAGACATGTCGGATTTCGACTCAATATTATGGACTTAGTGGGTTCTGGCAAATTGTTTATAAAAGCCGTTAAGGCAATCCTATTATTGGAATCGATCATTGGTTGATCAATTCGATTATTTCCTAACAAATATGTATTATTAATTCTACTTAGGAAGTTGTTAATGTTGTGGTAAAAATCTTCAATTGTCGTTACAACACGCGCTGTCCTAATTTCGTCGATTAATTTGTCAACCGAAGTGTTTTCTCCAAAACTATTTATTAAAATCTCCTTCATTACATTCCAGGAAGTTATCCTTCCATGTTTTTGGAGCTCACCTTTAGCTTTCCCTACAACTTTATCTTTAATATAACCCGTAAAAATTGCAATCGTATTCCCGTCGAATGCTTCTAGCGTGGGTAATAGTGAATCGACCCTATCCAGGAAATCTATTAAACAATCCCTACTTCCATTAAATTCAGGAATTTTATTTATTAAATCTAAAGTAATTCTAAATCTATCTGCTAAATTTAAGGCTTCCATGATGATCGATTATTATTAGTACTTACTTTTCTTTCTTTCCTCTCGAATTTTTCCCTTTTCGGTTGGCGTTACTTGCTTGGAATTAACGTAGCTTGGGGAAATATGGCGTCACTTCCATGGATATGTCGTACACTGTTTAAAGATGGCGTCGTCTTTTTTTTTTTTTTTCAAGATAGCGTCGCTTACTCGAGCTTGGCTTTGTTTTTTTTTTTTTTTCTTAATATGGCGTCTATTGCATGGCTATGGCCTTATTTGGACATGGCGTGGCGTGCTTAAATATGACGTCTTTTATTTTTTTTTTTCTTTTTTTTTTTGTTTTTACACTGACCGATTTTATTTATTTGCACTGGTATTGTCGTTTTTCCGTTTACGGTTGGGAGTTTTCTTAAACAAGGTGGCTTTATTTTTTTTTTGTGCAACATACAACAAAAACACTGATCTTAAATTGAAACACGCGTGCTTTAAAGAGTCCCACTTCACGTGGAGTTCAACACTTTTTTGTTACACGGTAAATCTTTATTTCAAGTTCTAGTTTTTTATGTTGGTTTTTTTATCACACTATTTTATTTGTTATAGCCACCAGAGTTTTCCGACTGCGCCACTTTTATAATAGTTTGCTTACGATCGTTTAAATAAAACACAATGTTAACTTTAGGCTTTTTCTTTATTTGACCTACCACAACGACTGCCGAACTTAGAGTGATGACTCTCCAATCAAGATCTTCTTAAGAAGATCAAGGTGGAGAGTAGGTGGAGAGTTGGAGAAAGGGCTGGGGAAAGTTCCATAACACACGCGGTGTTTGGGTACAAACACAACAATTTCTATGCAATTCCTGCAAACGGGAGGAAACGCAATTCATTGTCATTATATAACAATATACTGTGAGTAGTACGCCTTCACCACCTAAGGATCTAAGGCCGATCTGTCTATCATCCTTCGCTCTAAAAACCTTGGAAAGGCTGATAGACCTACACATACGGCACAGCTTGGATCCCTCCCTAATTTCTAAGGCACAGCACGCCTACTGTAAAGGTAGATCGGTCGAAACAGCTCTTCACACATTAGTGAGGAAAATCGAAAGATCAATCCATCTCAAAGAATATACGCTAACAGCCTTCCTAGACATAGAGGGCGCCTTTAACAACGTCACTCCGAAAGCAATAATAGAAGGGCTAGAAAAGCTAAAGGTGGAGAGGACTCTGATAGGGCTGATCAGCGAGTTGCTATCAACACGCAAGATTCACTCTAAGTGGGGAAGCCTAGAGACTACCAGAGTAGCTACCAAGGGTACCCCGCAAGGTGGAGTCCTCTCACCTCTCCTCTGGAATGTAGTTGTAAACGAACTACTGATCAAACTGGAGAAAGAAGGCCTGGACGTTGTTGCCTACGCCGATGACGTTGCCATCTCAATCTCAGGTAAATACCTATCCACACTGAATGACCGCATGCAAACGGCATTCTCATTCCTGTGCAAATGGGCGCATAGTAGCGGGCTCAGGATTAATCCCCAGAAAACGGAGCTCGTGCTATTCACCAAAAAGCACAAAATCCCGGAATACTGCCCTATCACTCTGCTCGATACCAGGTTAACCTATTCCCCTAGTGCCAAATTCCTAGGCATTATACTCGATAGGAAACTAACTTGGAAGAGTAATACAACCGAAAGAGCAAAAAAAGCAACAACTGCTCTCTACACATGTAAAAAAGTTCTAGGAAAAAAATGGGGATTTAACCCCAAAATCACCCTATGGCTCTACATTACGGTCGTCAGACCCATATTACTGTATGGAGTGATAGTCTGGTTGACTGCACTAGACAAGACAACATACCATAAACAACTCGAGAAGGTACAAAGGATGGCATGTATGTGCATTACCGGGGCCCTCAGGTCCACACCAACGGCTGCGCTTAACATGATACTAGACCTCACACCACTCGATATTTTCGGTAAGCAAATTGCCACACACACGGCCATAAGACTAAAAGTCAACTCGAAATGGGCGAGCTATGTCACCGGCCACTCATCCATCCTGCAAAACAGGACAACTCTGGCAGAAAACCTGGACCACACAGAACCCACCATAATCTTGGACAAAAATTTCACGACGATTTATCCGGACAGGAAGAACTGGACTCGCCAAACACAACCCCGCAGAAACTGTGTGGATTTTTACACCGACGGGTCTAAAACCAAAGACGGGGTGGGCTGTGGAGTTTTCTGCAAACAACTCAAGCTATATAAAGCTCTAAAATTACCAAACCACTGCAGCGTTTTCCAGGCGGAACTGTCGGCAATAAAAGAGGCTTGATCTTGGCTGAAGTGGAACGTAATATCCACCACAGATATTCGCATCCTTACAGATAGTCAAGCTGCCTTAAAGTCGCTGGAGTCCTATGTGTACTCATCCAAATCTAGTCTCGACTGTCGCAGATCTCTCAACGAGATGGCAGAACAGTTCAATATACAGCTTATCTGGGTACCGGGACACAGCGGCATTACAGGTAATGAGAAAGCCGACATACTCGCCAAACAAGGAACGACGCTACAATCAATCGTGGCTTGTGAGGGAGTACCCCTTACAACCATTAAACATAATCTGACCAATCTCGCCAGGGCCGAGACGAACCTGAGATAAACCCAGGGACATACCTGCGTCATCACCAGGCAAATCTGGCCTCGGCTTGACATCTACAAAGTCATCGGTGTCATCACAGGTCACTGCCTCATTGGCAGTCACGCACAAAGACTAGGTATAGTTCCAAATGACTTCTGCAGAAGCTGTCAGGACGAGGAGGAGGTCGAATCCATTCACCACCTTCTATGCGCCTGTCCAGCTTTTTGCAATATAAGGAAGCGTTACCTAGGCTCTTACTTCCTTAACGATCTCACAGATGTTCAGAAAGTAGGGATACTTAATCTTCTTAACTTCTTAAGAAGCACTAGATGGTTCCACGAATAGGGGGATAAAACCCCCTCGTAGCTGCACAACGGGCCTCCTTGGCCTAAGTGCGTTCTTCTCAATTCTGAGAAGGCTACGACCCTACCTACCTACCTACCATGCCTTCACCAGTATGTTTGATCACTTCTCATTCACAACGGGTCGCCCGTGCCTGCACACGGTCTGTTAAGGGACCTCACATTACAGGTGCAGATTCCCAAATCATTTAGTCGTTTGCAGGGGTTGTCAGCTTTGTATCCGTCCATATTTGAGGTGGTTGCTTCGCTACAATTTATTTTTTCCATGATAGGGATGTTACCCCTAAGCACAACCCCCAAACCTGTAGGGCCATTTTCCTCTTTCCCCAGGAACAAGAAGGTCGGGTCGCTGCACACATTGGTTCACTACCTGGCGTCTATCCAGGGGAGGTCACGCGGGGGCTGTGTGTCAACTTGATCTGAGCAAAGTCAGGGATCGAAACTGGCTAACAACTTCTTTGCTCTGTTTGCTCGCTCTCCCTCCCCCCGAATGAAGATATAAAAGAAATGAAATTAACAACTCCCGTATGCCCAATGGTTGAAATTATTGGATCATGAGTCGGTTTGAGAGGATTTTTTTAGAGGACAATGGACAAGGTGCGAAAATTGTCTAGCATTTGCTTACTGCATTAACTACGACTTCGATGGTTGAGAAATATGGTGCCAGTGGGCAACAGAAAGATCTTCAAATCCAAACAAGAAGAATGCATTACCCTGATATGTACATACATACATAGTTTAGATGATATGACTGCATGTGGAGTATCGTAACGAAGGATACCATATTCGCCCAGAAAGGCGCATTTCAAACAAACGTGCCGCTGTAAATGTAAAAGAAAACTTATCTACTCTGCTTACCGTCAGCAAATTCATGACATGATAAACCTATCTCCTACAAAGTTCCGGGATCTCAGTTTAGTCCTTCAAATTGGCCGTCACATGAGTAATTCATTAAATTAAATGCCAGTTGACGTTATAAAGATAAACCATGACATAAAGTGAAACGCTTTAGCAAATTGTGTCGTTAAATGTTTGCGTGTGGGCCTGAATAAAAGAATCTACATATCTCTATTAAGATTTGATTGCTTATCGTGGCAGTTGTTCTGCTCCTTCTATGACAGTATAGGGGAACTCTCTCAGAAGTTACATACGTTTGAAGCGTAAAACCAACAGCTTCGGACTATCACGCACATTACTTTTCGTTCAAGTGCAAGGAATTAACGTGTTTGGAAGTGGCAGAAATCTACATTACCAAGCTGGGAAACATGGTTCTGACATTGTTATGGAATGTACTCCTTAGATGCATTTATCTTCCGCTGAATAGAAATGCCACACAATAATGTTGATTGCATATGAAAGTGTTATTGAGGTGCAAAAATAAATTTGTACTTGGTCGAGCATACATTGTCATCAATAAATACTTGACACTTGGCAATTCATCATTTGACTTTGAATGGAACAGGTATGAGTATCACATGCTTGCCAAGGAATACTTTCAATGCAGATGCACTACGAATCTCGACCGAAGGCAATATCTTCCATTATTTTCAATCTGATATTGTAATGGAGAAGGAGTTGGGTTGGGTGACGCTGTCGGTTATGGTGATGGTGACTCCTTTTTCCTCATTCACACAACTGAACTTCCCGAAAATTTATGGGTTTTATTCCGTGATTTATGACAGCACAAGGGGATACATTCGCATTGGAAAAATAGGTACACAATACAGTGTGAAGAACATGAAGTGCTACCGTTACCGCACCGTGTCAAAACCTCGTGCTCGTAGCCCGGAGAGCATGTGTGTGAAAAGTTATTGAGGAGGTGGCGTGGCATTCAGAAAAGATTGCTGCGACGGTGAAGCGTCCTCCTCATACGAGAGAATGCAACCTTTTTTTGTTGTTACATATTTTACGTTTTTTTCCTCCCCCCTTCCAACCTTCGCTCAATGTTATTTATGATAGCTGACGGTGGAATTTATAGATTACTAAACTAAGACAAATGCGGAAGACAACCTTGTATATCTGTCCTGGAAGAACCCGCGGCGGAGCATTTTGAATGCCCTTCCTTCCCCATACTACATATCATACAATTTCAGTTTAATGACACTCATAAAAGGAGAGCATTTTGTGAGACATGAGATATGGGTAATAATAGCTACCTGTGACAAAACTTCCAAAGCTACAAGTAAGACGAAGCTTTATGATCTCGAAGGCCCTGGGAATAAGCCCCGGCCTCTTCCAAGCAGAGCTGCATGCCATCCTAACATGTGTCAATCTAAATCTCGAGACTGGCATCAGAGGAGTAACTATCAACATACTCTCTGATAGCCAAGTAGCGCTTAAAGCACTGGGTTCGTCCAGCACGAACTCAAAAACCGTCAAGGAATACCATGACGCCCTGCAAGACCTCGCCAAAAGAAACACTGTTAAACTTTGGTGAGTGCCAGGACATAAAGGTGTCAAGGGCAATGAAATTGCCGACCAACTTGCCAGAAAAGGTTCCAGCGACAAATACATAGGAACCTTTCTGCGGCATTCCCGGGTCTAAGATAAATTACCTCTTGGACAAGTGGGAAAAATCGCAACACCTGTCCTTCTGGAACAGTGTTCGGGGACTCCGTCAATCTGAACGACTTATACGACCCCTGAACAAACACCCTATTGACATACTCAAACTCAATAGAGGGGATATCAGATACTTAGGTATGATGATTGACGCTAGGCTCAGCTACAAGGAACACCTTGAAATAAAGTGCAATAAAGCAGCTCAGGTATGTGCTGCCTTAGCCAGAATAATGACAAATATCGGAGGACCCAGGCAGCAAATAAGACTAGTATTGTCAAGAGTGGCGAAGTCAATAATTATGTACGCAGCACCAATATGGGCAAAGGCGATGAAAATTAAGTCCCACGCAAGAAGAGTAAATTCCACCAACCGACTATCCGCACTAAGAGTGTGCAGCGCTTTTCGGACGGTATCGGATGATGCTACATATATCTGTAATTGCTGGAATGCTATCAGCCGATATCTTGGCCATCGAGTTGCAAAGGTCCTACGACGCCAAAATTCAGGAACCCCTTGCCTTAAGCAGAGATATTAAACTGGAAGAAAGACGGCGTAGCATTGAAATATGGCAGGAGAGATGGAATCAGTCAACAAAGGGAAGATGGACCCATCGACTTATACCGGATATACAAAGTTGGATATACCGGCATCACGGAGAAGTAGATTTTTATCTCACCCAGTTCCTAACCGGACATGGCTGCTTCCGAGCCTATCTTTACAGGTTTGGCCTTTGATGAATCTCCTATCTGTGCAAACTGTGGAGAGGCTGGAGAAGATGCAGAACACGTAATTTTTCAATGCTCACATTTCGAGGCAGAAAATAAATATCTTCAAGATAAAATTGGAGAAACGCCGACTCCCGAGAACATCATAAAGCATATGCTGTCATCGAGAGAAATATGGGACGCTGTGAAAGAAACCGCAGCGAGAATCATGAAGGAACTCCGGCGTCTGGAGAGAAATAGGGAGAGCAACCAAAATCAAATGGCAGCTCCCTTGAAACAGGAAACTCCGATTAGAGAAAGAAGGGTATAAAGTGCAAACCAGCCCCGCGAAGTAATACCTAACGGCAGTCCCGCGGGGAGAGTGGTTGAAGGGTGCAGGGTGTGGTTTAGTACGTAGGCGTATTCCTGGCATCGAATATTTAGGCTTGCGAATCGTACATGCCAGTAGTCCGGGCTACTGGTATCTTGTGAAGATTCCACATTCGTTTGGCCCAACCAAAAAACAAAAAAAAAAAAAAAAAAAAAAAGAGGGGATATCAGAAGACTAGTCAGCTATCTAACGGGACACTGCGGTCTGAGATATCATTTAAACAAAATTAGTCTCTCATCTGAAATTGAGTGTCGGCTCTGTCTAGAGGACGATGAGACGGCAGAACACATACTATGTGAGTGTGCTGCTCTCTGCCATCTTAGAAAGCACATCCTTCTCAGTGAAGTTATGACTCCTGAGGGGATCACCCTGGCTCCTACGAGTAGTATTCTCAACTTCATTATAGAGGTGGAGAGGCTACTCGGCTAATCGGCTAGCAGGCACAATAGATCTGCAAAGGTCGCAGTGCCATAATGCTAATAGTAGCACTAGCCTTATGCATACAAAAAAAAAAAAAAAAAACAGGCCTTATGAGAAATGAGAAAGGGCATGGGCTCGGACATACAGGGTAAAGTTGTTGATTGCTCTCAACCTGGCGAGATGCCAGCAACGATCCCTGTTTAAATGCCCGGGTCAAGTTGACATACGGCCTCCACGCGACGCCCTCTGGATAGCCTCTTCAACAACCGTTGGGAGGTGAACAAACGTATGCAGCGAAAAAAACCCCGACCAGAATGGCGGTTGTGCGGCGGGCTAACAATCCGCCCACGTACAAAAACCTAAAGTTATGAATGAGCAAGCTGCCTCGGATACACGGACGGATACTCGACGACGACAACCCACGAAAAAGGAACACAATTTGCGAGTATGCTCCTGGAATGTCAGAACCCTGTACACTCCCGGAGCTGCTCATAAACTAGAAGGAATCCTCACGCAGTACAAGGCGGATATTACTGCGGTCCAGGAAATACGCTGGATAGGAAATGGTATGATTAGGAAGAAAAATTGCGACGTTTATTACAGCTTTTTATAAAAGGTTGCACTTACTGGGATGCGGATTTGTCGTGGGAAAGCGGTTAAGGTCGAAGGTCATCGACTTTAAACCTATAAGTGATCGCCTGGCTGTGATCCGCATCAGAGGCAGATTTTATAACATCAGCCTTATATGTGCACACGCCCCTACCGACGAGGCTGAAGACCCTATCAAGGAGGACTTCTATGACCTCCTGGACAACGCCTACGGAGCTTGTCCGGAGTACGATGTAAAAATCGTGCTCGGGGGCTTCAACGCCAAAATCGGAAAGGAAAACACCCTTGGCGGAGTGATCGGAGAGCACAGCCTCCACGATACAGCAACAGATAACGGCTTCCGACTCGCTGACTTTGCGACAGCTCGTAATGCGGTGATAAGTAGCACAAGATTCCCTCGCAAGCGAATCCACACAGCAACCTGGCGATCTCCGGACGGTCGAACCGCCAACCAAATCGACCATGTGCTCTATGACGCAAGGCACGCGTCAAACATCCTGGATGTGCGAACATTCAGAGGGGCAATTGTCGACTCTGACCACTTCCTCGTAGCAGCAAGATTCAGAGCTCGACTGTCCAATGTCAGAAAGCTGCACCAGCCCATCAGGAGGAGGTTCGACATTGGGCGCCTGAGCATACCGGAGGTTGCCAGAGTCTACAGGGAGCAGCTGAGCGAAAGACTCTACGGTATGCCTACGTCGAACACAAATGCCAATAATATGTGGCTGCATTGCCGCTCAGCCATTCAGGAAGTAGCCGAAACCACCTTAGGACGCCTACCACCCCCGACGAGAAACCCGTGGTATGATGGCGAGTGTGAGCAGAAAAAGGCAGCAACCGACGAGGCGTACCAAAAGGCGCTGCAGAGGAAAACCAGGGCAGCGCGAGAAGAGTACCGAGCCAGAAGAAGGGAGGAGAAGAAACTACTGCGACAAAAGAAAAGAATCTTCGCAGCCTCCCAGCTCAAGGATATCGAGGAGTCTAGGGATAAACATAAAATACGAGCCTTTTGCAAGAAAGCCAAAGGCCTTGCAGGAGGCTTCAAAAAGGGCACCCTGGCTCTGCGAAACTGCGAGGGTAATCTTGTCACCGACCCGCAGGGAATAGTGGATGTATTTAAGCAGCACTTCTAGCAGCTGCTTAACGAGCATGACCAAGAGAAAGTGGTAGGGACCAGCCGCTGAAGTAGTCCTCCCACCCAGCATCGAAGAAGTCGGCACAGCAATTCAGAAGCTGAAGAACAACAAGGCCGCGGGCTCAGATGGATTGCCATCAGAGCTCTTCAAGGCTGGCGGCGATGTTCTGGTAGGGAGCATGCACCAGATCATCTGCAGAATTTGGGAAGATGAGAGCATGCCCGACGACTGGAATACCAGCTCTATATGCCCCATCCACAAAAAAGGCGATCCTACCTTTTGCAAGAACTATAGAGGTATATCCCTGCTCAATGTCGCATACAAGATCCTGTCCAGCGTATTGTGTGAACGTCTAAAACCATTTTGCACGGCACTAATCGGCAGCTACCAGTGCGGCTTCCGGCCCGGCAAATCAACTATAGACCAAATTTTCACACTTCGACAAATCCTGGAAAAGACCAACGAGTTTCGAATCGATACACACCATCTTTTCATCGATTTCAAAGCCGCATACGACAGCATTCATCGTGAAGCACTGTTTGGGGCGATGGCCGAAATCGGGATCCCGGTAAAACTGATCCAGTTGTGTCGCGCAACGCTAAAAAACACGCGATGCACCGTGCAACTCGGTTCTAGGACCTCGGAACCATTCGAAACATGCACCGGATTTCGGCAAGGAGATGCGCTGTCATGTGACTTCTTCAACCTGGTGCTGGAGCAGATAGTGCGACGGGCAAGCGTCAACAGGGAAGGCACTATCTTTTACAAGTCCATCCAGCTGCTAGGATACGCGGATGATATCGACATCATCGCGTGCTCTCACCGTGGCATTGTGGAAGCATTCACGGCGATTGAAGAACAGGCGAAACGAATTGGTCTTAAGATCAATGAGGACAATCCGTCGCTCACCACCTGGGACAAAACATAACAATTGACAGCTACAATTTCGAGGTAGTTAAGGAGTTTGTCTGCCTCGGGGCAATCGTAAATTCCACAAATGACACCACAGTGGAGATCCGGCATAGAATCGCCCTTGGCAACCGCTGCTACTTCGGCTTGTCCAAACAACTGGGGTCAAAACTCCTCACTCGAAAGACCAAAGTCATGCTTTACAAAACGCTCATTCTGCCAGTCTTGCTGTACGGAGCCGAAAGCTGGACGATAAGCAGGACAGCGGAGCTGATTTTGGGTTCTTTCGAAAGAAAAATTCTGCGCCGGATATTTGGTCCTGTCTGTGAGGAAGGTGAATGGAGAAGAAGACACAACCGCGAACTCTACGAGCTGTACCAAGATGTGGATGTAGTCCGGAAGGCAAGGACCCGTCGACTACACTGGCTCGGCCACATCGAGCGCATGGACATTAACGCTCCAGCTAAGAGGGTCTTCGACTCCGAGCCTCCTGGTTCGAGAAGAAGAGGAAGACCGAACCTCCGGTAAAGAGACCAAGTAATCGCGGATGTAAGACATCTTGGTCTTGACAACTGGAAGCAGCGTGCCCGGGACCGTCAAGGATGGAAGGCAGCTATATCTCAGGCTCAGATCCTCCATGGATGCAGGCCTGATAAGTAAGTAAGTATGAGAAAGAAGCGTAAATTAAATGTGGTCAAAAACGGAAAACAAATGAAAAAACGTTGGTCATTCGAGGTATGATTGTGCTGCCAGCTCTTTGCACTGTACCGACCGACGAGCACAATGAAATGACCACGATCAACAACTGGAGCTATTTTCATTACTTTGAGAAGAACAAACTCATTTCCTGGAGAGGAATGTTGACACTATTCCCTTCCGTTTCCATTACAACTGTACAACTGTGTTGCCAGCGCTCGGGTAAAGGAAATTAAATCCCATTCACTTGTATTCTAATTTTCGGATAATTTTCCTTGTCTCATCCCCCAGTAAACATCATAAAAACAAATTAATGCCAAGCAAGAAGAAAAACAAAAACACTAAACAAGAAAATAAAAAACAAAAAACGAAATAAATGTGCGGTCTTACGCTAAAGACTAAAGCGCTTTGGGATCCGCATCACTTCGTCATTTGAATCCGGATGGTTCTTCCTCGCCCCATAGAGATTCATCAAGTACCTTCAACGGTTCCAAGTGATGCAAAACGAGTTGCGTCAAAGATAATTCTTGCAGATGAGAATTCCTAAAACGCTCGCTAGTTCATGAATATTCATTATTATTTAATATTCTCATAAAATAATATTCCCTGTCGCCATATCCCTCAACTCCTGGGTAGTGGTGGGCTAACAGAACACCTGCCCATCGACTTTGACTACCTGTCTTAGCTCATAGGACTATCATTGTCAGGCTATACGGAGCTCAGAAGTTTAGCAGAGAGCGTTTTAAATAACAGGTCGAGCAAGCACTCGTCTCAAGTGAAGAAGTCCTCCACCTGCCAACGAGAATCTCTTACTCCGCCGCGGCAAACTAATTCGCGTTAAGTTCTTAGTTAACTCAGTACCTACTTCACTCACTGCTGACGTGGGTGCACACGCTTACTTGCAGTAGTCAAGCCTGGCCTCTTTAATTTGCATGCATAATAAATCTATCCTTCAGTTGGCGGATTGAAGGAGAATGGAGGCATATGACACGATGGGTGTTTGGATATACGATCTACGAGTACGTATGAATGTACTTGAGAAAAAAGGTAAAGAACAAAAAAAAAAACAAGCAACACAAAAACGACCAGGAATAGCGAGGAGGAACGAAAGAAACGTCAAAAAGTTTTCGAGAAAAAGTTTGCACTTGATTTGATTTGAATGAGTAAGTCTTTCGGTGGAAGTGGCAATAAGGGCTACACGAGCGGTAACTTGTGTAACCCTTGATCTGAATAAGTGAAGAGAGCAAACCTCATGCTTCCGAAGATGACTAGAAAGTTGTGTAAGTACTTATTGGTTTCTTTGAGTACTTTGGGATGTCATCAAGGATGTGTTTTAAGATGAAATGAAGTGGCGCTTAGTATCTTGCCGCTATTGACGAAGGACTTTATTATTTCATTCAATTTTTTTATCTCAGCGACCTGAGACTGCCTGCGGATGAAGTTGATCTTTGTCTTTCTTTGAAGCTGATAAAGGCGATTGAGTTATGGACAAAAACAAATTGACCTTTTGGGCGGAACATTAAAAGCCTTTTGTACCTATTTAGTCATTTATTATCTCTGCTCTGTCCAGACATCGCAGTGAGCACAAAGTTTGATGCACGCTTATCGCTTTACCGTGCAGGGATCTGTGTTGAGTAAAAGTTGAGAAGTAAGAAAAAAATTGAGAAAAACAGTTGAGCAATCATTTGTGCTTAGGGGTAACATCCCTATCATGGAAGAAAATTAAGGGTTGCGAAGCAATCACAAGCCTCGGATGCGGACGGATACAAAGCTGACGACCCCTGCAAACGATTAAATGACTTGCAAGTCTGCACCTGGAATGTGAGGTCCCTTGACTTAACTGCTATAAAGCAGATATAAACGCACTCCAAGAAGTGCGATGGGATGGATCAGGCAAAAGGAGGATGAAAAACTGCGTCATCTACTACGGGAGTTGCCAGGACGAGAACAAACAACGTTTATTCGGGTGCGGATTTGTTATTCGGGGAAGTGTGTTAACTTTTGTCATGTAAGCACACGCCTCATAACAATCCGCATCAAAGCTAAATTCGGGAACACTAGCCTGATATGCGCACACGCCCCAAACGGAAGAAAAGGACGATCGAGTCAAAGGCGGCTTCTACGATCTCCTAGATGGAACTTATACCCAATATCCCAGCCTCTTCTTCTTCTTCTTTGGTGGCGTTACAGCCAGAGGACCTGAGGACAGGACCAGAGCCAAGCTTCTCTCAATCACCCATGTTGTGTGTGATTTATTTTTCACACAGGTGAAAGGGACCTACAGTTTAATGCCGATTCCGAACGGCGTGAGTCGAGAAGCTTTTTCACGGCATGTATACTGCGGCGGGTTTTGCCAGTACCCCGCCGAGGAGGGACGCTGCGAAATAAACATTCGATGGCTTCGGTGTTATCGGGATCCGAACTCGCTCATCGTGCGTCAGAGTCCACCACACTAACCAATGCGCCACGGCGTATTAGGAGATTTTAATGCGAAACTGGGCAAAGAGGACATACCTGAGTTGATCAGAGGACAATATAGCCTACACGACACCACGTCCGAAAGCGGATATCGGCTACTTGACTTCCTGGCGGGGCGTAATCTCCTTCTAGCTAGCACACGATTCCCGCATTTCAACATCCTAAAAGGAACCCGACGATCGCTTGATCAGTCGACAACAAACCAAATTGATCACATTGCAATCGACGTCAGACACTCCTCCAGCATTCTGGATGTGAGTACCTTCCGAGGAGCCAACATCGACTCGGATCACTACCTTGTTGTAGCCGAGGCACAACTGAAGATATGAAGGATGCCACGGAGTCGAGCTGAACAACGAAAGTTTGACGTCGGAAAGCTACAATCACAGGAGACCGCTAGGATCTTTCCCGATCGAGTTTCCCTCATTCTGTCACAATTTCCTATGACACTGGTACAGTCCACAGAACAACAGTGGTAGCAATGCCAGCGCGCCATCAGAGACGCTGCCTGATGTGTTGGGTTTCAAGCCTCCGCCAACTAGAAACCCTTTGTTTGATGAGCAATGCGGGCAAGCCATGCTACATCGACGGACAAGAGCCAGACGAACAGAAAAGGAGGGAGGAACACAGACGAGCATGCTAGGGCCACGAAGCCAGAACGGAAGCCTGTAGGGATGAAGTCGGCCAACTAGTAGCAGAGTCACAGTTGATACTGAAAATATGAAAGGAACACTTCTGTAGACTGTTAACGGTGTGACGAAAGATCTAATACCGCTGTCAGGCAGAATGATCAATTCCCAACAAGGGAATTCCGTCCACCAGACCTCGATGAAACTAAAGCCGCCGGCGCAGACGGCCAGTCCGCCGAGTTATTTAAAGCGGCTGAAGATGAGCTGGTAGGGCATATGCCCAGCTCATCTGTAAAGTATGGTCGGAGGAAAGCATGCCCGACGAATGGAATCTCAGCATCGTTTGCCCAGTCCACAAAAAAGGAGATGCCTATAACTGCACCATTCTGATAGCTTCTTATCAGTGTGGTTCCAGGCCAGGTAAGTCCACAACAGACGAAATATTCACACTGCGGCAGATCTTGGAGAAGACCCAAGAATATTCAATCGACACCCACCAGCTTTTCGTCGATTTAAAGGTCGGGTATGACAGTGTGCAAATAGATGTCCTGTACGGCGTGGTCTCTCTCAGATGTCACAATTGGCAGCTAATATTTCGAGGTGGTCCTCCGGGATGAAAAAACCCTTGGTCATCCCTTTTGTATGAACGGAGTATGGAGAAGAAGATACAACGAGTAACTATACGGGCTTTACAGCGACATCGGCCTAGTACGGCGTCTACGGATCCAACGCCCAAACAGCTGGCAAAAGACCGTGCCAGCTGGAGAAGGTTGTTGGTTGGTTGATGCCCAGATTAACACTGGCATCTAAGTACATACATGTATAGGTACGTAATAATTTGGTAGTAGATGACGAATGATAATTCGAGAATGCGCATAAAACCTATTCAAGTAAGCAGTACTTCAGACCAAAGCTAAAAGTGAAACAACCACTCACGATGCTTTATATTCTCAGAAAAACACTAAAGAAAAGCCGGCAGGCTACCACTCAGTCAAATACCAAGAATTATATTCAGTTCTGTAGCAGCAGATAGTACATACAGAGGTATAATATACGAGAGCAAAAGTCTTAGCTATCGTAGCAAATAACCCAACGGGGCAGTCCATTTCAGTCTTCTAAAAAGGTCGAGGACATTATAAGTCTCATCAAGACATTAAAACGAAGAAATACTCATAAAGAATAAGCCCAAGATCAAAGGGACAGCAACGAAGATATCGACAAGTCATACTCGTGATGATTGAAACCTAGGTATTATCTACATACATATAGGTTATCAAGCTTCGGTCGCAAAGGGCCTCACCTAGTCGAAATTAATTGTTCAAAGTTCGTAGCCTGTTCCCACAAGTTTAAGTCATACATGCATTTCATTGGAACAACTCAACCCTAAAATCATCAAATTTCGAAGGGATGTCATCGAAGCATTAACGTAAGTTCTCAGAAAACTGCCTACAACCTGGACATATGAACAGAATATGTTCTGAACCCAACAGTAGACCATAATCCAGTCGACATTGTTCAACTTCTCTTCTCCCACATTCCCTCTGGTCGAAGATAACTCGTAAATGTGAGCTATGACACTCGAGCAGACTATTTCCAATATACTACACTGTCAAAGACAAATATACTGTTCGTATCCTCGTCGTGAAATTTAATAAAACCCATCGAGCAAAAGTATGTCACTACCAAGTAGCATCAACAATCATTCAGCAGTCGCAGGCAGCACTTCAGTCATATATTGTAAAACAGTAGAGAAGGATTCACTCGAAAACACTCTATAATAACGTGGAGGCGATAGTGCCGCTCATACGAACATACTACGTATTCAATTTTCAAGTACGTGAATGTCAAAATTCTACTTTCCTTTCTTCGTCAACGAGGAGTACGAGTACTCGTACTCCCACCTTCATGCTACCATGTAAGGGTACTCCACTCGATGCCAAATGCAAAAACTCCGTTTTTCCATATTTCAATGTAAGCTCACATGTGGTGCTCGTCAAGTGCACACGGAACCCGAAACGGAATCCCATTTGCTGGAATATAGAATGATTGAATGGGAGCAGCCGTAGTGGCTGGGTGAACTTTATGAACAATATTTGTTAATTAAGACGTCGGTAAAAAAGAAAAAGTTGATCATCGATGGACGGAAGCGTATATCTCTGTTGGCCGATCATCAGTCATCGTTTCGTAATAAAATCTTTAGCTAATGCCCTTCACTTTTTTATGACCGGATGGTTTTTATCTCTGTGACCAGGACTACAGGGATCTATCCCATCTGACGGTCGTACTGGTCGTGTTATCTTTTATGTTGTTACGACTTGTGGATGGGGCTGATTGTGGTTACCACCAGCTGCCCTTAAGGATGCTCCTTGGAAGGACGGATATTTGATATAAATTAGTGGTTTTTTTACACTTTCTGTTTCTCGTCATACATACGGAAGGATCCTTGGGGTTCTTTACCCCTTCGTTTTCGCAACCATGAATTTAATTACGTTTAATCCATTTAGTGGGATGTAATGGAATGAAATGCCCTTGTAGGTCTTAAGCTGTAGACATACCTACATACACATACGAACTTGTGGTTAAATAGCAACATACTACGACCACAAGCAGGACCAACAAACATCTGGAGTGATGAATCCTTGTAGATTTTGAAATTGATGGGATGTGATTAGCTGCCGAAATGAGTTTAATTTAACGAAGTGTTAAGTTTCACATCGAAGATACGAATAAGAGATATTTTCTATTGTACACAATGCGATGACGGTAGCTGTTTTCTAAGCTTTCGGCTGCTGTCCTCGCTCTGTCAGTGGCGACCAGATTTTACAAACCACATTCTATGTACTTACAAACACATAACATGCACATCCAATGTGTATTCGATCTGGAATGCAGTACTCTCGACGTAATGTACAGATGACTGTAGCCATTGAAAGGATGACAGGAACTGTGAAACAACTGGAAACCGGAGAGGGTAGTAGAGTCGGGCTTCTAATCCTTTTTCTCAATTAAAGCTTTTGGCAAAAGAGGCGCTTGTGAAACCGAAAATCTATTTGTCTTCCATTCGCCTAGTGTAATCCACCTAAAGAACTCCGGAATAATATTTATGAGAGTTAAAACAATGA
Organism: Eumerus sabulonum; assembly: GCA_951905685.1. Taxonomy (NCBI): domain Eukaryota; kingdom Metazoa; phylum Arthropoda; class Insecta; order Diptera; family Syrphidae; genus Eumerus; species Eumerus sabulonum. The sequence goes on along the minus strand of OX645063.1, from coordinate 106,783,210 downwards.
GAATGCATAGTGCAAACATCCATGCATGTGTAGGGTTGTACGAATTTTCATCTACGAGTACAGCCAGCATACCCTGCCCCCAGCTTTTTCCTCCTTATCTGCAGTCTATAAACAAAGTTTGTTATCATACTTTTATCTTCCGTTGCATCCAGTTTCCATTATCACAAGTTTAGAACATGAAAGAGGAATATGAACTCCTATCCAAACAGTGCCTTGTACACTTGGCATATCGTATGTATGCCAGGCATGCACATTTCCGGCTGAGTGTGCCAATGTGTGAATAGATGCATTTTAAGAATCGCAAAACGATATACATAAGGCACAAAAAAATATGCCAAAGGATCATCAAGAAAAAAAGGAACAAACAATACGTTTGGATCGTTTCCGTAGACAGAAAAGTCATCAACCATCGTCTGCAGTTTTTTCCACTCATAGACTGTACACGATTGCTAGACGTGGATGAAAGCTGGTACATGTTATTCCCAGGCGCTTGAAAAGGTCGATCCCTGCACACCAATGAGAATTTAGTATCTTGGGCATAAGACCAATCGAGTTTAGAGTTCAGATTCAGATTTTGTTGCAAGGTCCCTTCAGTTGCATGGTCATAATTTTGCATCAATCTGTTTTCATTAAACGAAGTCGATTTCCGCCCTGATGACGAGTATCCTTCGCAATCCCACAATGAATAACCTCAAAATACCACATTATCGCGCAAACCCATTAAATATGTATATGTATGTACATATGTATGTATAACTACATACATATATGCATACTATGAGCTTCACACTTTTATCAACTCCTTTTGTGTATCCGATAATTACGAAGCATGTCTCCGCATTGTGTAAAACATTTATGTGTCCGTAGATAGCTACTTTTCAGCTTTGTGGGATGAAAGCAGTAGAAGCACTCGAGCACTCATAGCATACCACGACAACACTACACCGTCGTGCGACGCAGTCCCCACTGATGTCATGTCTCTTATGCTCCTCTCGAGAATCGTTTTCATTTCGTTTTTCCTCTTTTTTTTTTTTTGGTTTTTGCAAGTGGTCAGAAAGTTTTCCATTTTTGATTTTATTGTTCCAGCTGCCTGGTAGCCAACACTCCATACTCGTACTTATCGCTACAGTGGTATAAGTACGCATTCATAGTACATACATACATATACTCATATCGAGTCCAACGAAACTGTTATGGAAAACTGCGAAACTTGAAGTCTAAATCTCTTCGGCTGCAACTCGTTCTTTATTAGTACGCCCGATGCTGGTGGGAGGGCTGTGCGAAATGCAATTTAAAACGTTCAAAAATGATGAATGCAAAATTTCCCTGTATCAGGATGCCACCAGTGGGCAGCATTCTTTGAAACAACAAATGCCGGAAATGAGATGCACATCTATCCATTCTGCATACCATTCTGTATGTACGTGCGGTACCCAACGGCAGAGCAGACTACAGCATAGCGTCCACTTTAAGAATAAATATCTTGCTAGCAAACAAATCAGGATATGAGTTTAAGTGACGCGTTAAGAATTTCCTATTTTTATTCGTGCACATCTCTTTGCATTTCTTGCAAGTCATTTCATAGAGAAAGCTCCCCGCCGCACCTTGCTCATTTGTAAATGCATGAAGCTAGCGCTTGATGCAGCTGACAGCCCAGCACTCGGCTCCATTACACAGCGACTGAGAGAGGATAAAGTTTTCACTTCTTGCGCACGTAGGCAATACGAAACGTGATTTTCCGGAATATTCTCGCTCCTCGTCATCCAATTATCATTCTGTGTGAAAATGAGTTTTAATTCCAAAAAACAGACGCGACAATCCTTCCGGCGTGTCATAAAAGTGTCTGCTATTTTTATGGCTTAATTGCGGCTCCACCCATCAACTGACACCGATGCTGCTATTCTGACAGCAGCATCAGTAACACGAGTACTGTAGGTTGGAGCAACGGCAGGAACAAGTGCTACCACGTCGGACGTGCTATCCACGATCGCGAAATAGCACGTCAGTCCGCCCATAATTGCTATCTATACTTCCTACATCACTATTAATGATGCCTCCATCAATAGAAGCATCGGCGACAGGCAACGGATGCCCGGGTCACGATATCACAAATCTCTTGAACACAAACATCCAACATAATACTAATTACGAATTGCATGTGGAATTTGTTCAATCTATTGAGTCGTTTCGGATCATTTCGGTTTCTCCGTTTACATAATACAATGCATCTCCGAGTACGGGTGCACATACATATATTTAACTCTCTAGCCATACAGTAGAGACATGCATACATATGTACATATGTACGTAAGGGGTATCCTTGGGGTTTTTGCATTCGTCAATATCCATAGAACAGATGGATTACCAATTGAGGCCTATTATAATAGCAAGCAGCAAGCGGCAAAGTGCCAGAGGCTCTCTCTCACTCAAGGACTCTACAGCAACATTCATTCTGTAATTTATATCGATGTCAAGGGTATAAATTTCAACTCCAGCATTAATTCCCGGGGAAGGATTAAACTGTCACATATATTTAAGGCGGCATATGTCACATTTTATTTGCCCTATCAAACCTGATTTATTACGTTCGACAAACAGCCGAACTGCCGAGCCGAGCGGCGACCGAACGGACGGAGCACAGACCAAATATTCAACCATTTGAAATTTTACAATCGGCCCCTTGATGGTGATTTCCTAAACTGGAGTACAAAGATAGAAACTGGAGTGCGATTGCGGCACAAAACGCCATGGAAGAGCACTCGTCGGAACATGGTGCAGCACCAGTTAGAGCATTGGCTGCATCTCAACCATAAATCGCCACTGTTCGAATAGATGAAATTGTCATGAGGTTTTTGTTTCGTCGGTGACGATGACCATAGTGATAATTTATCACAAAAGCCACACCCTACGCTACCGCCTCCCACATTTGAAATTTGAATAAAATACTATGTGGCATGCCAACCCAACCATGCATCCGTCACCGGGTTTAATACCATATGCCACGGCTTATATGTATGTATGGGATGGTGATAGTGATAGTCTTCGATTTATTCCAAATTGGCAATAAGGACCGAGAAATACTTGTGTTTTTCAGCTTTAGGATCCTGTCACGTGTGACATATTGATGTTAAACGTTCAACGTTCAACGTTCTCCGTTTAACGTTTATGAACGATTACGTACGTAAATATGTACATATATCTGAACTCATTTGCACGAGTGGAACGATGAACATACCTGTGGATTTAAGAACCATTTCAATTTTATTTGCAGTTAAAGTTTAATATCTACACATCCGCATACATACATATATGTACATCTATATATAGATCTATCGGGTGCGAAGACTCATGACAGTCTTTTCGTTACCTACGTGCTAGCAACCACCATTCGGAATATTCTTGGTACAAGAACCGAGAACAAAAAGAACTTCTACGGGAGATCAAAAGGAAAACAACAAAAAAATACAACTGCGGCGCAAAGATAAAATTCGTGCGTTCTTATCCTAATGAGGTAATTTAAGTACGTTTCAGTTCATTATCTATTTGTAATTATGCTAACAGCTTAATGGGGAATTTTTCACGTCCGTATTTGAAACAAAGAAAAAAAGAAGGAGCACGAGAAGCGCGAGATCGAGGAGATGGAGAGATGTTACTGCAGGAACGACGTTTGAAAATTTTACCAGAAAGTAAAACGAAACTGGCAAGGCTATAAAGCCAGAGCAGAAGCCTGCAGGGATGAGCACGGACAACTAGTAGTGGAGTTACAGTCGATGCTGAGATTGTGGAAGGACCACTTCTGCAGACTGTATAACGGCGATGATAGTCAAAATGCCGCCATCAGGCAGAGCGAACCATTCACAATGGACGAAGACGAAGGAGAATCCCGTCCACCCGACCTAGACGATGTTAAGATGGCAGTATCGAAACTTAAGTCTTATAAAGCCGCTGGAGCAGACGGACTCTCCGCGGAGCTGTTTAAAGCAGCTGGCTAGGAACATGCACCAACTCATCTGCAAGATATGGTCGGAAGAACGCATGCCCGATGAATGGAATCTCAGTATCGTTTGCCCGGTCCATAAGAATGGAGACCCCTATGACTGCGCCAATTACAGAGGGATAAGCCTCATGAACATCGCGTACAAGATCCTCTCTGCCGTACTGTGTAAGTGCCTGAAACTGTTCGTGGACATTCTGATAGGTTCCTACCAGTGTGGTTTCAGGCCAGGAAAATCCACGATAGACCAAATATTTACACTACGGCAGATCTTGGAGAAGACCCATGAATTCCAAGACACGTCTCCTAAGGAGAAGTGCAGTCGGATGTTTTCGCGCTCAAAGAAGACCCCAGCACCGGACCCCCGCCCAGATCTGGAGCCATCCGTGAAAATGCGAAGACTATCCTTTCCAGGTTCAGTATCCAACCATAACCAATCCTGACGCCATGGAAACTCGACTGTGAAATTACGACGCAATAGGATAACGGGCGTCAGTGCGTCAGAAGGCATGTCCATGAGACAGGGGTCGCAGGACAATTCTTGCGCAAGCACACCGTTATTCCTATGCGAGTTGTACCAAAAGCCATTTCTCTTCAGACGAGACATGGCTTTCAGAGCACACCCTCTGATAAATATATCAAGAGGTGGAAGGTTCATCATAACATCTAGAGCAGCGCCCGGCGTGCAGGGGAAAGCAACTTTTCGCACGTGCAACTCTACCAGTCTCTCCATGCTTTTCAACAGGAAGGATGTTAGACTAATTGGTCTGAAGCTCTTGGCAAGTAAGTAGTCCTCTTTTCCTATTTTGGGAATGAAGACCACTTTCACTGTGCGCCAAGGAATGGATATGTGAGCAAGTGCTAGACTAGCAGTGAAAATTCTTTTCAGAGTAGGAAGCAGCTGCCTTATACCTTTTTGCAGCATAACAGGATATATCCCGTCGGTGCCCGGCGATTTGAAGCCATCGAAGGATGCCACAGCAAATTCAATAGCTTCAGTCGTAACCACGCGCGACGCAATATACCAGCTACGCCGAGTTATTTTCATCGTTTCAGTTGCAGTTTCCCTTGGAGGAGTGTGCACTGAGCCGATGTCGATCTGATTTCCCGGGAAATGAGTCGCAAACAGTAAACTAAGAGTTTCCGCTATAGACTCAGTAAAGGTACCATCAGATTTTCTGAGTGCATTTAGCCTAGTCGGTTTTCCCCATTTGAGGACTTTAACCAACTTGCTAGTCGCACTCAGAGACTTGAGCTCTTCGCAGAAGGTCCTATAAGAATCGTTCTTCGATTTACTAATAAGTTTCTTATATTCTTTCTACTTCGACCGATACTTGTTCCAGTCATCTTCCGAATTCGATTTGAGCGATCTATTCAGAAGAATTCTGGCTTCCCTGCGAAGACTTTGGAGCTCGGCATTTCACCAGGGGACCAATTTCCTGCAGGGAGGTATGCTGACAGGACGTGCGAGTTCAAAACAACTGGTGATGACGCTATTCAGGTTATGAACAGCGTTCTCTACCAATTGTTTCGTTCTAAGTTTAGGTAGGGCCTGAGTGGATTTCTCGAGTTCCTCTCTAAACCGTACCCAGTCCGTCTTTCTCGGATTCCGTCTAGGTTGCAAGGAAGAAATCTCACAACCCAATCGGAATTCGATATATTTATGGTCCGACAGCGTAGCATCAGGCAAGACTCGCCAGTTAGTGATGTCCTTCACATATCTGTTGGATAGGGTCAGGTCAATCACCTCCTGTCGTCTTGTCGTAACAAACGTTGGTTGAGAGCCAACATTGTTGATGGTAAGGTCAGACGAGAGAATGAAGTCTAACAGACGGTCCCCTCTTGTGTTACACTTGCTGCTGCCCCAAGCAGTGTTTTGGGCATTAGCATCGCAACACAAGATGAGACCAATCTTTTTGGCTTCGCAGTACTCTACGAGTTCAGAGACTTCCTTCGGTGGTGGAGGTAGTAACGAATCGTAGGGAAAGTAGGCAGACGCAACGACGAAGTGTTCTATTGCTCCGTGCGTTTTGTAGCTTACTCGAGCAGCCACCAGATCTTGTCCACAAAAGTGCCCAAGTTTGGTTGCCGATAGTGAATTCGATATGATGAGGCCGACCCTAGGCCTTTCGGATCGCTCATCAAGGCCTAGGGTCGGGGCTCCCCTACTATCTATACTGATTTTAATATAATAAATGTGAAAGTGTGTGTGTCTGATTGTCCGTCTTTCACGGCAAAACGGAGCGACGAATTGACGTGATTTTTTAAGTGGGGATAGTTGAAGGGATGGAGAGTGACGTAGGCTACTCTTTGTTTCTTTCTAGCCCCCCTTAAGTTTGTATGCAGCAAGAAACAATCAACATTCGAAACATATATAAGTGTTACTCTTGAATTACGATAGATGGCGCTGATATGTTTCTAAAACGCGCTAACGTTGTGTGCTCTCTATCTGTACTTAAGTGTGGGCATCGGGCCGCGCTTCACACTTTAGTGCATACGGTACCTATACTCTGTTATTTCACTCCTAAGCGTCCCAGTCATGCTTGTACGAAATTTGGATGCCCCGAGATTATGTAATGGGACGAGACTTCGTGTCACACAACTTGGCCGCCATCTTAGCCGGCGTAGGAAAGGGTGAAAATTGAATGATCCCACGAATCCCAAAAATTCCCACAGATCTCCCGTTCCAGTTTAAAAGGCTACAATTTCCTCTTAATCTTAGTTTCGCTATGACCATAAACAAAGCGCAAGGTCAATCATTAAAGGTGGCTGGGGTGAACTTAGAAAAGCCGTGCTTTTCCCATGGACAATTGTATGTAGCATGTTCGCGTGTGTCCAATGCCCAAAATCTTTACATTCTATCCCCAACTGGAAAGACATATAATATCGTCTACAGTAGCGTATTAAAATAACATTCTGTTCCGAGTTCTCTTGGTTCTCTTGGTGTTCTAAATCAGGAAAGGGGAACCGTGTTACCCCGAATTTAACGCGAGCGAAGCCGCGGGCAAAAGCTAGTAGGTACATATATTGGATACCATTATACAACTCATCACAAAGAGCATAACTACAACCTACGATCGTGGTTATCACCCTCTCTTTTTAACATAAATATGAATGGGCAAGGAGCCCACACTCTAATGTAGTAATTGCGCCATGCATTCTAGCAGATAGCCAAACCCAGAGAAGGCTCCTTCCGATGTGTCTATTTTTAGCCATAATATGCAATGGTCGATTCATGCCACATGGGTTTCAAGTGGTTTCGTCATCCGTAAAACATCTATATTAAGAACACCATCGCTTAACAAAAGCATCACAAACATCGCATGCGGATAACAAGGTCGAAACGCATTGCCGCACAAATGGACAATTGGAATTTAAAATCTATCGCACAAGGAACTGCGTCACGTATCGTTATCACCAAGAGACGAGAGCTTATTGCGTTAATTTCAAAGAGATTAGTCGTCAATTAAAACTGCCATCAAAGAAAATGATTAATCCTTTAATGTACAAACAAGTAATATATGTACTCTTCTTCCTGGAATGCTCGTATCCATAAGATACTTGTGCCATAAAATATTCACGCTCATTTCGGTGCCATGTCATAATATATTATTTATCTGCACATAATCCATTGGCTTGCATCACACACAACTTGGTAAAGTATCAGCGTTCGCGAGGATTATGCTATATTTTTTTTTTTCTCGTCCTTTTTCGTTTTTTCTTCCTTGCGGAAGCTAATTAAACGGATTCTTTCGTTCACACAAACAAACGCTCATTAGCTCTGTACATCAGCTTCCCGCATATTCGGTCGACAGACACGGAGTACCACCATCGCGCGTCGCTACCACGACAAGGAGATGAGAAGCATTTCTATAAAGTTTGAGCTCACCATGTTCCCGGCAACAAGCACAATTAATATGATAATTAAACATATTCGCGTATCCTTTATAATATAATTAATATTCATGCAAGAAAACTAATTAAAATCCCCAAAACTCTCCTTTTATCTGCAAAATATGCGTTGTGCACACATCCTTATCGCGAACATTGAATTTTCTGTTTACTGTGGAAATTAGCGTGGGATTTGGGCTGGTTTGGTTGGCAACCTTCGGTGACTACTGCGTAATGCGGTAGTTTGGTGTACGTATGGATATGTTAGTCGTAAATGACAGACTCTCTGTCGAGATATACATACATACAATAAATGGCAAGGACATTAATATGAATGTCATGTTACTGCAAATGAGATATCGCAAAGATTTTCCCCGAAATACTGAGCACCGACACTCTGGCCATGTCACAGCGTTGTTTTTCCACCACCATCAAGGATCACAGGCATGTTTGCCGGTAGATACTTGATGATCGACCAACCAACCAGCCAGCCAACCAACCCCACAGGAAAACTTTATTTTTCTCGCGTAATTATGGAAATTTCTACTAATTGGTTAATTAGAAGAAATGTACTCCATTATCTTATTATAACGGTGGCTGGTGGGTTGGTGGGCGGGTGATGGGATCCTTTCGAAGTATGATAATTTCATTCCATTAATTTCCATTGTAAGATGTTTGTACACCCCCCGTGTAGCCCCATACGCTTAGAGCAACCCTCCGAGGTACGAAGTCTTCCATTAATGTAATGTACGTTAATTAAAAGTCGGCGCATAAGTAATTTATTGGAGACCTGTTTGCTCTACTCTGAATGAGTGAACATGTATTCACCATCTGCGAATAGAGGTGCCATATAAAGACAGACTTTTGCGTCCAGTGCCGTAGATAGTATATACGCCAGAGTTTCTACTGTGATACTGATGCTTCGTCAAATTTATTACCCGTGAACTTTTATCCACTAGAAACTAGAAATTTGCTTGTGTGCCTGTGTCCACTAAATTTACGGCGCCCAACGGATTTGCGGAACAAGGATATTTTTGGCAGTTTTGCGACGATGCAAAAGTTCATCTGCGCGTTTTTAATCTCCAATCCGTAGTCATTGTAAAAGAACAAAACGTCTAACGCAAACTGACATGGACCGGGGAAAAAACGAAAAAAAAAAAAAAAAATAAAAAGCGCACAGAACGCCCCAAAAAAGACAATTCAGGATTTTAAAAGGACCTCTTTCGAAGTACCAGAAAAAACTAGGATCCCGGTGATGCCTCGTATTAGTATTTATATGTATGTGTATGGACTTAAAATCTGTTGAGAGACATGTATGTATGTGCTAAACGACATGTGTATCGTTATCCCTGCCCATTGCCTAATGGGCGACACATATCCATAACCCAAAAGGCCACAGAACACAACCATTTTTCATATTAAAGAAACCAACCGCCAAAGGATGCCCGGATTAGGGATCCGTTTTTGCCTCGAGTATACACATGATGTGCATTTTGGTATTGCAGTTGACGTTAGGCTTTATAGGGTTTCTCTATAACACCTCTATGTGTTCGATCATTGAACTTAATTCAAAACGGAAGCCTTTTCAGGGCTTTTTCAAAAACAGCAAAACAGCAAATTCCTTTTTTTTTTCTTTCGTTTGCATATGATACATACGAGATGAGGAATACCCTGAACCTTGAGGGATTATTTCTTATTTGCCTTGTGTCCTTGATTGCTTCGAGTAATATTCCTATTTGAAGGGATTTCAAAGAATTTGTCTTTGACGAAGTCGTGCACTTGTACAAGTTCAATACATATCTGGCCATAAAGCATGTATATAGTATGTACATATGAATAGAGTAAAAGAGTATTTCCGGTAGGGAGGCTTTAATCCAAACTCTCACGATGAATCCCATACATATATATATACATATATATGTACTGTACACAGGCACTTCATCAAGGTATTTGCTATGGAAATAAATTTAAATTACTACATCGGTATAAGCCGAATAGCCCGGACGAACTTTCAAGGCAAATTCTACAGAAAAGTGATTGTTGCTCTCCTACATCCGTAGCACTGCTTCCCTTCTATCATGTCGCCTATACTTGACCACTGGTGCTGCCAGAGGCATCAAAAAGATTTCAACTCTTGTGTGAATTGGAAAAGGTTTACTTTCCTAATTCGAAAGGAAGACTTAAAAAAAAAAGGCAAAAAGACTAGTTTAAATTCTCTTCACACAATTTTCGAATGTTGCAAAGTTTTTCTATTATTTCTCGGGTTTCTTGTTGGGTAGTGTGTATCTCGATATTTCCGACATCATTCTCACTTGGACACTGTTCTCGGTATGTGTTAGGTCTATAACAGAACTCACTACTAGGGTTTTTTTGAGGAAATGAATAGTGTTTCCATAACAGAGACTTGCTTGGCAAGTAGTCAGTAGGGGAACTTTAAGGGAATCGAAAATTAATTGAGCAATTCATTGGCACAAATAACAGGAAGAATTCGTCGTAGCCTCGTGGGGTCTCTTCGTACCCACCTAAGCGAATGAATTTATTTATCTTGTTGTGGAGAAACAATCATGCAGAACAGAACAACAAACGCGATACTTTCAGTTAGTTTAACGATTTTCGAATAGTGTTTTCATCCCCCCGACCTATGCCCGCCTATCTAGAATACTTCTTTCAATTTCTTCGTTCCTGACTCTACGCTCGCTACGCTCTCATCTCTCAAACAGTTTCCCGATGCTTGCTACCACCAATCGCCTTCAAGCACTTTCCAACTTCCTGTTTTTGTTTTCGCCTTTATCGTTCCGCGATTGAATGCACATTCTAAAGATTTTCCTCTCAACTTGTCTCAAATCTCAAAAGTTTCTTCAGGCGACAGTTACACCCCGACGCAAAACACTGAAATATAGGGAACATAATACAGCAAAAGCGACAACACAGTACGGCAAGCTAGATCCGAGCACAGGGCAGCACAGCACAACTCAAGCAACGAACGAACAGCATAACGACATACGACATACACCGAGACTACACCAAAGGACTTTTATCGCATATGAATTAAAATTTTGATTAATGAGTGGAATTTATGATAGTTTGTGTACGACTCGAAAAGTTTTCCAATAAATTGCGTGTCCTGGAAGCGACTGACACTATTCCCATGCGTGGGCGTTTGTAAGTACTCGTATGGTCTGTGTTCATATTCGTGTTTGGATGACGCATGATTCACGCGCTACTGACAATCAAGGAGTTCCTCATTATGAGCGCGCTAGTGCCTACTACTTACCCACCAGTAATATGTCATGAATAATTGAGAAATAAAATTTATTGGTCACCAAGCAGTTGTGTGTCATACGTAAGTACGTACATAGGGACACACAACAGGCATAGAGGCATCAAGTATTCATAGGGGTCGCTGGTTGGCTACCTAGTGACATGTCCTCGGAGGAATTGGTCCTTCAATATCTCTACCAAATTAAATTTTGAAAACATTAACGACGCTTTGCGCTGAGGTAGGGTCGCATACCTTCTCGTTAATAAATAATCGAAAAGCTTTCCCAAATATCGTTTTGCGCAATTTTGCGAGGCCAACACCGTAGAGCGCTCTCTTCCACTTTCCTACCCTTTCGACTTCGACTCATACCGGTAACCGAAAAGCACCACCAACGTACATATTATCAACCCCATCCAGCATCACCCCTTTACACCGAACATACTAACTACGCTTCCGTTCAGGCGGCATAAAATAAGACGAATTATTTGCTCCCGTTTGGAGAGCAGGGTGCCTACCGTCTGGTGGTTAGTTGTAGCGGTAATAGCTATTTGCAAAGGGTGGGAGGAAAAAGTGAGTATATGGAATACGAATACCCTTTTTGGCTTTATTCAATATCTGCCCATTATCCCTAAGGCTGAGAAAATATGGGATGGATTTTTCCTTTTTCACTTTTTCTTTTCATTCTGCTCTCCAATGGCTTTGTGCATGTACCTGACTTTGTATGTACGGGTTAGGTATTATACATCGTCCAAGGGAAGTCCCTGATTAGCCAACGGCTATGGCATCAATATTTAATTCTGAATGGGTTGACCTTTTTCATAAATGCTTTGAGCAAACGGGTTATACTCTGTCTCTCTACGCTGCCCAGTACCGTCCTGGTTAGAACATCATCGTGCCTCATTGTCCCACACCAATCCAAAGTCAAATGGACTCTATTTATTTTACGAAATGAGACGTTCTTGCTGCCATAGCGTAGCCTTGTGGGCGTAAAACTCTTTTCGGTCTTTCCAATTTTCTATTTCTAACGACAAAACTGTCGATGCAGATAATAAGTTTTTAATCCCAAATCCTCGAGTCAAGGATAGAAGTTAAGAGGTTAATGGATAATTTTCCAGTGCAGTTTTAAAATATCGCCGATGTGTTCTACCTTCCCTTGTTTTTTGCGCAAAAAGGTTTCTGAGTTGTAGTACATACATATGAACAAGGTCTTCAATCCCGAGGGAATCGATTTCAGGATTCCGTCTTCAAATGTTTCAAAGATGTTCGGCCTTTACAGTTGATTTAACATCTTCTACCGTGTCAATATATGTACATACATATGTAAGTGGTTATGAAGATAATGATTATGTTGTTGACCATGATGATGATGGCGACGATAGTGATGCAGGTGATGATGTTGAAGGTAGTAGTAGTGCCAATACGTGGCCTTCACGAGGAAAGGAGTACACACCTAGGCCAGATAGGCCTTTATGTTATTAGAGGGGGACGACCATCTATTCTGGAATGACCTTGCGTTTCGTACGTAGGAAGTAGGCTCCTCCTAGGATGACGACGATGGTGATGAAGGTTTTTTTTTTTTTTTTTTAGAGACTCTCGCAGGTTCAAGAGTTTTTATATTCTCTTATGATGTGTTGACCCACACAACATGAACGGAGTGCAGTGGTTGGGGTCGTTGATGTTCGTTCACTACTCTCAGGGGTGGTTGTCCTAGACCTACATAGGACGAGAGCCGACCAATTCCGCGTTGGTTATAGTCCGAAGTAATTCGTTCAAGCTCTTTAGTATTGCATACGCAGAGGATGAATTTTGGTTGACCATATACTGTGAGTGTTATGCCTGCAAGCAGTACGTCTGGTCACTTTCCATTCACAACTGCCTATACTTTTTGTCCGTATAGGAATTACTTTTTCTTGGCTAAGAAGCGAATTTGAACTAATGACCTTCCGCTCGGCGGTCGATGATGTTAACCACTGCCCCACGGCCACCCCATGATGGTATTTTAGGAAATGATAATGATGACAGTGGGATATCGATAACGATGATGATAACAATACATAGCCAGGTAGGTAGGTAATACGTAGCCTCCACGAGGCGGGAAGTACACACCTGGGCTAGATAGGCATTTTTTGTTTCGCTATGAGGGGAACGATCTCCTATTCATGAAACCAATTTGTAATTTCTACAAGATTTAGAACCTTCTCGATTTGCTTGTGGTATGTTGTTTTGTCTAATGTAGTCCACCAGAACAAAACATCGAAAAAAAAAAAAACAAAATAGGTGTACCGACTGTGATGTACAACCAGAGGGTTATTTTGGGGCTGAAGGCCCATTTTTCCCCTAAGGCTTTCTTGCAAGTGTTGCCTTCCTTGCTCGCTCGGTAATATTTTCTTTCATCAGCGTAGGTAATAACATCTAGGCCTTCTTTCTATAATTCAGTTAGTAGTTCGTTTGCGACTACGTTTCAGAGAAGAGGAGAGAAGAACCCCCTTGTGGAGTGCCTCTGGTAATAATCGATCTAGTGGTTATTTGGCTTCCCCATTTAGAGAAGATCTTGAGTGTTGAAAGCAACTCGCCAACTTGAGTCCTCTCCACTTTTAAGTTTTCTAGCTCTTCCGTAATTACTTTCGGTGTAACTTTGTTGAAAGCGCCCTCTATGTCCAAGAAGGTGTACCAAGGTGTGCAAGGCCGTTTCGACCGATTTACCTTTGAAATAGGCATAATGTGCCTTTGAGCTTAACGATGGATCAACGTTGTGTCGTACGTCGTCATCTATCAGTCTTTCCATGGTTTTTAGTACAAAGGAAGATAGACAAATAGGCCTAAGATCCTTGGGTGTAGATCCTTTGAGCTTAACGATGGATCAATGTTGTGTCGTACGTCGTCATCTATCAGTCTTTCCATGGTTTTTAGTACAAAGGAAGATAGACAAATAGGCCTAAGATCCTTGGGTGTAGCGTGGGAACTTCTGCCAGCCTTTTGGATGAAAATTTCACATTCGGACTTCCACTTTTCTGGTACGTGTCTCCAGACTAGACATCCTTTGAAGATGATTTCCAGCCATGGTACTATCCACTCCACAGTCAGTAACAATAACTCGTAATAATATTGACTAATGACGATCCCGGTCCTGTTGTACGGCGCACAAGCATGGACACTATCAAAGGCGGATGAGGAGGCCCTTGGTCGGTTCGAGAGAAAGATTTTGCGCGTGATTTTTGGGCCTATAAACGCAGACGGGGGATGGAGGAAAAGATTCAACCACGAACTTTACGGGCTGTACAGCGACATGACCCTAGTCAGGCGTCTACGGATTCAACGCCTAAGATGGCTGGGCCATGTAGAGCGAATGGACACCACAGCTCCAGCCCGGAGAGTCTTTGAATTCAACCCCGAGGGACGAAGAAGCAGAAAACGGCCGCAATTAAGATGGTGCACACAGGTGGAAGGGGACCTCAGCCAACTGGGTGTGCGGTAATGGAAAAGGCTAGCGAAAGATCGTGCTAGATGGAGGGGCATGTTGGTTGAGGCCCAGGTTCACCCCGAACTGTAGCGCCCACTAAGAAGAAGAAGAAGAATGACGATCTTCGTGATAATTATGCAATAACGACGTTTACAATTATGGCCTTAAAGAAGGTAATGATGACGATGACTATGATTGATGATGATCACTTTGGTAATTATGATGATAGCAATGATGATATCGGTGACGATAGTCACATAATGACCAGGGCGATGATTTTATTTTATTGATGATAATAATGATCATAAGGTTGTTATGATAGCGGTTACGATGATGGTGATCAAGATGGTAATGATGACTACTATTGATGATAATTATAATGGTGATGCCAATGATGATAATGATAAAAATACTAATGGTGTAACTATTATGATATAACTGACGAAGAAAATAAGGGGAGGGGGAGCGAGCAAACAGATCGCGTTTAACGTGGCAAACGCCAGCTTCGGGGGGCCACGGGAAAAAGATGGTTGCGAAGCAACCGCAAGCATTGAATACAGACGGATACAATGCTGACTACCTTTGCAAACGACTAAGCCAATAAATTTCAAGTCGACACCCACCATCTATTCGTCACATTACGTACCCTGTCGTAATTAGGGACGATCTATATAACGCCATGGTTACTTTTGACATTCCTGCTAAGCTCGTCAGACTTTGGAGGATGACTCTGGAGAACGCTCGCTTCTCCGTCCGATTCGGCAATGCTGTCGTGTAGATGATTATATGTGACTATGAGTGCAGACAGGCTCATGTAGAGAAACAGAATGCATACATGGCCACATTGCATCAACGGACGAGGGCTGCCCGAGAGCTCTATGAACAGAAAAGGAGGGAGGAGCATGCGCTTCTGAGAAGGAAAAAGAAGGAGCACGAGAAGCGCGAGATCGAGGAGATGGAGAGATGTTACGGCAGGAACGACGCTCGAAAATTTTACCAGAAAGTAAAACGAACATGCCACGGCTATAAAGCCAGAGCAGAAGCCTGCAGGGATGAGCACGGACAACTAGTAGTGAAGCCACAGTCGATGCTGAGATTGTGGAAGGACCACTTCTGCAGACTGTGTAACGGCGATGATAGTCAAAATGCCGCCGTACGGCAGAGTGAACCATTCACAATGGACGAAGACTAAGGAGAATCCCGTCCACCCGACCTAGAGGATGTTAAGATAGCGATATCGAAACTTAGGTCTTACAAAGCTGCTGGAGCAGACGGACTCCCCGCGGAACAGTTTAAAGCAGCTGGCGATGAGCTGGTCAGGAACATGCACCAACTCATCTGCAAGATATGGTTGGAAGACCGCATGCCCAATGAATGGAATCTCAGTATCGTTTGCCCGGTCCATAAGAAAGGAGACCCCTATGACTGCGTCAATTACAGAGGGATAATCCTCCTGAACATCACGTACAAGATCCTCTCTGCCGTACTGTATAAGTGCCTGAAACCGTTCGTGGACAAACTGGTTCCTACCAGTGTGGTTTCAGGCCAGGAAAATCCACGATAGGCCAAATATTTACACTACGGCAGATCTTGGAGAAGACCCACGAATTCCAGGTCGACACGCACCATCTTTTTGTCGACTTTAAAGCCGCGTATGGCAGTGTTTATACAGACGAGCTATCCTACAGAGCCATGTCATGTTTTAACATTCCTGCCAAACTCGTCAGATTGTGCAGGATCACTATGGAGAACTCTCGCTGTTAAATTAAGGTCGGAGGTGAACCAACCGACACCTTTGATGTTAAAAAAGTTTTAGACAGGGTGACGCACTGTCTGTGATTTCTTTAACATCATACTTGAAAAGATCGTGCGGGACTCTGCGGCCAATACAAGAGGTACGATCTACTTCAAGTCCACACAATTGCTTGCCTACGCAGATGACATTGACGTTATTGGACGGACAAAGCGAGACGTCAATGAGGCGTTCGCAAGCATTGAGGCAGAAGCGGCTAAAGTGGGTCTAAGGGTAAATGGGACAAGACTAAATATATGCTGTCATCAAAGAAAGACGCGCAACACCGACGACTTGGTCAGAATGTCACCTTCGGCAGCTATATTTTTAAAGTAGTCAAGGACTTCGTCTATCTTGGCTCGATAGTGACAAGCAGCAACGACACCAGCGCTAAGATAAAACGCAGAATAACTCTTGCCAACCGCTGCTTCTTCGGGCTCAAGAAGCAATTGAGTAGTAGAGCCCTCTCTTGAAAAACTAAGGTATTCCTCTACAAAGCCTTCATCATCCCGGTCCTCCTCTACAGCGCTGAGGCTTGGACGTTATCAAAAGCGGATGAAAAGGCTCTTGGGCGTTTCGAGAGGAAAATTCTGCGTGCAATCTTTGGTCCCGTTTGTGTAAACGAAGAGTGGAGGAGGAGATTAAACCAAGAACTGTACGGGCTGTACAGCGACTTCGGCCTGGTTAGACGTCTTTGGGTCAAACGTCTAAGATGGCTAGGCTATGTAGAGCGAATTGATATCAACGCTCCCGCCCGAAGAGTCTTCGACTCCAACCACGAGGGACGACGCGGCAGAGGACGACCGCATTTAAGGTGGCGCGCACAGGTGGAAGGGACCTCAACCAACTGGGCGTGCGGCACTGGAAGCGGCTGGCCAAAGATCGGGCCGGCTGGAGAGGCTTGTTGGTTGAGGTCCTGGTTCACCCCGAACTGTAGCGCCATCAAAGTAAGTAATTAATCAGAAATGATTGTGCAAAAATTACAGGCCAATACAAAAGGCACAATCTATTTCAAATCGTCGCAACTCTTTACGCCGACGACATTGACATAATAGGTAGATCACAGTGAGATGTCAATATGGGGTTTGCGAGTATTGAGACGGAGGCGGCATAAATATCTGCTCCCATCGAAAAAGGACATTTACCACCGACGTCTTGGTCAGAACGTGCATATTGGCAGATATAAGTTTGAGGTAATTAAGGACCTCGGCTCCACAGTGACCTGGAACAACGGTACCAGTTTCGAAATCAAGCGCAGAATTACTCTTACAAGAGGCAATTAAGAACTAGAGCCCTCTCTTTACGGGATGTACAGTGACATCGGCATTGTACGGCGTTTACGAATCCAAAGTCTAAGGTGGCTAGGCTATTTAGAGCAAATGAACAGCACAGCTCTGGCCCGAAGGGTCTTCGACTCCATCCCGGAAGGACGACATTGCAGAGGACGACCGAACCTAAGGTGGCGCACACAGGTGGAAGGTGACCTTAACCAACTGGAAGTGCGTCGCTGGAAAGAGCTGGCAAAAGACCGCGCCAGCTGGAAGAGTTTGTTGGTTGAGGATCAGGTTCACACCGGACTGTAGCGCCCTCTACGTACGTAAGTAAGTAATAATGATGTATATTATGATGATAATTATTACAATAAGGTTAGTGTGGCACTGATGATGATCATGGTGATCAGGACAACAATGGTGGTGGCAGTGATGATGACAAATGTGAGAAAGTCAACAAAACATTTTCCCGTCTCCTTTGTAAGACCGAGTATCGTTAAAAATGTTCCAAAAAATGCCAAAATGCTGACCGAAAGTTATAGTTAATGAATCAGTTCCGTCACCCTGTTTCAGTCTCGCTTACTCTTCCATTTGATGTCGAATAAAGACTCCTTTCACGTAATTCTATTGGTCGTCTTGTAGCTCGACTAGACTAGTTGCCGGTAATTAAATTGTTAATTCTGAAATTGGGTAAAATTTAAAATTTCACTTGACCCTCATAAAGAAGAGCAAGAAGCAAATAAGCAAACAGCACGGTGTGGCACGGCACAGTTCTAAGGCAGCGGGGCAGCAGGCAAAGTTATGCCGAAAATTTGAATTAGCTAAATCGCTTGGGCATCTGCATGCCCCCCAGCAAAAGTCGGTACCAGAGACAGGCAGATAGCACCATGGTGCTGATGTTCGTGGTGAAAGCCCAGATAACAGAGAGAAATTCATAGGAACCCATTAAATTGTCTTCCAACAAATTGTAAATAATAAAAATCTCATTGAAAAGTCTCGTAAAAAGTTCCAACAGAGGGGAAGGCTCCTCAAATGTCACCAAGAACTCATTTCATTATGATTGAGGCTGTTGCTGCTGTGTTGTTGGTTGTGTTTCTGCTGCTGCTCTTGTATCATCAACGTTGCCGCTAAACTTGAATGGAACTTGGTTGAAGCCGCAAAACATTAAACTTTTTAATAAAATTTTAAAACAATGGCATGCGATGTGAAAACTTTGCCCTACTTCCACCGCTACCGCTCCTACACCTTCAACATACATACCTAGTGCTCGTATACTAGAACGAGTGACATACCCGAAATGAACCACTCCTGTTAAGTACGACACCAGAACCACCACAAAAAAGGATAGAAAATCCATACAAAAACACAAAGTAAGAGAATGGAGCCGACAAGGATATCCAAACTCGCTTGCCATTATCATTTATCTCCTCTCCACTACAACACAAGTTCATCTATTCAACAGTGTGGGATATCGTTTGATAAATTTCATATTCGAACTGAAGATTTCCGAAAGGATACATATCTAGTTGGATTTGGTATTCTTTCAGTTTTCCTTTTTGAAAATACTTCCAATAATTCTTTGTTTGCAGTGCTAATTATCACGATACTTTGGTGTTAATGTGGGATATGTGCACATCGTCTGCATCGGATATAGTGAGACAGTAGACGTAATCGGTCGGATTGAAAAAAATACAAAGCTTCTCAGCAGGAATGTCCGGTAAAATATCCCCGGATCCTCGGCAAATCCCTTATTTTCGCTATACATAGTGTTCGTCCTGACTGAGGATAGTAGTGTTTTAAGGAAACGTGATGTTCGGATTTAACACAGAGAAGACCTACATACATAGTATGTATATCCGAGACCAATAGCGAATTATAGAAAGAAAGATATCCGAAGAATTAATAAAAATAAAATGAAACGCCTGACAGTGTATAGAAGCCTCTGCCAGTTTCCGGGCATCCGGAAATTCTTTTTCCTCAGAGAAACTTCGAAACTTTTCCGCTTTTTTTCCCCAACATTTCACAATTGTTATTGGAAAACTTTGCTCTGCAATAAAGGTTTACATTGAAATTTTCAATGTGCCGGTTGACTTCGGCGGCGGCGTAACGAAAGTAATAAGGGATACCATCTTGATAGTAAGACGAGGCGAGGTGTACTGTGAGCAGTTGGCAATATTGTGCTCTGTTGTTGCTTAATTTATGCCTCATCTGATGTCGGATAGAAGTGTTCGTCTTTATTCCTTTCAGTTGCCTCTTCCTTTTCCACTTGCCGAGTAATCTGATGGATAAATAGATTTAATAAAAGAACAATATCGTAATCTCTAAAGTCAAGCCAAATGTTGCTTTCTATCTCTACCTGTTGCCATGCGATTATAGTGAATTCCTTAGTCTAAAGTTATTAGATATTTTCAATCGTTCACCTATAGTATTACGTACATATGTTATATCAGAGCCAACTTGTGTACACTCACAAGAGCTCGACTTCAAATTCAATAAAAACTAAAAATGTAAACAGCATTGATTTGATCCGTACGCAATGTAAACAAGCTGCGGTCAAATCATATGCAATATAAACAATTTCAAACCAATAGACGAGAACGATCATTGTTTACACAGCTGCGGCTTAATGGCCAAATGCTTTTAGCCGAAGTCAAGTGGATGCAGCTGCGTCAGCATAGTTTTCGTGATTTATGTATGAAGATCAAAGTCCAACAAAAGGGACGCTGTCGAAGAACAGCACAAAGTATATAAGACACTTCATGTTCATTTTTGAATGAGTTCAGTTTTAAGATGTGATCAGTAGAGTTCAGTTTTAAGATGTGATCAGTCGAGTTCAGTTTTAAGATGTGATCAGTCGAGTTCAGTTCAAGTTCAAGTTCAAGTTCTTAGTTAAGTTCAATGTCAGTTCGGTTTAGTTATTGTTCGCTTAAGAATAGTTTAAGTTCATACAATAAAAATATCATCTAAAATTAAAAGTCTTTCCTTTGTTCGGTGATGTTCTCATTGGGAGAACATAAAATCAATTTTTTTTCTTGTTTGTAAAAGTACAAACATAAATGGCGCAGTCGGTAGGATCTCACTAAAGACTTAAGCGAAAATTAATGAAGAGATGAGATCCCGTGTACGAACCGTAAAAGGATTTTAATAAGTGATAAATTGTTGAACAATATTCGAAAAGTGAAAGGTGTAAAAGAATCGAACGAATATCGATATCTTTAGCCACCTTAACTGAAATTCAGCGAACAAGAAGAAATTATTTAGTATCCCATTACCAACGCATATGGTTAATGATACAAAACCTCCTAGAAAGGAAATAATTTCGAACCGATAGTGAACAGTGAGTGAAACATTATAGGCAGACAAAAAAAAAACAAAATTATTAAACGGTAAGATAAAAGCCGCAACGTGATCGAATACTAAAGAAGGAAGACAACTGGCTTTAGATCCTTGTAGCCCAACGTGTTAATGAAGAAAAACATCAATCGAATCAGACGAGATTCGCAGCGTGAACAAAGAGCTGATTTATTCAACATTCAACGAAAACTCAACATTCAAGTCAACATGGAAGCAGCAGCAGCAGCCGTACCACCAGCAATAGGTAACAATAATAATAGTTTAAACTTAAGATGTTTAGAACTGAACCCACTGAAATACATTGAACGACTCCAAAACTTTGACGGCAAAACTGAAGATTTGTCAATATTCATTCAGAATGTCGGCGACATTATACCTACTCTACTAACATACAATGACCAAGGTCAACGAATGTGTATAAATCTGTTGAAATCTAAATTTATAGGTAGGGCCAGACAAAGCATAGAAATACATCCTCACTTGACAAAATGGACTGATATTAAGTCCATGTTAATTGAAAATGTTGGTGGCTTTAAAAATAGCAACCAATTGTACGAAGAACTAAGAGGTTCTCAATATAGAGGTGATGTTAATAAATTTTATAATTACATCCAAAAAACCCTTTCATTGTTAAATCAGAAATGCCTCCAAGAGAATAATATTTCCGATATTACTAAAAATAATGAAACAGCTTTGAATATTTTTAAGGAACGCTTACCGATACACATGAGGACAATCCTCTATGCCCTAAAACCAAATACAATGGAATTAGCACTTCATGAACTTAATCATGCAGGTTTTATTACTCGTCCTCAGGAAATAGATAGGCAGAATAGATTCGAAACAAAAACTCGAGATAAAAATACATTTAACAATAATAAGAAACAAAATTTTAGTAACTGGCAACCAAAACAATACATACCCAGAAACAATTATAGTAATTATCACGATATCAAAAATAATTATAATCATAACAGAAATAATTATAGACAGTTTCCTCAAAAACCTGAACCCATGGATGTTGATCCTTCATCATCCCAAATTAGGCGTGCACCTGCAGCTAGTTATGTAGGAAAAACCCAAACGGAAGCAAATTTTCGGCATTTCAGCCTCGGAACCTCTCTTCCCTATATTAAGTTAGAAAAAGGGAATGTAACCATAAGACTCCTCATTGATACTGGAGCAACTAATAGTCTTTTGCGTGAACAAGATTCACCAAGGGAATATACAAAATGGCGTAATAAACCAATGACAATAAAAACAGCAGGAAACCCAATAGTTGTCACAAAAGACGTCGTAATACCAAAGAATAAATTTGCATTATCGGTCAAAAATGATTGTGAATTCCAAGTACATAACTTCAACGAAGAGTATAATGGACTAATTGGAAACAATATTTTGATTCCGAATGACGGAGAAATAAATTACAAAAATAAAACATTAAAATTGAATAACGAAATCATACCTATTTTCCTCAGTGAAAATGAAGAAAAAGAATATGAAAAAACGGTAAATTATTTTAATGAAATAAAACCTATGGATTCCATATAATATGAAATCAATAAGGATCTTCGAACAGACCACTTAAATAAAGAAGAAAGGAAAATATTACTTAAAGTAATAAAAGAATGCGATAAAGCATTTTACAAAAAAGGCGATGATCTGTCTTTTACGAACCACGTAAAACACAACATCCCTACGGAAGATAATTCCCCTATTTACACGAGGATATATAGATATCCTGAGATCCACAAGAAGGAAGTGGATATGCAAATAAAAGAAATGCTTGAATCAAAAATAATTCGGCATTCTACTTCACCTTATAACGCCCCAATCTGGGTTGTACCTAAAAAAGAAGACCACGCTGGTAATAAAGAGTGGCGCATGGTCATCGATTATAGAAAATTAAATAATGTAACTAAGGAAGATAAATATCCTATACCAAACATGGACTCAATATTAGACAAATTAGGACATGCAGAGTATTTCTCTACACTGGATCTAACAAAAGGTTTCTATCAAATAGAAGTAGAACCTAAAGACAGAGAGAAAACGGCATTTAGCACTCTATCTGGACACTATGAGTTTACACGGATGCCATTCGGCTTAAAGAATGCACCCGCAACCTTTCAAAGACTTATGAATGAAGTCTTGAAGGACTACATAGGGAAAATATGCTATGTTTATCTGGATGATATCATCATATTTTCCTCAAGCCTACAAGAACATATGGATTCACTCCATAAAATTCTAGATACACTTAAGAACGCAAATCTTAAAGTATCATTGAATAAATCTGAATTTCTACGTAAAGAAACAAAGTTCTTAGGGCATGTGGTGACTCCAAATGGTGTTAAGCCAAATCCCCAAAAAATTGAGACAATAAAGAATTTCCCTATTCCAAAGACAATCAAAGAAATTCAATCCTTCTTAGGATTAACCGGATATTACCGCAAGTTTATCTCTGACTACGCAGCGATTATAAAACCAATGACGTTATGCCTTAAAAAGGGTAGCAAAATAAATACTGAGAACGAAAGCTATAGAGAATCTTTTAATAAACTAAAAACGTTAATGACAAACGACCTAATAAATAGGCACCCAGATTTTTCAAAAGAACTACCGACGCAAGTAACTTTGCCATTGGAGCCGTGTTAAGTCAAACACATGGGCCCCTCTCATTTGCTTCGCGTACCTTAAATAAACATGAATGCAATTATAGCACAATCGAGAAAGAACTTCTTGCAAAAGTATGGGCAACCGCACAGTTTCGTCATTATTTATATGGACGCAAGTTCACAAGTTCAGTTTAAGATGTGATCAGTTCGAGTTCAGTTTTAAGATGTGATCAGTCGAGTTCAGTTCAAGTTCAAGTTCAAGTTCTTAGTTAAGTTCAATGTCAGTTCGGTTTAGTTACTGTTCGCTTAAGAATAGTTTAAGTTCATACAATAAAAATATCATCTAAAATTAAAAGTCTTTCCTTTGTTCGGTGATGTTCTCATTGGGAGAACATAAAATCAATTTTTTTTCTTGTTTGTAAAAGTACAAACATAAATCATATACATATGTGAAAAAATGGGAGAAAGAAAACCCGCGAAAAATGTACAAGCAATAATACAAAAAAACCTTTATTTCAATTGATACTTTTGGATGTCTCAAGCGAACAATAAAGCACAAGGGCGGAAGTTAATATGGCGACTGACTCCTTCCATTTTTGGAGGAAGTCAAGTTGCTGGTGTGAACTCGTGAAGACTTTGTTGGAGAGTAAGTTGGAGAATGGCTAATAGATAGAGTGCTGCCATTATTTTTTAACATCCTCCGCCGGGCGAGAAGAAATTTCGAGTGGGTAAAGCAACTGGATCGGTCTTCTCAACTGTTTTCCATCAGCTAGCCTGATCTGACAAGACCTGACTTTCTGGTCCCGCCCAATAAACGCCTGTTCCAATTGATTCGTGAAATTGAAGGATCGGAAACCAATACCACATCACCCGCATTCAGTTAAACCGATGGCCCATTCGGATGTAGATGGAATGAGCGCAAGAGTTGTAAGTACTCCAAACACCATCGTCTTTTAAGTTTGTTCGAAAATTTTATACGCTGTTTCCAGACATCACGAAGTAAGCCGGCTTCCAAATGTTCTGTCCAGGCAGTCAAATTCATTGTTTGAGGCCCGATCAAAAAACTTGATGGCGTCAACGGCGACAAGTCCAATGGATCAGCACTAACATATGTTAGAGGGCGTCTGTTTACGATATTTTCCGCTTCAGTGAGAAGAGTCCTTAATTGATCAAAATTTAACTTCGCCTTACCAATTGTCACCTTCAAAATGTTTTTCATAGTACAAATCATTCTTTCCCAACATTGACACCGGCATGAAGAAAACGTCGATGGTAATCATCAATAATTGAATTGACGAGGTGCGAATTCGCAGGAAGTATCACTGGATGTTTGGCATCAAGGGATTCTTCGAGGGCTTGAAGGCGACCACCCAACCTCAGAATTCCGTCATGGTCTAGGAAAGGTGCGAGTTTTTCTATCTTCGATGACTTTATAACTTTTCCCCTCTGCAAAAGAGATACTTCATGAGCAAAATTATCCTTTTGTACGTACCTTAGCCAATAATTCTCGGCAGCCTGAGTCTCTGATGCGGAAAGAGGTACCACAGAGCATTCTCTGTCAGAACAAGAAGCGTTGAACGAATGCTGTTACTCTAAGCAAGCGACCCCAGCTGCTGTAGTCCCTGTAAGGTATTATTAGCGGATGCTTTTCAGTTGCATTTGACAACGCTAAATCTGCTAAAAGCAAAGTAGAGGTGATCGTTGATTCATCTTGGCCATCTTCCTTCCAAACGTCATCGCAATTTTGAAGCCATTGTGGTCCATGGGCCCATAAGGTGGATTTTCGAAGAACAGTACCGGAAACCCCTCTGGTAAGGAGATCCGCTGGATTTTCTTTACCCTTGCAGTGGTGCCACTGTGACACCCTCATAAGCTTACGTATTTCCTCTACTCTGTTTTGTACATAGGGTTTCCACTTCTGCCAATCGCCTTGAATCCAGCTCAGTGTTATCTTGGAATCCGTCCACAAATAGTACTCTACATGTGCAAGTTTTAATGACCTCTTGAGATACGAATGAAGGCGTGAAGCTATAAGAGCAGCTGTCAATTCAAGCTTGGGTAACGTCAGTTCACTATCCCCATCTTCCTTAATAGGCGCATTGCGATTTTTAGCGCATAAACATTCAACTTGCACCTGGCCACTTAATGAAACGCTTTTGAAGAATGCAACTGTACCATATGCCTTTATACAGGCGTCTGCGAAGATATGAATTTGGATAGCAGTCTGATCAGGGTGACAAGTCAAGACTGCTCTTGGAAATGTCACAGATTTTAGTTCGATAATGCTTTATACAACATGCTAGTTGTTGGTTTTGTTTTTATATCAATTGGAATCGATTAGGAAACCATCAAACCGAGCTGAAAAATAAAATCGTGATTGTTAGACGGTAACGAAATAATCGTGACCGTCATACCCCCTGCCTCTGTATATTTCGCCCCTTTTTTCTAATTAATTAAAAAGTCAGAACTACGTCAATAGAACAGGCACGAAGAAAAAGTGCGGAAATTTTAATCAAACGCTTTATTGCCCACAAAAAAAAAGCAAAGTTTGAAAAAAGGCGGGAAAAATCCTAGCCCACTCACATATCAGAAATAACGTGTCTGTTGCTTTTTCATCCCCATTGGTACTGCTGGACAATCACTTTTCGAATGCACAGTAAACCTATGGAATAGGTCACTACATATTGGTGGGATGTACTTCTCTCGATGAGAAAAAAGAGACCTGCCCCAACCACTAAAAAGAAGATACACATCCATATGAAGGTGATTTGCAACTGGGTACACTTTGCATCGAAAGGGCACTTCACGGGTATAAAAAAAATAAAAATAAAAATGGAAAAGAAAAAATAAAAGCTGGAGGTTGGAATTTTGATCTGAGCACAAATTAAATTGACGTTAAGTCAAACGGAACGCTGGGGGCTGAGGGAAAATTGTTGAGTTGGCACACACTAAAGTGCTCCTTTTTGTATTTCTCTTTTATTTTGTTTTTATTTTTTTTTTTTTGGTTTTTTGGCATTTCCTTTCTCAATCAAGCTTTTTGCGGTTTTTCGGAAAATTTAATTTCCACTATGCCAATTGGTAGGGTACTTTTATGTGAGGTTCATGGCGAAACACTTTTTTTTTACATTTTTTACAATCTAGAATCATCAAGGGGTGGGCCATCTAGTGGGTTTTTTGTTAACACCATAGGTTAGTTTGACACTGACAGCTGCTTACTGCTCGAAGCCTTGATAGAAAATCAGTATCATAAGTTGGGAAATCATCTTCTTCTTTGATGGCGCTACAGTTCGGGGTGAACCAGGGCCTCAACCAACAAGCCTCTCCAGCCGGCCCGATCTTTGGCCAGCCGCTTCCAGTGCCGCACGCCCAGTTGGTTGAAGTCCCCTTCCACCTGTGCGCGCCACCTTAAATGCGGTCGTCCTCTGCTGCGTCGTCCCTCGGGGTTGGAGTCGAAGACTCTTCGGCCCGGAGCGTTGATGTCCATTCGCTCTACATGTCCTAGCCATCTTAGACGCTGGATCCGAAGACCGGGCCGATGTCGCTGTACAGCCCGTATAGTTCTTGGTTGAATCTCCTCCTCCATTCTCCGTTTACACAAACGGGACCAAAGATTGCACGCAGAATATTCCTCTTGAAACGTCCAAGAGCCTCTTCATCCGCTTTTGATAACGTCCAAGCCTCAGCGCCGTAGAGGAGGACCGGGATGATTAAGGTTTTGTAGAGGGAAACCTTAGTTTTTCGAGAGAGGGCTCTACTACTCAATTGCCTCTTGAGCCCGAAGAAGCAGCGATTGGCAAGAGTTATTCTGCGTTTTATCTCAGCGCTGGTGTCGTTGCTGCTTGCCACTATCGGGCCAAGGTAGACGAAGTCCTTGACTACTTCAAAAATATAGCTGCCGAAGGTGACGTTCTGACCAAGTCGTCGGTGTTGCGCGTCTTTCTTGGATGACAGCATATATTTAGTCTTGTCCCCATTTAACCCTTAGACCCACTTTAGCCGCTTCTGCTTCAATGCTTGCGAACGCCTCATTGACGTCACGCTTTGTTCGTCCAATAACGTCAATGTCATCTGCGTAGGCAAGCAATTGTGTGGACTTGAAGTAGATCGTACCTCTTGTATTGGCCGCAGGGTCCCGCACGATCTTTTCAAGAATAATGTTGAAGAAATCACATGACAGTGCGTCACCCTGTCTGAAACCTTCTTTAACATCAAAGGGGTCGGTTAGTTCACCTCCGACCTTAATGGAGCAGCGAGATCCCGCACGATCTTTTCAAGAATAATGTTGAAGAAATCACATGGCAGTGCGTCACCCTGTCTAAAACCTTCTTTAACATCAAAGGGGTCGGTTAGTTCACCTCCGACCTTAATGGAGCAGCGAGATCCCGCACGATCTTTTCAAGAATAATGTTGAAGAAATCACATGACAGTGCGTCACCCTGTCTAAAACCTTCTTTAACATCAAAGGGGTCGGTTAGTTCACCTCCGACCTTAATGGAGCAGCGAGATCCCGCACGATCTTTTCAAGAATAATGTTGAAGAAATCACATGACAGTGCGTCACCCTGTCTAAAACCTTCTTTAACATCAAAGAGGTCGGTTAGTTCACCTCCGACCTTAATGGAGCAGCGAGAGTTCTCCATAGTCATCCTGCATAATCTGACGAGTTTGGCAGGAATGTTAAAACATGACATGGCTCTGTATAGCTCGTCTGTATAAACACTGCCATACGCGGCTTTAAAGTCGACAAAAAGATGGTGCGTGTCGACCTGGGCGCACCATTTACGGTCCCGTTTGTTCAAACGGATTTAGATTTAACTGTATGGGTTGTACAGCGACATCGGCCTGATACGAGGTCTACGGATGCAGCGCCTAAGGTGGCTAGGCCATGTAGACGCATGGAAGATACAGCTCCGACCCGAAGAGTCTTTGAATCCACCCCGGAAGGAAGGCGCGGCAGAGGACGACCGCATCTATGGTGGCGCACGCAGGTGGAAGGTGACCTTAACCAACTGGGCGTGCGGCGCTGGAAACAGCTGGCCAAAGACCGTGCCAGCTGAAGACGCTTGTTGGTTGAGGCCTAGGTTCACCACGGACTGTAGCGCCACCTAAGTAAGTAGTTTGGGCCTTAGAGCAGCTTGAATTGGACAACGATTTTGGGCGAAAAATCATCTTTTCTGACGAGGTGCATTTTCATCTCGGCTCGGAAAACCCGCACGTTATTGTCGAGAAACCAATACATCCACAGAGAGTGACAGTTTGGTGCGAGTGTGGAGTGGTAGTATCATTGGACAATTTTTCTTCAAAAATGAGGCTGGGAACAACGTTTCGGTCAACGGTGGGCGTTACAGAGCCATGTTAACCTACTTTTTTTCCACTGAAATTGAAGATATGGATTTGGACAACCTATGGTTCATGCAGGATGACGCGCTATGCCACATAGCCCATGCGCACCGAATTCCCAAATCGTGTTATCAGCCGTCTTGGCGATGTCAATTGACCGCTTCGGAGCTGCGATTTGACCCTTTTGGAC
Source organism: Eumerus sabulonum (assembly GCA_951905685.1). Taxonomy (NCBI): domain Eukaryota; kingdom Metazoa; phylum Arthropoda; class Insecta; order Diptera; family Syrphidae; genus Eumerus; species Eumerus sabulonum. Next base: position 106,754,039 of record OX645063.1, on the reverse strand, counting down.
ATTTTTTTTGTAGGGAACCGTGAAGGACCGATGTTATGCCAACAATCCGGAAACGATTGAAGCACTTAAGGCCGATATCATCCAAGCAATCCGTGTGTTACAGCCCCAAAACCATCAACAAGGTCTTGGAAAATTGGGGTGACAGAATGCGCTACTGCGAAGTCAGTCGAGGCAGCCACTTCAACAACGTTGTACATAGTTCGTAATTAATGGGAACGTTTGTTCTTACTAATAAAGCCATAATAAGTACATATGTACATGGAAAATATTTAATTTTGTTCATTTTATTGCATTTTTACAAGGAAACTTGTATTTAGCCCACTCTGCATGTATGTATGTGGGCCCAGGTCAGCTCATCCATCTAGATTAAGGGATCGCATATTTAAGAGCAATTTTCATTCTGCGTCAGAACGCCAAGTTGACATTGATCCCCTTCATTTGTTGAAGCGAAATACAAGTGAAAAAAAAAATGTTCATCATCATCAGCCAATGCCCCATGGCATACCATGGAACGCTATTACTTTCGTGAAAGCATCCCATCCCGAGCGACATATCCTATTATCCGTGAAGGTCTCCGGCAAGTAATTCAAAAGTGTGTATATCTACGTAGTGTTAGTGTAGCTTCATCATCAACTAAATAAAAATGAATCCAACGCTCTGGCGCTGCCGTCCGTCCCAACCGGTACCGCTAATCGCCTCAATGTCTATGAAGTGGTATCATAACAAATTATGCAAATCCCCTGGAATACGGACTTAGGCGGAAAGCGTGCTGGGTTGCCTTCCGCCAACCACCAACCACCAACCGGCAACCATCTACTGTCTTTCACATTGCCTTCTATATAGTGCCTCCTGCCTTCCACTAATATTATCGAATAAATATCCCATTTGCAAGACACCTATAGACTCTTATCGAGTTAAAATGAAATTTACATTTCTCAGTCCTCTAGCCAGATATGTATCCGCATCCATATTCCCGCTGCCCTTTCATCCAGTATCGGGTAAGCCGTCGGTCGGTCACATACAAACATTCTCGTATCATTCTCGTGCTCAGTTGAACACGCTCCTGCCAGCAATGTCAGTTCCCGCTTTCTACAATATCTCCGAATGGCACAGTTTACAGGTAGCAGGAAAAAATTTAATTTTCCATTCGTATATTGATCCTCATTTAATACCCCCTAAGGGGGGAGAAACAAAAAGTAAGTAAGCTCGGGAAACTTGTGAAAGTGATATGTGGGCGGATGAATGAGGCGGTGGCGATGGTGGTGTTACTGGTAAAGTCGATGATGGCGGTTGAGCTGGTGAGTCGACGGGTTAGTCGCTTGCCAAAGAGCACTCTTACAGGTGTTCTAATAAATGAGGTGAGACTATAACCCTGCATAATTGATGTGAAAACTCATCCTGAATAAATTATCTGAGATGTTATTGAGATACAACCGCATGAAACGTACGAGCACGAACTCGAACATATGAGTACGGATGCTGGATACAGGAGTATCTACACATGTACATAGATATGTATATCTGCTACTCTTCTCGCACGAACCGCAGCCAATGACACCCGAATAAAATAAAATGAAAATAAAAATAAAAACCAAAAACGAAAAGGATACGCTCGTAGAACCTTTTTCGATCAATTACCCTGTCGAATGGAATTTACGTTTTACTTATCATATTGGATGGAACGACGAAGACGGTTCGTGAATTTCTTTCAAGGGTTTGCTGAAAACCCTCGATCGTTAGGTGTAAATTTCGGGAAACGAATAGGTAATTGATGGAATCATGTGAATCAGGGATGGTAATACCCATACATATAAAAAAAAAAGGATAAAATATGCACTTTGTGGAAAATTGGATTGGATTGAAAATCTTTCGCCACTGAATTCTAAATAAAGAAGTGGTCATAAAACGAGAGTAAGGAATACGCTTTCTAAATTGGAATAGTAGACGGGAAATAAATAAGGCCAGCTTCTGAGATTTTCTCGCATTTAGCTCGTGGGAAGCCTGTCCAAAAGATGGTGTTGATTTTGTGCTCTTACGGCAAATGTTTTATAGATGAAGCAGGTCCTTAGCTGAGTAATAGAATGTCACATGTAAATAAAGTGCCTCTAATGTTTGAAAGTATGTACCTTAGTCCTTTTTTTTTTGTTGAAGGCTTCTGCTATCCGCTGGATCACTCAGACGCAAGCAGTGGTCCATTGCACTCTAGACAGACACCTTACATTACTGTATTTTCCCCGTTTTCCGGAGAAAAATTTGAAGAAGCTTCAGTGATGTAGAGCTAAGGGATTCGGCACACACCACGTCGGCTCTAAGGGTGCGCCACCGTATGCGAGCAAAGGCGGGACAATCACAGAGCAAATGCTCTGCAGTGTCATCCTCCTCTTCGCCACATGCAGCACAAGTAGGCGTCTCACTGATGCCGAGCACGTAGAGATGCTTGGCAAAAGTGTAATGGCCCGTGATAACTCCCACAAGCCTTCTGCAGTCGACTCTCCTTAAGGACAGGAGGAATGCTGCAGATTTTTTGCAGACATCAGGGCATACGAGCTTAGTCATCCTGCAACCTGCACAATCCCTCAATCCACGGTTGTGTGTATTAAATACAAAATCGTTAATGCAGGAATTTACCGTGGACGCAGGTAGACCTAGAGCGGGTTCAGGTTCAGAAGCTCTCCTCTGAACCCGTTCTGGTGAGTTCATCAGAGATCTCATTTCCTGGAATCCCAGAGTGACCTGGAACCCATACGAGCCTTAATGAATTTAGTCTGCCGACTCTGTTCAAGAAGAACTTGAGTTCAAGCGCTAATTTGGAGCTAGTTAAGAGGTTACACACAGCTTTTAGTGCAGCTTGGCTGTCACTACAGACGCATATGCTTTCCCCCTTCCACCTGTGCTTCGCAACATAGTGCATGGCCATTAGGATTGCGTATATCTCTGATTGGAAGACAGACGCAAACTTTCCTAGCGAGAAGTGCAGTCTGATGTTTTCGCGTTCAAAGAAGACTCCAGCACCGGACCCCCGCCCAGACCTGGAGCCATCTGTGAAAATGCGAAGACTATCTTTTCCAGGTTCAGTATCCAGCCATAGCCAATCCTGACGCCATGGAAACTCGACTATGAAATTACGATGCAATAGGATAACTGGCGTCAATGCGTCAGAAGGCATGTCCATGAGATAGGGGTCGCAGGACAATTCTTGCGCAAGGACACCGCTATTCCTATGCGAGTTGTACCAAAAGCCATTTCTCTTCAGACGAGACATGGCTTTCAGAGCACACCCTCTGATAAATATATCAAGAGGTGGAAGGTTCATCATAACATCTAGAGCAGCGCCCGGCTTGCTGGGGAAAGCCCCTGTGCAGCTGAGACAAACCGTTCTTTGGAGTTTGGTGAAAGAGGCTACGACGTGTTTGCGTTTTAGTCTGTTCCACCAGACAACCGATGCATATGAGATTATAGGTCTTATCATTGCCGTGTAGATCCAGAGGACCTTTGCCGGCGATAAGCCCCATGTTTTGCCGAAAGCTCATTTGCATTGCCAGAAAGCTGACAGCGCTTTGGTGGTTTTAGACTCAACATGCTTTGACCAGAGAAGCTTACTATCTAAGATGACTCCTAGATACTTAGCCTCCTTGGATATCGGGATGGAAGTGCCCTTTAGTACCAGCCGAGTCATGTCAGTATTTTTCCTCCTTCTCGTAAAGAGAACGACATCGGTCTTAAGAGGACTGACAGCTGACTAACTGACTGACTGACTGATTGACTGACAGCCCATTTCTGGTACACCAATCATCGATCACAATTAGCGCCGCCTGTGCTTTGAGACGGACAGTCGCTAAACATGAGCCGACAGAAAGCCGACCTTAGTACTGTATGTATGCATGTATGTGTGCGTTACAGTCCATGAAGAACCTGAGCCGAGCTTCTCTCAATCACCCATGTTATGTGTGATTTCATTTTCACATAGGTGAAAGGGACCTACAGTTTCATTGCCGGTTCCGAACGGCGAATTTCAAGGAGCTTTTCATGACAATTTTACTACAGGGGGTTTTGTCAGAACCCCTCTGAGGAGAAATACCGTGAAAAACACGTTCGATGACATGGCTGTGTCGGGATTCCTTAGTACGGGACCATAGTACTATCGAAGCTTTATTGGCTTTTCCTCACATACATAACTATGTACGTGGACTTTAAAGGGCAATGTCTGTATTATTCAAAGGGTTTTACATCATCATTTCGATGGGAATATTAATGAAATCGCACTCAAGTGCATTCGTCTTTTCATTATCGATTTCGATGAAGCAGTTCTTCGTCATCATAGTACATAACCTGGAAAGTATGGTAACAACTCATGGTTTTTCACGTTTCGTTCTTTTGCATACGTTTTTTTAGGAATGATGTCTCTGCAAGTCCTCGATTTGAAAGTAAGGAAAGTGGGACTGTATTAAATGCGTCCCATAAAATCGATAAAAGCCACGTACGTACTTATTTACCGAGAACTTAGTCATACCTCAGGAACTGGCAACGTTCGTTCGTCAACATCTGTCTTGAAAGAGGGGCTTCTACTTTTAATTTTTATCCAAGGTTGAAGTCGACAGCACGTTTTGTTTGTGTTGTATTCTTGGAAATCCTCAGAAAATTGAAGGTGGTTTATGGAGAGGAATGTACATATGTATGTACGTGGGGAAGACTTATATTTGAATGGGCAAAGCGGTTCAAGAGTGGCCCACGAAGGAGAGATGTCACAGTCACGACTGAAGGAACTGTTCCTACCGACCAGACAGGGACTGGACAGCTCTGTATCGACTCTAACCATGGCTCTGAGCAAGTTAACCATGAAGCTCGCTAATAAAATTTTGCGACAAACTTAATTTACTTTTTTTTGTGTTTATAATTAGCGCAGATTCAAGAGTCATACTCTTATTATGTTTGTCACACAACCTGGGCGAAGTGCAGATGGTTGGATCGTAGATTTTCGTTCACTTCTCTCGAGGGGTACCTAGTTGTCCTAGATAGAATTTGAAAGGAACTCGAACGAATTTTCACTTTGGTTGTTAGGTTAGGTTAATGTGGTAGGCATAAGCCACACGTAGGCTGCAGTCGGCCCATTGTGATACCACCTGGATCAGGTTACCCTGATCCGCTACCTGAGAACCAACCGGTGCTTCTAATGAAGCGATGGAGTTGAGCTATCTCTTGGTTTGCTAGCTCACTTAGATTGTCAAAGAAGGGCGCGCTGAGGTAGATCCTCCTGCGATTTGCAAAAGAGGGACATGAGCAGAGGAGGTGGTGTATTGATTCCTCCTCCTCCTCGTCCATGCAGCCGCGACAGAAGTCATTAAGGTTTTCCCCTTATGGTAGCCCTAATCTAGCGGCGTGTTTTCCGATGATGCAGTGACCTGTAATGACGTAATGACACCCACTAGAGTACTTAAGGTTGCCACTAGGTCCCTGGTTCGTAGGCTTAACTTCGGCCAGAATTGTTTGGTGATAAAGCCAATATTGCTCTCATTCCATTGGAGGTTGGTCTCCTCTATGGGTTAAAAGTTTTATCATGTGCTTTACCGTACTTATTGGTGTATCTATGTACCCGAGGATAGGTAGGCTGAGTGTACTTGACCGAAACTTTGCGAGTTCGTCGGCCGCGCAGTTTCCTGGAATATCCCTATGCCCGGGAACCCACAATACTTTAATGTTGAACTGCTCAGCCATCTCATCTAGAGATAGGCGACAGTTAATGGATGTTTTTGATTTGTGGGTTATCGCTGCCAGGGATTTTATCGCAGATTGGCTATCCGTGCAAATGATAATATCCTTTGTGGATATTACATTGATCCTGAGCCATGCCAGGGCCTCCGTTATCGCAGTTATTTCTGCCTGAAACACACTACAGTAATTTGGGAGTCTAAATGATAGGTTGAGGTTAAGTTTCTTGGAGTAGACCCCACTACCTACACCCGACTCCATCTTAGAGCCATCGGTATAGAGGGAGATCGAGTCCTTTGGTATGACTTTCCCTTCAGCCCATTCCTCCCTGGATGGAAAGACAACTTCGAAGTTCCTGGTGAACACATTCTGCGGGTTGATGTAGTCAGTGTCCATGGGTACTTTGAAGTGTTTTAGAATAGAGGTGTGGCCTTTTTGAGATGTGGGCCATTTTCTTATGCTCCTCATCCTTAGGGCCGCGCATGCAGCAACTTGCTTGCTGAAAAGGTTTATTGGTGGAAGATGTAGTAGAACATTTAAGGCCTCCGTGGGGGTTGATCTGATCGCTCCGCTTATATATAAGCTGGCCGATCTATGTACCTTCCCCAGGAGGTTTCGATTGACTGCTTTGACCAGAGCAGTCCACCAGACTACGACGCCAAACAGGAGGATGGGCCTTATGACTGCTGTGTAGAGCCAGTGCATAATGCTTGGTTGGAGACCCCACTTCCTGCCCACCACTCTCTTACAGCCTCGTGTCAAGGACTAGGCCTAGATATTTAGCCTGCTCTTTGATTGTTAGTTGGATTCCACCCAGCCTCGGTGGGTTGAGGGGGGTTTAATATTTGTTATTAAACAGTACTAGATCGGTCTTCACCCCAAGTCCACAGCACCGCGTCCAGGTTTCTACTATATGTAATGCACACTGCATAAGGTCGCATAGAGTGTTGGAAAATTTACCTGTGACGGCAATAGCAATGTCATCTGCATAGACGGTCACAGTATACCTTCCTGTTCAAGCAACCGCAGTATTTCGTTGACCACTACGTTCCAGAGGAGAGGGGAGAGTACTCCGGCCTGTGGTGTACCTCTGCTGACCATTCTGGTTGAGACGGCACCAGCGAAGTTGGCTTTGACGACTCTTTGTGTTAGCAGTTGTCGTACCAGTTCTATCACTGATCCCGTAGCACCCAGATCAGACAGCGCTTTGATGACGGCCCATCGTTCAACATTGTTAAAGGCGCCCTCTATGTCGAGAAAGGCGACTAGAGTATATTCCTTGCGTTCTAGTGACCTTTCTATCTTACTGACCAGTGAGTGGAGTGCTGTTTCCACCGATTTGCCTTTGTTTTAGGCATGTTGGTTATCCGATAGCTTTCCTGAGATGCAGCTGTACCGAATGTGTGCGTCTAAGATCTTCTCTAGAGTTTTTAATAGAAAAGAAGTAAGACTAATAGGCCTCAAGTCATTTGCATACGTGTGGGAGCTTTTGCCTGTCTTGGGTATGAGGGTAGTTTTATCCTTCCGCTGAGCGGATATGATTGTGTATACGCTTGAACAACGCTAGGAAATATTGCGACATTACTTTGAAAATCATGGTAACGTTGCAGAATGTGCGCGAAAATTGCGTACAGATTTTCGGAGAAGAGAAGCACCGTCATGCCTGTTTCACAATGCTACTACACGGCGACGCGACAGCGCAACTACAAACGCTGCCGTTTGCTGTGGTTGTAAAGTCGTTCAGTCAATACACAATGGAGCTACTTTCATCGGCGTTTCTTTTGACAGAGCGGTTACTTCTGTGAGTGAAGTTGGAGGTGAATTCTATAGAGTGAAGTTGGCAACAGTAAAAAATTCGAAGATTGAAACTGAATTTAGTTCATAAATGGATCAAAATAATTTGAAAAAAACATTATTGCTAACATGTGCGACTACCTTAGCCTATAAAAAGTTAAAAGCGAAAACAAAAAACAGAAGAAGGTGGTGGGTTAGTGAAAGAAACTGGCATCCTCATCGATAAACCAAAGCCTGAAAAGCCAAAAACAGTGTGTACACCCGAGAATATTGCTGCTGCGGCAGAAAGTGTGCGTTAAGCGCCATCAACATCAATTCACCGTCGTTCTCAACAATTGAACATTTCGGAGAAATCAGTTGGGCGAATTTTGCATAAAGACCTTGGTATGACGCCATACAAAGTCCAATTGGTTCAGGAGTTGAAGCCAACTGACCATCCAATGCGTTTTCGTTTCGCTAAGTGGGCCTGCGATCGACTTACAGAAGATGCCGATTTTGCCAAAAAAATTATTTTTTCAGATGAAGCTCATTTTGATCTTGGCGGGTATGTAAACAAGCAAAACTGTCGCATTTGGGGCACAGAAAACCCGCACGCATACATTGAAAAGCCGGTGCACCCAAAACGAGCCACTGTTTAGTGCGTATTTTGGTCCAGAGTCATAATTTGGCCATTTTTCTTCGAAAATGAGCAAGGAGTGGCCGTTACAGTCAATGGCGATCATTATCGGGCCATGTTGAACGAATTTTTGTTCACAAAAATTGAAGAGGAGGATATTGGCAACATTTGGTTTCAACAGGACGGCGCTACGTGCCACACAGCCGAAGCTACACTCGATGTTTTGCGCCCTGGTTTTGAAGATCGCATTATCGGCCGTAGAGCTGATGTCGTTTGGCCACCTCGAAGCTGCGATTTGACACCGTTGGACTATTATTTGTGGGGTGCTGCTAGAGACAATTGATGCTTTAAAGGACAATATTCGTGAAGCCATTGGTGAAATACAGCTGCACACAATCGATAATGTGCTTAAAAATTGGACCGATCCTGTAGGCTAGTGCATGGCCAGCCGAGGCAGCCATTTGAATGAAATTATTTTCCATTATTAGCCGGAAGGATTGTACTTTCAAATAAAAAAAGAAATTTGAGAAAATATTCAGCAGTTTTTTTTTAGAGCATTTTCAAAAAAAAAAGGTTATATGGCGTACCCTTTACATATCTGTTATATTAATTGATAAATTGTCAAGATTGTCAAGAAATAAAAAGAAGAATGATAGAAAATACATCATCTGTGAAAATTTCAACTGTCTAACTATCACGGTTCATGAGATACAGCCTGGTGACAGGCGGACGGAAGGACGGCGAAGTCTTAAGCGGCCTACACACACGCTACGGATCGAATGTATCGGTTGCGATTCAAACAGATCGTGGTGTGTGTGGCACAATCTGCTACAGATCGCAAGTTTTTTTTTTTTTTTTTTTTTTTACACATGGGGCTAGTGCTACTCTTAGCAATATGGCACTGCGACCTTTGCAGATCTATTGTGCCTGCTAGCCGATTAGCCGAGTAGCCTCTCAACCTCTATAATGAAGTTGAGAATGCTTCTCGTAGGAGCCAGGGTGATCCCCTCAGGAGTCACAACTTCACTGAGAAGGATGCGCTTCCTAAGATGGCAGAGTGCAGCACACTCACACAGTATGTGTTCTGCCGTCTCATCGTCCTCTAGACAGAGCCGACACTCAGTTTCAGACGAGAGACTAATTTTACTTAGATGATATCTCAGACCGCAGTGTCCCGTTAGGTAGCTGACCAGTCTTCTGATATCCCCTCTATTGAGCTTAAGTATGTCAACAGGGTGTTTGTTCAGGGGTCGTATAAGTCGTTTAGATTGACGGAGTCCCCGAACACTGTTCCAGAAGGATAGGTGTTGCGACTTTTCCCACTTGTCTAAGAGGTGATTTATCTTAGACCCGGGAATGCCGCAGAAAGGTTCCGGACCTATGTATTTGTCGCTGGAACCTTTTCTGGCAAGTTAGTCGGCAATTTCATTGCCCTTAATACCTTTATGTCCTGGCACCCACCAAAGTTTGACATTGTTTCTTTTGGCGAGCTCTTGCAGGGCGTCATGGCATTCCTTGACGGTTTTCGAGTTCGTGCTGTACGAACCCAGTGCTTTAAGCGCTGCTTGGCTATCAGAGAGTATGTTGATAGTTACTCCTCTGATGCCGGTCTCGAGATTTAGGTTGACGCATGTTAGGATGGCGTGCAGTTCAGCTTGGAAGACGCTGGGGCTTACACCCAGGGCCTTCGAGATCCTACGTTTTGGTCCAAAGATGCCGGCGCCAACGCCAGAAGCCATCTTGGAGCCATCCGTGTACCACCTAAGGCCTTTGACATTCAGCAGGGGATCACTGTCTTCCCATGCTGAGCGATTTGGGATCAGCACCTCAAATCTCTTGTCAAAGGTGAAGGTGTGTGGCAATGCGTCCGAGACCGTAGTAATCATATCCAGCTCGGGAAAGTGTTGCAATATGGACATGTGGCCTGCGGGTCTACATGGCATATTTGTTCCCGAGCAGCGGATTCTGATTGCACTGCGTAATGCCACCTTTTTGATAAAAAGGTGCACTGGAAAGAGTCCAATGAGTGCTTCTTGTGCTGCCGTAGGGCAGGACGGCATAGCGCCTGTGATGCCGAGACACGCTATTCGTTGAAGCGTTGAAGCTTAATAATAGTCGTTTTTTGTTCAACTTTTGTCCACCATACGGTGGACCCGTAGGTAACGATAGGCCTTACTATCGCGGTATATAACCAGTGGACCACCTTAGGTTTAAGCCCCCAGGTTTTACCGTAGGTGCGTCGGCAGGCCCACATGGCCTTAGTCGCTTTCATGAGCTTATTTTTCATGTTGGAGTTCCAGTTGAGTTTGCGGTCTAGGTCAATACCTAGATATTTTACCTCCTCTGAAAATCCTATGTGTGTTCCATTTAGAAGGATTGAGCAGGGTTGTACCTTTCTCCTCCTTGTAAATGAGACTAAGATTGTCTTATTTGTCTCTGCCACACCAGTCAGAGATGAATTGGAGCGCAAGTTGCATGCGCTCACAGGCAGTGACCTCGCACTTGCCCATAACAATGACTACTAGGTCATCAGCATATCCGATGACCTCGTAGCCCAGAGTGGTCAGCTTGCGTAATAGATCGTCGATGACTATCGACCAAAGCAGTGGTGAGAGGTCTCCCCCTTGTGGGCATCCTCTGACCGCCGATACTGTCACTGAGACCTCTCCGCATGTGGCTGATATAATACGGCTATTTAGCATCGCCCTAATCCAGTGATTAGTGGGATGGTCCACACCCCTGCAGGATAATGCGGTGGTGATCGAATCATAGCCAGTATTATCAAAGGCCCCCTCTATATCGAGGAAGGTGCAGATTGCGATCTCCTTTTGTGTGAAACTATTTTCAATGCACGTCACCAAGTGGTGTAGTGCGTTTTCGGTAGATCGCTCTTTGCGATATGCATACTGGTTGGGGTGCAGAGGTGTCTGGTTTTCCAGGATACCTCTAATGTGGAGCTCTATCAGTTTCTCCATTGTTTTTAGAAAGAACGAAGTCAAACTGATAGGGCGATAGGATTTAGGTTGCTCGCTTGGTTTCCCAATCTTGGGGATGAAGACAAGATTGACCTCTCTCCAAGTCCGGGGTATGTATCCCAGGTTGAAGCAAGACCTAAATAGAACTATCAGTGATGGTAGAATTGTATTCAAGCCTTTCTGTAGGATCGCAGGAAAGACACCGTCTTTGCCTGGAGCCTTGTAGGGTTTGAATGAGCTAATTGCCCATTTAACCCTGTCAGGGCTGAATAGTCATCCAAAGAGGCTATTTGTTCTACTGTCGATGTTTTCTGTGACGTTAATCTGATCGTCAGAGGACATCGAGTAGGGAGTAGAACCAGGGAAGTGCACCTCGAGCAAGGTCTCCAGGGTCTCCCTGCGGTTGACGGTGAAGGTGCCGTCTGATTTGCGAAGCAGCCCGAGCCCATTTGTGTGCTCTCGAGAGAGTGTTTTCTGGAGTCGGGCCGCAGTTGGGAGCGAGTCTATATTCTCGCAATGCTTCCTCCAAGACGTTCTCTTGGATTTCCTCAGTTGGAGGTTGTACTTAGTTAGAGCAGATCTATAATCAGTCCAACTATTGTACCGTTTTGCTCTATTAAACAGCGATCTCACCTGCTTCCTTAGGGACTCAAGCTGACTGTTCCACCAGGGCACAAAACGTTTTTTTGTAGTTGACCTGGGTGTACAGCTGTCTCTAAAGGATGAGATGAGTGCTGTATTGAGCTGCTAGGCCGCTTCGTCGATGTCGTCTATTGATTTAATCGACTTAGGGAGCATGTCCTCTTTAGCGGCGAGTTGAGCTTGGAACCGAGCCCAATTTGTTCGTTTGGGCTGATATCCGGGCTCAACCTCAGTTGCCTCACTAGAGATGTTGAATCTGATATGATGATGATCAGATAGTGAGGCTTCATTGGAGACATGCCAGTCCTCAATCACATTTGAGATAAACTGGCTAGAGAAAGTGAGGTCTAGCACCTCTTTCCTAACCGCTATCAAATGAGTTTGATATTCTTGCGATCGGTAGCGTGTGTGTGGCGCGGTTGACGATGCCTAGGAAACGTCCACCCGAAGTTGTTAGAGTGCATCTATGCAGTCTGTTTATATGTTTATGATTGTATTTATGATTCGTATGTGCCCAAATGTATGTTATAAAACTGTGAACATCGAATCATCAAATGAAACAAGCAATAAACACTCGCAGGCAATAGACAATGAGGCTGTATACACGAGAATATATCACCCAAAAAAAAACCGGTTTTGTGGGAGAGGGAGCTGAAGGTTGCGGTACGAAACGGAGTACCATTTTCCTCCGCAAATTTAGTGGGTGAACAGAAGTGGAAAACTAATACATATACAACTCTTCAGTTTTCGAGTCCGCACTTTTTTGCCTGGTGTTGCGCTTCAATCGTCATTGGTCTTTCAAGCAGTGAACATCGGAAAAAACAAAGTGACATTTTAGTGCGTGGTCACACTTAATATCTCTGTCAAAGGAAATATCTCTTTCAAATGAAATGTCAAAAAGACAGGAACACTAACACAATTGAACAAGGTTCACATATACAATTTTTTCCTCTAGAAAAATGAATCCCGTGTATGCTTCAATGTAGAGCATAAAACCGGTCTTCCTGCTGCTAGCGATATTCTCGTGTATACAGGCCCAATAGAATTATGAGACCCTCATTCACATATTTGTGAATGCATGTATCTATATATGAATAAGTTATTAGGATCAGAAACCACTCCTGCATCCACAGTGAACGTTTCTTTTTCATTATCCCTTCTTTTATTTTTCCCCACAAATAAACACCACACAACAAACATTTTTTTTTTCCGCGACCCATCCTTACTCGACGGCGGACAGCGTGAAATGAAGAACGTCAACCGATCCACAAGTGTGTGGCGAAATGAGTTCAAACAGATCCATTTGATCCGTAGCGTGTGTGTAGGCCGCTTTAGTAAAAGCGTTCCGTTTTACCCTTCGGGTACGAAACCCTAAAAAAGAAGAAGCAAGTAAAAGAGTACGGATCAAATTAAAAATCACGTGAAACACTACTCAAAATCAAAAAAAAGTTTGTTCCCGCCATTCCTACTGCTTAAACACACAATTCAAAATAATTCGTTCGACTTGAGCACATCCATTCAGCTCGTGATCGTAGAAAAGCTAAGTTATTAGCTTAATTACGCCATAAATCCGTCTTACACAGAAAGAGGAATTTACAAAGTCTAAGCTAGTCGATACGCGGCTCCAATCCGGGTTTTCCAAACGCATTTAGATTTCAGTAATCTTATCACTCCTACTTAAAAACGAATAAAAAACCAATCAACAAAAAAACACTCAAAGAGAACTGCTTTCTCCTCTAAACTGTGATGTATTCGTTCTCTTCGGAAAGAAGATCAACAAAGTGTAAGTTGATGAGAAGAAAAATTGCCCGCACGTAGATCTGGAAACCACAGAAATGTTTTGGAATTCCCCAAACACTATTATACTACCGGGATTAAAATGAGTGATCGTGCAAATTCACAAAACCATGTTCTTATCATCGGGTTCACCATCTCCCTCACTCCGAAACGATCGTATATTGAAGTTCACAACTCAAGACATTCCCAATCCCATATGATCTCTCTGAGCTCATCGTAAAAACCAGTTTTTATTTAGTTAGCTAAGGTGTTACCAGATGAGATTTTAAGCGTGGAAAAAACTTGGTACAATTTGTAAGTTTTTATAAAATCCTACTTTTTATATAAAGATGCAAATAGTTTCCGATTTTAGTATTGATTTATATGAACTTTGAGAGAAATAATTTATTTTAATTTATTTTGAACAACTTTTCGAAAAGGGAGATTTTCCAAAAGTTCCTTGTCATCCGAATAAATATTTTTGCTCGAAAAATTCGCTTTTCATTAGACATTTATCTTCGAATATACATTCGAAGATAGCTACAAATGGCAACGCCGCTGCGGTGCCCTGAATCTCTTAAAATTGAAAAAAACTTAAATAACAATTCGACTAGGTAGCATCTCGTCGTGGTCAGTTAACAAGTGCCATTGATCCGGTTCGGTGTTGAGGTTGGGTTGCAAGCGATGTTATCAATCAAAACTTTTGTTGTGACTTTCATTATATCGTTGTGTGCTATTACGATAGCTGATCCTACGATTGTGTCTAGTCCAACTCGAGTGAATTTTCCTAGTGCAGGTGTAAAGGTACTAATTAGTTTTGAAGCGCTCATACCGCAAGGGCTACGTGTTACAGTAGTGCTCGACGAGGGAATAGATTACTTCACCTTTAATGGAAAACCCAATTTACCTATCAGAGTAAAAGAGACGGGCACCCTGACATGGCAGGTTATATCCAAAGAAGGAAGAACACTTACCAAGGAGTTTCCGGACGTGCAATTACTAACTGGTGATGTGATTAACTACTGGACGGGTATACAATACAAGGGGGTTGCCCTGCAGTCCGAGAATCTTTCCCATATTATCAGAGGTTTGTATCATGTACTTTTTATTTCTAACCGTTTATAGTGGTTTACTTAGACTTGACCTAAGTAAGTGTTGGAAAATCGGAATTCGTTATCAGTGAACTAAACTATAACTCGAAAGTAACCAAAAAGAAGGAAAATGTTACGTATGTACATGCCACATGACTTGTGCTGAATGCATAAAGCAAAACCAGCGTATTCGCACTTTTTTCCATATGTAGAAAACAAAACAATCTTGCTCTTTAGGATTGTGCATCCTTTTCGATACTGATAAGAGTACAGTGGATAGTCAGAGAGATTTGGTCACACTGGGTTGGCTGGCGTGTTTTTAGAAATAGTCTGCAGGCAACTTGTGGTCGTACATGTGTGATACGTACGCTCTTTAGTAACCTTTAAATCGGTTGTAGTCATAAAAATCGCTCCCATCATGCGCTTCATATTGATTGTGATGACATTTGTGCTTGTTGTACAAACTGCAACAAATCAAAACCAGTTAAGGTTTCAGGTTGGAAGTGGAGTTCTTTATTTTCCCATCACAGTGGAAGCGCATAGCCCGAAGGGTTTGAAAGTATCTATACCGCACGTGGATGGATTGGAGATTTTTTCATTTCATGGAACTGTAAGAGACTACGACAATTTATCGCAAGACATTACTATAAAAACGCACGAACAATGGGTGTATGAGAATCGAACTGTTCAACTTCGAGTGGGAGATACTCTTCATTTTTGGATATATCTCCAGTATCGTGGCATTGGAAAGCGATTTAACAACTTGCAGTACGTAGTGCAGGGTAAGTTAAGTTAAGTTACTTCGTTGGTAACTAAGAGACGTGAAATGATCTATAAAATATAATTGCACATGTACATAAGTACACCACCACTGAGATTGATTGAAAAACAACAACGTCGCATACTGCAGAGAGTCAATCTACTATCTATCGCTTGATCGCCGTACAAAGATACATAGTTTTGATTTGTATAAAGCTATGTATGTAACATTTTATTGCTACACCCAAGCTGCACCGCATACTAAATTCCTAAATTCCCTGGTGTACCTCAATTATCCTTCGAAATTATAATCGGCTAATTGCAGCGACGCGCCGACAGTAAATGCAGTAAATTCTCGGAATAAATTCCAGCTCAACTCAAATTAATAAATTGTTTCCTAATTAGTTGTATAATCATTAATTTATCCCTTTAATGAAATTGCCATAAACTCGCAGTGTAACCCAAAGTGCATAGTTGCATACGCACACCTAATTGCTCTGCAACATACATAAATCACAAATGCATTAGATAATTGTTTATCCTGACGCCTCCTTGCTTGAAATTGATAATCTACGAGCTTTACATACATCAGTATTATAGAATGTCTTCTCTGTTTTTTTTTTTTTTCTTTTTAGGACTTGTGCCACCTCCATCATCTGGGAATACACAGAACAATGATAGCCCACCGGCGCGTTCAACTAGCCGCCCTCAAATCAGACCTGAGACAGCTGAGCCGTCATATTCTGATGCGAAACCGGCTAGAAATCCATCAACTAATACAGTAGACCAATCATGTTCCTGCAACCAGGAAGCCCTTGACGATGTGTGGGCACGACTGAATGCCAGTGTAGGCGAAGTGCTCCTGCTTCGTGAACGGATCATACCTCTACGAGAACAAATGGCATATTTAACAGAAGCACTAGACGAACTCACCAATATTCAGGGAATTGGCACGACATTACTTCTAACTGGAAATCTACCCGTTCGTACGAACCCCGTGGAAGATGTACGACATCTGTTAATCGAGAAACTGAACCTGCGCGATTTAAGCACGAAAATTCTTCAAGCCGAATACAGAAAGAACGACATCTTTTTCGAAGTGGCAACATCTGTCGATAAGCTGCGCATTTTGAAGCGATCCAAAGATATATTATCCAAATTGTCGTATCAGATAGTTGACCCAAATCGACCTGACTTTGATGTTCGATCAACTTAAACCAAAAAAAAAATCCTTATTTACAAATGACTTTAGTTTTTCTCGTCCTTTTTTGGTTCCCTTATATCAGTGGAGTGGGCTAAATAGCTGTACATATTTTACGTTAAGATTCTCATTATGCGAAGGAACAGGTTGAACCGGCGGATGTATAGCATAACAGATCCCCCGAGCTCAAGGGATGCTGGGAGAGAAATGGGATGGGGTAGAATAAGATAGGATAGGATGGCTGTATTGGATGTGGAGCGTTGTATTCTTTTGTGTGTGCACATCATGAGCCAAAGGAGCACTTAGATATGATAGTAATATTTTTGCAGTTGAAACAAAGCATTGCATTAAAAACGGGAGAATAATGTACACGGCTCCTGTTTCATTGCAATGCTTGGCTCTGCTTCGCTCGACTCGACTCGACTCGGCTATGTGCGACAATTGTTCACTGTGGCGGGGGCTAAGGGAGACAGTTGAACGAGCGATGCGAGAGAGGTCGGACACACACATCCCATCCAGTGAATCTCTCCTCGGCCTTCCAGTCGCCCTCCACTTGCATATATAGTATATCCACAAGTGCTCTCTGCGGTGCTGTGCAAGTTTATTATTTGATATTGTATTTTATACATTTGCTGCTACCAGTACTGCTGCCGCTGCCATTGTTTGCAGGATAAATGAAACGATTTCCATTGTTATATCACCAACAGTTGAGTCATCGTCCTTTATGTTTTAACATTATATTATGTGTGTTACGCGGGTGTGTGTCGTCGGCGCTATATGTGGGAGGGGTTGTGATCCCTCGGAACATAATGACTTTCCATGGTTGGGGGCCTTGGATTGTAGGTTATGGCAGTTGAATTCTAACAGTTGAATGTTGTGCGCCAGGTTTGAGGATGGTGCTTAGAAGCAAAGGGACGTTGAAATGGGAGCGTAGGAAAATGCCGTGTGGTGAGTGCATGGATGTGCAACTGATTGCCGCCAGAACTAAGATAGATATGGATGTGGTGGTTGGTGGTTGGTGGTCCTGTGCGAATAGATACATATATTAAGGGATTTGTTCGACTCGAAAGCTAAATTGTGTCGCATGAGAAATGAGCACTTTTTCTATCATTTATTCGTACTACATATTGCAACGTAATAAATCACATCATGCAGCCCTCTTCGATCACTGACTTATCGATACACGACACGAATCAAAATCCTGCTTGTCACATGAGCAATAAAAATTACACGCGTACATGTACTGGCCACAATTTCACAAAGTAATCCCATGTGTAAATAACGTGTTCCCATATTAACACCATCGGTAATAAAGAATCGACAGAAATCCGATGCGAAAATCAAACCCCAGGCGCACTTTGAACAAAGTAATAACCAAAACCCACCTGCATATCGATTGCAGTATGCATTTACCAGCAAAAAACTCGGAAGATAAAGCGAAAAAAGTTCATGTGGTTGGCCTATAAGCTGATTGAGAGCCCTTGCGCTGCCTTTACAAGGACGCAGATCATTATTTTTGTTTGGAGCCCATTAAGTTCTTCAAATAATTAATAATAAAAATCAAAGTTCAGAATGGATTATATACTTGCTCAATCCAGAAGGATCATCTGTTCCACTGTATGTAAAGCGTACACCATACCACATATGTACATATGAACAAGCTAGCTTTGGATTTTTCTATCTTAAGGGTTCCGTGCGTCCGAAAAAAAAAAAAACGGAACCCTTATAGGATCACTCGTGTTTCCGTCTGTCCGTCGCTCACAGTCAATTATCTCCGAATCTACTGGACCGATGAAGTAGAAATTTGGTACACATATCAATTTCTGTGACCCAAAGGCAGAGGTGTGATGTGAATAGATGAAATCTCTAAATGGGAGGTCATTTTTGGGGGGGAGGTGGAAAAAAACAAATACTTTTCGACTCCAATGTTAAGTTTTGTTGAATCGGTTTGTAGATGAATATTTAATGAAAAAAATAAGCCCACAATGAGCATTCTACGACCAATATTTTAGGAGATATTATTTAGAGTTCCGTACCCAAAGGTAAAACGGAACCCTATTACTAAGACTTCGCTGTCCGTCCGTCTGTCACCAGGCTGTATCTCATAAACCGTGATAGTTAGACAGTTGAAATTTTCACAGATAATGTATTTTTGTTGAACAAAGTGAATATTCAAGGGGGGCTCCCATACAACAGATACGATTTTCATCCAAAAAACCCCTTGGTCACATACTGAACTAAGGTAAGTCGACAATATCCCACAACCAGTAGCAAACTTCCCAGTTTTGATCTCTTTTGTGTCTTTGATGCATTAATCCTAGCTGCAAACCTTTTTCCCATATTTCCCATATTTCTGCAATCAAGATCTGTCATCATACAAAAAATGTGATTTAATGTGATGACTGATGAGGTAACATACATAGTCTCTCTCATATTTATACAAATGGTACGGAACCCTTCGTGCGCGAGTCCGACTCGCACTTGGACGGTTTTTTTTCCAATGTATGCCACCCGCGGCATAAAAAATAAAAATAAAAATTCCTAGTAAGGCGTAGGCCCTTACTACGGCATTGTGAGTCAATCTTGTGAGACGTTCACGTTGCTCTACTTAAAACCGATTTTTGCGCTAGTGTCTTTTTATAGATAATGGCACAGACCCCTTTGTGCGCGAGTCCGACTCGCACTTGCACGGTTTTTTTTTTTTTCTTGTATTATTTCCAATATCATACTTCCGCCACCAATAGTAACTGCCAGCAAACCGCTCGGTAACGAAACATACAGTGGTGTTCTTATAAATAGCACACCCTTATTCAAATGTGTATTTGCTTGTTATACACACTGTACTTACAAGCTGCACAGGAGTATAGCCATAATATACCAAGGTACTACCGTTATGAATATGAAGATCCTGTTAGGTTTTCCTGGTTTTGCAATCGTTGGAGCAAGCGATCATTGCAAAATGGGTGTTCATATAAATAGCACATATCATGGTGTGTCAGAAAAAAATATTTTTTAGTGATTTAAGTGAGGTTAGTGGGAATCTTTTTTAAGGATAGCCATAATTACACTCATTTCTTACACAAATAGGAGTATTAATGGGCAGAGGAAAGCGTTGCACGGAGGAAAGGAAGAAAATAGTCGGTACCATGATACAGGATGGAAAGACTATTTCAGAGGTGGCAATGACATTAAGGTGCTCTAGGAAGCTTGTTCAAAATGCAATGAAGGTTATACGGTGCAGCCGATCTTCCGCAAATCCCGTAAGGAATAACAAAAAAAGAAAAACGTCAGAAGTGACTTACAGAATTGTCTACTAAATTAGTGGCAGCGACCTTTTCATAACTTCCCAGGAGATAAAGCAACAACTACCTGATCAACACAATGTCCAAATATCAGCCGTAACAGTAAATCGCCAGTTAATTGAATTCCAGCTTCATGGAAGAATCGCCAGAAAAAAACCTCTTGTCTCCAAAAAAAAAAAAAAACCGAAAGAGAAGACTCATTTTCGCAAACGCTCATAAGAACAAACTCCTGTCTTTTTGGAAAAATATCTTCTGGAGCGACGAAAATAAGTTCAACAGGTTGGGACCAGATGGAGAAAAATATGTGCGAAGGCCAACGAACCAAGAGTACCATCCCAGATACACCATTAAGACTGCCCAGCTTGGCGGTGGGAGCATTATGGTGAGGCGGCGATGCCATGGCATGGCGTTGGACCAATTGTTAAAATAAATGGCATTGTGAATCCACATCAATATAAGCTAATCCTGGGGAACCAAAGTGAGCCATATACCGACGACTCTATGCCTGTATCACGGGTTATTATGCATGACAATTATCCAACGCATACTTCGCGGATAGTGAAGAATTGGCTTTCGGTGCGACAAATTTCCCTGCTTGATTGGCCGGCCCAAAATCCCGATCTGAATCCTGTCAAGAATCTTCCGACTGATGTTGACTCCCTTGTTAAAGACTCCAGCTCAAAGGATTTCGAAGAATTTCGGCAAACCATGAAGGCTGCTTGGGAAGCTATACCTGCCCAGAAATGTAAGCGCTTAGTAGAGAGTTTGCAAGAACGTTGTCAAGAGTGATAAGGAACATGGAATATCCTACAAAACATTAATATTAATATTTACTTATACATTCATTTTGTTAGAGTATTTATTATTTATTTGAGTATTCCGCTGACTGTGCTATTTAAATGAACAACTGCTTTTTTATTTTTTTCCATTTTGAATTATTATTTTTGAGTTGATTTAAAAGAATTATGTGTTTTTCAATAAAGTACATATAAACGCACATCAGTTATAAAACAAAAAAATCTGGACCTCTTTTTAGACTTTTGGCACTATATAATGTATGAGAACTTAGGGGTGTGCTATTTATCTGAACACCACTGTATATAGACAGGAGTATTACGATTTTTCTGTCACGAAAAAAAAGCGTTACGGCCGCGTTGTTAAGGAAACAAAACTTGTGTTCAAATATTTTTTTTATATCGTACTTTCGTTACCACAAGCCGATTGTATCTTTTATTGATTATAACGCAGATGAGCCGAATGAGGATTGATGACGAAAAATGTGCATTTCTTCTTCTTCTTAGGGGGCGCTACAGTTCGGGGTGAACCTGGGCCTCAACCCCTCCAACTAGCACGATCTTTCGCTAGCCTCTTCCATTGCCGCACACCCAGTTGGCTGAGGTTCCCTTCCATCTGGGTGCGCCATCTTAAGTGCGGCCGTCCTTTGCTTCTTCGTCCCTCGGGGTTGGATTCAAAGACTCTCCCCCCCCCCCCCCCCCCCCCATCCTTCGTCTGCGTTTATAGGCCCAAAAATCACGCGCAAAATCTCTCTCTCGAACCGACCAAGGGCCTCCTCATCCGCTTTTGATAGTGTCCATGCTTCTGCGCCATACAACAGGACCGGGATGATAAGGGTCTTATATAGAGTCAACTTTGTCGATCGGGAGAGGGCTCTATTACTCAGTTGCCTCCTGAGCCCAAAGAAACAGCGATTGGCAAGAGTGATTCTGCGTTTGATTTCGGAACTGATGTCGTTGTTCCAGGTCACTGCGGAGCCAAGGCAGACGAAGTCCTCAACTACCTCGAACTTATATCTACCTATACAAACGTTCTGGCCAAGACGTCGGTGGTGAGTGTCTTTTTTTGATGACAGCATACATTTAGTTTTGCCCTCGTTTACCGCCAAACCGATTTTCGCCGCCTCCATCTCAATACTCGTAAACGCCTCATTGACATCTTGCTGCGATCTACCTATTATGTCAATATCGTCGGCGTATGCAAGGAGTTGCGAGGATTTGAAATAGATTGTGCCTCTTGTATTGGCCATTGATTTTTGCACAATCATTTCCAATATGCTGTTGAAGAAATCACACGACAGCGCATTGCCCTGCCTAAATCCTTTTTTGACATCAAAACTATCGGAAAGGTGTTCACCGATTCGGATGGAGCAGCGAGCATTCTCCAAAGTCATTCTGCATAGTCTGACGAGTTTAGCAGGTATGTCAAAGGTAGACATAGCGTTGTATAGCTCGTCTCTAATTACGCTGTCGTATGCGGCTTTGAAGTCGACAAATAGGTGGTGAGTGTCGACTTGAAATTCATTGGTTTTTTCCAGGATCTGCCGTAGTGTGAAGATCTGGTCGATGGTGGAATTCCCTGGCCTGAATCCGCAGTGATACAAAAGGCTTCAGGCGTTCACACAAAACGGCAGAGAAGATTTTGTAGGCGATGTTAAGGAGACTTATTCCTCTATAGTTGGCGCAATCAGAGTGGTCTCTTTCTTGTGGATGCTGAGACTCCATTCCTCGGGCATGCTTTCCTCTGACCATATCTAACAGATGAGTTGGTGCCTGCTCCCAACCAGGTCATCCCCAGCTGCCTTGAAGAGCTCCACAGACAGTCCGTCTGCGCGAGCAGCTTTCTTCGACTTGAGCTTCGATATGGCAATCTTAACTTCGTCGAGGTCAGGGGGACAGAATTCTCTGCGGTCTTCGGATTTCTTGAACAGATTCGGCAGACTAAATTGACTAAGGCTTGTATGGGTTCTGGGATACCAAGAATTGAGATCTCTGATGAACTCGCCAGAATGGGTTCAGAGGAGAGTTTCGCAGAACCTGTACCCGCTCTAGGTCTACCTGCGTCCACGGTAAATTCCTACATTAACGAATGGGTGTTTAATGCACACAACTGTAGATGCACGTACATATTATCCAGGACATCCTTGGCATCAGTGAGACGCCTACTTGTGCTGCATTTTGCGAGGATGATGACACATTAGAACATTTTCTCTGTGACTACTGTCCCGCCTTTGCTCGCGCACGGCAGCGCACGGTTGGGGCCGGCCTGGTGTTTGTCAAATCTCTTAGCTCTACATCACTGAAAAGCTCCTTCCCATTTTTCTCCGGAAAACGGGGAAAAGACAGTAAAGGTGTCTGTGTGGCAGTACAATGGACCAGTATCTGCGTCTGAGTGCTGGAACAGATAGCAGAAGTCTCCGATAAAAAAAGAAAAAAATGAATTAAAAGTATCCATATACTGTGGTGGTTATGCCTTCATCATTATTCTTTGTATTTCTTGGCTATGGACAGACTTTGAGCTACAGACCTTCCGCTCGACAGTCGGTGATGTTTACCATGGCCACCCCCAAGCGAATCCTTGTTATAGGTGTCAAGTGAAATAATAGGCCATGTAATTGAGATATTTCTTTTAACTTGTCTCGTCTGCTAACCCTGTTAATTTATTCGAAAGGTCTAACCAAAATTAAATCAACGTCTCATTTATGCAAGTATACATATATGTATGTGTGTGGTACATACATACATACATCACATGTGGATACGCGTACCACCAACACACCTCCACAGCTGTTCATCAATTATGCATTCGCTATATTGCCGTATATCTACAAGTCGAACAAGGATTCTGGCAGGGAATTTATTATACCATCAGTTAGGGTCTCTGCGGTGGTGCTGTGGAGCTCTTTAATGCTCACGTTTCGACGTACATACATATGTATGTATGTACACTCATGCCTAAGTTCGTTTTGCTAATTAATAAGTTGTACCATGGCAGAATAAGTCCTATAATTTAGTTTGCAGCTATTAAAGCAAAACTCCACCCACATGATACCGATTTCTAAAGACACTGTCTCGACCCATTGTCTCTCCATCTGCTACCATCTGTATTCCTTGTGCTATTGTTGCTACAACCCTTCGGAGAAGCTAACAAGCGTGTAAGCTAAGAACCAATTTGAGAATTGTTAATTCTTTATGCAGAACACACGCATCAGTACTGTGTCCTTGAGCCCACACAAACAGCATAGTTTACTGTAGTTCACATGCCCTTAATAGGATTCAAAATTTTAATTAGGCATTTTGCTTCTGCTCTTGTTTCCCTAAAAGTATCTCTTGATTGACGATTATTTATTCTCATGGATCTCGTAACAAGGTGCTTAATTATCGAAGCAAAAAAAAAAAAAAAAAAAAAAACGGTTGGGCATTGGGAAAGGAAGAAAAAAATCAAGGTTTTGTGGTTGCACAACGTATTAGGAGTAATCTGGTAGTAAAGAGGTAATAATGCTTACCATGTTGGCATTGGGGATGGTGCGGGGATATGAGAGTTGGAACAAAGCGAATCGCCCGGAGCTATACTTGCAGAACTACAGTGGAATTTAATTAAAATCCTTTGCCGATTGCGATTATGCCACACATCACTTTATATTTAACCATTCGCATGTATGTGTGGACTACACACTGGCCCACATAAACTGCATCCACATACTTTACGGTTTCAATTAAAAATATGTATATATATATGTATTTTCAATTTGTTATGATTAAATCCCTTTTTTCAGTTTTTGCAACTTTGGAGCTGCTTTTTTCGTTTTTTTTTTTTTGTTGCATATGCGTATACATCGATAGAGTGAAAATCAGGAAAATGGGAGGAAATTCATTCGCAAAAGCGATATAACCGGTTCTACTTACGCAAAAATCCTTTTATGTGATGCAACAATTTAAATGTTAAAAAATTAATTTAAACCGATCGATCAATTTCATACTATACCATGCTTCCTTGCATAACTCGTCGTTGGGGTCCAGCTTATAAGAGAACTCTCTTTGCTCTGTGCGTGCATACAGTGGTGTTCAGATAAATAGCACACCCGTAAGATCTCATACGTTTATATTGTGCCAAAAGTCTAAAAAGAGGTTCAGATTTTTTTGTTTTATAACCGATGTGCGTTTATATGTACTTTATTTAAAAGCACATAGTTCCCTTAAATCAACTCAAAAATAATAATTCAAAATGGAAAAAATAAGAAAGTAGTTGTTCACTTAAATAGCACAGTCAGCGGAATACTCAAAAAAATTAATAAATACTCTAAAAAAATGAATGTATAAGTAAATATTAATATTTTGTAGGATATTCCATGTTCCTTATCACTCTCGACAACGTTTTTGCAAACTCTCTACTAAGCGCTTACATTTCTGAGCAGGTATAGCTTCCCAAGCAGCCTCCATGGTTTGCCGAAATTCTTCAAAATCTTTTGAGCTGGAGTCTTTAACAAGGGAGTCAACATCAGTCCAAAGATTCTCGATAGAATTCAGATCGGGATTTTGGGCCGGCCAATCAGGCAGGGAAATTTGTCGCACCGAAAGCCAATTCTTCACTATCCGCGAAGTATGCGTTGGATAATTGTCATGCATAATAATCCGTGATACAGGCATGGAGTCGTCGGTATATGGCTCACTTTGGTTCCCCAGGATTAGCTTATATTGATGTGGATTCGTAATGCCATTTATTTTAACAATTAGTCCAACGCCATGCCATGGCATCGCCGCCCCACCATAATGCTCCCACCGCCAAGCTGGGCAGTCTTAATGGTGTATCTGGGATGGTACTCTTGGATCGTTGGCCTTCGCACATATTTTTCTCCATCTGGTCCCAACCTGTTGAACTTATTTTCGTCGCTCCAGAAGATATTTTTCCAAAAAGACAGGAGTTTGTTCTTATGAGCGTTTGCGAAAATGAGTCTTCTCTTTCGGTTTTTTTTTTTTTTTTTTTGAGACAAGAGGTTTTTTTCTGGCGATTCTTCCATGAAGCTGGAATAAAATTAATTGGCGACTTACAGTTACGGCTGATATTTGGACATTGTGTTGGTCAGGTAGTTGTTGCTTTATCTCCTGGGAAGTTATGAAAAGGTCGCTGCCACTGATTTTGTGGACAATTCTGTAAGTCACTTCTGACGTTTTTCTTTTTTTGTTATTCCTTACGGGAATTGCGGAAGATCGGCTGCACCGTATGACCTTCATTGCATTTCGAACAAGTTTCCTAGAGCACCTTAATGTCGTTGCCACCTCCGAAATAGTCTTTCCATCCTGTATCATGGTACCGACTATTTTCTTCCTTTCCTCCGTGCAACGCTTTCCTCTGCCCATTAATACTCCTATTTGTGTAAGAAATGAGTGTAATTATGGCTATCCTTAAAAAAGATTCACACTAACCTCACTTAAATAACTGAAAAATATTTTTTTCTGACACACCATGATATGTGCTATTTATATGAACACCCATTTTGCAATGATCACTAGCTCTAACGATTGCAAAACCAGGAAAACCTTACAGGATCTTCCTTGTAGAATGTTTTCATATTCATAACGGTACTACCGTGGTATACTATGGCTATACTCCTGTGCAGCTTGTAAGTACAGTGTGTATTGCAAGCAAATACACATTTGAATAAGGGTGTGCTATTTATAAGAACACCACTGTAAAAGTTTCACTTCAAAAATTGGGATTAAAATAAGATGAAAACAGATAGTCACTCACACGATCCAGACCGAAATCAGTGCAGTCAGTTAAAACCAATAAACGGCCACTTCATTAGTGATCAATGAGAGAAAAGCGCATACGAATATTCGTGCACAGATATGTTATTAAATTAAAAATTGCCTCTATACGTATCTGTAAGTCGACGTCAGTAACAGGCAAATAGTTAAAACCACTTTAATTTAATTAATATGAATACTTAACCGAAATCCCTGGTCGTATCCTGCTTCAGTCACGCAATGTAAATACACAATTCAAGCAGAAGTATCATCTCATTTTTTACGCGCAACATTACACTGAAATCATTTTTTAATATTTTCGATTCTAAAATACCTCACATTTTCACTTATATCTACTCGGCACTCAGGTTGTGGGAGTTTAATTGATTTTACCAATGGATTTCACGTGCGCTCTCATGTGCATGTTGTACGTAAAGTAAAATATGAAATAATAAAAAACAACCTTGCAGAAAGCCAGTCATTTTCATAATTTTCCACTTAAAAATTCATGAAAAACTCTTATAAAATAAATTATGAACATTTTTCCCTGCCGCCGCGTACGACCGGCATAATTAAGTGGCCAGTTGAACAACAAAAAGCCCACCGCATCGTATGGATGTACAAACAATGTAGAAACAACAAAACAACATTTTACACAAAACTAATTTGTTGCATTTTTCGCCTGAATCGCGCGCCGCCAGCGTCATCTTTGCCGCAAGCGGTCCATACGTACATACGACGAATGGAAGCATCCGGTCAAGCTCAGGTGCACTCCATGCGCACACAACCCTGACCGAGCTACGAGTTTGTTTTTATGTCCACCCAGATCATTGCTGCCACACCACGACCAGCACTTGAGTATAAATTGAATTAAAAATAATGTCCGAGGAGAAATTAAAAGCGTTTTTAAATTAATTTGCATTTATGAGCGGTTGTTAATTTTTCCCTCGCAAGCGAATCCACACAGCAACCTGGCGATCTCCGGACGGTCGAACCGCCAACCAAATCGACCATGTGCTCATTGACGCAAGGCACTCGTCAAACATCCTGGATGTGCGAACATTCAGAGGGGCAAATGTCGACTCTGACCACTTCCTCGTAGCAGCAAGATTCAGAGCTCGACTGTCCAATGTCAGAAAGCTGCCCATCAGGAGGAGGTTCGACATTGGGCGCTTGAGCACACCGGAGGTTGCCAGAGTCTACAGGGAGCAGCTGAGCGAAAGACTCTACGGTATGCCTACGTCGAACACAAATGCCAATAACATATGGCTGCATTGCCGCTCAGCCATTCAGGAAGTAGCCGAAACCACCATAAGATACCTGCCACCCCCGACATGAAACCCGTGGTATGAAGGCGAGTGTGAGCAGAAAAAGGCAGCAACCGACGAGGCGTACCAAAAGGCGCTGCAGAGGAAAACCAAGGCAGCGCAAGAAGAGTACCGAGCCAGAAGAAGGGAGGAGAAAAAACTACTGCGACAAAAGAAAAGAATCTTCGCAGCCTCCCAGCTCAAGGATATCGAGGAGTCTAGGGATAAACATAAAATACGAGCCTTTTACAAGAAAGCCAAAGGCCTTGCAGGAGGCTTCAAAAAGCGCACCCAGGCTCTTCGAAACTGCGAGGGTAATCTTGTCACCGACCCGCAGGGAATAGTGGATGTATTTAAGCAGCATTTTCAGCAGCTGCTTAACGAGCATGACCAAGAGAGAGTGGTAGGGACCGTGGAAATCCCAACTCCAGCCGCTGAAGTAGTCCTCCCACCCAGCATCGAAGAAGTCGGCACAGCTATTCAGAAGCTGAAGAACAACGAGGCCGCAGGCTCAGATGGCTTGCCATCGGGCTCTTCAAGGCTGGCGGCGATGTTCTGGTGCATGATCATCTGCAGAATTTGGGAAGATGAAAGCATGCCTGACGATTGGAATACCAGCTCTATATGCCCCATCCACAAAAAAGGCGATCCTACCTCTTGCGAGAACTATAGAGGTATATCCCTGCTCAATGTTGCATACAAGATCCTGTCCAGCGTATTGTGTGAACGTCTAAAACCATTTTGCACCGCACTAATCGGCAGCTACCAGTGCGGCTTCCGGCCCGGCAAATCAACTATAGACCAAATTTTCACACTTCGACAAATCCTGGAAAAGACCAACGAGTTTCGAATCGATACACACCATCTTTTCATCGATTTCAAAGCCGCATACGACAGCATTCATCGTGAAGAACTGTTTGGTGCGATGGCCGAATTCGGGATCCCAGTAAAACTGATCCAGTTGTGTTGCGCCACGCTAAAAAACACGCGATGCACCGTGCAATTTGGTTCTAGGACCTCGGAACCATTCGAAACATGCACCGGATTTCGGCAAGAGATGCGCTGTCATGTAACTTCTTCAACCTGGTGCTGGAGCAGATAGTGTGACGGGCAGGCGTCAACAGGGAAGGCACTATCTTTTACAAGTCCATCCAGCTGCTAGGATACGCGGATGATATCGACATCATCGCCTGCTCTCGCCGTGGCATTGTGGAAGCATTCACGGCGATTGAAGAACAGGCGAAACGAGTTGGTCTTAAGATCAATGAGGACAAAACGAAATACATGCTGTCAAGCAAAAACCAATCCGTCGCTCACCACCTGTGACAAAATATAACCATTGACAGCTACAATTTCGAGGTAGTTAAGGAGTTTGTCTACCTCGGGGCAAACGTAAATTCCACAAATGACACCACAGTGGAGATCCGGCATAGAATCGCCCTTGGCAACCGCTGCTACTTCGACATATCCAAACAACTTGGGTCAAAACTCCTCACTTGAAAGACCAAAGTCATGCTTTACAAAACGCTCATTCTGCCAGTCTTGCTGTACGGAGCCGAAAGCTGGACGATAAGCAGGATTTTGGGTTCTTTCGAAAGAAAAATTCTGCGCCGGATATTTGTTCCTGTCTGTGAGGAAGGTGAATGGAGAAGAAGACACAACCGCGAACTCTACGAGTTGTACCAAGATGTGGATGTAGTCCGGAAGGCAAGGATCCTTCGACTACACTGGCTCGGTCACATCGAGGGCATGGACAACAACGCTCCAGCTAAGAGGGTCTTCGACTCCGAGCCTCCTGGTTCGAGAAGAAGAGGAAGACCGAACCTCCGGTATAAAGACCAAGTAATCGCGGATGTAAGACATCTTGGTCTTGTCAACTGGAAGCAGCGTGCCCGGGACCGTCAAGGATGGAAGGCAGCTCAATCCTCCATGGATCGCTGGCCTGATAAGTAAGTAAGTAAGTGTTCATTTTTCCCAGATTCTCAAATCACTAGCCCATCCTCATGCATCTGGGTGGTGTACACTGTTTGCATGTTGGCAGAGGAGATCAAATGTGGAATGAACGAAACGAAGAGACGAGTCGCCTAAGAATCGACAAATGCCAGTGGCTGTGATTGTCCATAACGTTGTGTCTGTCGAATGCATTAAACATGATTTACTTTTGGCCAAAAAACTACCAGTCAACGATTATTACATGGCCTCAACCTCATTTTCTGCACATTTTCACTTTGACCCCGCAACAGTCAGTGGAAGGATGGAATCTCTCGTCCGCTCTCCCCCTCCCGCCGAGCACAAATGACAGTTCATTACAATCTTCGGTTGGTTAAACTGATTTGTTTGATTTCCACATTGAAAATGTCGACTAAAGAAAAAAGGCAGACGCAGATCCGCTTGCAATTCCCCAAAGGGTTGCAGCAGTTCCAGAACCCAACCTCGGCATCAGTCCCAGCCACAGCTCTGTAGCCACAGCATTGCTTTCAAAATTCGAGACATACAAAAGGGCGCAAAAAACAAACCAACTCTGTGGGATAATAAGGTGCTTTTGTATTAATGAGGTTTTTCCGCAGAGCACTAAAAAATAAATGAAAAAAAAAAAAAAAAACGAGTGAAGAGTAATGAAAGAGCAGAAACGAGAAAAAAGGACGAAAACTGAAAACGAAGGATTCGTGCATGGGAAAACAGTCGCAAGCCCAATACGGTCCAAATTAAATTTGTTTTTCCACATGTTAAACTTTTATTGCTGCAGCAGCTGATCGGTAGTTGTGGCATTGGGTTCAGCAGAAATCTTGTACATGGGACCTTCCAATCCGACTGTATCCGTAGAACCAGCCGGCCTACTTGTGTATTTGCAGCAATCATGTTTCTACCACCAACCGCCGACTGATACATTCAACTACTTTGTAATTAATTACGAAGCTTAAAAAAAAAAAAACCAACATAACACCAAGCTCTCGTATATGGAAATGGTCAGAGATGCAGATTAACATTTACAGGTCACCGCCGTGATTTACACGGACATCGTGTCCCAGTAATTCGAAAAATGAAATAATGGAAAAATCCTGCCGAAGGAACATTGTCTTTTTGAAGGATATTTAATGACTCTGTCATCACGACAAGCAAACGGGGGCCCGGCTTGTTTTAAACGAGTAAGATTACGTTTTTTCCATAGTTTCCAAGAGTGTTTGAAGTGTTTGGTCTATTGTACTACCAGACAGACACGGATCGAATCCAGACACAGCCATGTCATCGAACGTGCTTTTCACGGTGTTTCTCCTCAGCGGGGTTCTGACAAAACCCCCTGTAGTAAAATTGTCATGAAAAGCTTCTCGAAATTCGCCGTTCGGAACCGGCAATAAACTGTAGGTCCCTTTCACCTGTGGGAAAATGAAATCACACAAAACATGGCTGATTGAGAGAAGCTCGGCTCAGGTTCTTCATGGACTGTAACGCCAACATACATACATACTACCAGACAGACACCTACCTTTACTGTATTTTCCCCGTTTTCCGGAGAAAAATGGGAAGGAGCCTCATTGAAGTTGAGCGATTCGTCACACACCAAGTTAGCCAGGTGGAAAAGTTGCAGATAAAGTGTTCGGATGTCATCCTCCTCGTGTCCTTTTGTCTATCCATAGCCGCCTCAATGCATCGGCCTTGGCAATTTCGAACTCTGCACCTTTTGAACTTGTCTGCGCAAAGATACCAGTCACCAAAAGCTTTATCTACATCCTTTGCTGTTACATCCGTCCATCCCAACCTGCCCAAGTCTACCAGCTAGCTGTTGACACAATAGACTCTATTTTCTCAGACGCCGATCCAAGTGATGACTTCATCGTCGTGGGAGATTTCAATCTTCCATTCTTGCAATGGGCCCTTTCAGACGACGAGTGTTTCCTTCTCCCTATTAATGCTTCCTCTGACAAGGAACTCTCTTTACTGACCGTCTTGTAAAGTCTAACCTATTTCAAATCAGTAGTGTCACCAATAATCTTGGAAGACAACTAGACCTCATATTTTCTTCCGATGCCTACAACTCTGTCGTTACCGCAAGCACCCATCTACTGTCCACTCTGGACGAATATCATCCTCCCTTATCCCTTAAGTTCTCCTATAAAATATACCAAACTTCCTCCACTTATGATCACTCCTTCTTTTTCAACTTCCGAAAGGCCGACTTCGCCTCACTTATCAAGTCAATTGACGAGATAGACTTTAGTCTCTTCTTGAGCGAAAACACGCCTATTGCCATCGCATTAGACTTTTTCTACACCGCTCTCTTTAACTGCATAATCCAATATGTTCCTTACGGCCCTCGAAAAAATTCTCAACACCTCCCTGGTATAACAAGAAACTGCGTACTCTCCGTAATACGAGAAATAAACTTTGGAAGAAGTTTTTAACGTCAAATTCCCCCTCTGATCATGCGAAGTACCAACAAGCCTCCCAACGCTTCTCTATCCTCTGTGACACCCTCTACAACTCATATCTTCAATGAATGCAGACCTCCCTTATTACCGATCCTGGACGCTTCTACCAATTCATCAACCTCAAAAGAAAATCAGATGGGGTCCCTTCCACTCTCAAATGGAACAACACTACCTCCGACGACCCCAAAATCGTCGCGAACCTTTTTGCCTCATTCTTTAGCCTATCATTTAGCGACTGCAGTTATAAGCCCGACCCTGTATTTTTCAGTTATATGAATAACGGCTCTCAGACATCGCTCTCCGTAATTGATATCAACGAGGACTTGGTTCACCACAAGATAAACCAACTTAAAGATGACTTCTCTCCGGGTCCCGATGGTCTCCCAGCCATTCTCCTCAAGAAATGTATCGCTTCCCTCTGCAAACCTCTCTCCATTCTCTTTCGTCTTTCCCTTCGTCAAGCTTCCTTTCCAACCGTTTGGAAAAATTCTTACATCTTCCCCACTCACAAAAAAGGTCCCAAGATGGATATTTCTAACTACAGACCGATTGCTAAATTCTCCGCTATCCCTAAGCTCTTCGAGTCCGTCGTGTATGATTCAATGTTCTTCCACTGCAAATCCATCTTCTCCTCCCGGCAGCATGGTTTCTTAAAAGGCAGGTCTACCACAACCAACCTTACCGAATTTGCCTCCAAAATACTTCTAACTCTGGAGCAAGGCAACGAGGTTGATGTTATCACTACTGACTTTAGTAAAGCATTCGATAAGTTAAGCCATACATTAATTTATCTTAAATTAGAGGCCTGAAAAGAGGTTATAGTTACGAGAAATTATAGATACCAGACTTTCCTGCTCCCTTTTACGTCCGGTAGGAATCGGTTCTCGCTATAATTTCTAGGAACTCCTCAGATAGCGCCGATAAGTTTCTACTCTCTAAATTATCAATTCGACGGCAGGAAAATAATTCTGGTTGAGTCGAACAAAAACTTTTCCGTCAGATACCTGACAAATACAATCGTCTGTGGTGAGTTGCAAACGTTGAACCAGTGCTCTGACGAGCATCGTTTCGCCGTCTGGAGCTGAAGGAGTAATGCCTAACCAGTAGTCGGAAAGCGGAGGAATGCTGATGTTACGGGAATTGAATAATCTTTTCAATGATATAACTTCTCCTTCCAATTATAGCTCTTAATTTCGTAGATTAATCCTTGACGAAAACGCTGCAGAACGTCTGAGCCCAAGATGCAGTCATCCGGAATAGCAGCGACGTACACAAGCTGTTCGAATTTAAGATTTCCCAGCTGGAGCGTGGCGTATAGTGCTCCGGTTACTGCTGTTGTCTCCCCAGTAGCGGTTTGGAAAATGGCTTGGGACTGAATCATCGTCGGGTTGGTGACCATCTTCCGGATGAGACGGGGGTGAATGATCGTGCCGGTGGCGAGATTCGCGTCTGCACGAACTGTTAATGATAACGCACGTTCGAACGACTCAGGTGCGGATTCTCGCACACGCCGTTGTATGTCAATGTCAATTCGATTTTTTGCACGTGGTGGACAATCCGGAAACGCTAAGTCGACGAGACGTTGAAGATCAGTAGCTAATTCGCTGAAATTCTTTGGTGGCGTTACAGCCCATGAAGAACCAGAGCCAAGCTTCCCTTCAATCACCCATGTTGTGTGTGATTATATTTTTCACACAGGCGAAAGGGATCTAGAGTTTAATGCCGATTCCGAACGGCGTGAGTCGAGAAGCCGAGGAGGGACGCCGCGAAATGAACATTCGATGGCGTTGGTGTTATCGGGATCCGAACTCGCTCATCGTGCGTCAGAGTCCAACACACTAACTACTGCACCTAGTTAGTTTTTGAACCTTTGGCGGAAGTGGCATCTAAACTAATATAATCATCTCTTACGTGTGGAGAAAGTGTCTCAAAAAAGGTTAGTGCTGATCCTCGCAGATATGGAGCTAAGTAGAGCGCTTTTAGGTTTACCGTCCACCAGTTGACTCTAGCCACGGTTTCAAAATGAAAATGATAGGTGCGTCACGAACCCGTTCCATCAAATTTCCGTGGTTGTACAGCAACAAGAGGCATCTGCTTATGGGCCTCGACTTGGTGTAAGCATGGTGAACCAGGCGGGGATGTTGTATTAATTCCCGATTTAAAGTTGACGTTAGTGGAATATAAGGCTGGACAAGCGGGTGGGTCTCCTTCTAAAGGTGTATTAGAGGATCTGTAGGAGGCAACTCTTGTATGTGTATGTATGTATGTTGGCGTTAAAGTCCATGAAGAACCTGAGCCGAGCTTCTCTCAATCACCCATGTTGTGTGTGATTTCATTTTCACATAGGTGAAAGGGACCTACAGTTTATTGTCGGTTCCGAACGGCGAATTTCGAGAAGCTTTTCATGACAATTTTACTACAGGGGGTTTTGTCAGAACCCC
Source organism: Eumerus sabulonum (assembly GCA_951905685.1). NCBI lineage: Eukaryota > Metazoa > Arthropoda > Insecta > Diptera > Syrphidae > Eumerus > Eumerus sabulonum. The sequence continues at coordinate 106,719,460 of OX645063.1, read as the reverse complement.
GCTGAGGAGAAACACCGTGAACATGGCTGTGTCGGGATCCGATACCGTGTCATCGGCGTTAGAGGCCAACACACTACCCATTGCGCCACGGTGCTATCAACTCTTGTATACGAGTGTTAAATAACTCATGCGGATGTTTTCCACTTTTTCCTTTCGAATGGTGATATCGCCGACTGAATGCTGCAGGGTTTCCATCCTTGTTGCTTGGTCGGTAAGGAGTTTGGATTAAACGTCTAGTTCTTCCAACAATAGCTTAAAATGTTCGTCGTCCATGAGTATTGCGAGGGTATTGCGTAAAATAAAATAAAGAAGAATCTGTTGTGGAGTTGTTCGAAACCCCACACCTGACACCAAATTGTTTCCGCGGAGCAAAAGAAAAATTAAAAATCGTTTAGGATTACTGGCATTAAATTGGATTTTTATTCACTGATCACACATGTTCTCGGCTTGAAGGAAAAAGAAAGAATAAAAATTGACGAAGGAAGCAAGGAAAACAGAGTCTTCGTCAACTGGCTGTCAATAGAAAAAAAAGGTCAGGGATGGCCAACTTATCGACGGAGCATGGCTGTATCAATATATTCGCTTCTAATCGGCTTTCCGACATAGAATAAAAACAGCAATATAATCTGTCAATCTGGTACAGGTGACTGACTCCATGCAACGCCACATGCAATTGGCCAAAGAAAAAGTAGCATGACTCTTGAACTAACAAAAACTTAAACACCCTTTCGCTCTACGCAGGAAATCGCGAAAGTTCGAACTCCACGTGAAAGGTTGACAAGATAAGGGAAATGTAGGGAATGAAAGCAGCTCTTTCTTGACTAACAGCTGCGAAAATCGTGGCCGTCGGTATGCGCTTGAATACTATCTGCACCGGATGCATAGTTTCTGAGCGCTAATCCAATATGGTAAACACGAGTTAATTATCTTAGTAAGTTTTGGCAGCATACAGGGCACCTTTGACTGTACACAATCATGTTTTGTGTATAAATTCTTGGCAACTTTTCCAGGAGAAATTCATGGCACTATTGTTGAGTTTTTAACTAGATTCAGGATAACTCCTCTCCTCAGCCATGATTTTCGTAGTCAGGCTCCCATTTAATTATTTCCTTTGTTATATCATAACGGTTCGTACATATTTTCGAAGGACAACACTGATATGCAAGATTATACCCTGTGACCGGCCTTAGGTTCGTACAGGAAGCTTAGTTCGGAATCGGGTAAAAAAAATGTGTTTCGCTTTGTTTTTTGAGGTTTTATGATCTGCTAGTGCAATCAGCGCTGCGAGAACCCCAATCAAACACCCGGAGACACGTCTGGAACTATGCGTTCAGTGTCAGTGGCACTGATCCAAGGTATAGCAACTAAGCTCCGGGAAGCAAGCAAGCAAATTAAGTGTGTCGCAGAATTCTTTTACCAACCTTCCCAATAGTCCCCCTCTAACTCTAAAAAACGATTCCAGCGTTGCTCCCACTATTCGAAGCACTCTTGATAGGGCTAAAGGGTAAATACGGCAACGTTAGAATGTCTTTTTTCTTTGCGAATAACTCTTGCACAATCAATGAGGAATAGGCGGGTGCATTGTCATGGTGTAAGATAAAGCCCTCCATGGCGAGGTCGGGTCGCACACGGAAGACACGTGCTCGCAGCCCCTCCAGGACGCCAACATAGAACTGTCCAATGACTGTTTAGTCGGTACGAGCACATTCATGATTAATGATGCCACCGATCAACATTTCCTTCAGTCGCGACTTTGACATCCTCGATTTCGCTGGCCGTTCCCCGCTTTTCTCCACCCTCCGCTGACTTTGTCTACGGGCCATACACTCGTCTGCATAAGACCTTGGGTGAAAACTGAAAGCACGAGCCCCGTTCTTGACAAATATTGACGAACGATTCACTGTTATACATAAGTATCCGGATTATGACTAAATTACTGGAACTTTATTGCCACTCCTCATATTACTGATATGCGATTCCGCTGGTATCGGCGTCCGAGGTCAAGGTACTGCCAACAGAGGCGGGGCGCTCTCCTGTTGCGATTGATTACAGGTTACTTGCAATTGCATATTCGTTTTCAACGTTATGATCTACATACGTCCGTAAAAACATGGACAAAAACTAATTAGCTTACGGGCACCCTGTTTAAGTCGTTTATGTTACTCGTATGTACATACGTAATTTTACTTCCAGTGCACTGCCTTTTGGACGAGGCGTACCAAAAGGCGCTGCAGAGGAAAACCAGGGCAGCGCAAGAAGAGTACCGAGCCAGAAGAAGGGAGGAGAAAAAACTACTCCGGCAAAAGAAAAGAATCTTCGCATTAAATACGAGCCTTTTACAAGAAAGCCAAAGGCCTTGCGGGAGGCTTCAAAAAGGGCACCCTGGCTCTTCGAAACTGCTAGGGTAATCTTGTCACCGACCCGCAGAGAATAGTGGATGTATTTAAGCAGCACTTCCAGCAGCTGCTTAACGAGTATGACCAAGAGAGAGTGGTAGGGACCGAGGAAATCCCAACTCCAGCCGCTGAAGTAGTCCTCCCACCCAGCATAGAAGAAGTCGGCACAGCTATTCAGAAGCTGAAGAACAACAAGGCCGCAGGCTCAGAAGGCTTGCCATCAGAGCTCTTCAAGGCTGAATTTGGGAAGATGAAAGCATGCCCGACGACTGGAATACCAGCTCTATATACCCCATCCACAAAAAAGGCGATCCTACCTCTTGCAAGAACTATAGAGGTATATCCCTGCTCAATGTCGCATACAAGATCCTGTCCAGCGTATTGTGTGAACGTCTAAAACCATTTTGCACCGCACTAATCGGCAGCTACCAGTGCGGCTTCCGGCCCGCAAATCGACTATAGACCGAATTTTCACACTTCGACAAATCCTGGAAAAGACCAACGAGTTTCGAATCGATACACACAGCATTCATCGTGAAGGACTGTTTGGTGCGATGGCCGAATTCGGGATCCCGGGAAAACTGACCAAGCTATGTCGCGCCACGCTAAAAAAAAAAAAAAAAAATACGCGATGCACCGTGCAACTCGGTTCTAGGACCTCGGAACCATTCGAAACATGCACCGGATTTCGGCAAGGAGATGCGCTGTCATGTGACTTCTTCAACCTGGTGCTGGAGCAGATAATGCGACGGGCAGGCGTCAACAGGGAAGGCACTATCTTTTACAAGTCCATCCAGCTGCTAGGATACGCGGATGATATCGACATCATCGCGTGTTCTCGCCGTGGCATTGTAGAAGCATTCACGGAGATTGAAGAACAGGCGAAACGAGTTGGTCTTAAAATCAATGAGGACAAAACGAAATACATGCTGTCAAGCAAAAACCAATCCGTCGCTCACCACCTGGGACAAAATATAACAATTGACAGCAATAATTTCGAGGTAGTTAAGGAGTTTGTCTACCTCGGGGCAAACGTAAATTCCACAAATGACACCACAGTGTAGATCCGGCATAGAATCGCCCTTGGCAACCGCTGCTACTTCGGCTTGTCCAAACAACTGGGGTCAAAACTCCTCACTCGAAAGACCAAAGTCATGCTTTACAAGACGCTCATTCTGCCAGTCTTGCTGTACGGAGCTGAAAGCTGGACGATAAGCAGGACAGCGGAGCTGATTTTGGGTTCTTTCGAAAGAAAAATTCTGCGCCGGATATATGGTCCTGTCTGTGAGGAAGGTGAATGGAGAAGAAGACACAACCGCGAACTCTACGAGCTGTACCAAGATGTGGATGTAGTCCGGAAGGCAAGGATCCGTCGACTACACTGGCTCGGCCACATCGAGCGCATGGACATTAACGCTCCAGCTAAGAGGGTCTTCGACTCCGAGCCTCCTGGTTCGAAAAGAAGAGGAAGACCGAACTTCCGGTATAAAGACCAAGTAATCGCGGATGTAAGACAACTGGAAGCAGCGTGCCCGGGACCGTCAAGGATGGAAGGCAGCTATAGCCCAGGCTCAGATCCTCCATGGATCGCTGGCCTGATAAGTAAGTAAGTAAGCTCCAACAGATAACAGAAGTCTCCGACAAAAAAAAAAAACGAGTAAAGCCTGCTGGAAAAATGTCAGCGCTTTTTTTCACAAATATGCCATGCTATCCCTTAAAACTCCCCGTCTATGTTAATGGACCAGAGGTAGGGCCTAGTTGTTATTGTAATCGATCCACATATGTACTCACAGTAACCGTTCTGGAAGTCTAGCTTACTTATCCGTCGGATAGTGTTATCATTCGGAAATCACGTTTTATTAACGAAGGATTTAAAACCTTTTTTTCCGAGAGGGAGATTTTACAGCCGCGTTTCGTTGAACGATTTTTCCAGTTCGCATCCAATTAAGGCACGTGGGCTCATCCAATTAACGGATGAAGAGCAAAAAAAAAAAAATCAATCCGCAAAATAAATTAAACGCTGAAGATTAAAGCAATGTAACAAAATAATACAATTAATCCATCACAATCGTATCATTAATAAAAAACTACAATAAAGGCAAACAAACTATTGTTGGATACGCGTCATGCATCCCGCATGCCAGCCAAAGTTCATAGGGTCACATCGTCATAATAATCATGTCCCTTTAGCATACTAGCATGCTGTGTAACGCTTAATTTCCATGGCGAACGCAATTAAATTAATAAATAGTAAACAATTTAATCGGGGGATGAGCGGTTGCAGGAGCAAATATGCATATGTACACATGCCGGTTGTACCGCGCCAATGGGCTGGAGTCCGGAGGCGTGGCATGTGGTCGTAATAAATTACGTTGCATCAACCTGGGTGCCGGTGTTGCATCACCGCAAATAGATTTATTAACACAGCAAATAGGGCAGAGGCAATGGAGTTATATAAATAAAAACAAAAACACAACGACACCATCGTCAAGGAGCACCCGACCCTATGTGGACTTAATTTTTTCCTGCCTTCGATTGAAACGTCGCCAAAGGAGGCGAAGGATTAAGCTCAAGCATAGTATACCAATTCCCATCATTGCGAACAGGATACAGATGGCATCTAGGGAATAGTAGATGAACCAATTCATATTCGCTGCCTTCGTCTGTAAGAGCCCTGGTGATAGGGAATTGTTTAGCAAGTGCTCAATCCACCAAACAGCCGTGGATAATGGGGATGTTTCACGGTTGCGGAACGCCTTCGAAAGCGATGCCATGCGTTGTTTGTATCTGTTGATGATAAATCGATATTTGCATTGAAGGAGGCAAAAATGAACGAAATTCGTGGCGCTTACTTTGGCCGCATAATTTCTTGATGAGCTTCGAGCACCCTCTGCGTGGTAATGTCATCATAGTATAGTAGGACGCCAACTTCCCGGTTAACCACAGCGTGTCCGTTTAAGAATTGATCACCATAAAACGGTGTTACGACGAGAGGTTTCGCGCAGTGAACTGCCTCGATTACGCCCAACATTCCACCATGACCCCAGAATATGTTCACCTTCGGATGACCTGAAAATACATATCAATGCCCAAGTTAAGGAAACCTTAAATTATATTCTCACATAGCAGCAGTAGTTGTGGAGCCCACTTAATGAAAATAATATTTCTATGCTCGATTGGGGGTTTTGGATCATCCCACCTCCATATAACAGACAGATTGAGTTCGGTGATAGCAGCAACGATCGCTTGAAATTTGTTCTCCGGTAGACTAGAACTTCTGACCATAGAACCAAAGCTTATGAAAAGAACAGTAGTATCGTTCGCATTGTTGATGAACGTTTCAATGTCCTACATATATTCCGCCCCTTAATATAAAAAATTAAAAACACATAAATTGTAACAACCTTAGGTAGAGAGGAGTTATCCAATTGGCCAGTCGTGGGAATATGGACGCCACCAATTTCTTTTACCTGCTCCGAAAGAGGTCTATTGCCCATCAGTGTATAATGTTGATTCACCAGCACCAGACTCGTTGCTTTAGCAATTTCACGAACATCGCCTTCGACATTTAAATACTTTTTAATCAACGCATTATCTTGCAACTCCGCCAATCTACGAGCACGTAGACCAACTTAAGTTCAAAAAACATTTCGTTATCTACCAATTACCGATAAAAAAGTTTGATGCCCTTGGTGATGATAAAATTCATTAAACGATCATTCCATCTAAGTTCCTCCGGAAAACCAACAAATGCCGTTTGAATAAACGATGGAAAATCTGGCAAATTCACTCTATCATAGTGCCATGGCATTAGAGCGCAACTGCTTAAGCCTACAATAGGCACCTGAAGCAGGTAAGGCACACCCAGATAACAGTCGGTGTTGAAAAACTCAACTATCACCAAATCGTATGGCTTCTCTGCGTGCCGTCTCAGTATCTCTTCCACATGTCCCGAGTTGAAAAATTTCTCACATGACTCTTGCCCCTCAACGTGAAGGTCATAGAACTCTTCCATCATTACCCATAGTGTTCTCTTCGCCACTTGATCATCCACACCGAAGGCGTCGACCAAGTTCTCATCGCTCAGAAGCAGCTCATTGTAATTCGGATGCCGGACAGTAGTCGCTATGTAGGTCACCACGGTCAGGTTGTGTCCCCTTTCAGCCAAAGCGTTCAAAATAGGATTGTATACCTTGAAGTGACTGTAGCCGTAATGGGGAAACAATCCAAGTATATTACTTTGTTCGGTAGTGGAGAACCAATTAGCAATAAAGAACAGAACGACACTTGATATACTCGTAAATCTCATTATCGACAAGATACTACGTACAGCCGCTTTGACAAAATCCAACCACTAACTGGCACTAAGTGAGCTATGGTTAGTCAGGTTAGTCAGTGGAACCGGAGTTTGGTCGTGTGTGAAGTCGTGAAATCTTCTGTCTCAGATGAATAACAACAAATCAAATGCTTTTGTTTAGGGACACATATGAGCACGAGCAGCAACGCTCTCTGAAGTAAAGACTTGTTGGACATGACGCTAATGATAGGTATTCGTAATCAGAATCAGGTTGCGTAAGTGTGACTGAGTAAGGGGAAGGCGTTGCCAAACAGAAATTCAGTAACTGAAGTATCTTCCAAGTAATACTACACCATTCTGTATGTGTGTATTATAGATTTTTATCGCCGGCATAGTTAAGCTCTAATTGTACTTGAGGCTTTGGCATTGACTATAATAATGACACGTACTCTCCCTGAATAGTGTTCCATAAACACTATCTGCTGTAGATCGTATGTTGTTTTTTAGTTATTTATACCTCGCCAATGGGATTAGTTCAGCAAGATTTACACTGGCTCTAAGCTTACTTACTTTGATGGCGCTACATTTCGGGGTTGACCAGGGCCCCAACCAACAAGCCTCTCCAGCCGGCCGGATCTTTGGCCATCCGCTTCCAGTGCCGCACGCCCAGTTGGTTGAGGTCCCTTTCCACCTGTGCGCGCCACCTTAAATGCGGTCGTCCTCTGCTGTGTCATCCCTCGGGGTTGGAGTCGAACACTCTTCGGGCCGGAACGTTGATGTCCATTCGCTCTACATGGCCTAGCCATCTTAGACGTTGGATCCGAAGACGTCTAACCAGACCGATGTCGCTGTACAGCCCGTACAGTTCTTGGTTGAATCTCCTCCTCCACTCTCTGTTTACACAAACGGGACTAAAGATTGCACGCAGAATTCTCCTCTCGAAACGCCCAAGAGCTTCTTCATCCGCTTTTGACAACGTCCAAGAGGTGATTAAGGATTAAGGTTTTGTAGAGGGATACCTTAGTTTTTCGAGAGAGGGCTCTACTACTCAATTGCCTCTTGAGCCCGAAGAAGCAGCGGTTGGCAAGAGTTATTCTGCGTTTTATCTCAGCGCTGGTGTCGTTGCTGCTTGTCACTATCGAGCCAAGGTAGACGAAGTTCTTCACTACTTCAAAAATATAGCTGCCGAAGGTGACGTCTGACAAAGACGTCGCTGTTGCGCGTATTTCTTGGATGACAGCATATATTTGGTCCTGTCCCCACTTACCCTTAGACCCACTTTAGCCGCTTCTGCTTCAATGCTTGCGAACGCCTCATTGACGTCTCGCTTTGTCCGTCTAATAACGTCAATGTCATCTGCGTAGGCAAGTAATTGTGTGGACTCGAAGTAGATCGTACCTCTTGTATTGGCCGCAGAGTCCCGTACGATTTTTTCAAGTATGATGTTAAAGAAATCACATGACAGTGCCTCACCCTGTCTTAAATCTTTTTTAATATCAAAGGGGTCGGTTAGTTCACCTCCGACCTTAATGGAGCAGCGAGAGATCTCCATAGTCATCCTGCACAGTCTGACGAGTTTGGCAGGAATGTTAAAACATGACATGGTTCTGTATAGCTCGTCTCTATAAACACTGTCATACGCGGCTTTAAAGTCGACGAAAAAATGGTGCGTGTCGACCTGGAATTCATGGGTCTTCTCCAAGATCTGCCGCAGTGTAAATATTTGGTCTATCGTAGACTTTCCTGGTCTGAAACCACACTCGTAGGAACCTATCAGATTGACCACGAACGGCTTCAGGCACTTACACAGTACGGCAGAGAGGATCTTGTACGCGATGTTCAGGAGGGGTCTCCTTTCTTATGGACTGGGCAAACGATACTGAGATTCCATTAATCGGGCATGAATTCTTCCGACCATATCTTGCAGATGAGTTGGTGCACGTTCCTAACCAGCTCATCGCCAGCTGCTTTAAACAGCTCCGCGGGGAGGCCGTCTGCTCCAGCAGCTTTATAAAACTTAAGTTTCGATACCGCTATCTTAGTATCGTCTAAGTCGGCTGGACGGGATTCTCCTTCGTCTTCGTCCATTGTGAATGGTTCGCTCTGCCTGACGGCGGCATTTTGCCTATCATTGCCGTTATACAGTCTGCAGAAGTGGTCCTTCCACAATCTCAGCATGGACTGTGACTCCACTACTAGTTGTCCGTGCTCATCCCTGCAGGCTTCTGCTCTAGCTTTATAGCCTTGGCATGTTCGTTTTACTTTCTGGTAAAATTTTCGAACGTCGTTCCTGCCGTAACATCTCTCCATCTCCTCGATCTCGCGCTTCTCGTGCTCCTTCTTTTTCCTTCTCAGAAGCGCATGCTCCTCCCTCCTTTTCTGTTCATAGAGCTCGCGGGCAGCTCTCGTCCGTCGATGCAATGTGGCCATGTATGCATTCTGTTTCTCTACATGGGCCTGTCTGAACTCATCATCAAACCAGGGGTTTCTCGACGGTGGTGGCTCGAAACCGAGTACATCTGAGGCGGCCCTCTAATGGCGTTTTGACAACGACTCCATTGCTGTTCTATGGTGTCTGCAGATTGCATCGGGACTTGAGAGAGCTTAAGGGAGACTTGATCGGCGAAGTTCCTGGCGGTCTCGTGCGATTGCAGCTTTCCGACGTTAGATTTCGGTGTTCTTATTCGACTCCGTTGATTCCGAGAAATTCGCATCCGTACCTTGGCTGCAACAAGGTAATGATCCGAGTCGATGTTAGCTCCTTGGAAAATTCGGATGTGATGTTGTGTAGGCTGTGCTTGCCAATGATCCTTTCAAATTACCACTAATGCCTGTATTAAACAAAAACTAACGAATCAAGCCACTGCTGAGACGAACCTGAGATGGACCCAAGGGCATAGCTGCCTAGCCATCAGGCAAATCTGGCCTCGACTTGATCGTCGGCGAACCAAAGGACTAATCTCCTTAAAACGAACCGACATCAAGAAAATTGTGAGCATAATCACTGGTCAGTATAATGCACAAATCTTCTTCTTCTTAATGGGCGCTACAGTTCGGGGTGAACCTAAGCCTCGACCAACATGCCCCTCCAGGAAGCACAATCTTTTGCTAGCCTTTTCCATTGCCGCACACCCAGTTGGCTGAGGTCCCCTTCCACCTGTGTGCGCCATCTTAAGTGCGGCCGTCCTCTGTTTCTTCGTCCCTCGGGGTTGGATTCAAAGACTCTCCGGGCTGGAGCTGTGGTGTCCATTCATTCTACATAGCCCAGCCATCTTAGGCGTTGAATCCGTAGACACCTGACTAGACTCATGTCGCTGTACAGCCCGTAAAGTTCGTGGTTGAATCTTCTCCTCCATCCCCCGTCTGCGTTTATAGGCCCGAAAATCACGCGCAAAAATCTTTCTCTCGAACCGACCCAGGGCCTCCTCATCCGCTTTTGATAGTGTCCATGCTTCTGCCCCATACAACAGGATCGGGATGATAAGGGTCTTATATAGAGTCAACTTTGTCGTTCGGGAGAGGGCTCTATTACTCAGTTGCCTCCTGAGCCCAAAGAAACAGCGATTGGCAAGAGTGTTTCTGCGTTTGATGTCGGAACTGATGTCGTTGTTCCAGGTCACTGAGGCACGTCCTTAACTACCTCGAACTTATATCTGCAAATACAAACGTTCTGGCCAAGACGTCGGTGGTGAGCGTCCTTTTTTGATGACAGCATATATTTAGTTTTGCCCTCGTTTACCGCCAAACCGATTTTCGCCGCCTCCATCTCAATACTCGCAAACGCCTCATTGACATCTCGCTGCGACCTACCTATTAAGTCAATATCGTCGGCGTATGCAAGGAGTTGCGAGGATTTGAAATAGATTGTGCCTCTTGTATTGGCCAGTGATTTTTGCACAATCATTTCAAATATGATGTTGGATGTTGCCTTAATCCTTTTTTGACATCAAAACTATAGGTAAGGTGTTCACCGATTCGGATGGAGCAGCGAACATTCTCCAAAGTCATTCTGCATAGTCTGACGAGTTTAGCAGGTATGTATGTCAAAGGTAGACATAGCGTTGTATAGCTCGTCTCTAATTACGCTGTCGTATGCGGCTTTGAAGTCGACAAATAGGTGGTGAGTGTCGACTTGAAATTCATTGGTTTTTTCCAGGATCTGCCGTAGTGTGAAGATTTGGTCGATGGTGGACTTCCCTGGCCTGAATCCGCACTGATAAGGACCTATCAGCTTATTTACAAAAGGGTTTAGGCGTTCACACAAAACGGCAGAGAAGATTTTGTAGGCGATGTTAAGGAGATTTATTCCTCTATAGTTGGCGCAATCAGAGGGGTCTCCTTTCTTGTGGATCGGGCATACGATGCTGAGACTCTATTCCTCGGGCATGCATTCCTCTGACCATATCTTACAGATGAGCTGGTGCATGCTCCTAACCAGGTCATCCCCAGCTGCCTTGAAGAGCTCAGCAGACGGTCTGTCTGCGCCAGCAGCTTTATTCGACTTGAGCTTCGATATGGCAATCTTAACTTCGTCGAGGTCAGGGGGACAGGATTCTCTGTGGTCTCCGTCGATTAGAAATGGATCATTCTGCCTGACAGCGGTATATTGACTAACATCGCCGTTATACGGTCTGCAGAAAGGGTTTTCCATATTCTCAGCATCGACTGTGATTCTACTACTAGGTGTCCGTTCTCATCCCTGCAGGCTTCCGTTCTGGCTTTATAACCCTCGCATGTTCGCTTTATCTGTTGATAAAATGCCTGCAGTAACACCTCTCCAAATCCTCAATCGCGCGCTTCTCGTGCTCTTTCTTCTTTCTTCTAAGAAGTTTATGCTCCTCCCTTCTTTTTAACTCGTAGAGCTCACGAGCTGCTCTTGTTCTTTTATGTAGCTAGGCCTTATATGCATCCTGCTTCGCTGTATGAATCCTCCTGCACTCGTCATCGAACGTCATCGAACGCCATCGAACCTTCGGATGCAGGGCTTTTCAGGGCTTGTTTGCATAAGGCTAGGCCTTATATGCAACCTGCTTCGCTGTATGAATCCTCCTGCACTCGTCATCGAACGTCATCGAACGCCATCGAACCTTTGGATGCAGAGCTTTTCAGGGCTTGTTTGCAAAGGCTCCACTGCTGTTCTATTGACAGCCTGGAGGATTGAAATGTATTGGAGTGCTTAAGGGAGACGCGATGGGTCCCGAGCGGTTTCTGCACAATGCACAAATACTTACGCAAATTTTGAATGACTTCTGTAGAAGCTATAAGGACGAAGAGGAGGATGAATCCATCCAACACCTGCTCTGCGCCTGTCCGGCCCTCTGCCAAAACAGGAAACAATACCTAGGATCTTACTACCAAATCGTTCTGAGTATGACTGACAATTAAAACGTCAGGCTTTACTATTCAAATGTTAGATTTTACACATCGAAACCCAACTACCTACCTATGTACGTACGCATCAGAGATAAATATAGAGATGGCAATCCGATGGCTTTGACAGTCATTTTAACAGATAGCCCCTACAAACGCGTGGCGGTTTGACGGCATCTTGATTACGTCATTCAGCCTTGTTCCGACCAGTTCCGACGTCTTGACTCTACACATCGACGGCTTGAGACTACCATTGTGTTAGTCAAATGTACGTCGTTTTCAAACGAGAATAACACGTATAGTATCGGTGTATTACAAATGCAACAACCAACCCTTGCGGCGATCACAGGGCGGACGTACGAAGGTTTTCCATCTCTTTATTTATCTCTGGTACGCATTAAGTCGTCCTTCCCATACAACTTACTTACTTACTTATCAGGCCAGCGATCCATGGAGGATCTGAGCCTGAGCTATAGCTGCCTTCCATCCTTGACGGTCCCGGGCACGCTGCTTCCAGTTGTCAAGACCAAGATGTCCTACATCCGCGATTACTTGGTCTTTATACCGGAGGTTCGGTCTTCCTCTTCTTCTCGAACCAGGAGGCTTGGAGTCGAAGACCCTCTTAGCTGGAGCGTTGATGTCCATGCGCTCGATGTGGCCGAGCCAGTGTAGTCGACGGATCCTTGCCTTCCGGACTACATCCACATCTTGGTACAGCTCGTAGAGTTCGCGGTTGTGTCTTCTTCTCCATTCACCTTCCTCACAGACAGGACCAAATATCCGGCGCAGAATTTTTCTTTCGAAAGAACCCAAAATCAGCTCCGCTGTCCTGCTTATCGTCCAGCTTTCAGCTCCGTACAGCAAGGCTGGCAGATTGAACGTTTTGTAAAGCATGACTTTGGTCTTTCGAGTGAGGAGTTTTCACTCCAGTTGTTTGGACAAGCCGAAGTAGCAGCGGTTGCCAAGGGCGATTCTATGCCGGATCTCCACTGTGGTGTCATTTGTGGAATTTACGTTTGCCCCGAGGTAGACAAACTCCTTAACTACCTCGAAATTGTAGCTGTCAATGGTTATATTTTGTCACAGGTGGTGAGCGACGGATTGGTTTTTGCTTGACAGCATGTATTTCGTTTTGTCCTCATTGATCTTAAGACCAACTCGTTTCGCCTGTTCTTCAATCGCCGTGAATGCTTCCACAATGCCACGGCGAGAGCAGGCGATGATGTCGATATCATCCGCGTATCCTAGCAGCTGGATGGACTTGTAAAAGATAGTGCCTTCCCTGTTGACGCCTGCCCGTCACACTATCTGCTCCAGCACCAGGTTGAAGAAGTTACATGACAGCGCATCTCTTGCCGAAATCCGGTGCATGTTTCGAATGGTTCCGAGGTCCTAGAACCGAATTACACGGTGCATCGCGTGTTTTTTAGCGTGGCGCGACACAACTGGATCAGTTTTACCGGGATCCCGAATTCGGCCATCGCACCAAACAGTTCTTCACGATGAATGCTGTCGTATGCGGCTTTGAAATCGATGAAAAGATGGTGTGTATCGATTCGAAACACGTTGGTCTTTTCCAGGATTTGTCGAAGTGTGAAAATTTGGTCTATAGTCGATTTTCCGGGCCGGAAGCCGCACTGGTAGCTGCCGATTAGTGCGGTGCAAAATGGCTTTAGACGTTCACACAATACGCTGGACAGGATCTTGTATGCGACATTGAGCAGGGATATACCTCTATAGTTCTTGCAAGAGGTAGGATCGCCTTTTTTGTGGATGGGGCATATAGAGCTGGTATTCCAGTCGTCGGGCATGTTTTCATCTTCCCAAATTCTGCAGATGATCTGGTGCATGCTCCCCACCAGAACATCACCGCCAGCCTTGAAGAGCTCTCATGGCAAGCCATCTGAGCCTACGGCCTTGTTGTTCTTCAGCTTCTGAATAGCTGTGCCGATTTCTTCGATGCTGGGTGGGAGGACTACTTCAGTGGCTGGAGTTGGGATTTCCTCGGTCCCTACCACTCTCTCTTGGTCATGCTCGTTAAGCAGCTGCTGGAAATGCTGCTTAACTACATCCACTATTCCCTGCGGGTCGGTGACAAGATTACCCTTGCAGTTTCGGAGAGCCTGGGTGCCCTTTTTGAAGCCTCCTGCAAGGCCTTTGGCTTTCTTGTAAGAGGCTCGTATTTAATGTTTATCCCTAGACTCCTCGATATCCTTGAGCTGGGAGGCTGCGAAGATTATTTTCTTTTGTCGCAGTGGTTTTTTCTCCTCCCTTCTTCTAGCTCGGTACTCTTCTTGCGCTGCCCTGGTTTTCCTCTGCAGCGTCTTTTGGTACGCCACGTCGGTTGTTGCCTTTTTCTGCCCACACTCACCATCATACTACGGGTTTCTTGTTGGGGGTGGTAGGTATCCTAAGGTGGTTTCGGCTTCTTCCTGAATGGCTGAGCGGCAATGCAGCCACATGTTATTGGCATTTGTGTTCGACGTAGGCATACCGTAGAGTCCTTCGCTCAGCTGGTCCCTGTAGACTCTGGCAACCTCCAGTGTGCTCAGGCGCCCAATGTCGAACCTCCTCCTGATGGGCTGGTGCAGCTTTCTGACATTGGACAGTCGAGCTCTGAATCTTGCTGCTACGAGGAAGTGGTCAGAGTCGACATTTGCCCCCCTGGATGTTCGCACATCCAGGATGTTTGACGAGTGCCTTGCGTCAATGAGCACATGGTCGATTTGGTTGGCTGTTCGACCGTCCGGAGATCGCCAGGTTGCTGTGTGGATTCGCTTGCGAGGGAATCTTGTGCTACTTATCACCGCCTTACGAGCTGTCGCAAAGTCAGCAAATCGGAAGCCGTTATCTGTTGTTGTATCGTGGAAGCTGTGCTTTCCGATCACTCCGCCAAGGGTGTTCTCCTTACCGATTTTGGCGTTGAAGTCCCCGAGCACGATTTTTACATCGTACTCCGGACAAGCTCCGTAGGCGTTGTCCAGGAGGTCATAGAAGTCCTCCTTGATAGGGTCTTCAGCCTCGTCGGTAGGGGCGTGTGCACATATAAGGCTGATGTTATAAAATCTGCCTCTGATGCGGATGACAGCCAGGCGATCACTTATTGGTTTAAAGTCGATGACCTTCGACCTTAACCGCTATCCAAGACAAATCCGCATCCCAGTAAGTGCAGTCTTTTGTGACAGCTGTAATAAATGTCGCAATTTTTCTTCCTAATCATACCGTTTCCTATCCAGCGTATTTCCTGGACCGCAGTAATATCCGCCTTGTACTGCGTGAGGATTCCTTCTAGTTTATGAGCAGCTCCGGGAGTGTACAGGGTTCTGTCATTCCAGGAGCATACTCGCAAATCGTGTTCCTTTTTCGTGCGTTGTCGTCGTCGAGTATCCGTCCGTGTATCCGAGGCATCTTGCTCATTCATAACTTTTCTTTCTTTTTACGTGGGCGGATTGGTAGCCCGCCGCACAACCGCCATTCTGGTCGGGGTTTTGTCGCTGCATACGTTTGTTCACCTCCCAACGGTTGTTGAAGAGGCTATCCAGGGGGCGCCGCGAGGTGGCCGTATGTCAACTTGACCCGGGTATTTAAGCAGGGATCGTTGCTGGCATCTCGCCAGGTTGAGAGCGATCAACAACTTTACCCTGTATGTCCGGGCCCATGCCCTCTACATACAACACAATCAGCAATAAGATTTTCCAAAAAGAAAAAATCCCAATGATACTCATATCCGACCACCCTGTACCCCATCGCTGACATTTAGTACAGCCAACAACCAGCGAAACGTATTCAGCCACACTTGTCATGAGTGAACGCTGCGATGAACCGTTCACAAATTCACCATTTGTATTGTACGTGACCCGATTGTACTTCCGAACATTTTTTTCTTTTTTTTTTTTCGTGTATTAAATCGTCAAAATGGTGTTGCTCGGGAGCGTGCGATGATTTCTTTCAACTAAATTTCCAAAGTGATGTTATTTTAACGCGCAATTGTGTAGAAAAATCTATCTTGGATCGTATTTAATCGGATTGCGATGAGAAAAATGTTCAATTGCATGTGAAAGTGCTGTTTTTTGATTATTTATTGTTCGACTATATGTAGTCCGGTGCTTTTTGATTGAGAGTTGAATTTGCATACACAATGGCGTCTCGGTCGTCGTCGCCATCAAAACAAATTAAAATCGCGACATCGGATATTGTTAATAATTCGGTAGAAGCTCCACGGCATGTGGATAGGGTTTTGTTGAACGGGCGCGCTGATGCGACCGCTTCTCCGGTAGCCGTAGGAAAACCAAACATTGCTGGAGCCAAAATGGCTGCTGAGGTGAATCATATAAAAGGCGGTGGAGATGAAAAACTGTCAAAGGAGCCCGCCGAGAATCGCGAAGTTCTTGCTGGAAACGAGCTCTTCCATGCACCAGGTGAGATGTTGTTGAAGAAGTGTACGACGTTGGTGGTTGAGGGTGAAAAGCAAACGATCATTGTGCCTAGCAGGCAAGGTGATTCTACTAAAGGTACGTGACGAAATCGAACACTCCAATTGGGTGTTCACTGAAAAAATTTCTCTGTGATATTCGTAGATGAACAGCAGTCGCAAAGTCATAAAAAGAAGAAAAAAGAAAAGGATCGGTACCGCGATAGGGATAGAGAAAGAGAAAAGGGTAAGGATCGTGACCGACACCATCACAGGGAGTCGGAGAAGAAGGATCGCCCGAAGGAGAAAGGCGATAAAGAGTCAAAGGATCATAGTCGTCGAAAGCATGCAGATGGCGAAAAGTGTCGCGATGAAAAAAGCCGACAAAGTGATCGTGATCTTGACCGAAGCAGTAGCAAACACAAATCCTCTCGAGATCGAAATAACGTAAGTTGATGGATCCGGTTAGTTAGTTACTAAGAACCCACAGAGAGCTTGTTGCTTCTTTAGTAGAGCATCCCCTTAACGACTTACGTATTTCTTTTTAACAGGAAAGGCGAAGAAGTTCGGAAAGCAGCCGCAGCAATCATTCTTCCAATTCCTTAAGCTCAATATCTAAAGACCTTACGGCCGTGGTGCTGCACAGGCGCAATTCTGTTGGGAAACAAGATGAGCAAATATCTACTTCGGAGAAAGCTGATAAAACCAACATACCAATGGCTACGGACAACGAGGTTCCGCTGATGGCTGAGATAAAACCAGAAGCAAACAGTAGCTCCATTGTTATACAAGAAACGTCGTCGAAAGCGCAAGACATAGGTTTCTGTGTTTTACCAAAGCCAGAAGAAACCCTTGTGTCTTCGTTAGATAACCTCGATTCGGCGGTAAAACATTGTCCTGGTGAACCGAAAAACGAGATTGTAGCAACCGTACCACTTGAGATTAAACAGGAATTCGCTGGCGGTATAGTTAACCTAAAGCAAGAGTCAACGGACGAGCACAACGAGTCTTCATTGACGGAGAAAGTATTACCAGAGCCGACACCTATCACAATGATTAAAATAGAAACCGACGAACCAATGCAGGTCGACATCGATTCACAAGCTGGTGGTTTGTCTGCGATTGACAACGATGCTTCAACTCCAAAAGCAACTTTCTTATCTGTGATTGTTAAGAATAAAACGATGAACATGCCTGTATCCGGGGATAACGAGAAAGTATTAGAAGCCAGAAAGCCGGATACGTCAGTGAAGAAAGTCGAGAAAACTCGCGACGAGGTAACGAGAGTTCTGGACTTTAATGATATCACTACTAAGGAAGCAGGAGGTAAACAGGCAGCTTCAGCTGTGATAAACACGACTTGCAACTCTACTGCAGCAAACGAACAGCCCCCATTCACTAAGACTGCATCTAAGTCGTTTGCAGCGCCGGTGTCGGTTAATCACAACAACAATCATATGAGCAAGCAATCGGACAGCAGTAAATTTCAACACCCGGCACTTAAGCCGCCGAATCTCTCGAATTCTGTTTCCCAAGCGACCACACCAAAGGCTAATCATGAGACTAAAACTAATCATTCCTTGTCCTCGCAAAGCAACTCGCAACACCCACGCAAAAACAGTACGGGCAGCAACAGCAGCAGTAGCAATCATCATAAATCAGGAAAACACTCTTCGTCCTCGTCGTCCAGCAGCCGAGAGTGTTCCAAATGCTATAAGCGTTCGAAGGTTCGACGAACCAGTGTTGGTACTCAGTGTATGCAGCACGCACCATTGTCGACCAACCTCGAAAGGGTACCAATTATCCACCGTGACATGAATTGCCACCGCACCGGATTGGAACATCTCAAGTACGCGAGGTTTTTCCGCATCGAAGTGCATCCGAATGGAGGAGCATCAGTGGTGCATTTGTATCAGAACGAAATTGATTCGCTGAGCCCATCGGAAATGAACGAGTTGGTCGACGAGTTCTTCAGCATATGTTTTGCCGAAGACGATGAGGGATATGCTCACCACGTGATGGGAATTGTTCACGATTCCGCGGCTTACTTGCCCGATTTGCTCGAACACATGGCCGAGAATTATTCAACATTGACCGTGAAAGCCGGTGTGCTTGGTCGCAATTCAGACATAGAGACATGCACAATGAGCCAATACAACGAACAGGTAATCACGACGAGGAAGCATGATATGGAGAAGGTGATACTGATCCTACTACTGCGTCTTTCAGGTTGTTAAAAACTATTCTCAAGGAACATTTCGGTATGGGCCGTTGCATCAGATTAGCTTGGTTGGTAAGGTACACGAGGAGGTTGGCGGTTACTTCCCTGACCTACTCGGTCGTATCGAACATAACCCATTTTTGAAAAAGGTATGTCGGCCGCCGGAATGTGTTGTTTATCGAATGATGTTCAATGTTTGTTTATAGACTATGCCCTGGGGCGTAAACTCGATTTTACAAACTGACCCGAGACTTTCCAACGACGGACCAATCTTATGGATTCGAGCAGGGGAGCAATTGGTACCTACTGCCGAGTTAAACAGCAAAACACCACTCAAAAGACAAAGGTATGTAGGCAACTGTAGGTTTTTAATGAGCTCTAGTCAAGGATCCATTGCATGGACAGTAAAATGCATGAATGGTATGGAACGTTGATACATTATCTAATCAGAGAAATAGATGATTTGACTGTTAGAGGAAGAATCAAAGTTCCAAACACAACGCGCCATACAGCGTCGTGCTTATTATACTTTTTTCCTTTCCATTTTAACAGGACGCGAATAAATGAGTTGAGGAACCTGCAATATTTGCCCAGACTATCGGAGGCCAGAGAAACCATGATTGAGGACCGGACCAAGGCTCATGCCGATCACGTCGGCCATGGCCATGAGCGAATAACCACCGCAGCAGTTGGTAAGCTATTAAAACCAATCTGGACTTCTACTTAATAGTAAGACATGACCATATTCACTAGGTATCCTAAAAGCGGTTCATTGCGGTCAATCATACACGCAAAATCGCGTAACAAAAGATGTAGTCGCATTCGCGGCACAAGACTTTAATTACTTAGTGGAAATGCTGCAGCTAGATCTGCACGAGCCACCCATATCCCAGTGCGTGCAATGGATCGAAGATGCAAAATTGAACCAATTGCGCCGAGAAGGTATTCGCTACTCTCGCATACAACTATGTGATAACGACATCTATTTCCTACCGCGAAATATTATTCATCAATTCCGTACGGTGACTGCAGTGACCAGTATAGGTAAACCCTACTTACAACAACTTAGCATCCTTAAATTGACTTTACGTACTCCCACTAGCCTGGCATCTTCGCTTAAGACAGTATTACCCCGGCCAAGAGGTAATCAACGAGAAGAACAATCCTATCCTAGCTGAACCGCCTCACTACAAGGAGAAACAAACCATTCTACCCCATCCTATATCGCTAATCGAAGAGAAAAAATCGACACCTTGCAAACGAAGTCACGACGGAAAGGTTAAAAAGTCGACGGAGAAGAAAATCATCGACATCGATAAGCGACGATCAAGCGAAAGTGGCGCGGAAGACATCAAAGAGACAGATCGAACGACAACATCAAGTAAAAAATCGAAAATGTCTAAAGAAGAGGCTAAGATCGATATGAGAAAGTTAGTTCTCGACCCTCATAAATCGCATAAGAGTTGCTCCTCCACTTCGAACTCGACATGTTCCCACAAACACAAGAGTTCATCGAGTGCAAACAAAACCAGTGAAACTACTAGTAGTAATAATTGCATAGGTGATAGTAAGGATATTTTAAGGCACACAACCAACAAGAGTAAGGGGAAATCGTCATCCTCGTCGAAGGGTAATAACAGTTTGCATCGGCATCGGGACAGTGACCGAAGTCGAAAAGATATGAACTCGTCCGGTTCGTCTTCATCGAAGACAAGTGCAGCAGTAGCAGCGCAAGATCTATCACAACACAATGACAGCCTTAAGAAATGCATACAAACTCTTGTGACAACTTCGACGACTTTGGCGACGACTCCTAGTTCGGATTCTCAATCAAATACAGAGCAGAAACGAAGTCATTTGAAAATACCCGAACCCCCACTGCCCACTCCGTCGGCTTTCGCACTCAAGGATGCCTATCTTAACAGTTTGAATCAAAAACAGCCTGAAATCAAAATCCAAGTACAAATCATCTCCGACGAGAAAACACAACATCCGTCATCTGGCGGTAATGGCAGCGAGACCACACACAAATCGACTACTACTACTACTACTACTAAGGACGAGCAACTAGTGCATGTTATCACGGACAATGATAATTCACATAATCTACTAATAACTCCTCATGACGATCAGCTTATCGTGGATCACGAAGAGGAAGTTGTGATTTCGGAAGAAATAAGCATGGACACAATAGCGCCACCGCCACCGTTGCCACCTCTTCCTCCACCGCCGAAAGAATCGCCTCCTCCCTTACCACCTGCACCAGTTTCTTCACCTTTCCGAATAATCCCGCCCATACCTCCAATACCGCCACCGCCGCCACCACCACCTCCGGCGCCAATCAATAACTTGTCATCACTTGAAAATTCAGCCGCAGCCTTACCAGAATGTCGGACAAAAGCCTTCAATCGGACACAATCGTCTCAGCTATTCTCCTCTGTCTCATCATCGTCATCGTCAATTAACCGAAGCAATCGTGCTACCGAATCATCCCAATCCGACCTGCTCAGCTCGATAATGGCTAGTATGGACAGTACGACGGGGAGCACGCGAAACAACATCACATCGTCCTCTTCTTTCTAGTTTACACCATAAAGAATCACTCAATCTACTCTCGGTTTAACTTATTTTACTCCTCACTTCCTATCTTAATCCTTAGTTTAAACCTCCTATCCTCTTCCTTTCATTTCTCAATGCCAATACCATGTGCATGTTGTGTTGTTACCCATTAAGGACACTGTCTCACTGTCAGCTAATCAAAACCGTAAGTTATATCTAAATATGTAAATAAAAGTTACTACTACACGTACACATAAACACACACACACACGTATAAATATACATATATATCTATATTTATATGTAGCTACTTAATACCGTTAAGCGAAGTATAAAGAGAAAATAAAAAAAAAGAACTTATTCGTCCACATTCGTGTGTAGTCGGGATCGTTTCATTTACGGCTATTGAGCGCTGCTAGCAGCTCTGTCCGGATAGGAAAAGACCTGTAAGGCGAGCGGCTGCGATCGTTTTCGGACCACAACTGGATACTCTTCAAAATCCATGTCGAAGTACTGACTTTACTGTTTTACTGTCGATTGCAGGGAAACTCTGGAGACCTTGCTAGGGCTACATTTGCTGGCTCTACTCCCAAACGAATGCTTTTTTGACAGAAATTATGAGTTAGCTTTACGTGGGCACCTACCTTTACGGTTTAATCCCACGGTGGGCCTACCCACAATCGGGACCAAGAAAGCATTGGTCAATGCCCCAGAGTACGAATACTCTGGGCTGGAATCGGCTAAGGTGATAGTCACTTTGGTGACAGTCATATGTGACTATCATCATCTTTTGGTATCGGGTAAGATTCTTCTTCTTCTTAGTGGGCGCTACAGTTGGGGGTGAACCTGGGCCTCAACCAACATGCCCCTCCATCTAGCACGATCTTTCGCTAGCCTTTTCCATTGCCGCACACCCAGTTGGCTGAGGTCCCCTTCCACCTGTGTGCGCCAACTTAAGTGCGGCCGTCCTCTGCTTCTTCGTCCCTCGGGGTTGGATTCAAAGACTCTCCGGGCTGGAGCTGTGGTGTCCATACGCTCTACATGGCCCAGCCATCTTAGGCGTTGAAACCGTAGACGTCTGACTAGCCTCATGTCGCTGTACAGCCCGTAAAGTTCGTGGTTGAATCTTCTGCTCCATCCCCCGTCTGCGTTTATAGGCCCAAAAATCACGCGCAAAATCTTTCTCTCGAACCGACCAAGGGCCTCCTCATCCGCTTTTGATACTGTCCATGCTTCTGCGTCGTACAGTAGGACCGGGATGATAAGGGTCTTATATAGAGTCAACTTTGTCGTTCGGGAGAGGGCTCTATTACTCAGTTGCCTCCTGAGCCCAAAGAAACAGCGATTGGCAAGAGTGTTTCTGCGTTTGATTTCGGAACTGATGTCGTTGTTCCAGGTCACTGCGGAGCCAAGGTAGACGAAGTCCTTAACTAGGTAGGTAGGTAAGATCGTAGCCTTCCCAGAGATGGGAAGAACACACATAGGCCAGGGAGGCCCGTTGTGTAGCTACGAGGGGGTTTAGCCCCCTATTCGTGGAACCATTTAGTGCTTCTTAAGAAATTAAGAAGATCAGATATCCCTACTTGCTGAACTTCGGTCAGATCGTTAAGGAGGTATGATCCTAGGTATCGTTTCCTGATTGTGCAGAATGCCGGGCAGGCGCAGAGGAGGTGATGGATGGATTCGACCTCTTCCTCGTCTAGACAGCTCCTACAAAAATCATTCGGAGTGATACCTAGTTTTTGCGCGTGACTGCCAATAAGACAGTGTCCTGTGATGACACCTATGACTTTATAGATGTCAGTTCGATTTAGGGAAATAATACTCCTAGTCCGTTGACTATCGAGCCGGGGCCAGATTTGCCTGGTGATGAGGCAGGTGTGTCCCTGAGTCCATCTCCGGTTCGTCTCGGCCCTGGCGAGGGTAGTGAGATTGTGTTTAATGGTTGCGAAGGGTATACCCTCACAAACCACAGTTGATTGTAGCGTCGTTCCTTTTTTGGCGAGTGTGTCGGCTCTTTCATTTCCAGTGATGTCGCTGTGTCCCGGTACCCATATAAGTCGTATGTTGAACTGTTCAGCCATCTCATTAAGAGATAGGCGACAGTCGAGGCTAGTTTTTGATGTGTACACATAGGACTCCAGCGACTTTGCTATCCGTGAGAATGTGGATATCCGTGGTGGATATCACGTTCCACTTCAGCCAGGACAGAGCCTCTTTTATTGTCAACAGTTCCGCCTGGAAAACGCTGCAGTGAGGTCCTTAACTACCTCGAACTTATATCTGCCAATACAAACGTTCTGGCCAAGACGTCGGTGGTGAGCGTCCTTTTTTGATGACAGCATATATTTAGTTTTGCCCTCGTTTACCGCCAAACCGATTTTCGCCGCCTCCATCTCAATACTCGCAAACGCCTCATTGACATCTCGCTGCGACCTACCTATTAAGTCAATATCGTCGGCGTATGCAAGGAGTTGCGAGGATTTGAAATAGATTGTGCCTCTTGTATTGGCCAGTGATTTTTGCACAATCATTTCAAATATGATGTTGGATGTTGCATAAATCCTTTTTTGACATCAAAACTATCGGTAAGGTGTTCACCGATTCGGATGGAGCAGCGAGCATTCTCCAAAGTCATCTTGCATAGTCTGACGAGTTTAACAGGTATGTCAAAGGTAGACATAGCGTTGTATAGCTCGTCTCTAATTACGCTTTCGTATTCGGCTTTGAAAGCGACAAATAGGTGGTGAGTGTCGACTTGGAATTCATTGGTTTTTCCAGGATCTGCCGTAGTGTGAAGATTTGGTCGATGGTGGACTTCCCTGGCCTGAATCCGAACTGATAAGGATCAATCAGCTTATTTAAAAAAGGCTTCAGGCATTCACACAAAACGGCAGAGAAGATTTTGTAGGCGATGTTAGGGAGACTTATTCCTCTATAGTTGGCGCAATCAGAGGGGTCTCCTTTCTTATGGATCGGGCATACGATGCTGAGACTCCATTCCTCGGGCATGCTTTCCTCTAACCATATCTTACGGATGAGCTGGTGTATGCTCCTAAGATCATCCCCAGCTGCCTTGAAGAGCTCAGCAGACAGTCCGTCTGCGCCAGCAGCTTTATTGGACTTGAGCTTCGATATGGCAATCTTAACTTCATCGAGGTCAGGGGAAGAGGATTCTCTGCGGCCTCAGTCGATTAGAAATGGATCATTCTGCCTGACACCGGTATATTGACTAACATCGCCGTTATACAGTCTGCAGAAGTGGTTTTTCCATATTCTCAGCATCGACTGCGGTTCTATTACTAGGTGTCCGTTCTCATCCCTGCAGGCTTCCGTTCTGGCTTTATAACCTTGGCATGTCGCTTTATCTGTTGATAAAACTTTCGAACGTCACGCCTGCAGTAACACCTCTCCAAATCCTCAATCGCGCGCTTCTCGTGCTCTTTCTTCTAAGAAAGATTATCACAAAAAAAGTTTAGAAAAGGAGCAACACTTGCTTTTTCGGAATTGTATGTATGTATGTTGGCGTTACAGCCCATGAAGGACCAGAGCCGAGCTTCTCTTAATCACCCATGTTGTGTGTGATTTAATTTTCCCATAGGTGAAAGGGACCTACAGTTTTATTGCCGGTTCCGAACGGCGAATTTCGAGAAGCTTTTCATGACAATTTTACTACAGGGGGTTTTGTCAGAACCCCGCTGCTGAGGAGAAACACCGAGAAAAACACGTTCGATGACATGGCTGTGTCGGGATTCGATCCCGAGTCATCGGCGTCAGAGGCCAACACACTACCCACTGCACCACGGTGCTCTCATATGCAGCTTTGAAATCGACGAAGAGGTTGTGAGTGTCGATTTGGTATTCCTTCTCCAAGATCTGCCGTAGCGTAAATATTTGGTTTATTGTGGATTTAATTGGCCTGAAACCAAACTGATAAGAGCCGATTAGGTTATCCACAAACGGTTTCAGGCGTTCACACAGTACAGCAAAGAAGATCTTATATGCGTTGTTAAGGAGACTAATTTCCCTATAGTTGGCGCAGTTATAGGGGTCTCATGCATGATTTCCTCCGACCATACCTTGCAAATGGGATGGTGCATGCAACTTACCAGCTCATCTCCAGCCGCCTTAAGAAGCTCAGCAGACAGGCCGTCTGCGCCCGCAGCTTTACTTAAGTCTCAAGACTTATGTAAGTCTTGATATCGTCTAGTTCGGGTGGACGGAATTCTCCTACATCGTCGGCCATTACGAACGGATCGTTCTGCCTGACAGCGGTATCTTGTCTGTCATCGACGTTATACAGTCTACAGAAGTGATCTCAGCATCGACTGTGACTCTACTACCAGTTCTCCATTTTCGTCCCTGCAGGCCGCCGCTCTAGCTTTGTAACCATGGCATGTTCGTTTTACCTTATTACCTGCGGAAGCATCTCTCCAACCCCTCTATCTCACGCTTTCCGTGCTCTCTCTTCTTTCTTCTGAGAAGCGTCTGTTCGTTCCTCTCTTCTCTTCTGCTCATAGATTTCGCGAGCAGCTTTCGTCCGTCGTTGCAGTGTGGCTTTATATGCTTCTTGTTTTGCTGCATGGGCTTGTTCGCATTGTTCATCGAACCAGGGGCTTCTAGGTGGTGGCGGTTTGATACCCAGCACCTCTGAGGCAGCGTCTCTGACGGCGCTCTGGTAATGCGCCCATTCCAACTCTATTGCTTTTGCTGCTGTGGGCTGATTTTGAGAGAGCTTGGTGGAGACACGATCGGCAAAGATTCTGGCAGTCTCTTGCGATTGTAGCTAATCGATTAGCCTAAGTCCGTTGTCGGATGTGTTGGATGTCGGTGTTATGGGGGCTATGCTTTCCTATGATCGACTCAAATATGTCCTCTTTGCCCAGTTTTGCATTCAAATCTCCTAAAACTATTTTTGTGTCGTAGCTGGGGCATTCGTGGCGCAGTGGTTGGTGTGTTGGACTCCAGCGCACGATGAGCGAGTTCGGATCCCGATAACACCAACGCCATCGAATGGTTATTTCGGGGCGTCCCTCCTCAGCGGGGTACTGATAAAATCCCCCGTAGTTTACTTGCCAAGAAAAAGCTTCTCGACTCAAGCTGTTTGGAATCGCTATTAAACTGTAGGTTCCTTTCACCTGTGTGAAAAGTAAATCACACACAACATGGGTGATTGAGAGAAGCTTGGCTCTGGCCCTTCACGAGCTGTAACGCCACCAAAGCAAGCAAACAAGCTGGGGTATTGGGCATAGGTTCTGTCTAGGAGATCGTAGAATTCTTCTTTGAGTCGATCGTCCTTTTCTTCCGTTGGGGCATGAGCGCATATCAAGCAAATATTTCCAAATTTAGTTTTGATGCGGATTGTTATGAGGCGTTCGATTACATCCCGGAGATCATCATGAAAAGCCGCGAAAAAAACATCAGTTGATGTACGACCAGTTGTAGAAATCAAGCAACCTACAGCCAGCAGTACGGTGGTTGCACATTGGCGCCATTGACCTATTGGAGAATAGCCATCCAGTGTAACAGACACTGCCGCAGTTGTCACAACACCCATGCAGAGGAAACTCTGCGAATGTCCAGCACTGGCAAGCCACAGATTCTGTGCCTTTGGCAAATCGAAGATCTTCCGGAGAATAAATCTTGCCATCAGGTGCTACTGGGAGAGAGGTAGCGAGCAAACAGACCAAAGAAGTTGATCGTGTTTAACAGGGCAAACGCCAGCTTCGATCTCTCTCCCTGCTCAATCCTCAGCCTCCTTGTGGCCTCCCTAGATAGTTGACCTAGCATCAAGGGGGCAGAGAACCAATGTATGCAGTGAAACGACCCCTTGTTCCTGGGGAAAGAGGAAGCTGGCCCCCCATGTTGGGGGTTGTGCTTAGGGGTAACATCCCTATCACGGAAATACAAGTTGTTCCGAAGCAAACCCGAAGCCTCGGATACAAACCTGATGATCTCTGTATATGGTTCGATTACTTGGGAGTCTGCACCTGAAATGTGAGGTCTCTTAACAGACCGGGTGCGAGCAATCAATTGGAGCAAACCCTCAACTCGTAGTTCCATGAATAGGGGGTCAACTTCCCTCGTAGCAACACATTGGGTCTCTTTGGTCTAAGTGTATTCTTCCCACCCTTTGGAGGCTACGGACAACCTAACCTAAACCGTCAACTGCTATAAAGCAGCTAAAACCGCACTCCAAAAAGTACGATGGGATGGAACCGGCAACAGGCGGATGAAAAACTGTGACATCTACTACGGGAGTTGCTACAAGGAGAACAAACAGCGCTTATTTGGATGCGGATTCGTTCGATTCGGGGAAGACTCCCGACAAAAGTCTTAAGCTTTCGACATGTAAGCGAATGCCTCACAACATCCGCAACACCAGCTTAATATGCGTTCACGCCCTATCCGAAGAAAAGGACGATCGACTCAAAGATGACTACGATCTCCTAGACAGAGTAGAGCCTGTGCCCAACCTCCCAGGAGATTTTAATGCGAAGCTCGGCAAAGAGGGCATATCTGGGGGGAAGTATAGCCTACACGACACCACATCCGAAAACGGGTTTTGAAGAGTGATAAAGTCATACCGGCCGAAAAGAAAGCCGACCTTTGCGCTCTGCTTGATTTAGAACTTGTCAGGACAACGACCGACCACAAATGGTAAAACGACATTTTTACCACATCCACGACCACTCGACAAACTATCGCCCACTGCCTACCTAGCGAACCTAAAGGCGAACAACCAATCTAGGCAATAATGAGAAGCGCACTTTTGTTGCAAGATGTGAGGAACGCTTCTTATGTGCCTATACCCTTCGATGCTGTCATGGTGTGTGCCGAGTCTTTTAGATCTTTTTCATTTAAGTCTTTCCCCATTCGTACCTGCCTGCTTGACGCCTGAGTCAATCGGAATCAATGATTTGTGACGGGGTGAACGGATATTCACTGGGAATCAACCAAATCCTACGATTCTAGACCGCGCATCTCATCATAAAAAGACAAAAGGAAAACCTTTCATTCCGTTTTCAACGAATTTACTTCCAAAAAACATTAACAATTATAAAAATCTGAATGTACCGTCGTCCACTCGCTCTTACATTGACATTCCTTCAATATATGCGAGCATAACATAAACATAAACCAGTCCCCGTTGTGTAGCCTATCGCTTGGAAGTGATGAAGAATAAAATTACAATTTAGCACGCAAAACATCGATCCGTGTCTGAGCGGTGCGTTGCAAGTCCATGAGCTTCATGGCCAAACCCATATTGCCCTGAATCTTTACTTTGCCCTGGAAGAAGGCCTTCTGTGGCGGCAGTTTACCGGAAATCAACTCGGTAACATCCTCATCAGCCACGACAAAAGTAATGTCTGGCTTGTCTGTAAAAGGAAGAAAGAATTAGAGCGGTTTGTTCGATTGATTGCAAGTCTTCGGCTACCCTTTCCGTTGTAGACGATTTTGCCCTTTCCCTCCTTGGCATTGATGACCCAGTAACCCGTCTTTCCTTTAGGGCCATTAGTCACCTTAAATCCGTATATTGCACGAACTTTCTCGATAAGATTGTCAGGGTCCTCCTGCATGGCCTGCTCTAGAGCTTTTAGTAGAGGTGCAACCTTGAATCCTTCCGGATTTTCGGCTATGTCGTTAGCACTGGTCAGGTTTTGTGATACGTTCCGATTGGCATTAGGGAAACCCAAGCGGTACAAACCGATTACCACAGCACCACCAAGGCCCAAGTTATGTTGTAGAGCCAATTTAGCATTTGGAACCTGACGTTTCTCGGCCTGACCCCTCAATTGCCACACTAATTCGGAACATTGAGCCAAACCCGTAGCTCCCAGTGGATGTCCCTTAGATATCAAACCACCACTCGGATTGATGACATACTTTCCGCCGTATGTGTTGTCGCCATTGTCGATAAACTCGCCGGCTTTTCCAGGCTCACAAAGACCCAAGGCCTCGTAGGTAATTAGCTCATTAGCAGAGAAACAATCGTGAAGCTCAACAACATCGACATCTTGCGGCTTGTATGGGGTTTTGGCAAAAAGACGTTCAGCCGCCAACCGAGTCATATCGTAACCGGCAATTTTCATCAGACTCTTATCCTTAAAACTCGATTCGGTGTCAGTGGCCATTTCCATGCCAACAATTTCGACAGCTTGTGCCTCCAGACCGTAACGTCGAACAAATGATTCCGAGACCAAAATCGCGGCAGCTGCTCCATCGCTCGTCGGACAACACTGCAGTTTGGTCAGTACTCCGTGAATTTTTGGCGATTTCAGAATCTGCTCCAAGGTGTATTCATCCCGGAATTGGGAATATCTATTATGTATAGAGACGACGTTTGTCAGTTTTTAGATTCCATTCAATACACAGTAGATGTACTTACGGGTTGTTGACGGAATGTTTGTGGTTTTTCCAGGCAATCTTTGCAAAATGCTCAGGCTTGGTACCATACTTCTTCATGTGCTCCAAGCCGGCGTTGCCAAAAATCTGAGATGCCATTGGTGCAGCATCAATATCGGCTAATTCGCTCATGTATTCAACATGTTTTTCCATTGGGTTTGCCCGGTCAAAATACTGAATTTGAAGGAGAAAATACTGAAATAGTCGGTTCGTTTACGAAATTGGACTTACCTTGGACGCGAGCGAGCCACGTTCCATTTTTTCGAATCCCAATGCGAGGACGCAATCAACATTTCCCGTCTCGATTATTTGCTTCGCCAAGTAGAGAGCACTCGATCCGGTTGAGCAATTGTTGTTCACGTTGTAAACAGGAATACCAGTCATTCCGACCTCGTAGATGGCACGTTGACCCGATGTTGAGTCGCCGTATACATAGCCAACGCACGCCTGTTGAACTTCGTTGTATTTTATCTTAGCGTCCGCCAACGCCTTGGTTACAGCTTCTTTGGCCATGTCCGGGTAACAGACATCGGCACGGCGACCAGGCTTCTCGAACTATTAAATGCGACGGAAATTAAGAAGAGATTAGCACCCAAGACATGACCGGGAGATTATGAGTCTAGCGAACATTAACATTTCGGAATGGGCACAATGGGTAACAATTGCTAATCAGAACGTAAATGAATGTTTTAAAACCTCTCTCTGCCGACCTAAATGAGGACGAGAATGTAGGTATTGCAAAACGCATTTAATTGTTTGCAGGTTTCTAAGGGCAAAGTTCAACAAACATCTTCTGATTGTTGGGCAATTATCAGCGTACAAAGTGGTTTATTTCAGGCAGGTGACTGCCAAGGAACCAAAATCGCTGGGAGGAATGGTTACAAACTTTCGTATATATCTCATTTCAGATAATTATTAAGCTAATCTCGGCTGATTAGTTCGCAATGTTCTTATCGCGACATTTGATCGATCAAAGTTCGTTCTAATTTTTTGAAACAGGTCCACGCCCTTAAGACATGCAGATACGAACGTAGTACCCCTGATCCTGGGGTAAACACCATTTCCCAATAATATTCCATTGAACTGCGGCTAAAAACACGAATTCGGACATATAATCTGTCGAAATATTTACCTTGGTCATTCCCACTCCAACAACGTACACCCGTGTCTTGGCCATCTTTAGTTCACGCTTTGTAAGAGTCGTATATAAACTCGTACTGGTTTATTGCAATCGCACGAATAATTAATTTCGCTTAACACAAGAGTAGTCACGGAGCCCGACGAGTTCCACCAACACAACAGGCTGACGTTTAGCGAATGAATTTCTCTTTTTCAACAAGAAATTCGAATAGGCAGTTTGACAGATAAGACAGTTTGACGTTACTCAAAGTGCCTAGAGATGTGTGGGGTTATGTCAATGGTTGATCGCTGGTTCGGTAGGCGTTCAGGGTTTTAGTGGCTGACTTTTTTGGAAGAATCGTCATGAATAATGTTTAATAAGGTTTTCTTCAAGAAACTTGCACGTTATGTCGGAGTCTACACGAGGGCTTTCTTTTCGTGCCTTTTTCTTTTGAACATACGTTCCAATTTGAGGACGCGTCCACACGAAGCTTTTCTGCGCGTGCCTGTTTTTTGACATTTCGCTTCACATTTTAATTTCGTTAACCTGTGGTGATGTTTGAAAAGTAAGAATGGTATCCAAACGTACACTTCCAAGTCAGGAACAGGAGTGAAGCGACATCGCAAAACAAGGAAAAGGAGATAAGGAAATGTCAAAAAAACCCACGAAGTAGCT
The DNA here is from genome assembly GCA_951905685.1 of Eumerus sabulonum. Lineage (NCBI taxonomy): Eukaryota > Metazoa > Arthropoda > Insecta > Diptera > Syrphidae > Eumerus > Eumerus sabulonum. Next base: position 106,688,005 of record OX645063.1, on the reverse strand, counting down.
ACCCATGCGTGACTGTGCCAATGTATTTCTGTTTCACTTACCCTCTCTTTTACACTTATTTTAGCCCTCATCAGATAGCCCTCGTGTAGACTCCGACAATGCTACTACACGGCGACGCGACAGCGCAACTACAAACGCCGTAGCTGTCAAATCCATATTCATTCAATCGAATTATATGGAGTAAGTCACATAGGCACGTATGTAGTCGTGTCGCAGCGCTGTAATTTCGAAAATTTGAAAAACTCTCGCAACTACACGGCGTTGTGCCATTTCGAATTCGACATTGGAGGAATACGTTTGATAACTTGGTCTAATCCACCACCTTCTTCTGACTTTTGTTTACGCTTATAACTTTTTATAGGCTATAGCAGCCGCACATGTTAGAAATAATGTTTTTTTCAAATTATTTTGATCCTTTTATGAACTAAATTCAGTTTCAATCTTCGAATTTTTTACTGATGCCAACTTCACTCTATAGAATTCACCTCCAACTTCACTCACAGAAGTAACCGCGCTGTCAAAAAAAACGCCGATGAAAGTAGCTCCATTGTGTATTGACTGAACGACATTACAACCACAGCAAACGGCAGCGTTTGTAGTTGCGCTGTCGCGTCGCCGTTTAGTAGCATTGTGAAACAGGCATGACGAGGGCGAGCGTTCGCGCTTATATAGCTGTCGGTCCACCTTCTCGAATGTTTGCCGTCGGAAGTTCCCCTACGGAAGTCTCTAGAATGCTCTGACAATTAGCATTACGCGATTGACATCTGACATCATTGCAATCTCCGCTTCAAGAGAGCTTTCGAACTTCGACAGCGAAATTCGAACTTAACCGTCGGTTTGTGTCTCCGCAACACTGCCCTCCTCCTAAACTTGTCCGTCCTCGAACAAGCGATTGGATCCTTCTCCGTAATATGGCGCTAACCTCTCTACGTGGACAATCTTATACTTCGCCCGTCTGTTTCTCATCTGCTGTATTCGGTACACCACGTCGTTGAGCTTCTTGATGACCTCATATGGCCCATCCCAGGCTGATTGCAATTTGGGGCACAAGCCTTTTTTTCGGTGTGGTTTGTACAGCCATACCAATTGCGCGATACGGCCTTTATTTTATCGCTGACCAAGTTCAGTCGCTCCCAGATGTACTGATGGATGAAGTTCAGCTGTTCTTTCTTTTCGGTTACGCTAGTTGTCGGTAGTACCACGCCGAACTTCAAGTCCGATGGAAGTCGGAGATCAGTTCCAAAAATGGCTTCGGCGGGTGTTGTTGCCGTTGAATTGTGCTGTGCCGAACGGTATGCCATTAAGAAAAGGGGAAGATGTTCATCCCAGTCCTTCTGATCTCCGACGACGACTTTTCTCAAGTATTCCTCCATCGTCCGGTTGAACCTTTCGACCATGCCATCAGATTGTGGGTGTAATGGCGTTGTCCGCGTCTTTCTGATACCTAGCTTGTCGCAGAGTTCTTTGAACCCCGACGACTCGAAGTTCCTTCTTTGGTCTGAGTGCAGTTCCAGCGGTACTCCGTAACGCGAAACCCAGGTATTCACGAATGCATTCGATCAATCGATCACCACCAGCGCGTATTTGTTTCCAGCGTTGCTCGTTGGGAATGGGCCTGCGGTGTCCATTGCGATACGTTCGAACGGTGCTCCTACATTGTACTGCTGCATATTTCCTCGAGTTTTCCTAACTGGACCCTTTGCCTTCGCACACTGTTCACACCTGCGAATGAAACGCGTAACCGACTCATGGCATCCTACCCAGTAGAAACGTCTCTTGATCTTTTCTACAGTCTTGTTAACACCAAGATGACCCCCGCTTGGTCCCTCGTGGTATTCTCGGATGACCTCGTCGATTTGTCCTTTTGGAATTACCAGCAGATCGTTTACAATGTTCCCGTCCTCACTTTCCCAACTGCGGTAGAGGCAACCGTTCTTCAGCTTCAAACTCTGCCATTGAGCCCAGTAAGCTTTCACGATTGGGCTTTCACTGGATATTTGCTGCCAAGTTGGTCGAACCCCTCGTTCTTGGTAGTCGATGATGACTGCCAGATCGGCATCTTCTCGCTGCTTCCTTCCGACCTTCTCGACAGTCCAGAAATCTTCTGGCAGCACCTGGAAACAACGGATATCGTTGACCTGTTCATTGGTCTCGGCGCGTGAACAATGTTTGCATTCAACATCGCGCAAGGTCGCCTCGATAATGCATCCGCATTTCCATGACAACTTCCCTTCCGTTGTTCGATACTGAAGTCATAACTCTGGATTCTCTATATCCGTCTAGCAAGCTGGTCTTCCGGGTTTTTGAACTGCAGCAACCACCTCAACGCTGCGTGGTCCGTCCTAAGATGAAAAGCTTGGCCATAGAGATACTTGTGGAAATGCTTGACACAGTCAACCACGGCTAAAAGCTCCCTCCTAGTTACACAGTAGTTCCCCTCCGGCTTCGAAAGGATCCTACTGTAGTAAGCGATGACCCGTTCTCGCCCGTCAATCATTTGAGAGAGTCCATGTCCGCTCGCATCTGTGTCCAAAATGAACTTTTCTCCCGGGAATTCCTTCAGGTGAATGAACGCTTCCTCCTGCGGCTTCTCCCACTTGAATGGCCGATTCTTTTTGGTGAGCTCGTGCAAACTGCTGGCGACGTTTGCAAATCCTGGAACGAATCGCCTGTAACATGTGCAGAGTCCCAGGAATGACCTTAACTCATGAAGATTCTTCGGCCGCGGCCATTCTTTAACCGCCGAGATTTTCTCTTCATCTGTAGGGACTCCTTCTGCAGTCACCACATGTCCCAAGTACTTCACCTCGTTCTGGAAGAGCGAACATTTCTTCGGGCTCAATTTCAATCCGGCTGCTTGAATACGTTCCAGTACCTCTTCAAGCTCCTTAAGGTGATCGTCGAAATCCTTGCCCATGACAATTATGTCATCCAGATAGACAAGGCAAGTCCTCCAGTGCCTCTTAGTACCCGGTTCATAAGTCTTTCGAAGGTGGCTGGCGCATTGCGAAGGGCAGCACAGAGAATTGCCACAACTCTCCCCCGGCGGTGAACGCGGTCTTTTCCTTGTCTTGCTGGTCAAGCTCTATTTGCCAGTATCCGCTTTGCAAGTCCAGCGTTGAGAACAACTTTGCACCAGATAGTGAGTCCAAGGTGTCGTCGATTCTCGGTAAAGGATAGCTGTCCTTCTTCGTTACGTCGTTCAGCTTCCTATGGTCCACGCAGAATCGGGTGCTTCCATCCTTCTTCTTAACAAGCACTACTGGCGAACTTCATGGGCTTGCAGATGGTTCGATCACGCCCTCCTTTTCCATCTCGTCGATTAGTTTGACCACCTCGCCTTCTTTCGCCAAAGGTACCCTCCTCGGTGGTTGCCGGATCGGTCTAGAGTCCCCTGTGTCTATTCTGTGCTTCACAATTGATGTTCTTCCACAATTCTTACCATTTGCAAAAACTATCCAATATTTACGAAACAGGGAGAGTGCTTTACTTTTCTGCTTCCCCACTAGATGTTGCGTCCACTCTCTGGCCATTGTTTTTAAGAAGGCTTCGTTGGACTGGATTTCCTGTTGTTTCTTATCTTCAATGTTCATAATGGCGGCAGCTTCTTGGTATTGAGCGATTATTGTTCCCTTTTGCACAGTCTTAGGTGTACTGGGTGGATTCAGGACTCGTACCGGAACCAGTTGGTCTTGTCGGGATTCCACGAGAGCCCTTCCAACAATGATATCGCTGGGTCGATTTCGTTTGTCGGGTTCGACCACCCACATTCGGCTTGCCCCCGCATCCTCTTCTATCTTTGCCCAAACCACAGCTTCTGCATTCGGGGGAGCTGTTTGGCGCGCTTGCACGACTATTCGCCTGACCTTGCTACCCTGTCCATTATCTATTGTTAATGGGAGCTCCAAGTTGGCATACTTCATCACTTTTTGGTTGAGGTCCAATGTGAAGCCATGCCTAATCATAGAGTCGAGACCGATTATGATGTCATCAGTAATGTCCGCAACGATGAAATCATGCTGAAACTCGACGGTACCCATCGTAATTCTTTTCTGGACCTTTCCCTTAACTTCTGCCTTCTTACCAGTTACTGTACGAAGCCTTACCTCGGAAAATGGTTCGATGTCAGAAACCAATCCGCTTCGGATGACTGAATGAGTTGCGCCCGTGTCCAACGTCAGCAGATATTGTCGGCCGTCCATCGGTCCCTCGATGACTAGGCTGGTTGCACCCCTACAGATTCGGGATACGAGGATGCTGGGGCACTCCAATGTGGGAGCCAGCGCATGCCCCTTGGCACTGACTCGTTTTAGTTTAACGGGTTGTTAGGTGCACCTTTTGCACCTCCACGGTCGCGTTCACTCCCATGGTCTCTTTTTGGCGAACTAGACCTCGAACGCTTTCTTCGCAGACGGCAGTTCCTCACAATGTGCCCCTGCTGGTCGCAGATGTAGCATCTACCCGAGAATAAACCACTCCTACTCGCCGTTTTTGTTCTGGAACTATCCTGGTCTTGAGATATGCGCCGTAGCTTGATGGAAGGTCGGCATGTCAAGAGCGATGTTTCACATGCGAGAGCGCTGGCAACTGTCTCCTTGAAAGATGTCTTCGGGAGGAGAATCAAACTTCGCTGCGTATCGGGGTCCCTTAGCCCTTGGATGAAAGAATCCGTTTTTAGTTTCTCCACCACATCAACTGGGACATCTGCGTAGGTAAGGTGGGATAGCCTCTCGATGTCGGCAGCATACTGTTGGATGGTCTCGTTTCCGCGCTGCTTGCGTCCTTTCAGTTCCAGCTTGTGCATCTCCTGCATGTGCTCACTGCCGTATCTTCGATGAAGAGCTTCCCATATGGCTGTGTAGTTCCTTCTCTCGGTCTCCGGGATGGTCTCTAGAACACCAGCTGCTTCGCCCTTAAGCGAAATTACTAGAGCGGCCACACGATCTTCTTCTCCCCATTGATTCCGTTCCGCAGTTGTCTCGAACTGGAGCTTAAAGATGTTAAATGCGCTCGTGCCGTCAAAGTTGGGAGCTGTGAATTTCGATGCTGCAGTCGGTACAACGATTCCTTGATGCTGAACGTTCTGGACGGTTTTCTCGAGTTCCAGAACCTTCTTGTCGAACCTCAATTCCAGTGTCTCGATTATCTTTTCCTGATTAGTTTCGAGATCTAGAACCTTCTTGTCGAACCTTGACTCCAGTGACTCGATTCTCTTTTCTTGAATATTCTCGAGATCTAGAACCCTCTTGTCGAATCGCGATTCTAGTGTCTCGATTCTCTCCTCGACGTCTTGGAATCGATCGTTGACTGTCTGCTGGATGTTTCTTAGGCCTTCTCGAATGTTCTCTAGCGTCCCTTCAAAAGTCTCCAGCTTCTGGCCCAGGGAAGTAGAATTTTCCTCCAACTTTCCACCTACGGCCGCGGAATTTTCCTCAAGTTTCTCCAATTTCTGACTCAGAGAAGTGGAATTTTCCTCCAACTTTCTACTTACGGCAGCGGAATTTTCCTCCAGCTTTTCGTGTATGGTCGCCTCTAGTTTCTGGGATATGGAAGCACTCATAGCATTCATAGCGGCGAGAATTTGCTGCATATCGAATGCTGGTACACTGGATGTCGGCGGCTTCTCCACCCCGAGTTCGTAACTCTCCCAGTCGACACCTTCTTCCTGCAACGCTGATCGCAGTCTCTCCACCAGGTTGGCTTTACTTCCCACTGTGGATAATTCCCGAGCATCCAGCTCTCTTTTTAGTTGTTCGATGGTCAACTTTTCCAATTTCACCATTTTCTCACTCTTTTAATAGTCCAATTCACACTTTGAATAAACATTTAACTTGTTTGCTGGCAATCCCACTTCTGACACCAAATGTTACGAAATATTCAATCCCACACCAAATAGGGTTCGCACCACTGGATTGCGATAAACTACAATTGTCCTTTTTATCCGAATTAAAAACACACACACTTTTCTTGTCTCACCACAGATCAATTATCTGTGCAGCTTCACCACTTTTCTTTATTATCCAATACTATCCACTGTAAACTTTATTACACAAACAAACCTTTATTGAGAGCTTTTATTTTCACACTGTTTTATTGATCACACCGACTTGTCACGCTCTGTTCAATACCACAAACTGAATGCCTGCCGAGGGCGAGTGTTCGCGCTTATATAGCCCTCGGAAGTCTCTAGAATGCTCTGACAATTAGCATTACGCCATTGACATCTGACATCATTGCAATCTCCGCTTCAAGAGAGCTTTCGAACTTCGACAGCGAAATTCGAATTTCAGCATCATTTTGGAAGAGCTTAGCGCCGCACTAATTGGCAAATGTACACTGAGGGACAAATTGCTTAAAAGAATCGCTAACTACATAGAAAATGGGTGGCCTTACAATCTAGCTGAGAGTGAAAGGGATGTGAAACGGTTTTTTGATCGTAAGTTAGCTTTAACCATTTAAGACAATTGTATTTTTCTCGGGACAGGGGTCCATTAGCGAACTGTCATACCGAAAGAGTAACAGTCCAGGGTGCTAAGGTGCCTTCATGATGGTCATTGAGGCTGATCGGCGATATGTCTGGTTTCCAGGCATGGATCAACAAAATGATATCAGGTTGCAAAATTTTTCAGGAATCCGCTGCGAACCCATAAAAAGAATACAGCAACTGGCCTTTAGCATGAGAAAGGGTGCACTTGGATTTTGCGAGACCATTTTACAACAGAATGTGGTTGATCTGTGTAGACGTATACTCGAAATTTCCGTCTGTGGTGTCACTGTCTGCAGTCACCTCTGAAGCTACAATTCAGGCACTTCAATCCATTTTTGGCATCGAAGGGCTTCCAAAGGCGTTGGTTACGGACAACGGCACTCAGTTTACGGCGCATGTTTCAAGGTATTTTGTAATGTCAACTCAATTCAACATTGGAGAACTGCGCGCATCGAATGGGCAGGCCGAGAGGTTTGTTTGAACGTTTAAAGAATCTTTTAAGAAGAACATGGCGGAAAGTAACGATTCCGTGACGGCTCTTTGCACATTTCTTTCGACTTACCGGTCTACACCAAGAGCAATCACTCAAAAGTCTCCAGCAAAGTTACTGCATGGTCGACAGCTCCGAAACCTGCTATCGTGTTTCATTCCGGAGGAAAATGAAACCCAAGCGAAGTTTCCTCCAAAGTTTTCTTTGTCGCAGCAAGTATTAGTATGGGAGTACATGAAATCAAGAATATGGCCTAAAGGAGTTATCCGGAATATTCTGGGTAACAAGATGTTTGGTATTCAGACCCAGGATGGTTATTTAATGCGTCATCAAAATCAAATACGTTTGCTACGACATGATAAAGAAATTGAGCGGATTGGCAACAAAAGGCCCAAGGCAGAAAGAGGTAATTGTACGACAGGTGCTAATCCGAATTTTAAATATTTTTATCAGGCTGAGAACATGGTAGACCCCAGTATAAGTGAGGGTTCTCCAACGGATCAGAATCTTGTTAACCATCCTGATCCCGACGGCTATTCTGCAGTTACTGAGGTCGCGAGTGAGGGATCTCCAACGGATCAGAATCTTGTTAACCATCCAGATCCCAACGTCTATTCTGCAGTTACTGACGTAGCGAGTGAGGGATGTTCAACGGAGCAGGATCTCGTTAACCATTCAGACCCTAACCGCGATTCTGATGCATCCGTTCCACCATCAGCTTCTCCTGAAGTTAGGAGATCTGAGCGTTTTAAGCAGAAAAGTGTTCGCTTCCGTCGGTAAAACCAGATCAGGGTGTAATTACTTTAATATTTACTTTTAAGTTTTGCTAATGATTAGTTCTAAACATCCAGTAGAATCAGTAGAATGAACTGTCATTTTAAGTTAAGTTGAATAAGAAATAAAGTCTGTCTCACTTCAGGATACTTCAAGTCAAGGGTTTACAATAAGAATCCTCGAACAATTCAGGCCCTGCAAGATAGGGCGTCGTGGGCAAGTGGTTTGGGTGTTGGATTCTGGCGCACAATGAGCGAGTTCGGATTCCGATAACACCAACGCCATCGAATGTTTATTTCGCGGCGTCCTTCCTCGGCGGGGTACTGGCAAAACCCCCATAGTATACTTGCCAAGAAAAAGCATTCAACTGTAGGTCCCTTTAACCTGTGTTTTTTTTACACAGAACCAGCTCTCTGTTCACGCGTTACTGCAAATGTGAGGGACCGGCTGCAAGAGTGCCTGGAAAGAAACGTGCGTCATTTGTGGGGTGGCTGTGGTTAATTGGTAAACATCACCGACCGTGGAGCGGAAGGTCTGTAGTTCAAAGCCATTCCATAGCCAAGGAAAAACAATACATATACGGTAAAAAAATTAAGCAACAAAGCTGTTGTGAAAGGGAAATGATCAAACATACTGATGAAGGCATAACACTCACAATATATGGTCACTTTGAATCCATACACTGTGTGTGCAATTCTAATATGACACCATAAGTGCATGATAAAAGTTGCTGAGAACTACAACCAACGTAAAAATTCAGTCGATTCCTCTCCTCCTATCTAGGACAACCACCCCTGGGGAGTAGTGAACGAACAGCTACGATCCAAACCACTGCACTCCGTTCAGGTTGCGTTATAAGCATTAGAAGAGTATAAAACTCTTGAACCTGCGCGAACTTTAAACAAAAAAGAAGATACAGCTGTGTTTGACACTTTTCACAATTCTGTTCTACCTCACGAGTAAGTGTAGAAAACCCTATTCGAGACAGCGTCACTGAACACGAAGCTGAGTTAAATCACTTAACTCTACTTGTGAATGAGCCATCACGTATCCCCGATGTTGCTGGTCATAACGCCAACCCACTGGACTTGTTTCTTACCTCTCAGCCTGACAAATACACGATCGATGTATTGGAACCCCTAGGCTTGTCTGACCACTGCATGATATCAGCAAAATTCTCGAACACCCACCATCCAGTTAATGAAAAAGCTCCTAAGAGAACACTATGGCTATACGAGAAAGCCAACTGGTGCGGCCTTAACAACTTCTTTCGGATCTTTAACTGGTCGTTGTGCTTCCTCGACAACGACGTGGACGCCGCAACTGATACTATCGCAAACATTATCCGAATCGGCATGGCAAATTTTATTCCCAGCAAAATAAAAAGCACCAGGCCTAAGGATAATTCGTGGTTTGACTTGAGCTGCAAAGAGGCTATAAGGCTCAGGGAGCTAAGTTTTCGGGCCTACAAGGCAAACAGTTCTGAGGAAAACCGAAAAAAGTACATACGAGCCAGAAATGACTACAACACCCACATTCGACGGATTAAATTCCAATCCGACCAAAAATGAAGGCGTAAAATCCTTCAATGTCCCAAAGGTAGCAAAAGTTTCTGGTCGTTTGTAAAAAACGTAAAAAACTCAACTAAGTCGTCTATACCGACGCTCATCCACCTGTCACCCCCTTAGACAAAGCTAACCTACTTGCTGCCCATTTCGCAACCAGTTCTCAGCTGCCAGCTTGTACTTTGTCTCCGCCTGCACTAGAGTGCGTCAATTCCACCATGGGACTAATCCACTTTCGCACTCGTACAGTCGCAAGGGTTCTTAAAGACCTCGACATACACAAATCCGCTGGTCCAGATGGTATTGCCCCAATAGTTCTGAAGAGGTTTTCTTCTACGCTGGCAAAACCACTGCGTACGCTTTTTCACCTTTCCCACACCTCTGGGCTCATTCCGAGTAGGTGGAAAACAGCATTTGTCCAGCCTATACCCAAAAAAGGCGAATCATCTTCTCCCTCCAACTACCGACCCATTGCACTAACGTCCCTTCTTTCCAAGGTCATGGAAACGCTGATTAACCGTCAGCTTATGAAATATCTTGAATCACGGAAACTCCTCAATGACCGCCAATACGGTTTCCGCAGCAAAAGATCCACTGGTGATATGATGGCATATCTCGCTGAAAAGTGGAATCACTCGCTTCATCAAGCAGGTGAAAGCAAAATTGTTGGACTGGATATTTCGAAAGCATTTGACAGGGTTTGGCATGAAGCCCTTTTGTCGAAAATGCGTGCTTTTGGGATCGATGAGTCTCTCTTTCAGTGGATTAGAAGCTACCTTTCGAATCGTTCAATTCAAGTTGTTTTGAACGGATTCAAGTCTGATACTCACTTTGTAAATGCCGGTGTTCCCCAGGGCTCCGTTCTGTCTCCGACACTCTTTCTTTTTTATAAATGATCTCTTGTCTGTTACTTCTAATCCAATTCACACCTTCGCTGACGGCAGTACCCTCAGCTTCTCATATTCGTTCACCAGTTTACGACCCTGCACTTCGGTTGTAGATAATGAGCGGCAGCGTATGTTAAGCTCATTCAATTCCGATATCGACAGCATCATCCAATGGGGTAAAAACAATAGAGTGGGATTTAATGCTTCCAAAACACAATGCTGTCTCATGTCGTTAAAGCGTATAAATAACCCGCAGCCATTATCCATGAATGGCACTTGCATCTCAGAAACTGAAAAGCTTTCTATCCTGGGTATGAGTGTTGCTCACAATCTTAATTGGAGCGACCATATATTCAGTGTCGCCAAGAATGCTGCGAAATGCCTAGGATTCTTATACAGATGCAAGAAATATTTCTCACCCTTAGATCTGGCTACAATCTATAAGGCGTTCATTCGCCCCAAATTAGAGTTTAACGCTCATGTCTGGTCCGGTGCTTCCAAGACCCCACTGCACCTACTAGACAGAATACAAAAACGAGCCATAAAACTGACAGGTGACTCCAGCATTACCAAAACATTAGACTCGCGGGAACACCGCAGGAATGTTACCTGCCTCTCCCTGTTTTATCGTTACTGCCACCAAAAATGCTCTGATGAAATAGCCAGTTGCATTCCGCCCCTTCAACATTTCTCCCGCAATACACGTCTCTCTAGGAATGCTCACCAATATACTCTGAAGCCCGCTTTCGGACGTACTGTCAAATATAGAGAATCTTTCATTAACCGAACCACACGAATCTGGAACTCCCTGCCGGATTCGGTTTTCCCCCCTCAATGCAACATGCAAGCATTTAAGATCAATGTCCATCGGCATCTCCTCTATTCCTCTTCCTCTCTACCTTCTGCCGCACTGTGTCGCCGACATAATAAGGTTATTAGAGCTTGAGTGCACGCAAATTATTAAAAAAAAAAAAAAAAGTAAACTTTCGGACAGAAAATGTTCTCACTGAACACAAAAACTTGTACTTTTCTGTTCTGAACTACTCAGAAAAACCTTATTGAAAACAGTAAAATGCAATTTAGCAACTGATTTGAAAGCGCCTTAGACTCATTGCAGTCAATCGAGCTAATTTGCTTTTTGTCTCTATCAATTGGTATTTTTGAATTTGCTACTAGTCGTGCAACTGCCCACAGTTTCCACGCAGTCTTCTGTGTCCAATTATAAAAAAACTTGAAAGTTCAACTGTTTGCTGAGCAGCTTTTTATTGAATCAGCTGATTTTGACATTCTACCAAAGTAGCATAGAGAAATTTCTTTACCAATTATCCAATGCTTTACCGTTCAAAAAGTCATCGAGTCTTCAGTCAACTTACTGATAAGGTAAAGCTCTTGACGAGCAAGTTGATGCAGTCGATTGGCCAGTGTTCAAAATTCTGAATGTGTGTATTGATCAGTTATTGATTATTCTTAGTTTGCTTAAAGGCAACTGGCAGGTATGTGATTCTGAATCTTTTTTTGGGAATTAATTGGTACTCAAAACAAGTCGCGTACTTATGTTAGAGCAGAAACATAACCTTCCAGGACGCTTCAATAAACAACAATATACATATGTAGCCGACAGTGTAATCTCTCTTATTTGACTTAACTACTCTATTACTACATTTATTACTTAACTACTCTGTGACGTATTTTCATAGTACTAGGAAGTTAGGATACCCCACGTAACATTTACGACAAAAGCTGATTATGCCATTATCCAGTAAAAGGCCTACACATCACAATTTCACTTCCGCAACAGATGTATCGAAAATGTTTCAAAACTTACCGTTTAACGAGGGAACTTTTGGAATCGTGTTTTTTTCCTAATTCTTTGAATAAACGCAATGGCATTGGGATGTATCTTAATCGTCATGATGTAATATCTCTCTGACGTTCATCACTTATGCCTGTGTCACAATGCTACTACACGGCGCGGCGACAGCGCAACTACAAACGCTGCCGTTTGCTGTGATTGTAAAGTAGTTCAGTCAACACACAATGGAGCGACATTCATCGGCGTTTTTTTTGACAGCAGGGTACTTCTGTGAGTGAAGTTGGTGGTGAATTCTATAGAGTGAAGTTGGCATCAGTAAAAAATTCGAAGATTGAAACAGAATTTAGGTTATAAATGGATCAAAATAATTTGAAAAAAACATTATTGCTAACATGTGCGGCTGCTTTAGCCTATAAAAAGTTAAAAGCGAAAACAAAAGTCAGAAGAAGGTGGTGGGTTAGACCAAGTTATCAAACGTATTCCTCCAATGTCGAATTCGAAATGGCAAAACGCCGTGTAGTTGCGACAGTTTTTCAATTTTTCGAAATTACAGCGCTGCGACACGACTACATGAGTGCCTATGTGAATGAATATGGATTTGACAGCTACGGCGTTTGTAGTTGCGCTGTCGCCGCGCCGTGTAGTAGCATTGTGACACAGGCATCACTCTGTGAGCTGAGGCAGATCTTGCAGAAGGTTTATGGTCCATATTTCAGGTCGTCATATACCACCTTTTTTGACTTTCAAATCGCAGATAACAGTGTTTATGCTTAACTCGTTAGTCTCTGTGGGATGACAATAGAAAAGGTTGGTAATAACGTTGAAATAAGACTTAGACAAGTCGGCGCATTATCTTGCGAAGTCTTAAAGAGCTCACTTCCTGGTCAACAAAAGCGTCACGCTGTAATACACAATACACTTCAAGTCTGCAAGTTGCTTGCAGATAACGTGACAGATGACTTGAATTTCGTAATCGAACGTCGAAGCTGAGAATATGGATAAACCACTTCTGCAGACTGTATAACGGCAATGTTAGTCAATATACCGCTGTCAGGCAGAATGATCCATTTCTAATCGACGAAGGCCGCAGAGAATTCTGTCTCCCTGACCTCGACGAAGTTGAGATTGCCATATCGAAGCTCAAGTCGAATAAAGCTGCTGGCGCAGACAAAATGTCTGCTGAACTCTTCAAGGCAGCTGGGGATGACCTGGTTGGGAGCATGCACCAGCTCATCTGTAAGATATGGTCAGAGGAAAGCATGCCCGAGGAATGGAGTCTCAGCATCGTACGCCCGATCCACAGGAAAGGAGACCCCTCTGATTGCGCCAATTATAGAGGAATAAGTCTCTATGGGGGTCTGGGGATGACCTGGTTGGGAGCATGCACCAGCTCATCTGTAAGATATGGTCAGAGGAAAGCATGCCCGAGGAATGGAGTCTCAGCATCGTATGCCCGATCCACAGGAAAGGAGACCCCTCTGATTGCGGCAATTATAGAGGAATAAGTCTCCTTAACATCGCCTACAAAATCCTCTCTGCCGTTTTGTGTGAAAGCCTGAAGCCATTCATAAATAAGCTGATAGTCCCTTATCAGTGCGGATTCAGGCCAGGGAAGACCACCATCGACCAAATCTTCACACTACGGCAGATCCTGGAAAAAACCAAAGAATTTCAAGTCGATACACACCACCTATTTGTCGACTTCAAAGCCGCATACGACAGTGTAATTAGAGACGAGCTATACAACGCTATGTCTACCTTTGCCATACCTGCAGAAGACATCAGACTATGCAGGATGACTTTGGAGAATGCTTGCTGCTCCATCCGAATCGGTGAACACCTTACCGATAGTTTTGATGTCAAAAAAGGATGTAGGCAGGGCGATGCGCTGTCGTGTGATTTCTTCAACATCATATTGGAAATGATTGTGCAAAAATCACTGGCCAATACAAGAGGCACAATCTATTTCAAATCCTCGCAAGTCCTTGCATACGTCGACGATATTGACATAAAAGGTAGATCACAGCGAGATGTCAATGAGGCGTTTGCGAGTATTGAGTTCGAGGCGGTGAAAGTTGGTCTGGCGGTAAACGAGGGCAAAACTAAATATATGCTGTCATCAAAAAAGGACGCTCACCATCGACGTCTTGGCTAGAGCGTTTGTATTGACAGATATAAGTTCGAGGTAGTTAAGGACTTCGTCTACCTTGGCTCCGCAGTGACCTGGAACAACGACATCAATTCCGAAATCAAACGCAGAATTACTCTTGCAAATCGCTGTTTCTTTGCGCTCAGGAGGCAACTGAGTAATAGAACGACGAAGTTGACACTACAAAAGACCCTTATCATCCCGATCCTGTTGTACGGCACAGAAGCATGGACACTATCAAAAGCGGATGAGGAGGCCCTTGGTCGGTTCGAGAGAAAGATTTTGCGCGTGATTTCGGGCCTATAAACGCAGACGGGGGATGGAGGAAAAGATTCAACCACGAACCTCAGCCAACTGGGTGTGCGGAAATGGAAAAGGCTGGCAAAAGATCGTGCTAGTTGGAGGGGCTTGTTGGTTGAGACCCAGGTCCACCCCGAACTGTAGCGCCCATTAAGAAGAAGAAGAATCGAACGTTGACAGTTAAAAACAAAAAAAAAAAAAAGCTCTTGGACGACTTTTTTATATGTAAATCGTAAAGTTATTGTCACAGTTTATTACATAAATATCGTGTACAGAGTAATGTTGAAATACCCATCCTAACTAGTCTTGACTTTAATCAAACCTTTTCTCCTTAAACAAAATTTGTTAATGATCCAGAGCCAAGCCATTGACGAAACGACTATTATAGACCCGAAAAAGGTATACACATCCAGGGAATGGTACACAAAGGGCGACAAAAAAGTTGACACCGATTTAGTCAGTGGCGCACCGTCTGTTTTGATCACATGTTCCACCCACCAAATAGCAGTTTCCATCGCAGTTCTGGGACGATTCCTAAATGCATACGACACATTTTTGGCCCGTTCCGTAAATCTGTGTAAAAGGGTATAGAGTCGTGGATAGTGGTTTGAGAAAAAGTCACCTCCTTATTACTCACTTTTTTTCCAAAGCCTTCCTAATGGCTTTGACAACAGTGGTTTCGGAAATGTCTTCATAGTTGAGCAATACGCCCATACCTCGATGAACGAGAGCGGCAGCATTTAAGAATTGATCGCCATACATAGGGGTAGCAACGACAGGAACTCCACAATACGCAGCTTCGGTACTGCCCATCAGACCGGCATGTGTGACGAAAACCTTAACATTTGGATGACAGAGTATATCTCTCTGTGGCAGCCACTTGCTTATGTATACGTTTGAAGGTTGATTTGGAAGCGTGTCATTCTCCCATTTCCAAATGACTTTCTGCTTAAGGCGTTTTAATGCTTTTAAGAAACCGTCACGTTTATCAGCTGGGAGCGTTTCTGCTTTGATCATAGAACCCCAACTGATTAGAATCACTCCATGTTCAGCATTGTCTAAGAAACGTTGCATTTCCTAAGAAAACAAGCAAAAGGAAAAGTGGTAAGAAAAGACAGGTGTGCCTTTTAGGCTTTACTCTACCACATCTAGTGTTTTCGCCTTTTGAATATGGATTCCCCCGAGTTCAATTACAGACGGTGACAGAGGCTTAGCTCCGCTTAGCGAGTAGTGCTGATTGACAAAGAACAGAGAGGTCGCTTTAACGAGCTCTTCCGTGTCTGGTATATTATGTCCAAATTTCTTTCGAATTTGTTCCGTCGCAGTCGCGTGTGAATAATACCTTGGGAGTAAAACTGTTAGTTTCTTTGATCGATTAGTACAATTTTAAGGATGAACTTCTCGTACTTATAGAGGAAATTCAAGCCGTGAAAAGTGATCCAATTAGCGACGCGGGACATGAAACTCATCTTTTCTGATTGTCCCATGAATAGTGCTGGTATGTAGGATGGTATGATTGGATTCCCTATACGCTCATAATGCCATGGCATCAGGGCACAACTGCTCAATGCAATAACAGGTGCCTGAAGGGCATATGCGACGCCCATCATACAGTCTGTATTAAATTGTTCCATGATGATGACGTCGTAGCGAGTTTTCTGTTTGAGGACTTGCGTCAAGGCCGGGGATTTTAGTGTGTGATTGCATGCGTCCTTACCCCATTCGTATAGCAGAAAGAACTCCAGGAAATGATTATAGAAAGGCCTATTTTCAAGCATCTGGAATGATAGGAACGTTTGAACGGATGCATGCATGGTACCAACAAGTATCAACAGTTTAATAACAATTTATATTTGATTGGGCCAATTACTTACGTCTTTTACAAACTTACCCGTAAATCAACGGAGTTCGTCAATATGTCCACACCCGTCAGTACTAAATCTTTGTAATGAGCTGGCGGACTTTTATCGGGAAAATGACTTACTACCGTAACATCATGGCCAGCTTCCGCCAATCCACGCATAATGGGACGAAAGAAGTGAAAATGACTGACACCAGGATGTGGAAAGAGGCCAAGTATGTTATAGCCTCTGCAGCAACATAATTGTACGCATGCGAGGAGCGCAGCTAATATGAATATTAATTTCATTTTCTGTTAAAGATAACGTTGAAACGAAAATTAGTTTTTCGATGCCTTCCCTTGCGGTCGTCCCTAAATAGCACAATTAACGTAGACACTACAACGAAACTGGCATAGGATAGGCACTAGACCAGCCGTTAAAAATTTAGTATCTTATTTTATTTCAATACATTCTAGGAATCTCTAAGATATTCTGCGATGGTGTTACAGATCACTTGTGCTATTTCAATTTAATTGATCTTAGATGCGCTCTTATTTCAAGGTGAATGCCACAAAAATTGTTGTGCAATCGGGTGTTACATTTCGAAGATACTTGCACTTAACTTATCAACCATTCAGGCAATTCAATTTTTTTTTTTGCTATGCAATATACAATTATGTCTTTCTACACTGCTCTCATGGAGAATGTCACTTGAAACGAGGCCCTATTTGTGCTTCGAAGTGATGAATGATTGACTGAACAATGGAAACTCTATTCAAAAGTTATGTAAATTGAAATTGCATCGTTGAGAAAGTGATATTTCTTGACCAAAAAACAAAGCCAAACAAAAACAATCTTTTAACTACAAAAACCTATGCATCACGTACTCGAATCGTTTGAATTTGATAGAACTTCTAAAATATGATATTTGCTTGGAGTCGCCTATTATGCACCCGCAGTGAACTTACTAGCGCTAAGACACCGCGTCTATGCACTTTTCAGCAAAGCGTACGACTGAATGCAGTCGAATCATTAAGGAGACACAGATGGTTAAGGAAAGGAAGAAGCAACAAGTGAAAGTGCTTTTTTCAGAGAGCCGTGTGTGATAACAACACTATTGCTCTTTGTATCGCTCTCTTAGAATCAATATCTAAGATATGCAGTCGGTTACTGCACGCGATGGACTAAAGCACGCTATGAGGATTTATTGACATCGGATGAGCAGACGGTTTCTATAATACTTCGTTGCCCACTTGTTTAGAATAAAAGACAAAACCAATTGTACGTGGAACGTTAGGTCCGTAAACAGACCGCGTGCAGCTTGTGAACTTACGAGCGTAAGATGGAATGGACCAGGAATACTTACTTACTTATCAGGCCAGCGATCCATGGAGGACCTGAGCCTGAGCTATAGCTGCCTTCCATCCTTGATGGAAGGCTTCCAGTTGTCAAGACCAAGATGTCTTACATCCGCGATTACTTGGTCTTTATACCGGAGGTTCGGTCTTTCTCTTCTTCTCGAACCAGGAGGCTCGGAGTCGAAGACCCTCTTAGCTGGAGCGTTGATATCCATGTGCTCGATATGGCCGAGCCAGTGTAGTCGACGGATCCTTGCCTTCCGGACTACATCCACATCTTGGTACAGCTCGTAGAGTTCGCGGTTGTGTCTTCTTCTCCATTCACCTTCCTCACAGACAGGACCAAATATCCGGCGCAGAATTTTTCTTTCGAAAGAACCCGAAAATCAGCTCCGCTGTCCTGCTTATCGTCCAGCTTTCGGCTCCGTACAGCAAGACTGGCAGAATGGGCGTTTTGTAAAGCATGACTTTGGTCTTTCGAGTGAGGAGTTTTGACCCCAGTTGTTTGGACAAGCCGAAGTAGCAGCGGTTGCCAATGGCGATTCTATGCCGGATCTACACTGTGGTGTCATTTGTGGAATTTACGTTTGCCCCGAGGTAGACAAACTCCTTAACTACCCCGAAATTGTAGCTGTCAATTGTTATATTTTGTCCCAGGTGATGAGCGACGGATTGGTTTTTGCTTGACAGCATGTATTTCGTTTTGTCCTCATTGATCTTAAGACCAACTCGTTTCGCCTGTTCTTCAATCGCCGTGAATGCTTCCAAAATGTCACGGCGAGAACACGCGATGATGTCGATATCATCCGCGTATCCTAGCAGCTGGATGGACTTGTAAAAGATAGTGCCTTCCCTGTTGACGCCTACCCGTCGCACTATCTGCTCCAGCACCAGGTTGAAGAAGTCACATGACAGCGCATCTCCTTGCCGAAATCCGGTGCATGTTTCGAATGGTTCCGAGCTCTTAGAACCGAGTTGCACGGTGCATCGCGTGTTTTTTAGCGTGGCGCGACACAACTGGATCAGTTTTACCGGGATCCCGAATTCGGCCATCGCTCCAAACAGTTCTTCACGATGAATGCTGTCGTATGCGGCTTTGAAATCGATGAAAAGATGGTGTGTATCGATTCGAAACTCGTTGGTCTTTTCCAGGATTTGTCGAAGTGTGAAAATTTGGTCTATAGTTGATTTTCCGGGCCGGAAGCCGCACTGGTAGCTGCCGATTAGTGCGGTGCATAATGGTTTTAGACGTTCACACAATACGCTGGACAGGATCTTGTATGCGACATTGAGCAGGGAATACACGCGGTGAAAAGCTGCGACATCTGTAGGGAGAGAGGGGGTGGCCGTGGTACATCATCGACTGTTGAGCGGAAGGTCTGTAGTTCTAAATATGCTTATAGCCAAGAAATGCAACTCCTATACGGAAAAATTATTCAACACAGCTGTTGTGAATGGGAAGTGGTCAAAAATACAGATGGAGGCATAGCACTTGCAGTATATGATCAAATTCATACTCTATGTGTGCAGTTATAACATAACACCATAATGACATGGAACATTAGCTGGGAACTACAACCAACGAAAAAATTCAGTCGAGTTCCTCTCGAATCCTATCTAGGACAACCACCCCTAAAGAGTAGTGAACGAACATCTACGACCCAAACCGTCTCCACCCCGTCAAGGTTGTGTGACCAACATTATAAGAGTATGACTCTAGAACCTGTACGAACAAAAAAAAAGGACAACGATTGTTTGGATGCGGATTTGTTGTTCGAGGTGGACTAAGGCATAAAGTCCTAAGCTTTCGGCATGTGAGCGAACGCCTCTTAACGACCCCTTTTAAGGCTACATTTTCTAAAATCCGCCTGATCTGCGTCCACGCCCCCAAGGAAGACAAGGACGACTCCACCAAAGATAGGTGCTACGTTCTAGGTAGAACGTATGCTCAATGATATTCGAACTTTCCGAGGAGCTAACATCGACTCGGACCACTATCTTGTAGTAGCCAAGATGCGCCTACGAATATTACGAACGCAGCCGGAGTAGAGTAAGAATACAAAGTTAAGACGTCGAAAAACTACTATCGCCAGAAACCGTTCGTGCGCTTACCGATCGCGTCTCCCTTAAGCTCTATCATACACCTCAACCCTCCACACAGGCAACAGAACAACAGTGGAACCTTTGAAAACAAGCCCTGAAAAGCACTGCATCTGAAGTTTTGGGCTTCAAGGCTCCACCACAAAGGAAGACCTGGTTCATTGACGAGTACAGGAGGATTCACGCGGATGCATATAAAGCCTCGCTGCATAGGAGAATAAAAGCAGTTCGTGAGCGCTACTATTCGTAATTAAAAGAAAAGGAGGAACATAAGTTTCTCAGGAGAAATAAAAAGCGCGCGATAGAGGACTTGGAGAGGTGTTACTGCAGGCATGAGGTTCGAGGGTTTTATCAACAGATAAAGCGAACATGCCAAGGTTATAAAGCGAAGCCTATTGGAATGAGAACGGACAACTAGTAGTAGAATCGCAGTCGATGCTGAGAACATGGGAAAACCAATTCTCCAGACTGTATAACGGCGATGTTAGTCCCCTGACCTCGACGAAGTTAAGATCGCCATATCGAAACTCAAGTCGAATAAAGCTGCTGGCGCAGACGGACTGTCTACTAGGCTCTTCAAACCAGCTGGCGATGATCTGATTAGAAGCGTGAGTTAACTCGGAATGGAGCAATTAATCCATAATTCGGTTGACCTATAATTATGTCTTTATTCACAGTTGACTTAAGACTACCTTAAAATCTAACTATTCTACTTTAAATATACGGAAACTAGTCTAATCGTCACCGCCCACCAGCACGGGCATCTTACCATATACGGTCATTGGGTTTGCCGTTGACCGCCGTTCGCTTTGTGCGGCAACGGGACAAGGGACAGCCGATTTTGGCTTGGCTTCTTTGCAGTACCAAGCGAAGCCAAGCCGTTGGCACCGTACGATATTCCTTCGTACGTCTCTTGAATATGAGTGGTGGTTAACCTGCCTGGCCGCTTGCAATCAACAGGTGCATGTGCACCTTGTGACGATTGTGAGCATACAGGCTACGAAGTGCAGCCTGAATGTAACTCGTGCACCAGCTCATCTGTAAGATATGGTCGAAGGAATGCAATGCATGGAATGAGTGGACTCTCAGTGTCGTTTGCCCGATCCACAGGAAAGGAGACCCCTTTGACTGCGCCAATGACAGAGGGATCAGTCTCCTTAATATCGCATACAATATCCTCTCTGCTATTTTGTGTGAATGCCTGAAACTGTTTGTCAACACCCTGATTGGTCCTTATCAGTGTGGTTTCAGGCCAGGGAAGTACACCATCGACCAAACTATTACACGCCAGATACTAAAAAACACCAATGAAGTTCAAGTCGACACACCACCTATTTGTCGACTCCAAAGCCGCTTACGACAGCGTAATTAGAGACGGAGCTATACAACGCCATGTCTACCTTGGACATCACTGCCAAACTCGTCAGACTACGCAGGATGACTTTGGAGAATGCCCGCCGCTCCATCCGAATCGGTGAAGACTTGACCGATAGTTTTGATGTCAGAAAGGATTTAGGCAGGGAAATGCGCTGTCGTGTGATTTCTTCATCAGCGTATTAGAAACTATTGTGAAAAAATCACTGCCCAACACAAGAGGCACAATTTATTTCAAATCCTCGTAACTCCTCGCATACGCGGATGATCGTTTAGGATCGTTTAGGAGTACTGAGGCGGAGGCGGCGAAAATTGGTTGGGCAGTAAATGAGGGCATAACGAAATACATAAATGCTGTCATCGAAAAAGGACGCCCACCACCGACTTCTTGGCCAGAAAGCTTATATTGGCAGATATTAGGTTTAGGTAGTTAAGGACTTCGTCTACCTTGGCTCCGCAGTGACCTGGAACAACGAAATCAGTTCCGAAATCAAACGCAGAAGGGGTGGCCGTGGTGCAGTGGTTAACAACATCGACCGCCGAGCGGAAGGTCTATAGTTCAAATTCGCTTCGTAGCCAAGAAAAAGTAATTCCTATACGGACAAAAAGTATGCAACGCAGTTGTGAATGGAAAGTGACCAGACGTACTGCCTGCAGGCATAACACTCACAGTATACGGTCAAATGAAATTCATCCTCTGCGTATGCAATATTAAAGTGCTCGAACGAATTAGTACGGACTATAACCAACCCGGAATTTGGTCGGCTCTCGTCCTATCTAGGACAACCACCCCTGAGAGTAGTGAACAAACATCAACGACCCAACCACTGCACTCCTTTCAGGTTGTGTGCCTATAGGGGCACATCATAAGGGAATATAAACTCTTGAACCTGCGCGAGTTTCTAAAAAAACAAAAAAAAAAGAATCACTCTTGCCAATCGCTGTTTCTTTGGTCTCAAGAGGCAGTACGTACTCTATCTATACAATACCCTTATCAGCCCGGTCCTGCTGTTCGGCGCAGAAGCATTTGGATGAGGAGGTCCTTGGTCGTTTCGATAGTAAGATTTTGTGTGTGATTTGCGTGTGTGAAGGGGGATGGAGGAAGTCTAGTCAGGCGCCCTCGGATCCAACGTCTAAGATGGCTAGCCCATGTAGAGTTAATCGACACTACAGTTTCAGCCCGGAGAGTCTTTGAATCCGACCCCGAAGGACGAAGAAACAGAGGACGGCCGCACCTAAGACAGCGCACACAATTGGAGGTGGACCTCAGCCAACTAGGTGTGCGGCAATGGAAAAGGCTAGCAAAAGATCGTGCTAGTTGGAGGGGTATGTTGGCTGAGGCCCAGATTCACCCCGAACTGTAGCGCCCGATGATCATCAAACAATAGATAGTTCCAAATAATAGAAAGAAGTTGAGGGATTCGTGTCATTTTAATTTTTCAGTTTATTTTCGATTCAATGTTGCTTATATAGTATTTATGTTTTAGCTTATAAGAAACATGACTTCATGAGTTAAATGTCTGCTGCCAAATTGTGTCAATGCATCATTCTTGTCCAACAAGTCGCTAAATACCTGCTTTTGATAGAATGCGGCATTGCCGAGAGAAGATGTTACTACCTCACTACCCACTTTTTGGTAGGTATTGCCTAACGCATGTCATGAATGCTTGGTATAATAAAATAGAAAAATTGCGAAACCGTTCAGTGATTCGCTTTAATTTTTGAGGTCCTTTGCCACCAGTGACCACGAGTTTAAGTGTATTTGAGAAGCAGCGTCCAGCTCGGCCGCAGACCTTAGAAAAAGAGCATTAAACTCATTATATCAGCTTACATCCTTCGTTTATTCCTGCTTAACCTTTTCATTCCTGAAGATCTTAATCAATTTCGTAACCAACCATATAACTAATAAAATGAAGGACAACAAAAATGCATATACATCCAGAGAATGATAGCTTATGACGCATAGTGTAGACGATGCGTTTTCGACTAATACTGAACCCTTATTTCGAATGACGTATTCCACCCACCATATGGCTAGGTCTAGAGTATTTTGGGGCCTATTACGGAAAGCACTCGATACAAATTTTGCATTTTCCTGCATTCTGAAAAGACAATAAAAGTGATACGATAGTATAAGAGTGATAAAGAACGAAATTGGATGACGTACTCTATACTCAGGGCGGTCTTAATAGCACTGACTATTTCCGGCTCCTTCATATCCCTATATTGAAGGATAATGCCTATTTTTCGCTTCTTTACAGCCACAGAATTGAGAAACTGGTCGCCATATATTGGAGTTACAACCATCGGAACGCCACAGTAACACGATTCCGATATGCCCAGTAAACCGCCGTGTGTCAGGAATACTTTAACATTGGGATGACAGAGAATCTCTGGCTGTGGCATCCATTCCCGAACGAAGACGTTTTTCGGTCGATTAGGTAACGTTTCGTTGGACCATTTCATCAAGACAGTCTGATCGAATTGCTTAAGTGCCGCGAGGAGAGCCTCTCGCCGATCTTCGGACAATGTTTCAGGACGAATCATCGATCCCCAGCTTATGTAAATAACTCCATGTTTAGCCCCATCTAATAGGTTCTGCAATTCCTGTAAGGATAAAAAAAACTTTAGTCTTTGGTGCTTATGAAACGTCACAAAGTTAACGTTCTGGATCAAGAGCGGCTGGTGTCTGTATTTGTAAACCACTTATCTCGACAATACCCGGAGCGTAGGGCATTGATCCCGTCAACGAATAATGTTGATTAATTAGCATTACGCTCGTGTTACGCACGAGATCCTCTATCCGAGGTATTGAGCTCCCCAGATGCTTCTTGATCAATTCGTTTGTTGCTTTCTGCGTTATGTGGCTAAACAGCAAAACCAAAAGAGAAGAAAACATAAACCACCGTACGTCGTATAGACGTTTGAATGCAACTTACTCGTATAGGAAGTTCATCATGTGGTAATGGAAGAGATTGTTTAGTCGCTCCAGGAATCCCATTTCATCGGTGTGTGGCAGAAAGTTAACCGGCATAAAGGAGGGAATAAACGGACTGCTCATTCGTTTATAATGCCATGGCATAATGGCACAACTGCTTAATGCGATCACTGGTGCCTGCAGCAGATGAGCGATTGCCATCATGCAGTCGTTGTTGAATTGTTCAATAATAACCACGTCGTAGTGTTGCTTCTGTTTGAGAAGATCTTTTATGGCTTTCGAATTGAATGCTGCTTCGCAGCCCTGTATACCCCATCCGTGCAGCATAAAGAACGTCGGTATCTTGAAATTGAAGAAGTCATGTCCGCTTTCAAACATCTGAAATGTCATTAAATCCTTATGTGACGTCGTTATGCGTGGTCTATGCAAGAAAGCATTTACCTTTAAATCTATGTTATTGGCAATGATTGGCATGCCCGACAGCACAACATCCTTATAGTTTGCAATTGGTATTTTATTTGGAAAATAGCTGACCACGGTCACATCGTGACCGGCTTCTGCCAGTCCTCTAAACAGTGGACGAAAAAAATCAAAGTGACTCTTGCCGGGATGCGGTATTAGTGCGAGTATGTTGGATCCATATGACAACGAGATCGTGCTATAGAGCAAGGCCAACGTTAGAATACTGACTTTCATTTTATATGCTACAAAGCTGGACAGGCTAGTGGTGATACTACTTTGACAGTTTAATACGTCGATCTAGTGGAGTAGTATCTCAGCGAATATTTGCGAAATCTAAGCATAAGTAAATAAACAAGTTTAGATTAACGTGCCTAACATTAACATTTGATTTGATGATGAAAATGGAAAGCGAAGCGAAATGTTTTCAAACGAAACGTGACAGATACTATGGAAGTGAATATTGGTGTCATGTTGTTCAATTGCCTTGAAAGAAAACAAACAGTCACTGAATCCACGTCGGTAGACGGACATGCAAGATTACATTTCATGTGCAGATAGCCGGCGTTTATATATGTACTTTTCCATTTTGAAGTACAGTACACTCTCGGTAGAGTGAACATCGGTTGAGTGAATAATCCAATAGAGTGAACACACAAACTATTCTACAGAGTGAAAAAGTCAACCTCTTTAGAGTGAACCTATGTTTTAATCACAGTTAAACACTAATAAGCCAACTGCAAAGAACGCATAATCTTTCGAGCAAATTTAACGTTTGTTTTGCTAGCTTTCTATCTGTCATCGTTCTTCGTATTGCATTCTCTGCTTATGCAGCGCTAGAGTCCGGGGTGAACCTGGACCTCAACCAATAAACCTTTCCAACCAGCACGATCTTTTGCCAGCTGCCTCCAATCCCTCGCACCAATTTAGTTGAGGTTCCTCTCGCCTTGTGTCCGCCATCTCAATCGAGGGGGTCCCCTGTTGCGTTGTCCCCATGGCTCAGATTCAAGGACTCTTCGGGTCGGAGCTACGTTGTCCGCACGCTCTACATGGCCTTGTTATATTCGTAGACCCTCGACTAGGCATGCCGCTGTACAACAGTTCGTTGTTAAATCTTCTTCTTTATATGCCACTAATGCAAACAGGACCAAAGATCATAAGCAGGAATGTTCTCTCGAAAAGACCAATAGCTCCTTCATTCGCTTTCAATAGCGTCAGCGACATGGATGATTGAAATATTATATAAAGCCAACTTGGCCTCTCGAGAGAGGGCTCTATTACTAAATTTTTTCATCAGCCCAAAGAAACAGCGATTGCCAAGAGTAATTCTGCGTCTTATTTCAGTACTGATCTTATTGTCCCTATTTATTGCGGAGCCGAGGTAGACGAAGTACTTTACCACCTCAAGATTTGTCCGAGACGTCAATATTGAATGTCTTTCCCTGATGATAGCATATACTCTGTTTTGCCCTCGTTTACCGCCAGACCCGCGGTCAATGCAAACAACCACTCACGTCAATTTCAACCTGTGAATTTCGCACGATCCTCTCAAGTAAAATATTGAAAAAGGCCCAAGACAGCGCGTCGCCTTGCCTAAAACCCTTTTCGACATCAATCTCGGTTAACTCGTTACCAGCCTTGATGGAGCAGCGAGAGTCCTCCATCGTCATCCTACACAATCTGACGAGTTTGGTAGGAATGTCAAAACTTGACCTGGCAATGTATAGCTCGTCTCTATGCACGCTGTCATATGCGGCCTAGGAAATCGACAAATAGGCGGTGAGTGTCGATTTGCATTTCTTGGGTCTTTTCTAGAATCTGCCGCAGTATGAAGATCTGGTCTATCGTAGACTTTCTTGACCTGAAACCACGCTGATATGGACCTATCCGAATTTTGATGGACATATCAGAGAATCCTGTACGCGAAGTTAAGGGGACTGATCCCTCGGTAGTTGGCGCAGTCGAAGGGATCTTCTTTTTGTGTTCTAGGTTGGGTAAATATTCTCCTACAATTTCATTCGATTGATTGGTTTGGTTTGGAAATTTTATTGATAATAGAATAGAAAAAATGTAAGTTTTTAAAAAGTGGTCTACAGGTATGTAAAGTCCTTCGGATTTTACAAAAGATAAAAGCAAAATTCGAGATGTATCGGCTACAGTATTGACAAAAAAAGGTAGAATAGCGAAATCGACTATATGCGATCTTTTGAGGAAAAAACCGCATTTCACAGTATACACTTGAACGATGGAATGCCTTAAAACTTACACGCTCGGTAATGTGAACAATCTCGCTCGTACATATGAATAGACCTAGTTTATAGGGTTCCGTACCCAAAGGTAAAACGGAACCCTATTACTAAGACTTCGCTGTCCGTCCGTCCATCTGTCACCAGGCTGTATCTCATAACCCGTGATAGTTAGACAGTTGGACAGTCCTGCCGCTACCACGACAAATACATGTAACAGAACAAAATGAATATTTAAGGGGGGCTCCCATACAACAGACATGATTTTTATCCAAAAAATCCCCTTGGTCACATACTGAACTATGGTTAGTCGACAATATCCCACAACCACTAGCAAACTTCCGATCCACAAGAAAGGAGATCCCTCTGATTGCGCCAACTATAGAGGAATAAGTCTCCTTAACATCGCCTACAAAATCTTCTCTGCCGTTTTGTGTGAACGCCTGAAGCCTTTTGTAAATAAGCTGATAGGTCCTTATCAGTGCGGATTCAGGCCAGGGAAGTCCACCATCGATCAAATCTTCACACTACGGCAGATACTGGAGAAAACCAATGAATTTCAAGTCGACACTCACCACCTATTTGTCGACTTCAAGGCCGCATACGACAGCGTAATTAGAGACGAGCTATACAACGCTATGTCTACCTTTGACATACCTGCTAAGCTCGTCAGACTATACAGGATGACTTTGGAGAATGCTCGCTGCTCCATCCGAATCGGTGAACACCTTACCGATAGTTTTGATGTCAAAAAAGGATTTAGGCAGGGCGATGCGCTGTCGTGTGATTTCTTCAACATCATATTGGAGATGATTGTGCAAAAATCACTGGCCAATAGAAGAGGCACAATCTATTTCAAATCCTCGCAACTCCTTGCATACGCCGACGATATTGACATAATAGGTAGATCAAAGCGAGATGTCAATGAGGCGTTTGCGAGTATTGGAGGCGGCGAAAATTGGTTTGGCGGTAAACGAGGGCAAAACTAGAGGACACTCAACACCGACGTCTCTGCCATAACGTTTGTATAGGCAGATATAAGTTCGAGGTAGTTAAGGACTTCGTCTACCTTGGCTCCGCAGTGACTTGGAACAACGACATCAGTTCCGAAATCAAACGCAGAATCACTCTTGCCAATCGTTGTTTCTTTGGGCTCAGGAGGCAACTGAGTAATAGAGCCCTCTCTCGAACGACAAACTTGACTCTATATAAAACCCTTATCATCCCGGTCCTGTTGTACGGCGCAGAAGCATGGACACTATCAAAAGCGGATGAGGAGGCCCTTGGTCGGTTCGAGAGAAAGATTTTGCGCGTGATTTTTGGGCCTATAAACGCAGACGGGGGATGGAGGAGAAGATTCAACCACGAACTTTACGGGCTGTACAGCGACATGAGCCTAGTCAGGCGTCTACGGATTCAACGCCTAAGATGGCTGGGCCATGTAGAGCGAATGGATACCACAGCTCCAGCCCGGAGAGTCTTTGAGTCCAACCCCGAGGGACGAAGAAGCAGAGGACGGCCGCCCTTAAGATGGCGCACACAGGTGGAAGGGGACCTCAGCCAACTGGGTGTGCGGCAATGGAAAAGGCTAGCGAAAGATCGTGCTAGATGGAGGGGCATGTTGGTTGAGGCCCAGGTTCACCCCGAACTGTAGCGCCCACTAAGAAGAAGAAGAAGACTAGCAAACTTCCCAGTTTTGATCTATTTTGTGTTTTGATGAATTAATCCTAGCTGCCAACCCTTTTTCCGATATTTCCCATTGTTGTTATTCACCTTTTCAATAATAATTGATTTGAATTCAATGGACACTTTGATGATCACTATATCTCATCATGAAGATTTTTGATTATCAAAGTAATATGCCGATAACCTGCCTGCAACCAAGATCTGTCATCATACAAAAAATGTGACTTAATGTGATGACAGATGAGGTAACATACATAGTCTCTTTCATATTTATATATACAGATGGTATGGAACCCTTCGTGCGCGAGTCCGACTCGCACTTGGTCGGTTTTTATTATTAGTTCACTCTACCGAGAGTCTACTGTAATTAGATCATAGAAATAGAGAAATATTGTAATGATATTCCTTGTACTGGGTGCAGCCTGCATTATAGCTCTACTTCTAAGTACAAGTGCCTAAACTGATAGTGTAGTCAAGTCGGGATTGATCCACTTAGAAAGTAAGGTTTAAGATCGAGTTATAAGTAAATTAAGGTCACGCACCTCATTTTGCTTTTATTCATCTTCCCAAAAGTAGGCACAACAACTTTTGCAACCCATGTCTGAAAAGGGTCAGAAAAGGGTCATTGAAATAATTGCTGTTCACAAACAGAACTATAGAAAGCTGATAAGCTCGCTCCTTTTAACTTTTGTTTACATGAAGCCATTTCGGGAGAAGAGTTGATTGAAATTGTCACTCAAGGTCACCCTTAATCGTATGACTGAGCAAAAGGCATACGCGTTGCTGATAACCAGTGTTTCGTTACACCTGTGTCATCTCCTCTTACTCCTCGTCCACGGACTCTGTATCATGGATCAAGTAACACTTTCCGTAAATTGCGATGATTATGCAAGCCTTCAACATGGTATTACGATCATTTTAAATGCTTTGAATTGCTGGCAGCTCCACGCCTTTATCAATTGCTTCCATCTGCAATTAAGTGCAATTAAAGTTCAACGTTTGCATTCAAGCATAAGCAAACGCCCGTTCTTGTTTTGGTTACACATTAACGCCACATAACCATTGTGCTGCTCAGGTTCACACGATCGAGTTAACTACAATCTGTGGATAGATGCTTGCACCTTAAACGGCTCTGTTTCAATTGTAAGACTGAAACACGATTCCATAAAAGATCACTGCACCGCTCCACAACTATATTACGACCGAGGGATCCATGTACGAGTAGATAAGCTTGTGGGTTCACTCGAAGACAATGGCATACAAAGGTGCACTGGAACTTACACTGATTTCAATTGTGACAGGTCTGCGCGAAATTAGTATCTACTTCGTAGATGTGCACTTGTACTTGATGTAATAGTTGCATTGCCGAAAAACTCAATTCACTCTTACGCAACCGAAAAATGAAAAACAGAAAATCAAATCCAAATTACGCGTACGCGTATTGGCATCTAATCACGCGCAATTATATACGTACGTTGGTAAAATTAGCTTCATTTACATTGAGTTGATAATAATTACGTAAATACTCGTACAGCGATGCGTTCAAGTCTTCGGGAGAAGAACCTCCTTGTCGCGTAGATACGATGCGTTTCTTATATACCGGTGAATTGCGTTGTCAGAGTATCTCCCGTGTACCGGAGCGGTGGACTGCTCGTTCTGATAGATTCAAAATGACTAAAATCTTTTTACGTTGGCCTATTCCATTGTGTGTACGATTTGAAAATAAATGGTGCCGTGAGGCAGTAGCAATGAAGCCGAATAGTCACTTAGTTTTTGCTTGAACGAGGGTGCCGGCCGTTAAGCTTTCGTCGAAGATTTGTTTTGCTTATCTGTTCGTGGACCTTTCGAGCGTTTTATGTGCATTGTACTATCGTTTACATTGAAATACAATTTGAAAATGTTATGTCAGCTAGTATGTGTGCGCGACTGTATTCTGACTGATGACTGAGGTAGGTGCTTCCCTTCGTCATTTGAAGGCATTTGGATTGAAGTGAAAAACGAACAAAAAAAAAAAACATGGAATTCATACGTATTTCTTCCGTTTACATGACAAACCACAATATTACGTACATAAGTCGCGTTGACGAGATAATGATGTTCCTTACCCCTTCAAAGTGGCAAAACTATTTAAGAAGTTACTAATTAGTGAAACAATAGCAGGAAAACAGAACCGAGTGCCATTTTAATTGCAGGTAGTTAATGACCTGTATCATTTCTTAGCTGTAGGTAAACAGTCACTAATTAACTTGTACATATGTATAATTCTCCCCTTCTCAAGAAACTGGCTAAAGTGGCGACGATCAACTAATTACATACTAGTTCTTATATGCCTCAAGAAATAATCGGAATAGCGATATAAGGTTAGTGGACATCTCCGAATCTCCCAGTTTGTCTCTCGTATTTATCAAGGTACCGTAAAACGGGGTTACTTTGCACCACTTTTCGGACCGTTTGTAGGAGATCCCTTAAAAAAGGTTATAGTATGAATTAAATGTATTGTTTTTTTTTTTGTCTATATTATAAAAAAAGAGATGAAATAACGCATATATTGTGTGATAACTATTTAAATGAAAGTTTAAATGTTTTTTTTTTTTTTTTTTTTTTTTGTCGAAAAGTGGGGCAAAGTTGCCAAAGGCACGGGGTTACTTTGCTCCATCCGAAACTTTTTGCTATACTGCCTTTATTTGAAGAATTGGAGCAAAGTTATTAAAGCTTTTCATTAATATTGCTCCAAGGATCATATCTATGAAAAAAATACCCTTTTTTTAACAAAAAACAAAACAGTTTATTTTCATGTCATGAAAAGCTTACAATAGGTATATTACGAATATAAGGAACAAGAGAAACGTTTTTAATGTAATACAAAAAGGTTTTAAGCAATAAAAACATAAAAATAGGTATGGAATTCAATAAATAAAAATTATAAAATAAAAGTATTATTCAAATATCGAATTAAGTTCCTGTACGGCAAAAGTTCCTCTTTTAGAAACCAATTTTGGTGGTTGAATGGAGCCTAGAACTTCTCTCCAAGAATATCTTAACTCATCCCTTTTAGAAGGCCATTTCCACAGTTTTAGAGACTTCTGCATAGAGTTAATTGTGACGTGTTCTTCATCGAATTTGACAATTTCTCCAGGGTATATTTTCCCTTCGTAGATAAATGCGACGAATTTGCCTACCTCTCGTACAACCTTCTCCATAATGACTTCCCTACGATTTGCTGCAGAGTTGCCTTCTAAAAAGTTGACAAATCCGTTTTCATCCTCTTCCTCGTTAGCAATTTCTTCGAAATTAATATCATCGCAAGAGTCGTCATCGAAAACTATGGCCTGTTCCATCCTAAAGCCAGATGTAGTGGGCTGATTGTCATCATCCTCCTGCCCATAGTGTGAAATGGTAGAATTTTCCTTGTCACTTTGAATAACTGGAATCTCCTCTGAAGCCGGATCCTTATCATCATCCGCGGCAGCGCAAACACTTCTTCCAGCCGGAATTTTCATTTTTTTTCTGCGGTTTTTGCGGATTGCAGTAGTTTCTACCTTTCTAGCCTCAAGTGATTCAAGAAACGCTGACTGAACTGCATCCACATCGCAAGTATTTCTTTGAATGCGATTTAAAACTTCCTCCACATTCAGAGGAAAAATGCCGCATTTTTTAAAGCCAGACTTCAAATTAGCTTCAGCGTTTACTTCAATCAACTTCATCATCTTTGATAGCAATGGTGGAAAGGTTTCTTTCTGTATGTTTGTGTTTCGAATACCATCGGGAGTGTCCTTCCAGTCTGACAACACTTTTCGCCAAGCTATTTTTAATGGCCGGAAAAATGCAACATCGAGCGGCTGCGTTAAGTGGGTGCTATTAGGTGGAAGACAAATTAAGTGCACTTGGTTTTCTCGACACATTTGAAGGGCATCCACAGTTTTTTTTTTTTTTTTTTTTTTTTTTTAGAGACTCGCGCAGGTTCAAGAGTTTTTATATTCTCTTATGATGTGTTTTAGACACACAACCTGAACGGAGTGCAGTGGTTCGGGTCGTTGATGTTCGTTCATTACTCTCAGGGGTGGCTGTCCTAGATAGGACGAGAGCCGACCAATTCCGGGTTGGTTATAGTCCGAAGTAATTCGTTCGAGCACTTTTAGTATTGCATTATATGAGATGACAGGTTATCGCAAAGTAGCACAATTTTTCCTTCAAGTTTTTTGAGCCTGGGCATCATTTGAAGCTGTAGCCAGTCTGTAAAAATATGTGCATCGAACCATCCGGATGTACTCACATTATAGCGGCAGTCTTTGGGACCATGTTGTCCACATTTTACTAGCCCTATAAACTACGTATGGCGGCAGTAGTTCTCCAGCGGCATTTCCACAAAACATGACAGACACGGACGTTTTTGAAGCATTCCTTATTAACTCTGGATACTTGCATCCCTTTTTTACGATCACTTTTTTCTTTCCAGGTTCGTCCGTCAGATTGGTTTCGTCAAAATTCCAGATGTTTTTGGGAGGAACGTCCTTTATTTCAATTGCTAAGTTCTCAAAGAAACTTCGTAGCATTGGTTCATCCACTGCCGCGCGAGTACGTTTAATATTTTCCGCAAAGCGTTCAGAAATTTCCGAGTGTCTAGATATAAAAGATTTTATCCAGTCTAAGCCAGGAAAATTATTGGGAAATATTTTAACCGTCCTTCCACAACGGTTGGGATCATTTTTAATTATGTGTCGTAATTCTCCCGAATTTATAGGAAAACCATACTCTCCCAAGGAAAGTAAGCAATCTACAAACTTAGCCTCTTCATCCGAATTGAAGACAGGTTGTTTTCCAGCCTTTCGTAAATGTTTACCCTTGAGTTTATTAAAAATGGTCCTCCTTGGAATTTTGTATTTTTCTTCGGCTTTTCTATGGGAAATTTCGCCTCTTCTGATTTCTTCAAGACAATTATTTAGGGTCTCCTCCGTGTAATCGGCGTATCTCCTTGATCCCAATTTCCTTTTATAGTTTCTTGGCATTTCTATATAGAAAAATGCTAGTCAATAAAAATACCAGCAAATTTTTATTCATTGGGGCTACTTTGCTCCGGGGCAAAGTAACCCCAAAAATGGAAAAAACTGCATATGGTCATACAAAAATAAAATTAATAATTATATTTATCAACTAGGCAAATAAATTCCATGTGCAGTTTAATAACAAAACATAATTATAACTAAAAAAAATGTACTTACTTGTTCAAAGTACACTACACTATTTGCACGCACCAAATTTTCCACACAAAAAAAAAACACAAATTTAAGGACTGAACTTTACAACTCAACTGCTTCTTATCAACTAAAGGTAAACGATCAATGGCACATCGTTGCAAATATAAATATATGCGTGTATACGTTACCGTAATTTCGATCTATACAACGTAACATGTCTGAGCGTGAATCAACAAGAAAACACTTTTCGTCAGTGGCGCAAAGTAACCCCTGCTGGAGCAAATTAGCCCCGTTTTACGGTAGCTTATCAGGCCAGCGATCCATGGAGGATCTGAGCATGAGCTATAGCTGCCTTCCATCCTTGACGGCACGCTGCTTCCAGTTGTCAAGACCAAGATGTCTTACATCCGCGATTACTTGGCCTTTATACCGGAGGTTCGGTCTTCCCCTTCTTCACGAACCAGGAGGCTCGGAGTCGAAGACCCTCTTAGCTGGAGCGTTGATGTCCATGCGCTCGATGTGGCCGAGCCAGTGTAGTCGACGGATCCTTGCCTTCCGGACTACATCCACATCTTGATACAGCTCGTAGAGTTCGCGGTTGTGTCTTCTTCTTCACCTTCCTCACAGACAGAACCAAATATCCGGCGCAGAATTTTTCTTTCGAAAGAACCCAAAATCAGCTCCGCTGTCCTGCTTATCGTCCAGCTTTCGGCTCCGTACACCAAGACTCGCAGAATGAGCGTTTTGTAAAGCATGACTTTGGTCTTTCGAGTGAGGAGTTTTGACCCCAGTTGTTTGGACAAGCCGAAGTAGCAACGGTTGCCAAGGGCGATTCTATGCCGGATCTCCACTTTGGTGTCATTTGTGGTATTTACGTTTGCCCCGAGGTAGACAAACTCCTTAACTACCTCGAAATTGTAGCTGTCAATTGTTATATTTTGTCCCAGGTGGTGAGCGACGGATTGGTTTTTGCTTGACAGCATGTATTTCGTTTTGTCCTCATTGATCTTAAGACCAACTCGTTTTGCCTGTTCTTCAATCGCCGTGAATGCTTCCACAATGCCACGGCGAGAACACGCGATGATGTCGATATCATCCGCGTATCCTAGCAGCTGGATGGACTTGTAAAAGATAGTGCCTTCCCTGTTGACGCCTGCCCGTCGCACTATCTGCTCCAGTCTGGTGAAGAAGTCACATGACAGCGCATCTCCTTGCCGATATCCGGTGCATGTTTCGAATGGTTCCGAGGTCCTAGAACCGAGTTGCACGGTGCATCGCGTGTTTTTTAGCGTGGCCGGCAATTCTAAAGCCGGTGGATAATGCGTGGTTTGACTGGAGCTGCAAAGAGGTTATCGGGTTGAGAGATATAAGTTTTACAATGTCCCAAGGGTAGCAGAAGTTTTTGGTCTTTCGTTAAGAACATCAAAAACTCCGTATTGATGTCTATACCCACGCTCATTCTCAATGACATTCAAGCTGTCAAACCCTGCTTGCTGCCCACTTCGCAGCGAACTCGCAGCTCCCCAAATCATCCTTGTCACCGCCTGTTCTGGAGTACGTTAATTCCACCATGGGACAAATTCACTTCCGTACTCGTGCAGTTGCAAGGGTTCTTATAGAACTTACACAAATCCGCTGGTCCAGTGGGTATTTCCCCAATAATTCTGAAGAGGTGTTACTTCTAATCCAATCCACTCCTTCGCTAACGACAGTACCCTCAGCTTTTCATATTCGTTCACTTCTTTACGACCCTGCACTTTGGCTGTAAATAGTGAGCGGCAGCGTATGTTAAGCTCATTAGACTCCGATATCGACAGCATCATCCAATGGGGTAAAAACAATAAAGTGGAATTTAATGCTTCCAATACACAATGCTGTCTTCTGTCGCTAAAGCGTAACACTGATCCAATGCCATTATCCATTAATGGCACTTGTATCTCGGAAACCGAAAAGCTTTCTATCCCGGGTATGTGCATCAGTGACAACCTTTGTTAGAATGATCACATATTTAGTGTCGCCAAGAATGCCGCGAAATGCCTAGGTTTCCTATATAGATGCAAGAAATTCTTCACACGCACCGATCTGGCTGCAATTTATAAGGCGTTCATTCGTCCTAAGTCGGAGTTGGAGTTCATGTCTGGTCTGGTCTGGCGCTTCTAATACCACTTTGCACCTACTAGATAGAATACAAAAACGCGCGATAAAACTGATAGGTGACCCCAGCTATACCAAAACACTAGACTCGCTGGCACATCGTAGGAATGTATCCTGCCTTTCATTGTTTTATCGTTACTTTCATCGTAAATGCTCTGATGAAATAGCCAGTTGCATTCCGCCCCTTCAAAACTTCTCCCGCGATACACGTCTCTCCCGGAATGCTCATGAATTCACTCTGAAGCCCGTTTTCGGCCGTACTGTCAAATATAGAAATTCTTTCCTCAACCGAACCACACGAATGTGGACCGCGCTACCTCGTTCGGTCTTCCGCCCTCAATACAATATGCAGACATTTAAGACCAGTGTCAATAGGCAGCTCCTCTCCCTCTCCCTGCTACCTTCTGCTCGCACAACGTCTTTCGTTATAAGGCCTTAGCCTTGAGTGCCTTAGCCCTCCGTCTACACAGACAACAAAGAGGCAAGAAAAGTAGCAAAAAAATCGAAATTGGTCAGGCACTGCCGCAAATTCTAAATGATTTATCGAGCAGCTGCACTGTCACGTTTGTGCTGGATACCTGGGCCTAATGATATACCAGGTAACTGTGAAGCAGACGAACTAGCCAAAATGGGCACCATACTGGACATTTCGACTGCTAAGGGGTCATCCATTCACCAATGGAAACGCTAAAATATAAAATCTCGAAATAGGCACTGCTACAGGCCAATGAGAGATGGTGTGGCCTTGATCCATACCTGGCCCAGGTACTCTCATAGTGGAACCACCAGCTTGCTAATAATACACAGGCAATGTATAAGCAGCTTGACTGGAGTCTTAACAGGACGCTGCGCTTTAGGAAATATGCAAGTAGATTAGGACGGCCATACCTATATACTGACTATTGCAGTAAGTGTCATGATGAAGAAGAGGAAAAATCCCCATCCCATCTCCTATGCAATTACACTGCTCTCGCCTCCTCAAGATTTTTGGGAGAATACTTCTTTAACGAACCTTGCAGATCTATTGTGCCTGCTAGCCGATTAGCCGAGTAGCCCCTCCACCTCTAAAATGAAGTTGAGAATGCTTCTCGTAGGAGCCAGGGTGATCCCCTCAGGAGTCATAACTTCACTGAGAAGGATGCGCTTCCTAAGATGGCAGAGAGCAGCACACTCACATAGTATGTGAGTCGTCTCATCGTCCTCTAGACAGAGCCGACACTCAGTTTCAGACGAGAGACTAATTTTGTTTAGGTGATATCTCAGACCGCAGTGTCCCGTTAGATAGCTGACTAGTCTTCTGATATCCCCTCTATTGAGTTTGAGTATGTCAATAGGGTGTTTGTTCAGGGGTCGTATAAGTCGTTTAGATTGACGGAGTCCCCGAACACTGTTCCAGAAGGACAGGTGTTCCGGACCTATGTATTTGTCGCTACAACCTTTTCTGGCAAGTTGGTCGGCAATTTCATTGCCCTTGATACCTTTATGTCCTGGCACCCACCAAAGTTTAACATTGTTTCTATTGGCGAGGTCTTGTAGGGCGTCAT
Organism: Eumerus sabulonum; assembly: GCA_951905685.1. Classification (NCBI taxonomy): domain Eukaryota; kingdom Metazoa; phylum Arthropoda; class Insecta; order Diptera; family Syrphidae; genus Eumerus; species Eumerus sabulonum. The sequence goes on along the minus strand of OX645063.1, from coordinate 106,650,645 downwards.
TGCATTCCTTGACGGTTTTTGAGTTCGTGCTGTACGAACCCAGTGCTTTAAGCGCTGCTTGGCTATCAGAGAGTATGTTGATAGTTACTCCTCCGATGCCAGTCTCGAGATTTAGATTGACACATGTTAGGATGGCATGCAGCTCTGCTTGGAAGATGCTGGGACTTATTCCCAGGGCCTTCGAGATCTTGCGTTTTGGTCCAAAGATGCCGGCGCCAACGCCAGAAGCCATCTTGGAGCCATCCGTGTACCACCTAAGGCCTTTGACATTCAGCAGGGGATCACTGTTTTAGCATGCTGAGCGATTTGGGATCAATATCTCAAATCTCTTGTCAAAGGTGAAGGTGTGTGGCAATGCGTCCGAGACTGTAGTAATCATATCCAGCTCGGGAAAGTGTTGTAATATGGACATGTGGCCTGCAGGTCTACATGGCATATTTGTTCCTGAGCAGAGGATTTTGATTGCACTGCGTAATGCCAGCTTCTTGATAAAAAGATGCAGTGGAGCGAGTCCAATGAGTGCTTCTTGTGCTGCCGTAGGGCAGGACGGCATAGCGCCTGTGATGCCGATACACGCTAGTCTCTGAAGGCGTTGAAGCTTAATAATTGTAGTTTTTTGTTCAACTTTTGTCCACCATACGGTGGACCCGTAGGTGACGATAGGCCTTACTATCGCGGTATATAACCAGTGGACTACCTAAGGTTTAAGCCCCCAAGTTTTACCGTAGGTGCGTCGGCAGGCCCACATGGCCTTAGTCGCTTTCATGAGTTTATTTTTCATATTGGAGTTACAGTTGAGTCTACGGTCTAGGTCAATACCTAGATACTTTACCTCCTCTGAAAATCCTATGTGTGTTCCATTTAGAAAGATTGAGCAGGGTTGTACCTTTCTCCTCTTTGTAAATGGGACTAGGATTGTCTTATTTGGGTTAATAGATAACCCCTCTCTGCCACACCAGTCAGAGATAAATTGGAGCGCAAGCTGCATGCGCTCACAGGCAGTGACCTCGCACTTGCCCGTAACAATGACTACCAGGTCATCAGCATATCCGATGACCTCGTAGCCCCGAGTGATCAGCTTGCGTAGCAGGTCGTCGATGACTACCGACCAAAGCAGCGGCGAGAGGACTCCCCCTTGTGGGCATCCTCTGACCGCCGATACTGTCACTGAGACCTCTCCGCATGTGGCTGATATGATACGGCTATTTAGCATCGCCCTAATCCAGTGATTAGTGGGATGGTCCACACCCCTGCAGGATAGTGCAGTGGTGATCGAATCATAGCCAGTATTATCAAAGGCTCCCTCTATATCGAGGAAGGCGCAGATTGCGATCTCCTTTTGTGTGAAACTATTTTCAATGCACGTCACCAAGTGGTGTAGTGCATTTTCGGTAGATCGCTCTTTGCGATATGCATACTGGTTGGGATGCAGAGGTGTCTGATTTTCCAGGATACCTCTAATGTGGAGCTATCAGTTTCTCCATGGTTTTTAGATAGAACGAAGTCAAACTGATAGGGTAATAGGATTTAGGTTGCTCGCTTGGTTTCCCAATCTTGGGGATGAAGACAAGATTGACCTCTCTCCAAGTCCGGGGTATGTATCCCAGGTTGAAGCAAGACCTAAAAAGAACTATTAGTGATGGTAGGATTGTATTCAAGCCTTTCTGTAAGATCGCAGGAAAGACATCGTCTTTGCCTGGAGCCTTGTTGGGTTTGAATGAGCTAATTGCCCATTTAACCCTGTCAGGGCTGAATAGTCTTCCATAGAGGCTATTTGTTCTACTGTCGATGTTTTCTGTGACGTTAATCTGATCGTCAGAGGACATCGAGTAGGGAGTAGAACCGGGGAAGTGCACCTCGAGCAAGGTCTCCAGGGTTTCCCTGCGGTTGACGGTAAAGGTGCCGTCTGATTTGCTAAGCAGCCCGAGCCCATTTGTGTGCTCTCGAGAGAGTGTTTTTTGGAGTCGGGCTGCAGTTGGAAGCGAGTCTATGTTCTCGCAATGTTTCCTCCAAGACGTTCTCTTGGATTTCCTCTTGGATCTTGCTTGTAACAATATAGTGATTTAAATAAAAGTCCTAATGAGAATACTCGGATGTGGTGAGGACAATAAAGGACCAATTCAATGTTAAAAGAGATCTACTTACTTATTTTTTATTTTCTTGTAATAGGAAATTAAGGATAAAAAAGGCTAGCATTGGCTCTAGTCCCTGTATAATAAATCCGACGCAGTTCTACATACTTTAATGACTCTTTTGCTTCAAAGCCTTATTGGACGTAGGAAATACTCTGCATAACAGCCACCTTAAGGATAGATACGCGAGCAAAAGCACAAACAACAGAGTTGCGTAAACATCACAGTTGTAGTACGTTATCCATGTCATTCTGGAGGAAGCGTTAATTGCCAACTGTGCTCCTTTCGTCCGAATTATGTTCTCGATCCACCAGATGGCGAGTTCCAATGGCTTTTGTGGCCTATTTCGGTATGCCATCGATATGAATTTAGCTTGCTCCTGCATTCTGCAAATACCCAAAGAAAGAATTATCTGTATTGTTACTAATTTCTGTTGGTCATACGAGCCTTACTCATGGGTTAGAGCTGTGCTAATAGCTTCAACTATATGCTCCTCTTGCAGATCGCGGTATTGCAAAACTACGCCCGCCTTTCGAGCCTCTACTGCTGCGGCATTTATGAACTGATCTCCGAAAAAGGGCGTCAGGACGAGTGCAACCCCGCAATAGCTGCCTTCGGTGGTTCCAAGTAAACCGCCATGTGTCATGAAAACTTTAACATTAGGATGACACAAAATATCCCTTTGTGGCATCCAGTCTCGCAGATAAAAGTTTTCCGGCAGATTCGAAAGCGATGAATTCGGCCATTTAAGAAGAACGAGTTGATCGAAACGTGACAGGGCTCTGATGAGAGCTTCCCTTTTTTCGTCCGGCAGGGTTTCTGGCCGAACTAGGGATCCCCAGCTCACGTATATGACACCATTTTTCGCGTTATCGAGAACTCGTTTTAGCTCCTAAAAGTAAGTTATTATTATACATAGTAATCCATAGAGGTTATACTGAGCTTACCGGATCCAGGGGTTTAGCTTCTTGAATGTGTAGTCCGCCGATCTCGACCAGGCCTGGAACGTACGGGATTGCACCATTCAATGAAAAATGCTGATTTATAAGCATAGCGCTTATATTGAGCACCAATTCTTGAATAGGTGGAATAAATTCCCCGAAGTGGGTGCGGATCAGTTTGTTAGTCTCACGATTGCAAACGACACTATGACCAAGTAGTAAGTACGCAGTCTTAGTATAGTAACGACAAACTTACTCATGGAGAAAAGTTAACGCCCATTGGTGAAGGAGGTTATTCAACCGCTGCAAGAAACTCATGTTGGTGGAATATCCTAAGAAATGATTGGGCATGAAAGATGGCGCGAAGGGATTGCCCACCCTATTATAGTGCCAGGGCATTAGAGCGTGGCTCGTTAGACCAATAACAGGAGCATTCAACTTGTAAGCAATTGCGAACATGCAATCGTTCACAAAACTTTCAACAAGGACGACATCGTACCTCTTCTTACCTTCCAGAACTTGTCTAATTGCATCAGAGTTAAATGCTGCTTCACAGGCTCTCAAATCCCAATTATGAATTAGGAAAAAATTCACAACTTTCATATTCCTAAACCAGAAATGAAACTTTTCGATTTCCTAAAACGCAACAATTAATTGTTTTGACTACTGTAACGATATACTATTGTATCTTATATCTTACAATCTCGTACAACTTACCTTGAGATCGACGGCATCGGCAATAATAGATAAATCATCCAATACGAGATCGGTGTAGTTTGCAACCGGTTTTTTGTTCGGGAAATTGCTAACAACTGTAACATCATGGCCCGTGTTCGATAAACCCAACAGTAGCGGATGGAAAAAAGCGAAATGGCTTTTTCCAGGGTACGGAAATAAGGCTAAGATATTGGCTCCGAATGCTGCTGGCAAACTGATAGCCATCAGCATTAATGTAGCGAACAACCGGCAATCCATGTTCTCTTTTCTTAATAAAACTGAACAGGATAGTATGTCGACAGAAGTGTATGAGCGATACGCGTGGAAAAGTTCAACTAATGAAACTACTGAAGTACATCACACTTTTGATTATATATGGAAGTTTTTCACCCTTCTGATGACTAGATATGTATACAAGCTAGTGGATAGCAGTGAGTAGAGGATGTATTCACTTGAAACAGAGAAAGAAGACGATTCTAGTCATCGTTGTATTGCTGCGCTGATAGCTGCCTGTTTATTGATTCATTTATTTTTGTTTTATTGTTGTTGGAAGGCGAATGTATACATTACTTATCACGAAGAGCACAGAAGAGATACTACCAGTAACGGCGTAGTGGAAAACAAAATCCGTAGCATAGATACTTTATTAAGCGATAACAAGTTTACGGTAAGCTTGGAGTATTATGAGATCGTGGGTGCTTTTGCTATTCGCACAGCTGACTGAGGTGCGCCTGTGAGCTTTCGTTGGAAGACTAATTTGACGTTGATGTCTTGTTTCATCGACAATTTGAACTTAAAATGTTTTTGTTTGGTTCCGATCATATTCAGAGTTTCTTCCGTCTTCTGATACTTATGCCAGTTAGATGCTCTAGTGTGGTGTCGGTAGCATTTTGAGATGTTTTTAGGGTTCCGTACCCAAAGGTAAAACGGAACCCTATTACTATGACTTCGCTGTCCGTCCGTCCGTCTGTCACCAGGCTGTATCTCATGAACCGTGATAGTTAGACAGTTGAAATTTTCACAGATGATGTATTTCTGTTGCCGCTACCACGACAAATACTAAAAACAGAACAAAATTATTATTTAAGGGGGGCTCCCATACAACAGACATGATTTTCATCCAGAAAATCCCCTTGGTCACATACTGGGGTGGAATCGGCTAAGGTGATTTGTGACAAGTGACAGTCACATTCTCGGTTTCGGTATCGTGTAAGGTGATAGTCACTGTGATTGTCACATTTTTGTGACAGTTTTCTGGTGACAGCTATTTAGCTATCACTTTCCTATGTTCTGTGCGTGTGATATGGCTTTGATTGTGCTTTTGTGTGTTTTATAAAATATGTATGTTTCCGTGCTTGGAAAGCTCAAAGAGACATTGATGGAAGTTAGAATATCGGAGTCTACACGAGGGCTATCTGATGAGGGCTAAAATAAGTGTAAAAGGGAGGGTAAGTGAAACAGAAATACATTGGCACACTCACGCGCGGTTAGCTAGTCCCTTATTCCACGGCGCTTTTTTAGTACAGCTTGAAAAGTGTGATTTCCTTTTGGACTGACATTCCGAGCAGCAAGAGTTATTCCATGGACCTTTTTTTCATTTCGCAGCAGTGTGCGTCTTTTTGACATTTCGTTTCACATATCATTATCGTTAGCCTGTGGTGAAATTTGAAAAGTAAGAATGGTATCCATACGTACACTTTCAAATCTGAAACAGGAGTGAAGCGACATCACAAAACAAAGAAAAGGAGATAAGGAAATGTCAAAGAGCCGCACGAAGTAGCTACCTGCGCGCGACTGTGCCAATGTAATTCTGTTTCACTGACCATCTCTTTCGCACTTATTGCAAGCTGTACTAAAAAATCGCCGTGGAATAAGGGACCTACTTCGTGGGTTTTTTGCCATTTCCTTATCTCCTTTTCTTTGTTTTGCGATGTCGCTTCACTCCTGTTTCTGACTTGGAAGTGTACGTTTGGATACCATCCTTACTTTTCAAACATCACCTCAGGCAATTGAAATGTGAAGCGAAATATCAAGAAACAGGCACGCGCAGAAAAGCTCCGTGTGAACGCGTCCTCAAATTGGAACGTAGGTTCAAAAGAAAAAGGCGCAAAAAGAAAGCCCTCGTGTCGACTCCGACAATTCTCAGGAAGAATTTGAGAAATCGGTCTGAATCGGTTTCCTTTCCCTGTACGCCGACAAAATGTATAATTGGCCAATAAATGAATTGAATGCAATAATAGCATTTCTAATATGTACATTATTTACTTTTCCCAGTATTTGTGCAAAACAATCGGTGACAACGGCCCTGATTTTAATTTCAACATTTCTTTTTAACTATCTAACAGCTGTCTTAAGGCAGCCCTACACGGCGAACATGTTCGCCGATTTTGTTCGTGAATTTGCTGGGAATGTCGCCGAGTAAACAAATAAATAACCATAAGCGCAACCACTTGTGCTTATTTATCGTACATGTTTACCCTCTGAAGAATCAGCACGAAATGAATGTTCTCCAAATGTGTTCGCCGTGTAGAGAGTAACGCAAACGAACGGATTCGGCGAACATGTTCGCCGTTTAGGGCTACCTTTATCTATCAGTAATTCCGAAAAAGCAAGTGTTGCTCCTTTTCTAAACTTTCTTTGTGATAATCTTACCCGATACCAACAGATGATGACAGTCACATATGACTGTCACCAAATTGACTATTACCTATCACCTTAGCCGATTCCACCCCTGAACGGAGTGCAATGGTTTGAGTCGCGGATGTTGGTTCCCTACGATTTTTCACGTTGGTTGTACTTCTCAGCAACTATTCCATGCACTTAGGGTGTTATATTAGAATTGCACACACAGAGCATGAATCTGAAGTGGCCATATACTGTGAGTGTTGCATAGTTTTTTTCCGTATAGGAATTGTTTTTTCTTGGCAATGGAATGACTTTGAGCGAGCAAACAGAGCAAAGAAGTTGATCGCGTTTAACATGGCAAACGCCAGCTTCGATCTCTGTCCCTGTTCAATCCAAGCTGACACACAGCCTCCGCGTGGCCCCCCTAGATAGCTACCCTTGCACCCGCCAGGTAGTGAACCAATGTGTGCAGCGACCCAACCCTTGTTCCTGGGGAAAGAGGAACCTGGCCCTCCAGGTTGGGGGTTGTGCTTACGGGTAACATCCCTATCACGTAAAAACCCACTTGTTCCGAAACGACAACAAGCCTCAGATACGGACGGATACAAAGCTGACGACAGCTGCAAACGACTAACGGACTTGAGAGTCTGCACCTGGAATGTGAGGTCCCTTAACAGACCGGGTGCAGGCGATCAATTGGAGCAAACCCTCAACTGCTATAAAGCAGATATAACCGCACTCCAAGAAGTGCGATGGGATGGACCAGGCAAAAAACGGATGAAAAACTGCGACATCTACTACGGGAACTGCTACAAGGAGAACAAACAGCGCCTATTTGGATGCGGATTCGTTATTCGAGGAAGACTCCGACAAAAAGTCTTAAGCTTCCGAGACATAAGCGAACGCCTCATAACAATCCGCATCAAAGCTAAATTTGGAAACATTGGCTTAATATGCGCTCACGCTCCAACGGAAGAAAAAGACGATCGACTCAAAGAAGAATTCTACGATCTCCTAGACAGAACATATGCCCAATGCCCCAGCTACGACACAAAAATAGTTCTAGGAGATTTTAATGCAAAACTGGGCAAAGAGGACATATTTGAGTCGATCATAGGAAAGCATAGCCTCCATAACACCACATCCGGCAACGGACTAAGGCTAATTGATTTCCTAGCGGGGCGTAACCTCCTTGTAGCAAGCACGCGATTCCCCCATCTCAACATCCACAAGGGTACCTGGCGGTCTTGTGATCAATCGACCACCAACCAGATTGATCATATTGCGATCGACGCCAGACACTCCTCCTGTATTCTCGACGTACGAACCTTCCGAGGGGCCAACATCGACTCGGACCACTACCTTGTTGTAGCCAAGGTACGAATGAGGATATCAAGAATGCTTAGGAGTCGAGTAGGACAACGTAAGTTTGACGTTGGAAAGCTACAATCGCAAGAGACTGCCAGAATCTTTGCCGATCGTGTCTCCTCAAAGCTCTCTCAAAATCCGCCCAGAGCAGCACAAACAATAGAGCAGGAATGGGCTCATTGCCAGAGCGCCGTCAGAGATGCTGCCTCAGAGGTGCTGGGTTTCAAACAGCCACCACCTAGAAACCCCTGGTTCGATGAACAATGCGAACAAGCCCATGCAGCAAAACAAGAGGCATATAAAGCCATGCTGCAACGACGGACTAGAGCTGCTCGCGAAATCTATGAGCAGAAGAGAAGAGAGGAACACACGCTTTTCAGAAGAAAGAAGAGAGAGCACGGAAAGCGTGAGATCGAGGAGATGGAGAGATACTTCCGCAGGAATGACGCCCGTAAGTTTTACAACAAGGTAAAACTTCTGCAGACTGTATAACGGCGATGATAGACAAGATACCGTTGTCAGGCAGAACGAGCCATTCGTAATGGACCACGAAGTAACAGAATTCAGTCCACCGGACCTAGACGAAGTCAAAATAGCGATATCAAGACTTAAGTCTAATAAAGCCGCTGGCGCAGACGGCCTGTCTGCTGAGCTTTTTAAGGCGGCTGAAGATGAGCTGGTAAGGGGCATGCACTATCTCATCTGCAAGGTATGGTCGGAGGAAAGCATGCCCGACGAATGGAATCTCAGCATCGTTTGCCCGGTCCATAAGAAAGGAGACCCCTATAACTGCGCCAACTATAGGGGAATAAGTCTCCTTAACATCGCATATAAGATCTTCTCTGCCGTATTGTGTGAACGCCTGAAACCGTTGGTGGATAACCTGATCGGCTCTTATCAGTGTGGTTTCAGGCCAAGTAAATCCACAACAGACCAAATATTTATGCTGCGGCAGATCTTGGAGAAGACCCAGGAATACCAAATCGACACTCACCACCTCTTCGTCGATTTTAAGGCCGCGTATGAAAGCGTATATAGAGACGAGCTGTACAAGGCCATGTCTAGTTTTAACATCCCTATCAAACTCGTCCGACTGTGCAGGATGACAATGGAGAATTCTCGCTGCTCCATTAAGGTCGGTAATGAGCAAACCGAGACCTTTGATGTTAAAAAAGGATTTAGGCAGGGCGACGCGCTGTCGTGCAACTTTTTCAACATCGTGCTTGAAAAGAGCGCATGGAAGATACAGCTCCGACCCGAAAAGTCTTCGAATCCACTCCGGAAGGAAGGCGCGGCAGAGGACGGCCGCCTCAGCGGTGGCGCACGCAGGTGGAAAGGGACCTCAACCAACTGGGCGTGCGGCACTGGAAACAGCTGGCCAAAGACCGTGCCGGCTGGAGACGCTTGTTGGTTGAGGCCCAGGTTCACCACGGACTGTAGCGCCACCTAAGTAAGTAGGGATTTATAAAAATAAATTAAAATTATATTATGGCTGATGGTTAATGGTTAACTCCCCGGCAATTGCAAGGACTTAGCTCTCAAGACAGAGAACAGTACATAAGCCAAAGATTAGAGGAATTTTTGGAAGTTGATAGTGAAGATGAGCAAGATACTTATGGAAGTGCAATGGCGGACGTAGAGGGCGACGGTGATTCAGACACCGAGGGATTGCAGTTACCAGAATATGATCCTGTTAGTGAGACTGATTCGGACCAAGAATTGGAAGTAGCTCCAATTAAATCTTCTGCAAATAATTATACAGCTAGAGATGGTATAATTTGGTCAGACCAACCACCACAACCTCGCCGATTTTTGTCGCATAATATAGCTGGTGTCACACACAACTGATCTATGGAAAACTAACTCACACCCGTTGTATCGTGTTTTGAATGAGTCTCCAAAGTTTTGGGCTTTCAGTCGTTTTATCGGATTTGATAATGGAAACACGCGCCAGCAACCTCTAGGATAACTATAAAGCAGAAGCCAATGTCACTGTTGATGAACAGCTTTATCCTTATCGTGTTGGCAGCGGATTCACTCAACATTCCTTCAAAACCGGAGAAGTATGGTATTAAGGTTGGTGGGTATGCGAAGCTTTCTTATCCAGTCAAAGGACAAATCCATACTGGTAGGGCACCTTCTGGAGTAAGAGAAAAAAAGTCAAGGTGAGCGTGTGGTCAAAGATTTGGCGAAGTGGGAATTGGCAAAATGGGAATTGGCGAAATGGGAATGAACCGTTTCGCGCAGGTTGATGTTTTTCACACACAACCTGGACGGAGTGCAGTAGTTTTTTTTGGGTCGTAGATGTTCGTTCACTACTATCAGGGGTGGTTTGTCTTAGACAGGACGAGAGCCGACCAAATTTCGCCTTGGTTTTAATTCACAGTAATTCGTTCATGCACTTTTGGTGTTAATATTGCATACGCAGATGATGAATTTAAATTTATTGTGAGTGTTATGTCTGCAGCAGTAAGTTTGGTCGCCTTCCATTCACAACTGTGTTGCATACTTTTTTCCGTATAGGAGTATAGAGTAACTTCATGTAGAACATTTCTTTCTTTCAAATGCGATGGGCTGAATGGGTTCAGATGGGCCTGTGATACTTTTGAATTATCATAAAACGAGCTGTGTAGTAGTTAAAATCAGCTTTAACCATCAATATTTAGGAGAACTTTTGCGAAACTTCCTTGATCAAAGCTGTAATTCCGCCATTAAAGGACAATCGTTCTTGGGCGTTAGGCTTTGATAAGTTTTTCTCGTCTTCTGTGGACATACATTTTTTGGTGTAAATGAGACACAATAAAAATGACTGAGCAAAGCTATGCTCTGGTCCTCCATAGATAGCCAAGCGCTTCACTTTACAGTAGCTTTTGACAGTAGGCCTTAGAGTTCCTCTGCTGCAGCTCATATGACATTTGATCCGTCTTCTCCCGAGAGTTGCCAATGATCGCTTGCTTGGTGTCGGCAGCAATCTTCATCTCTACCTCAATTTCCTGACCTTTTAAAAGTTATACTCAAGCGCTAAGCGTGTATGGCGTGTAGCGAGTCTTGTGCTATGTAACTATTACTTTGCTTGTGAGTGATTAAGTGGTGATCTTCCTTAGAGCTTTTAAGAAATTACCTTCTCTGTGGAAAGATGACCGGATTTTAACTCGACTTCTAAATACATTATATCAAAATAAGTAAAATATTGTACATCAATTCATATTATAGGATACAAATATTCAATATTCATTCACCCGTCCCTTACAATAACTTTGAGCCCAACTATGTATCTCAGTCTTAAAGTCTTCAGCAAATGGGGTAGTCAAACAAGAAGAGCTTTGACAAAGCTTCTTTCTTTTTTAGTTACAGTCCATAAAGGACCAGAGCGCAGCTTCTCTCAATCATCGTGTTATTTATGTTCCACACAGGAGAAAGGGACCTACAGTTTAATGCCGATTTCGAACGGCGTGAGTCGATAAGCTTTTCCACGGCAAAAAAACTACGGGGCTCTTGCCAGAACCCCGCCGAGGAGGGACGCCGCGAAATAAGCATTCGATGGGGTTGGTGTTATTGGGATCCGAACTCGCTTATCGTGCGTCAGAGTCCAATACACTAACCACAGCGCCACGGCGCCCAAAGCTACAGCTTTTCAAATCGGGCAGAAATCAAGGGCGCCTACCTCAGTATTTTTTTTTTTTTATTGTAGACTCCTGCTATCTGTTGGAGCACTCAGACGCAAATACTGATCCATTGTGCTGCCAGACAGACATATACCTTAACTGTATTTTTCCCGTTTACCGGAGAGAAATAAAAAGAAGCTTCAGTGATGTAGAGCTAAGAGTTTCGGCACACACCACTTCGTCCCCAAGGGTGTGCCACTGTACGCGAGTAAAGGCGGAGAGAAAGTGTTCTGCTGTGTCATCCTCTTCACAACATGTAGCACAGGTAGGAGTCTCAATCGTGCCGAGCATGCAAAGATGCTTGGCAAAAGTGTAATGGCCGGTTTTGACGACCGTAAGCCTTTAGCCGTCAATTCTCCTTAAGGATAAGAAGAATGCTGCGGATTTCTTGCAGCTATCAGGGCGTACGCGCTTAGTCATCCTGCATTTACAATCGTAGATGGAGGGAGTATAAAATCGTTGATGTGGGTATCGACCATGGAAGTAGGTAGACTCAAGGCGGGTTCAGGTCCCGAGAAACTTTCCCCCGAGTTCATCATATATCTCATTTCCTGGGATCCCTGAGGCTCAAACTAGCCTTAGTGAGTTTAGCCTACCGACTTTGTTCAGGAAAGCCTTAAGTTCATACACTAACTTGGAGCTGGTTAAAAGGTTGGACACAGCTTTGAGTGTACTGCAAACGCATATGTTTTTACCCTTCAACCTATGCTTCATAACATAGTGCGTGGCCATCAGGATTGCGTATATTTCTGACTGAAAGACAGACGCATAATTTCCTAGCAAGAAGTGCAGTACGGACGTTTTCGCATTCAAAGAAAACCCCAGCGCCGGAACCCAGCCCAGACTTGTATGTGGCCAGAGCCAATCCTGACGCCATGGAAATTCGACTGAGAAGTTATAGCGCGATAAATGTCCTCCCATCAAGGGTGGAATGGGCTGAAGGGAAAGTCATACCAAACGACTCGATTTCCCTCTATACCGATGGCTCCAAGATGGTGACGGGTATAGGTAGTGGAGTCTTCTCCAAAGAACTTAAACTCAACCTATCATTCAGTCTCCCAAATCGCTGCAGTGTATAACAAGCAGAAATAACAGCGATAACGGAGGCCCTTGCATCGCTCAGGATCAATGTAATATCCGCCAAGGATGTTATCATTTGCACGGACAGTCAATCTGTTATAAAATCCCTTTCAGCGGTAACCCACAAATCAAAAACATCGCTAAACTGCCGCGTTTCTCTAGACGAGATGGCTGAACAGTTCCATATTAAAGTACTGTGGGTTCCCGGGAATAGGGATATTCCAGGAAACTGCGCAGCCGAAGAACTCGCAAAGTTAGGGTCACGCACACTTACTTGAACTCATCACTAAACAAATCTGGCCTAAGTTAAAACTAGGATGAACCAGGGACCTAGTGACAACCAAAAGGGCACCTTAAGCACTCTAGTGGGTGTCATTATAGGTTGCTGCATCATTGGAAAACACGCCGCCAGATTAGGGCTACCCTCCAATGACTTCTGCCGCGGCTGCATGGACGAGGAGGAAGAGGAATCGATACATTACCTTCTCTGCTCATGCCCTTCTTTTGCGAATGAAAATCTAAGTGAGCTAGCAGACCTAAAAATAGCTCAACTCCATGGCCTCGTATGCGTCGGTTGCGTGAAGTTGTTCGCCTAAAGAAGCCGGAATTGTGGTGAGACAACTCTTGGCTCTTGCAACACGATCATGTACCGTCTTATAATGCACTCACTCGACTTCTGACACTGTTTTGAGTGAATAGAGGAGAAACAAGCTTCATAGAAGAGAGAGCTGAAGGCCATCCTAGAAACCGACTTTAGCAACTGTTTCGGAGATTGAAAAATCCTTTGGCATAAGTGCATTATATCACTTATACACTTTGAAGGCGATAAAATTGATATGGAAGAATAAGTAAAGATGTTTTAAGATAAACGCTATGTCACCTTACTTTTTGGACACAGTAGTACATCGCCTGGATGGCAAAGGACTAACAAAGGCCTCGTAGGGGAAGCATCTATCCGACGGATGCTGGCCTGCTAAAAAGCGAGAAGAGCCACCGCAGTCGAACATCTTGCGGCACTGTTAGTAAGTCCCTTAGTAAGTCACCTTCTCGTGGTGCCACCTGGAAATTTCCTATGGAAATTGCATGGCGAGCCTCCTGCGCCAAAAACAGGATTAGCCGGTTGGGCTATGGCCTAGTAAGCCGAAACCGTAAAAAAACCACAAACTGCGAAACAACCACAAGCCTCGGATATAACGGACCGGATTTGTGTTGACGACCCTTGCAAAAAACGAAAAAAGGACAATGATCTTCGGCTTTGTACGTGGAATGTTAGGTCCCTAAACAGGCCACGTGCAGCCGAACAACTTGTGGACCCCCTAGACCGCTATAAAGCGGACATCCCCGCCATCCAGGAAATGCGATGGAATGGACCGGGTATAAAGCGGATGAAAAATGCGATATTTACTACGGCGACTGCTATAGGGAGAGAGGGCAACGATTGTTTGGATGCGGATTCGTTGTTCGAGGTGGACTAAGGCAAAAAGTCCTAAGCTTTCGGCATGTGAGCGAACGCCTCATAACAATCCGTATCAAGGCTAAATTTTTTAACATCAGCCTGATCTGCGTCCACGCCCCCACGGAAGACAAGGATGACTCCGCCAAAGATGAGTTATACGATCTCCTAGACAGAACGTATGCCCAATGTCCCAGCTATGATATCAAAATTGTACTAGGAGACTTCAATGAAGGAAAACATCTTTGAACGAGTCATCGGCAAACATAGCCTACACGACACCACCTCCGATAACGGACACAGGCTGATTGATCTTGCTACGGGGCGAAATCTCCTTCTAGCCAGTACGCGCTTCCCGCACCTCGATATACACAAAGGCACCTGGCGGTCTTTTGATCAGTCCACTACCAACCAGATTGATCACATCGCGATCGACGTCAGACACTCCTCCACTATTCTTGATGTTCGAACTCTCCGAGGGGCTAACATCGACTCGGACCACTATCTTGTAGTAGCCAAGATGCGCTTACGGATGTCACGAACGCAGCGGAGTAGAGTAAGAATACAAAGTTATGACGTCGGAAAGCTACTATCGCCAGAAACCGCTCCTGCTTTTACCGATCGCGTCTCCCTTAAGCTCTCCAATACACCTCAATCCCCCACGCTATCAATAGAACAGCTATCAATAGGAGCCTTTGCAAACAAGCCCTGAAAAGCTCTGCATCCGAAGTTTTAGGTTTCAAGGCTCCACCACGAAGAAACACCTGGTTCGACGACGAGTGCAGGAGGATTCTCACAGCGAAGCAGGATGCATATAAGGCCTCGCTGCATGAAAGAACAAGAGCAGCTCGTGAGCTCTACGATATAAAAAGAAGCGAAGGGTATAAGCTTCTCAGGAGAAAGAAAAAAGAGCACGAGAAGCGCGCGATCGAGAATTTGGAGAGGTGTTACTACAGGCGTGACGTTCGAGAGTTTTATCAACAGATGAAGCGAACATGCCAAGGTTATAAAGCCAGAACGGAAGCCTGCAGGGATGAGAACGGACACCTAGTAGGAAAATCGCAGTCGATGCTGAGAATATGGAAAAACCACTTCTGCAGACTGTGTAATGGCGATGTTAGTCAATATATCGCTATCAGGCAGAATGATCCATTTCTAATCGACGAAGACCGCAGAGAACTCCGTCCCCCTGACCTTGACGAAGTTAAGATTGCCATAATGAAACTCATGTCGAATAAAGCTGCTGGCGCAGACGCACTGTCTGCTGAGCTCTTCAAGGCAGCTGGGGATGACCTGGTTAGGAGCATGCACCAGCTCATCTGTAAGATATGGTCAGAGGAAAGCATGCCCGAGGAATGAAACCTCAGCATCGTATGCCCGATCCACAAGAAAGGAGACCCCTCTGATTGCGCCAACAACAGAGGAATAAGTCTCCTTAACGTCGCCTACCAAATCTTCTCTGCCATTTTGTGTGAACGCCTAAAGCCTTTTGTAAATAAGCTGATAGGTCCTTATCAGTGGGGATTCAGGCCAGGGAAGTCCACCATCGACCAAATCTTCACACTACGGCGGATCCTGGAAAAAACCAATGAATTTCACGTCGACACTAGGACACATAGAGGGCGCTTTTAACAACGTCACTCCGAAAGCAATAATAGAAGGGCTAGAAAAGCTAAAGGTGGAGAGGACTCTGATAGAGCTGATCAACGAGTTGCTAACAACACGCAAGATTCACTCTAAGTGGGGAAGCCTAGTAACTACCAGAGTAGTTACCAAGGGAACCCCGCAAGGTGGGGTCCTCTCACCTCTTCTCTGGAACGAAGTTGTAAACGAACTACTAATCAAACTGGAGAAAGAAGGCCTGGACGTTGTTTCCTATACCTATCTACACAGAATGACCGCATGCAAACGGCATTCTCACTTCTGTGCAAATGGGCGCATAGTAACGGGCTCAGGATTAACCCAAAGAAAATGGAGCTCGTTCTTTTTACCAAAAAGCACAAAATCCCAGAAAACTGCCCTATCACTCTGTTCGATACCAGGTTAACCTACTCCCCTACTGCCAAATTCCTTGGCATTATACTCGATAGGAAACTAACTTGGAAGAGCAACACAACTGAAAGAGCAAAAAAAGCGACAATAGCTCTCTACACATGTAAGAAAGCCCTAGGAAAAAAATGGGGTTTCGACCCCAAGATTACCCTATGGCTCTATATCACGGTCGTTAGACCCATACTAATGTATGGAGTGATAGTCTGGTGGACTGCACTAGACAAGACAACATACCACAAACAACTCGAGAAGGTACAAAGGATGGCATGTATGTGCATTACCGGGGCCCTCAGGTCCACACCAACGGCTGCGCTTAACATGATACTAGACCTTACACCACTCGACATTTTCGGCAAGCAAATTGCCACACACATGGCCGTAAGACTAAAAGCCAACTCGAAATGGGCGAGCTAGGTCACTGGCCACTCCTCCATCCTAACAGGATAACCATGGCAGAAAACCTAGACCATACAGAACCCACCATAGTCTTGGACAAAAACTTTACGATGATTTATCCGGACAGGAAGAACTGGACCCGCCAAACTCAACCGCGCAGAAACTGTGTGGATTTCTACACTGACGGGTCTAAAACCAAAGATGGGGTGGGCAGTGGAGTTTTCTGCAAACAACTCAAGCTACATAAAGCTCTAAAATTACCAGATCACTGCAGCGTTTTCCAGGCGGAACTGTTGGCAATAAAAGAGGCTTTGTCTTGGCTGAAGTGGAGCGTAATATCCACCACGGATATTCGCATTCTCACAGACAGTCAAGCAGCCTTAAGGTCGCTGGAGTCCTATGTGTACACATCAAAATCCAGTCTCGACTGTCGCAGATCTCTTAACGAGATGGCAGAACAGTTCAACATACAGCTTATCTGGGTACCAGGACACAGCGACATTACAGGTAATGAAAAAGCCGACAAACTCGCTAAACTAGGAACGACGCTACAATCAATCGTGGCTTGTGAGGGAGTACCCCTTACAACCATTAAACATAATCTGACCAATCTCGCCAGGGCCGAGACGAACCTGAGATGGACACATGGACATACCTGCGTCATCCCCAGGCAAATCTGGCCTCGGCTGGACAGTCAACGCACAAGGAGTATAATCTCCCTAAAAAGAACTGACATCTACAAAGTCATCGGTGTCATCACAGGACACTGCCTCATTGGCAGTCACGCACAAAAACTAGGAATAGTTCCAAATGATTTCTGTAGAAGCTCTCAGGACGAGGAGGAGGTTGAGTCCATCCACCACCTTCTCTGCGCCTGCCCAGCTCTCTGCAAGTTCAGAAACGTTACCTAGGCTCTTATTTCCTTAACGATCTGACAGATGTTCAGAAAGTAGGGATACTTGATCTTCTTAACTTCTTAAGAAGCACAAAATGGTTCCACGAATAGGGGGGTAAAACCCCCTCGTAGCTGCACAACGGGCCTCCCTGGCCTATGTGCATTCTTCTCAACTCTGGGAAGGCTACGACCCTACCTACCTACCTACCTAAGTCGACACTCACCACCTATTTGTCGACTTCAAAGCCGCATACGACAGCGTAATTAGAGACGAGCTGTACAACGCTATGTCTACCTTTGCCATACCTGCAAAACTCATCAGACTATGCAGGATGACTTTGGAGAATGCTCGCTGCTCCATCCGAATCGGTGAACACCTTACCGATAGTTTTGATGTCAAAAAAGGATTAAGGCAACATCCAACATCATATTTGAAATGATTGTGCAAAAATCACTGGCCAATACAAGAGGCACAATCCATTTCAAATCCTCGCAACTCCTTGCATACGCCGACGATATTGACATAAAAGGTAGATCACAGCGAGATGTCAATGAGGCGTTTGCGAGTATTGAGTTCGAGGCGGCGAAAGTTGGTCTGGCGGTAAACGAGGGCAAGACTAAATATATGCTGTCATCAAAAAAGGACGCTCACCACCGACGTCTTGGCCAAAACGATTATATTGGCAGATATAAGTTCGAGGTAGTTAAGGACTTCGTTTACCTTGGCTCCGCAGTGATCTGGAACAACGACATCAGTTCCGAGATCAAACGCAGAATCACTCTTGCCAATCGCTGTTTCTTTGCGCTCAGGAGGCAACTGAGTAATAGAGCCCTCTCCCGAACAACAAAGTTGACTCTATATAAGACCCTCATCATCCCGATCCTGTTGTACGGCGCAGAAGCATGGATACTATCAAAAGCGGATGAGGAGGCCCTTGGTCGGTAAGCGAGAAAGATTGGAGGAGAAGATTCAACCACGAACTTTACGGGCTGTACAGCGACATGAGCTTAAGATGGCTGGGCCATTTAGAGCGAATGGACACCACCGCTCCAGCCCGGAGAGTCTTTGAATCCAACCCCGAGGGACGACGAAGCAGAGGACGGCCGCACTTAAGATGGCGCACACAGGTGGAAGGGGACCTTAGCCAACTGGGTGTGCGGCAATGGAAAAGGCTACCGAAAGATCGTGCTAGATGGAGGGGCATGTTGGTTGAGGCCCAGGTTCACCCCGAACTGTAGCGCCCATTAAGAAGAAGAAGAAGTACATCGCCTTGCCAACTAATATCGTAAAAAAGATGTTTTGACTTTCAAATTAGGAGCTCAAATGACTGCTAACGGAACGCAACCGTAGACCATACAACTCTAGTACATTTGTGCGGTGTACAACAATTGGGTTGTAGACTTTGCTTGAATCCCGTAAAATGAAATACGACTAGCATTAGGTTTGTGACTTAGCTGAAAAAAGTCTCTGGGGTCTAGGAATGCACTGAATTTCGGTTCTTGTCAAGGAAACGAAAACATTTTCAAAAAACAGCAACTAAAGTACTCGTTTGCGTTCAGTTCTTATTATGGATTTAAAGCACATTTATTTCTTGGTTCATGAGGTTTGAAAAATTTGTACAATTACCATTGGATTCAATAGATGTATGTATGTATGTATATATTCCTGTGTATACTGTATACATATATAAATATTATGTAATTTAAAGCAGTTTGAATATATGTATTTCTGAGACCATATTTCCTATTGGGCATTGAAAGCTTTGTAGGTTTATGGCCTCGCCTTAGCTAGTACATAGTATCTGTGTATGTGCGTGCGTACTGATTACTTTAATTGTATAATAAATAACTAAAAATAAGTATTTCGTGCCCTGACGCGACAGGTAATAGTTTGTTGTCTTGTGGGCTGAAAACCTGAGAAAAAAATCTCATTTTTATTGATCGTTAGCATCATGGCTTGAAACCGCAACTGCAAGTGTAATTTGAGATCACATATTGGAGTAACACCTAAACATAGTATATCAACATCTTAATAAATAAGTATATGTATGTACATGTGTATATATGTAAGTGTACATAAAAACCACTGGGTATATGTATACGTATGAATTGGAATACATCAGTCGATTAGCCTAACGTTATTTCTTCTAGTTAACCTGTTCAGTAGCTTGCGTTGCTACCCCGGGCTGAGATGCTCATTCGTCGTTCGACACGATTTGAATGCGGTAAATCACAGCCTGGCGGGGGATAACGCCATCGTCGTGGTCGCGACAATAATGTTCCATCAGTAGAGGCACGACCGCGAAACGGAGGTTCTATATCGGACCTTGAGTTACACAAGCTGCTTGAACTGATTTCATCTTCAAACTCGTTATGATCAGCACGTTCCTCAGGGCATGTATTATCTGGAAAACAATATTACAACATATCCATGTCTTCCGTATGAGTAAAGGAGAGTACCTTGTATGAAAAATGATCTCTCCGTACAGGACGTCTGGTAGAAGGAAACACCCGAATCAGGACTCAATACCATTTCTGTTGCATTTTGAACATCACTAGTTGAGCGCTTGAGCTTGGGAAATTTGCTGAGCACTCTCCAAAAGCGACAAACGTCCCTGAACACCGCTTGGACCTTTGAAAGACAATTCAATCTATTGTTACTTAAATGCTACCTCACTCGAAGAAAAATCTCTTCACACTCACCTGATCAACGCTCTCACGAACAGATATCTCGTGAAAGCAAACGCAGGATATTTCCCGGAATCGTCGTTGTCCTTCCTCAATGCTAACCATCCGGTCGCCCCATTGATCTGTTTTGTTACCAACAAGTATTACTGGAACGTCTGAAATTCCATCCTGCGAAATAAAAGGGCAATAAATAGCTGCGAAACAAAGCGAGCTATGAATATGCAAAACTTCAAAGGATAGTATCGCCGTCACACGCACATACACACATACATACTCGTATGTATGTATAAATTTGTTTAGTTCTTCCGGTTGTGGAATGCAAAAGAGAAATCAGGAATTTAATTTGCATCATTTTGTTAGATATAATTGGACAAGGGGGTTTTATATGTCCCTTCTGAAGCATTGGTCCTTTGCTACTCTGGCGACGACAACGATTTAATACTGCTGCTCCCGTTTATTCAATGGTCGGTTGACGTCCTACAACCATTGACTGAGATTTAAATGAAATTCTACTTCCCTTGCGTTGTTGTTTGAAAGGATATTGGTTTCCGAACAAAACGAATGGAACGCACTTTCAGTCAATTCAACGACATTGCCCGAAGGGACACTTACGAGCACATACGTAGGTACGTACAACCATACATATCGATGAATATTAAAGCGATCCAACTTACTTTTGTATTCGAACCGAGCTTGCGGCGACGTTTATTGTAGTTAATGAGAAACTTTAGTCGATTGCATTCGTCAAAGCTGCATTTATCAGTGACCGAGTACATTAGGATAAAGGCGTCCGCCCATCGTATATTGGATTCGAGACGTACAAACTCCGTTTCCTATGCGGATGGATTGAGTTCAAGTTTAAAAATAACCTTTTGGAGGCGTTTGTACTTACGTTTGGTTGACCAGCAGCGTCTAGGATATCAAACTGTACCACTTCGTTGTCCACAATCGT
Source organism: Eumerus sabulonum (assembly GCA_951905685.1). Taxonomy (NCBI): domain Eukaryota; kingdom Metazoa; phylum Arthropoda; class Insecta; order Diptera; family Syrphidae; genus Eumerus; species Eumerus sabulonum. The sequence goes on along the minus strand of OX645063.1, from coordinate 106,629,681 downwards.
TGTGTGTGAATAGACTTTTTCCAAATTGGGATCGTATTCGCCAATAAATCGCCTTGTTATAAATCGAACCACCATAGCTGGAAGTGTAAAGGTTACATAGCGGTATTAACACTTGAGAAGGGATGACAGTGTGCCTTATAGGATAATTGGAGTATGTAGGCTAGTGGGTATAACGTGTGTTTTAAAGAACTCAAATGCTGTAATGTGTGCGCGATTAGTAGTTACTGCAAGGGAGAGAGATAAGGCCCTAGTAGCGATGATTTTTTGCACATTATGATTCAATTTTTTTTGTAATTGAAGAGACGCTCTGAAGATATCTTATATTAATACCCAAAGCTTAGGGCCGAAACTTGGTTGCAAAATCAAGTGAACGACAAGATACAGAGGAGGTGTGGCGATTTCTATGTATGTATGTTGGCGTTACAGCCCATGAAGGACCAGAGCCGAGCTTCTCTCAATCACCCATGTTGTATGTGATTTAATTTTCCTATAGGTGAAAGGGACCTACAGTTTATTGCCGGTTCCGGACGGCGAATTTCGAGAAGCTTTTCGTGACAAATATACTACAGGGGGTTTTGTCAGAACCCCGCTGAGGAGAAACACCGTGAAAACACGTTCGACGACATAGCTGTGGCGATTTACATTAAGGAAAATATAACATGTAAGCTGAGATTGTCATCTACAATAGGTGCCCCAGTTGAGTATATGGTTTTAGAGATCTCCAACGAAATACAACCTCGAACTGAGGAAATCCAAGAAAAAGTATGGGAAGAAACTGCGAGAATATAGACTCGCTACCAATTGCGGCCTGACTCTATAAAACGCTAGCCCATGAGCACACAAATGGACTCGGGCTGCTTGGTAAATCAGACGATACCCTTACTGTGTCAATCGTAGGAAAACCCTGAAGACCTTGTTTGAGGTGCATTTCCCTGGTTGTACCCCAGATTATGCCTTTTGACGAACAGACGAGCGTCATAAATAACATCGACAGTACAACGAACAGCCTCTATGGTAAACTTTTTAGCCCCTTTAGAAGTAAATGTGCAATTTGCTCATTTAAACCCTTTAAGGCCCCATGCAAAGACAGTGTCTGTCCTGCATTCTTCAGAAAGACCTCAACATTATTCCATCAGCACTTATAATTCTTTTTAGGTTCTGTTCCAACTTGGGTTACATCCCTCAAATCTGGATAAAAGTCAACCTTGTCTTCATCCCCAAGTTGGAAAACCAAGTGAATAGCCTAAATCCTATCGCCCTATAGTAGGAACAATACTGTTGACAAAAACATAAGATGATGATGGTGATTGCTGGTAAGATAACATTGTGTCCCATAACTTATACTTTACTTGAAGAAGAGTTCACCAGTAGGAAACCGAAAGCATAAGCTCCTTCGACCTTCATGCGATAAATACTACAATTCTAACGCACTCTACAAGCACTACGAGTACTCTTTTAGATGTCTTGTTTGTTAATCGAATAGACAATGTTCTTCTCTATGACTAGCTGAGTGCACCGCCTTTTCAAGACATGATCTAATTTACTTTCCAACTGGCCACTGTCTTGAACAACAAATTATTCTTTAAACAACATACATACATAAATAGATCAGTTATAGAACAAGACATCGCATGTGTCTTCTTCTTAGTGGGCGCTACAGTTCGGGGTGAACCTGGGCCTCAACCAACATGCCCCTCCATCTAGCAGCCTTTTCCATTGCCGCACACCCAGTTGGCTGAGGTCCCCTTCCACCTGTTTGCGCCATCTTAAGTACGGCCGTCCTCTGCTTCTTCGTCCCTCGGGGTTGGATGCAAAGACTCTCCGGGCTGGAGCTGTGGTGTCCATTCGCTCTACATGGCCCAGCCATCTTAGGCGTTGAATCCGTGGACGTCTGACTAGGCTCATGTCGCTGTACAACTCGTAAAGTTCGTGGTTGAATCTTCTCCTCCAATCTTTCTCGCGTACCGACCAAGGGCCTCCTCATCCGCTTTTGATTAGTATCCATGCTTCTGCGCCGTACAACAGGATCGGGATAATAAGGGTCTTATAAAGTATCAACTTTGTCGTTCGGGAGAGGGCTTCAAGATTCTAAATGCGAGTGAATTCCCAAGCAAAGGCACTTCACTGGAAATATACAAGACAGGCAATGGTGCGGGTGCCGGTATCTGACTCTGAAAATAGCCCAATCCTTTAGACTACCCAGCCACTGTAGTGTATTTCAAGTTGAATTAACGGCAATTCGTGAAGCTGCCCACTGACTGTTTTTTAGATCGATGGGCTACAGTGACATTTCCGTCTTCACAGACAACAAAGCGGCAAGAAAAGTAGCATCCGCTTTTGATAGTGTCTATGCTTCTGCGCCGTACAACAGGACCGGGATGATAAGGGTCTTATATAGAGTCAACTTTGTCGTGCGGGAGAGGGCTCTATTACTCAGCTGCCTCCTGAGCCCAAAGAGACAGCGATTGGCAAGAGTGATTCTGCGTTTGATTTCGGAACTGATGCCGTTGTTCCAGGTCACTGCGGAGCCAAGGTAGACGAAGTCCTTAACTACCTCAAACTTATATCTGCCTATACAAACGTTCTGGCCAACACGTCGATGGTGAGCGTCCATTTTTGATGACAGAATATATTTACTTTTGCCCTCGTTTACAGTCAAACCAATTTTCGCCACCTCCATATCAGTACTCGCAAACGCCTCATTGACATCTCGCTGTGATCTACCCATTATGTCAATATCGTCGGCGTATGCAAGGAGCTGCGAGGATTTGAAATAGATTGTGCCTCTTGTATTGGCCAGTGATTTTTGCACAATCATTTCCAATATGATGTTGAAGAAATCACACGACAGCGCATCGCCCTGCCTAAATCCTTTTTTGACATCAAAACTATCGGTAAGGTGTTCACCGATTCGGATGGAGCAGCGAGCATTCTCCCAAGTCATCCTGCATAGTCTGACGAGTTTAGCAGGTATGTCAAAGGTAGACATAGCGTTGTATAGCTCGTCTCTAATTACGCTGTCGTATGCGGCTTTGAAGTCGACAAATAGGTGGTGAGTATCGACTTGAAATTCATTGGTTTTTTCCAGGATCTGCCGTAGTGTGAAGATTTGGTCGATGGTGGACTTCCCTGGCCTGAATCCAGGGAAGTCCACCATCCTGGATTTAGAAACATGTTCCTGCAGAAAACAGGGCTATTAATTTCACACGTAATGCTTGGTTTTCAAGAGAAATTGGGAACTTGAAAGCTGGCCGTGCTCAAACGTTCCGGGGTGGACGAACTTTATCGAGCTTACAAGCGCCTACGAAATAAAGTTGTCAAGGAAATAAAGGCAGCCAAGAGACGGCACTTTTCTAGTCGTTTTAATGAAAATCTAAGCGGAAGAAAGGTGTGTGCTACATAAGTAGCTATGTACGTTCTTATTCTCAGAATAATATAGACGGTAATGAACTCAACCGAGAGTTTTTAATGAATAGCGGTTCTGACTTTGATAGAGCAAATGTAGGAACTGAGATAGGTCATTAATCGACATATGCGACACCTCTTGAGTTCCACAATGTAAATGAGCTAGATGTGGTGAAAAGTCTTCTCTCGATTAAGTCTCTTGCAATAGGTCTGATGAAAGTAGTTGATGACCTTAGGTCAAACCTAGATAGCCATGCCGAGACCAGACATTTCTAAGGAAACGATGCAATGGTGTCTTGAGGAGGGTATTTTATCTGAACCATGGAAACTTCAACATCCGGTATTGCTACCCAAGGGAACAAACCACCTGGGGAACATGTCTGCTAGATACAACAGAAAATATCCTGGGGAACGTATCATATATGAAAGACTAATCCGTGTGGAAGGAAAGAGAAGCTTTGTCCGACCGCCAATATGGTTTCGGGAAATCGCGCTCTAGCGGCGATGCCATAAAAGGGGCAATAGACATAGGAGCTGAAGCAATACGGAGGAAAAGATGGCGAGGAGTTACAAAGAAATACTGTGCGGTAGTAACACTGGACCTCAAAACTGCGCTTAACTTCGCAAACTGGCCTTGTATTAGGAGGTCTTTGTCCAGAATGGACGCATCACGTCAGACGAACATCGGCTTTAAATACTAAAATGTTTCTGTCGGAGTCCCTCAAGGCTCAGTACTTGGCCCTCTTCTGTGGAATATAATGTTTGACGGAATTCTGCGATTAACGCTGCCACAGGGAGTTGAGATTATCGGTTTCGCTGACGACATCGCCGTAGTTATTGTAGAAAAACACATTCATGAGGTACAGTCTGACACAAATCAAGTCACGATCAAAAATTGGCTATGGCTAGAGTCTATGGACCACAAGACGAAAGCTGTCTTAATAATCAGCCGAAATACCGTGGAATACGTAAACTTCCGGGTTGGGTGCCATTCAATGAAGTTTAAAGAGGCATTCAAATACTTGGGGGTAATGCTCGACAACCAAATTCATATTAAAACCCATGTCCAGTATTGCAGTAAAAAGTCATCACAAATGCGTGCATCGCTTTCCAGAATGCTGACAAACATCGGTGGACCAGGATATGTGAGGAGGATTCTGCTTTCCAGAGTCGTATGCTCAATACTCCTATACGCTGCGCCGGTCTGGACGAAAGCCCTTATAACGAAGGAGACAAGAAGAACGCTCCGCGCAATAAGGACAATATGCGGTTTCCAGGAAATCCCGGATGAAGCAGCCTGGGTCATAGCGGGTATGGTTCCCATCGACAACCTCGCCAATGAGATACAGAGGGTTTACCTTAGGCTAAGCCGAAAAAAGGGCAACATCCATAGCATTATGGCATAACAGGTGGGACAACACAACAAAAGCCCATGGGCCTATAAACTTGTCCCTACGATCGAGGTTTGGGGAAAAAGAGCACACGGCGATCATAATTACCATCTTACGCAATTCCAGTCAGGTCACGGGGGCTATCGAAAATATTTCCACAGATTTGGACACGTTAGCTCGTCCTTCTGCTCAGAATGTCCAGAGGCCGAAGAAGATGCGGAGCACGCCATATTTCACTGCAGACTTTTGATAAACTCAAAGTAACACTGGTAACATCTGCTTATTTATACCGAGCGTGCAAAACAAGCTAAGAAGGCTAGAAAGAATAAGAAGAGCTGAAACAGTCGACTTGGAGCACATAACATAAGTTGCTAACCAACCAAAGGGCAGTCCTGCGGGGAGAGTAGTCAGCGAGTGCAGGGTGTGGTTGGAGTATTCGGGTTTGCGAATTGTACATATCAGTAGCCCGGGTTACAGGTGTTTTTGAGATTATACATCCCTTGGCGCAACCAAAAAACAAAAAAAAAGCGAAAGCTTTTGATATGGTCAATACTAGCTAGTAGATTACTTTATAACTTTTATCAACATCGGCCGAAAATCTTATTTCATCTTATCTATGTGGACGTATGCAAGTTTTGTCGGTGTTCCTAACTAGTACTTGAAGGTGTACCCCAAGGTTCCATCTTATGACCCCTTTTATTCATTATGTAATTTATTGATATTCCAAATATAATGAAGTAGTCACCGACTCACATTTACGCCGACGATGTTCAGGTATATCAAAGCTGTCCACTTGGTCTTATTGAAAACCGTGTCCGTAGCATCAACTATGATCGGGAACAAATACATACATGTATGACTGGTCACTGAAAAACCACCTGAATTGAACCCGGGTTAATGCACATTTGACTATTTTCTCTCAGTATCATACTTGTTAGTAGAAGTCTAAGCTGGAATGACCAAATAAATTCAACTGTCGGGAAAACATATTGGGTTCTTCGAAGTCTGTGGTTATGGCAGCAACTTATCCCACTAAGTACTCGATTACTACTTTCTAGCGAAATAGTTATTCCTATACTGCTGTATACCTGCGAATTCTTCGTAAACTGCCTGCAGTTTTAGAAAACTCAAAGTTGCATTCAATAGAGTAGCTCGGTATGTACATATGGTTTTAGAAGGCACGTACGACAACTATCAAAAGACCTCCTTAAGACGTCTCTCGAAAACAATCTAAAATTTAGAGCACAATCCTTTCTTTTCTTTTTTTAGGGTTCCGTACCCAAAGGTAAAACGGAATCCTATTACTTAGATTTCGCTGTCCGTCCGTCCGTCTGTCACCAGGCTGTATCTCATAAACCGTGATAGTTAGACAGTTGAAATTTTCACAGATGATGTATTTCTGTCGCTACCACGACAAATACTAAAAACAGAACAAAACGAATATTTAAGGGGGGCTCCCATACAAGAGACACGATTTTCACCCAAAAAATCCTGCCTGCAACCAAGTTCTGTCATTTGATGAGGTAACATACATAGTCTGTTTCATATTTATGTATACAGATGGTACGGAAACCTTCGTGCGCGAGTCCGACTCGCACTTGGCCGGTTTTTTTTTTTTTCATAGTTATTCCCGCACTTAAGTCAAGGCTAAGGCCTTATAATGTTTTGAACGTTGTGCGAGCGAAGGTAACAGGGAGAGAGAGAGTTTCGAGCAGGTTCACACAAAACCTGAACGGAGTGCCGTGGTTTTATGTCGCAGATATTCGTTCACTACTCTCATGGGTGGTTAGTCCTAGATAGGACGAGAGCCGACCAATTTTCGCGTTGGTTATAATTCACAGTATTTCGTTCATGCACTTTTGGTATTAATATTGCATACGCAGAGGATGAATTTCAACTGACCATATACTGTGAGTGTTATGCCTGCAGCAGTACGTTTATATTACTGTCACGCTATCTTTTCGACAAACTTCGACTTCAGGTATTATTTATTGTATTGCTTGACATTTGAGAGACAATTCTTAATCGCTACAGTGCGCCTGTGGAACTTTCTGCCGCCTTAGTTTAGAGCCCGAAGCAGCATTGAAATATTTAAAATATGTTGGTTGTCTGTGAAGTCGATTTACGGACGATTATTTTTCGTGATAACGTCATTAGAAAATATTGATGAAAAATTAACAACACGCGGTGTTCCCAAATGGTCCACCATCTAGGTATTAACCGCACCCGACGCTGGTTGATTACGGTGATCGGACGACAGCCGATACATACATATGAGATTGCTCGGACAGTGTTAGGGTTTGGTAAGGAAACGCAAACACTCAGGAGCTGTTCGTGAGTGTGCGCTACCAAACGAGCAATTATTAAACGCACGCGCTCATGGGTAATTTTTTTTGCGATTTGTATACACAAACATACATATTGTATATCCAACATACAAACTCCAGAGTTTTTCACACGAATTCTTCAGGATCGTATGCATTTGTTGTGCAAAAACAGAATTAGGCGGTATGCATGTACATATGTATGTATCACCTGGATTACTGATTACTCCTAAAAGTATGCATACGTTTTATGCATGAGGTTTTTAATGCATCGCCAAGTTGTGTCATGCCCCCAAGTATGCAAACGACATTCTATCCCATAGGCAAAATTGATTCCTCTCTTTCGCTTGTTTCGCGGAGCCTGCTCGCTCAGCTCAGGCGGAACGTGACAATGAGTCATACTTTTTCGTGCGTGCAGCCGGTGTTCATCGATTTATAAGACGTTATCACATCAAAAAATATTAAAATCCCACCTGTCGAACCAAGATAATTAATTTCTTTTCTCGCATCACTCCTACAGCACACTCAATATTAACCTTTCCTTAAACATGTTAACCATAAATGAAGAAACTAAATCAAAGGTTGCAATACAACTACGAAATACATTTCAAGAAGTACTCGTAGTTACCAAAACAGTGTTGAGAAGACGAATGCGTGCTTAATGTAAAAATGACAGACACCTACCTAGAAAACCAAGCCCATGACGGGCGAGAACAGTTGGAGGTATTGGTATCGTCTGATATAGGCAGCCCTATTTGTGCGTTCCTTTACCGTGGGTAAAACAGATCTGTTTATAAAGATCGCAAATTATTCTCATTAACAAATTCAGAACTGAGTATCTTAACTTCCATTTTGTCGAAGTCTCCACCGATGGAGGAGTAAGGGAGGTTGTATGCGCCTCCGCTTACTTTCCTGGAGACGGCCAACAAATCCCTCCCACTGAAGTCCAGGATCTGGTTAGGTATTGCAACCAGAAAAAACATCACCTGGTAATTGGATGCGACGCCAACACGCACCATATGGAATGGGGCAGCAGCAATACCAACAAACGAGGTGAGTCACTCCTTAAATTTTTAATCATTAACGAACTCACCGTTGCCAATAGAAGCAACAAACCCACATTCATAAATGCGGTTAGAGAGAGGGGCTTGACCTCACCATCTCTAGCCCATTTATCTCAAAAGTGATTGGGGACTGGCATGTCTCCAATGAAGGCTCATTGTCTGATCACCAGTATATCAGATTCAACATCTCCGGTGAGGTTATTGAGGCTGAGCCCGGATATCAGCCCAAACGAACGAATTGGGCTCGGTTCTAAGCTCAACTCGCCGCCAAAGAAGATATGCTTCTCAAGTCGATTTAATCGACAGACGATATCGACGAAGCGGCTTACCAGCTCAATGCAGCACTCATCTCATCCTTTAGAGACAGCTGTACACCCAGGTCAATTACACACAAACGGTGTGTGCTCTGGTGGAATACTCAGCATGAATCCCTAAGGAAACAGGTGAGATCGCTGTTTAACAGAGCTAAACGGTATAATAGTTGGACTCATTATAGATCTACTCTAACTAAATCCAACCTCGAATTGAGGAAATCCAAGAGAACGTCTTGGAGGAAACATTGCGAGAACATAGACTCGCTTCCAACTGCGGCCCGACTCCACAAAGTGCTATCTCGAGAGCACACAAATGTGCTCGGGCTGCTTCGCAAATCAGACGGCACCTTCACCGTCAATCGCAGGGAAACCCTGGAGACTTTGCTCGAGGTGCACTTCCCTGATTCTAATCCTTACTCGATGCCCTCTAACGTTCAAATTGGGACAAGTACTCTTCATGGCTAATCAAAGCGAGCTGGGTCAAAGTTAAGCTTCAACGCCTTCAGAGACTAGCGTGTCTCGGCATCACAGGCGCTATGCCGTCCTGCCCTACGGCAGCACAAGAAGCACTCATTGGACTCGTTCCACTGCATCTTTTTATCAAAAAGGTGGCATTACGCAGTGCAATCAGAATCCGCTGCTCGGGAACAAATATGCCATGTAGACCCGCAGGCCACATGTCCATATTGCAACACTTTCCCGAGCTGGATATGATTACTACGGTCTCGGACGCATTGCCACACACCTTCACCTTTGATAAGAGATTTGAGGTGCTGATCCCAAATCGCTCAGCATGGGAAAACAGTGATCCCCTGCTGAATGTCAAAGGCCTTAGGTGGTACACGGATGGCTCCAAGATGGCTTCTGGCGTTGGCGCCGGCATCTTTGGACCAACACGCAAGATCTCGAAGGCCCTGGGAGTAAGCCCCAGCGTCTTCCAAGCTGAACTGCACGCCATCCTAACATGCGTCAACCTAAATCTCGAGACCGGCATCAGAGGAGTAACTATCAACATACTCTCTGATAGCCAAGCAGCGCTTAAAGCACTAGGTTCGTACAGCACGAACCCGAAAACCGTCAAGGAATGCCATGACGCCCTGCAAGAGCTCGCCAAAAGAAACAATGTCAAACTTTGGTGGGTGCCAGGACATAAAGGTATTAAGGGCAATGAAATTGCCGACCAACTTGCCAGAAAAGGTTCCAGCGACAAATACATAGGTCCGGAACCTTTCTGCGGCATTCCCGGGTCTAAGATAAATCACCTCTTAGACAAGTGGGAAAAGTCGCAACACCTGTCCTTCTGGAACAGAGTTCGGGAACTCCGTCAATCTAAACGACTTATACGACCCCTGAACAAACACTCTAGTGACATTCTCAAACTCACTATAGGGTGGATATCAGAAGACTAGTCAGCTATCTAATAGAACACTTACTTACTTACTTTGATGGCGCTACAGTTCGGGGTGAACCAGGGCCTCAACAAACAAGCATCTCCAGCCGGCCCGATCTTCGGCCAGCCGCTTCCAGTGCCGAACGCCCAGTTGGTTAAGGTCCCCATCCACCTGTGCGCGTCACCTTAAATGCGGTCGTCCTCCGCTGCGTCGTCCCTCGGGGTTGGAGTCGAAGACTCTTCGGATCGGAGCGTTGATGTCCATTCGCTCTACATGGCCTAGCCATCTTAGACGTTGGATCCGAAGACGTCTAACCAGGCCGATGTCACTGTACAGCCCGTGCAGTTCTTGGTTGAATCTCCTCCTCCATTCTCCGTTTACACAAACGGGACCAAAGATTGCACACAGAATTTTCCTCTCGAAACGTCCAAGGGCATCTTCATCCACTTTTGTTAAGGTCCAAGCCTCTGCGCCGTAAAGGAGGACTGGGATTATTAAGGTCTTATATAGTGTCACCTTGGTTTTCCGAGAAAACCTCAGTTGCCTCTTGAGCCCAAAGAAACAGCGATTGGCAAGAGTGATTCTGCGTTTTATCTCAGCGCTGATGTTGTTGTCGCTGGTCATCAGTGAGCCAAGGTAGACAAAGTCCTTGACTACTTCAAAAATATAGCTGCCGATGGTGACGTTCTGACCAAGACGTCGGTGTTGTGCGTCTTTCTTGGATGACCGCATATATTTGGTCTTGTACGCATTTGTCCTAAGACCCACTTTCGCCGCTTCTGCTTCAATGCTTGTGAACGCCTCATTGACGTCTCGCTTTGTTCGTCCAATAACGTCATTGCCATCTGCGTAGGCAAGCAATTGTGTGGACTTGAAGTAGATTGTGCCTCTTGTATTGGCCGCAGAGTCCCGCAGAAATCACATGACAGTGCGTCACCCTGTCTAAAACCTTTTTTAACATCAAAGGGGTCGGTTAGTTCACCTCCGACCTTAATGGAGCAGCGAGAGTTCTCCATAGTCATCCTGCATAGTCTGACGAGTTTGGCAGGAATGTTAAAACATGACATGGCTCTGTATAGCTCGTCTCTATAAACACTGTCATACGCGGCTTTAAAGTCGACGAAAAGATGGTGCGTGTCGACCTGGAATTCATGGGTCTTCTCCAAGATCTGCCGTAGTGTAAATATTTGGTCTATCGTGGATTTTCCTGGCCTGAAACCACACTGGTAGGAACCTATCAGATTGTCCACGAACGGTTTCAGGTACTTACACAGTACGGCAGAGAGGATCTTGTATGCGGTGTTCAGGAGGCTTATCCCTCTGTAATTGGCGTAGTCATAGGGGTCTCCTTTCTTATGGACCTAAAAGGACACTGCGGTCTGAGATATTATCTAAACAAAATTAGCCTCTCGTCCGAAACTGAGTGACGGCGGAACACATACTATGTGAGTGTGCTGCTCTCTGCCATCTTAGGAAGCGTATCCTTCTCAGTGAAGTTATGCTTCCAGAGGGGATCCCCTCGGCTCCTACGAGAAGCATTCTCAACTTCATTATAGAAGTGGAGAGGCTCCTCCGCTAATCGGCTAGCAGGCACAATAGATCTGCAAAGGTCGCAGTGCTGTATTGCTAATGGTAGCACTAGCCCCATATATAAAAAAAAAATGACAAAGTCCGTGGGCTATTTTAGCTCCAAACGCAATAGGCAATTAGTCATTTTCTTAGTTTAGTATCTGAATACTCGCATTCACATCAGTTTACCATGTAAATACAAAAACAACTCATAAACAGAGCGAAAAGACGATAATAATACAAATACGACATCAGTTGAACGCACTTTAATCCAGAGATTAAACGACAAAGCTTCTGTAGATACAATGCCAGAATAGGCAACACTTCTCATTCCTCAAGAATCCGTTGACGTTTCCCAAGATTTAAACAGCCGACTTGACAAACAAAATATTGAGAAAAGCAAAACCAGAGGGTGAAAGAGGACAAAGCAACGCCATCAAAAAGATTCTTTTTTTGATTTCGCTAAACATTTGCTCACGCATTTATTTCCGTTCTAAGTGTAGCGTTTGGTCGTCTTTTTTGGTTTTGTCATAAACAAAGAATGTCGTTGGCACGAATGCGAGTAGTGTGTGTAGTTTCGATGTTGCCAAAAGACGTGAAGCAGGTGCTTTATTGGGGGATTTGTACATGAAGTACGGGATAGATACAGTATCTTATTGGGTCGTTTGGGGGACCTTGACCTTTATCCAGTAGTGTAGGTATTGTTCGTAATATCTTTGGGATTAGAACGCGAGAACACCTTAGTCATAGGCTGAATGAATCTTAAATTACCTTTGGAATAGTACTGAGTATTTGCTTTTCGTTTTTTATTTTTTTTTTATTTTTTATGAACTCTTGCAGATGTTCTTGACTGTTTTTCATTCGCTTTATGACTGTCTGTTTCTTATTTAAATACTATTGAGAAATGTTCCATAATTTGCAAATTGTTCTGTTTACAGACCGTTTGTATATAACGTTGAACAGGTGCCAGATTTACTATCAGTACCAAGTCCATAACTTCAAATAACTTTGCATGAAATGGTTGCTCGTTTTGCTTATTTATCTCTGTTTTATTGTGTAATTATGATTTGTGAAACACGTTGATTGTTTTATTTCAAGCAATGGAAGATTTAATTCTCTTTTTTTTTTTTTTTTTAAATATAGGGCTAGTGCTATCAATAGCAATGCGGCACTGCGACCTTTGCAGATCTATTGTGCCTGCTAGCCGATTTAGCCGAGTAGCCTCTCCACCTCCACAATGAAGTTGAGAATGCTTCTCGTAGGAGCCAGGGTGATCCCCTCAGGAGTCATAACTTCACTGAGAAGGATACGCTTCCTAAGATGGCAGAGAGCAGCACACTCACACAGTATGTGTTCTGCCGTCTCATCGTCCTCAAGGCAGAGCCGACACTCAGTTTCAGACGAGAGGCTAATTTTGTTTAAATGATATCTCAGACCGCAGTGTCCCGTTAGATAGCTGACTAGTCTTCTGATATCCATCCTATTGAGTTTGAGTATGTCAATAGGGTGCTTGTTCAGGGGTCGTATAAGTCGTTTAGATTGACGGAGTCCCCGAACGCCGTTCCAAAAGGATAGGTGTTGTAATTTTTCCCACTTGTCTAAGAAGTAATTTATCTTAGACGCGGGAATGCCGCAGAATGGTTCCGGACCTATATACTTGTCACTGGAGCCCTTCCTGGCAAGTCGGTCGGCAATTTCATTGCCCTTGATACCTTTATGGCCTGGCACCCACCAAAGTTTAACATTGTTTCTTTTGGCGAGGTCTTGTAGGGCATTCCTTGACGGTTTTTGAGTTCGTGCTGTACGAACCCAGCGCTTTAAGCGCTGCTTGGCTATCAGAGAGTATGTTGATGGTTACTCCTCTCATGCCAGTCTCAAGATTTAGATTTACGCATGTTAGGATGGCATGCAGCTCTGCTTGGAAGATGCTGGGACTTATTCCCAGTGCCTTCGAGATTTTGTGTTTTGGTCCAATGATGCCAGCGTCAACGCCGGAAGCCATCTTGGAGCCATCCGTGTACCACCTAAGGCCTTTGACATTAAGCAGGGGATCACTGTTTTCCCATGCTGAGCGGTTTGGGATCAATATCTCAAATCTCTTGTTAAAGGTGAAGGTGTGTGGCAGTGCGTCCGAGACTGTAGTTATCATATCCAGCTCGGGAAGGTGTTGTAATATGGACATGTGGCCTGCGGGTCTACATGGCATATTTGTTCCCGAGCAGAGGATTCTGATTGCACTGCGTAATGCCACCTTTTTGATAAAAAGGTGCAGTGGAGTGAGTCCAATGAGTGCTTCTTGGGCTGCCGTGGGGCAGGTTGGCATAGCGCCTGTGATGCCGAGACACGCTAGTCTCTGAATGCGTTGAAGCTTAACATTTGTAGTTTTTTGCTCAACTTTTGACCACCATACGGTGGACCCGTAGGTGACGATAGGTCTAACTATCGCGGTATATAGCCAGTGGACTACCTTAGGTTTAAGTCCCCAGGTTTTACCGTAGGTGCGCCGACAGGCCCACATGGCCTTAGTCGCTTTCATGAGTTTATTTCTCATATTGGAGTTCCAGTTGAGTCTACGGTCTAGGTCAATACCTAGATACTTTACTTCCTCTGAAAATCCTATGCGTGTGCCATTTAGTAATATTGAGCATTCTCTTGGTGCTCATATGTACATGTGGTCTTTTGTTGCTTTGGAAAATTGGGCACTAACTGTGTGTGCCTCACACTCTTTGAACTCTTTGATGGTTGATACTAAGCTAAGAAGTTGTGCATGTCGCTATATACTCTTGAGTATGGTGGTCATTATCGACTATCTGGAAAAATTGCCAAGCCATCCCTGCTCATCTTATGATACGCGCCCTCGGAAGAGAACCTGACAAACTCCCAGAAATCGTTTCTTCTGTATCGATATCAAGGTTTTTATAAGAAGAATTTTAGCATAAACCTTTTCTGCATACACCTACACATAATTTTCTAAAAATTACATCACGACGCTACGGTCCAGTGTGAACCTGGGCCTCAATCAACAAGCTTCTCTAGCTGGCATCATTTTTTGCCAGTCGGTTAAGGTTCCCTTTCACCTGTGTGTGCCACCTCAGACTCGGTCGTCCACTGCTGCGTCGTCCGTCGGGGTTAAACTTGAAAACTCTTCGGATCGATGTTGTGTTTTCCATTTCCTCTAGGCCATCTTAGACGTTGGATCCGAAGACGTCGTCGTACTAAGCCGATGTCGCTGTACAGCCCGTAAAGTTCGTCGTTGTGTCTTCTCCTCCACTCTCCACTTATGCAAACGGAACCGTAAACAGAATTTTCCTCCCGAAACGACCAAGGGCTTCCTCATCCGCTTTCGTTAAAGTCCAGACCTCTGCGCCATAGAGGAGGACCGGGATGATTGCTCGTTCGAGAGAGGGCTCGATTTCACAATTGCCCTTGGGCCCAAAGAAGCAGCGGTCGGCAAAGTAATTCTACGCTTGATCTCAGCGTTGGTGTTGTTATCGCTAGTCACTAGTGAGCCAAGTTAGACGAAGTCCTTGATCACCTCGAAATATTAGCTGCCAATTGTGACGTTCTGGCCAAGGCGTCGTTACAGTCCATAAAGGACCAAAGCCGAGCTACTCTCAGTCACCCATATTGTCTGTGATTTTATTTTGCCATAGGTGAAAGGGGCTTATCATTTATTTCCAGTTCCGAACGGCGAATATTGAGAAGCCTTTCATAACAAGTACACTACAGGGGGTTTTGTCTGAAACCCTTGAGGAGATGCACCGTGAAAACATGTTCGATGACTTGGCTGTTGTCGGGATTCGATCCCATGTCATCGGCGTCAGAGGCCAACGCCCTACCCACTGCGTCACAGCGATCTTTTCAAGTACGATGTTGAAAACGTTACATGAAAGTGCATCATCTTGCCTAATAACCTTTTTTAACATCAAAGGTATCGGTTAATTCGCTACCGACCTTAGTGCAGCAGCGAGAGTTCTCCATTGCACAATCTGACGAGTTTAGCGGCAATGATATGGCGCTGTATAGCTCGTCTCTATGCACACTGTCATACGCGGTCTTGAAATCGACGAAAAGGTGATAGGTGTCAATTTGCCGCAGTGTGAATATTTGATTTAATGTGGATTTATCTGGCCTGAAGCCACACTGATAATTATATTCACTACAAAGGGTTTCAGGCGATCACACAATATGGCTAAGAAGAGGAGTCTGCTTTCTTGTGGACCGGACTAACGATTCTGAGATTCTATTCGTCGGGAATGCTTTCCTCCGACCATAGGAAAGCAGCAGCTCATCTCCAGCTGCTTCAAAAAGCTTAGCAAACAGGCGGTGAATGGAATTCTCTTGCATCTTCATCGCCGTTATTATAAGGACAGCAATATTTCTTAAACACATCACATACGAGGTGACTGACTTTACAAGCAACGTGTTGTGGTTACATTTTTAGTGAATTCTGGTGAAAAACCTTCGGTAATCATCCGAAAATTGCAGGTGGTGTATGAAGACGAGTGTATGTGGGTGGAAAAAGATGGTGAGCAGCTAACGCAACCGACTGAAGGAAATGTTAATAATTTTTTCCAATATCCGCGGAATCGTTCATCGTGAATATATTTCTGCCATCCAGACAGTGACTAGACAGTTCTACGTTGGCGTTCTGAAGGGGCTGCGAGTGCATGTTTTCCGTGAGCGACCTGAACTTACTGAAGAAGGGCTGAATCTTGCACTATGAAAATGGGCCGGCCCATCCCTGATTGTGCCAGCGTTGCCGCACGAAGGAGTCACACCCCAAAGGAACTCATCATGCCAGTGTAGAGAATGCCAAGGAGGTTGTAACCATGGTTCTGCACGAGTTAACCTCGAGGATTATCAATGGTGCTTCGAATCGTGGAACTTACTTACTTATCAGGCCTGCGATCCATGGAGGATCTGAGCCTGAGCTATAGCTGCCTTCCATCCTTGACGGTCCCGGGCACGCTGCTTCCAGTTGTCAAGACCAAGATGTCTTACATCCGCGATTACTTGGTCTTTATACCGGAGGTTTGGTCTTCCTCTTCTTCTCGAACCAGGAGGCTCGGAGTCGAAGACCCTCTTAGCTGGAGCGTTGAAGTCCATGCGCTCGATGTGGCTGAGCCAGTGTAGTCGACGGATCCTTGCCTTCCGGACTACATCCACATCTTGGTACAGCTCGTAGAGTTCGCGGTTGTGTCTTCTTCTCCATTCACCTTCCTCACAGACAGGACCAAATATCCGGCGCAGAATTTTTCTTTCGAAAGAACCCAAAATCAGCTCCGCTGTCCTGTTTATCGTCCAGCTTTCGGCTCCGTACAACAAGACTGGCAGAATGAGCGTTTTGTTTTGACCCCAGTTGTTTGGACAAGCCGAAGTAGCAGCGGTTGCCAAGGGCGATTCTATGCCGGATCTCCACTTTGGTGTCATTTGTGGTATTTACGTTTGCCCCGAGGTAGACAAACTCCTTAACTACCTCGAAATTGTAGCTGTCAATTGTTATATTTTGTCCCAGGTGGTGAGCGACGGATTGGTTTTTGCTTGGCAGCATGTATTTCGTTTTGTCCTAATTGATCTTAAGACCAACTCGTTTCGCCTGTTCTTCAATCGCCGTGAATGCTTCCACAATGCCACGGCAAGAACACGCGATGATGTCGATATCATCCGCGTATCCTAGCAGCTGGACGGACTTGTAAAAGATAGTGCCTTCCCTGTTGACGCCTGCGAATCGTGGAGGGAACGTGTAAATCGTTGTATAGAGTTAGAGGCGGACTATTGCGGCAGTCTTAATTTGCTTGCTTTTTTGTTTACGAATTCCCGGAACTTAATTGTCACACCTGCATTGAACTGCATATCTAATTCTCACACGACGTATTTGTTTTTGATTTCACTTCGCTAATGTGGTCATGCAATTTCATGGAATAAGAAGGTGGCAAAACCTTGGAAAGGAAAATATATCGTTTCCCCACCCAGGACACTGGTAGCGATTATCACGATAATGTGTTTTTTGTTTTTGTTTTTTTTTTTTTTTCTAATAACTTTTATTGATTTCGATAGAGAACAGTGAGCAAGGGTCAGAAATAAAGCTGCTTTAGTGCATGTGTTTGCTTATATCAGTAAACGACATCAGGGACGAAAAGAGGGAGGGAAACTTGTTGCGCTTCTAACAGCGTGTCCTTGCAATAACGCAATCCATGATGCTTACCCAACATGAAAACATATAACGTGTTTTTGCTTTTTGTTCTTTCTAAGGCAAACAACGTTGTTTTAATAAAGCCAAAGAAAAAGGCAAACGAACAGAACATGCTAGGTACATGGACATATCGCGAATAAGACTGAATTGAGTGGATGGGTGCTATGTTTTGCAATTGGATACATTCGAAATTTGATGAAATTCTAATCTGATTTCTGAATTTTGTTTTTGAACTTGTGCGTAAAACATACATGCAACCTGACACGATAAATGCTGATTCTACGATCCTACGCATGGTAATAAGCTAGTTGATAGCGGGGATTATCTTAGACGGCATTAGTCGGTTTTTCCCTATTACCTATCATGACCTGTATTCCAACACGTACTTCACATAGATACATATGTACATATGTATGTCTATGAGCTCACGCAGTAATATAGGGGGCAATGACGCGTGAATTGTATCCATATTTTGATAGCTTGCAACAAGTTGGGCAATACACCGCGTCCTTTCAACTCAACCCATTTTTTTCGTTTCTGACGGGTGAGTGAATCACACGATGTATGTAGAACGCGTAGCTACACCTACCGAGATAAGTGCACAGATTTACAGTAAAAAATTTGATAGATTGATGCAGTGTGTGGACAGTCTATGTGTCTGGTGATTTAAATACTATATACTTGGAGTACGTTTGAATATATATCAGTTCTCAACCTCACCAGAGGTTGCAATGTGAGCCTTAGATACATTTTCTCCATTCGTTCAGTAACAAATTCATTTTTTACTTAAATCATTTCAGCGTAGATAGAGTATGTGTGTAGCCCTTATAGAGCGCACAGGAAGTAAGGGTGGTAGATATTAAGCATCTCAGCTTTCATTTTATGCCGAAAGCGAGCTGCTAGTCTAATTAATAAAATTTTATTTCGAAGGACGAGAAATGAATTTCGTACGCATTTTGCGTTTGTTTTTATTCCCCTGCTCGGATGTCGATAAAAATGTCCTCAGTGAAACGTTGGGTATGAGTAGATAATGCAATATTACAAGTACGTACATCGTGTCGAAGAGTTTAGGTGGAGCACGTGCCTACAGCCTGTACGGGTTTTATCTAGTTGAATATGAATTAGGTTGTTAATCAGGTGATATTACTACACGACGATTAATATCAGTTAATATCTGAGTGATATGCGTGGCGGTGTACATTCGACGTGTTACTAAAAAGATTCTCGTATCCGTATCGGTCGAACAATTTTGATTAGGATACGTACTTTGTATCACAGATAAACCTCTTTTATCCAGAATGCTCCAGTGTGTGTTGCAGCATATACATAGAGTTGTATAGCTTCTGTGTCAGGAATGAGATTTCTGTCTTCAACCAAGTTAATAACCTTTCCAATCAACAAGATAGCTTCAGTGACGGTTTTTTTCTTTTCCGTGGTGCTACAGGCCGGCGTGGTATTTGGCCTAACCAACAAGTGATTCCAGCCAGCACGATCTCTTGCACACCAAGTTGATTGACGTCCTTGTCCACTTGTTAGCGCAATTTGAGTCGAGGGCGTCCTCTGTTGCGTTGTCCCAATGGCTCGGACTCCAAGATTCTTCGGGCTGGAGCTATGTTGTCCATGGCCATGCTATCTACATGGTTGAGGTTGGTTGAGGTCCCCTTCCACCTGTGCGCGCCACCTTAAATGCGGTCGTCCTCTGCTGCGTCGTCCCTCGGGGTTGGAGTCGAAGACCCTTCGGGCCGGAGCGTTGATGTCCATTCGCTCTACATGGCCTAGCCATCTTAGACGTTGGATCCGAAGACGTCTAACCAGGCCGATGTCGCTGTACAGCCCGTATAGTTCTTGGTTGAATCTCCTCCTCCATTCTCCGTTTACACAAACGGGACCAAAGATTGCACGCAGAATTTTCCTCTCGAAACGTCCAAGGTTTCGTAGAGGGAAACCTTAGTTTTTCGAGAGATGGCTCTACTACTCAATTGTCTCTTGAGCCCGAAGAAGCAGCGATTGGCAAGAGTTATTCTGCGTTTAATCTCGGTACCGATATTGCTCGTATTTGTTACTGCGGATCCATGGTAGACGAAGTCCTTGACTATCTTGAAGTTCTTGCTGCCCATTGTGATGCTCTGTCCGAGGCGTCGATGTTGTGTGTCCTTTCTTGATTTTTTTTTTTTTTTTTTTCGGTTGACCATATACTGTGAGTGTTATGCCTGCAGCAGTACGTCTGGTCACTTTCCATTCACAACTGCGTTGCATACTTCTTGTCCGTATAGGAATTATTTTTTCTTGATGTTAACCACTGCACCACGGCCACCCCTCATGACAGTATATACTTCGCTTTGACCTCATTTACCGCCAGACCCATTTTTGCCGCCTCCGCTTCATGGCCAGCAAACGTCTCATTGACGGTCCGCAGCGTTCGACCAATCACGTCAATATCATCGGCGTAAACTAGTATTTGAACAGACTTTTGGAAGATCCTGCCTCTAGTGCTGATTTGTGAGTTTCACACGATCTTCTCAAGTATGATGTTAAAAAAGTCATATGATAACGCGTCGCCTTGTCTAAATCGTTTTTTGACATTGAATGTCTCGGTAAATTCGTTACCGACCTTGATGGAGCAGCGAGACTTTTCCATCGTCATCCTGTACAGTCTGACAAGTCTGATAGGTATGTATGTCAAAACTAGACATGGCTCTGTATAGCTCGTCTCTATGCACGTTATCATATGCAGTCTCGAAATCGCCAAATAGGTGGTGAGTGTCGACCTGCATTTCTTGGGTCTTTTCCAGGATCTGCCGCAGTATGAAGATTTGGTCTATTGTGGACTTGCCTGGCCTGAAACCACACTGATAAGGACATATCAGGGTGTTGACGAACTGTTTCAGGCGTTCCCACAAAACGACAGAGAGGGTTCTGTATGTGATGTTAAGGAGGCTGAACCTCGTGCTAATTAACGCAGTCGGAGGGGTCTCATTTCTTGTGGATCGGAGAAACGACACTGAGATTCCACTCGACTCGTCGGGCATGCATTCCTCCGACCATATCTTACAGATGAGCTAATGCATGCGCCCTGCCAGATCATCCCCAGCTGCTTTAAACAGTTTCGCGGACATTCCGTTCGCTTCAGCAGCTTTGTTTAACTTCAGCCTTGATATTGCTATCTTGACATCGTCAAAGTCGAGAGGACGAAATTCTGGTCCATCGTCGTCCAAGTTGAGTGGGACATACCTTTGATCCAAATTCTGAGTATCGACTGCGACTCTACTACAAGTTGTCCACTCTCGTCCCGGCAGGCTTCGGTCCGGAGTTTGTATCCACTGTATAGTTGTTTTACCTTTTGGTAAAACTTCTGGACTTAATTCCTGCTGTAACACCTCCCCATCTCATCGACCGAACCCTTCACCCGCTCCTTCTTTATCTTTTTGAGAAGCCGATTCTCTTCTCTAGCGACTCCATGTCTGTTTTCACATTTTTGAAGCCAACCATGGCTTACACTCAGGTTTAATCTTCATGAGTTCATGGAACATCTTCGCTTTCTCAAGTAGGATTGGGCCGGATATTGGAATACCTTCGTAGCGTCGCTGACGAAACCATTCGTAAAGTATGAACCTCATCCATTTTAGGATTTTCTACTTTCCGCATAGTCTTACGATTTTTCCTAATCGTATCTTTATTCCGTTGAATATATTAAATTGTGGACTCCCCACGCCATATTTATTCGATAAAACTCTCGATAATAATGTACATCTTTTCATAAATGCTTAAAACTTTTCTTGGCCGTTTTGACATGGTTACTCTTAAATGCAATAAAGTCAAATAAAGCACACACCACCATGGTTTGATGGCGAGTGTGAGCAGACAGGGGCAGCAACTGACGAGGCTTACCAAAGTGTGCTGCAACGAAAAACTAGGGCAGCGCGAGGGGAGTACCGAGCCATAAGAAGGGAGAGGAAAAAACTGCTGCGACGAAAGAAAAGAATCTTCGCGGCCTCCCAGCTCAAGGATATCGAGGAGTATAGGGACAGACATAAAACACGAGCCTTTTGTAAGAAAGCTAAAAGCTCTGCAGGAGGATTCGAGAAGGCACCCAGGCTCTTTGAAATTTCGAAGAGAATCTTGTCACCCACCCACAGGGAGTAGTGAATGTATTTAAGCAGCATTTCCAGCAGTTACTTAACGAGCATGACCAAGAAAGGGTGGTAGGAACTGAGGAAATGAAAACTCCAGACGCTGAAGTAGTCCTCCGGCATAGCTATTCAAAAGCTGAAGAACAACAAGGCCACAGGCTCAGATATCTTACCATCAGAGCTCTTCAAATTTTAGTAGGGAGCAAGCACCAGATCATCTGTAGAACAAAAAAGGCCATCCTACCTCTTGTAAGAACTACAGAGGTATATCTCTGTTCTATGTCGCGTACAAGATTCTGTCCAGCGTAATGTGTGAACGTCTAAAGCCCTTTCGCACCGCAACTAACTGACAGCTACCAATGTGGCTTCCGGCATGGAAAATCGGCTTCAAACTAAATATTCACACTTCGACAAATCGTGGAAAAGACCAGCGAGTTTCAAATCGATACATACCATCTCTTTATCGATTTTGAAGCTGCATACGACAGTACTCATCGCAAGGAATTGTTTGATGCGATGCACCGTGCAGTTCGGTTCTAGAACCTCTGAACCATTTGAAACATGCACCGGATTTGGGTAAGGAGGTACGCTATCGTGTGACTTTTTCAATTTGGTGCTGGAGCAGATAGTGCGACGGGCAGGCGTCAACAGGGAAGGCACTATCTTCTACGGGTGTGTCCAGCTGCCATGATACGCGGATAATATTGACATCATCACGGTCAGCGTGACGTTGTAGGAGCTTTCAGAACAGGTGAAACGAGTTGGTCTTAAAGTCAAACCGTCAATCCGTCGCTCACCACCTGGGACAAAATATAACCGTTGAGAGCTATAATTTCGGGTTTTTTTTTTTTTTGTGTTTTTCTAGAGACTCGCGCAGGGTCAAGAGTTTATATTCTCTTATGATGTGATAGACACACAACCTGAACGGAGTGCAGTGGTTTTGGGTCGTTGATGTTCGTTCACTACTCTCAGGGGTGGTTGTCCTAGATAGGAGGAGAGCCGACCAAATTCCGCGTTGGTTATACTTACCTACTTACTTAGGTGGCGCTACAGTCCGTGGTGAACCTGGGCCTCAACCAGCAAGCGTCTCCAGCCGGCACGGTCTTTGGCCAGCTGTTTCCAGTGCCGCACGCCCAGTTGGTTGAGGTCCCCTTCCACCTGCGTGCGCCACCGCTGAGGCGGCCGTCCTCTGCCGCGCCTTCCTTCCGGAGTGGATTCGAAGACTTTTCGGGTCGGAGCTGTATCTTCCATACGCTCTACATGGCCTAGCCACCTTAGACGCTGTATCCGTAGACGTCGTACCAGGCCGATGTCGCTGTACAACCCGTACAGTTCTTCGTTATATCTTCTCCTCCATACACCGTTTGAACAAACGGGACCGTAGATAGTGCGCAGAATTTTCCTCTCGAAACGACCAAGGGCATCTTCATCCGCTTTTGTTAAGGTCCAAGCCTCTGCGCCGTAAAGGAGGACTGGGATGATTAAGGTCTTATATAGCGTCACCTTGGTTTTCCGAGAGAGGGCTCTACTTCTCAATTGCCTCTTGAGCCCAAAGAAACAGCGGTTAGCAAGAGTGATTCTGCGTTTTATCTCAGCGCTGGTGTTGTTGTCGCTGGTCATCAACCTTGAGACCCATCTTAGCCGCTTCTACCCCAATACTCACGAAAGCCTCATTGACGTCTCGCTGTGTCCGTCCAATCACGTCAGTGTCGTCGGCGTACGCAAGCAATTGCGTAGACTTGAAATAAATCGTACCTCTTGTGTCGGCCAGTGACTCTTGCACGATCTTTTTAAGCACGATGTTGAAAAAGTTGCATGACAGCGCGTCACCTTGCCTAAATCCCTTTTTATCGTCAAAGGTCTCGGTTTGCTCATTACCGACCTTAATGGAGCAGCGAGAATTCTCCATTGTCATCCTGCACAGTCGGACGAGTTTGACAGGGATGTTAAAACTAGACATGGCTTTGTACAGCTCGTCTCTATATACGCTGTCATACGCGGCCTTGAAATCGACGAAGAGGTGGTGAGTGTCGATTTGGTATTCCTGGGTCTTCTCCAAGATCTGCCGTAGCGTAAATATTTGGTCTATTGTGGATTTACCTGGCCTGAAACCACACTGATAAGAGCCGATCAGGCGTTGGTTATAGTCAGTAGTAATTCGTTCGAGCACTTTAGTATTGCATACGCAGAGGATGAATTTTCAGTTGACCATATACTGTGAGTGTTATGCCTTTCCAATTCACCTCTGTGTTGCATACTTTTTGTCCGTATAGGAATTATTGTACTTTTTCTTGGCTATGAACGAATTTGAACTATAGTCCTTCCGTTCGACGGTCGATGATGTTAACATCACAGTGGAGATCCGGCATAGAATCGCCCTTGGCAACCGCTGCTGCTTCGGTTTGTCCAAACAACTTGGGTCAAATCGCTGGACGATAAGCAGGACGGCGGAGCGGATTTTGGGTTCTTTCGAAAGAAAAATTCTACCCCGGATATTTGGTCCTGTCTGAGAGAAGGGTGAATGGAGGAGAAGATCAAGATGTGGATAAAGTCCGGGAGCAAAGATCCGTCGACTACATTGGCTACCTGGAAGGTAGCTGTAGCTCAGGCTCAGATCCTCCATGGATTGCTGGCCTAATAAGCAAGTAGTAAGAGGTTGCCGATTATTGGAGTTCCGGGTATATGGTGTACGAGTATAATTTTAATTGTATTCCTACATACCACTCAGTGTAATTGCACAATCGGTGGACCTTATTGTAAAACAAAAAAGCCCAATGGAGCAGTAGAGTGACTGATTACATGGTGTCGAGTGGACATGAAAAATATTTTTTAATTAATGTGCATTCCGGCATCGGCCAGCGAAACTATGCGTACATATCCGTTTGTACTTTCGTGCTTCGATATGATAATAGGGAATTACCATTAGTAGGTCAGTCATCACGATTTGATATTTTATTTTTACACAGCGGGACAGAAAGATAGAGGGGGAAGGGAAGTGACGGTATTACATTGATAACGAGAGATACGAATCTGTGTTGCTGAAAATACATATTCTTGTGTGTTATTCGTGTATGATTAATGTAGATCGGTGGGAGGGTGAGTGATTTATTTAATTTAATGTCAAACAGACTCAATCAATGGGGGTGTGAAGCATGCCTTACCTGTTTTTCCGACACCGCTCTGGCCCAAAACCATAACTTTGATAGATTTATTTTTTGAATGTAGTCCAAGTTTAGATAGCGAGGATTTTGGTGATGTTGTATTCATTTTCAAGGCATCAATTTGGTTGGATTTAAATATCTTTTTGAGGATTACATTTTCGGTGCTTATCTGTAATGATCAGCAATTTAAAATTTTTATTTTAAATGTACGTACGTACTATGTCCAAAATTTATTTATAGAAAGTGTAGGTCAAACTCCAGTGCAAGTGTCCCTTCAAACCGAAAAGCACAAAAAAGGTCTCGTAACGTATGCCATCATGTTCTCATATGTGAACACAACAGAGTAATAAAACTAAAATGTTAGTTGACAAATGACGGGTGTAGGGTGTTGGGTATCACAAGCCCGATGTAAGGTGAAAGGTGTCAACAGACAGTTGAGCACATATTAATAAATACCACCAGGCTAGACGACAATCCCAACCGAGGACGTCTCATCAGACGTCCGTTTGTTTTCAATTGTGACTTATCGCCTGGGAACTGTTGTCATCGAAATTGTTTTCTTCCTTCTAGCAATCTATGAACATACGTACGTTCGAATAGAGGGCATTTACCCACATACGACAATGAAAAACATTCTTCCTTCTTAACCTTCAGCTAGGGAAATCGAGGGATCGGGGAACACTTGATATTATTTACGCAATAAATGGATTTATTTTCATTCCACTTTTGACTTTGCAATCTTGTAAGTACTCCTTCTCCTTTACCTTACCTTTGGTACGAGGGGATGGCAAATTATTTTGATTGCAGGTTTCTTGATTGTTTACTCAAAATTCAAGAACAACATACGACTGTCGAAATGCGTGTATCTAGAAAACAAATTTTCCAATTTACTCGCGACACAAATTGAACACAATTCACAACAAGCCTTATCACACTATCTCAAGATCGTTTCACTTTATTTAATTTTTTTTATAAATAAAATTCCGGATTAAATTGTATCTTATACAAGAGCACTTATGTACACACATTGGTGGATTAAGTACAGCAATTTAACTTAATTTACAAAACTATACGAGAGCGCTACAGGTCGAGCACAAAGCACGACGACTAGATCAACAGTTGGGCTACGATTGAAATTCTATCGGTTCGTCTACACTGTTATATATAACCGCCTCCGCGAGAGGCTTAACTCCGTAAGGGTTAATTTGAAAGTTTCGTTTCCGTAACACACGACTGATACCACCTACACCGGCTGACTCTCTGAGAACGTGTGCTTCAACTGAGGAATTGCTTTCGCACGTTTTGCGGGTATTTCCCGCTCGTACACACCAGTAAATGTGGGGATACATTCACAATCAGATTAACTTGCTTAGCAGCATGTTGTTGCCCTTAATACTTGTAGCCGTACTCTCGGCGTACGTCCATCCGTCGTAATGGGGTTGTACTCGTAACACTATTCCACGTGACAGTTGGCAAGTGTTGCAACATAATACATGTATCTAATGCGCAGCGCAGGACTATCGGCTCCTTCAAACAGGTCCAGCGTTGAACAGGTGAGTAATTTGTTGTGTTAGTTCTATGCACGCATGCAGGCTTAGATACATATATGTAGGTATGTATGTGCGTATGATGGATATATCAGCTGTACGGATATTTGATGTTCCCAGCGCTACTGTGTATAGTAATCAGAATACTTCGGGCCATCACTATTGCCTTGTTTATGTTTATATGCGAGTGCGAGTGTTGAAAATAAACGTTCTGACAGTTAAGGTCATAACATCGCGGCAAACATGTTTTGATATTCAGTAACAGTTCGTGTATGTTTTCTAAATATAAACAATCTCCTTTCGACAGACTACGAAGGAAAGATATTTGATTTATTAGCCTAGACCTTACTTAGTTGAGCTTCCTACATATACGAAGTGTTTGCTTTTTTCGAACTAGGACAAACGAATTAGTAATTCGGATGTTATTTATGGCAATCGATTAGTAATTCATGTTAATTACAAACCCAAAAATGTCTCTTATTCAATCTAAAATGTTTGATTAAACACAAGGCAGCTGGCGCCACAGACACTCCTTAAGGATCTACTCATGAGCTTTACAGAATGGCGGTCCGCCTCTGTTGATTCATAATATTCTGAAATAATTTTTGTCTGTATATTCGTCTATTTGAAGAAAATACGAAATTAGGTTACTATGTCCGGCTGTTTATAAGTCAAATATTTCCATTCGGAGCAACGAATTGTTGGACTCACTTAACATAAAACTGAAGTCAACAACAGCCGTACAGAACATTCTGTTTTACGTACAAGTACTGCCTGCGCACAGAGACACAATTGTACATTAATCGGAATTGACAACGACGTCCTGTTCATTACCTACACGTACCAATAAATTAGGCGCCATTGATTGGACGCTTGACTTTCTGATGCAGAAATATGCTAAAGCGCACATACTAGGTTTCGCAAATATTTTTGACAAGCTCGTAGTTACCATGCTCTTTTTGCTTCACATGAGCTCAACGTGCTTGATACAAATCGAAAGAGACGTTATTAACCAACAATAGATAGAAGATTTAGATATTTTCAACTACACTTGAGAGCGCAAACAAGTTCGGTTACTGGTTACTATGGCGCATCTACTGGAGACAGACTATAGCGAAGATTATTTACTTTGCTGCTGTTTAGAGAGATGATATGTACATACACGTGCGATGGGCCTTGGGCCTGCATTGAATTCATTACTTGTACGTTGTTGTACCGGACCGATGATTCCAACCTCCATCGATCCACCGCTCATTACTTCTAATAAACAGAAGTATATCACCTCGTAGTGGTAGTAACCAATGGCCACCTATGGTAGCCTTATAAATTATCTGTCGAGCTGCCGGCCACCTATGGTGGCCTGATAGGCTGTGGAGCTGGCTGCGACCTATGTTGGTCTGGTAAGCTTGTGAGCTGCCGGCGACTTATAGCGGTAGGCTCTGAAGTTGGCTGCCACCTATGTTGGTCTGGTAAGTTGTAGAGCTGCCGGACACCTATGGTGGCCTTATAAGCTGTCGAGCCGCCATCCGCCTAAAGCGGCCAGGCAAGCTGTCGAGCTGCCGGTCACTTATGGTGGCCTTGTAAGCTGTCGAGCAGCCATCCATCTAAAGCGGCCTGGCAAGCTGTCGAGCTGCCGGCCACCTATAGTTGCCTTGGTGGCTGTAGAGCTGGCTGCCACCTATGTAGGTCTGGTAAGCTGTTTAGCTGTCGGTAACTTATAGCGGCCTGCTAAGCTGTCGAGCTGCCGGTCACCTATGGTGGCCTGGTAATCTGTCGGGCTGCCGGCCAGCACTGGTCACCTATAGTTGCCTGGTAAGCTGTCGAGCTGCCGGCCACCTATTGTGGCCTGGTAAGCTGCCGAGCTGCCAGCGGCCTATGGCGGCCTTCTAAGCTGTAGAGCTGCCAGTCACCTACGGTGGCCTGGTAAGCTGTGGAACTGCCGGCCACCTATTGTGGCCTGGTAAGCCGTGGAGCCGCCAGCGGGCTATGGCGGCCTTCTACGCTGTAGAGCTGCCGGTCACCCATGGTGGCCCTGTAAGCTGTCGAGCCGCCATCCGCCTAAAGCGGCCTGGCAAGCTGTCGAGCTGCCGGCCACCTATTGTGGCCTGGTAAGCGGTCGAGCTGCCAGCGGCCTAGGGCGGCCTTCTAAGCTGTAGAGCTGCCGGTCACCTATGGTGGCCTGGTAAGCTCCCGAGTTGCCGGCCACCGATGGTGCCTGGTAAGCTGTCGAACTGCCACCTATGGGGGCCTGGTAAGTTGATGATCTGCCGGCCACCTTTCGTGGTCTGGTAAGCTGCGGAGCTACCGGCAATCTATGGTGGCCTGGTAAGCTGTCTAGCTGCTGTCCACCTATAGTAGCGTTGTAAGCTGTGGAGCTGCCGGTCACATATTGTAATCTGGTAAGTTGTTGATCTGACGGCCGCCCATGGTGGCCTGGTAAGCTGTCGGGTTGCCGGTGACCTATGGCTGCCTTGTTAGTTGTTGAGGTGCCATCCACCTATGGTCACATATAGCGGCCTGGTAAACTGTGGAGCTGCAGGCCACCTATTGTGGCCTGGTAAGTTGTCGAGCTGCCAGCGGCCTATGGCGGCCTTCTAAGCTGTAGAGCTGCCGGTCACCTATGGTGGCCTGGTAAGCTGTCGTGCTGACAGCCACCTCTGGTCGCCTATAGCGGCCTGGTAAGCTGCCGAACTGCCGACCACCTATTGCGGCCTGGTAAGCTGTCGATCTGCCGGTCACCCATGGTGGCCTGGTAATCTGTCGGGCTGCCGGCTACCTCTGGTCACCTATAGTTGCCTGGTAAGCTGTCGAGCTGCCGGCCACCTAAGGTTGCCTGGCAAGCTCTGGAGCTGCCGGCTGCCTATTGTGGCTTGGTATGCTGTCGAGCTGCCGGTATCCATGGCGAGCTGTCAGCCACCTCTGGTCGCCTATAGCGGCCTGGTAAGCTGCCGAATTGCCGATCACCTATTGCGGCCTGGTAATCTGCCGAATTGCCGATCACCTATTGCGGCCTGGTAATCTGCCGAGCTGCCAGCCACCTCTGGTCGCCTGGTAAGCTGTCGAGCTGCCGGCCAACTCTGGTCACCTATAGCGGCCTGGTAAGCTGTCGATCTGCCGGTCACCCATGGTGGCATGGTCATCTGTCGAGCTGCCGGCCACCTCTAGTTGCCTGGTAAGCTGTCGAGCAGCCGGCCCCCTCTGGTCGCCTGGTAAGCTGTCGAGCTGCCGGCCAACTCTGGTCACCTATAGCGGCCTGGTAAGCTGTCGATCTGCCGGTCACCCATGGTGGCCTGGTAATCTGTCGGGCTGCCGGCCACCTCTGGTCAGCTATAGAGGCCTGGTAAGCAGTCGATCTGCCCGTCACCCATGGTGGCCTGGTAATCTGTCGGGCTGCCGGCCAGCTCTGGTCACCTTAAGTTTTCTGGTAAGCTGTCGATCTGCCGGTCACCCATGGTGGCCTGGAAATCTGTCGGGCTGCCGGCCACCACTGGTCACCTATAGTTGCCTGGTAAGCTGTCGAGCTGCCGGCCAGCTCAGGTCACCTATAGCGGCCTGGTAAGCTGTCGATCTGCCGGTCACCTATGTGGCCTGGTAAGCTGTGGAGCTGCCGACCACCTCTGGTTGCCTGGCGAGCTCTGGAGCTGCCGGCCGCCTATTGTGGCTTGGTAAGCTGTCGAGCTGCCGGTATCCACGGTGGCCTGGTAATCTGTCGACCTGTCAGCCACCTCTGGTCGCCTATAGCGGCCTGGTAAGCTGCCGAACTTCCAACCACCTATTGCGGCCTGGCAGGCTGTCGATTTGCCGGTCACCCATGGTGGCCTGGTAATCTGTCGGGCTGCCGGCCGCCTCTGGTCACCTATAGCGGCCTGGTAAACTGTCGATCTGCCGGTCACCCATGGTGGCCGGGTAATCTGTCGGCCTGCCGGCCAGCTCTGGTCACCTATAGCGGCCTGGTAAGCTGTCGATCTGCCGGTCACCCATGGTGGCCTGGTAATCTGTCGGGCTGCCGGCCACCTCTGGTCAGCTATAGAGGCCTGGTAAGCAGTCGATCTGCCCGTCACCTATGGTGGCCTGGTAATCTGTCGGGCTGCCGGCCAGCTCTGGTCACCTTAAGTTTTCTGGTAAGCTGTCGATCTGCCGGTCACCCATGGTGGCCTGGAAATCTGTCGGGCTGCCGGCCACCACTGGTCACCTATAGTTGCCTGGTAAGCTGTCGAGCTGCCGGCCAACAATTGGGGCCTCATAAGCTGTAGAGCTGCCAGCGGCCTATGGCGGCCTTCTAAGCTGTAGAGCTGCCGGTCCCCTATGGTTGCCTGGCAAGCTGTGGAGCAGCCGGGCGCCTATTGTGGCCTGGTAAGCTGTCGAGCTGCCGGCCACCTCTGGTGGCCTGGTAATCTGTCGAGCTGCCGGCCAACTCTGGTGACCTGGTAAGCTGTCGAGCTGCCGGCCAGCTCAGGTCACCTATAGCGGCCTGGTAAGCTGTCGATCTGCCGGTCACCTATGTGGCCTGGTAAGCTGTGGAGCTGCCGACCACCTCTGGTTGCCTGGCGAGCTCTGGAGCTGCCGGCCGCCTATTGTGGCTTGGTAAGCTGTCGAGCTGCCGGTATCCACGGTGGCCTGGTAATCTGTCGACCTGTCAGCCACCTCTGGTCGCCTATAGCGGCCTGGTAAGCTGCCGAACTTCCAACCACCTATTGCGGCCTGGCAGGCTGTCGATTTGCCGGTCACCCATGGTGGCCTGGTAATCTGTCGGGCTGCCGGCCGCCTCTGGTCACCTATAGCGGCCTGGTAAACTGTCGATCTGCCGGTCACCCATGGTGGCCGGGTAATCTGTCGGCCTGCCGGCCAGCTCTGGTCACCTATAGCGGCCTGGTAAGCTGTCGATCTGCCGGTCACCCATGGTGGCCTGGTAATCTGTCGGGCTGCCGGCCACCTCTGGTCACCTATAGTTGTCTGGTAAGCTGTCGATCTGCCGGTCACCCATGGCGGCCTGGTCATCTGTAGAGCTGCCGGCCAACTCTGGTCACCTATAGCGGCCCGGTAAGCTGTCGATCCGCCGGTCACCTATGGTGGCCTGGTAATCTGTCGAGCTGCCAGCCACCTCTGGTGGGCTGGTAATCTGTCGAGCTGTCAGCCACCTCTGGTAGCATGGTTATCTGTCGAGCTGCCGGCCAGCTCTGGTCCCCTATAGCGGCCAGGTAAGCTATAGAGCCGCCAGCAGCTTATTGTGGCGTGGAAAGCTGTAGAGCTGCCGTCCACCTATGGTGGCCTGGCAAGCTGTCGGGTTGCCGGTGACCTATGGCTGCCTTGTTAGCAGTTTAGATGCCATCCACCTAAGGTCACATATAGCGGCCTTGTAAGCTGTGGAGCTGCAGGCCACCTCTGGTGGTCTGGTAATCTGTCGAGCTGCCGGCCGACTCTGGTCACCTATAGCGGCCTGGTAAGCTGTCGATCTGCCGGTCACCCATGGTGGCCTGGTAATCTGTCGGCCTGCCGGCCAGCTCTGGTCACCTATAGCGGCCTGGTAAGCTGTCGATCTGCCGGTCACCCATGGTGGCCTGGAAATCTGTCGGGCTGCCTGCCACCTCTGGTCACCTATAGTTGTCTGGTAAGCTGTCGATCTGCCGGTCACCCATGGTGGCCTGGTAATCTGTCGGGCTGACGGCCACCTCTGGTCACCTATAGTTGCCTGGTAAGCTGTCGAGCTGCCGGCCACCTATTGTGGCCTGGTAAGCTGTCGAGCTGCCAGCGGCCTATGGCGGCCTTCTAAGCTGTCGAACTACCGGCCACCAATGGGGCCCTGATAATCTGTCGAGCTGTCGGCCACCCATGGTGGCCTGGTAAGCTGCGGAGCTGCCGGCCACCTATAGTGGCCTGATAATCTACCGATTTGCCGGCCGCCTTGAAAGGCCTGGAAAGCTGTGGAGCTGCCGATCACATATTGTAATCTGGCAAGTTTTCGAGCTTAAGGTGGCCTGGTAAGTTCTGGGGCTGGTGGTCACCCATGGAGGCCTGCTAAGATGTCAAGCTGCCGGTGATCTATGGCGGCCTTGTAAGCTGTAGAGCTGCCAGCCACCAATTGTGGCCTGGTAAGCTCTCGAGCTGCAAACCACCCATGGTGGGCTGGTAATCTGTTGAGCTGCCAGCCCCCTATGGTGGCCTGGTAAGCTGTGGAGCTGCCGGCCGCCTTTTGTGGCCTGGTAATCTATCGGGCTGCCGGCCACCTCTGGTCACCTATAGTTGCCCGGTAAGCTGTCGAGCTGCCGGCCACCTATTGTGGCCTGGTAAGCTGCCAGCGGCCTATGGCGGCCTTCTAAAGCTGTAGAGCTGCCGGTCACCTATGGGGGCCTGATAATCTGCCGAGCTGTCGGCCACCTATGGTGGCCTGGTAAGCTGCGGAGCTGCCGGCCACCTATAGTGGCCTGATAACCTACCGATTTGCCGGCCGCCTTGAAAGGCCTGGAATGCTGTGGAGCTGCCGGTCCCTTATTGTAATCTGGCAAGTTTTCGAGCTTATGGTGGCCTGGTGGTCACCCATGGTGGCCTGCTAAGATGTCAAGCTGCCGGTGATCTATGGCGGCCTTGTAAGCTGTAGAGCTGCCAGCCACCAATTGAGGCCTGGTAAGCTCTCGAGCTGCAAACCACCCATGGTGGCCTGGTAATCTGTTGAGCTGCCAACCCCTATGGTGGCCTGGTAAGTTGTGGAGCTGCCGGCCGCCTTTTGTGGCCTGGTAAGTGTCGAGCTGCCGGTACCCATGGTGGCCTGGTAATCTGTCGAGCTGTCAGCCACCTCTGGTCGCCTATAGCGGCCTGGTAAGCTGCCGAACTGCCGACCACCTATTGCGGCCTGGTAAGCTGTCGGCCTGCCGGCCAGCTCTGGTCACCTATAGCGGCCTGGTAAGCAGTCGACCTGCCGGTCACCCATGGTGTCCTGGTAATCTGTCGGACTGCCGGCCAACTCTCGTCACCAATAGTTGTCTGGTAAGCTGTCGACCTGCCGGTCACCCATGGTGGCCTGGTAATCTGTCGGGCTGCCGGCCACCTCTTGTCACCTATAGTTGCCTGGTAAGCTGTAGAGCTGCCGGCCAGCTGCGGTTGCCTGGCAAGCTGTGGAGCTGCCGGCCGCCTATTGTGGCCTGGTAAGCTCTCGAGCTGCTGTACCCATGGCGGCCTGGTAGTCTGTCGAGCTGCCAGTCACCTCTGGTAGCCTGGTCATCTGTCGAGCTGCTAGCCAACTCTGGTCACCTACGGTGGCCTTGTAATCTGTCGAGCTGCTAGCCACCTCTGGTGGCCTGGTAATCTGTCGAGCTGCCAGCCACTTCTGGGGGCCTGGTAATCTGTCGAGCTGTCTCCTATGGTGGCCTGGTAATCTGTCGAGCTGCCGATCACCTATTGCGGCCTGGTAATCTGTCGAGCTGCCAGCCACTTCTGGGGGCCTGGTAATCTGTCGAGCTGTCTCCTATGGTGGCCTGGTAATCTGTCGATCCGCCGGTCACCTATGGTGGCCTGGTAATCTGTCGAGCTGCCAGCCACCTCTGGTGGGCTGGTAATCTGTCGAGCTGTCAGCCACCTCTGGTAGCATGGTTATCTGTCGAGCTGCCGGCCAGCTCTGGTCCCCTATAGCGGCCAGGTAAGCTATAGAGCCGCCAGCAGCTTATTGTGGCGTGGAAAGCTGTAGAGCTGCCGTCCACCTATGGTGGCCTGGCAAGCTTTCGGGTTGCCGGTGACCTATGGCTGCCTTGTTAGCAGTTGAGATGCCATCCACCTAAGGTCACATATAGCGGCCTTGTAAGCTGTGGAGCTGCAGGCCACCTCTGGTGGTCTGGTAATCTGTCGAGCTGCCGGCCGACTCTGGTCACCTATAGCGGCCTGGTAAGCTGTCGATCTGCCGGTCACCCATGGTGGCCTGGTAATCTGTCGGCCTGCCGGCCAGCTCTGGTCACCTATAGCGGCCTGGTAAGCTGTCGATCTGCCGGTCACCCATGGTGGCCTGGAAATCTGTCGGGCTGCCTGCCACCTCTGGTCACCTATAGTTGTCTGGTAAGCTGTCGATCTGCCGGTCACCCATGGTGGCCTGGTAATCTGTCGGGCTGACGGCCACCTCTGGTCACCTATAGTTGCCTGGTAAGCTGTCGAGCTGCCGGCCACCTATTGTGGCCTGGTAAGCTGTCGAGCTGCCAGCGGCCTATGGCGGCCTTCTAAGCTGTCGAACTACCGGCCACCAATGGGGCCCTGATAATCTGTCGAGCTGTCGGCCACCCATGGTGGCCTGGTAAGCTGCGGAGCTGCCGGCCACCTATAGTGGCCTGATAATCTACCGATTTGCCGGCCGCCTTGAAAGGCCTGGAAAGCTGTGGAGCTGCCGATCACATATTGTAATCTGGCAAGTTTTCGAGCTTAAGGTGGCCTGGTAAGTTCTGGGGCTGGTGGTCACCCATGGAGGCCTGCTAAGATGTCAAGCTGCCGGTGATCTATGGCGGCCTTGTAAGCTGTAGAGCTGCCAGCCACCAATTGTGGCCTGGTAAGCTCTCGAGCTGCAAACCACCCATGGTGGGCTGGTAATCTGTTGAGCTGCCAGCCCCCTATGGTGGCCTGGTAAGCTGTGGAGCTGCCGGCCGCCTTTTGTGGCCTGGTAATCTATCGGGCTGCCGGCCACCTCTGGTCACCTATAGTTGCCCGGTAAGCTGTCGAGCTGCCGGCCACCTATTGTGGCCTGGTAAGCTGTCGAGCTGCCAGCGGCCTATGGCGGCCTTCTAAAGCTGTAGAGCTGCCGGTCACCTATGGGGGCCTGATAATCTGCCGAGCTGTCGGCCACCTATGGTGGCCTGGTAAGCTGCGGAGCTGCCGGCCACCTATAGTGGCCTGATAACCTACCGATTTGCCGGCCGCCTTGAAAGGCCTGGAATGCTGTGGAGCTGCCGGTCCCTTATTGTAATCTGGCAAGTTTTCGAGCTTATGGTGGCCTGGTGGTCACCCATGGTGGCCTGCTAAGATGTCAAGCTGCCGGTGATCTATGGCGGCCTTGTAAGCTGTAGAGCTGCCAGCCACCAATTGAGGCCTGGTAAGCTCTCGAGCTGCAAACCACCCATGGTGGCCTGGTAATCTGTT
Source organism: Eumerus sabulonum (assembly GCA_951905685.1). Lineage (NCBI taxonomy): Eukaryota > Metazoa > Arthropoda > Insecta > Diptera > Syrphidae > Eumerus > Eumerus sabulonum. Next base: position 106,594,081 of record OX645063.1, on the reverse strand, counting down.
GAGCTGCCAACCCCTATGGTGGCCTGGTAAGTTGTGGAGCTGCCGGCCGCCTTTTGTGGCCTGGTAAGTGTCGAGCTGCCGGTACCCATGGTGGCCTGGTAATCTGTCGAGCTGTCAGCCACCTCTGGTCGCCTATAGCGGCCTGGTAAGCTGCCGAACTGCCGACCACCTATTGCGGCCTGGTAAGCTGTCGGCCTGCCGGCCAGCTCTGGTCACCTATAGCGGCCTGGTAAGCAGTCGACCTGCCGGTCACCCATGGTGTCCTGGTAATCTGTCGGACTGCCGGCCAACTCTGGTCACCAATAGTTGTCTGGTAAGCTGTCGACCTGCCGGTCACCCATGGTGGCCTGGTAATCTGTCGGGCTGCCGGCCACCTCTTGTCACCTATAGTTGCCTGGTAAGCTGTAGAGCTGCCGGCCAGCTGTGGTTGCCTGGCAAGCTGTGGAGCTGCCGGCCGCCTATTGTGGCCTGGTAAGCTCTCGAGCTGCTGTACCCATGGCGGCCTGGTAGTCTGTCGAGCTGCCAGTCACCTCTGGTAGCCTGGTCATCTGTCGAGCTGCTAGCCAACTCTGGTCACCTACGGTGGCCTTGTAATCTGTCGAGCTGCTAGCCACCTCTGGTGGCCTGGTAATCTGTCGAGCTGCCAGCCACTTCTGGGGGCCTGGTAATCTGTCGAGCTGTCTCCTATGGTGGCCTGGTAATCTGTCGAGCTGCCGATCACCTATTGCGGCCTGGTAATCTGTCGAGCTGCCAGCCACTTCTGGGGGCCTGGTAATCTGTCGAGCTGTCTCCTATGGTGGCCTGGTAATCTGTCGAGCTGCCGATCACCTATTGCGGCCTGGTAATCTGTCGAGCTGCCAGCCACCTCTGGTGGCCTGGTAATCTGTCGAGCTGCCGGCCACCTATGGTCACCTAAAGCGGCCTGGTAAGCTGTCGAGCTGCCGACCTATGGTGGCCTGGTAATCTGTCGAGCTGCCGACCTATGGTGGCCTGGTAATCTGTCGAGCTACCGGCCACCTATGGTCAACTATAGGGGCCTGGCAAGCTGTCGAGCTGCCGGTGACGTATGGCGGTCTTGGTAATCTGTTGAGCTACCAGCCCCCTATGGTGACCTGGTAAGTTGTGGAGTTGGTGGCCACCCATGACTAAGCTCTCAAGCTGCACGTCACCTATGGTTGCCTGGCAAGCTGTGGAGCTGCCGGCCGCCTATTCTGGCCTGGCAAGCTGTCGAGCTGCCGCTACTCATAGCGGCCTGATAATCTGTCGAGCTGCCGGCCAACTCTGGTCAACTATAGGGGCCTGGCAACCTGGCGAGCTGCCGGTGACGTGTAGCGGTCTTGTAAGCTGTGGAGCTGTCGGCGAACCCCTAGTGGCCTGCGAGGCTGTAGAGCTTCCAGCCACCTATTGCGGCCTTGTAACCTGTCGTACTGCCGGCGACCTACGATGGCCTATAAATCTGTTGAGCTGCAAGCCCACCCATGATGGTCTAGTAATCTGTCGAGCTGCCAGCCACCTCTGGTGGCCTGGTAATCTGTCGAGCTGCCGGCCACCTCTGGTCACCTATTTATTTATTTATTTATTATTAAGCTTATTACAAGCTATCCTTAAAAAATCTAAACTTAAATTTAAACTTAAAATACTGGCTACTTAACCTACGGGAGAATAGGGTGAAGTGGTGTGTGGGAGGTATAGGGATTAGATTAGATTAGATTTTTTATTTTTTATTTTTTTTTTATTTAATTGGACCTTAGGAGAGACTTTTTAATGGATGGAAGAGATAAGTGAAAGTCAATGGATGTTTGAGAATGGTTGGCTAAACGTAACATTCTACAAATTGGTTCGTTGTAGCCATAGTTAGTGCGATGAGGAGGAAGTCTGAAAAGTGGACTTGATCTTAGGCGACGAGGGTTGGTATTGAGCGAAATCATTTCAAGGAGGGCAGGAGAGTCGATAATTCCAGCTATAAGCTGGTAAATGAAGAGAATGTCAGCTGCCTCACGGCGTGCTTTCAGGGTTTGTAAACCGATCAATTGTAGACGGTCTTCGTAGGGTGGTAATACAGTCCTGTCAGACCACGGGAGACCTCTTAAGGCAAAACGCAGAAATCTGCGTTGCACAGCTTCAATTCGTGCAGAATGGCTAACGTAATACGGAGACCAGACTTGACTGGCGTATTCCAGGATAGGTCTGACGTATATAATGTAGAGGGATTTAGTGACGTAGGGATTCGAGAATTCTTTAGACAAACGTTTTATAAAACCAAGGGCAGAATTAGCTTTGTGTATGATATGATTGATGTGGGAGACAAAGTTTAGCTCTCTGTCGCATATGATACCTAGGTCGCGTATGAAGGAGACGTGGGGTACAGGCTCGTTAAGTAGATAATATGTTCTAGGAGCAGAGGGAAAGCGTTTCCGAGAGAACGTAACGAACTGGCATTTACCGATGTTGAGGTCCAGGTTGTTGTTATCACACCAATTACCGAAGGATACAAGGTCGCTTTGGAGTGCTAGCGAGTCTGCAGGAGTTGATATTGTCTTGCTGATTTTCATGTCGTCTGCATATATTGACAAATGGGAATCTTTTAATATAAGGTCGACATCGTTAACAGCGAGGACAAATATTAAAGGGCCGAGATGACTACCTTGCGGAGCACCAGAGGAGGCGATGATGGGGTCAGAGATACAGTTTCTGAAAAGTACTCTATATTGGCGATTCTCCAGGTACGATTTAAGCCATGATATGATTTGGGGCGGGAAGCCTAAAGCCTCTAATTTAAAATAAATTAATGTATGGCTTAACTTATCGAAAGCTTTACTAAAGTCAGTAGTGATAACATCAACCTCGTTGCCTTGCTCCAGAGTTAGAAGTATTTTGGAGGCAAATTCGGTAAGGTTGGTTGTGGTAGATCTGCCTTTTAAGAAACCATGCTGCCGGGAGGAGAAGATGGATTTGCAGTGGAAGAATATTGAATCATACACGACGGACTCGAAAAGCTTAGGGATAGCGGACAATTTAGCAATCGGTCTGTAGTTAGAAATATCCATCTTGGGACCTTTTTTGTGAGTGGGGAAGATGTAAGAATTTTTCCAAACGGTTGGAAAGGAAGCTTGACGAAGGGAAAGGCGAAAGAGAATGGAGAGAGGCTTGCAGAGGGAAGTGATACATTTCTTGAGGAGAATGGCTGGGAGACCATCGGGACCCGGAGAGAAGTCATCTTTAAGTTTGTTCATCTTGTGGTGAACCAAGTCCTCGTTGATATCAATTACGGAGAGCGATGTCTGAGAGCAGTTATTCATATAGCTGAAAAATACAGGGTCGGGTTTATAACAGCAGTCGCTAAATGAAAGGCTAAAGAATGAGGCAAAAAGGTTCGCGACGATTTTGGGGTCGTCGGAGGTAGTGTTGTTCCATTTGAGAGTGGAAGGGACCCCATCTGATTTTCTTTTGAGGTTGATGAATTGGTAGAAGCGTCTAGGATCGGTAATAAGGGACGTCTGCATTCTTTGAAGATATGAGTTGTAGAGGGTGTCACAGAGGATAGAGAAGCGTTGAGAGGCTTGTTGGTACTTCGCATGATCAGAGGGGGAATTTGACGTTAAAAACTTCTTCCAAAGTTTATTTCTCGTATTACGGAGAGAACGCAGTTCTTTGTTATACCAGGGAAGCGTTGAGAAACAATTTTTTCGAGGGACGTAAGGAACAAATTGGATGATGCAGTTAAAGAGAGCGGTGTAGAAAAGGTCTAATGCAATGGCAATAGGCGTGTTTTCGCTCAAGAAGAGGCTAAAGTCTATCTCGTTAACTGACTTGGTAAGTGAGGCGAAGTCGGCCTTTCGGAAGTTGAAAAAGAAGGAGTGATCGTAAGTGGAGGAAGTTTGGTTTATTTTATAGGAGAACTTAAGGGATAAGGGAGGATGATATTGGTCCAGAGTGGACAGTAGATGGGTGCTTGCGGTAACGACAGAGTTGTAGGCATCGGATGAAAATATGAGGTCTAGTTGTCTTCCAAGATTATTGGTGACACTACTGATTTGAAATAGGTTAGACTCTACAAGACGGTCAGTAAAGAGAGTTTCCTTGTCAGAGGAAGCATTAATAGGGACAAGGAAACACTCGTCGTCTGAAAGAGCCCATTGCAAGAATGGAAGATTGAAATCTCCCACGACGATGAAGTCATCACTTGGATCGGCGTCTGAGAAAATAGAGTCTATTGTGTTAACAGCTAGTTGGTAGACTTGGGCAGGTTGGGATGGACGGATGTAACAGCAAAGGATGTAGATAAAGCTTTTGGTGACTGGTATCTTTGCGCAGACAAGTTCAAAAGGTGCAGAGTTCGAGATTGCCACAGCCGACGCATTGAGGCGGCTATGGATAGACAAAAGGACACCTCGCCCAAGGGGAAGTGAGTTATTACGTTCACCGTCAGTGCGAAAAACGTCGAAGTCGGAAGAGAAGAGTTCGGAGTCGAGAATGCTAGGATTGAGGTTGGTTTCGGTTAAGGCGAAGATATCGTAAGGAAGCGTTAGAGAGTTAAGGTAGACAGTTGAGGTTTTAGAACGAAGGCCTCTTACATTTTGGTAGTATAGTGAGAGAAAAGCTTCAGGGGGGGTTGTGACGAGAGAGTTAGGGACGATAATAGTTTTTGGCATCCCTGCGAGCTTTTTGGAGGTAGGCAAGGCGCTTAGAGCTAGTATGAGTGGCGAGACTAGAGAGGTCGCCTTTGACCGTATTAGCCGAGACGTTAATGGACTCATGGAAACGGTCGTAAATTTTTCTCAGTGCTGTCGGGTCGGTAGGCAGGCCTTCTAGTTGGATTGAAACCATAACATTGGTCTTGGTTTTGCCGTCAATACAGACTGAATCCGGCTTATCGTGAAGGTAAGCAAGGTACAGGCTAATATTTTCGTAAAGACGATGATCACGCAATTTGGATATTATATAACGGCCATCTAGATCATTAGGCGGCGAGCACTTCTCAACTAGTTTAGAGGTGAGTTTAACCGAAGGAGGGAGGAGTGGATCCAAAAAAGGGGGGCGGTCATTTTTTGGGGAGGAAGCGGAAGGTGAGGGAGGAGGAAGGGTATTCGCGGATTTGGGAGGGTTGAAGGTGTGGGAGTGAATGAAATTCGGGTATTTCGCGGTCGAGGGAATATTAGACTGGGTGGGGAGGTTGAAGGAAACTCGATTGTGAGGGTTAGCCTTACTATTGTTAAAACAGGGATTGGGAGAGATGTTATGGAGGGAAGCAGTTCCCGGGATGGAAGAGGGGGTATAGTGCAGCTTGGGAGAGAATATGGGAAAGATTCCCGTTTTGAAGCTCCAGTTCGGATCGGGATTAGGAGGATTTGAGGAATGTTTTTGACTGGGGTTCGAAAAGTGATACTTGGGATTGGCCTTAGGTTTTGATACAGAGTTAGACCTAGAATTAGGTTTTCTTAAAATTATGTTACCTATAGTACAATCTCTACCGAAGGGGTTAGTGAACAGCCAGTCATATTTGGGTGGAAGTTTTACTTTAAAAGTACCGGGACCGGTTTTTTGGCAATCCAGCAGGTTAATGGAGTACCGTTGGGAAAAGAGTTTATTGACCCAAGGAGTACCAGCTTTCTGGGGAGCATTATGGAGGATGAAGACTGATGAGGGCTTCGTTGCATTGAGTTCCTGGAGTTTTTTAATACGCTGATCCCATTCAATTTTGGTCCAGGTTGTACCGAAGCGATTGATAGAAGGGGCACCGGAGGCAGATCGTGGTTTGTCTTCTGTGGTATGACAAGGTGATGTCTGGACTTGAGCCGATGTTGTAGTCGGTCCAAGGGAAGGCAGGATGGATGACGGTTGAGAACTTTCAAGACAAGTTACTTTATCGACAGCGGAACTTAGGCACTGAAACTCATCCATAAGGGATAAATCATTGTTAGGAGATGTGGTTTGAGGAGTTGGGTCCAATTTGCAGGCAAAGGAATGAAATTCCTCGATGATTCGGTCTACGGATATCGACTTTAATATCGATCTCAGATCATCCAGCGATGAGTTTAATGCTCTTAGTAGCGTCCAGTTGGAAGCGGACAAGATCGTCCATGGCTTTGACGGAGCTAGTGAGACCAGTAAGAGAGCTGGTGATGGTGGACAGGTCCGGCGCGGAACAAGGTGCAGGTGGTAGAGGGGAATAGCGAGCTTTGACAGTTTTATCTGAGCTCGCCACGATTGTGTCAATGGCATTGTTGATGGTGTTAGTGGCCTGTTGAAGTTGCACGAGATAGTTACTGGCCTTGGAGGAGTGCTCAGCATTCGAATTACGGCCAGGTAAGCTGTCGAGCTGCCAGCCACCCATTGTGGCCTGGTAATCTGTCGAGCTACCGGACACCTATTGTGGCCTGGTAATCTGTCGAGCTACAGGTGACCTATGGCGGTCTTGGTAATCTGTTGAGCTACCAGCCCCCTTGGTGACCTGGTAAGTTGTGGGGTTGGTGGCCACCCATGTCTAATCTCTCGAGCTGCCAGTCACCTATGGGTGCCTGGCAAGCTGTGGAGCTGCCGGCCGCCTATTGTGGCCTGGTTAGCTGTCGAGCTGCCGGTACCCATGGCGGCCTGGTAATCTGTCGAGCTGCCAGCCACCTCTGGTCGCCTGGTAGTCTGTCGAGCTGCCGGCCACCTATGGTCACCTATAGCGGCCAGGTAAGCTGTCGAGCTGCCGGCCACCTATTGTGGCCTGTCGAGCTACCGGCCACATATGGCCAGCTATTGAGGCCTGGCACGCTGTCGAGCTGCCGGTGACCTATGACGGCCTTGTAAGCTGTAGAACTGCCGGCCACCATGGGTGGCCTGATAATCTGTCGAGCTGCTGGCCACCCATGGTGCCTGGTAAGCAGTCGAAAAGCCACTTATGGTGGCCTGGTAAGATGAGGAACTGGCCGCCAGCTAAGGTGGCCTGGTAAGCTATCGAGCTGCCGGCCACCTATTGTAGCGCGGTAAGTTGTGGAGCTGGCGGCCACCTATGGCGGCCTGCTAAGCTGTCGAGCTGCCGGCCACCCATAGCGGCCTGGTAAGCAGTCGAGCTGCCGGTGACCTATGACGGCCCTGTAAGCTGTAGAACTGCCGGCCACCAAGGGTGGCCTGATAATCTGTCGAGCTGCTGGCCACATATGGTGCCTGGTAAACAATCGAACTGCCACTTATGGTGGCCTGGTAAGTTGACGAGTTGGAAAGCTGTCGAGCTGCCGGTGAGCTGTGGCGGCCTTGTCAGCTGTAGGACTGCCGGCCAGTTATCATGGCCTGATAATCTGTCGAGCTACTGGCCACATATGTATGGTAACCTATATAGTTCTTGTAAGCTGTCGAACTGCCGGCCACCTATTGCGGCCTGGTAAGCTGTTATGCTGACAGCCACCTATGGTCACCTATAGGGGCCTGGTAAGCTGTCGAGCTGCCGGCCACCCATTGTGGCGTGGCCTGGTAAGTTGCCGAGCTGCCAGTGACCTATGGCGGCCGTGTAAACTCTAGAGCTGCCGGCCACCTATGGTTGCGTGGGAAGCTGTGGAGCTGGCGGCCACCTATAGTCACATATAGGGGCCTGGTAAGCTGCCGAGCTGCCGGTGATCTATGGCGGCCTTGTAAGCTGTAGAGCTGGCAGCAACCTATTGTGGCCTGGTAAGTTGACGAACCGCTAGCCACCTTTGGTGGCCTGGTAAGCTGTGGAGCTGCTGGCCAACTATGGTGGCCTGGTAATTTGTGGAGCCGGCGGCCACCTATGGTTGCCTGGTAAGATGTCGAACTGGCAGCCGCTTATGGTGGCCTGGTAACCTGTCGAGCTACAGGCCACCCATGGTAGCCTATAGGGGCCTGGTAAGCTGTGGAGCTGCCTGCGACCCCTGGTAGCCTGGGAGGCTGTATAACTGCCAGCCACCTATTGTGGCTTTGTATCTGTAGTATATTGGCTTCGTTGTATCAACACCATTGGTTTAACAGCATGAGTAATCATGCACCTTGGTATGTAAATACATGAGTAAGTATGGTGTAACAGGTGGGAGTTATGTCACCACACAGCTTGCACTCAGGCTTAGCATTACACTCATAACTCTCCCACACCTAATCATATTGTCTCGGGTGCATGCAGAACAGGATGAGTAGTTCGTACTCAGCAATGATTGGGAGCGCGTGCTTGCATTGGGGAGTCGATACTACAGTAACTTGTCGAGCGGTCGGCCACCTACGGTGGCCTGGTGATTTTTTGCGCTGCCAGCCCACCCATGGTGGAGCTGCCGGCCACATATGGTCACCTATGGCGGCCTGGTAAGCTCTGGAGCTGCTGGCCACCTAAGATGATCTTTTGACCTGCCAGCCCACCCATGGTGGAGCTGCCGGCCACATATGGTCACCTATAGCGACCTGGTAGGCTCTGGAGCTGCTGGCCAATTATGGTGGCCTGGTTATTTGTCGAGCTGGCGGCCACTTATGGTGGCGTGGTAATCTGTCGAGCTGCCGGCCACCTATGGTGGCCTGGTAAATTGTCGATCTACAGTCCACCTACGGTGGCTTGGTAAGCTGTCCGGCTGCCAGCCACCTATTGTGGTCTGGTAAGCTGTCGAGCTGCCAGCCACCTACGGTGGCGAAGTAAGCTGTGGAGCCGCCGGCCACCTATGGTGGCCTGGTAAGCTGTCGAGCTGCCGGCCACGACGAGGCGGAGCTCTTAATGTTTTTGACAAAAGCGCAGAAACTTCTGCTACTTTTGGGAAATTGTAGGATATTTCGCCTCAGGTTTTGGTCGTGTGATAATTCGGCTCATCGAATGTGGGAGTTGCAGCCATTCCTGGCTTTCATGTATCGTTTTCGGTTTTCCTCAGTGGTGTTTGCCTTATACTTCCGAAATCCTCTTTGCAGCTCAAGTCAAACCACGTTTTATCCTCCGACTTAAGCCTTTTTATGCTGTTGGGGATAAAAGTGCCAGTATGCATAATATTTGTAGTCATATCAGTTGTGGCGTCCACGTTGTTGTTGAGGAAGGAGTCTGTATAGCTGAACTGACTCCTTCTAAACTACGTGAGGGTATTAGTTCTTCAGCTGGTGTTGGCTTTTTTGTAGAAGGTTCTAAACTTCTGCCTATCCCGGGCCTCTTCAATATCTTTAAGCTGGGAGGGTGCGAATGCTCATTTTTAGGGTTCCGTACCCAAAGGTAAAACGGAACCCTATTACTAAGACTTCGCTGTCCGTCCGTCCGTCTGTCACCAGGGTGTATCTCATGAACCGTGATAGTTAGGGAGTTGAAATTTTCTCAGATGATGTATTTCTGTTGCCGCTACCACGACAAATACTAAAAACAGAACAAAGTGAATATTTAAGGGGGGCTCCCATACAACAGACATGATTTTTATCCAAAAAATCCCCTTGGGATTTAAGGTTAGTCGACAATATCCCACAACCAGTAGCAAACTTGCCAGTTTTGATCTCGTTTGTGTCTTTGATGAATTAATCCTAGCTGCAAACCTTTTTCCCATATTTCCCATTATTGTTGTTCACCTTTTCACATCGTTGCTGTCAAGTAAGATAGTTGATTTGAATTCAATGGACACTTTGATGATCAACTATATCTCATCATGAAGATAGTACATATGTACATAGTCTCTTTCATATTTATATATACAGATGGTACGGAACCCTTCGTGCGCGAGTCCGACTCGTACTTGGCCGGTTTTTTGATAGCTTATTTTGGCATCGTTGCAGTTTAAACTTATGGGTTTTCGCACAATCGCCCCACACAGGTGCACCATACTTAAGAGTGGCTTGGAATATTGGTTGGTAAATTAGTAGCTTATTTTCCACACTGAGCTTTGAGTTCCTGTAAATCAGTGGGTAATTTGTTTGCTTTGTCAATTGTGGAAGAGATGTGAGCCTGAGAATTTAGTTTCTGATCTAGTGTCAGACCCTTCTCTGGAATGTAGTTGTAAACGAACTACTGATCAAACTGGAGAAAGAAGGCCTGGACGTTGTTGCCTACGCCGATGACGTTGCCATCACAATCTCAGGTAAATACCTATCCACACTGAATGACCGCATGCAAACGGCATTCTCATTCCTGTGCAAATGGGCGCATAGTAACGGGCTCAGGATTAACCCAAAGAAAATGGAGCTCGTGCTTTTTACCAAAAAGCACAAAATCCCAGAAAACTGCCCTATCACTCTGCTCGATACCAGGTTAACCTACTCCCCTAGTGCCAAATTCCTTGGCATTATACTCGATAGGAAACTAACTTGGAAGAGCAACACAACTGAAAGAGCAAAAAAAGCAACAATAGCTCTCTACACATGTAAGAAAGCCCTAGGAAAAAAATGGGGTTTCGACCCCAAGATTACCCTATGGCTCTATATCACGGTCGTTAGACCCATACTAATGTATGGAGTGATAGTCTGGTGGACTGTACTAGACAAGACAACATACCACAAACAACTCGAGAATGGATGGCATGTATGTGCACTACCGGAGCCCTCAGGTCCACACCAACGGCTGCGCTTAACATGATACTAGACCTTACACCACTCGATATTTTCGGTAAGCAAATTGCCACACACACGGCCATAAGACTAAAAGCCAACTCGAAATGGGCGAGCTATGTCACCGGCCACTCATCCATCCTGCAAAATAGGACAACTCTGGCAGAAAACCTGGACCACACAGAACCCACCATAATCTTGGACAAAAAATTCACGACGATTTATCCGGACAGGAAGAACTGGACTCGCCAAACACAACCCCGCAGAAACTGTGTGGATTTTTACACCGACGGGTCCAAAACCAAAGACGGGGTGGGCTGTGGAGTTTTCTGCAAACAACTCAAGCTATATAAAGCTCTAAAATTACCAAACCACTGCAGCGTTTTCCAGGCGGAACTGTCGGCAATAAAAGAGACTTTATCTTGGCTGAAGTGGAACGTAATATCCACCACAGATATTCGCATCCTTACAGATAGTCAAGCTGCCTTAAAGTCGCTGGAGTCCTATGTGTACTCATCAAAATCTAGTCTCGACTGTCGCAGATCTCTCAACGAGATGGCAGAACAGTTCAATATACAGCTTATCTGAGTACCGGGACACAGCGGCATTACAGGTAATAAGAAAGCCGACATACTCGCCAAACAAGGAACGACGCTACAATCAATCGTGGCTTGTGAGGGAGTACCCCTTACAACCATTAAACATAACCAATCTCGCCAGGGCCGAGACGAACCTGAGATGGACCCAGGGACATACCTGCGTCATCACCAGGCAAATCTGGCCTCGGCTGGACAGTCAGCGCACAAGGAGTATAATCTCCCTAAGAAGAACTGACATCTACAAAGTCATCGGTGTCATCACAGGTCACTGCCTCATTGGCAGTCACGCACAAAGACTAGGTATAGTTCCAAATGACTTCTGCAGAAGCTGTCAGGACGAGGAGGAGGTCGAATCCATTCACCACCTTCTATGCGCCTGTCCAGCTTTTTGCAATATAAGGAAGCGTTACCTAGGCTCTTACTTCCTTAACGATCTGACTGTTTAAGAATGAGTTGTTTCTTTTTCTTTATTACTATGTACATACATATATACAATTATTTTTTATTGTAATAATTGTGATGTGACCAACTGTACATACATCCCACAAGCCCACTAACATGATACTCGCTCTAACGCAGAATATTTTACAGTGCGTAATGCACTTTACATTCGTTGGTACTCGTGTGATGTATGTACAATTGGAATCTGGTGACACGCACTGTTATCACCCAATTGCATTTTTTTGTTATCTCTCTGCCACTGTAAAATCTGCTGATGCCGGTTACCAACAGCCGATGTTAAGTCTGTGGTTCGATGGTTGCTGTAGAGTGGTAACAGCGTCAGTGGGAAGTAGACTGTACTGGTGTCGGGACAAAAACCATAAAATAAATAAAATTTAAATTGAATCTCGAGGTGTTTCCTTTTGCCTTTTTTTCGTTTCTTTCGTCATAGCTCTCGTTTTTAATCGCATTCCTCAACACTGACAGATGTTCAGAAAGTAGGGTTACTTAATCTTCTTAACTTCTTAAGAAGCACTAGATGGTTCCACGAATAGGGGGATAAAACCCCCTCGTAGCTGCACAACGGGCCTCCTTGGCCTAAGTGCGTTCTTCTCAATTCTGGGAAGGCTACGACCCTACCTACCTACCTACCTACCTAGTGTCAGACCCAGGTATTTGCATTTGTCTGCCCATTCTATCTCCACAGAACAAAGCCGCAGCTTAAGATTATTGGGTAGGAAACACTCTTTTCTACGTCTAGTGAACCAAATAGCTTGTGTCTTTTGGGGGTTTGGCTTAATCTTCCATTTAAAGCAGTATTGTTCGAATTTAAAGAGCGCAGTTTGTAGTTGATTATAGACATCTGAAAATAGTATATCAGACGCAAAGAAGGCAGTGTCGTCTGTATACATTGCTATATTTACATTGCCGTCAAAGGTGGGTAAGTCTGATACATAGTAGATGTTAAACAGAATAGGTCCAAGAACCGATCCCTGAGGAACTCCATGCTCAATTTGTTTGATGTCTGATTCATGGTTTCTGATTTTAACTACAAAGTTTCTGCCGTTTAAGAAGTTTTGAATTTTGATTGGAAAATTGTACTTGTAGAGCATGTGAACTAGCGCGTCGTGCCATACCGTGTCTCGATGTCTAGTAAAACGATGCCTGTTGACTCTTTGGATCTAAATTTATCTTGTACATGGTTATTGATTCTCGCTATTTGATGACATGTATTATGCCCATTTCTGAAGCCAAATTGATAATTGGGTATAATGTTTTTCTCCGTTAAATAATTATTAATTTTTTCTTTGACAATTTTTTCAAATAGTTTACTAGTAGAATGTAGCAGGCTGATGGGTCTATAACTGCCAGGGTTTTCTCTGGGCTTTGCAGGTTTAGCTATGGGCACAATGAGCGCTGTTTTCCATTTACCGGGAAAATAACATAACTGTAAGCATGAGTTGAAGATCAAGGTTAAGTAGTTTATGCCACTGGAGGGTATAGCTTTAAGCAGCCTATTGTTAATTTTATCCAATCCAGGGGATTTATTTGGCTTCAGTGTTTTTATAAGCTCCTTGACTGTGTTTGCTGACACTAGGTCAGATTCGTCTAGCAGAACTGGGGAGTTGGAAACAATTGTTTTAGTACGTCTTACATCGTCAGCAGTACGGGCATCACTTTGGTGAGCTGCTATTGTATGATTTCTACAGAAAGTGTCGGCTATTAAGTTCGTCTTTTCTTCCGGGCTGATAAAGAGGCGATCGAGGATTTTTTGGGGCGGAATATTAGAACCCTTTTTTTTGGGGGGGTTTTTGGCACCTTCTAAAATGGTTTTCTTGATGTTTTCAAGAGGAGACAGTACATGGTTCCAAAGTGTTTTTTTATATGTTGCAATTGCTTCAGCTATTGCTCTATTGAGCAATTGAACAATATCGCGGTACTAGGTAGGTAGGTAGGTAGGACCGTAGCCTTCCCAAAAGAAAATTGAGAAGAGCAACATAGGCCAAGAAGGCCCATTGTGAAGCTACGAGGGGGTTTTGCCCCCTATTCGTGGAACCATTTAGTGCTTCTTAGGAAATTAAGAAAATCAGATATCCCTACTTTCTGAACTTCGATCAGATCGTTAAGGAAGTAAGATCCTAGGTATCATTTCCTGATTGTGCAGAATGCCGGGCAGGCACAGAGAAGGTGATGAATGGACTCCACCTCCTCCTCGTCCTGACAGCTCCTGCAATAATCATTCGGAGCTATACCTAGTTTTTGCGCGTGACTGCCAATAAGGCAGTGTCCAGTGATGACACCAATGACTTTGTGGATGTCAGTTCTTTTTAGGGAGATAATACTCCTAGTCCGTTGACTGTTGAGCCAGGGCCAGATTTGCCTGGTGATGAGGCAGGTATGTCCCTGAGTCCATCTCCGGTTCGTCTCGGTCCTGGCGAGATTTATAAGATTGTGTTTAATGGTTGCAAAGGGTATACAAGCCACGATTAATTGTAGCGTCGTTCCTTGTTTGGCGAGCTTGTCGGCTCTTTCGTTTCCTGGAATGTCGCTGTGTCCCGGTACCCAGATAAGTTGTATGTTGAACTGTTCAGCCATCTCGTTAAGAGATCTGCGACAGTCGAGACTAGATTTTGATGTGTACACATAGGACTCCAGCGACTTTAAGGCTGCTTGACTGTCTGTGAGAATGCAGATATCCGTGGTGGATACCACGTTCCACTTCAGCCAAGACAAAGCCTCTTTTATAGCCAACAGTTCCGCCTGGAAAACGCTGCAGTGATTTGGTAGTTTTTGAGCTTTGTTTAGCTTAAGTTGTTTGCAGAATACCCCACTACCCACCCCGTCTTTGGTTTTAGACCCGTCAGTGTAGAAGTCTACGCAGTTTCTGCGAGGTTGAGTCTGGCGAGTCCAGTTTTGTCTACCCGGGTAGGTCGTTGTAAAGTTTTTTCCAAGACTGTGGTGGGTTCTGTGAGGTCTAGGTATTCCGCCATAATTGACCTGTTATTCAGGATGGAGGAGTGACCAGTGTTATAGCTCGACCAGTTTGAGTTTGCTTTAAGTCTAATGGCCGCTTGTGTAGCAATTTGCTTGCCGAAAATATCGAGAGGTGTAAGGTCAAGTTTCATGTTAAGCGCAGCCGTTGGGGTGGACCTGAGGGCCCCGGTAATGCACATACATGCTAACCTTTGTACCTTCTCGAATTGCTTGAGGTATGTTGTCTTGTCCAGTGCTGTCCACCAGACTGTTACTCCATGCATTAGTATGGGTCTGACGACCGTGATGTAGAGCCATAGGGTAATCTTGGGGTTGAATCTCCATTTTTTCCCTATGGCTTTCTTGCATGTGTAAAGAGCTATAGTTGCTTTTTTAGCTCATTCGATTGTGCTGCTTTTCCAGGTTAATTTCCTATCTAGTATAATGCCAAGATATTTGGCATTGGAGGAATAGTTTAATCTGGTACCAAGCAAAGTAATAGGGCAATGTTCCGGGATTTTGTGATTCTTGGTGAATAGCACGAGCTCCGTTTTCTGGGGATCCACCCTGAGCCCGTTGCTATGCGCCCAATTGCAAAGGATTAAGAATGCCGTTCGCAATGCGGTCATTCAGTGTGGAAAGGTATTTACTTGAGATTGAAATGGCAACGTCATCAGCGTAGGCAATAACGTCCAGGCCTTCTTTCTCCAGTTTAATTAGTAGTTCGTTAACGACTACATTCCAGAGAAGAGGTGAGAGGACCCCACCTTGCGGGGTTCCCATGGTAACCACTTTGGTGGTTACCTGGCTTCCCCATTTGGACTGAATCCTGCGCGTTAATAGTAACTCGCTGATCAGTTCTGTCAGAGTCCTCTCTACTTTTAGCTTTTTTAGCCCTTCTATTATTGCTTTGGGAGTGACG
Source organism: Eumerus sabulonum (assembly GCA_951905685.1). NCBI lineage: Eukaryota > Metazoa > Arthropoda > Insecta > Diptera > Syrphidae > Eumerus > Eumerus sabulonum. The sequence continues at coordinate 106,578,658 of OX645063.1, read as the reverse complement.
TTGTTGAAAGCGCCCTCTATGTCTAGGAAGGCTGTTAGAGTATATTCTTTTAGATGGATTGATCTTTCGATTTTCCTCACCAGTGTGTGCAAGGCTGTTTCGATAGATCTACCCTTACCGTAGGCATGCTGTGCCTTGGAAATTAGGGACGGATCCAAATTGTGGCGTATGTGTAAGTCTATCAGCCTTTCCAAAGTTTTCAGTACAAAGGATGATGGACAGATAAGCCTTAGATCCTTGGGAGAAGTGTGGGAGTTTTTGCCAGCTTTGGGGATGAAACGTACCCTTGCGCACCTGCACTTTTCCGGAATGTGACTCCAAGCTAGGCATCCTTTAGAGATAATCTTTAGCCATGGTATAGTCCATTCCATAGTTTGTGTGAGTTCGGAAGGGTAAATTTCATCCGGACCTGGCGATTTGTAGGGCTTGAAGCTTTTTAACGCCCATATAATTTTCTCTCTAGAGATAATGTGGTCGTACTTTTCCTCTATCGCGGAGGAGAGGGGATTTCCTCGCGAGTGTACTGGGTCTTGCTGTTTATAGCAGCCCGGGAAGTGCGTATTGAGGAGAAGATTTAGGGTTTCCTCCTCAGATGTTGCTAGTTGGGCCACTTTCCACTTGAAGTCTTGTAAATGTCAACCTATTCATAATACAACTATGAGGCTAGGATCAATGAAAAGAATGGATATATGGGTTCTTTATGAAATTCTGAAAAATTGAAAATATGTAATTATTCAATAGTAATATTGTTTCAAATGCGCCAAGTTCAATTGGCCCATCTTGCCCCACCAATGGGGCAAGTTGGCCCAGCGCGTGGGGCAAGTTGGGCCAAGGGCTGAAAAGTGGAAAAAGTGAGTTCCATAAAGGACAAAAAGGCAGAGCTTACAACAGAATTTCATTCAAAACATAACATTTATAGAAGTTAGAAATAATAGATTAGGATTCGTAGTCGCTGTTGCAGTTAATGAAAATAAAAACGACCCCAAGTCCAGGTGAGCACTTCGTATAAGCCCAAATTCGGCAAGTATGGCACTGTACCCACTCCTCGCCCGGCAAACTTTCAGAGAATGCTTCCATGCACATTAGACAATAACATTCCGGATCTTCTTCCTCCTCGGAACTTGATTTTTGCAACACCTTTCTCTTAATCTGTGTTTTTTTCTTTTTGTCAACTTTTGCTTTGGCCGTTTTCCTTTGCTTTTGTTCCTCTTGCAAGGCCTCCTTTTCCGGGGTGTCAGTTAAGATTGCAGCTCGTCTCTTCCTTCTTTTGGTAAGTGTTTGCTTCCTTGGCCCAGCTTTTGGAAACGGCAAAACTACTTCTGGCGAAAATGGATGAAATCCTCGAGATGTAGATGACAAAAGGTTATTTGCTGTGTTCTCAGTAGGGTTCTCAACAACAATATCAGCTCCAATTTGCCGGGGAATAGAATCCTGAAGTTCAATTGGAACAGCTGAATCTACTAAAAATACAAGTTTTTCTAGCATTGGGTTTTCTTAAACCAATAAAGAGTACCTAGGTAACTAACTAACCTGCTTCTGGACGATCTGTCACGTATGATGGGTCGAATTCACTGGGAGTAAAAATCTCCCTGTTGTATGGAAATATCCCAGCCTTTTTAAACCCATTGATAATATTTATTGGAGTTGTAGCCAAGGGAAGAGACTCAGCTACAATTCGGGGAATGTCGTAAATTGTGATTGTCCGGCCTGGATTGCTACGTAGCCATCCATCTTGGGCCCCGGATAGATATTTGTTAAAGGGTCCAAATACGGAAACGTCTAGGGGCTGAAGCCTATGGCTACAATGAGGTGGAAACGAGAGCATGACAATGCCGTTGGCTTTGGCTATTTTTTTCAGCGTTCCAATTGAGAGGTGAGATGAATGATTGTCGAGGACCAGTAATACGGGGCATTCTTGAGTTGGTTTCACATGCCGTATGTAGTGAACCATGAAAGCGAAAAATTCGTCATTTGTGGCCCAACCGCTGGCATTTGCAGTCTGGAGGACCTCCGTTAATGAAGTTGTCTTTATAATTTTTCCGAGGAAAAATAAACATAGCTGGGATTGCAACCCCAGAAGCTGAGACGGCTACTATTAAAGTCACGTTTGTACCACGTTCGCCTGAAGTCAGCGATCCTACATTCCATTTGCCTTTTGCCGCAACTATTTTGCCTGGTTTGTATACAGTGGATACACCAGTATCATCAACGTTCCATATATTTGAAGCACTGAACTTGTTTCTATCCATAGCCTCAGACAGTTTGTCAAAAAAGCTATACACGTTAGTTCTGTTGAAGGAGGTGGCCGGGCCCAGACTCGTAGCTTCCGGTTTCCTAATTGATAGTTGGTTGTCCCTTCTGAGAAACCCCGTAAGCCAATCTTTACCAGCGATCTTGTTTTCACTCCAGGTATCAGGAAATCGTATTACGAATTTGATTGCATATTTGTAGGCAAGCGTGCGAACATTCTTTGGCGTTAAGCCATAAAATATAGAGGATGCTTTTAGCAAATACTCCTTTAATAATATTTCCTGTTGCGCATCGAAAACTTGCCTTGGCGCAGCGTAACCCATGCGAGGATTTTCTTGGGACTCTGTTTTTTAGTGTACCTTTTAAATGTTGTTCTTGGTATTCCAAATTCAGACGCTGCCGCTCTTATCGATTTTTCTTTAGCCAAGACAGATCTCGCAGCTGTATTTAGCTCTTCTTGACAAGCAGCAGCTCTCTCAGTTTTTCGCTTGTATGTACGCATTCTACAACAAGCAATAATGAGCAAAAATTACAATTTAAAATTTGCACCTTTTCGCCACTAGAATAAAAAAAACAATGACATCCCGAAAAGTGCACGTGGTTCCCGATGTGCTGATATAATGCCTTGGAGACCGGTTTCGTGGGTTGCTTAGCTTGCATATTTCATTCGTGTATGATCTTTTTCGTGCAGTAGGCTGCGGTTGGAGAGATGCTTCCGCAGGAATGACGCCCGTAAATTTTACAACAAGGTAAAACGAACATGCCATGGCTACAAAGCCAGAGTGGCGGCCTGCAGGGATGAAAATGGAGAACTGGTAGTAGAGTCGCAGTCGATGCTGAGGATTTGGAAAGACCACTTCTGCAGACTGTATAACGGCGATGATAGACAAGATACCGCTGCCAGGCAGAACGAGCCATTCGCAATGGACCACGAAGTAACAGAATTCGGTCCACCCGACCTAGACGAAGTCAAAACAGCGATATCAAGACTTAAGTCTAATAAAGCCGCTGGCGCGGACGGCCTGTCTGCTGAGCTTTTTAAGGCGGCTGGAGATGAGCTGGTAAGGTGCATGCACCATCTCATCTGCAAGGTATGGTCGGAGGAAAGCATGCCCGACGAATGGAATCTCAGCATCGTTTGCCCGGTCCATAAGAAAGGAGACCCCTATAACTGCGCCAACTATAGGGGAATAAGTCTCCTTAACATCGCATATAAGATCTTCTCTGCCGTATTGTGTGAACGCCTGAAACCGTTTGTGGATAACCTGATCGGCTCTTATCAGTGTGGTTTCAGGCCAGGTAAATCCACAATAGACCAAATATTTACGCTACGGCAGATCTTGGAGAAGACCCAGGAATACCAAGTCGACACTCACCACCTCTTCGTCGATTTCAAAGCCGCGTACGACAGCGTATATAAAGACGAGCTGTACAAAGCCATGTCTAGTTTTAACATCCCTGTCAAACTCGTCCGACTGTGCAGGATGACAATGGAGAATTCTCGCTGCTCCATTAAGGTCGGTAATGAGCAAACCGAGACCTTTGATGTTAAAAAAGGATTTAGGCAGGGCGGCGCGCTGTCGTGCAACTTTTTCAACATCGTGCTTGAAAAGATCGTGCAAGAGTCACTGGCCAACACAAGGGGTACGATTTATTTCAAGTCTACGCAATTGCTTGCGTACGCCGACGATATTGACGTAATTGGACGAAAACAGCAAGACGTCAATGAGGCTTTTGTGAGCATTGAGGTAGAAGCGGCTAAGATGGGTCTCAAGGTTAATGAGGGTAAAACCAAATATCTGCTCTCATCTAAAAGAGACGGACAACACCGACGTATTGGCCAGAACGTCACCATGGGCGGATATAACTTTGAAGTGGTCAAGGAATTCGTCTACCTTGGCTCACTGATTACCAGCGACAACAACACCAGCGCTGAGATAAAACGCAGAATCACTCTTGCCAACCGCTGTTTCTTTGGGCTCAAGAGGCAATTGAGAAGTGGAGCCCTCTCTCGGAAAACCAAGGTGACACTATATAAGACCTTGATCATCCCAGTCCTCCTTTACGGCGCAGAGGCTTGGACCTTAACAAAAGCGGATGAAGATGCCCTTGGTCGTTTCGAGAGGAAAATTCTGCGCACTATCTACGGTCCCGTTTGTTCAAACGGTGTATGGAGGAGAAGATATAACGAAGAACTGTACGGGTTGTACAGCGACATCGGCCTGGTACGACGTCTACGGATACAGCGTCTAAGGTGGCTAGGCCATGTAGAGCGCATGGAAGATACAGCTCCGACCCGAAAAGTTTTCGAATCCACTCCGGCAGGAAGGCGCGGCAGAGGACGGCCGCCTCAGCGGTGGTGCACGCAGGTGGAAAGGGACCTCAACCAACTGGGCGTGCGGCACTGGAAACAGCTGGCCAAAGACCGTGCCGGCTGGAGACGCTTGTTGGTTGAGGCCCAGGTTCACCACGGACTGTAGCGCCACCTAAGTAAGTAAGTAAGTAGGCTGCGGTTCTTGAGTAATTCGCGTGGCCCAACTTGCCCCGTGGCCCAACTAGCCCCGTCCTACCCTATCTATGTACATCATGGAATGATTGCACAACAATCCGTCGACATAGAACGATTACACACCCTTGTTCGTGTATACGTATGTCATTTCATATTTTTTATTTAACATTTTTCTAGTAATTGATAAGAATCAACAAACGGGAGGAGATGCTCCCCGAAACGTGCCAAACTAGGTCACAATTCATTCGAAGTAGGCGAGCAGAGCGCCAGTATCTGTGAATAGAAATAGTTGAAGAAAAACTGTTTCCATACGCGTTACGAAGTAATCCCCATTGAAATTGGTACTGAGAGAGGGCCACCAGAATACTTATAAATTTGATTTTCATAGCAAACAATTAATAGTTGAAGTGTCAGTCAAGTTGCGATGAGTGAGTCGATGTTTTAAACCATAGCATACATATTGGCATGTAATTCACGTGAAGGCCTTAGGAACGCAGCCTTAGAAAAGTGTTGATAAGTCTGAATGCACTAAGTTACTGATCACCTCTAAACAAAGTGACAAATGGATGACAATAGCCAATTGACAGTTCTAATTGTAATAGAAAATCACATTGAATCATACGTATGTACATGCGAGGATGGTTTGTTTAATTATGGAAAGCATTGACCAATTTCGAGACAAATTCCTTGTTAAACGAAACAACCTTGGGCACACGTCAACCTCAACTTCTATGGTAATCGTCGCAATCGTACTTCATCAGTAGACATGTTCAATATATATTTTTTACGATCCATTTAAATATAACGCGAGTCCAAAGCCAAGAAGTTCAAGATCCTTTATAAACGAAATGTTTCCATTGCACGTTTTGTTGTAGCTTATGGACATTGTTGGTCGTTTGCGACAACACCAGCATCATCTTCCACAAAGTGTCCAGTGATCCATATTGTACTCTTATGTACTACATACTCGTACATTTATTTACTAATTGTCTCTGAGTGTTTCTATTGTTTGAAGTAACTTGCTGGATTCACTGCCCTGACTGATTGCCTGACTGCTGCATGACTTGAGCGAGCGAAACTTTCAGGAACTCTTATCACCGCGTTATCATCGTTCAAATTCAGCTCGATTGGGACCATGTGTTTGAAGTAGTTACATATTTATCATTCGATAGTAAAGTGTTTTGCTCAGTTTCGTAATAGTTTGCAAGCATACGACGTATATATTGGTCGCATTGTAGGCGAGCGGAAAGCATTCATATATTGTAGCTAACTCAATTGGCCGTGTTTGGTTCGAGTTTTTTTTTATGAAAATCTAATAAAGGATTCCAAATTACTTTTTACAGTGCATTTATGTATTGCTCTTCTTAAATTGCTGCTTGCGATAGTGATAAGTGACGCTACGTTATTGGAAAACATGCTACAGAAACGGACTGTGCCAGCTATAACGAAAGCTGCGGATTTCGAACAGCAACTACCAGGGTAAGCTGCATACTTTCTTAGATACATAGTTCCTGATAGCAGCGAAATTTAAATCTCTTTCCATATGTTTGCACAATAAGCATACATCTCGAGTAGCTAAAGCTTTCGTTTGCTGAGTACATACCTTCCTAAGCGCGCACTTCCTCGTTTCCTGAAAGTGACCTCTAACCACTAAACACCAATAGCATCATATACACCGGGGACTTTGCTCATAAATAATGCTCATACGCGAACGTTGGCATATATTACACGGCATGCAGCTATCTATATAAAAGAAAGTGTTAACACGTGACACTAATGGCGAATAGCTTTTCAACATAATAAAATAAATATTTTATTTCCAAGAATACATTCCTGTATAAGTGCTGTCTGTGACACGCGATCATGTCCACACTCCAAGTATCCTCTCTCAGTCTACTGGCCGTGGGAGGCATACTACATATTTAGGTATCCAAACTAAAAATAATCCCTTTCGGAACAGATGCAACTGAGTAAAACGGCGATAGACCGTTGACACATTTCACATTGACAACCAACAGTGTCTGTAAAATCAGTTTCAGGCATTAAAAGGAAGACACTTGGTTTCTTTCTAGATTTCTTAATCCCGATGAATCATTGTCTATATTACTCGACTATGACGGTACTTTGGCACCGATCGCTGACAATCCAAATAACACAGCAATGCAACCCGAGTTGGAGCAAAATTTGAGGGCTTTGGCACGGCATCCAAAAGTCTTTATGGCAATCATTTCTGGCCGAGCTATTCATGATGTCCAAGCGAAGGTTGCAATCAAAAACATTAGCTATGCCGGAAATCATGGTATTGAAATTCAAAACTCTGAAGGTGTTCGACAGGATTATCAGCTTCCGCATGATGTTCAAAAGTCATACCAAGAATTAGTGGATGAACTCAATCAAAAAGTGCGTAAACAAACTCATTAAATATGTATCTAACACAACAAAAAAAAACAATAATCACTATCATGTAGCTATTCAAGAACGGAGCGTGGGTCGAGGACAAGAAGGTATCGCTAACATTTCATTACAGAGACACCCCCGACAACTTGGCGGAAAAATATAAACAGGAAGCGAAAAAAATCATCGAAAGCCATGGATTCAAGGCAAACCAAGCACATGCAGCTATTGAAGCAAAGCCGCCTGTAAATTGGCACAAAGGTATTCAATATTTCCAATCTAAAAACACACATTGCACAACAATATCTACATATATTCTATCGTAGGAGAAGCAGCACTATTTATTCTTAAAAATAAATTTGGAGATGATTGGCAGACCAAAACTAAAGTCATATTTGCCGGCGATGACACAACAGATGAGGATGCCATGAAAGTAAATTGTCCATTTGTCATTTCAAAAAATAAGTAATTATTATTACCCCCTAACTAAACGCAGGCACTTCAAGGTATTGCAAAATCATTCCGAGTATCATCAGATCCGTCTATCCAAACGTACGCCGATTTTAGACTCCCAAAGCAAGATCTAGTCACCGACTTGTTGAAATGGATCCACAACACCTACAATTAATGGTCTACCAATTACATTGGTTTTATTATTTTCTTTACATTGAGCTTATAAATGATTTATGTGAAAAAATAAACGTACGGACAAGCTGTATGGGTTTGCTCTATTGCCAAAAGACCAAATGCCTAACGCATGGATTATTAATTACATGCAGATACGATATACGACTTACCGAATATATGGTTCACATTCAATCAAATTGGCAATCGCACTTAGCAAGTGATTTGTCAAACGACCGCCGTGCATGTATCCGTATCTCGAAGTACAGCATTAATAAGATATTCATCGGAATATTTGTTGCCGAGAACATATTTTAATTGAGTCGCTAAATAAGCGGCGCATTTCATTTAAATTCTTCTGAGAAGGAAAAAGAAGGAGAAGGAGCACGAGAAGCGCGAGATCGAGGAGATGGAGAGATGTTACTGCAGGAACGACGTTCGAAAATTTTACCAGAAAGTTAAACGTACATGCCAAGGCTATAAAGCCAGAGCAGAAGCCTGCAGGGATGAGCACGGACAACTAGTAGTGGAGTCACAGTCGATGCTGAGATTGTGGAAGGACCACTTCTGCAGACTGTATAACGGCGATGATAGTCAAAATGCCGCCGTCAGGCAGAGCGAACCATTCACAATGGACGAAGACGAAGGAGAATCCCGTCCACCCGACCTAGACGATGTTAAGATAGCGATATCGAAACTTAAGTCTTATAAAGCTGCTGGAGCAGACGGACTCCCCGCGGAGCTGTTTAAAGCAGTTGGTGATGAGCTGGTGAGGAACATACACCAACTCATCTGCGAGATATGGTCGGAAGAACGCATACCCGATGAATGGAATCTCAGTATCGTTTGCCCGGTCCATAAGAAAGGAGACCCATATGACTGCGGCAATTTCAGAGGGATAAGCCTCCTGAACATCGCGTACAAGATCCTCTCTGCCGTACTGTGTAAGTACCTGAAACCGTTCGTGGACAATCTGATAGGTTCCTACCAGTGTGGTTGCAGGCCAGGAAAATCCACTATAAACCAAATATTTACACTACGGCAGATCTTGGAGAAGACCCATGAATTCCAGGTCGACACGCACCATCTTTTCGTCGACTTTAAAGCCGCGTATGACAGTGTTTATAGAGACGAGCTATACAGAGCCATGTCATGTTTTAACATTCCTGCCAAACTCGTCAGACTATGCAGGATGACTATGGAGAACTCTCGCTGCTCCATTAAGGTCGGAGGTGAACTAACCGACCCCTTTGATGTTAAGAAAGGTTTTAGACAGGGTGACGTACTGTCATGTGATTTCTTCAACATTATTCTTGAAAAGATCGTGCGGGACTCTGCGGCCAAGACAAGAGGTACGATCTACTTCAAGTCCACACAATTGCTTGCCTACGCAGATGACATTGACGTTATTGGACGAACAAAGCGAGACGCCAATGAGGCGTTCACAAGCAGTGAAGCAGAAGCGGCGAAAGTGGGTCTAAGGGTAAATGGGGACAAGACCAAATATATGCTGTCATCCAAGAAAGACGCACTACACCAACGTCTTGGTCAGAACGTCACCTTCGGCAGCTATATTTTTGAAGTAGTCAAGGACTTCGTCTACCTTGGTTCGGTAGTGACAAGCAGCAACGACACCAGCGCTGAGATAAAACGCAGAATAACTCTTGCCAATCGCTGCTTCTTCGGGCTCAAGAGGCAATTGAGTAGTAGAGCCCTCTCTCGAAAAACGAAGGTTTCCCTCTACAAAACCTTAATCATCCCGGTCCTCCTCTACGGCGCTGAGGCTTGAACGTTATCAAAAGCGGATGAAGAGGCTCTTGCACGTTTCGAGAGGAAAATTCTGCGTGCAACCTTTGGTCCCGTTTGTGTAAACGGAGAATGAAGGAGGAGATTCAACCAAGAACTGTACGGGCTGTACAGCGACATCGGCCTGGTTAGACGTCTTCGGATCCAACGTCTAAGATGGCTAGGCCATGTAGAGCGAATGGACATCAACGCTCCGGCCCGAAGAGTCTTCGACTCCAACCCCGAGGGACGACGCAGCAGAGGACGACCGCATTTAATGTGGCGCGCACAGGTGGAAGGGGACCTCAACCAACTGGGCGTGCGGCACTGGAAGCGGCTGGCCGAAGATCGGGCCGGCTGGAGTGGCTTGTTGGTTGAGGCCCTGGTTCACCCCGAACTGTAGCGCCATCAAAGTAAGCAAAGTAAGTATTTCATTTAAATGAATACCCAGATGCCAGGTGACCGTTTTGGTATTTTTCTATTTTTTTGATTTTGATAATTATTGGTAATCACAGATGAAAGCAGGCGTGTACATCGTCTAATAACGTCCTCTCACAATATCTCTTTTAATTATAAACTAAGTGATATAGTATTCACGGAGAAATGCTCATAAATCACACTATAAAACGCATCCTAATAGCCTATAGTTACGCGCATATCTGACCATCATATATACATCTGCTTAGCTGACTAAGGTGATTTATCAACATCGCATTTGTATTTAGAAGCAATATCTACATTTCAAATGGATTAGCGATTATAAAATGTCCCAATACTCTCTCCTACATCCAACATTCTCGGGCATGGAGGAATTTAATGGCCGGACGTAGTATTCGTAAGATAGTACAACACACGCGTAGAAATAAATACAAAAGAAGACATTGCCGCCTGCTTGCAGCCGATATAGCCGCAAAGGAATTGTATCAAACAATTTTACTGAAGAAAACCATGACACAAGCAAGAAACATTTGAAATAGCAACAAAATTGGTTTAATAGAAGTCTCTCTAGGTTGAGGAATACACGAGGGAAGCATAAAATGGGCCATTAACTCTTTTGACCCGTACAAATCCCCGGGGGAGGATGGCATCTTCCCAGCCCTCCTTCAGAAAGGAAGTGCGCAAATTAGCCGCATGCTTATCAACATTTTTAGAACCAGCTATGCATGGGGTACATACCAACGAGCTGGACAGAGGTAAAAGTAAAATTCATTCCCAACGTAGGCCGTAGACCCACAGACCTGCCTAAGTCCTACAGACCGATAAGCCTTACCTCTTTCTTCCTAAAAACATTTAAAAAAAAATCTGGATAGGCATATCAGGGACAGTGTCCTGAAAAGATCACCACTTCACAAAAACCAATATGCCTACCAGCCTGGGAAACCGACCACGCATGCTCTTCAGGAGCTAACAGCTCGGATCAATAAATCTCTGAGCGACAAAGAAATTGCGATAGGTTGCTTTCTCGATATTGAGGGTGCTTTCGACAACACCGACTACACCCAAATAAAACGTTGCATCCTCAGCACAGGGGTGGACAATACCACATGCAATTGGATCCAACACATGCTTGCTTACTTACTTACTTACTTATCAGGCCTGCGATCCATGGAGGATCTGAGCCTGAGCTATAGCTGCCTTCCATCCTTGACGGTCCCGGGCACGCTGCTTCCAGTTGTCAAGACCAAGATGTCTTACATCCGCGATTACTTGGTCTTTATACCGGAGGTTTGGTCTTCCTCTTCTTCTCGAACCAGGAGGCTCGGAGTCGAAGACCCTCTTAGCTGGAGCGTTGATGTTCATGCGCTCGATGTGGCCGAGCCAGTGTAGTCGACGGATCCTTGCCTTCCGGACTAAATCCACATCTTGGTACAGCTCGTAGAGTTCGCGGTTGTGTCTTCTTCTCCATTCACCTTCCTCACAGACAGGACCAAATATCCGGCGCAGAATTTTTCTTTCGAAAGAACCCCAAAATCAGCTCCGCTGTCCTGCTTATCGTCCAGCTCTCGGCTCCGTACAGCAAGACTGGCAGAATGAGCGTTTTGTAAAGCATGACTTTGGTCTTTCGAGTGAGGAGTTTTGACCCCAGTTGTTTGGACAAGCCGAAGTAGCAGGGGTTGCCAAGGGCGATTCTATGCCGGATCTCCACTGTGGTGTTATTTGTGGAATTTACGTTTGCCCCGAAGTAGACAAACTCCTTAACTACCTCGAAATTGTAGCTGTCAATTGTTATATTTTGTCCCAGGTGGTGAGCGACGGATTGGTTTTTGCTTGACAGCATGTATTTCGTTTTGTCCTCATTGACCTTAAGACCAACTCGTTTCGCCTGTTCTTCAATCGCCGTGAATGCTTCCACAATACCACGGCGAGAACACGCGATGATGTCGATATCATCCGCGTATCCTAGCAGCTGAATGGACTTGTAAAAGATAGTGCCTTCCCTGTTGACGCCTGCCCGTCGCACTATCTGCTCCGGCACCAGGTGGAAGAAGTTACATGACAGCGCATTTCCTTGCCGAAATCCGGTGCATGTTTCGAATGGTTCCGAGGTCCTAGAACCGAGTTGCACGGTAAATCGCTTGTTTTTTAGCGTGGCGCGACACAACTTGATCAGTTTTACCGGGATCCCGAATTCGACCATCGCACCAAACAGTTCTCCGCGATGAATGCTGTCGTATGCGGCTTTGAAATCGATGAAAAGATGGTGTGTATCGATTCGAAGCTCGTTGGCCTTTTCCAGGATTTGTCGAAGTGTGAAAATTTGGTCTGTAGTCGATTTGCCGGGCCGGAAGCCGCACTGGTAGCTGCCGGTTAGTGTGGTGCAAAATGGCTTTAGACGTTCATACAATACGCTGGACAGGATCTTGAATGCGACATTGAGCAGGGATATACCTCTATAGCTCTTGCAAGAGGTAGGATCGCCTTTTTTGTGGATGGGGCGTATAGAGCTGGTATTCCAGTCGTCGGGCATGCTTTCATCTTCCCAAATTCTGCAGATGATCTGGTGCATGCTCCCTACCAGAACATCGCCGCCAGCCTTGAAGAGCTCTGATGGCAAGCCATCTGAGCGTGCGGCCTTGTTGTTCTGCAGCTTCTGAATAGCTGAGCCGACTTCTTCGATGCTGGGTGGGAGGAGTACTTCAGCGGCTCGAGTTGGGATTTCCTCGGTCCCTACCACTCTCTCTTGGTCATGCTCGTTAAGCAGCTGTTGGAAGTGCTGCTTGAATACATCCACTATTCCCTGCGGGTCGGTGACAAGATTACCCTTGCAGTTTCGAAGAGCCTGGGTGCCCTTTTTGAAGCCTCCTGCAAGGCCTTTGGCTTTCTTGTAAAAGGCTCGTATTTTATGTTTATCCCTAGACTCCTCGATATCCTTGAGCTGGGAGGCTGCGAAGGTTCTTTTCTTTTGTCGCAGTAGTTTTTTCTCCTTCCCTCTTCTGGCTCGGTACTCTTCTTGCGCTGCCATGGTTTTCCTCTGCAGCGCCTTTTGGTACGCCTCGTCGGTTGCTGCCTGCTCACACTCGCCATCATATCACGGGTTTCACATGCTTAGCAACAGGAAAATAAACACCTCACTTGGCAAATCAGCGTAAACGCCGGTTCTTTCACCACTCCTGTGGTCCATCGTGGTTAATGAACTGATAAGCATACTTAGCAACAATGGCTTCTATGTCCAAGGCTACGCTGACGACATAGTGATCCTGATTAGAGGCAAATTCGAAGACATAGTCTCGGAACTCCTCCAACGGGCACTAAACCTTGTTGCAAACTGGTGCATAAAGGTTGCACTAAATGTTAATCCTAGGAAAAGCACCATTGTCACCTTCACCAAAAGAAGGAATAGGCACAGACTTACTAAACCTACCCTCTTTGGTGAAGCGATAGAGTTCTCATAAGAAGTCAACTATCTAGGGATAACTCTAGACGAAAAGCTCACTTGGAACTCTCACATTACAAAGACCATAGAGAAAGCCAGGATCTCATTATGGACCAGCAAAAGTCTTACTGGCAAAAATCGGGGCACAAGCCCCAAAATGTCCCGCTGGCTATATACAGCAATCACCAAACCAATTCTCACATATGCTGCGCCCGTCTGGTGACACAAAACAAAACAAGTATCAGTGCAAGCCAAGTTCAACAAACTGCAAAGACTAGCTTGCATCTGTATCACCGGGGCCATGAGAACAACCCCCACAGCAGCACTAGAAATCATCACAGACCTGCCACCTCTTCATCTCCAACTGAAGAAAGAAGCAATGGTCTTCGCCCATAGACTGATCGTGGAGGATGAATTAAACCGTAGGCTCTTTCACCCTGATATCCTTACCGAAATAAACAGGCATGGAATCCTAAAGATATCTCTTACAGACAACTGTCACCCCAGATACAACTTCAGCCAAAACTACATGGTCACATTCCCCAACCGACAAAACTGGGAACAGGATAGACCCTCCTTCAATCGTGGATCCTACGTGTGGTACGCAAATGGCTTCAAAACGAACGAAGGCGCGGGGGCTGGAGTATACGGAGCAATTACAGGCACGTGCATCTACGTCAGCATGGACAGATATAACTCCGTTTTTCAAGCAGAGACATTTGCTATAGAACTCAGCCTCAGAGAAAATACAAACAGAAACATACTTAACAAAAACATTTACATTCTCTCTGACAGCAAGGCTGCACTTCTGGCCTTGAAGAGCTATGAAATCAGCTCCAAACTGGTACGGGACTGCCTACAGCTACTTCACCAGCTGGCCAGCACAAACAGAGTTCATATCATTTGGATACCTGGACACAGCGGCCATACAGGCAACGAAAAGGCGGACCTACTAGCAAGGAAAGGCTCTGCATCACCATTTATGATGCCACAGCCTTTCTGCGGCATACCCATCAGCACCACCAAATGCTGCATAAACAATTGGTTAAGGAACACGACGGATCACTACTGGTTACAAACGAAAGGTAGCAGACAAGCCAAGCTGTTCCTCCCAACTACATCTCCCAGGAGAACGAAACAACTCCTCATGCTTTCGAGGAGTCAGATTCGCTTAATCACAGGTTTCCTTACTGGGCACTGCCCAGTCAACAAACACCTCAAAACGATGGGCATTATACAAGATGACACTTGCCGAATGTGTAATGAAGACGAAGAAACAGCAGAGCACATACTATGCCACTGTGACTGCCTTGTCAGTACACGTCATCATCACCTAGGCAAGTATTATCTTGAAGCGGAAGAAATCGCTGCTTACTTACTTACTTTGATGGCGCTACAGTTTGGGGTGAACCAGGGCCTCAACCAACAAGCCTCTCCAGCCGGCCCGATCTTCGGCCAGCTGCTTCCAGTGCCGCACGCCCAGTTGGTTGAGGTCCCCTTCCACCTGTGCGCGCCACCTTAAATGCGGTCCTCCTCTGCTGCGTCGTCCCTCGGGGTTGGAGTCGAAGACTCTTCGGGCCGCAGCGTTGATGTCCATTCGCTCTACATGGCCTAGCCATCTTAGACGTTGGATCCGAAGACGTCTAACCAGGCCTATGTCGCTGTACAGCCCGTACAGTTCTTGGTTGAATCTCCTCCTCCATTCTCCGTTTACACAAACCGAACCAAAGACTGCACGCAGAATTTTCCGCTCGAAACGTTCAAGAGCCTCTTCATCCGCTTTTGATAACGTCCAAGCCTCAGCGCCGTAGAGGAGGACCGGGATGATTAAGGTTTTGTAGAGGGAAACCTTCGTTTTTCGAGAGAGGGCTCTACTACTCAATTGCCTCTTGAGCCCGAAGAAGCAGCGATTGGCAAGAGTTATTCTGCGTTTTATCTCAGCGCTGGTGTCGTTGCTGCTTGTCACTACCGAACCAAGGTAGACGAAGTCCTTGACTACTTCAAAAATATAGCTGCCGAAGGTGACGTTCTGACCCAGACGTCGGTGTTGTGCGTCTTTCTTGGATGACATCATATATTTGGTCTTGTCCCCATTTACCCTTAGAACCACTTTCGCCGCTTCTGCTTCACTGCTTGGGAACGCCTCATTGACGTCTCGCTTTGTTCGTCCAATAACGTCAATGTCATCTGCGTAGGCAAGCAATTGTGTGGACTTGAAGTAGATCGTACCTCTTGTATTGGCCGCAGAGTCCCGCACGATTTTTTCAAGAATAGTGTTGAAGAAATCACATGACAGTGCGTCACCCTGTCTAAAACCTTTTTTAACATCAAAGGGGTCGGTTAGTTCACCTCCGACCTTAATGGAGCAGCGAGAGTTCTCCATAGTTATCCTGCATAGTCTGACGAGTTTGGCAGGAATGTTAAAACATGACATGGCTTTGTATAGCTCGTCTCTATAAACACTGTCATACGCGGCTTTAAAGTCGACGAAAAGATGGTGCGTGTCGACCTGGAATTCATGGGTCTTCTCCAAGTGTAAATATTTGGTCTATAGTGGATTTTCCTGGCCTGAAACCACACTGGTAGGAACCTATCAGATTGTCCACGAACGGTATCAGGCACTTACACAGTACGACAGAGAGGATCTTGTACGCGATGTTCAGGAGGCTTATCCCTCTGTAATTGGCGCAGTCATAGGGGTCTCCTTTCTTATGGACCGGGCAAACGATACTGAGATTCCATTCATCGGGCATGCGTTCTTCCGACCATATCTTGCAGATGAGTTGGTGCATGTTCCTAACCAGCTCATCGCCAGCTGCTTTAAACAGTTCCGCGGGGAGTCCGTCTGCTCCAGCAGCTTTATAAGACTTAAGTTTCGATATCGCTATCTTAACATCGTCTAGGTCGGGTGGACGGGATTCTCCTTCGTCTTCGTCCATTGTGAATGGTTCGCTCTGCCTGAGGGCGGCATTTTGACTATCATCGCCGTTATACAGTCTGCAGAAGTGGTCCTTCCACAATCTCAGCATCGACTGTGACTCCACTACTAGTTGTCCGTGCTCATCCGTGCAGGCTTCTGCTCTGGCTTTATAGCCTTGGCATGTTCGTTTTACTTTCTGGTGAAATGTTCGGACGTCGTTCCTGCCGTAACATCTCTCCATCTCCTCGATCTCGCGCTTCTCGTGCTCCTTCTTTTTCCTTCTCAGAAGCGCATGCTCCTCCCTCCTTTTCTGTTCATAGAGCTCGCGGGCAGCTCTCGTCCGTCGATGTAATGTGGCCATGTATGCATTCTGTTTCTCTACATGGGCCTGTCTGCACTCATCATCAAACCAGGGGTTTCTCGACGGTGGTGGCTCGAAACCGAGTATATCTGAGGCGGCCTCCCTAATGGCTTTCTGACAACGACTCCTTTGCTGTTTTATGGTTTCTGCAGATTGCATCGGGACCTGAGAGAGCTTGAGGGAGACTTGATCGGCGGAGGTTCTGGCGGTCTCCTGCGATTGCAGCTTTCCGACGTTAAATTTTGGTGTTCTTACTCGACTCCGTTGGTTCCGAAAAATTCGCATCCGTACCTTGGCTGCAACAAGGTAATGATCCGAGTCGATGTTGGCACCTCGAAAGGTTCGGACATCTAGGATGCTGGAGGAGTGTCTGCCGTCGATCGCAGTATGATCAATTTGGTTGGTTGTCGATTGATCGAAAGACCGCCAGGTCCCCTTATGGATGTTGAGGTGTGGGAATCGTGTACTTGCTACTGCCAGGTTATGTCCCGCCATAAAGTCCACTAGCCTTAGTCCGTTATCTGACGTGTTGTTGTGTAGGCTGTGTTTTCCAATGACCCGTTCAAAGATAGCTTCCTTACCCAGCTTCGCATTGAAATCTCCTAGAACGATTTTGGTGTCATAGCTGGGACATTGCGCATACGTTCTGCCTAAGAGATTCTAGAAGTCGTTTTTATGTCGGTCATCTTTCTCCTCTGTGGGGGCGTGGACACATAGTAAGCTTATATTGCCGAGATTGGCCTTGATGCGGATAGTTATGAGGCGTTCGCTTACATACTGGAAGCTTAAGACTTTTTTCCTGAGTCTGCCTCGAACAAAAAATCCGCATCCGAATAAGCGTTGTTTATTTTCTCTGTAGCAGTTTCCGTAGTATATATCACAGTTTTTCATCCGCTTTTTGCCTGGCCCATCCCATCGCACTTCTTGGAGCGCGGTAATGTCTGCCTTATAGCAGTCCAAAGAGTTTACCAGTTGTTCGGCTGCACCTGGTCTGTTGAGGGACCTAACGTTCCAGGTGCAGAACCGAAATTCGTTTCCTTTTTGACGTTTGCGGGGTCGTCAACATGTAATCCGTCCGTACCCGAGGCTATTGGTTGTCTCTGAACAAAATTGTTGTTTTGAGCGATAGGGATGTTAGCCCTAAGCGCAACCCCCAACCTGGAGGGCCAGGTTCCTCTTTCCCCAGGAACAAGGGGTCGGGTCGCTGCACACATTGGTTCACTATCTGGCGGGTGCCGGTATAGCTATCCAGGGGAGGCCACGCGGAGGCTGTGTGTCAACTTGGATTGAGCAGGGACAGAGATCGAAGCTGGCGTTTGCCAAGTTAAACGCGATCAACTTCTTTACTTTGTTTGTTCGCTCCCTTCTCCCCCTTTTCTTTTAAATAAAGTTTCCAATACATACATACATACAAACTAATGACAAATTCAACTGAAAGTGAATAGTACCATGTACGTGAGAGTGAAATCTGCTTTCCCATATTCCATTCGATGTAAAGTCAGACTGTGCCGTGTAGATCTCGTATCGATTTTATTTCCAAAAACCACGTTATATTATCGATGCTATTCTAGCACAACCCAATGAAAGATAAGTGAATTCCTCGACAAAGTTTGAGCATTGTCCACACAGCATCGTCAAGCGGTTCTACCAATAAACGCTCCCACATTTTATTTTTGAAAAAAATCAGAAAACAAAAACAAAAAAAAATATTTATGTGTGTAGAAGAGTGCGCCACAGATGGCGCTGTACTAATGCCGACGCCGCCGCCTGCCACCGACTGGGAGTAAAAATATTAAATTTAGAATTTGGTTTTTTTTCGGGAGGGAAATCTTATGTGGATATCCGTATCTATAGCGCATAGTACGTCAGCTACATACATATACTTTGTACGAAAAATACTCACTTTTGGGATGGTTTCGAATGTTCGGAAAATTTTTTTGTCAGTAGTGTTGAATCAGTTGATGGGCGCGCTTTTCCTTGGATTCTAAACGAGATAGGCAGAAAAGATAATGGCTGAACAGAAGAAGGCCCCGATCCTCAAGAAGGAGGAGGACTATGTGAAGAACCTCGATGGGTATGTAAACGGATTGGAATTTAACTTGATCACATATCAATAATGGTTTATGCAGTTTTATTAATCCGGCTGAGGATCAAGTTGCCCTCCTTTTGGATTACGATGGTACATTGGCTCCACTTACCGAGGAGTTGTCTGTTATGCCAAAGGATAATGAGATTAATATCAAGAAATTAGCCCAAAACGAGAAGATATTTTTGGTAATATTCTCCGGTCGTGAGTTGTCTGAGATTAAGAATCACTTGAAACTGCCAAATGTGACCTATGCTGGTAGCCATGGTCTGGAGGTTGAATACCCGTCGGGTAAGAAATTCAAAATCGAAATGCCCGAGGAACTTTTGGAGAAACACAAGAAACTTGTCGAAGAACTTAGGGAAAAGGTTAGTAATCATTTGGAACATACAGAAAAATCTTTAAGATATTTCAATTCTTGCTTATTGGTATAGGTCGTTTGCAGTGGTGCCTGGGTGGAGGATAAAAAAATCTCGGTCACATACCACTACAAGGGTGTAAATGACAAGTTGAAGACCAAGCTGATCGAAACCGCACGGGGCCTTATTCAATCACACGGATTCCAGCTGATCGAGACACCCTATGCATTGGAAGGCAAGCCAAGAGTCAACTGGGACAAGGGTATGTAGTTTGTATTTATCTAATTACCTATTCTTAAGGCACAGCCAAACACAATTCGAACGAACGAATGGGATTTTAAAATTGATGCCTGCAGCTGTGCATCAGTTGCTTGTTGTTTTGCTCAAGCATTAATCTGTTGTTGGCCCTCAAAATAAATAGATGTGGGCGGTTGGTTTCGAAAAATCAGCTAGTATCTACTGAATCATAAATTAGGCTCCGCACCAAAAAAAAAAAAAAAAACCGAGCGAGAAATATGTATCTTTTCTCATGAAAAATTGAAATGCCATCAAGCAGATACCAAATTTCATGCGTTCCATAATCATTTTGAGACGGCGGAGACGAGTGCAAAATTTCTGACTTAAAGTGGGCCGACGACTAAATATGCAGGATACATACTCAGATACGTGTATATCCGTAGAGACATCATTGTATACCTTTAGCGCGGCATCATATCCAAAGCATATACATAGACTACGTATCACTAGATACTCGTATAATAATAATTTGAGAAGCGGCATCAACTGAATAAGCGGGTCTCTACGTCGACGCCTACTGGCGCGACTAAAAATAACAAAATTTTTGTTTTTTCCTCCAATTTCACTTGTACTTTATTTTGGATATAAATATTCGTATTTTGAATGGAATGAAATGCTTGCATTTCCCTCTCGTCTCCACCAGAAACAGCGATCTGATTTCTTTCTCACTGTTTGTACGGCCGCAACAGATCAAATCGTTCCAATTAAGAAAATAAATTGGACGTTTGCTATCGACATGCATTTCGTGTAGGCGGATGTGCTTTGGGATGGTGGTGTTCACTTAGCGCCTTGCTCCAAATTTTCTATGTTCTTCTTTGATGATATGTCTGATATATCTTAATTGGTTAGGTGAGGGTACCAAGATGATCTTGGAGAAGCAATTCGAGGGGGACTGGGCAAAAAAATTGAAAATCATCTATGCCGGAGACGATACCACCGATGAGGATGCCATGAAAATGTTGAGCGGAATCGGAAAAACGTTCCGTGTATCGGAATTGCCAAATTTGAAGACATATGCCAATTTCCAGATCAAGACTCCGGAAGAAGTAGGCTACCTCTTAAAATGGCTCCAATCTCACTATGAGAAGAAGAAGAAGTTGTAAATTACAGCGGCGTTTGTACTTGAAGAGGATTTATGCGTTTTTGTTTATATAGTCTCCATTTCTTTCTTTTTACATTTGTATTCTAATAAATTAAATAAATCAATTTAAAATGAACTCACATTTGTACTAGCTGGTGCGACAAAAGATACTTTGGTTTTCTAATTTACTGCAGCTGACCTCCTCATGGTGGGGGGCAGGCAACAAGTTTGGGGTGTGCGAATTAATTTTCGTACGGACTAGACCTGGCTAACGAAGCGCAAGCCTCCATGATGACCAAAAGAAGAGCAGCCTCGGAAATTGCCTACCCTGGTGTGCCAGGGCCCCATTCGGAGCCAGGCCTAAATGGTGGCAGTATGCGAGCGTCTGGTGGCCGTTCTGTCCCGCTCGGTCGCGCTTAGCCCGAAGAAGTCACGAGCAACCCGGCAGTGGCCTCGTGAGCCATTACGGAGGTGGGGGGGCTATCACGCCATGCACTGACCAGTGTGTGCGGGAAGTAAAGGCCAACAGACAATGGCATCGACTTAGGATGGGCACGTGGAACGTCTCATCGCTCACAGGGAAATATCACGAGCTGGTTGAGGTTAGATATCGTAGGTATCTCTTCGACAAAGCAAAGAGGATATAAAACTGTGGACCTTTCGGACGGGTGGAAACTCTTCCTGTCAGGAATTGCACCTCAAATGTCTGCGCAGGCGGGAGTGGGTATACTCATAAGTCCCAGGCTGGCAGACAGCGTATTGGAGTGGATACCATTAGGAGGGAGAGTCGCGATCTTAAAACCCTAAATTGAAAGATCAACTTTGGCTCTGGTGCAGGTGTATGCACCGAATCTAGAGTCTGAGTATATGCGACTCTCCTGGATGAAATTGATGCGGCCCTTGATAAGGTGGTTGAGATGGATTCCTATATCCTGATGGGTGACTTCAACGCCCACGTGGGTGTGGATGTAACGACACGGGGGGGTGTGATTGGGAGGAACGGTGATCCTCATCAAAACGCGAACGGAGACGCGGACATGCAAATGGCATGTCCATTATGAACACCTTCTTTCCGCACAAAGCCATTCATAAATATACGTGGTATCGTCGGAGTCTTCAACAGAAATCGGTGACAGATTTCTCTGTGGTACCGGCGTGTGTGAAACGGATGGTTTGTGACGTTCGTATGTTGAGAGGGGTTGAACTGTCAACTGATCATCACCTGATGTTGTGTAAGCTGTATCTTACTGATAGAGTACCTCGTCTGCCAAACCTGCGGAAGCCAAGAGTGGTTACACGCACACGGTGGGAGAAACTACAGAGCAGTGAGGTGCGGCAACACTTCGCACGACACATATCCGAAAGGTTTGAACAAATTCCAACTGCTCCATCGCATGTAGAGGAAGAATGGCGACTGTTTTCAACAGCTGTCATTGCCTCTGCACGTGATGTTTGTGGAGAGAAGCGGCTTGGTGTGGCGGCTGGTGATGAGAAAAGAACTGCGTGGTTTAAAACACCCGAAGTTCAAGAAGCCATCAGAGAGAAGAAGAAGGCCTACAGGGACTGGATTCTCTTGGGAGACTCTGGTACACTGTGGCGCGGAGAACTTGCAAATTGGCTGTGCGAGCAGCTAAAGAGCATTCCTGGAAGGAGTTCGGCGAGAAGCGACCATAGATCTGCGAAAAAGGCGTTCTGGCAAACCATTCGCCGGCTCAGAGGAAGGAAATTCAACATTATCGAAGGAGTTAAATCCAAAGATGGTGTGTTGCTTTCCAATGAGATGGACATCTTACGCAGATGGAGCGAGCACTTTTCGGAGCTGCTCAATCCCGAACAGGGCACTGAGGGGGACAAACCTATAGTCTTTAGTGTGGCGGGGAATAGTCCAACGGTGGAGGAAGTCATTTTAGCGATTGAATCGCTAAAAGTTGGCAAATCCGCCGGTATGGATGAAGTTCGGCCAGAAATGCTTAAGGCAATGGGTAAGGAGGGAGTATTATGGCTCTCTCGTGTCATTAAGGTGACCTGGGAATGCGGTGAGACACCTAGCGATTGGCAAACTGGGGTGATTATTCCTCTTTTCAAAAAGGGGGATAAAAAAGAGTTCTCCAACTATAGGGGCATATCTCTTTTAAGTGCCTCTGGTAAAGTCTACGCTAAGGTGTTGGAGGCGCGTTCTAGAGCTATGGTCGAATCCAGGATAGGGGATGAACAGTGCGGGTTTCGTCACGGCAGAAGTACAATCGACCAGCTTTTCACTCTAAGAATGGTACTCGAGAAAGCTTGGGAGTACGCCAAACCAATCTACAGCTGCTTTGTAGATTTGGAAAAGGCGTATGACCGAGTTCCTCGAGGTAAACTCTGGAGTGTTGTGAAGGAGTATGGGATTAATGGTCCCCTGTTGAGGGCCATTCAGTCTCTTTACACAAACAGTAGCAGCACCGTTCGGGTTAACGGTAGTAAATCAACAACGTTCACCGTGGGCGTTGGACTTCGCCAAGGGTGCCTCTTGTCACCTCTCCTTTTTATTTTATATATGGACTCGATGTTGCAGCACAGTCGAGGTGAGGAGTATGAGAATGAGAAACACGGCAGTGCGCGGGGGGCTCAATGTTGAGCAGCTGCTTCTCTGAACGGAAAGGGCTATGCTTCGATGGTTTGGTCACGTGAGACGAATGTCGCCATCATCACGACTTCCGAAGCGTGCCTTGGATGCAATACCATCAGGCAGGCGACCGCTTGGCAGACCCAGGACGAGGTGGTTGGACCAAGTCCAAAAACTTGCCTGGGTGCGCTTGGGCATAGCTCCTGATGAGTTACAGTCGATGACGGAGGATCGAGTGGCCTGGAGATCCCGCGTGCGCGCATTACCCCCGCGACTCTTTTAGTGGAACATGCGGGCCACTGAAAATGTATGTACATAACTGTGATAACGAGTGTGAGCAGAAAAAGGCAGCAATCGACGAGGCGTACCAAAAGGCGTTGCAGCGAACCACCAGGGCAGCGCGAGAGCAATACCGAGCCAGAAGAAGGGAAGAGAACTAACTGCTTCGAATAAGGAAAAGAATCTTCTCCACCTGCCATCGCAAGGATATCGAGGAGTCTAAGGACAAACATAAAATACGGGAATTTTTTAAGAAAACTAAAAGCCTTGAAGGAGGCTCCAGGACAGGCGCCCAGGCTCTTCGAAATTTCAAGAGTAATCTTGTCACCGACCCGCAGGGAATAGTGATGTATATAAGCAGCATTTCCAGCAGCTGCTTAACGAGCATGACCAAGAGAGAGTTGTAGCGACTGAGGAAATTCCATCTCCAGACGCTGAAGTAGTCCTTCGACCCAGCATCGAAGAAGTCGGCATAGCTATTCAAAAGCTGTTATTGCCATCAAAATTCTTCAATGCTGTCGGCGATGTTCTGGTAGGAAGCATCTATAGAATTTGGGGGAAGATGAAATCATGTCCGGCGACTGGAATATCAGCTCTATTTGCCCCATCCAAATAGTAGTTCTTGCAAGAACTACAGAGGCCTATCCCTGCTCAGTGTCGCATGCAAGATCCTGTCCAGCGAACTGTGTGAACTGTGTGAATGCGGTCTTCGGCCCATCAAGTCGCAAGTCGACTATGGACCAAATCCTGGAAAAGACCAGCGAGCTTAAAATCAATACACACCATCTCTTGATCGATTTTAAAGCATATGGCAGCATACATCGCAAAAATTGTTTGATGCGATTAGCGAATTCGGGATTCCAGGAAAATTGATAAGCCTGTGTTGTGCCACTCGTAAAAAATACACGATCCACCGTACAAGTCGGTTCTAGGACCTCTGAACCGTTTAGAACATGCACCGGATTTAGGCAAGAAGATGCACAGCCGTGTGACTTCTTCTGTTTGGTGTTGGAGCAGGTAGTGCGGCGGGAAGCGTCAACGGCGAAGACACTAACTTCTACAAGTCTGTCCAGCTGCTTAGATACGCGGATGATATTGACCTCATCGCGCGGTCTCAGTGTGACCTTGCAGGAGTTTTCACGGCGATGGAAGAATAGGCCAAACGAGTTGGTTAAGGTCAACGAAGATAAGACAAAATACGACGTTACATGCTGGACTGTCGGGCAGTCCATCCACCCTCTTCCCTCTTCGGCGGGTGTTGGCACTCATCACCCATATGCATGAGTGCTAACACCTCTAACACATAGCAGGTCGTAAATGTTGATTCTTGTTGGTGAAGCGGAACCTTCTACTGTAAGGGCATAACACCTACGGTAGTCTGTTTTTGCATTGCCAACGTTGGATCTTCACTTCACGGCTTCGCTTAGTTGGTGTTGCGTCCGTCAATGTTTTGCGTGTTGTACTGATGGGGGAATTCAGTATTCAGTTCTGCAACATTCGTGGGTTAAGCAAGAATTTCGTTGCCACGTATGCCCATCTTTCCCGCTACAAACCAGCTGTTTTGGCACTTTGTGTAACACAAGTTGATGAAAAGTCCGATCCCTCGGATTTTAGTCTTCCTGGCTTAGTGCCATTATTCGTTTCTCACCGCAGTCTTGCCATCTATGTCCGTAGTGATATCGCTTACCAGCCGCTTCCGCAGTATAGCCAAATATCCACCTCGGAATTTAATCTCTTATGGCTCAAATTCACTCTTCGTGAGCACACAATTCACTACTGTTTTCCTTACAGAAACCCAAACGTGGACAGAGACGTCACGTTCGACTCGTTTGATGCACTGTCCGACTCCATCCAAAGGATTGTTTCCCTGTTTCCTCGCACTGAAATCGTTATAGCGGGCGATTTCAATGTTCACGATTCTCAGTGGCTTCGACATTCTGGACAGACAACACCCGAAGGAAGGTATGTCGAAATTTTCAATTGAATCAGTCATACCGCCAACACCTTGGACTTGTTTCTTACCTCTCAACCTGATAAATACACTTTGAATGTGTTATCTCCTCTAGGCTCGTCTGACCACTGTGTCACATCAGCTAAATTCCCATACTCACTCCACTCAGTTAAAGAAAAGGCTCCTAAAAGAATAACATGGGAATATAAGAAAGCTAATTGGTGCGACCTTAACAACTTCTTTCGGAGCTTTAACTGGTCGTTGTGCTTCCTCAAAAACGACGTGGACGCCGCGACTGATAGGATTACTAACATTATCAACACTGGCATGAGCAATTTTATCCCGTATAGGGTAAAAAGTCTAAAGCCGGTGGACAATGCGTGGTTTGACTGGAGCTTCATAGAGGTTATCAGGTTGAGAGAGATAACTTTTCGGAATTATAAGGCAAACACCACTAAGGAAAACCGAAAAAGATATATACACGCCAGAAATGACTGTAAGTCCCACATTCGACGAGCCAAATTTTTACATAACCAAGAACTGAGGCGTAAAATCCTATAATATCCCAAGGGTAGCGAAGTTTTTGGTCTTTCGTTAAGAACATCAATAACTCCGTATCGTCGCCAATACCCACGCTCATTCACAATGACATTCAAGCTGTCAAACCCCTAGACAAGGCTAATCTGCTTGCTGCCCAATTTGCAGCGAACTCGCAGCTCCCCAAATCATCCTTGTCACCGCCTGTTCTGGAGTACGTTAATTCCACCATGGGACAAATTCACTTCCGTACTCGTGCAGTTGCAAGGGCTCTTATAGAACTTGACATACACAAATCCGCTGGTCCAGTGGGTATTTCCCCAATAATTCTGAAGAGGTGTTCTTCTACGCTGGCAAAACCACTGCGTAAGCTTTTTCACCTTTCCTACTCTTCTGGACTCTACCCGAGTTGGTGGAAAACAGCATTTGTCCAGCCCATTGCCAAAAAAGGGCGAAGCTTCTTCTCTCTCCAATTACCGACCCATTGCACTAACGTCCCTTCTTTCCAAGGTCATGGAAACGCTGATAAATCGTCAGCTAATGAAATATCTCGAGTCGCAGAAACTCCTCAATGACCGGCAGTATGGTTTCCGCAGCAACAGATCCACTGGTGATTTGATGGTATATCTCACCGAGAAGTGGAATCGTTCGCTCCACCAGGCGGGTGAGAGCAAGGTAGTTGTATGTATGTATGTATATTGGCGTTACAGTCCATGAAGGACCTGAGCCGAGCTTCTCTCAATCACCCATGTTGTGTGCGATTTCATTTTCCCATAGGTGAAAGGGACCCACAGTTTATTGCCGGTTCCGAACGGCGAATTTCGAGAAGCTTTCATAACAATTTTACTTCAGGGGGTCTTGTCAGAACCCCGCTGAGGAGAAACACCGTGAAAAACACGTTCGATGACATGGCTGTGTCGGGATTCGATCCCGTGTCATCGGCGTCAGAGGCCAACACACTACCCACTGCGCCACGGTGCTCTCAAGGTAGTTGCACTTGATATTTCGAAAGCATTTGACAGAGTTTGGCACGAAGCTCTTTTGTCGAAAATGCGTGCATTCGGGATCGACGATTCTCTTCTTCTATGGATTAGAAACTACCTTTCGAATCGTTCAATTCAAGTTGTCTTGGACGGATTCAAGTCTGACACTCACTTTGTAAATACTGGTGTTCCCAGGGCTCTGTTTTGTCTCCGACACTCTTTCCCATTTTCATAAATGATCTCTTGTCTGTTACTTTTAATCCAATCCACTCCTTCGCTGACGACAGTACCCTCGGCTTTTCATATTCGTTCACTTCTTTACGACCCTGCACTTCGACTGTAAATAGTGAGCGGCAGCGTATGTTAAGCTCATTAAACTCCGATATCGACAGCATCATCCAATGGGGTAAAAACAATAGAGTGGAATTTAATGCTTCCAAGACACAATGCTGTCTTCTGTCGCTAAAGCGTAACACTGACCCAATGCCATTATCCATGAATGGCACTTGTATCTTGGAAACCGAAAAGCTTTCTGTCCCGGGTATGTGCATCAGTGACAACCTTTGTTGGAATGATCACATATTTAGTGTCGCCAAGAATGCGGCGAAATGCCTAGGTTTCCCATACAGATGCAAGAAATTCTTCACACCCACCGATCTGGCTACAATTTATAAGGCGTTCATTCGTCCAAAGTTGGAGTTCAACGCTCATGTCTGGTCTGGCGCTTCTAAGACCACATTGCACCTACTAGATAGAATACAAAAACGCGCGATAAAACTGAAAGTGACCCCAGCTATACCAAAACACTAGACTCGCTGGAACATAGTAGGAATGTATCCTGCCCTTCATTGTTTTATCGTTACTTTCATCGTAAATGCTCTGATGAAATAGCCAGTTGCATTCCGCCCCTTCAAAATTTCTCCCGCGATACGCGTCTCTCCCGGAATGCTCATGAATTCACTCTGAAGCCCGTTTTCGGTCGTACTGTCAAATATAGAAATTCTTTCCTCAACCGAACCACACGAATGTGGAACGCGCTACCTCGTTCGGTCTTCCCCCCTCAATACAATATGCAGACATTTAAGACCAATGTCAATAGGTAGCTCCTCTCCCTCTCCCTGTTACCTTCTGCTCGCACAACCTCTATCGTTATAAGGCCTTAGCCTTGAGTGCGCGTGGTGTGACTCTAACAAAAAAAAAAAAAAAACCGATCCGTCGCTCACCACCTGGAACAAAATATAACGGTAGACAGCGATCATTTCGAGGTGGTTGAGGAATTAGTCTACCCCGGAGGAAACGTAAGCTCCACAAACGACAGCACAGTTGCTGCTTCGGTTTGTCCAAACAACCTGAGCCACAACTCGTCACGCGAAGAAACAAAGTCATGCTTTACGAAACGCTTATACTGCCAGTCTTGCTGTACGGAACCGAAAGCTGAACGATAAACAGGACGGAGGAGCTGATTTTGTGCTCTTTAGAAGGAAAAATTCTTCGCCTTCGTATGTGAGGAAGGTAAATGGAGAAGATAAAGATGTGGGTTAATTCCGGAAAGCAAACATCAGTCGACTACATTGGCTCGACCACATCCAACTCATGAACGCCAACGCTCCAGCTAAAAGGGGCTTCCACTCCGGGCCTCCTGGTTCGAGAAAAAGAGGGATGTAAGACAGCTGGGTCTTAATAATTGGAAGCAGAGTGCCCGGGACCCTCAAGGATGGAAGGCATCTATAGCTTGACTCAAATCCTCCATGGATTGCTAGCATGATGATAGCTGTTCTTTATTATGCCTACTTGATCCACTTCTGATCATTGATTACATGCATTAAAAGAGCAGTACGTGATCCAGCTTTTTATCCGGATCAATTTCTTGATCAGAAAAGTGACATTTTGGTATGTATACAAAAAAATGTCAACATCGGAAAGCGGTTAAGGTCGAAGGTCATCGACTTTGAACCTATAAGTGATCGCCTGGCTGTGATCCGCATCAGAGGCAGATTTTATAACATCAGCCTTATATGTGCACACGCCCCTACCGACGAGGCTGAAGACCCTATCAAGGAGGACTTCTATGACCTCCTGGACAACGCCTACGGAGCTTGTCCGGAGTACGATGTAAGAATCGTGCTCGGGGACTTCAACGCCAAAATCGGTAAGGAGAACACCCTTGGCGGAGTGATCGGAAAGCACAGCCTCCACGATACAACAACAGATAACGGCTTCCGACTCGCTGACTTTGCGACAGCTCGTAATGCGGTGATAAGTAGCACAAGATTCCCTCGCAAGCGAATCCACCCAGCAACCTGGCGATCTCCGGACGGTCGAACCGCCAACCATATCGACCATGTGCTCATTGACGCAAGGCACCCGTCAAACATCCTGGATGTGCGAACATTCAGAGGGGCAAATGTCGACTCTGACCACCTCCTCGTATCAGCGAGATTCAGAGCTCGACTGTCCAATGTCAGAAAGCTGCGCCAGCCCATCAGAAGGAGGTTCGACATTGGGCGCCTGAGCACACCGGAGGTTGCCAGAGTCTACAGGGAGCAGCTGAGCGGAAGACTCTACAGTATGCCTACGTCAAACTCAAATGGCAATAATATGTGGCTGCATTGCCGTTCAGCCATTCAGGAAGTAGCCGAAACCACCTTAGGATACCTACCACCCCCGACAAGAAACCCGTGGTATGATGGCGAATGTGAGCAGAAAAAGGCAGCAACCGACGAGGCGTACCAAAAGGCGCTGCAGAGGATAACCAGGGCAGCGCAAGAAGAGTACCGAGCCAGAAGAAGGGAGGAGAAAAAACTACTGCGACAAAAGAAAAGAATCTTCGCAGCCTCCCAGCTCAAGGATATCGAGGAGTCTAGGGATAAACATAAAATACGAGCCTTTTACAAGTAAGCCAAAGGCCTTGCAGGAGGCTGCAAAAAGGGCACCCTGGCTCTTCGAAACTGCGAGGGTAATCTTGTCACCGACCCGCAGGGAATAGTGGATGTATTTAAGCAGCACTTCCAGCAGCTGCTTAACGAACATGACCAAAAGAGAGTGGTAGGGACCGAGGAAATCCCAACTCCAGCCGCTGAAGTGGTCCTCCCACCCAGCATCGAAGAAGTCGTCACAGCTATTCAGAAGCTGAAGAACAACAAGGCCGCAGGCTCAGATGGCATGCCATCAGAGCTCTTCAAGGCTAGCGGCGATGTTCTGGTAGGGAGCATGCACCAGATCAACTGCAGAATATGGCAAGATGAAAGCATGCCCGATGACTGGTATACCAGCTCTATATGCCCCATCCACAAAAAAGGCGATCCTACCACTTGCGCGAACTATAAAGGTATATCTCTGCTCAATGTCGCATACAAGATCCTGTCCAGCGTATTGTGTGAACGTCTAATGCCATTTTGCACCGCACTAATCGGCAGCTACCAGTGCGGCTTCCGGCCCGGCAAATCGATTATAAACCAAATGTTCACACTTCGACAAATCCTGGAAAAGACCAACGAGTTTCGAATCGATACACACCATCTTTTCATCGATTTCAAAGCCGCATATAACAGCATTCATCGTGGAGAACTGTTTGGTGTGATGGCCGAGTTCGGGATCCCGGGAAAACTGATCCAGTTGTGTCGCGCCACGCTAAAAAACACGCGATGTACCGTGCAACTCGGTTTTAGGACCTCGGAACCATTCGAAACATGCACCGGATTTCGGCAAGGAAATGCGCTGTCATGTGACTTCTTCCACCTGGTGCCGGAGTAGATAGTGCGACGGGCAGGCGTCAACAGGGAAGGCACTATCTTTTACAAGTCCATCCAGCTGCTAGGATACGCGGATGATATCGACATCATCGCGTGTTCTCGCCGTGGCATTGTGGAAGCATTCACGGCGATTGAAGAACAGGCGAAAGGTCTTAAGATCAATGAGGACAAAACGAAATACATGCTTTCAAGCAAAAACCAATCCGTCGCTCACCACCTGGGACAAAATATAACAATTGATAGCTACAATTTCGAGGTAGTTAAGGAGTTTGTCTACCTCGGGGCAAACGTAAATTCCACAAATGACACCACAGTGGAGATCCGGCATAGAATCGCCCTTGGCAACCGCTGCTACTTCGGCTTGTCCAAACAACTGGGGTCAAAACTCCTCACTCGAAAGACCAAGGTCATGCTTTACAAAACGCTCATTCTGCCAGTCTTGCTGTACGGAGCCGAAAGCTGGACGATAAGCAGGACAGCGGAGCTGATTTTGGGTTCTTTCGAAAGAAAAATTCTGCGCCGGATATTTGGTCCTGTCTGTGAGGAAGGTGAATGGAGAAGAAGACACAACCGCGAACTCTACGAGCTGTACCAAGATGTGGATGTAGTCCGGAAGGCAAGGATCCGTCGACTATACTGGTTCGGCCACATCGAGCGCATGGACATCAACGCTCCAGCTAGGAGGGTCTTCAACTTCGAGCCTCCTGGTTCGAGAAGAAGAGGAAGACCGAACCTCCGGTATAAAGACCAAGTAATCGCGGATGTAAGACGTCTTGGTCTTGACAACTGGAAGCAGCGTGCCCGGGACCGTCAAGGATGGAAGGCAGCTATAGCTCAGGCTCAGATCCTCCGTGGATCGCAGGCCTGATAGTGATTCACTGTTTTATTATGCCCAATGATCCATTATAGATCATTTGGCATAATAAAGAACACCTGATGATACAATGCTGGGTAAAGCAACGTTTTTGGGAACATACATAAATTGGATGCAGGAGGCAATCAGTTATTTAAAATTAGTTCGTCTAAGTTTTGGCAGCACTTGCAATGAGCCTGTTCAATACCGAATCGCTTGACATCTGTCATTTCAATTGGCTCTGTTGTCATTTCTCTGTGTAAATAGCATTAAACTATGAATAATTCCATTATTCGGAGCAGATAAGCAATTAAACGACAACAGGAAGTTTTAGATATAAGTTAAAATGGAAACCACACTTGAGGTAAGTTGAATTTTGGTTGAAATGCCGCTCACGAAAGTATTTCGTAGATGTTCGATGACATTCCGCATAATCTGGAAGGAGACATGAACGTTCCGACTAGAAGCAAAAACACGTCACAGCCGGGCGCACCTGACTTCAACACCCTCGATGAGCCAATTAAGGAGACAATTGTAAGGTGGCTCTAAAAGAAACGCCATTGCATGCTAACTGGGTGTTTGTTTTTTATGGTTTACAGCTGCGAGATATTCGTGCAGTCGGAGTTAAGTTCTACCATGTGTTGTATCCTAAAGAGAAACTAAGTCTACTGCGTGATTGTAACAATTTGCACATTTATACATATTCCTTTTCAATTATCATTCGTGCTTTGAAGGGGATCTATGGGGTCCGTTGGTACTGTGCACCTTCATGGCGACAATTCTCCAGGGATCCGCGGACAGTGTGTACGATGGTGGGCCGGAATTCGCTCAGGTGTTTGTTATCGTTTGGATTGGAGCTGCTATTGTAACTTTAAACTCAAAACTTCTTAAAGGCAATATGTAAGCGACGAATTTACACATTTAGCAACTGAGTTTCCTATAAATTACTCCTTTAGATCCTTCTTCCAGTCGGTATGTGTTTTAGGCTATTGCCTGACGCCGGTAGCGTTGGCCTTGATTATTTGTCGTGTAATACTAATGGCTACGCAGTCGAAACTATTGTTTTTCTTGCGACTTCTGACAACGATTGGAGGTTTCCTCTGGGCTACATATGGTATAAGCTCTCTAGATATCAGTGATGTGTTTCGTAAATGATTCTCTTACGTTTTCAGCTTCCTTCGTGTTCTTGGGTGATAGCCAACATCCTGAGAGGAAAGCTCTTGCCGTCTATCCGATATTCTTATTCTACTTCATTATATCTTGGCTTGTAATATCACATAATTAAAACAATTACAATTCAGAACCGAAGAGGCACTTTATTCGTGCAAAGTAGCCTTTGGAAAGACAGGGGCTTCAAACCAATAGTGGTAGATTGGTTCTACACCTATTTTAGTCTATGGTTCGATTGTCTGTTGGAAGGCACTTGAAAGGGAATGTCGTCTTCAAAGTGTTTCAAGGTTGTCTGGTGGTGACTAGATCTATGAAATCAATGGCGGCTCTTGAAACAAAGCTGGACATCTACCCTTAGTCATATACTGCGAAAGCACCGCAGCCAGGACTGCGCTAAGAACGCAGCAATTCGGTCTCAGGGCAAAGAGCCCTCATGGCCACGCATCAGTCTTGGGCCTAAGGGCTATCTTGGGATTGAACATCGAAAAATCTGAAATGCAGCCAGACTAGACCAGCCCCACAATGACTTCTGCAGAAGCTGCAGGAACAAAGAGGAAATTGAATCCATTCGCCACCTACTGAGCGAATTACCGGCACAAAAAAAGCATATTCCTTGAAAGTCACGTTCTTTCGGTCACTGGTCACCAGGTGACTACCTGGCTATCCTTTGGAAATAAAGCCTAGGAGAGCGAGCCATGGAGTCTCGCTAAAGGCCGCTAATATTAGTAAGCAAGTAATGAGGACTTGCGATGCATCCATGGTCCATGTATGTATGTATGTATGTATGTTGGCGTTACAGTCCATGAAGAACCTGAGCCGAGCTTCTCTCAATCACCCATGTTGTGTGTGATTTCATTTTCCCATAGGTGAAAGGGACCTACAGTTTATTGCCGGTTCCGAATGGCGAATTTCGAGAAGCTTCATGACAATTTTACTACAGGCGGTTTTGTCAGAACCCCGCTGAGGAGAAACACCGTGAAAACACGATCGATGACATGGCTGTGTCAGGATTCGATCCCGTGTCCATGGACTTGCGAGAAAACTGTCCCAGCGATCCAGAGGAACTCTGCTAGCAAGCAGACGTAAATCCTTGGGGTACCGCTTACAGGACTGTCATGGCGAAACTTAAAGGCACCACCAGGGCCCCCTCGCCCTCCTGCCCCTCACGGGCTGAAAAAAATAGTGTCGGGACGACTATTTCCACCGCAAAGAACGATAGAGCGTATAGAAGCACCCCAGGATGAACAGGAAGTCACAAATATCACAGAAACTGAACTCCTAAAGGTGTGCAATCATTTCGAGGACAGTAAGTCACCTGGGCTGGGTGGCATTCCAAATAAGGCCCTTAAACCAGCCATTAAAACAAAAACGGGGCGATTCCTACAAATGTACAATAAGTGTCTAACCGAAGGGATCTTTCCAGACCAATGGAAGAAACAACGTTTGGTGCTGCTGCCTAAAGGGAAAAAACCAC
This sequence comes from Eumerus sabulonum, assembly GCA_951905685.1. Classification (NCBI taxonomy): domain Eukaryota; kingdom Metazoa; phylum Arthropoda; class Insecta; order Diptera; family Syrphidae; genus Eumerus; species Eumerus sabulonum. The sequence goes on along the minus strand of OX645063.1, from coordinate 106,544,514 downwards.
CAGAGGAGCCGTGTCATACAGTCCGATTTGCTTATTAGATACAATGGGTAAGATACTGGAGAAAATGATAGCCAACAGAGTCGAGGTGGCAATAAATGAAGCCGGGAGCTTTCAGACGAACAGTACGGATTCAGACAAGCCCGTTCTACAATCGATGCTATACGGAGGGTAACCAAAGTTCTGGAAGAAGTTATACGGGCGATACGGTGCCGTAATAACACTGGACGTCAAAAATACGTTCAACTCTACAAACTGGGGACAAATTGTACACTCACTTAGAGAAAAGATGGTGCCAGGATTCCTTAGCAAAATAATTGAAAGCTATTTCGAGAAACGGGGGGAGTAGGGAGCGAACAAACAAAACAAAGAAGTTGATCGCGTTTAACTTGGCAAACGACAGCTTCGATCTTTGTCCCTGCTCAATCCAAGCTATCCTCCCCTGGATAGCTATACTGGCACCCGCCAGGTAGTGAACCAATGTATGCAGCGACGCGACCCCTTGTTCCTGGGGAAAGAGGAACCTGGCCCTCCAGGTTGGGGGTTGCGCTTAGGGCTAACATCCCTATCGCTTAAAACAAAAATTTTGTTCAGAGACAACCAATAGCCTCGGATACGGACGGATTACATGTTGACGACCCCCGCAAACGTCAAAAAGGAAACGAATTTCGGTTCTGCACCTGGAACGTTAGGTCCCTCAACAGACCAGATGCAGCCGAACAACTGGTCAACTCTTAGGACTGCTATAAGGCAGACATTACCGCGCTCCAAGAAATGCGATGGGATGGGCCAGGCGAAAAGCGGATGAAAAACTGTGATATATACTACGGAAACTGCTACAGAGAAAATAAACAACGCTTATTCGGATGCGGATTTGTTGTTCGAGGCAGACTCAGGAAAAAAGTCTTAAGCTTCCAGTATGTAAGCGAACGCCTCAGAACTATCCGCATCAAGGCCAATCTTGGCAATATAAGTTTACTATGTGTCCACGCCCCCACAGAGGAGAAAGATGACCGACATAAAGACGACTTCTATGATCTCCTAGGCAGAACATATGCGCAATGTCCCAGCTATGACACCAAAATCGTTCTAGGAGATTTCAATGCGAAGCTAGGTAAGGAAGCTATCTTTGAACGGGTCATTGGAAAACACAGCCTACACAACACCACGTCAGAAAACGGACTAAGGCCAGTGGACCTTATGGCGGGACATAACCCGGTAGTAGCAAGTACACGATTCCCACACCTTAACATCCATAAGGGGACCTGGCGGTCTTTCAATCAATCGACAACCAACCAAATTGATCATATTGCGATCGACGGCAGACACTCCTCCAGCATCCTAGATGTCCGAACCTTTCGAGGAGCCAACATCGACTCGGATCATTACCTTGTTGCAGCCAAGGTGCGGATGCGAACCAACGGAGTCGAGTAAGAACACCAAAATTTAACGTCGGAAAGCTGCAATCGCAGGAGACCGCCAGAACCTTCGCCCATCAAGTCTCCCTCAAGCTCTCTCAGGTCCCGATGCAATCTGCAGAAACCATAGAACAGCAATGGAGTCGTTGTCAGAAAGCCATTAGAGAGGCCGCCTCAGATATACTCGGTTTCGAGCCACCACCGTCGAGAAACCCCTGGTTTGATGCTGAGTGCAGACAGGCCCATGCAGAGAAACAGAATGCATACATGGCCACATTGCATCGACGGACGAGAGCTGCCCGCGAGCTCTATGAACAGAAAAGGAGGGAGGAGCATGCGCTACTGAGAAGGAAAAAGAAGGAGCACGAGAAGCGCGAGATCGAGGAGATGGAGAGATGTTCCGGCAGGAACGACGTTCGAAAATTTTACCAGAATGTAAAACGAACATGCCAAGGCTGTAAAGCCAGAGCAGAAGCCTGCAAAGATGAGCACGGACAACTAGTAGTGGAGTCACAGTCGATGCTGAGATTGTGGAAGGACCACTTCTGCAGACTATATAACGGCGATGATAGTCAAAATGCCGCCGTCAGGCAGAGCGAACCATTCACAATGGACGAAGACGAAGGAGAATCCCGTCCACCCGACCTAGACGATGTTAAGATAGCGATATCGAAACTTAAGTCTTATAAAGCTGCTGGAGCAGACGGACTCCCCGCGGAGCTGTTTAAAGCAGCTGGCGATGAGCTGGTTAGGAACATGCACCAACTCATCTGCAAGATATGGTCGGAAGAACGCATGCCCGATGAATGGAATCTCAGTATCGTTTGCCCGGTCCATAAGAAAGGAGACCCCTATGACTGCGCCAATTACAGAGGGATAAGCCTCCTGAACATCGCGTACAAGATCCTCTCTGCCGTACTGTGTAAGTACCTGAAACCGTTCGTGGACAATCTGATAGATTCCTACCAGTGTGGTTTCAGGCCAGGAAAATCCACGATAGACCAAATATTTACACTACGGCAGATCTTGGAGAAGACCCATGAATTCCAGGTCGACACGCACCATCTTTTCGTCGACTTTATAGCCGCGTATGACAGAGGACGCCGTGGCGCAGTGGTTAGTGTGTTTGACTCTGACGCACGATGAGCGAGTTCGGATCCCGATAACACCGACGCCATCGAATGCTTATTTCGCGGCGTTCCTCCTCGGCGGGGTACTGGCAAAACCCCCCGTAGTATACTTGCCGTGAAAAAGCTTCTCGACTCACGCCGTTCGGAATCGGCATTAAACTGTAGGTCCCTTTCCCCTATGTGAAAAATAAATCACAAACAACATGGGTGATTGAGACAACCTTGGCTCTGATCCTTCATGGGCTGTAACGCCATCAAAGAAGAAGATGACAGTGTTTATAGAAACGAGCTATACAGAGCCATGTCATGTTTTAACATTCCTGCCAAACTCGTCAGACTAAGCAGGATGACTATGGAGAACTCTCGCTGCTCCATTAAGGTCGGAGGTGAACTAACCGACCCCTTTGATGTTAAAAAGATTTTAGACAGGGTGACGCACTGTCATGTGATTTCTTCAACATTATTCTTGAAAAGATCGTGCGGACTCTACGGCCAAGACAAAGGTACGATCTACTTCAAGTCCACACAATTGCTTGCCTACGCAGATGACATTGACGTTATTGGACGAGCAAAGCGAGACGTCAATGGGGCGTTCACAAGCATTGAAGCAGAAGCGGCGAAAGTGGGTCTAAGGGTAAATGGTAACAAGACCAAATATATGCTGTCATCCAAGAAAGACATTCAACACCGACGTCTTGGTCAGAACGTCACCTTCGGCAGCTATATTTTTCAAGTAGTCAAGGACTTCGTCTACCTTGGCTCGGTAGTGACAACCAACAACGACACCAGCGCTGAGATAAAACGCAGAATAACTCTTGCCAATCGCTGCTTCTTCGGGCTCATGAGACAATTGAGTAGTAGAGCCCTCTCTCGAAAAATTAAGGTTTCCCTCTACAAAACCTTAATCATCCCGGTCCTCCTCTACGGCGCTGAGGCTTGGACGATGTCAGAAGCGGATGAAGAGACCCTTGGACGTTTCGAGAGGAAAATTCTGGGTGCAATCTTTGGTTCCGTTTGTGTAAACGGAGAATGGAGGAGGAGATTCAACCAAGAACTATACGGGCTGTACAGCGACATCGGCCTGGTTAGACGTCTTCGGATCCAACGTCTAAGATGGCTAGGCCATGTAGAGCGAATGGACATCAACGCTCCCGCCCGAAGAGTCTTCGACTCCAATCCCGAGGGACGACGCAGCAGAGGACGGCCGCATTTAAGGTGGCGCGCATAGGTGGAAGGGGACCTCAACCAACTGGGCGTGCGGCACTGGAAGCGGCTGGCCGAAGATCGGGCCGGCTGGAGAGGCTTGTTGGTTGAGGCCCTGGTTCACCCCGAACTGTAGCGCCATCAAAGTAAGTAAGCTTGGCGTAAGTATGATATTGAACTCAGCAACAGTGTAGGGTGCTATATGTATGTATCTAGCAATGTCAAAGGTTCCATTCTTCTCCCCATTTAATGTCCTTGGATAACAAAAACCTGAGTTTTCCTTTTCTTAAATATATAGTATCTATGTGTCTTCCTTCTATTTTAAAATAAATCTTTTTACCTGAAAACGCTCACTAACTACGCTTTCCGTTTTTATTAAGCCTACATACATATGTACGTCAGCCCTTGTTAGGAATACTCAAGTATACAAGTCCTCTACTGATTTCCCTAAATATACCTTCAATGATTGAATGACACTTTTTCGTTCTTTTTATTAAAACGGACTTCCAGCTTTCAACTAAACGATCGGACATAACAAACAAATAAAAATAAAAAACACAATTGAAAACCAGATACATGTACAATAAGACGTAGAGAAATGCATGATTGGATCACACGTTCCCGCTGTCAAAATGGTTCGCCGTGGCCAATATCTCGAGTGACATTTGTGTTTGGACACCGTCTTCACGACGATTTCGGTAAGTCAGGGAATTCGCGCGAGCCTTGCGACCCATGAAGTGCCGCTCGACCCACTTTAGTAGCGTGTAGACCGAGTCGGTTGAAGGCAATCGATGATCTGCCGCAGTTTTTACTATATCCGACGACGTGACAAGGAAAGAACGCGCCATACCTTTTAGGGCCTGAAAAATAGAATAGAACAACAGGCTGTGAATCGCGAGGCACTCAAGAGAGAAAGGTGAGAAATGTACTTACGACCATGGCATCCTCATCTGTAATGTCATCGCCTACGTAAATGATCTTAATTCGTTCACTCCAGTCGACTCCGAAGGAGGTGCGCAGTATGTAAATCGACGCACGACCCTTATTCCATTGCACAGGGGGACGAGCTTCTATTGCACAGTGTGCAGTTGTGGGCTTGAAGCCGAACTTTTCTATTAAATTCTTAGCTTTCTCAATCATGGCTGGTCGAAGTTCAATTGGTGTTTCACGGTAATGGAATGTGAGCAGCGCGCCCTTGTTCTCAACCCAGGCACCGTCGCGACAGACCTGTGATTTGGTCAGTCATAGAGAGCAAATACGAAAACAAAAATATATCACTACTTACCGAGTCCTGTAAGGACTTGAGCAATAGACTAACTTTTTCCTCATACTCAATTGGCATTGGATGGACGAACTTACTGCCGTCTGGATGAAGAATTTCCAAGCCGTGGTTACCGGCGTATGTAATACCATCTATGCCGACCATTTTCTTGACGTTGTCCACATTTCTGCCCGAAATGATGGCAACATACACGTCAGAGTGATTTGACAATTTGAATAGAACATTTTTGATCTCTGGCGAAAGAGTAGCCAAATCGGGATGTGGGGCAATCGGTGCCAAGGTACCATCGTAGTCGAGTAGTAAAGCTAATTTGTGGTTATATCCGATGTATCTAAAGAGGAAGATGATTAATATTAGAATAGGAAAGACGACACTGTGCTTACTTTAGTAAATAATCATCGAAGTCATCAACAGTCACTGGTTGCATTGTTGTCGTTCCAACATCGTCAACGTCTAGAGTACCCATGGCCTTCAGGAAACATCGCATCCAATGGTTGACATCTGTTTCTTGTTCACGCCTTCGAAGTCGGCTCATACGAAGAACCCTCTCATCCTCGGGCATTGTGAGCGCGCGATGGATAACCTCGGCCGCTTCATGTACTTCATAAGGATTACAGAGCAACGCTTCGTGCATCATTTCTCCGGCACCGGCGAATGGAGAAATCACAAGCACGCCCGGTGGTTGATTAATCTGACAAGCTACAAATTCCTTAGCTACAAGATTCATTCCGTCACGTAAAGGAGTTACTAGACAAACAGCTGCGTCCCTGTACAAGGCAGCTAATTCATCTTGTGCCACGTAATCGTAGATATATCGTATTGGTGCCCAATTCGCTGTCGTGAATCGTCCATTTATACGGCCAACAAGTTGGTCAACCTCTTCCTTGAGCTCTTTGTATTCTTTAACATCAGTCCTCGAGGGAACCGAGATTTGAAGTAGACTGACCTTTTCCTTGTGTTGCGGATACCTTACGAGTAGCGCCTCGAATGCCATCAGGCGATGAACCAGCCCCTTCGTATAGTCTAATCGATCGACTCCCAAGATAATTTGTTGATTTGACGTTTTCAAAACTTTCGCAGCTGATTTCGCTAAACTCACAAAGCGTTCATACGGAATTCCAATCGGCAATGGACGTACTCGTACCGTGCGATCACCATGTTCCACAAGTAAATTATTCCGATCCACACGACAGCCCAGATTCCTTTGGCAACAGTCTACGAAATTTAGGCAGTAATCCTGGATATGGAATCCAACCATATCGCATCCTAACATTCCCTGTAGGATTTCGTCAGACCATGGGAACAGACGGAAAATGTCCCATGGCGGGAATGGTATGTGCAAGAAGAACGCAAGCCGGCACGGTAGCTTCTTCTCTTCAGCTTGCTCACGGACCCAATTTGCCGCAAGCATTAGATGATAGTCGTGTATCCATACTATCGGTGGATTTCCGTTTCCATTTCCAGTACCGTTGCAATTGCTTTTAGCTTGTCGCTTCAAGCATTTCTCCAGAGCTTCAACGGTTCGCGCGGCAAAGTATTTATTCACCTTGACGTAGTTCCTCCAATGGTCTGCACTGAATAATGCCCGACCTGGCATCGAGTGAAACAGTGGCCAAAAGGTGTTATTACAACAGCCATTGTAATAGCTATTAAAGACAACTGGATCGATGTTTACCGAGACTACCTGTAGTGGAGAGAGACAATTTACAAGTTGATAACCGAACGCGATAGGAAAATGAAGTGCTCATTTAGTAATCTCATTGCGAAAAATAAAAATAAAAAAAGAATGGCTTCGGGCCCAATTGGGCCTCCTAACTGCCAGACATCAACGCTAGTATCAATGGCCTTTCACCCTATTAAGTTCTCAAATAATTGTACGTATGTATCTCGAATACTTGTGTCTGTACATGTGTAAATCCGAAATCCGATTAGCAAATCCTCTTGATAACCTTCAACGATTTTTGTACTTAATTTCTCTTTTTTTTTTTCGTCTAAAAGTTTTTTGTTTTTTCCATGGCTGGAAATAGATTTGCCTACGATGCGGCATGCATACTTACTTGTTCAGATTTGAGACCTGCAGTCGGTGTATGATCGTTTGGATTCGATTCGGGAATCGGTTCGTTTGGATCTTCTAAATGCAAGCCTGACCAACCCACCCAAAGGCCACTTCCCTTGATAACGACTGGGCACACTGCAGTCACAAGACCGCCGGCACTAAGAAAAAAAAACAAAACAAGAAGATATTTGTTAAATGGTTATCAGGTATATTCAGATGGCTCCAATATGACGTGCAAACTGTTTGCAGAATGCGATAGATACGGATCAAGTCTGTGTCTGGGATTGGAATTCGGGTATCAGAACCGAAGCTAATGTGAGCAGATGACAATGAGCCACATATCGCTGTAGACTTTTTTCTTATACGGATCAAGTCTGTGTCTGGGATTGGAATTCGGGTATCAGAACCGAAGCTAATGTGAGCAGATGACAATGAGCCACATATCGCTGTAGACTTTTTTCTTATTCGGCATTAGAAACTATAGAATGTTGAAAAACGGACAGTACCGAGACAATGCATGTCAATATCAAGTGTAGTGTATGTGTAAAGTCTGTCGACATGATAGTGTATCAGCTCGATTTTTCAGACACTCCATTATCAATATTAGCAATATCGAAGCTCGGCTCCGGCGTCTACAAATGGCAACGGCAAAATGGGCGGAGGCGAAAGTTCAGAGATTATATGAAAAAAAGAAAAAAAAAACCGGCCAAGTGCGAGTCGGACTCGCGCACGAAAGGTTCCGTACCATCTGTATATATAAATATGAAAGAGACTATGTATGTTACCTCATCAAATGACAAATCGTGGTTGCAGGGAGGATTTTTTGGATGAAAATCATGTCTGTTGTATGGGAGCCCCCTTAAATATTCATTTTGTGAAAATTTCAACCGTCTAACTATCACGGCTTATGAGATACAGCCTGGTGACAGACGGACGGACGGACGCACAGCAAAGTCTTAGTAATAGGGTTCCGTTTTACCTTTGGGTACGGAACCCTAAAAAGGCACCCGTATCTGGAGTACGTAATTGTAGGTTAAACAGTGACACGAGAGTCATGGAAAAACAAGGCATGACGACCTTACTTGGTGGTAATCCTTTTCTAGTTACGACATTTGTATCTTATCTGGATTTTATGGATCCCATATTCTATTTAACTTTTTAACTATAACGATAACGGTCTAAGACGCAAGTGCACTACGCACATACATATGCTAGTTAATACCTATCGCACGCTGCATTGTATGAAAAAGATAAAGAGTTTTATGCACTTACCTTGCTTTGCGTTCAAGTTTAAGTGTCTTTGGATTCCTGATAAGGACAAACGGAAGCCTGTTTGAAACCACTATGAGACTTGCTTTCGTTGACAACTCCGCTGACGAGGTAATCACAATTTCCGGCTCAGCCATGTTGATCTTCGGATGATAATATGGATTTCCTTTGTTTGATTTAAGATTTCGAGCAAATTTTTTCGTTTAAACTATCTTTTTGCCTTTCTGCCTTCTGTTCACATTCAACACATAGTTTTCTTGGGGAAATTCTCGAAAATGAATTTCCTTTTTTGTTATATTATTTGTATATTCAACATCAACGCCTTAAATTCACATTTAACACTCTTACACATGTACAGATAGATTTATATATAGTATATATTGTGAGATCCGATTTTATGTACTATTGAACATCTAAACCATCGACTCGGATGGGCGAATTGAAACTAAAATTTTCAACTCACAGGACCTGACGAGAGACCTACTTCACAAGCAATATTGTTAATTTAAATCGAATTTCCATATAACACGATGACCGGTAATCTACTTCGGATAGACAGACTGATTGACTGACTGACAACTGCGGACTACAGTGTTACTGCTCTCCCTATCAAAATCGTATTTATTCAGTAGTGGCTTAATATTTATACCTCAAATACGATCCGAATAGATCGTCATCCGCACACAATGACAGCTTAGCTGCTCCTCTTTATCAGCTCCCAAACGACCTATAAGCTATAAGCTTTTCTTAGTGTAATTAGCTACAGCAATCTATGTACTCGAAAGTGTGTTACTGTTCTTATGATTTAATTCCATATTTTGTTGTTGTTTTCCTTTCTTTTCGAGACTTTCTTTGAATAAATATTAAATAAATCCAAGTTTAGTGTGGATGTGCAAAGTCTATCAGTATAGGGCAGGGATGGCGAACCTTTTTAAGACGTGGGTCACCTTTTGTTAATATTTTTTCATTACAAGCTCGTGGGTCACTAACGCTCATTTGCACCAAAGTGCTCAGAATGCTCAGTTAGCATTTTTTGCCTAAAGCCTTTTTTAACATCAACACTATCGGTAAGGTGTTCACCGATTCGGATGGAGCAGCGAGCATTCTCCAAAGTTATCCTACATATTCTGACGAGCTTAGCAGAGATGTCAAAGGTAGACATAGCGTTGTACAGATCGTCTCTAATTACGCTGTCGTACGTTTTTTTTTTTTTTTTTTTGTTTTATAATTTGCGCGCACTCAAGGTCTAATAACCTTATTATGTCGGCGACATAGTGCGGGCAGAAGATAGAGAGGAAGAGGAATAGTGGCTTTGAAATCGACAAATAGGTGGTGGGTGTCGACTTGAAATTCGCCTGCAGTAACACCTCTCCAAATCCTCAATCGCGGTCTTCTCACGCTCTTTCTTCTTTCTTGTGAGAAGCTTATGCTCCTCCCTTTTTTTTTTAACTCGTAGAGCTCACGAGCTGCTCTTGTTCTTCTATGAAGCGAGGCTTTATATGCATCCTGCTTCGCTGTGTGAATCCTCCTGCACTCGTCATCGAACCAGGTGTTTCTTCGTGGTGGAGCCTTGAAGCCTCAAAACCTCAGATGGAGTGCTTTTCGGGGCTTGTTTGCAAAGGGTCCACTATTGTTCTATTGACAGCGTGAAGGGTTAAGGTGTATTGGGAGACGCGATCGGTAATAGCACGAGCGGTTTGTGGTGATAGCGACTTTCCGACGTCATAACTTTGTATTCGTACTCTACTCCGCTGCGTAGGCGCATCTTGGCTACTACAAGATAGTAGCCAAGATGTTAGCTCCTCGGAAAGTTCGAACATCAAGAATAGGAGGAAATGGAGGAGTGCCTGACGTGATCAATCTGGTTAGTAATTGATTGATCTGGCGACCGCCAGGTGCCTTTGTATATATCGAAGTGCGGTAAGCGTGTACTGGCTAGAAGGAGATTTCGCCCCGTAGCAGGATTAATCAGCTTGTGTCCGTTGTATGACTTATCAAACTATTCAGCTTGATATGGCCTGGAACTTGTATCTAAGAACGGTTGGTTCTAAGAGTCTTTAGTTTCGCTGGTACATTACCGATTCTACTGGTTTTTACTCTAGCATAACTATCGAAAATTACAGACATGAATATAAATTATCCACCCAAATTAGAAAATCTAAATGGTTGCCTAGCAATCGTGGGTCAGTTAAAAATTTGCGTGGGTCGGTGTCTGACCCACGGGTCATAGGTTCGCCATCCCTGGTATAGGGTATATTCGAATACATATACATAAGCATCAATCGAATTATGTAATGTCCTTTGATGGCCTGTATCTATAGGGTGAAATGCACCTAAAGGATTTAGTTTTGATTTGCTTGTACGATTACTTGTATTTTATCTTTAAATGCAGCGCTTAGCCAGCAGTAATTATAAAGATATGCGCTTATCATGGGGAAATATCAAACGATTTTCACCCCGATTAGGTACAAATGAGCAAATATTTACCCTTGTGACATAACGGTATTAATCTTAGTCTTGCTGCAAAAAAAGATTTAGATAAACAGTGCACATCTGTTAGGCAATAGCATATGTATGAAGATACTTATTAGTCTGCTACATGTTCTATTTAGAAGATGAATGGAAAATATTGGCATAAGACGAGGGGCGCGGTTATGTATTTGATAATCTTTCCAAACAGCTTGAGGCCACTGACCGAATAGTTATTCTTCATCAAAACGCATCACATAAAGTCATATAAAGCCGTATCTATCAGGTACACAGAGATTTCTATTTGAAAATAAGACTGAAAATGTATTTGCAGTCGATTTCGTTGAATGATCTTTCTTTGTGGTGCTAAAAGGCACTTCCATCCCGGTATCCACGGAAGCTAAGTACCTGGAAGTCATCTTAGATGGCAAGCTTCTTTGATCGAAGCATTTTGAGTCAAAAACCATCAAAGCGCTGTCAGCTTTCTGGCAATGTAAAGAAGGTTTTCGCATAACATGGGGCTTATCGCCAGCAAAGGCCCTCTGTACCTACATGGCAATGATAGGACCTATAATATCAGATGCATTGGTCGTCTGGCTAACACGCAAAGCACGTCATAGTATCGGTCATCAAACTCCATGGAACGATTTGTCTCAGCTGTACAGGGGCTTTCCCCAGCACGTTGGGCGCTTTTCTAGATGCTATGATTATACCGCTTGATCCTGGCTTTGGCAGTATACTGAACCTTGAAAGGATAGTCTTCACATTTTCACGGATGGCTTCAGGTCTGGGCAGGAGTCCGGAGCTGGGGCTTGCTTTAAGTGCGAAAACATCCGACTGCACTCCTCGTTAGGAAGATTCGCGTGTGTCTTTCAGTCAGTGATACATATACGCAATCCTAACGGCCATGCAGAGAGCACCGTGGCGCAGTGGGTAGTGTGTTGGCCTCTGACGCCGATGACACGGGATCGAATCCCGCCGACACAGCAATGTCATCGAACGTGTTTTTCACGGTGTTTCTCCTCAGCGGGGTTCTGACAAAGCCCCCTGTAGTAAAATTGTCATGAAAAGCTTCTCGAAATTCGCCGTTCGGAACCGGCAATAAACTGTAGGTCCCTTTCACCTATGGGAAAATGAAATCACACACAACATGGGTGATTGAGAGAAGCTCGGCTCAGGTTCTTCATGGACTGTAACGCCAACATACGTACGTAACGGCCATGCACTATGTTGTGAATTAGTGTATGAACTCAAGACCTTCTTGAACAGTGTAAACTAAATTCATTAAAGCTTGTATGGATTCCAGGTCACTCAGGAAATGAGAGCTCTGATAAACTCGCCAGAATGGGTTTAGAGGACCCAGAGGTTTTTCAGGACCCGAACCCGCTCTAGATCTACCTGGGTCCACCGCAAATTCCTACATTAACGACTGGATGTTTAATAGACACAGGATGCAGAATGACAAAGCGCGTATGCACTGATGTCTGCAAGAATTCCGCAGCATTACTTCTGTCCTTAAAGGGAATTGACTGCGGAAGACTTGTTGGGTCATTATGGGCCACTACACTTTTGCTAAGCATCTCTGCCTCTGCATCCAAGCCTCTGAGCCGTAGAGATGGACTTGCATGATATAGTGTCACCTTGGTTTTCCGAGAGAGGGCTCTACTTCCCAATTGCCTCTTGAGCCCAAAGCAACAGCGGTTGGCAAGAGTGATTCTGCGTTTTATCTCAGCGCTGGTGTTATTGTCGTCGGTCATCAGTGAGCCAAGGTAGACGAATTCCTTGACCACTCCAAAGTTATATCCGCCCACAGTGACGTTCTGGCCAATGCGTCGGTGTTCACCGTCTTTTAGATGAAAGCAGATACTTGATTTACCCTCATTAACCATGAGACCCATCTTAGCCGCTTCTACATCAATGCCTACGAAGGCCTCATTGACGCCTTGCTGTTTTCGTCCAATTACGTCAATATCGTCGGCGTACGCAAGCAATTGCGTAGACTTGGAATAAATCGTACCTCTTGTGTTGGCCAGTGACCCTCGCACGATCTTTTCAAGCACGATGTTGAAAAAGTTGCATGTCAGCGCGTAACCTTGGCTAAATCCTTTTTTAACATCAAAGGTCTCGGTTTGCTCATTACCGACGTTAATGGAACAGCGAGATTTCTCAATTGTCATCCTGCACAGTCGGACGAATTTGGCAGGGATGATAAAACTAGGCATGGCTTTGCCTAGTGAGTGATTGACGATTTGGTATTCCTCGGTCTTCTCCAAGATCTGCCGTAGCGTAAATATTTGTTCTATTGTGGATTTACCTGGCCTCGAAACACACTGATAAAAGCTGATCAGGTTACCCACAAACGGTTTCAGACGTTCACACAATACGACAGAGAAGATCTTAAGAAGATCTTAAGGAGAAGATGTTAAGGAGACTTATTCCCCTATAGTTGGCGCAGTTATAGGGATCTCCTTTCTTATGGACCGGGCAAACGATGCTGAAGTTGCATTCGTCGGGCATGCTTTCCTCCGACCATACCTTGCAAATGGGATGGTGCATGCAACTTACCAGCTCATCTCCAGCCGCCTTAAGAAGCTCAGCAGATAGGCCGCCTGCGCTCGCGGCTACGAACGGGTCGTTCTGCTTGACAGCGGTATCTTGTCTGTCATCGCCGTTATACAGCCTGCAGAAGTGGTATTTCCAAATCCTCAGCATCGACTGTGATTTTACTACCGGTTCTCCATTTTCGTCCCTGCAGCCCGCCGTTCTGGCATTGCAGCCATAGCGTTATTACTGCAGAAGCATCTCTCCATCTCCTCAATCTCACGCTTTCCGTGTTCTCTCTTCTTTCTTCTGAGAGGCATGTGTTCCTCTCCTCTCTTCTTCTTCTTTGGTGGCGTTACAGCCCATGAAGGACCAGAGCCAAGCTTCTCTCAATCACCCATGTTGTGTGTGATTTATTTTTCACACAGGTGAAAGGGACCTACAGTTTAATGCCGATTGCGAACGGCGTGAGTTGAGATGCTTTTTCATGGCAAGTATACTACGGGGGGTTTTGTCAGTACCCCGCCGAGGAGGGACGCTGCGAAATAAACATTCGATGGCGTTGGTGTTATCGGGATCCGAACTCGCTCATCGTGCGCCAGAGTCCCACACACTAACCATTGCGCCACGGCGCCCTCCTCTCTTCTCTTCTACTCATAGATTTCGCGCGCAGCTCTCATCCGTCGTTGCAGCATGGCTTTATATGCATCTTGTTTTGCTGCATGGGCTTGTTCGCATTGTTCATCGAACCAGGCTTTTCTGTTGTGGCGGTTCGAAGACCAGCACCTCTGAGGCAGCGTCTCTGACAGCGCTCTGGCAATGAGCCCATTCCTGCTCTATTGTTTGTACTGCTGTGGGCGGATTTTCAGAAAGCTTGGAGGAGACACGATCGGTAAAGATTCTGGCAGTCTCTTACGATTGTAGCTTTCCAACGTCAAACTTACGTTGTCCTACTCGACTCCTAAGCATTCTTGATATTCTCATTCATACCTTGGCTACAACAAGTGGTCCGAGTCGATGTTGGCCCCTTGTTGGCTGAGGTCCAGGTTCACCACGGATTATAGCGCCACCTAGGTAAACAAGTAAGTATCTCTGCGTGCTTGGCATCAATGAGATGCCTACATGTGCTGCATGTTGCGAGGAGGATGACACAGCAGAGCATTTTTCCTGCGACTGTTCAGCCTTTGCTCGCTCTCGGTTGAGAACTACAACCAACGTGAAAATTCAGTCGACTTTCTCTCGAATCGTATCTAGGACAAACACCCCTGGAGAGTAGTGAACGAACATCTACGACTCAAATCACAAACATAATAAGAGTATGACTCTGACAAGGGTGCGCCCTGGGGGCCGACGTGGTGAGTGCCGAATCTCTTAGCTCTACATCACTGAAGCTCCTTATGATTTTTCTCCGGAAAGCGAGGAAAATAAGTTAATGTAAGGTGTCTGTCTGGAGTACAATGGACCAGTATTTGCGTCTGACTGCTCCAACAGATAGGAGAAGCCTCCGACAAAAGACAAAAAAATTAAGTGCTTTGTCTTACAAGTCCTTCATACAGTGGAAGGAGCAAAATTGTGACTATTCCAGCTCCAGTACTTTGGTCGTATCCGACAAAATACAGATTCAGTTGCGTCGGAATTCGCGTGATTACTGACACCGTTTTCTCTTAAAGGAATACGAAGAGCAATACGACGGAAAAGATGTGTTCCAGAAAAACGACCAACACATCGATTGGCAATGAATTTTCGGCCTTGCACGCGACATAAACAATTCACTCATAAACCAGTTGTTGATCACAATGCTTGTTAAAGTCTTAGACCGAATGATGACCTCGTCAAATATGTGAACTTCAGTGGAAGTTCAGTATTTTAATGAAGTTATTTGCATCCAGCATTTGATAATCATTTTTAAAAATGTGGTCTAGGTGCGACCCGCAAGGCCCACACTACTAACTTCCCACTGGAAAAACGACAACACCCATTTAATTTCATTTTTAGGGTTCCGTACATAAAGGGTACGAGAGAGAGCACAGTGGCGCTGTGGGTAGTGTGTTGGCCTCTGACGCCGATGACACGGGATCGAATCCCGACACAGCCATGTCATCGAACGTGTTTTTCACGGTGTTTCTCCTCAGCGGGGTTCTGACAAAACCCCCTGTAGTAAAATTGTCATGAAAAGCTTCTCGAAATTCG
The DNA here is from genome assembly GCA_951905685.1 of Eumerus sabulonum. NCBI lineage: Eukaryota > Metazoa > Arthropoda > Insecta > Diptera > Syrphidae > Eumerus > Eumerus sabulonum. The sequence continues at coordinate 106,528,959 of OX645063.1, read as the reverse complement.
CCGTTCGGATCCGGCAATAAGCTGTAGGTCCCTTCCACCTATGGGAAAAATTAAATCACACACTACATGGGTGATTGAGAGAAGCTCGGCTTAGGTCCTTCATAAGCTGTAACGCCAACATACATATATACTTACATTAAGACGACTGAAAAGGATGATGACGTCAGTCTATAGGCTCTCTGCAATAAGGACAATCAGCGGATTCAGGACCATCTCAGGAATGCTACCCATCGACATCCTGGCAGACGAGCTCAAGAGAGTAGGCAAGCGTTTGACATACGTTATACGCAGCAGGCCAAACGTATAAGAGTAGAAGAACGAAAGTGGACATGATGGGTCGCCGCTGTGTCCACAATATCCAAACTCTGAAGTCGCTTTGCGCTAGATAGACAAAGGGAGAACATACTAAGCCTCGAAAACCTTATCCCTTACAACATGGAATGAGCTACGCTCGTAAATTGCGTTAGTCCATTCGATGCTACGGCACGTCGAAGTGGAGAGGAGAGCTCAGGAGGCCGCCACCCGAAATATAGCATAAATCGCTAACCAGCCCCGCGAAGTAATACCTAACGGCAGGCCCTTAGGAAGAGTGGTTGAAGTGTGCATGGGTGTGGTTTAGCGCGTAGGCGCGAGTAAAAATAACCTGGTAATCTGGGTTTCCAGTATCTTCCGAAGCCTCCATATCCTTTAGCACAAACCATAAAAAACAAAGAAAACACCTCCCACCACAGTCTTTGAGAAGTAAGAAGCGGAACTGGTCCCGCCAGACACAACCTCGCAAGAGCTGCGTGGACTTTTACACCGACGGGTCAAAACCCAAAGACGCGTTGGGCAGTGGAGTATCCTGCAAACAATTAAACCTGAGCCAAGCTCTAAGGCTACCAGATTATTGCAGCGTCTTTCAGGCGGAGCTGTTGGCAATAAATGAGGATCTGTCTTGGCTTATGTGGAACGTACTATCTACTACGGATATTCGAATTCTCACGGAACGTCAGGCAGCCTTGAAATCGCTGGAGTCCTATGTGTGCACATGACTGTCGTCTATCTCTTAACAAGGTGGCCAAACGGTTTAATATACAACTGCTATGGGTATCAGGACACAGCGACATCTCAGGTAATGAAAGCGCCGACACTCGCCAGACAAGTAATGACTCAACAATCAATAATGGCATGCGAGGGTATACCTCTCGCAGCCATTCAATTTAAACTCACAAACTTCGCCATGGCTGAGACGAACCTGAGATGGGCCCAGGAGCACACCTACTTCTACTTACTTTACTACTTAGGTGGCGCTACAGTCCGTGGTGAACCTGCGCCTCCACCAACAAGCGTCTCCAGCTGGTACAGCCTTTGGCCAGCTGTTTCCAGCGCCCAGTTGGTTAAGGCCCCCTTCCACCTGCGTGCGCCACCGTAGATGCGGCCGTCCTCTGCTGCACCTTCCTTCCGGGGTGGATTCGAAGACTCGTCGGGTCGGAGGAGCTGTATTTTCCATGCGCTCTACATGGCCTAGCCACTTTAGACGCTGTATCCATAGTCGTCGTACCAGGCCGATGTCGCTGTAGACAGTGCGCAGAATTTTCCTCTCGAAAGGCCTTATTGATGTCTCGCTGTGTCCGTCCAAGCAATTGCGTAGACTGGAAATAAATCGTACCTCTTGTGTTGGCCAGTGACCCTTGCACGATCTTTTCAAGCACGATGTTGAAAAAGTTGCATGACAGCGCGTCACCTTGCCTAAATCCTTTTTTTAACATAAAAGGTCTCGGTTTGCTCATTACCGACCTTAATGGAGCAGCGGGAATTCTCCATTGTCATCCTGCACGGTCGGACGAGCTTGGCAGGTATATTAAAACTAGACATGGCTTTGTATACACGCTGTCATACGCAGCCTCGAAATCGACGAAAAGGTGGTGAGTCTTCTCCAAGATCTGCCGTAGCATAAATATTTGATCTATTGTGGATTTACCTGGCCTGAAACCACACTGATGAGACCCGATCAGGTTATCCACAAACGGTTTCAGGCGTTTATACAATACGGCAGAGAAGACCTTATATGCGATGTTAAGGAGACCCTTTGCCCTATAGTTGGCGCAGTTATAGGGTCTCCTTTCTTATGGACCGGGCAAACGATGCTGAGATTCCATTCGTCGGGCATGCTTTCCTCCGACCATACCTTGCAGATGAGATGGTGCATGCACCTTACCAGCTCATCTCCAGCCGCCTTAAAAAGCTCAGCAGACAGGCCGTCTGCTCCAGCGGCTTTATTAGACTTAAGTCTTGATATCGCTATTTTGACTTCGTCTAGGTCGGGTGGACTGAATTCTGTTACTTCGTGGTCCATTGCGAATGGCTCGTTCTGCCTGACAGCGGTATCTTGTCTATCATCGCCGTTATACAGTCTGCAGAAGTGGTCTTTCCAAATCCTCAGCATCGACTGCGACTCTACTACCAGTTCTCCATTTTCATCCCTGCAGGCCGCCACTCTGGCTTTGTAGCCATGGCATGTTCGTTTTACCTTGTTGTAAAACTTCCGGGCGTTATTCTTGGAGAGAAGCATCTCTCCATCTCCTCGATCTCACGCTTTCCGTGCTCTCTCTTCTTTCTTCTGAAAGTTAGTTGTATTCTCTCCGTCGGTGTAGAATGCCAGTTCACTTTCCGTGCGTACCAAATCACCGGTCCATTCCTCCCTGGAGGGAATTCTAATAGAGAATCTCCTTTCCCAGGAAGGAAGTCGGGTGACATAGTCCGTTACGGTTCTGAATCTCGAGACGGCCCATCGATCCAAGACTGGTGCATGTCCGTGGGGACTCCTTTTCCAGAGACCGGATTTCTGTAGTCTTAGCGCAGTTCTGGTTGCGGCGCTCTCGCAGTATATGTCCTGGGGTGGGAGGTTCAGCATGACTTCAAGAGCCGCCGTTGGTGTGGACTTCAAAGATCCCGTCCCCGCCAGACAGCCTGCCCTTTGAACCTTTGTCACACTCTGAACATGACACTTTTTCTCAAGCACTTTCCACCAGACAACCGAGCCATAGACTAGGGTCTTTTTGGCCTAAGTGTATTCTCTCCCATTCTGGGGAGGCAACGAACCTACCTACGAATTTAATAACGAAAAAAAACGAGAAAATCTGTAATCATTATCTGATCGGGCCAAGTGCTTGGCAGAAGGCTTGTTGAAGGCTTCTGCTATCCGCTGGAGCACTCAGACGCAATCACTGGTCCATTGTACTCCAGACAGACACCTTACATTACTGTATTTTCTCCGTTTTCCGGAGAAAAATTTGAAGGAGCTTCAGTGATGTAGAGCTAAGGGATTCGGCACACACCACGTCGGCTCCAAGGGTGCGCCACCGTATGCGAGCAAAGGCGGGACAATCACAGAGGAAATGCTCTGCAGTATCATCCTCCTCTTCGCCACATGCAGCACAGGTAGGCGTCTCACTGATGCTGAGCACGTACAGATGCTTGGCAAAAGTGTAATGGCCCGTGATAACTCCCACAAGCCTTCTGCAGTCGATTCTCCTTAAAGACAGGAGGAATGCTGCAGATTTTTTGCAGACATCAGGGTATACGCGCTTAGTCATCCTGCAACCCGGACAATCCCTCCATCTACGGTTGTGTGTCTTAAATACACAATCGTTAATGTAGGAATTTACCGTGGACGCAGGTAGACCTAGAGCGGGTTCAGGTCCTGAGAAGCTCTCCTCTGAGCCCATTCTAGCGAGTTCATCAGAGGTCTCATTTCCTGGGATCCCAGAGTGGCCTGGAACCCATACAAGCCCTAATGAATTTAGTCTGCCGACTCTGTTCAAGAAGGACTTGAGTTCAAGCACTAATTTGGAGCTAGTTAAGGGGTTACATACAGCTTTTAGTGCAGCTTGGCTGTCACTACATACGCATATGCCTTCCCCCTTCCAGCTGTGCTTCACAACATAGTGCATGGCCATTAGGATTGCTTATATCTCTGATTGGAAGACAGACGCATATTTTCCTAAGGAGAAGTGCAGTCGGATGTTTTCGCGCTCAAAGAAGACCCCAGCACCGGACCCCCGCCTAGATCTGGAGCCATCCGTGAAAATGCGAAGACTATCCTTTCCGTGTTCAGTATCCAGCCATAGCCAATCCTGACGCCATGGAAACTCGACTGTGAAATTACGACGCAATAGAATAACGGGGGTCAGTGCGTCATGCCTGTGTCACAATGCTACTACACGGCGCGGCGACAGCGCAACTACAAACGCTGCCGTTTGCTGTGGTTGTAAAGTAGTTCAGTCAACACACAATGGAGCGACTTTCATCGGCGTTTTTTTTTTGACAGCAGGGTACTTCTGTCAGTGAAGTTGGTGGTGAATTCTATAGAGTGAAGTTGGCATCAGTAAAAAATTCGAAGATTGAAACTGAATTTAGTTCATAAATGGATCAAAATAATCAAAACATTATTGCTAACATGTGCGGCTGTATGCAAATCCTTTTCGGGCCAGTGCAGGGCATTCACACAGTAGGTGACGAATGGATTCTATTTCCTCTTCGTCCCTACAGCTTCTGCAAAGATCGTTGTAGGGCTGGCCTAGTCCAGCTGCATGATATGATATCATGCAGTGCCCAGTGAGGGCACCGACTACCAGTCGTATATTCCCTCTACCAAAATTTAGCAGACTTTCCGTCCTTTTTTTGTCATAGACAGGCCATGTTAGCCTTGCCGTAGCGCATGTATCTAATTGACACCATCGCTTGTTGGCCTTTCCTAGTAGTTCCACCCCTATTTCTCTGAATAGTGTGCTGAGTGGCGTTTTAGCCTCAGTTCTGATCTGCGAAGTATCTGCGCCTGATCCCACTCTAGCTAGTTCGTCCGCCTTCTCATTTCCGGAAATATTCACATGCCCTGGTACCCAGCAGATGGTTACCTCATCTTCTAGTTTCTCTTTACAGAGTTTTACGAGCTTGGATCTTATCCATGTTGCTTGCAGAGCCTTAATGGCTGCCTGACTGTCAACATAGATTTTGATTCTCTTACCTGAGAAATTCTTCCTAAGAATCAGATCCGCGCCTTTTTTGATTGCGAAGATCTCAGCCTGGAAGACGCTACAGCCATCATCAAGTCTGTAGGAGTGACACGCTTCCTGAGATTCGAAGTAGACTCCGGCTCCTGTACCGGTATCCGTTTTGGATCCGTCGGTACAGATCTACCACACCACTGGCCCATTCCTCCCTGGAGGAAATCCTAATAGAGAATCTCCTCTCACAGCTAGAAAGTGGGATGGCATAGTCCGTTTCGGTTGCGGACCTCAGGATAGCCCATCGATCCACGATTGATGCGTGGCCATAAGGACATCTTTTCCAAAGACTGGATTCTTGCATCCTTAGCGCAGCCCTGGCTGCAATGCTTTCACAATACATGTCTAGTGGTGGAAGGTTCAGCATTGCTTCAAGGGCCGCCGTTGGTGTGGATTTCATAGATCCAGTCACCGGCAGACAGCCAGCCCTCTGAATCCTTGTAAGACTTTGAAGGTTGCATTTCTTCTCAAGTGCTTTCCACCAGACAATTGATCCATATACTAAAATAGGTCTTACCACCGCGGTGTATAGCCAGTATACCATATTTGGTTTAAAGCCCCATGTCCTTCCGAAAGCTACCCTGCACGAATATAGTGCCACGTAAGCTTTCTTGGTTCTTTCATTTATGTTGTCCTTCCAGCTAAGCTTGGAATCTAGAATTATCCCAAGATACCTAGCGGATTTCTTCGGAATCAGGTCCATACCAGGTCGTGGATGTGTGTACTTAATATTGATCTTTTTCGTGTGAAGAGGACGATCTCAGTTTTAGTTGGGTTTACCCCTAGGCTCCGTTCCTTGACCCAGTTATTCACCAATAACAGCGCATAACTTAGTCTTTCACTGAGGACCTGAGGAAATTTCCCAGGTACCAGGATGGTAATGTCATCGGCATAGGCCGTGACGTTGAAACCCTGTATCTCTAGGAGCTTTAGCAATTCGCCGACTACGGGGAGCCACAGGAGAGGCGATAGAACACGCCCCTGTGGTGTGCCTCGGTTGACTCTCACCCTTCCATTTGCTGCTCCTATCGACGAGTTTACTATACGAGTACTTAGCATTTGTTCAACCCTTCTACAGATCCCCGAATTTATGTGGGCCATCCGTAGGCTGGACATTATTGCCTCGGTACTGACGTTATTGAAGGCACCCTCAACATCTAGAAGGGCCCCCAGGGCATATTCCTTAGCATTGAGTGCCTTTTCTATCGTAAAGACCACCCTGTGAAGAGCGGTATCTACCGATCTACCCTTTATATATGCGTTGTGTGATTGTGATAAGTAGCTATTACCAATCTCATCTCTTATGTATTAGTCGATTAGTAGTTCCAATGTTTTCATAAGGAAGGAGGATAGGCTTTAGCCTATAAAAAGTTAAAAGCGAAAACAAAAGTCAGAAGAAGGTGGTGGGTTAGACCAAGTTATCAAACGTATTCCTCCAATGTCGAATTCGAAATGGCAAAACGCCGTGTAGTTGCGACAGTTTTTCAATTTTTCGAAATTACAGCGCTGCGACACGACTACATACGTGCCTATGTGACTTACTCCATATAATTCCATTGAATGAATATGGATTTGACAGCTACGGCGTTTGTAGTTGCGCTGTCGCCGCGCCGTGTAGTAGCATTGTGACACAGGCATTAGAAGGCATGTCCATGAGACAGGGGTCGCAGGACAATTCTTGCGCAAGCACACCGTTATTCCTATGCGAGTTGTACCAAAAGCCAATTCCCTTCAGATGAGACATGGCTTTCAGTTTAAGGCTTTGTGCATCACTAGAACAGAGGCTTCACTAATGAAGTTTCTCAATTGCACTGGATTGTAACCTTGCCAGGTTATCATTATTCCGCATCAGTCTATATAACGCATACATAAGCTCATAGAGATCGGAAAATCAACACCTTGTACCCATTCCAAGAGTATTTGATATAAACTCTAAGGTCCCCGATTCTAAGTGTGTGTATTCCTCAAGGTCATGTACAAGTGTTGGAAATGCCACCAATCAGTCACAAGGTTACGTTACGACACCAGTTGCCTTATCAGGACATAAGCGTCAGACCCATACCTAATGACGAAAACAAAAAAACCAATTGAATACAGCGCGATGACAATATGTATCCACACGTCTTTCAATTGCTTATTGCAGTAGTATACCCGTACGAATCAAAATATAAAATTATTTGTTTTTCATATCATCCGAAACCGTAAACAAGTGTTCATAATATGTTTTCAATTCAGTTGGAAATGCGTTTTGGTACACTCACTTACTGAGATAGTCTATCAGCCATTAGGGTACTCAGATCAGATCAGATACCCCATCAGCATAGTGTTGTTTCCATTGAATCAGGAGTCCTATTCGAACGACAGTTTATCAAGTTACAACTCAAGCCAGTCAATGAACTACTACTTTACTCGTTACATCTGTTTACAATGTAAATTAGTAAATGCTCCGAGTAGAGAAGTTGTAATGCGGCTATGCACTGGGAGTGTACCACAATTATCTGAAGTTAATTGAACCGGACGGTCGAAGAGCATTTGCTCCTTGTGGGCTTGTAGGCGGGTTGCAAAGACGAGCCTCTTTCGTTCTATAAGCAGGTGGTCTCCTCACACGTACCTACATACATATTCAATACCGTCAATATTGACATATGTATGGAGTCGTATTTCCAATTATCAGCAATTGCTTAAGCTCAATATGAAGTTTTCTATCTTTTTCGAGTATCTTACTGATTTCCCCCGGGATGAGAGCAAAAACAAAAATAAATCTCGGAGCGTAGTTTCGGCATTGACACGGCTGTCTGTATGGGTGAAAGATGATTCCTTATCGTTTAACTGCTATTGTATTGATCACACCAGTTTTAGTTGGAAGAATCCAAACAACATGAGATGGGCAGTAGAATGTTTTGCAATTGCCCGGACAACGTACATAGATTTGAGCAGGGAATATACAATAATCGGACATCGATCGAAACGTGAGCGATAAGTGCACAATTGTGAAAGCTGTTCCATGGTTCAAGAATTTTCTGACGGTCTTAGTCGCATTTTACAATTTTCTTATTCTTCTCCTAATACATATATGTACGTGTATAGTACGTACTATTGTCCCACTTGAGTCGCAATTGTTTTTATTTTATTTCTTCATCGTTTTCGCGATGGATTTTTGATTTGTTTTCTTTTGCTATTCTTATGTCTGACAACGGATGTAAAGAGTCATAATGTTACGCTGAAATGGCCGATAATTATTGATAACGAATTCGTTGTATGTTTGTTTTGTAAAATAATTCGGACTGTATCATCCGAAAGTCTGTTGCCGCCTTTGGGAAAAATTTAAATAAAGAAGGCTAAGCTCGGCCTAATTCGAACTCACGCTCCTACCGAGGACAAGGATGATGCTACAAAGGACGACGTCTACGATCCCCTTGATAGAACATATGTATGCCCAATGTCCCAGTTACTTACTTACTTACTTATCAGGCCAGCAATCCATGGAGGATCTGAGCCTGAGCTATAGCTGCCTTCCATCCTTGACGGTCCCGGGCACGCTGCTTCCAGTTGTCTTACATCCGCGATTACTTGGTCTTTATACCGGAGGTTCGGTCTTCCTCTTCTTCTCGAACCAGGAGGCTCGGAGTCGAAGACCCTCTTAGCTGGAGCGTTGATGTCCATGCGCTCGATGTGGCCGAGCCAGTGTAGTCGACGGATCCTTGCCTTCCGGACTACATCCACATCTTGGTACAGCTCGTAGAGTTCGCGGTTGTGTCTTCTTCTCCATTCACCTTCCTCACAGACAGGACCAAATATCCGGCGCAGAATTTTTCCTTCGAAAGAACCCAGAATCAGCTCCGCTGTCCTGCTTATCGTCCAGCTTTCGGCTCCGTACAGCAAGACTGGCAGAATGAGCGTTTTGTAAAGCATAACTTTGGTCTTCGAGTGGGGAGTTTTGTCCCCAGTTGTTTGGACAAGCCGAAGTAGCAGCGCTTGCCAAGGGCGATTCTATGCCGGATCTCCACTGTGGTGTCATTTGTGGAATTTACGTTTGCCCCGAGGTAGACAAACTTCTTAACTACCTCGAAATTGTAGCTGTCAATTGTTTTATTTTGTCCCAGGTGGTGAGCGACGGATTGGTTTTTGCTTGACAGCATGTACTTCGTTTTGTCCTCATTGACCTTAAGACCAACTCGTTTCGCCTGTTCTTCAATCGCCGTGAATGCTTCCACAATGCCACGGCGGGAACACGCGATGATGTCGATATGATCCGCGTATCCTAGCAGCTGGATGGACTTGTAAAAGATAGTGCCTTCCCCGTTGACGCCTCCCCGTCGCACTATCTGCTCCAGCACCAGGTTGAAGAAGTTACATGACAGCGCATCTCCTTGCCGAAATCCGGTGCAAGTTTCGAATGGTTCCGAGGTCCTAGAACCGAGTTGCACGGTGCATCGCGTGTTTTTTAGCGTGGCGCGACACAACTGGATCAGTTTTCCCGGGATCGCGAATTCGGCCATCGCACCAAACAGTTCTCCACGATGAATGCTGTCGTATGCGGCTTTGAAATCGATGAAAAGATGGTGTGTATCGATTCGAAACTCGTTGGTCTTTTCCAGGATTTGGCGAAGTGTGAAAATTTGGTCTATAGTCGATTTGCCGGGCCGGAAGCCGCACTGGTAGCTGCCGATTAGTGCGGTGCAAAATGGCTTTAGACGTTCACACAATACGCTGGACAGGATCTTGTATGCGAAATTGAGCAGGGATATTCCTCTATAGTTCTTGCAAGAGGTAGGATCGCCTTTTTTGTGGATGGGGCATATAGAGTTGGTATTCCAGTCGTCGGGCATGCTTTCATCTTCCCAAATTCTGCAGATGATCTGGTGCATGCTCCCTACCAGAACATCGCCGCCAGCCTTGAAGAGCTATGATGGAAAGCCATCTGCGCCTGCGGCCTTGTTGTACTTCAGCTTCTGAATAGCTATGCCGACTTCTTCGATGCTGGGTGGGAGGACTACTTCAGCGGCTGGAGTTGGGATTTCCTCGGTCCCTACCACTCTCTCTTGGTCATGCTCGTTAAGCAGCTGCTGGAAATGCTGCTTAAATACATCCACTATTCCCTGCGGGTCGGTGACAAGATTACCCTCGCAGTTTCGAAGAGCCTGGGTGCCCTTTTTGAAGCCTCCTGCAAGGCCTTTGGCTTTCTTGTAAAAGGCTCGTGTTTTATGCTTGTCCCTAGACTCCTCGAAAAGGTCATCACCCAAAATGTATAATGTTGCGGCCCGCGTGAATTAGCAAACAAGTGAATGTGGCCCGAGGGAAAAAAAGGTTGAGTATGGCTGATTTAGAAGAATATTGCCAGTTTATGAAACCAATAGCTGAGCGATTAGATTTTCTGCAAAAGAGGAGAACATCCACTTTGGAGTTCTTACACCAGAATTATTGACGTTGAAAGCGCAAATCACCAAATTGGGTACCTCATCAGCTGCCAAATATTTTAGGGATATCTCGGGACACATGCGAGATGCATTAGTTGATCAATTCAGACCATTTTTAGAGCTACAAGAATCATATTACGACAACGCTGTTGCTGCTATAATGTGTCCAAGATATTTTTATCAACAAAGCTATTGAAAAAAAAATCACAAGTGGCTGCCTTGAATCAAAAAAGGCAGAGTTCCGATTTTATGCCGCATCCATTTTTTTCCTTAGAAGACAGTGATGAAGACGGTCATTTATCCATATGTGACCGTCCAGGAAAAAAGGGACCTAGTGTCACAAAATCAAGTTTCGAGAAAAACGCATTTTAAAGTTTCAACATGTGGAAACATTCATTTAACCTCCACCGATCGTGACGAAATTTTGCACAGAGCTAGATTCAACCTTCTATACCGTATCGAGCAAGTTTTGTGACCATTCATTGCAGTTAAGTGTGAATCGACAATATTTCGTGGTGCAGTATTCGTATGCATTCTTATCAAATTTGAAGTTTTACAAAAAGTGTTTTTTTGAGCTCAATTTTGAAGTTAGGGACCTCAGACAAGTTTTATTCGAAAGACAAGAGTTCAGAGATACCGAATCCACAAAAAAGTAATTTCGGCCAAAATGTGACACTAGGTCCCTTTTTTCCTGGACGGTCACACATACATTTTCTTCTGGGAGAACATTTTTCCATTCACTTTAGCGGAAGATCAACTACCAGCTGACAATAGGAACGAGAGCCTGGGTATACTAAAAGAAGCTTTTTGGAGAAAAAACATTTTATAATGCTTTCTTTGAATTATAAATTCAATTTCTGTATCATTCATCATTACCACTTTTTCATTAGCATTGAAAAATTCAATGCCAATGAAATGTTTAGGGTTCCGTACCCAAAGACTTCGCTGTCCGTCCGTCCGTCCGTCCGTCTGTCACCAGGCTGTATCTCATAGACCGTGATAGTTAGACAGTTGAAATTTTCACAGATGATGTATTTCTGTTGCCGCTACCACGACAAATACTAAAAACAAAATTAATATTTAAGGGGGGCTCCCATACAACAGACATGATTTTCATCCAAAAAATCCTGCCTGCAACCAAGATCTGTCATTTGATGAGGTAACATACATAGTCTCTTTCATATTTATGTATACAGATGGTACGGAACCCTTCGTGTGCGAGTCCGACTCGCACTTGGCCGGTTTTTTTTTATAGCATTTTCAAAAAAAAAAAAGTTATTTGGCGGACCCTTTAGTACTTCGAAACTAAGTATAAACGAATGTATGTCTTGGCACGTGCTTATACCTAAACGTTTAGTCCATCCTTGGATTTCTTAACACAAATGTATATAAATTGCTTATAGAAACATAATAGAAAGTAAGCAAAAATACGACATGATCGCATTAACCTTGTTATGACCGTCATATGGACTCTCTCCCTCTATCTCTTCCCCAACGATAAGACAGAAATGTTTGGTTACGTACTTAACTTAAAGGGTGGGAGTGCGGGCATAGTACTCGTAAGCAGAGCCCAATAGACGTGTACGAGCACATAGTTATACCACTAGGCAGTTGTATTCTATATAGCGGTTAAGAACGTTTTGGTAAATTTCCACAGTGCAATCTTTTTTATTTTTCGCCCATAAAAACAAACTTGAGCTGGACTATTTCTCATTCCAAACAAGGGTGACTAGCATGCCTGTATCACGGCATATTGTCACAAAAGCACGTGATTCTAGTTTTCCGGAAGACTTACTAACGCTTTTAAACGTACGTATAGTGTGGATGTGCTCGTGCGTTTGTGTTGACTAAAATTTAAACATTGAACTTGAAGTTATCATTTATGACGGCGGATTCATTCAATTTGATAACAGATTAAGATTAGTGTGAAATTGTGCACTAGTGCAATGCTGAAAGCACGAGTACTCATGTATGATGACAAACAAGGAGTTTACTTGTTAACACTGAACGGAGCACAAGGCAGACGGCGTGGGTTTGTGTTTTTTTTTTTTTGTTTTCATTATTTATAAATTTCACTTAAATTCATACCTACATATATGTAGATCGTTTCAAAGTTGCTGTGTTTTAATTTTTTTTATTTTTTGTTTACACAAATTGACCTTTTCTACTGACTAAGCTCTATTAGCTCAAACCACTGAAGGGTTGAGCGGTGGTTTTGAACAAGATATCCTTTTTAAACCTTTGCGTATCACAGACCGTAGGCAAGCTGCGACTCATGCGTATTACGTTTCTTACTTCCAAATATATGAGAGCACCGTGGCGCAGTGGGTAGTGTGTTGGCCTCTGACGCCGATGACTCGGGATCGAGTCCCGACACAGCCATTTCATCGAACGTGTTTTTAAAAAAAAATTAAATCACACACAACATGGGTGATTGAGAGAAGCTCGGCTCAGGTTCTTCATGGACTGTAACGCCAACATACATACATACATACACTTCCAAATATTTATGTACATATGTATATGTAAGCTATTTTAGTTAAACATGACTACGTAAGGTCGCCCTCATGAACCTTTTTGACTGAGCGCGCTGCCATTGTGCATTCCAATGCACTTATCATTCGAAACATTTTTATGAAATCTGGCATATCCTGGATTCTTAAATTCGTTTGAATGAAAGCAGTTACTCCTTAATCAAATTCCTTGACATCCATATACATATATAAATATATAAAAAAGGGTCTGAGCAAGAAATAGATACCTTGTTAAATAGATAGAGGTTTGCGCTGCAATTTAAACTCGAGCATAGAGTGACTGTAATCGAACGATTGAGTGGAAATTAGAAAGATAAAAGTACCACAACACCACTCTAAAGCTTATTTTCCTCTAAAGTGGGTTTCGATAATTAAAAACCCATTCATCCATACAAACAGTCGACGCAACGCCACTGTTAGACTGACTCTGATGAATCAACTCAATTTTGGCACGACCAGCGGTTACCTTTAATTCACTCAAATCAAAAAACTGACTAGTAAGTCTTTGCGTGAGTACGATGCAAAAATCGTGCTCGGGGACTTCAACGCCAAAATCGGTAAGGAGAACACCCTTGGCGGAGTGATCGGAAAGCACAGCCTCCACGATACAACAACAGATAACGGCTTCCGACTCGCTGACTTTGCGACAGCTCGTAATGCAGTGATAAGTAGCACAAGATTTCCTCGCAAGCGAATCCACACAGCAACCTGGCGATCTCCGGACGGTCGAACCGCCAACCATGTGCTCATTGACGCAAGGCACTCGTCAAACATCCTGGATGAGCGAACATTCAGAGGGGCAAATGTCGACTCTGACCACTTCCTCGTAGCAGCAAAATTCAGAGCTCGACTGTCCAATGTCAGAAAGCTGCACCAGCCCATCAGGAGGAGGTTCGACATTGGGCGCCTGAGCACACCGGAGGTTGCCAGAGTCTACAGGGAGCAGCTGAGCGAAAGACTCTACGATAAGCCTACGTCGAACACATATGCCAATAATATGTGGCTGCATTACCGCTCAGCCATTCAGGAAGTAGCTGAAACCACCTTAGGATACCACCCCCGACAAAAAACCCGTGGTATGATGGCGAGTGTGAGCAGAAAAAGGCCGACGAGGCGTACCAAAAGGCGCTGCAGAGGAAAACCAGGGCAGCGCGAGAAGAGTACCGAGCCAGAAGAAGGAAGGAGAAGAAACTACTGCGACAAAAGAAAAGAATCTTCGCAGCCTCCCAGCTCAAGGATATCGAGGAGTCTAGGGATAAACATAAAACACGAGCCTTTTACAAGAAAGCCAAAGGCCTTGCAGGAGGCTTCAAAAAGGGCACCCAGACTCTTCGAAACTGCGAGGGTAATCTTGTCACCGACACGCAGGGAATAGTGGATGTATTTAAGCAGCATTTCCAGCAGCTGCTTAACGAGCATGACTAAGAGAGGGTGGTAGGGACCGAGGAAATCCCAACTCCAGCCCCTGAAGTAGTCCTCCCACCCAGCATCGAAGAAGTCGGCACAGCTATTCAGAAGCTGAAGAACAACAAGGCCGCAGGCGCAGATTGCTTGCCATCAGAGCACTTCAAGGCTGGCAGCGACGTTCTGGTAGGGAGCATGCACCAGATCATCTGCAGAATTTGGGAAGATGAAAGCATGCCCGACGACTGAAATACCAGCTCTATTTGCCCCATCCACAAAAAAGGCGATCCTACCTCTTGAGAGAACTATAGAGGTATATCCCTGCTCAATGTTGCATACAAGATCCTGTCCAGCGTATTATATGAACGTCTAAAGCCATTTTGCACCACACTAATCGGCAGCTACCAGTGCGGCTTCCGGCCCGGCAAATCGACTATAGACCAAATTTTCACACTTCGACAAATCCTGAAAAAGACCAACGAGTTTCGAATCGATATACACCATCTTTTCATCAATTTCAAAGCCGCATACGACAGCATTCATCGTGAAGAACTGTTTGGCGCAATGGCCGAATTCGGAATCCCGGTAAAACTGATCCAGTCGTGTCGCGCCACGTTAAAAAACACGCGACGCACCGTGCAACTCGGTTCTAGGACCTCGGAACCATTCGAAACATGCACCGGATTTCGGCAAGGAGATGCGCCGTCATGTGACTTCTTCAACCTGGTGCTGGAGCAGATAGTGCGATGGGCAGGCGTCAACAGGGAAGGCACTATCTTTTACAAGTCCATCCAGCTGCTAGGATACGCGGATGATATCGACATCATCGCGTGTTCTCGCCGTGGCATTGTGGAAGCATTCACGGCGATTGAAGAATAGGCGAAAGGAGTTGGTCTTAATATCAATGAGGACAAAACGAAATACATGCTGTCAAGCAAAAACCAATCCGTCGCTCACCACCTGGGACAAAATATAACAATTGGCAGCTACAATTTCGAGGTAGTTAAGGAGTTTGTCTACCTCGGGGCAAACGTAACTTCCACAAATGACAACACCACAGTGGAGATCCGGCATAGAATCGCCCTTGGCAACCGCTCTACTTCGGCTTGTCCAAACAACTGGGGTCAAAACTCCTCACTCGAAAGACCGAAGTCATGCTTTGCGAAACGCTCATTCTGCCAGTCTAGCTGTACGGAGCCGAAAGCTGGACGATAAGCAGGACAGCGGAGCTGATTAGGGGTTCTTTCGAAAGAAAAATTCTGCGCCGGATATTTGGTCCTGTCTGTGAGGAAGGTGAATGGAGAAGAAGACACAACCGCGAACTCTACGAGCTGTACCAAGATGTGGATGTAGTCCGGAAGGCAAGGATCCGTCGACTACACTGGCTCGGCCACATCGAGCGCATGGACATCAACGTTCCAGCTAAGAGGGTCTTCGACTCCGAGCCTCCTGGTTCGAGAAGAAGAGGAAGACCGAACCTCCGGTATAAAGACCAAGTAATCGCGGATGTAAGACATCTTGGTCTTGACAACTGGAAGCAGCGTGGCCGGGACCGTCAAGGATGGAAGGCAGCTATAGCTCAGGCTCAAATCCTCCATGGATCGCTGGCGTGATAAGTAAGTAAGTAAGTCTTTGCGTAAATATTCTTTTGGTCATAGACCAACAATAAGGCCCCTGAGAGTTAGCTACAAGCTGTTCAAAGTCTCCTTAAGTTTCAATCTAGTAGGAAACTAGACAAACATACATTTTCTCTGGACATCATTTCTCCTAAATAGTAATAAGATGCTGCAAAATGTATATTTATTCACAAAGCAGTCTTCAAATCAACAGGTTTTTGGAAAGCTGAGCACTTATTCCCCCGCTATGCACCCCGATAAAGCCAACCTTACCCATGTTATCTCTATGCATTAAACAGTTGGTCCGCAAACACATGCTAGCAACTATAAATGTGTCAATTTGGACTCCCGCCTATCGAATTTCTGAAAACCAAAGTGTTTCCTCCGGCATGGAGCAGTCAGAACAGGCTGTCAATAATTTAATTTCACTTGACCGTAGTACAATAGTACCTAGAAAGTATGACTCCATCACAAGCCTTAAAGTGTTAGAAAGTCCGTCAACAGCTCCGCCTTCGTATCAAATTCTTGCTTATCTGACAGCACATGTACAAGGACAAAAATATTTATTTATTTACTTACCAGATACTGTTTCCTCGAATCCGATTCGAGAAAGTCCGTATAGCCCCCCAACTACCATGCAGCGGGTTTAGTTAATGAAGTCATAATACCATTTGACATAAACCCTTCATCCATGAGCTGGACTGTTAAGCTTGTGTACCGCTTTTTGTTTTCTGACATTTACACACTACTATGGGCCTACTCTTGGGGTATGATTACACGCGCCCTGAAATTGCTCAAGAGTTGGTCACGTTGGTGAAAACAATTGCGTTAATGAGAGCAGAAAAAAAACATATTTTTTAATTAAAGGGGAATGATCACAGGTAAGAGAAATAGGTGCATCTAGATTCAGGGACAGCAGATTGTACAAAAAGGGGAATGGGAAAAGGGGGTCAGGTGTGCCATTATACTGCACTAAAAAGGTATTCGGGGTCTGAGTATGGCAATTGAAATTTGGTGTGGAAATAAGGAGGCGAACCGTCTTAGGGGAGAAAGTAGGACCAAAGCTGCTGCATACGACATTGTAGTGGTTAGGAGTAGACGCAGATAAGGTAGTTGAAAAACTAGAGCGATGTTCCCACAATCCTACCAACATGTCCTACACAAACTCTTAACGAAATTAAATTAACTATTGGTAGAGATGCATTTTTTATGTGTACACTCAAGCCTTATCACCTTATTATTTCGACGACTCAATACGGCACGAAGGAAGCAGGATAAAGGAGATAACGATGGACATTGATCCGAATTCGGCAAAGAATTCCAGATGACGTGTGGTTTGGTTGAAGAAAGACAGTGCTTCGAAAAGTATTCTGATCCAACGAATCTAATGATTTGGTGACACTGGTGTAGACGCAATGAGGTCTTAAATGCACAGGACCGGACATGAGCGTTCAACTCTAATTTAGAGCGAATGAACTACTTGTAGACTGTAGTCAAATTCAAGGGCGAAAAAAAGGTTTTGCAGTACTATTTTCAATACTAACGCCATCGAATGTTTATTTTGCGACCGGGGTGGCCGTGGTGCAGTGGTTAACATCATCGGCCGTCGAGCGGAAGGCCTATCAAATTCGATTCATAGCCAAGAAAAAGCAATTCCTATACGGAAAAAAGTATGCAACACAGTTGTGAATGGAAAGTGACCAAACGTACTGCTGCAGACATAACACTCACAGTATATGGTCAACTGAAATTCATCCTCTGCGTATGCAATATTAAAAAAAAGTGCTCGAACGAATTAGTACGGACTATAACCAACCCGGAATTTGGTCGGCTCTCGTCCTATCTGGGACAACCACCCCTGAGAGTTGTGAACGAACATCAACGACCCAACCACTGCACTCCGTTCAGGTTGTGTGTCTATAGGCACATGATAAGAGAATATAAAATCTTGAACCAGCGCGGGTTCCTGAAAAAAAAAAAAAAAAAAAAATTTCGCGACGTCCCTCCTTGGCGGGGTTCTGGCAAAACCTCCGTAGTATATTTGCCATGAAAAAGCTTCTCGACTCACGCCGTTCGGAATCGCCATTAGGCTGTGGGTCTCTTTCACCTCTGTGAAAAATCAATCAGTCACAACATGGGTTATTAACAGAAGCTTGGCTCTGGTTCTTCATGGGCTATAACGCCACCAAAGAAGAATAAGAATTTTCAATACTGAATAAGTGGTCATTCTAACTAAGTTTGGACACACACATGCCTAGGATGGAGAGTGCAAGTGCCATTTATGGACAATGGCACGTGGTACGCATGGACGATAGAAGACAGCGCTGTGTTTTATAAGCAGTCAATTTCACTACATTTTTCTTCTTTTTCATACATCGATGAAGTGATGTGATGAATGCGGCGTTACAGTTCATGGGGAACCTAAGTTTAGCTTCTCTTCAATCACCCATGTTGTGTGTGATTTTATTTTCCCATGGACCAAGAGGTGTCCCTCCTCGGCGGGAAACTGGCGAAAACCCCCGTATTATACTTGTCATGAAAAAGCTTCTCGACTCCCGCCATTCGGAATCGTCATTAAACTGAAGGTCCTTTGGGAATGCCGCAGAAAGGTTTGGCACCTATATACCTTTCACTGGAACCTTTCCCAGCCAGTTGATCGGCGATTTCATTGCCTTAATGCCCTTGTACCCTGGCACACAACAGAATTTGACCTTATTTCTTTTGGCTAGGTCAAAGGTTAGGTTATACGAGCTCAGGGAGTATATTGATAGCTACACCTTTGATGCCAGTCTCTGCCAGTTTAGGTTGACGCCTGAAACCGTTCGTCAACACCCTGATAGGTCCTTATCAGTGTGGTTTCAAGCCAGTCACAATAGACCACATTTTCACACTGCGGCGGATCCTGGAAAGGAACGAAGAAATACAGATCGACGCTCACTACCTATTTGTTGATTTCAAGGCCGGATATGATAGGGTGAATAGAGACGAGCTATACAGAGCCATGTCTAGCTCTCGCATCCAAACTCGTCAGATTGTGTAGGATGACGACGGAAAATGATCGCTATTCCATCATGGTCAGTGACGAACTTACCGAGACCTTTAATGTTAAAAAAGGTTTTCGATAAGGCGACGTGCTATCATGTGACTTTCTTTTAAAAACCGTACTTGAAATGATCGTAAAAAACTCACAAGTCTGCACTAGGGGCACGATCTTCCGTAAGTCCGTTCAACTGCTAGCTTACGCCGATGATATTGGCTTGAGGTGTTTGTTGGCATTGAAGCGGATGCAACCAAGATGGGTCTGGCGGTAAATTAGGGCAAGACGAAGAAGGTGACAGCAAAAACTTCGAAGTAGTCAAAGACTTCGTCTACCTTGGATCCGCAGTAACAAATACGAACAACATCAGTAGCGAGATTAAACGCAGAATAACTCTTGCTAATTGTTGTTTCTTTTTTTGGCTGAAAACGCAATCGAGTATTAGAGCCATCTCTCGAAAAACCAAGCTGGCTTTAGTCATCCCCGTTCTGCTTTATGATGCAGAGGCATGGGCGCTATTGAAAGCGGATGAGGAAGCTCTTGGTCTTTTTGAGAGAAAAGTTCTGCATCCGATCTTTGGTACTATTTGCGTTGATGGCATCTGAAGGAGAAAATTCATCCACGAACTGTACGGGTTGTACGGGAAGAACGCATAAGATGGCTAGGCCATGTAGTGCATATTGGGGTAGCTGGCAAGACGGGGTACTGGACCTCATCGGCAGTACGAACGAGCAATCACAGCCACTCTGGCTCGTGATGACGCGCCATTATATTATTTATCAGTCAGCACTGTGACCGGCTTGTGAGTCCATGCGTTTTCTCTCTTCCGCGAAAAAACAGCTTTTGTCAAGTTCGTTGTGATTTTCGTGTGATACATCGCATGTGTCCTGTACCTCAACATTAATTTTCTAGAACTGACTGAAAGTTATTTTTGTTTCTCAAGGATTACACCAGCAGGTAAGAACGAGTTTGTTTCCATATTTCGATTTAAGTTTTTAAGGCATATTCATAATGGGGTATGAGATACCCCATCTTGCCCCTCGAAAAAAATTGTGGTTTCTCTTAGCCACTTCAATATCCTTCAAACTTCATTGAGTTCTATCTTGGTTTAGGATGGTGAAACATTATAAAAGAAAGACAGAGAGAGGGAACTGGAGTGAGCAGAGTATGAAAAAGGCTGTTGATGTGGTAATGGAAGGGGAAATGGGGTATAAATTAGCGTCGAAAACATATTCTGTGCCACAAACGACCCTCGAAAAAAAAGTTAAAGAAGCTCGTGCAGCCCAAGAAGATCCTGCTGCTCCTACAATATCAGTGAAAGTTCCTTTAGGCCCAAAAAAGCGAACATATTCTGATGACGAGGAGGAAGAACTATGCAAATATATAATGGATATGGAAATTCGTCTTTATGGACTTATAACAAAAGACTTAAGGGCTTTGGCATACACTCTTGCATTAAAAAATGGAAAGCAACATCTCTTTAACTCTGAAAAAAAAGAAGCCGGCTATGATTGGGTTCAGGGATTTTTGAGCAGGCATCCAGAATTGTCGATACGAAAACCAGAAAGCCTTTCGGCTGCACGTGCCGCTGGATTTAATAAACAAGCTGTTGAACAGTTTTTCAACTTCCTCAGCAACGTTTATGATGAGCACAAACTTTCGGCAGACAGAATATATAATTGTGATGAAACAGGAATTTCAGTGGTTCCTAAAACTAAATCAAAAATTATTGCACGAAAAGGTAGAAAACAAGTGGGATCCATAACTTCTGCGGAAAGAGGTACTACTATAACCATAGAAATATGTTTTAGTGCTAGTGGCCAATATATGCCTCCAATGATGGTGTTCCCAAGAAAAAGGATGGACCCTCACCTAATGCTGAATGCTGCGCCTGCAGCTTGGGGTGTATGTGGTGATTCTGGCTGGATAACAGCTGAATTATTTCTTGGCTGGTTTAAGAAGTTTGTTGCGTTTAGTGGGGCAACGGTTGATCGACCTGTGCTGTTGTTGTTAGACGGCCACAGCACTCACACACAAAACATTGACGTCATTGATGAAGCTCGTTCCAACGGGGTTATTATATTCTGCTTCCCCCCACATACGACTCATCGACTTCAAGTCGCCGATGTAGCATACATGAAACCCTTGAGCACATACTACGACCAACAAATCACAGCCTGGCTTCGGAACCATCCAGGGATGGTGGTAACTGTTCGACAAGTAGCAGAGATTTTCGGTAAAGCCTTTATTCAAACTTCTACAATGGCAACGGCTGTAAATGGCTTCAAAAAATGTGGAATTTGGCCATACGATCCAACAGTTATTTCCGATATTGATTTTGCTCCATCATTGACGATAGATATTCCACAAGCAGAGAGGTTATCCATCACTGAAACATTGCCACAAACCACTACTTCGGACAACGGAGCAACAGCTCCAGATAAACCAATCACATTAACTGAAGCAGTGCTTGAGCTGGGATGTTCCACTTGGATGATGAATATTGAAAAAAATCAAAGGCCAACTACGAGTTTTGCAACCAAAAATAGAATATGTCTTCCTGTCTTGCCCAATAGGGTACCCCGTCTTACCCCACCTAGAGGGCAAGATGGGGTGTTGGACATTTTTGACAAAATCGATCATTTTTTCTTTTTCTTATAAGTGTGAAGTTTCCTAAGTTCCTTATTTCCAACGATTAAATATATGAGAGTAATTATAAACAAAAAAACATTTAAAATACTTAAAGATGTGCGTTTCATTACGCTCCAAACATTAATGACCCCGTCTTGCTTCCCCTTCCCCTACTACAGCCAAAACAGCACCAAAAATCGTTGGCCCACATTTTGTGGACATTTTTGGGTAAAAAATGTCGGTGGTAAACAAGAGCTTCATTTGTAATGATCTTCTTCTTCTTAGTGGGCGCTACAGTTCGGGGTGAACCTGGGCCTCAACCAATATGCCCCTCCATCTAGCACGATCTTTCGCTAGCCTTTTCCATTGCCGCACACCCAGTTGGCTGAGGTCCCCTTCCACCTGTGTGCGCCATCTTAAGGGCGGCCGTCCTCTGCTTCTTCGTCCCTCGGGGTTGGACTCAAAGACCCTCCGGGCTGGAGCTGTGGTGTCCATTCGCTCTACATGGCCCAGCCATCTTAGGCGTTGAATACGTAGACGCCTGACTAGGCTCATGTCGCTGTACAGCCCGTAAAATTCGCGGTTGAATCTTCTCCTCCATCCCCCGTCTGCGTTTATAGGCCCAAAAATCACGCGCAAAATCTTTCTCTCGAACCGACCAAGGGCCTCCTCATCCGCTTTTGATAGTGTCCATGCTTCTGCGCCGTACAACAGGACCGGGATGACAAGGGTCTTATATAGAGTCAACTTTGTCGTTCGGGAGAGGGCTCTATTACTCAGTTGCCTCCTGAGCCCAAAAAATCAGCGATTGGCAAGAGTGATTCTGCGTTTGATTTCGGAACTGATGTCGTTGTTCCAGGTCACTGCGGAGCCAAGATAGACGAAGTCCTTAACTACCTCGAACTTATATCTGCCAATATAAACGTTCTGGCCAAGACGTCGGTGGTGAGCGTCCTTTTCTGATGACAGCATATATTTAGTTTTGCCCTCGTTTACGGCTAGACCAACTTTCGCCACCTCGAACTCAATATTCGCAAACGCCTCATTGACATCTCGCTGTGATCTACCTGTATGTATGTATGTATGTATGTTGGCGTTACAGTCCATGAAGGACCTGAGCCGAGCTTTTCTTTCAATCACCCATGTTGTGTGTGTGGTTTCATTTTCCCATAAGTGAAAGGGACCTACAGTTTATTGCCGGTTCCGAACGGCGAATTTCGAGAAGCTTTTCATGACAATTTTACTACAGGGGGTTTTGTCAGAGCTCCGCTGAGGAGAAACACCGTGAAAAACACATTCGATGACATAGCTGTTTCGGGATTCGATCCCGTGTCATCGGCGTCAGAGGCCAACACACTACCCACTGCGCCACGGTGCTCTCAAGGAACGTGAAGGAACTCCCGACACAGGGGAAGTCCTACTGACTTCTTCTTCTTTTGGTGGCGTTACAGCCCATGAAGGACCAGAGCCAAGCTTCTCCCGATCACCCATGTCGTGTCTGATTTATTTTTTACACAGGTGAAAGGGACCTACAGTTTAATGCCGATTCCAATCGGCGTGAGTCGAGAAGCTTTTTCAAGGAAAGTATACTACGGAGGGTTTTTCCACTACCCCGCCGAGAAGGAACGCCGCGAAATAAACATTCGATGGCGTTGATGTTATCGGAATCCGAACTCCCTCATCGTGCGTCAGGTTCCAACACACTAACCACTGCGCAACGGCAACCTCCTACTGACTAGACCATGTTTTAGTCCTACTGACTAGACTAGTTCTATGTTAACATCCATGTGCGACCCGAACTCGACAAGAAGGCTTAGATCTTGCATCAAAACATACACCGGCTCATTCCTCGTGGATTTTGTAAGAGTTTTTGGCGAAAAAAAAAAAAAAAAACATTTCAACGTTGCTGCATCCACCGTATAGCCCCGATATTGCCCTCTGCGATTTTTTTTTATTCCCGAGATTGAAGTCACACCTGAAGGGAACGCATCACGGTGCTGTAGAGAAAGCCAAGGAGGCTGTGGTTCTGTACGAGTCAACTTCGAAAGATTATCAAGGGTGCTTCGAATCGTGGAATTAAAGGGAGACTAAATTAAGGGCCGAATACAAAATTTGGTGACAAACTTAATGTACCTGTTTTCTGTTTAGAAATTCCCGGAACTTAATTGTCACACCTCGTATAACAATTGAAAAGAACACATTGTTACTAGTCATAAGGGGTGCTTTTTTGTTTAGGATTTGGTTTATAAACTGGTTTCTACAGATTGTCAATTTGACAGTTGGTAGTTGATTTGTAGTTAGTACATTTCGCCATTTTACGATGGATATTTTAACGCTAGAACAACGTACGTAAATTGTAAAAAGTTTTTTTAACCATAGTTCGGTTCGCCAAACTTATCGTGTCAGGAACCCGGTGAATGGTTTTAGCACCACATATACTCTAATCGCTAATACGCATCCCCAAAGATGACAAATAGTGCGAACTGCAAACAGAAGATGTTATTGCCGCAATTGCAGCTACGCCCATCCAATTTGTGGAAGATTTTACGGAAAGATCTTGTAAGAGTTGAAGCCACGTGACCATTATAGGCGTCGTAGGTTCGGTGAATTCTACGATCTCCTAGACAGAACATATGCCCAATGTCCCAGCTACGACACAAAAATAGTCCTAGGAGATTTTAATGCAAAACTGGGCAAGGAGGACATATTTGAGTCGATCATAGGAAAGCATAGCCTCCATAACACCACATCCGACAACGGATGAAGGCTAATCGATTTCCTAGCGGGGCGTAACCTCCTTGTAGCAAGCACGCGATTCCCCCATCTTAACATCCACAAGGGTACCTGGCGGTCTTGTGATCAATCGACCACCAACCAGATTGATCATATTGCGATCGACGCCAGACACTCCTCCTGTATTCTCGAAGTACGAACCTTCCGAGGGGCCAACATCGACTCGGACCACTACCTTGTTGTAGCCAAGGTACGAATGAGGATATCAAGAATGCTTAGGAGTCGAGCAGGACAACGTAAGTTTGACGTTGGAAAGCTACAATCGCAAGAGACTGCCAGAATCTTTGCCGATCGTGTCTCCTCAAAGCTCTCTCAAAATCCGCCCAGAGCAGCACAAACAATAGAGCAGGAATGGGCTCATTGCCAGAGCGCCGTCAGAGATGCTGCCTCAGAGGTGCTGGGTTTCAAACAGCCACCACCTAGAAACCCCTGGTTCGATGAACAATGCGAACAAGCCCATGCAGCAAAACAAGAGGCATATAAGGTCGTGCTGCAACCACGGACGAGAGCTGCTCGCGAAATCTATGAGCAGAAGAGAAGAGAGGAACACACGCTTTTCAGAAGAAAGAAGAGAGAGCACGGAAAGCGTGAGATCGAGGAGATGGAGAGATGCTTCCGCAGGAATGACGCCCGTAAATTTTACAACAAGGTAAAACGAACATGCCATGGCTACAAAGCCAGAGTGGCGGCCTGCAGGGATGAAAATGGAGAACTGGTAGTAGAGTCGCAGTCGATGCTGAGGATTTGGAAAGACCACTTCTGCAGACTGTATAACGGCGATGATAGACAAGATACCGCTGTCAGGCAGAACGAGCCATTCGCAATGGACCACGAAGTAACAGAATTCGGTCCACCCGACCTAGACGAAGTCAAAATAGCGATATCAAGACTTAAGTCTAATAAAGCCGCTGGCGCAGACGGCCTGTCTGCTGAGCTTTTTAAGGCGGCTGGAGATGAGCTGGTAAGGTGCATGCACCATCTCATCTGCAAGGTATGGTCGGAGGAAAGCATGCCCGACGAATGGAATCTCAGCATCGTTTGCCCGGTCCATAAGAAAGGAGACCCCTATAACTGCGCCAACTATAGGGGAATAAGTCTCCTTAACATCGCATATAAGATCTTCTCTGCCGTATTGTGTGAACGCCTGAAACCGTTTGTGGATAACCTGATCGGCTCTTATCAGTGTGGTTTCAGGCCAGGTAAATCCACAATAGACCAAATATTTACGCTACGGCAGATCTTGGAGAAGACACAGGAATACCAAATCGACACTCACCACCTCTTCGTCGATTTCAAGGCCGCGTATGACAGCGTATATAGAGACGAGCTGTACAAAGCCATGTCTAGTTTTAACATCCCTGTCAAACTCGTCCGACTGTGCAGGATGACAATGGAGAATTCTCGTTGCTCCATTAAGGTCGGTAATGAACATACCGAGACCTTTGATGTTAAAAAAGGATTTAGGCAGGGCGACGCGCTGTCGTGCAACTTTTTCAACATCGTGCTTGAAAAGATTGTGCAAGAGTCACTGGCCAACACAAGAGGTACGATCTATTTCAAGTCTACGCAATTGCTTGCGTACGCCGACGATATTGACGTAATTGGACGAAAACAGCAAGACGTCAATGAGGCTTTTGTGAGCATTGAGGTAGAAGCGGCTAAGATGGGTCTCAAGGTTAATGAGGGTTAAACCAAATATCTGCTCTCATCTAAAAGAGACGGACAACACCGACGTATTGGCCAGAACGTCACCATGGGCGGATAAAACTTTGAAGTGGTCAAGGAATTCGTCTACCTTGGCTCACTGATTACCAGCGACAACAACACCAGCGCTGAGATAAAACGCAGAATCACTCTTGCCAACCGCTGTTTCTTTGGGCTCAAGAGGCAATTGAGAAGTAGAGCCCTCTCTCGGAAAACCAAGGTGACACTATATAAGACCTTGATCATCCCAGTCCTCCTTTACGGCGCAGAGGCTTGGACCTTAACAAAAGCGGATGAAGATGCCCTTGGTCGTTTCGAGAGGAAAATTCTGCGCACTATCTACGGTCCCGTTTGTTCAAACGGTGTATGGAGGAGAAGATATAACGAAGAACTGTACGGGTTGTACAGCGACATCGGCCTGGTACGACGTCTACGGATACAGCGTCTAAGGTGGCTAGGCCATGTAGAGCGCATGGAAGATACAGCTCCGACCCGAAAAGTCTTCGAATCCACTCCGGAAGGAAGGCGCGGCAGAGGACGGCCGCCTCAGCGGTGGTGCACGCAGGTGGAAAGGGACCTCAACCAACTGGGCGTGCGGCACTGGAAACAGCTGGCCAAAGACCGTGCCGGCTGGAGACGCTTGTTGGTTGAGGCCCAGGTTCACCACGGACTGTAGCGCCACCTAAGTAAGTAAGTAAGGTTCGGTGAATGCGCCGAAGACGTGATTCAGCTTGACAACTGTAAGCAGACGTATGATTGTGATTGGTTAGCTAAGCGCAGCATTCTACTAATGGGTTCGAAGTGTCCGAGTTGGTTCAATGAAGGGGAAGCGAAAGAGCGGTATAGACTTTAAGTGGCGAGGGTTGGTGTTAGGTGAGATCAATTCCAAAAGGGCAGGAGAATCAATAGTTCCAGCTAGCAGCTGGCACATGTTTTCAGGGTTCGTAAGCCCATATACTGCAACCGATCTTCGGGTGGTAATTCAATTCTATCAGACCATGAGAGACCCCTTATTGAAAACGCAAGAACCGGCGTTTTGACGAGCGTATTTAAGAAGACATCCGACATAAGATTGAAACTTGCACCGCGTTTCGGCAGGGATATGGGCTGGGGCGTAACTTCTTGGTGCTGGCAGACCACCTGCCAGACCACCCAGCCAGACCACCCAGCCAGACCACCCAGCCAGATCGCTCAGTCAAACCGTCCAGGAAGAAAACCCCGTCCGACCACCCAGCCCGAGCCTCCAGTCCGACCGCCCAGCCAGACCTCCCAGCCAGACCTCCCAGCCAGGCCAGCCAGTCCGTCCACCCACCCAGACCACCCAGCCAAACCGCCCAGCCAGACCACCCATCCAAACCGCTCAGCCAGACCGCCCAGCCAGACCTCCCAGCCAGACCGCCCAGCCAGACCTCCCAGCCAGACCGCCTAGCCAGTTAGACCGCCCAGCCAGACCGCCTAACCAGTTAGAACGCCTACCCAGACCGCCCAGCCAAACCAACCAGTCAGTGAGCAGAAACGTTTAATACAAAAAAAACGAAAAAATAAAAATTACTAGAAAAATAAATAAATCAAAAAATAACAAAAAAAAATAAATAAAAGCTCGAAGTAAAATGATTTTAGTGCAGTCCATCGCGGACCGCCTAGCTGGCTGGCTGGCTGGCTGGCTGGCTTGCTTGGCCAGTGGTCGGCTGCCTGGGCCAGTGGCTGGCTGCCTGGGCCAGTGGCTGACTGGCTGGCATTGTCAGTGGCCGGCTGCCTGGGCCAGTGGCTGGCTGGCTGGGCCAGTGGCTGGTTGGCTGGGCCAGTGGCTGGTTGGCTGGGCCAGTGGCTGGCTGGCTGGGCCAGTGGCTGGCTGGCTGGGCCAGTGGCTGGCTGCCTGGGCCAGTGGCCGGCTGCGTGGGCCAGTGGCCGGCTGGCTGGGCCAGTGGCCGGCTGGCTGGGCCAGTGGCCGGCTGGCTGGGCCAGTGGCCGGCTGCGTGAGCCAGTGGCCGGCTGCCTGGGCCAATGGCTGGCTGGCTGGGGCAGTGGCTGGCTGGCTGGGGCAGTGGCTGGCTGCCTGGGCCAGTGGCCGGCTGGCTTGGCCAGTGGCCGGCTGGTTGGGCCAGTGGCTGGCTGGCTGGCTGGGCCAGTGGCTGGCAGGCTGGCTGGGCTAGTGGCCGGCTGGCTGGCTGGGCCAGTGGCTGGCTGGCTGGGCCAGTGGCCGGCTGCCTGGGCCAGTGGCTGGCTGGCTGGCTGGCTGAGCCACTGCCTGGCTGGCTTGGCCAGTGGTCGGCTGCCTGGGCTAGTGGCTGACTGGCTGGCATTGCCAGTGGCCGGCTGCCTGGGCCAATGGCTGGCTGGCTGGGGCAGTGGCTGGCTGGCTGGGGCAGTGGCTGGCTGCCTGGGCCAGTGGCCGGCTGGCTTGGCCAGTGGCCGGCTGGTTGGGCCAGTGGCTGGCTGGCTGGCTGGGCCAGTGGCTGGCAGGCTGGCTGGGCTAGTGGCCGGCTGGCTGGCTGGGCCAGTGGCTGGCTGGCTGGGCCAGTGGCCGGCTGCCTGGGCCAGTGGCTGCCTGGCTGGGCCAGTGGCTGGCTGGCTGGGCCAGTGGCCGGCTGCCTGGGCCAGTGGCTGGCAGGCTGGCTGAGCTAGTGGCCGGCTGGCTGGCTGGGCCAGTGGCTGGCTGGCTGGGCCAGTGGCTGGCAGGCTGGCTGGGCTAGTGGCCGGCTGGCTGGCTGGGCCAGTGGCTGGCTGGCTTGGCCAGTGGTCGGCTGCCTGGGCCAGTGGCTGGCAGGCTGGCTGGGCTAGTGGCCGGCTGGCTGGCTGGGCCAGTGGCTGGCTGGCTGGGCCACTGCCTGGCTGGCTTGGCCAGTGGTCGGCTGCCTGGGCCAGTGGCTGGCAGGCTGGCTGGGCTAGTGGCCGGCTGGCTGGCTGGGCCAGTGGCTGGCTGCCTGGGCCAGTGGCTGGCTGGCTGGGCCAGTGGCCGGCTGCCTGGGCCAGTGGCTGGCAGGCTGGCTGGGCTAGTGGCCGGCTGGCTGGCTGGGCCAGTGGCTGGCTGGCTGGGCCAGTGGCTGGCTGGCTGGGCCAGTGGCTGGCTGGCTGGGCTAGTGGCTGGCTGGCTGGCTGAGCCACTGCCTGGCTGGCTTGGCCAGTGGCCGGCTGGCTTGGCCAGTGGCCGGCTGCCTGGGCCAGTGGCTGGCTGGCTGGGCCAGTGGCCGGCTGCCTGGGCCAGTGGCTGGCTGGCTGGGCCAGTGTCTGGTTGGCTGGGCCAGTGTCTGGCTGGCTGGGCCAGTGGCTGGCTGCCTGGGCCAGTGGCCGGCTGCGTGGGCCAGTGGCTGGCTGGCTGGGCCAGTGGCCGGCTGGCTGGGCCAGTGGCCGGCTGGCTGGGCCAGTGGCCGGCTGGCTGGGCCAGTGGCCGGCTGGCTGGGCCAGTGGCCGGCTGGCTGGGCCAGTGGCCGGCTGGCTGGGCCAGTGGCCGGCTGGCTGGCTGGGCTAGTGGCTGGCTGGCTGGGCCACTGCCTGGCTGGCTTGGCCAGTGGTCGGCTGCCTGGGCCAATGGCTGGCTGGCTGGGGCAGTGGCTGGCTGCCTGGGCCAGTGGCTGGCTGCCCGGGCCAGTGGCCGGCTGCCTGGGCCAGTGGCTGGCAGGCTGGCTGGGCTAGTGGCCGGCTGGCTGGGCCAGTGGCTGGCTGGCTGGGCCACTGCCTGGCTGGCTTGGCCAGTGGTCGGCTGCCTGGGCCAATGGCTGGCTGGCTGGGGCAGTGGCTGGCTGCCTGGGCCAGTGGCTGGCTGCCCGGGCCAGTGGCCGGCTGGCTGGGCCAGTGGCCGGCTGCCTGGGCCAGTGGCTGGCTGGCTGGGCCAGTGGCTGGTTGGCTGGGCCAGTGGCTGGCTGGCTGGGCCAGTGGCTGGCTGCCTGGGCCAGTGGCCGGCTGCCTGGGCCAGTGGCTGGCTGGCTGGGCCAGTGGCCGGCTGCCTGGGCCAGTGGCTGGCAGGCTGGGCCAGTGGCCGGCTGCCTGGGCCAGTGGCTGGCAGGCTGGCTGGGCTAGTGGCCGGCTGGCTGGCTGGGCCAGTGGCCGGCTGGCTGGCTGGGCCAGTGGCTGGCTGGCTGGGCCAGTGGCTGGCTGGCTGGGCCAGTGGCTGGCTGCCTGGGCCAGTGGCCGGCTGCCTGGGCCAGTGGCTGGCTGGCTGGGCCAGTGGCCGGCTGCCTGGGCCAGTGGCTGGCAGGCTGGCTGGGCTAGTGGCCGGCTGGCTGGCTGGGCCAGTGGCTGCCTGGCTGGGCCAGTGGCTGGCTGGCTGGGCCAGTGGCTGGCTGGCTGGGCTAGTGGCTGGCTGGCTGGCTGAGCCACTGCCTGGCTGGCTTGGCCAGTGGCCGGCTGCCTGGGCCAGTGGCTGGCTGGCTGGGCCAGTGGCTGGCTGGCTGGGCCAGTGGCCGGCTGCCTGGGCCAGTGGCTGGCTGGCTGGGCCAGTGGCTGGTTGGCTGGGCCAGTGGCTGGTTGGCTGGGCCAGTGGCTGGCTGACTGGGCCAGTGGCTGGCTGCCTGGGCCAGTGGCCGGCTGCGTGGGCCAGTGGCTGGCTGGCTGGGCCAGTGGCCGGCTGGCTGGGCCAGTGGCCGGCTGGCTGGGCCAGTGGCCGGCTGCCTGGGCCAGAGGCCGGCTGCGTGGGCCAGTGGCCGGCTGCCTGGGCCAATGGCTGGCTGGCTGGGGCAGTGGCTGGCTGCCTGGGCCAGTGGCCGGCTGCCTGGGCCAGTGGCTGACTGGTTACCTATTATGTCAATATCGTCGGCGTATGCAAGGAGTTGCGAGGATTTGAAATAAATTTTGCCTCTTCTATTGGCCAGTGATTTTTGCACAATCATTTCCAATATGATGTTGAAAAAAATCACACGACAGCGCATCGCCCTGCCCAAATCCTTTTTTGAGATCAAAACTATCGGTAAAGTGTTCACCGATTCGGATGGAGCAGCGAGCGTTCTCCAAAGTCATCCTGCATAGTCTGACGAGTTTAGCAGGTATGTCAAAGGTAGACATAGCGTTTTATAGCTCGTCTCTAATTACGCTGTCGTATGCGGCTTTGAAGTCGACAAATAGGTGGTGAGTGTCGACTTGAAATTCATTGGTTTTCTCCAGTATCTGCCGTAGTGTGAAGATTTGGTCGATGGTGGACTTCTCTGGCCTGAATCCGCACTGATAAGGACCTATCAGCTTATTTACAAAAGGCTTCAGGCGTTCACACAAAACGGCAGAGAAGATTTTGTAGGCGATGTTAAGGAGACTTATTCCTCTATAGTTGGCGCAACAGAGGGGTCTCCTTTCTTATGGATCGGGCATACGATGCTGAGACTCCATTCCTCGGGCATGCTTTCCTCTAACCATATCTTACGGATGAGCTGGTGCATGCTCCCAACCAGGTCATCCCCAGCTGCCTTGAAGAGCTCAGCAGACAGTCCGTCAGCGCCAGCAGCTTTATTCGACTTGAGCTTCGATATGGCAATCTTAACTTCGTCGAGGTCAGGGGGACAGAGTTCTCTGCGGTCTCCGTCGATTAGAAATGGATCATTCTGCCCGACAGCGGTATATTGACTAACATCGCCGTTATACAGTCTGCAGAAGTGGTTTTTCCATATTTTCAGCATCGACTGCGGTTCTACTACTAGGTGTCCGTTCTCATCCCTGCTTCCGTTCTGGCTTTATAACCTTGGCATGTTCGCTTTATCTGTTGATAAAACTTTCGAACGTCACGCCTGCAGTAACACCTCTCCAAATCCTCAATCGCGCGCTTCTCGTGCTCTTTCTTCTTACTTCTAAGAAGCTTATGCTCCTCCCTTCTTTTTAACTCGTAGAGCTCACGAGCTGCTCTTGTTCTTTTATGCAGCGAGGCCTTATATGCATCCTGCTTCGCTGTATGAATCCTCTTGCACTCGTCATCGAACCAGGTGTTTCTTCGTGGTGGAACCTTGAAACCCAAAACTTCGGATGCAGAGCTTTCCAGGGCTTGTTTGCAAAGGCTCCACTGCTGTTCTATTGATAGCGTGGAGGATTGAGGTGTATTGGAGAGCTTAAGGGAGACGCGATCGGTAAAAGCACGAGCGGTTTCTGGCGATAGTAGCTTTCCGACGTCATCACTTTGTATTCTTACTCTACTCCGTTGCGTTCGTGATATCCATAAGCGCATCTTGGCTGCTACAAGATAGTGGTCCGAGTCGATGTTAGCCCCTCGGAAAGTTCGAACATCAAGAATAGTGGAGGAGTGTCTGACGTCGATCGCGATGTGATCAATCTGGTTGGTAGTCGATTGATCAAAAGACCGCCAGGTACCTTTGTGTATATCGAGGTGCGGGAAGCGCGTACTGGCTAGAAGGAGATTTCGCCCCGTAGCAAGATCAATCAGCCTGTGTCCGTTATCGGAAGTGGTGTCGTGTAGGCTACGTTTGCCGATGACTCGTTCAAATATGCTTTCCTTACCCAGCTTATCATTGAAGTCTCCTAGTTCAATTTTGATGTCATAGCTGGGACATTGGGCATACGTTCTGTCTAGGATATCGTAGAACTCATCTTTGGCTGAGTCATCCTTGTCTTCCGTGGGGGCGTGGACGCAGATCAGGCTGATGTTAAAAAATGTAGCCTTGATACGGATTGTTATGAGGCGTTCGCTCACATGCCGACAGCTTAGGACTTTTTGCCTTAGTCCACCTCGAACAACAAATTCGCATCCAAACAATCGTTGCCCTCTCTCCCTATAGCAGTCGCCGTAGTAAATATCGCAGTTTTTCATCCGCTTTATGCCCGGTCCATTCCATCGCATTTCCTGGATGGCGTTCATGTCCGCTTTATAGCGGTCTAGGGCGTCCGCAAGTTGTTCGGCTGCACGTGGCCTGTTTAGGGACCTAACATTCCACGTAAAAAGCCGATGACCATTGTCCTTTTTTCGTTTTTTGCAAGGGTCGTCAACATAAATCCGGTCCGTTATATCCGAGGCTTGTGGTTGTTTCGGAGTTTGTGTTTTTTTTTTACGGTTACGGCTTACTAGGCCGTAGCCCAACCGATTAATCCTGTTTTTTGGCGCAGGAGGCTCGCCATTCGCCCTTCCCCGTCTGCAATTTCCATAGGAAATCTCCAGATGGCACCACGAGGAGGTGGGGATAGGACTTACTAACAGTGCCGCAAGATGTTCGACTGCGGTGGCTCTTCTCGCTTTTTAGCAGGCCAGCATCCGTCGGATAGATGCTACCCCTACGAGGCCTTTGTTAGTCCTTTGCCATCATTTGTAATGATAGGAACATAAAATTGGTGACAAAAGTATTCCAAAACACTGCCATTGATTACAAAAATTAATAATCTTATATTTTCAATATATAATGGTTTTGTTGGTTTTTTTTTTCATTGCATGTTACAACCCTCTTAACAAGTTTTATTTACTATCACTTACTGACTAAATGTTCGTTAAACAATACATTTGCATTCAGTGTCATTGCTTTTTACGATTTCGATCAACACGAATAAAAATGCTTCAATCAAACTGGGAGATTTTTTTTTTTTGTAACAACTATACTCGTAAAAGGAGAAAACTTTGTTTCGTGGCACATTTGGGCGAAACTATGATGGGCTGCAGAAATGACCAAGGACGAAGGTAAAGGAAAGGGAAACCGAAATGGAGAAAATAATGAATATAGTACAAGGACCAAAAGTCCCTTATTCCACGGCGCGTTTTTAGTACAGATTGAAATAAGTGCGAAAGAGAGGGTCAGTGAAACAGAAATACACTGGCACAGTAACGCGTGGGTAGCTACTTCGTGCGGCTTTTTGACATTTCCTTATCTCCTTTTCTTTGTTTGGCGCTGTCGCTTCACTCCTGTTTCAGATTTGAAAGTGTACGTTTGGATACCATTGTCGGAGTCTACACGAGGGCTATCTGACGAGGGCTAAAATAAGTGTAAGAGAGAGGGTAAGTGAAACAGAAATACATCGGCACAGTCACGCACGGGTAGCTACTTCGTGGGTTTTTTTTTGACATTTCCTTATCTCCTTTTCTTTGTTTTGCGATGTCGCTTCACTCCTGTTTCTGACTTGGAAGTGTACGTTTGGATACCAT
This sequence comes from Eumerus sabulonum, assembly GCA_951905685.1. Lineage (NCBI taxonomy): Eukaryota > Metazoa > Arthropoda > Insecta > Diptera > Syrphidae > Eumerus > Eumerus sabulonum. The sequence continues at coordinate 106,494,716 of OX645063.1, read as the reverse complement.
TCTTACTTTTCAAACATCACCACAGGCTAACGAAAATAAAATGTGAAGCGAAATGTCAAAAAACAGGCACGCGCCGAAGAGCTCCGTGTGGACGCGTCCTCAAATTGGAACGTAGGTTCAAAAGAAAAAGGCGCAAAAAGAAATCCCTCGTGTAGACTCCGACATTCTTACTTTTCAAATTTCACCACAGGCTAACGGTAATGAAATGTAAAACGAAATGTCAAAAAAAAACGCACACTGCTGCGAAATGAAAAAGAGCTCCATGGAATAACTCTTGCTGCTCGGAATGTCCCCCCTGCGGGTACGGGGTTAGAATAGTCCCGAGGTAAGGCATGCCTGTCGTAAAAGGCGACTAAAATCCGTCGCCGGGATACTAAGAGATTCACAATAACGAAGGCGGGAAAGGAGGATGGATCAGATGGAGAGGTACCAAGGGTGACGCTCGGCTCTCCTCTGTCCCCATCCTCCTACGATCGCCGATAAGTTATAAAAAGTGGATAAGATTCCGGTCGGAGTGTTCTGAAATCCTAGCACACTCAAAATTGAAAGGAGGTGAGTGGACAGGCTCGAGCTTTTGTGGAAGCTTATCTGTAAGTGACCTCGGTTGCGAAGTAAAAAACTAAAGTACTTTGAACAAAATTGGTACCACGGGGACAGGGGTGCCCCCGGAACATACGGTTACTTTTTAGTAGTAAGTCATTCGCCGGATGTTCCGGCCCTGTCGGATGAGGAAGGATTCGTGAGGGCTGTGGTTATCCCAAATGCGGGAACAACTGGTATCTGGCGTCAGGTTTAGTTTTGCGCCAGATGCAAGTGGTGTCGGTGTCAGATACAAGGGGTGTTGGTAGGCCTCGGTCTCCATCAAAGACGGTGTTCATGCCACAGCATGTTCACTAATTGAACCATGAGTAGTTTACTACTTTTGGGGCAATGACCAATGCTTGTCTTGGTCCCGATTGTGGGTAGGCCCACCGTGCAATTAAGCCGTAAAGGCAGGTGTGCACGTTAAGCTTATCTGTGATCTCTGCTCGGAATGTCAGTCCAAAAGGAAATCACCGAGACCTGCACCTCAAAAAGACGCGCCGTGGAATAAGGGACAAAGCAATGAAAATGGTACTAAAAGCGTTTTTTTTTACAAAAAATTAAGTACTATACCGTAATTTTTGGGTTTTGGGCATCTTTCGAGAGGAATCTAACCAATGGTTTTGCTTTCTTTTTGTACCTAGGCACTACACCCTTATATCTATGCACGTACATTACAATGTAGTCTCCTTTGTGCCATACATTTAAGTTATTATTATTTTTTATTTGTTTTCGCTAGTCAGTTAAATATAAATATATCTTTGAAAGAAAAATCTAGATCACTGCAATTGCACTTTCTATATAGTGTAATATCTTTTATTGTATCTTATTGTACCTTTTCTGTTCTGTAAGGAAACGTGAGCTATGTACCATCGTTCGTACCGTCTATTCAAACTATTTCATTTTTTATCTACAGATAAATACGTACTTCTATTTTCCGGCTACTCATCTACATTTACGTTATAAATATATAAAACATGTGGAATTGCTATGTGTGCCATGTCCTGATTTCTACCATATACGTACGGATATACAATATGTTTTAGGTTAGGTTTGCAAAATAAAACAAAAAACAATTTAAGAAAATAATAACGTTGTGTATGTAGGCGTACGGATGCATAATTATAATAATTATCTTTTTATTAAAGGATTACTAAATATTTCTTTATACTTTGGTGGTTGCACAAAAACTGTTTTGGATTTTTGTTCGTTTGTCTGTAAGAGAACATGACAACATTGAGAATGGTGTCCGTGTTAATAAGGATACAGGCGCTTGCGTTTTAATTCGTTGTCTAGATCGGCTAACTGCTGTAGGAAACCATCATTTGGACGTATGTCCCGTCGCAAGCGCACTTTTCTTATCGCCTCTGTTGCGGACATTTTTCGGCAAATCATCAGATAAGCCAGTACACAGGTTGCTGACCGGGACATACCAACCAGGCAGTGCACCAAAATTTTACCTAAAAAATTTAATCAAATCCATAAAAAATACATCAACTGAATGAAATATCTAAGTACTTACCTCCATTGGTTATTGCGTTATCGATAAATTTTGACGCCACGTAGAAATACCTCGAGATGTCTGTGGTCGGCTGATCCATCATCGGGAAGCCCATATATCTGAAAAATCGCTCACAATTAGTCTCATTCGAAAAATAAAATAAATGTTTAGTTACCTTATGGTTGGCATATCTCTGTAATATATATGCCCGGTGTCAACTTGTCCGTATCTGCATCCTTCGGCCGTGTTTAGGACGTGTGTGATGCCCATAAGTCTGAGGTACACTTTGTTTTTGGCGGCCGCTCTGTTGGCAAATGGATTCAATGGTCAAATGCATCGTTTATCAAAAAGGGCGAAGAAAAAACACTTACGCGTCACCTATGTAAATACCAGGATACACTTCATCACAGTCAACATCATGAATGGCACATTCGGCTCTCCGAAATCCAGGCAATGGTCTGCATGGGGTCGCCGAATAATGAAGTACCCTTTGTAGTTGGCGTCCTGTCGTTTGATCTGACAGCTCCATTCTACTTGGTTGCTATAAAAGACACAACAATATAGTTTATCACGCCTCAGCTACCAATAAGCACATATAAGTCTATGACTATAAACGTGGTTCATTACATTCTTCAAAAAATTCAGTTTTTCTTCGCAGATCCGTCAAGTAAGTATATCTTTACCTCCTGCTATACTATATACATTTAAAATGAGCACATTTTTCACTGACCTTGATGCCTTTCACTTGCCAAGATGGGAAGCAGCTTAGAATATTCTGCATTATTCAATTCACTTTATGTGTCTATGTGATCCAGATCCCTAGTCCACGCCCTAGTCAGATTAGAGAACGAACAGCGTATTTCTGTGGTATTTTTAAGAGCACGCTTCTGCTCGGACCTGTTATCTTTTTTTTCTAATTTTTTTGCTGAACTTCACGTGGAACGAGGCACAAAATTTTGTTTACGTATTCGCCCGTATGTATACTCGTAGTTAGCTTTTATACATATTTGCTAGTTGAGCAATAAGAGCTTGATTGGCACAGACCATGTGGCCTAAAAATAGTAACGCATACGTATTTGAAATGAAATCGAAAGCGAGAGACTTGGCGTGATGAAAATAATTTTGAAAATGAATTCCTTGCCTTGGCATTGGTGTGCTATCACCTGCGGAATTCAAAATTTCCTGCTCTTTATTGGGATTGAGATTTTTATTCAGATCATTAGAACGTATCCGGTATTAGATACTAATTTTGGAAACATTATCTTAATATGCGCTCACGCCCCAACGGAAGAAAAGGACGATCGACTCAAAGAAGAACTCTACGATCTCCTAGATAGAACCCAATGCCCAATGTCTCAGCTACGACACAAAAATAGTTTTAGGAAATTTTAATGCAAAACTGGGCAAACAGGACATATTTGAGTCGATCATAGGAAAGCATAGCCTCCATAACACCACTTCCGACAACGGACTTAGGCTAATCGATTTCCTAACGGGGCTTAACAAGGGTACCTGGCGGTCTTCTGATCAATCAGCCACCAACAAGATTGATCACATTGCGATCGACGCCAGACACTCCTCCAGTATTCTCGACGTACGAACCTTCCGAGGGGCCAACATCGACCCGGACCACTACCTTGTTGTAGCCAAGGTACGAATGAGAATATCAAGAATGCTTAGGAATCGAGTAGGACAACCTATCCTCGAAGCTCTCCCAGAATCCGCCCACGGCAGCACAAACAATAGAGCAGGAATGGGCGCATCTAACATGATACTCGACCTTACACCACTCGATATTTTCGGCAAGCAAATTGCTACACAAGCGGCCATTGGACTTAAAGCAAACTCGAACTGATCGAGCTATGTCACTGGCTACTCCTCCATCCTGAATAACAGGTCAACTATGGCAGAAAACCTGGACCTCACAGAACCCACCACAGTCTTAGAAAAAAACTTTACAACGACCTACCCGGACAGACAAAACTGACTCGCCAGACTCAACCTCGCAGAAACTGCGTAGACTTCTATACTGACGGGTCTAAAACCAAAGACGGGGTGGGTAGTGGAGTATTCTGTAAACAACTTAAGCTGAACAAAGCTCTAAAACTACCAAATCACTGCAGCGTTCTCCAGGCGGAACTATTGGCAATAAAAGAGGCTTTGTCTTGGCTGAAGTGAAACGTGATATCCACCACGGATATCCGCATTCTCACGGATAGCCAAGCAGCCTTAAAGTCGTTGGAGTCCTATGTGTACACATCAAAAACTAGTCTCGACTGTAGCCTATCTCTTAACGAGATAGCCGAACAGTTCAACATACAACTTATCTGGGTACCGGGACACAGCGACATTCCAGGAAACGAAAGAGCCCACACACTCGCCAAACAAGGAACGACGCTACAATCAATCGTGGCTTGTGAGTGTATACCCTTTGCAACCATTAAACACAATCTTATCAATCTCGCCAGGGCCGAGACGAACCGGAGATGGACTCAGGGACATACCTGCCTCACCACCAGGCAAATCTGTCCCTGGCTCAACAGTCAACGGACTAAGAGTATTATCTCCCTAAAAAGAACTGACATCCATAAAGTCATCGGTGTCATCACTGGACACTGCCTTATTGGCAGTCACGCGCAAAAACTAGGTATAACTCCGAATGATTTTTGCAGGAGCTGTCTAGACGAGGAGGAGGTCGAATCCATTTATCACCTTCTCTGCGCCTGCCCGGCATTCTGCACAATCAGGAAGCGATACCTAGGATCTTACTTCCTTAACGATCTGACCGAAGTTCAGCAAGTAGGGATATCTGATCTTCTTAACTTCTTAAGGAGCACGAAATGGTTCCACGAATAGGGGGCTAAACCCCCTCGTAGCTGCACAACGGGCCTCCCTGGCCTATGTGTGTTCTTCTTATTTTCTTTTTGAGAAGGCTACGGTCCTACCTACCTATCTACCTAATGGGCGCATTGCCAGAGCGCCGCCAGAGGCGCTGCCTCAGAGGTGCTGAGTTTCAAACCGCCACCACCTAGAAACCCCTGGTTCGATGAACAATGGGAACAAGCCCATGCAGCAAAACAAGCGGCATATAAAGCCATTCTGCAACGACGGACGAGAGTTGCTCGCGAAATTTATGAGCAGAAGAGAAGAGAGGAACACACGCTTTTCAGAGGAAAGAAGAGAGAACACGGAAAGCGTGAGATCGAGGAGATGGAGAGATGCTTCCGCAAGAATAACGCCCGGAAGTTTTAAAATAAGGTAAAACGAACGTGCCATGGCTAAAAAGCTAGAGCGGTGGCCTGCAGGAATGAATATGGAGAACTGGTAGTAGAATCACGGGTTGCTGAGGATTTAGAATGACCACTTCTGCAGATTGTATAACGGCGACGACAGACAAGATACCACTGTCGGGCCGAACGATCCGTTCTTAATGGACGACGATGTAAGAGAATTCCGTCCACCCGACCTAGACGAAGTCGAAATAGCGATATCGCGACTTGAGTCTAATAAAGCCGCGGGCGCATAGTTTCTTAAGGCGGCTGGAGATGAGCTGGTAAGGTGCATGCACCATCTCATTTGCAAGGTATGGTCGGAGGAGAGCATGTCCGACGAATGGAATCTTAGCATCGTTTGCCCGGTCCATAAGAAAGGAGATCCCTATACTTGCGCCAACTATAGGGGAATAAGTCTCCTTAACATCGCATACAAAATCTTCTCCGCCGTATTGTGTGAACTCCTGAAACCGTTTGTGGATAACCTGATCGGCTCTTATCAGTTTGGTTTCAGGCCAGGTAAATCCACAATAGACCAAATATTTACGCTATGGCGGATCTTGGAGAAGACCCAGGAATACCAAATCGACACTTACCACTTCTTCGTCGATTTCAAGGCTGCATATGACAGCGTGCATAGAGATGAGCTATACAAAGCCATGTCTAGTTTTAACATCCCCGCCAAACTCGTCCGGCTGTGCAGGATGACAATGGAGAATTCTCGCTACATTAAGGTTGGTGATGAGCAAACCGAGACCTTTGATGTTAAAAAAGGATTTAGGCGAGGTGACGCGCTGTCATGCAACTTTTTCAACATCTTGCTTGAAAAGATCGTGCAAGAGTCACTGGCCAACACAAGAGGTACGATTTATTTCAAGTCTACGCAATTGCTTGCATACGCCGACGACATTGACGTGATTGGACGGACACAGCGAGACGTCAACGAGGGCTTTGTAAGCATTGAGGTAGAAGCGGCTAAGATGGGTCTCAAGGTTAATGAGGGTGCCACCAAATATCTGCTTTTATCTAAAAGAGACGCGCAACACCGACGTATTGGGCTAACAGTGACTAAGATATTACGGCTATTAGTATCGAGGGCAGCAACATCAACGATAGGGGTGAGTCACTAAGAATAGACAAGAAGTTCTGGATGTAACTTTTGCATCGCAGGACATTGTCGACAAAGTCAGGGAATGGAAAGTCCTAAAGAGCACTCCCTCTCTGACCATCGTTACATTCAATTCAACATATACGGCCACTTCAGTGCCCAAGCTCCCTTCAGGAACTACAGGAGAACTGATTGGCAAAAATACAGAACCCATGTTGAACCCTACCTAGGACAAAACACCCTACCTATCCGCACAACTCGGAATTGGACAGCTTAGTAAATGAGCTAACAGGAGCTCTCAACAGAGCACTATCTAAATCTTGTGCAGTTAGCACCGCCAGAGGCAAACCCAAAGCCCCTTGGTGGAATAAAGAGATAGTATCTCTTAGGGAAGAGAGCAGAAAGCTCTTTAACAAAGCAAAATGTACCCGCTTACAAGAGGATTGGGACCTCTATAAGGAGGCACTTAAATTATTCAAAGCAGCGACCAGGAAGGCCAAAAGGCAATCATGGAAGAACTACTGCGCAAATATCAAGGCGGTCTCCGAAGCTTCAAGAATAAGGAAGATTGTGGGTTCGGCCCCGTACAGCCCAAACCACCTAATACAGAATGATAGTTCCTGGAAGACCCCAAGCAAGAAAGCCTTGAAACTTCTTCTGAACGCACCCTTTCCGGGCAGTAGTGGTTCGGCTATGACACCTCCTCAAGTCATCCGGCCGCGAACATCCTCCTTCGACCGTGCTCCCATCCTGGTAAACAAAAATATTGTTCTCTGGATTTTAAAAAGTTTTGAACCTTACAAGTCTCCAGGACCGGATGGGATCATACCAGCGGAGCTCCAGCAGATAGCAGATCTCACCCTTTCCTGGCTTATGGTAATATATAAGAGTTGCCTCTCCTTATCCTATATCCACAGCAAGTGGAAGGTAACCAAAGTCATTTTCATACCTAAGGCAGGCAAAATCTCCCACACGTATGCAAATGACTTGAGGCCTATTAGTCTCATTTCTTTTCTACTAAAAACTCTAGACGCACGCATCCGATACAACTATATCTCAGGACCTAGTACTGAACCCAATTAATAATCAAAGATCAGGCTAAATACCTAGACCTAGTCCTTGACAGGAGGCTGAATTGGGAACCCAACTTTCTTGATCGTGTCAAGAAAGTAACCACTGCCCTCTACAGCTGTAAAAAAGTGGTGGGCAAAAAGTGGGATCTCCAACCAAGCATTATGTACTAGTTCTATACAGCAGTCATACGGCCCATCCTCCTGTACGGCATCGTAGTCTGGTGGACTGCTCTGGACAAGGCAGTCTATCGTAACCTTCTGGGGAAAGTACAAAGATCGGCCAGCTTATATACATATAAGTGGAGCAATTAGATCAACCCCCACGGAGGCCCTAAATATTCTACTACATTTTCCACCATTGGACCTCTTCAGCAAGCAAGCTGCTGCCTGCGCGGCCCTACGGATTAGGGGCATAGGAAAAAGGCCCACATCACATCAAGGCCATACTAGCATTTTTAATCACTTCGAAGTACTCATGGACACAGACTATATCATCCCGCAGAATGTGTTCACTAAGAACTTCGAAGTTGTCTTTCCATCCAGGGAGGAATGAGCTGAAGGGAAAGTCATATCGAAGGACTCGATTTCCCTTTACACCGATGGCTCCAAGATGGAGACGAGTGTAGGTAGTGGAGTCTTCTCCAAGGAACTTAACCTCACGCTATAATTTAGACTCTCAAATCACTACAGTGTGTACCAAGCAGAAATAACAACGATAACGGAGGCCCTTGCATGGCTTAGGATCAATGTAATATCCGCTAAGGATACTATCATTTCCACGGACAGCCAATCTGCAATAAAATTCCTGGCCGCGGTAACCCACAAATCAAACCTAACTGCCGCCTATCTCTAGACGAGATGGCTGAACAATTCAACATTAAAATACTGTGGGTTCCCGGGTGTAGGGATATTCCAGGAAACTGCGCGGCCGGCGAACTCGTAAAGTTAGGGTCAAGCACACTCAGTCTTCCTACCCTCGGGTACCTATAAACACCAATAAGTATGGTAAAGCACATGATAAAACTTCGAACGTTAGAGGCTTACAACCTCCAATGGAATGAAAGTAATATCGGCTTTATCACTAAACAAATCTGGCATAAGCTAACGTAGGACGAACTAGGAACCTTGTGGCAACCAAAAGGGCAACCCTAAGCACTCTAGTGGGTGTCATTATAAGTCACTGCATCATTGGAGAACACGCCGCCAGACTTCTGCCACGGCTGCATGGATGAGGAGCAAGAGGAATCGATACATTACCTCCTCTGGAGGATCTACCTCGGCGTACCCTTCTATGAAAACTTAAGTGAGCTGGCAGACCTAAAAATAGCTCAACTCCATCGCTTCATTAGAAGCACCGATTGGTTCTCAGGTAGCGGATCAAGGTAACATGATCCATGTAGTATTACAATGGGGGTGGCCGTGGTGCAGTGGTTAACATCATCGACCGCCAAGCGGAAGGTTTATGGTTCAAATACGCTTCATAGCCAAGAAAAAGTAATTCCTATACGGACAAAAAGTATGCAACGCAGTTGTGAATGGGAAGATCAGACGTACGTGCAGGCATAACACTCACAGTATATGGTCAACCGAAATTCATCCTCTGCGTATGCAATACTAAAGTGCTTGAACGAATTACTACGGACTATAACCAACGCGAAATTTGGTCGGCTTTCGTCCTATATAGGTCTAGGACAACCACCACTGTGAGTAGTGAACGAACATCAACGACCCCAACCGTTCGGGTTGTGTGTGTCACCACATCATAAGAGTATATAAAAACTCTTGAACCTGCGCGAGTCTCTAAAAAAAAAAAATGGGCCTACGACTTACCTACCTAACCTAACCTAGTATTAAATCGCATTGGACCATCTTGCCACTATATTCACATTAAAGCGTCACCATTTCCCCCCGATGATCAGTATGTGTCATTTCGCTGAAGTGTAAACAACAATCATTCTTTGTGGTCTAAACATGACAACATACATATATATATATGTGCCAACAAAACAACATTTGTAGGAAGCGCTGCGGAGCGCATATGAGCAACATGTCCCATCAATAAAAACGTGTGAGTGTTGGTTCTGACGCTTCAAAAGTGACGATTTTGACACCAGTGACAAAGAACGCGATGAGAGGCCAGTAAAGTTTGAAGACGTGAGTTGGAGACATTATCGGACCAATATCCATGAAAAGCTCAAGAGGAGTTCGCTGAAACTTTGGGTCCCTTAACAAGCGACTTCAAACCGTTTCAAAGCCATGTGCAAAAACAATGACATTAGGCTCCGCTTGAACTCAATTGTTTAAGTGCGAACGAACAATTGCTCCAAAGACAAAATCGGATGGGTCTTTGCATCGAATAGTGAGTGGATCTACTACGACAATCCAAAGCGCTAAGAAATCGTGGAGTAAGCTCGGCCATGCGTCAAGTCCAATGGCCGACTGGTGGGATAAGCCCGAAATGAAATATTATTACAATAATTGATGCAATTAAGCCGAGCATTGAAGCTTAAACGTCCCCAATATGCCAAAACAAATGACAACGTGATCTTTGAGCACGTCAACGCTCGACCACTTTTCTTTAAAGTCGTCAAGGAAACTTTGAAAGCACTTAATGTTGGTGTCCTACTCCATTCGCATATTCTCCAGGCAATGCTTCTTCGGACTGGCCGAGCAGCACTTCAATTCTTACGAAGAAGCCAAAAATTGGGTCGATTTTTGGATCGCCCCAAAAGACGAGAAATGGACGAGGAAAGATGGTCTAAGGTAGTAGAACGGGACGAGCTCACTTACTTACTTAGGTGGCGCTACAGCTCGGGTGGGCCAGGACCTCAACCAATATGCCTTTCCCACCGGCAGGATCTCTGGCCAGCTGTTTCAGTGCCGCACACCCAGTTGGTTGTCCTTTTCCACCTATGTACATATGTGCGCCACCCTAGATACAGCCGTCTTCTGCTGCGTCGTCCATTGGGGTTCAATGCGAAGACTCTTCGGGCTGGAGCTTAGGTGTCAATTCGCTATACGCGGCTCTACCATCTTAGACGTTGTGTCCGTAGACGACTGACCAGGCAGATGTCGCTGTACAGTCCATAGAGTTCGGGGTTGAATCTTCCCCTCTACTCTCCGTCAACACAAACAGGACCAAAGATTGTAAGCTGAATTTTCCTCTCGAAGCGTTCAAATGCCTCCTGATCCATTTTTGTACTGCATCTGCGCCATAAAGTAGGCCCAGGATGATTAAGGCTTTGAAGAGAGTCACCCAAAGAAATAGTGGTTAGCAAGAGTTATTCTGCGTCTAATTTCAGCGCTCACGCTGTTGAGCGTCTTTTTGACGTGATAACGTCTTATAAATCGATGAACACTGGCTGCACGTACAAAAAAGTATGACTCATTGTCACGTTCCGCCTGAGCTGAGCGTGCAAGCGAGAGCGCGAAACAAGAGATAGAGAGGCATCTATCTTGCCTATGGGATAGAATTTTGTTTGCATACTTCTTCTTCTTTGGTGGCGTTACAGCCCATGAAGGACCAGAGCCAAGCTTCTCTCAGTCACCCATGTTGTGTGTAATTTATTCTTCACACAGGTGAAAGGGACCTACAGTTTAATGCCGATTCCGAACGGCGTGAGTCGAGAAGCGATGAATTAGATATACTTTTAGGAGTAATCCAGGTGATACATATGTACATACATGCATACACTCTAATTCTGTTCTTAGGTCACAAATACGATTCCGATGAATCCGTGTGAAAAAGCCTGAAGTTTGTTTGTTGGATATACATACATATATACATATGTACATATGTACATACATATGCATGTGCCAATTTCCAAATCGAAAAAAATTCTCACAGCCAATTACTCATGAACGAAAAAAATTCTCACAGCCAATTACTCATGAACGCGTGCGTTTAATAATTGCTCGTTGGGTAGCGCACACTCACGAGTAGCTCATGATTGTTTGCGTTTCCATACCAAACCACAACACTGTCCGAGCAATCTCAGATGTATCGGCTGTCGTCCGAATACCGTAATCAGGCAGCGTTGGGTGCGGTTAGTATTTAGATGGTGGACAGCTTGGGAACACCGCGTGTTGTTCATTTTTCATCAATGTTTTCTAATGACGTTATCACCTAAAATAATCGTCCGTAAACCGACTTTACAGACAACCAACATTTTTTTATGACAAAATATTGTTAGGTTTTGCCCCTCGTTTTCAGATCGCCCTCAGATCCACTTTAGCCACGGCTAGAGAATGTGATGGGCAATACATACATACACTGTACCAATTACACTGAATAAAGCTTCAGAATTAGGAAAAAATCCTCAAAATTTATTTGTACACCTAATACACTGTAAAATGGTAAGTGTTTAACACACCAAAAGGTGTGAGAGGTTGAATGTCATTGTTTTTTGGTGGCTGCGGACATTAAAATTTTAACTCGGATCACTGGGTTGAGAGACCAGCGTGTTAACGATTACGCCATGGATCGATCCTACTCGCAAACTACTTTCTGGCAAGGTTGCATATAGTTGGGGAATTTCCCTTTTGTTTAATTGATTGATCCAAAGTGTGTAAAGTATTAATAAATGTGTCGCTACAACACACTTAAGGTGTCATTAAAGTTTTTATTCGTGACACGTAAATAGAACGTGTTATAGTTTTAACACGGATGAGTTTCTTAATTTTAAAGATCAAACGTGTTAAATGACACATTTAATCTAAAAGTCTGTCGAAAGACACACTTGCTTCGTGTTGTTTATCACACTAGCAATTCGGTGTAAGGGCATCGAATCGAACAAATTTTTTTTTGAATGGGCGTTACAGCCCATGAAGGACCAGAGCCAAACTTCTCTCAATCACCCATGTTGTGTGTGATTTTATTATTCAGGAAAGGGTCCTACAATTTAATGCCGAGAGTCGAGAAGCTTTTTCATGGCAAGTTTACTACGGAGGGTTTTGCCAGTACCCCGCCGAGGAGGAGCGTTGCGAAATAAACATTCGATAGCGTTGGTGTTATCGGGATCCGAACTCGTCCATCGTGCGCCAGAGTCCAACACACTAACCACTGCGCCAGGGCGTCCTCGATTCGAACAAATGCACACTAGAAAGTTATGGACACTTTCGAATGAATATCTAAATTCTTCGCGCAATCTTTATCCGATTTTAGTATAAATGGGTCATAGAAAGAGGATTAAATCACAAACTGCGTCGACTATCTAAGATGGGTAGGCCCTCAGTGCAGTGAAAATAAGATATTAACTCAAGCACACAATGTGGAGGACTTTCGCCCTTCAGGAGTAGACTCAGATTCATCTCTATTTACAGTCACCGAGAGCACGTATGTATGTAGGTATCTGCTTAACGCAATAGTAGATAGCTAGTATATCCATGTAAGTTTGACTGTACAGATAGTAGATATTGATTATTTTTAGTAAGCAACAAAAATAAAGGAAAGAATAAGGGAATGGACATTTTTGCAGTTCTCATTTCTTTTCGTATTCTTCCCTTTCAAGACGTCCGGACCAGGAGAATGAATTACATAAGCACGCACCACCTCTATATTGATTTTAGGTTCGCGTACGACACTGTTTACATAGACAAGCTGTATAGTTTCGGTTTCCTTGGAAACTCGACGTCTATGCATGACGTTGATAAAAAGGGCTTGCTACTGCGTCAAGGTCAGCAGCAACCTCATCGAAATCCCCCTAGTGTCAGCAGATTCGTAAAATATTATGCGAGATTTTTTGGCACACAACGGGTGGACATGTCACAGTGTAAGGCGATGGTAAATGCTTTAATGAAAGGACTTTATGAGAACAAGACTAGTGAAGCGGTCAGGTTACTTGCAAGCATCTTATTGACCTTATAGACTCTACTTAATGGCATGGAGTTCACACTACGTATTGTTTGTAGACACATAAAATAGAAATAGCCTTTAGCCAATTAAAAGAAATTAACATAAAGCTTCACACCATAGCAGGGGTTGATTCTAAGAATATTGTGGTGAAATGTACCTTCATATGACCACATGACGTGCATTATTGTTGAGATTAACGCGCACATGGAAAGACTGTATAGAAGTCCGCTTAAGGTTAGAAGCCTTTCAAGTTATGAGAAAGCATACAACCACCTGAGCACAGGGGGGATACATATGTACCTACACGTATAGTATGTAACAGCGTCACTTGAGAACGATTTACTTAGGTTTTAATCAAGATGATTAATTCTGCTTTCATTAGCTTGCTTGTGAGTTGACTGGCATTGGTTAGGAAAATATGGTTCAAGGAGAAGGTACACAGTATGCGTATGGAGTGGATTTGAACTACTTACTTACTTATCAGGCCTGCGATCCATGAAGGATCTGAGCCTGAGCTATAGCTGCCTTCCATCCTTGACGGTCCCGGGCACGCTGCTTCCAGTTGTCAAGACCAAGATGTCTTACATCCGCGATTACTTGGTCTTTATACCGGAGGTTCGGTCTTCCTCTTCTTCTCGAACCAGGAGGCTCGGAGTCGAAGACCCTCTTAGCTGAAGCATTGATGTTCATGCGCTCGATGTGGCCGAGCCAGTGTAGTCGACGGATCCTTGCCTTCCGGACTACATCCACATCTTGGTACAGCTCGTAGAGTTCGCAGTTGTGTCTTCTTCTCCATTCACCTTCCTCACAGACAGGACTAAATATCCGGCGCAGAATTTTTCTTTCCAAAGAACCCAAAATCAGCTCCGCTGTCCTGCTTATCGTCCAGCTTTCGGCTCCGTACAGCAAGACTGGCAGAATGAGCGTTTCGCAAAGCATGACTTTGGTCTTTCGAGTGAGGAGTTTTGACCCGAGTTGTTTGGACAAGCTGAAGTAGCAGCGGTTGCCAAGGGCGATTCTATGCCGGATCTCCACTGTGGTGTCATTTGTGGAATTTACGTTTGCCTCGAGGTAGACGAACTCCTTAACTACCTCGAAGTTGTAGCTGTCAATTGTTATATTTTGTCCCAGGTGGTGAGCGACGGATTGGTTTTTGCTTGACAGCATGTATTTCGTTTTGTCCTCATTGATCTTAAGACCAACTCGTTTCGCCTGTTCTTCAATCGGCGTGAATGCTTCCACAATGCCACGGCGAGAACACGCGATGATGTCGATATCATCCGCGTATCCCAGCAGCTGGATGGACTTGTAAAAGATAGTGCCTTCCCTGTTGACGCCTGCCCGTCGCACTATCTGCTCCAGCACCAGGTTGAAGAAGTCACATGACAGCGCATCTCCTTGCCGAAATCCGGTGCATGTTTCGAATGGTTCCGAGGTCCTAGAACCGAGTTGCACGGTGCATCGCGTGTTTTTTAGCGTGGCGCGACACAACTGGATCAGTTTTACCGCGATCCCGAATTCGGCCATCGCACCAAACAGTTCTCCACGATGAATGCTGTCGTATGCGGCTTTGAAATCGATGAAAAGATGGTGTGTATCGATTCGAAACTCGTTGGTCTTTTCCAGGATTTGTCGAAGTGTAAAAATTTGGTCTATAGTCGATTTGCCGGGCCGGAAGCCGCACTGGTAGCTGCCGATTAGTGCGGTGCAAAATGGTTTTAGACGTTCACACAATACTCTGGACAGGATCTTGTATGCGACATTGAGCAGGGATATACCTCTATAGTTCTTACAAGAGGTAGGATCGCCTTTTTTGTGGGTGGGGCCAATAGAGCTGGTATTCCAGTCGTCGGGCAGGCTTTCATCTTCCTAAATTCTGCAGATGGTCTGGTGCATGCTCCCTACCAGCACATCGCCGCCAGCCTTGAAGAGCTCTGGTGGCAAGCCATCTGCGCCTGCGGCCTTGTTGTTCTTCAGCTTCTGAATAGCTATGCCGACTTCTTCGATGCTGGGTGGGAGGACTACTTCAGCGGCTGGAGTTGGGATTTCCTCGGTCCCTACCACTCTCTCTTGGTTATGCTCGTTAACCAGCTGCTGGAAATGCTGCTTAAATACATCCACTATTCCCTACGGGTCGGTGACAAGATTACCCTCGCTGTTTCGAAGAGCCTGGGTGCCCTATTTGAAGCCTCCTGCAAGGCGTTTGGCTTTCTTGTAAAAGGCTCGTGTTTTATGTTTATCCCTAGACTCCTCGATATCCTTGAGCTGGGAGGCTGCAAAGATTCTTTTCTTTTGTCGCAGTAGTTTTTTCTCCTCCCTTCTTCTGGCTCGGTACGCTTCTTGCGCTGCCATGGTTTTCCTCTGCAGCGCCTTTTGGTTCGCCTCGTCGGTTGCTGCCTTTTTCTGCTCACACTCGCCATCATACCACGGGTTTCTTGTCGGGGGTGGTAGGTATCCTAAGGTGGTTTCAGCTACTTCCTGAATGGCTGAGCGGCAATGCAGCCACATTTTTTTTTGGCATTTGTGTTCGACGTAGGCATACCGTAGAGTCTTTCGCTCAGCTGCTCCCTGTAGACTCTGGCAACCTCCGGTGTTCTCAGGCGCCCAATGTCGAACCTCCTCCTGATGGGCTGGTGCAGCTTTCTGACATTGGACAGTCGAGCTCTGAATCTTGCTGCTACGAGGAAGAGGTCAGAGTCCAAGTTTGCCCCTCTGAATGTTCGCACATCCAGGATGTTTGACGAGTGCCTTGCGTCAATGAGCACATGGTCGATTTGGAGTGGATTTGAATGCGCTCCAAAAATACAAGTGTTTATATGCACAAGGATGTGGATCAAATCGATATGGTGCTACTGAAGTTGAAATCACACTTTTCCCTTGCGGATTGGAGGAATATTTTAATCACTGCGTCCGGGATTCAGACTCTAATCACCACGAACCGGGTTAGTTTGCATTCTTACTACTTCACACACTTTTCAGATATGTTAACATGCTCCACATGCATATAACGTGCGCAATATGAATGTGATGTGCACTTTCCGCTTGGGTACGATTCTCCTTTAGGACAACATCCATCTCAAAATGAAACTACTGCTCAAGATACTCGTTCGTCCATATTTAAATGCCATAAATGAGAATGCTAACACCCATATCATACGTATGTAGGTATATAGGACGGGCATGCGATTACAGGAAGAGTAAAAGAACAAATTACGAAAACAGACAATTTTCAAATACAGAATGATGCATTAAAAATCTCATGCAAATACACTGCGAACCAACCTGGTTTAGGTAGTCGAACATGAGCTGAAAATATAGCGTTTTCATTAGTACATGTTGATTTGTTTATTGAAATCAGGACGATAACCACTGTAATTTGCACACGAACAACAAGAATACGAAAAACACATGTTCAGATACGTAGATACATATGAGCACACTACATTATATGTAGATTTCATGGAGTACTTTGGCTGATTGACATACTAATTCTAAAGTCGCAGTGAATTTTGTGCTTATCCGACTGTATCAAACCGGGATGCATTAATTCGATATCTATTCTCCATACTTACCGAAGCATTCAGTTTCCCATTTTCGGGTTGCTATAGCATCATAGCACCCAATCGTACTCATCGTATAGTGCTATTCCTAAAATAGACTGATTAATTGCTGTCAGGATTCATGCCTCACTGGGCACATCAATCGGATTGCGCTCTTGTGTCAAACCAATGATCGTTATTTGTACTCGATACTCGTACACGTATCCGTATGTATCATGTCACGAAAAAAGAACAAAAAAAAATTTTCACTTTTGCTGTCGCTGGCGTATGGGAAATCAAGGACATTGAGAAGTAGATCATCAACAGGTGAAGTCATGTACACGCATCTGTATCGCTCGAAGACAAGACAATCCGAGAATCTATCTACTCGTATCGGCCGTCGAAGTTCAAACTAACAAACACTTTGGTACATATTTTCATTGTTGCCCAATTCCGTGGGCTAAAATTAGAACGATTTGCAAGGTTTTTTGGCCATTGGCCAAAAATACATGATATCAAAACTAGCCGATGGAAACGATGCGGTATATGGATATCTTACTCATATCATCATATAAATAGACTTGTAGATAGGTGGTGAAGTGTCATCATCCACGTGAATGTGTGGTATTTGGCGCTCAACTTGCTCCTTGAGACATTCCGTTGGCATAGAGAAAAATCGAATATTTATCGTAAGCACCATAGGGGAGAGGAACATTATCTGGGTAAGGGGCTAAGTTAAAAATCGTGACGATGATGAACGATTTGTTCATCTGTTGTCATCGTACAATAAAGCGATTGATACGATCGATCTAAATTGTCTCGTGCATGTCAAGTACTTGTGGGGGATTAGTAAGTACAAGTCTCGGCATAGGAGAGATATGCAATCATACTTCTAATTCAGGTCATTCTTATCTTTTCCACTCATATGCTTAGATAAGAAGTATAGTACATTGCCACTCCACCGGAAACCTGTCTCCGTCGCAGTACTACTTGAATTCCGAATAGTCAGTCAACTCTTGTTGGTAATATGAAACCCGAGTGCAGAATTACTTGTCTCCTGCTCAAACCAACGTGCTTGAATAAAACTGACGACTCATCGCCATTGTATCGATACGAATATCCACAAATTCACTTTTAGCCATTTCCATGTGGACGCCATGACCGGACGTAATATGAACTGCATCAGGTTGCAATTTAAGAAATGCTTGCAAATAGGAGCTGCTATTGAAGTAATACTACCTGTAGGTACTGTAATCTGTACTTTACTCTCATACGATGAAAATACTTTCGAGTCAGTTTATACTAAATATATAATCAACCGCATCGACATGTGAAACAGCTCATCTGGCATGAATTGCTGACGCTATAGCTATTGCATAAAGTAAATTAATCAAAGCTCCTGCATAGCGTGCCGCACTTATTCTTAGAACTCAGTGTACCTAACGAGGTATGTGCGAGTTTAACGCATTAGTCATACTCTTAATAGATTCGTGCTAATTTCACGAGCCATAAAGTGTAAGGTGTTTACGATATGCACTTGTGTACCAAGTGCTTGCTTATGCGCATATATTATATTCTAAAGTCAGACGGACGGACTACTAACAGGGGTCAACTCCTCCATTCGAAAACCTAAGGGCAGGCAAAGTCTATAAAAGACATCTGTACATGGTAGATCGTTACGTGACTGTTGGGTAAACTAAAATCTGGTTACGGGTAACCGCTCGATGAAGATTTAGCCTTCGTTTCGAAAGGACGCACGTATGTACATATGTATGTATGTACATGCACTTGGATAAGGATATAAGCAGACTCTGATTACCAACCAGTCCATATGTACATATCGTATACATATGTATGTACAGTGTACTGATTAAGATTGCCCGATTATGTTGTGGTAATTTAGAAGAACGTTATATAATAAACATGCCTGGGTACGTACCTACATAGATACATTACAGGTTATGGATACAAACAATGACAACAAAATAGCAAGCAAGATATCCTCAGTCTACACAACCTTGACAATGCATCGCTGCACAAACCACCACAGAAGGGATGTGATCTCGAAAATATTTTAAATGGAAATTAGTTGGCCTCCAACCGACAAGGATGAGGTGGAAAAATAAATATAATGCAACCCTATGCTGTTGCCTATTACAATTTTTCCGCCCAACCACCCACCACCCTCTACTTTTCGAATCCACTCGAGTCTCAAGCTCGTAGGTAGTTCCTGGAGAAATTGATTGTACTGCCGAAATCTAGGTTATCAGGGCATTTGTTCAAGGCGAAAATGCAAAAGTGCCTACTATCTGTTGGTGGTAAGTTTAATCCTGAAAAACCTTTAAACTTACTGATTGCTATTGCCGTTTCTGAGTGTTCCAATATTATTGGCGCGAAAGAATGCAAGCACACAAAGTAGTACAGAACATGGACGACACTCGTAGTTATACAATAAAAACGAAGTATTCAATGCACATACCGTATATCTCCATGACATTTCAAAGCCTTTTGTTCTGTTCCACTCCTGGACTGTATTTCTCACAAGCAATAGACGTTGAATGGATCGTCCTTGAAATGTGGTACAACGCGAAACGAAAAAACAACAAAAAAAAAAAAAAACAAAATATTAATAAGCACACTATACTCCGCAAATCAATGCGATTCGATAAGTATCTATCGAGTGGTAAGGGCAAGACGCAAATAGAAAAATACGAAATAGATTGCGGAAACAATTCGCGAGACCGTTTTCAAGCCCGCAACGTTTTCGATTCAACTAAAGGGGTTGACACTTGTCAATACATGTACCTAGTCTCGGAAAAACCGATTAACTTAGCTTTCGTATATACTTCGTGAAACTACGCGAATAGCGTTGTGTGGAAGCGTTGGCGTTGGCTATATGAGCTACAACAGACGCCGTGATGCCTATAGCTACGTAGGTGTGCGATTCTATCTAAAAGAACCTACAAAGTGAGAAAAGCACTAAACAGTATTTGTGGATCGCATTCGTAAAGGGGCGAGTAAAGCTTTCTTATGAATAAAGCTTGCATTTGAGTATGGAAATGTACCTATTGCTCCAACGTTCGCGCGGTATGAATGAATGTTTAGATGCTTTAGTGGAGTGCGGTGGACCTGGATCTAATTGTAAACTCGTCTGTTCATCGACCATCTTGCAATGTCAGCATCTACAACGTCATTTAATCTAGTATAGATGTAATAAGCTGTTATTTGCATCTCAAGGTCAAAAAAAAAAAAAAAAACTCGTCGCTTTGGAATTGGTGGATGGTAAGCCTACAATCACACGTACGTATCTGCACTGTATTTGTGTGGGTTGGAAGCTGGATGATGCTCCAAGGGGGGGAATCTCCGTTTCCACACTACATTTTCCTCTATCTACGTCACAGTAGTACGTAAGCGGATGGGAATGGCGTTCTACCATTGGATGGAGAGGTGTCCCTCACTTTCGAATTTCAAATGAGTCACAGTACTAACCTTGTTTTTTTGCTTTCGTGTTTAGATAGCAGCAATTGCATGCACTTTCATACGTAAACAAATTAACCGAAAATATCCTTTTTAATGAAAGTATTTCAAGTCGAAAGATTGGTTAATATTTCGCGAATATTGACGACTTTAAACTGATATCGAATGTAACTGAGAAGATGCTACACAGCAGTTCGTAATGGGAAATCAAAGAGAAACGAAAACTAGTCCGTACTCATCACTAGTACACTGGTGAGTTGCTACTAACTATTCGCAACAACTTCGACGTTGCGTTCGGATGGAGCTTTTTGCTCATGACTTTGTATAGAGATTTATTCGCTATTTATCTATTGCTATGGAGAATGTAATGCTCGTCTGGCTAGCTGCTATTTCAAAGACTATGGTGAAGGCAATGGCTTGTAGTAATGGAAAGGTTTGTCGCCTTTTAGGAGGATGTTGTTGTATCCTAAGTTGTGATGTTCTCATTTTCTGATTGAACATTTGTTTTGGATAGTTCTGAACATATGTAAGTATGTATATGGCACCAGCACATTGTCCTAGGACAGATGCTTAACTATTTATTGACAGCGATAGCCCAAAGAAGGAATAAGTGGCAGGAATACTAAATATGGTCTTAAAGAGGCAAAGACTATATTACTTATGCAGTTCTTTAAAAACCTTTAGCAGTACGTTGACATATGTACATACATATGTACGTATCTAGGTTGAATTAAAATAAAAAAAAAAATAAAAACGATAGAAAACTAAAATATAGCCCCCTCCCCCACTATTTTGCGAAGATACATATTTTGCCATATCCTGGAATCTACCAACTTGGTTTCAGGCCAGAAAAATCCACGATAGACCAAATATTCCTAAAGCGGCAGATCCTAGAGAAGACCCAAGTCGATACGCACCAGCTCTTACGTCGAGTTTAGGGCCGCATATGACATTGTTTATATGGACGAGCTCAAGGATATCGAGGAGTCTAGGGATAAACATAAAACACGAGCCTTTTACAAGAAAGCCAAAGGCCTTGCAGGAGGCTTCAAAAAGGGCACCCAGGCTCTTCGAAACTGCAGCATTTCCAGCAGCTGCTGAACGAGCATGACCAAGAGAGAGTGGTAGGGACCGAGGAAATCCCAACTCCAGCCGCTGAAGTAGTACTCCCACCCAGCATCGAAGAAGTCGGCACAGCTATTCGGAAGCCGAAGAACAACAAGGCCGCAGGCGCAGATGGCTTGCCATCAGAGCTCGTCAAGACTGGCGGCGATGTTCTGGTAGGGAACATGCACCAGATCATCTGCAGAATTTGGGAAGATGAAAGCATGCCCGACGACTGGAATACCAGCTCTATATGTCCCATCCACAAAAAAGGCGATCCTACCTTTTGCAAGAACTATAGAGGTATATCCCTGCTCAATGTCGCATACAAGATCCTGTCCAGAGTATTGTGTGAACGTCTAAAACCATTTTGCACCGCACTAATCGGCAGCTACCAGTGCGGCTTCCGGCTCGGCAAATCAACTATAGACCAAATTTTCACACTTCGACAAATCCTGGAAAAGACCTACGAGTTTCAAATCGATACACACCATCTTTTCATCGATTTCAAAGCCGCATACGACAGCATTCATCGTGGAGAACTGTTTGGTGCGATGGCCGAATTCGGGATCCCGGTAAAACTGATCCAGTTGTGTCGCGCCACGCTAAAAAACACGCGATGCACCGTGCAACTCGGTGTTAGGACCGCGGAACCATTCGAAACATGCACCGGATTTCGGCAAGGAGATGCGCTGTCATGAGACTTCTTCAACCTGGTGCTGGAGCAGATAGTGCGACGGGCAGGCGTCAACAGGGAAGGCACTATCTTTTACAAGTCCATCCAGCTGCTAGGATACGCGGATGATATCGACATTATCGCGTGTTCCCGCCGTGGCATTGTGGAAGCATTCACGGCGATTGAAGAACAGGCGAAACGAGTTGGTCTTAAGATCAATGAGGACAAAACGAAATACATGCTGTCAAGCAAAAACCAATCCGTCGCTCACCACCTGGGACAAAATATAACAATTGACAGCTACAATTTCGAGGTAGTTAAGGAGTTTGTCTACCTCGGGCCAAACGTAAATTCCGCAAATGACAACACCACAGTGGAGATCCGGAATAGAATCGCCCTTGGCAACCGCTGCTACTTCGGCTTGTCCAAGCAACTGGGGTCAAAACTCCTCACTCGGAAGACCAAAGTCATGCTTTACAAAACGCTCATTCTGCCAGTCTTGCTGTACGGAGCCGAAAGCTGGCCGATAAGCAGGACAGCGGAGTTGATTTTGGGTTCTTTCGAAAGAAAAATTCTGCGCCGGATATTTGGTCCTGTCTGTGAGGAAGGTGAATGGAGAACAAGACACAACTGCGAACTCTACGAGCTGTACCAAGATGTGGATGTAGTCCGGAAGGCAAGGATCCGTCGACTACACTGGCTCGGCCACATCGAGCGCATGGACATCAACGCTCCAGCTAAGAGGGTCTTCGACTCCGAGCCTCCTGGTTCGAGAAGAAGAGGAAGACCGAACCTCCGGTATAAAGACCAAGTATTCGCGGATGTAAGACATCTTGGTCTTGACAACTGGAAGCAGCGTGCCCGGGACCGTCAAGGATGGAAGGCAGCTATAGCTCAGGCTCAGATCCTCCATGGATTGCTGGCCTGATCAGTAAGTAAGTAAGTTGTATGAAAAAAAAAAAAAAAAAGCAGTATTGGTCGGTTGGGCTACGGCCTAGTAAGCCGTAACCGTAAAAAAAAAACACAAACTCCGAAACAGCCACAAGCCTCGGATATAACGGACCGGATTTATGTTGACGACCCTTGCAAAAAACGAAAAAAGGGCAATGATCTTCGGCTTTGTACGTGGAATGTTAGGTCCCTAAACAGGCCACGTGCAGCCGAACAACTTGCGGACGCCCTAGACCGCTATAAAGCGGACATCACCGCCATCCAGGAAATGCGATGGAATGGACCGGGCATAAAGCGGATGAAAAACTGCGATATTTACTACGGCGACTGCTATAGGGAGAGAGGGCAACGATTGTTTGGATGCGAATTTGTTGTTCGAGGTGGACTAAGGCAAAAAGTCCTAAGCTGTCGGCATGTGAGCGAACGCCTTATAACAATCCGTATCAAGGCAAAATTTTTTAACATCAGCCTGATCTGCGTCCACGCCCCCACGGAAGACAAGGATGACTCAGCCAAAGATGAGTTCTACGATCTCCTAGACAGAACGTATGCCCAATGTCCCAGCTATGACATCAAAATTGTACTAGGAGACTTCAATGCTAAGCTGGGTAAGGAAAGCATATTTGAACGAGTCATCGGCAAACATAGCCTACACGACACCACCTCCGATAACGGACACAGGCTGATTGATCTTGCTACGGGGCGAAATCTCCTTCTAGCCAGTACGCGCTTCCCGCACCCGATATACACAAAGGCACCTGGCGGTCTTTTGATCAATCGACTACCAACCAGATTGATCACATCGCGATCGACGTCAGACACTCCTCCACTATTCTTGATGTTCGAACTTTCCGAGGGGCTAACATCGACTCGGACCACTATCTTGTAGTAGCCAAGATGCGCTTACGGATATCACGAACGCAACGGAGCAGAGTAAGAATACAAAGTTACGACGTCGGAAAGCTGCTATCGCCAGAAACCGCTCGTGCTTTTACCGATCGCGTCTCCCTTAAGCTCTCAAATACACCTCAATCCCCCACGCTATCAATAGAACAGCAGTGGAGCCTTTGCAAACAAGCCCTGAAAAGCTCTGCATCCGAAGTTTTGGGTTTCAAGGCTCCACCACGAAGAAACACCTGGTTCGATGACGAGTGCAGGAGGATTCATACAGCGAAGCAGGATGCATATAAAACCTCGCTGCATAAAAGAACAAGGGCAGCTCGTGAGCTCTACGAGTTAAAAAGAAGGGAGGAGCATAAGCTTCTTAGAAGAAAGAAGAAAGAGCACGAGAAGCGCGCGATTGAGGATTTGGAGAGGTGTTACTGCAGGCGTGACGTTCGAAAGTTTTATCAACAGATAAAGCGAACATGCCAAGGTTATAAAGCCAGAACGGAAGCCTGCAGGGATGAGAACGGACACCTAGTATTAGAACCGCAGTCGATGCTGAGAATATGGAAAAACCACTTCTGCAGACTGTATAACGGCGATGTTAGTCAATATACCGCTGTCAGGCAGAATGGTCCATTTCTAATCGACGGAGACCGCAGAGAACTCTGTCCCCTGAACTCGACGAAGTTAAGATTGCCACATCGAAGCTCAAGTCGAATTAAGCTGCTGGCGCAGACGGACTGTCTGCTGAGCTCATCAAGGCAGCTGGGGATGACCTGGTTGGGAACATGCACCAGCTCATCCGTAAGATATGGTTAGAGAAAAGCATGCCCGAGGAATGGAGTCTCAGCATCGTATGCCCGATCCACAAGAAAGGAGACCCCTCTGATTGCGCCAGCTATAGAGGAGTAAGTCTCCTTAACATCGCCTACAAAATCTTCTCTGCCGTTTCGTGTGAACGCCTGAAACCTTTTGTAAATAAGCTGATAGGTCCTTATCAGTGCGGATTCAGGCCAGGGAAGTCCACCATCGACCAAATCTTCACACTACGGCAGATACTGGAGAAAACCAATGAATTTCAAGTCGACACTCACCCCCTATTTGTCGACTTCAAAGCCGCAAACGACAGTGTAATTAGAGACGAGCTATACAACGCTAAACTCGTCAGACTATGCAGGATGACTTTGGAGAATGCTCGCTGCTCCATCCGAATCGGTGAACACCTTACCGATAGTTTTGATGTCAAAAAAGGATTTAGGCAGGGCGATGCGCTGTCGTGTGATTTCTTCAACATCATATTGGAAATGATTGTGCAAAAATCACTGGCCAATACAAGAGGCATAATCTATTTCAAATCCTCGCAACTCCTTGCATACGCCGACGACATTGACATAATAGGTAGATCACAGCGAGATGTCAATGAGGCGTTTGCGAGTATTGAGATGGAGGCGGCGAAAATTGGTTTGGCGGTAAACGAGGGCAAAACTAAATATATGCTGTCATCAAAAAAGGACGCTCACCACCGACGTCTTGGCCAGAACGTTTATATTGGCAGATATAAGTTCGAGGTAGGACTTCGTCTACCTTGGCTCCGCAGTGACCTGGAACAACGACATCAGTTCCGAAATTAAACGCAGAATCACTCTTGCCAATCGCTGTTTCTTTGGGCTCAGGCACTGCTGTTTTGGCACTTTGTGAAACACAGGTCGATGAAAAGTCTGATCCTTCGGATTTCAGTCTTCCTGGATATAGCTTAGTGCCACTATTCGTTTCTCGCCGTGGTCTCGCCATCTATGTCCGTAATGATATTGCTTACCAGTTACTTTTACAGTATAGCCAATCATCCACCCCGGAATTTAATTACATATGGCTTAAATTCATATTCCGTAAGCACTCCATCCACTACTGTTTTCTTTATAGAAGCCCCAATCTAGACAGGAATGCAACATTTGATGCATTCGACGCATTGTCTGATTCCATCCAAAGAATTGTTTCCCTGTTCCCTCGCACTGAAATCGTTTTAGCGGGCGATTTCAATGTTCACAATTCTCAGTGGCTTCGACATTCTGGACAGACAACACCCGAAGGAAGGTATGTCGAAATTTTCAATTGAATCAATTAACCGAGCTTGTGAATGAGCCATCACGTATCCCCGATGTTGCTGGTCATACCGCCAACACACTGGACTTGTTTCTTACCTCTCAGCCTGACAAATACACGATCGATGTATTGGAAACCCTAGGCTTGCCTGACCACTGCATGATATCAGCAAAATTCTCGAACACCCACCATCCAGTTAAAGAAAAAGCTCCTAAGAGAACACTATGGCTATACGAGAAAGCCAACTGGTGCGGCCCTAACAACTTCTTTCGGATCTTTAACTGGTCGTTGTGCTTCCTCGACAACGACGTGGACGCCGCAACTGATATTATCATAAACATTATCCGAATTGGCATGGCATATTTTATTCCCAGCAAGATTAAAAGCACCAGGCCTAAGGATAATTCGTGGTTCGATTTGAGCTGCAAAGAGGCTATTAGGCTCAGGGAGCTAAGTTTTCGGGCCTACAAGACAAACAGTTCTGAGGAAAACCGAAAAAAGTAAATACGAGCCAGAAATGACTGCAACACCCAAATTCGACGGATTAAATTCCAATCCGACCAAAAATTAAGGCGTAAAATCCTTCAATGTCCCAAAGGTAGCAAAAGTTTCTGGTCATTTGTAAAAAACGTCAAAAAACTCAACTAAGTCGTCTATATCGACGCTCATCCACAATGACATACCAGCTGTCACCCCCTTAGACAAAGCTAACCTACTTGCTGCCCATTTCGCAACCAGTTCTCAGCTGCCAGCTTGTACTTTGTCTCCGCCTGTACTAGAGTGCGTCAATTCCACCATGGGACCAATCCACTTCCGCACTCGTACAGTCGCAAGGGTTCTTAAAGACCTCGACATACACAAATCCGCTGGTCCAGATGGTATTGCCCCAATAGTTCTGAAGAGGTGTTCTTCTACGCTGGCAAAACCACTGCGTAAGCTTTTTCACCTTTCCTACACCATTGCACTAACGTCCCTTCTTTTCAAGGTCATGGAAACGCTGATTAACCGTCAGCTTATGAAATATCTTGAATCACGGAAACTCCTCAATGACCGCCAATACGGTTTCCGCAGCAACAGATCCACTGGTGATATGATGGCATATCTCGCTGAAAAGTGGAATCACTCGCTTCACCAAGCAGGTGAAAGCAAAATTGTTGCACTGGATATTTCGAAAGCATTTGACAGGGTTTGGCATGAAGCCCATTTGTCGAAAATGCATGCTTTTGGGATCGATGAGTCTCTCTTTCAATGGATTAGAAGCTACCTTTCGAATCGTTCAATTCAAGTTATTTTGGACGGATTCAAGTCTGATACTCACTTTGTAAATAACGGTGTTCCCCAGGGCTCCGTTTTGTCTCCGACACTCTTTCTTATTTTTATAAATGTCCTCTTGTCTGTTACTTCTAATCCAATTCACTCCTTCGCTGACGACAGTACCCTCAGCTTCTCATATTCGTTCACCAGTTTACGACCCTGCACTTCGGTTGTAGATAATGAGCGGCAGCGTATGTTAAGCTCATTAAATTCCGATATCGACAGCATCATCCAATGGGGTGAAAACAATAGAGTGGAATTTAATGCTTCCAAAACACAATGCTGTCTCTTGCCGTTAAAGCGTATAAATAACCCGCAGCCATTATCCATGAATGGCACTTGCATCTCAGAAACTGAAAAGCTTTCCATCCTGGGTATGAGTGTTGCTCACAATCTTAATTGGAGCGCCATATATTCAGTGTCGCCAAGAATGCTGCGAAATGCCTAGGATTCTTATACAGACGCAAGAAATATTTCTCACCCTTAGATCTGGCTACAATCTATAAGGCGTTCATTCGCCCCAAATTAGAGTTTAACGCTCATGTCTGGTCCGGTGCTTCCAAGACCTCACTGCACCTACTAGACAGAATACAAAAACGAGCCATAAAACTGATAGGTGACTCCAGCATTACCAAAACATTAGACTCGCTGGAACATCGCAGGAATGTTACCTGCCTCTCCCTGTTTTATCGTTACTACCACCAAAAATGCTCTGATGAAATAGCCATTTGCATTCCGCCCCTTCAACATTTCTCCCGCAATACACGTCTCTCTAGAAATGCTCACCAATATACTCTGAAGCCCGCTTTCGGTCGTACTGTCAAATATAGAGAATCTTTCATTAACCGAACCACACGAATCTGGAACTCCCTGCCGGATTCGGTTTTCCCCCCTCAATGCAACATGCAAGCATTTAAGATCAATGTCCATCGGCATCTCCTCTATTCCTCTTCCTCTCTACCTTTTGCCCGCACTGTGTCACCGACATAATAAGATTATTAGACCTTGAGTGCGCGCAAATTAAAAAAAAAAAAAAATAGTAGGCAACTGAGTAATAGAGCCCTCTCCCGAAAGACAAAGTTGACTCTATATAAGACCCTTATCATTCCGGTCCTGTTGTACGGCGCAGAAGCATGGACACTATCAAAAGCGGATGGGGAAGTCCTTGGCCTACGGATTCGATGCCTAAGATGGATAGGCCATGTAGAGCGAATGGACACCACAGTTCCAGCCCGGAGAGTCTTTGAATCCAACCACGAGGGACAGCGAAACAGAGGACGGCCGCATCTAAGATAGCGCACACAGATGAGAGGGGACCTCAGCCAACTGGGTGTGTGGCAATGGAAATGGAAGGAGAGGAAGGAAGGAAGGAAGAGAACCGAAGTGAATCCAACTTTCCTCTTTCCCCTTGGTCAGACGGTCTGCCATCTACGAATTTTATTTAATGCCAAATCCTAAGCTTCATTGCCTCCTCTCAGGCTCCAAACAACTTTATGCTGATAAGCGAGGTAATATCCCGGCTACTCCCTACCAGATAACAGACGATCCCGCTATCAAGACAAAATCCCTATTTGAGTTGGCAGCCCTGTAAGTATTTAAAGAAACCTTGTTTGCCTGTCTGACATCATTCGTAACTCTATTTTGCAAAGAAAATTAGCTGATGAACCAATAAAAGAAAACATTTTATACGAAATTGTCGAACATATTGTTGCGGAGATGCAAACGGACCGTTAAGTTCGAATTTCGCTGTCGAAGTTCGAAAGCTCTCTGGAAGCGGGGATTGGAGTGATGTCAATTTCCAATGGAATTGTCAAAGCGTTCTAGAGATTTCCGAAGGGGAACTTCCAACGGCGAACGTTCGAGAAGGTGGACCGCGAGCTATATAAGCGCGAACACTCGCCCTCGACTTTCATTCAGTTTGTGGTATTACACAGCGTGTGACAAGTCGGTGTGATCAACCAGTGTGAAAAGAAAAGCTTTCAATAAAGGTTTGTGTATTGTGTAATAAAGTTTAAAGTGGATTGTATTGGATAATAAAGAAAAGTGGTGAAGCTGTACAGATAGTTGATCTGTGGTGAAACCAGGAAAGTGTGTGTGTTTTATTTTGGATAAAAGGACAATTGTAGTTTATCGCAATCCAGTGGTGCGAACCCTATTTGGTGTGGGGATCGAATAAATTCGTAACAATATTTTCTTAGTCACTCTGAACGCACTCCATGCGGCTGTCGGTTTGACGTTTCCAAATGTCATCACTGACATTTCACATGTTGCTGGTGTTTTGTGTACGCTGAGTATATTGCCATCGAACTATGGAGTGCCCATCTGGATTATAATTTTAATTTAGTCACTAATTAGCATAGCCGGGACTAGTCATAATGGGTCTTCCGTTCTACCAAGTCAAAAAGCTTTGGCTCTTGTATCTATTTCTACTTTTCTTCTCATTTTTCATGTTCGCGCTTAGTATTAATGTTTACCTGCAGAGTTTGCAAACAACAGACTTCAGTAGAAAGTAATGAGTTTGTACCTTCGGTTGTGTTAAACTTAATTAAACTTTGCAATACGTTACAGGACGCCTGAACAGAATGTGAGACGTGCCAAATCGACGACGAGCGTCGTAGTTGGTCACTACATTGGTTCCGGGAGTATTTTCGACAATATGACCAAAGGTTCGTAGTACTCCGACGCAAAGTATTTGATTTTAATGCTGACTTATTGCAGCTGAATATAATGTGAATGAATTCAATCCGATGGCGGAAGAGGGAGCGCTGGGACGGCCAGTGATCATTCCGGCGAAGGATAGCCTGAGGATGCAACGTCTCTTTAAGATAAACAGTTTCAATATAATGGCTAGTGACAGAGTTCCACTGAATCGAACCCTCAAAGACTATAGAATGAAAAAGTGGGAATTGCGAGCCGACGTTCCTTGCAATGGTATATTGATAGTTTCTTCTTTGATCCAGGTGTAGGGCAATAATGTACAACATAGCGGAGCTGCCGACAACATCTGTAATAATTGTTTTCCACAACGAAGCGTGGTCGGTGCTTTTGCGAACGATTTGGAGTGTTATAACGCGCTCGCCTCCAGAGCTCCTCAAGGAAATCATACTGATCGACGACGCGAGTGATAGGGGTGACTTAATAACCAACACACTAATGTCCACAAATTGTTCATTGCACCCCTCCGTTTAGAATATCTCCAGAAGCCCCTCGAGGACTATATAAAAACACTGCCCACACGAACGAAACTCTTCCGCCTGGGCGAGAGAGCAGGTTTAGTACCAGCTCGTTTGCTAGGAGCCGCCAATGCTGAGGGAAGTGTGCTCACATTCCTCGATGCCCATTGCGAATGCTCGCCAGGTTGGTTGGAACCGCTGCTTGCGCGCATCAAGGAAGACAAGCGTCGAGTTGTCTGCCCTGTTATTGATATAATCTCCGACGATAACTTCGGTTACACGAAAACCTTTGAAAATCACTGGGGAGCTTTCAATTGGCATTTGAGCTTCAGGTTGGTGCATACAGTATTCCATATAGATACTTAACATCTTGCCGTTTTTTAGGTGGTTCTCCAACTATTTTAGAGACGACGAGAATGCAAACAAACCAATTCCAACCCCGGGCATGGCTGGTGGACTGTTTTCTATTGATAGAGGATACTTTTTCGATATGGGCAGCTACGACGAAGCAATGAAGGTACACTAGTGCTTCACGTACATACATTTTCAGGTAAATTCCACTTTCCTCTCTTCCAGATTTGGGGTGGAGAAAACGTTGAAATGTCCTTTCGCATTTGGCAATGCGGTGGCTCGATCGAAATCAATCCATGTTCTCATGTCGGTCATGTATTTCGAAAGACCACGCCATACACATTCCCCGGAGGTGTAAGCAAGACACTTAGCAACAATTTAGCGCGTGTTGCCATGGTGTGGATGGACGAATGGCAGGACTTTTTCTTCATGTACAATTCCGTCAATATGGAGCTCAAGAACCAACTTGTAAGTCATTGTAGTCACAACACAGTTTCGCTCTTATTACAACATACAAAATGTCTAGAATGTAGCCGACCGTATTGAGCTACGCAAACGTCTAAAGTGCAAGTCATTTGAGTGGTATCTGGAAAACGTGTGGCCCGATCATTTCTTCCCCTCGAACGATCGGTTCTTCGGCAAAATAGTCTGGCTTAATGGGAAAACAGAACTCACTAAACAGTATGCGAAAGTGGTTAGGAGTATTCCCGGTCGTTTAAGTCCACGGAACTTACCACAGGTTATTGCCGAAGTCAAAAAGTATATGGACGTAACTGGCTTATTAGATTTCCACAAAGACGCCTGTCTACGGAGTGCAAATCAAGCTAAAGGTTCGCTGAAGTCAGTCACTTCGCCGTTGAAAGTGGGCGATTGTCTTCCGGAGTCCGAGTTGTATGACATGTTTATAATAACGCCGAGCGGTCATGTAATGACAAACAATTTCCTCTGTGTCGACTATAATGACCGGGCTACTCAGAAGCCGTATCAAAAATCAAACGTTCAGCTCTACGGATGCGCTTCTATTGCCCGTCAACACTGGAACTACTTGATGGACGTACGTTGCCATGAGGATTGCTTAAAAGGATGTACATCATAGTCTGCTATCTCTTTTCAGACTCAGCAGATAGTGCATCGGGATTCACATTTGTGCCTTACAGTTAACAACACTTCAGAAAGTCCTATACTCGTTAGTGCTGAAACGTGCAAGGAAAACGAAGTCGCCCAGAGATGGGCTTTGGTGCCGCTGCCGTGGGACCTTTCTGGTGCTAAGAGACGGTAATACGAAATGTCGCCTCACGACCTAAATAGACTTGAAATACGTTTAATTTGATTGACCTGTAAATACCGCTAGAGTAAATCTTATTTTTTGTATTCTGTTACACTTGACAGCTTAGTTCTTTCGTTTTACTGATCAGAATCTCTGCCATGCAAGAATGGGTTTAACGCTAGTTCTACTGCCTCACTGCAATCGGCCGCCATATCGTCATTTCGTTCGAGCTCTGTTATTCAATACGTTGCTGCTGTGGACAAAAGAGCAGACCCCTACTGGAGTTGCGGTCAGGTGATTGGACAAGCAGTCCATATCGGTTATATTGTTAGCACGAAACCGTCCCTTAGCTAATGTGCAGGTTCGTTTCGGGTCGCTGTCTTGCTGAACGACCCGTCTGAATAGCATTTCCTCCAGTCCATAAGGCAGCCTGGTTCCCTCGAATATGACCACGCAAACATGTTATACCATTGGGGCCTATACTCTAATATGGGAAGCAACTCCGAATCATGATGTTAGAACCACCATGCTTAGGGTCTTCCAATAGTGAGTTACCAAATTTGACAGTTGATAGGGGCCATATTGTTGAAGCTACAACTGTCAATTTGGCTATCAATTATTCAGTCTCTTTTGCCAAATCACCATGGATGGACATAGAGTCATGACTTGGGCCTGCGCCCGTACAAAATTCAACTGACCAGGAGCTGAAGGTAAACAACCATAGACAACGACGTGCGTTCGCTGAATGGGCTCTGGAGTAGTTGGAAGCTGACCCTTTAGCGATGAGGCTCATTACTGGCTGAATAGATACGAACAACATTGTCGAATTTGGGACGATACCAATCCGTCATCATGAGTTAGTGAAAACAAACTCTTTGGGAAATACTCGTACATATGGCTTGTGGCAAAAAGTGGTACTTTTCGTTGACTTCTGGCATTAAGATGGAGGGTAGGGCGAAGTTGCTGATTACACTCAACATGGCGAGACGCTAGCATCGATCCCTGCTAATGCTCAGGTCAAGTTGACATACAGCTATCCAGGAAGAACGCTGGATAGGACAAAGAACGGTAAAGGAGTGCGACATTATAGTTGCCACAAAAGGCCGCACTTATTGGGTTGTGGATTCGTTGTGGGAAAAACCCTAAGGAGGTAGGCCACCGATTTTATGCCAGTAAGCCCTTGCCTAGCTGTGATCCGCATCCAAGGCAGATTTTGCAAAATCGGCCTCATCTGTGCACATGACCCTACCGACGAGGCTGAAGAAACCATTAAAGAGGATTTCTACGACCTCTTGGACGACGCCTACAGAGCTTGTCTGTCAACATCTTTGGCGGAGTAATCGGCAAGCACAGCCTCCACGATATGACAACAGACAACGACTTCCGACTTACAGACTTTGCGGCAACTCGTAATACGATAATAAGTATTACGATAATAAGACCTCACTGCACCTACTAGACAGAATACAAAAACGAGCCATAAAACTGATAGGTGACTCCAGCATTACCAAAACATTAGACTCGCTGGAACACCGCAGGAATGTTACCTGCCTCTCCCTGTTTTATCGTTACTACCACCAAAAATGCTCTGATGAAATAGCCAGTTGCATTCCGCCCCTTCAACATTTCTCCCGCAATACACGTCTCTCTAGGAATGCTCACCAATATACTCTGAAGCCCGCTTTCGGACGTACTGTCAAATATAGAGAATCTTTCATTAACCGAACCACACGAATCTGGAACTCCCTGCCGGATTCGGTTTTCCCCCCTCAATGCAACATGCAAGCATTTAAGATCAATGTCCATCGGCATCTCCTCTATTCCTCTTCCTCTCTACCTTCTGCCCGCACTGTGTCACCGACATAATAAGGTTATTAGACCTTGAGTGCGCGCAAATTATTAAAAAAAAAAAAAAAAAAAAAAGTAGCACAAGACTTTCCAATGTTAGAAAGCTACATCAGTCCACCAAGAGGAGGTTCATCATTGGGAGCCTGAGCACCTCAGAGATCGCCAGATACTATGGAGGGTAACTGAGCGGACGACTCTCCAGTATGCCTACGTTGGGCACAAACGCCAATGGCCAGTTGCTCCAATGCCGCTCAGTCATCAAGGAAGCATTACTATAGGCTACGCTTCACGACCGACAAGAAACCAACTTCCCCAAGAAACTAAACATTCGATGGCGTCGGTGTTATCGGGATCCGAACTCGCTCATCGTGCTTCAAAGTCCAACACACTAACCACTGCGCCACGGCGTCCCGTGACAAATACTTACTTAGGTGGCGCTACAGTCCGTGGTGAACCTGGGCCTCAACCAACAAGCGTCTCCAGCCGGCACGGCCTTTGGCCAGCTGTTTCCAGTGCCGCACGCCCAGTTGGTTGAGGTCCCTTTCCACCTGCGTGCGCCACCGTCCTCTTCCGCGCCTTTGTTCCGGAGTGGATTCGAAGACTTTTCGGGTCGGAGCTGTATCTTCCATGCGCTCTACATGGCCTAGCCACCTTAGACGCTGTATCCGTAGACGTCGTACCAGGCCGATGTCGCTGTACAACCCGTACAGTTTTTCGTTATATCTTCTCCTCCATACACTGTTTGAACAAACGGGACCGTAGATAGTGCGCAGAATTTTCCTCTCGAAACGACCAAGGGCATCTTCATCCGCTTTTGTTAAGGTCCAACCCTCTGCGCCGTAAAGGAGGACTGGGATGATTAAGGTCTTATAGAGTGTCACCTTGGTTTTCCGAGAGAGGGCTCTACTTCTCAATTGCCTCTTGAGCCCAAAGAAACAGCGGTTGGCAAGAGTGATTCTGTGTTTTATCTCAGCGCTGGTGTTGTTGTTGCTGGTCATCATTGAGCCAAGGTAGACGAGTTCCTTGACCCCTTCAAAGTTATATCCGCCCATGGTGACGTTCTGGCCAATACGTCGGTATTGTCCGTCTCTTTTAGATGAAAGCAGATATTTGGTCTTACCCTCATTAACCTTGAGATCCATCTTAGCCACCCCCACCTTAATGCTTACAAAGGCCTCATTGACGTCTCGCTGTGTCCGTCCAATCACGTCAATGTCGTCGGCGTACGCAAGCAATTGCGTAGACATGAAATAAATCGTACCTCTCGTGTTGGCCAGTGACTCTTGCACGATCTTTTCAAGCACGATGTTGAAAAAGTTGCATGACAGCACGTCACCTTGCCTAAATACTTTTTTAACATCAAAGGTCTCGGCTTGATCATTACCGACCTAAATGGAGCAGCGAGAATTCTCCATTGTCATCCTGCACAGTCGTACGAGTTTGGCAGGGATGTCAAAACTAGACATGGCTTTGTATAGCTGACGCTCTATACACGCTGTCATATGCAGCCTTGAAATCGACGAAGAGGTGGTGAGTGTCGATTTGGTATTCCTGGGTCTTCTCCAAGATCTGCCGTAGCGTAAATATTTGGTCTATTGTGGATTTACCTGGCCTGAAACCACACTGATAAGAGCCGATCAGGTTATCTACAAACGGCTTCAGGCGTTCACACAATACGGCAGAGTAGATCTTATATGCGATGTTAAGGAGACTTATTCCCCTGTAGTTGGCGCAGTTGTAGGGGTCTCCTTTCTTATGGATCGGGCAAACGATGCTGAGATTCCATTCGTCGGGATGCTTTCCTCCGACCATACCTTGCAAATGAGCTCATCTCCAGCCGCCTTTAGAAGCTCAGCTGACAGGCCTTCTGCGCCCGCGGCTTTATTAGACTTAAGTCTTGATATTGCTATTTTGACTTCGTCTAGGTCGGGTGGACTGAATTCTGTTACATCGTCGTCCATTACGAATGGCTCGTTCTGGCTGACAGCGGTCATTTTTTTATCAACGCCGTTATACAGTCTGCCGAAGAGGTCTTTCCAAATCCTCAGCATAGACTGCGACTCTACTACCAGTTATCCATTTTCATACCTGCAGGCCGCCGCTCTGGCCTTGTAGCCATGCCATGTTCGTTTTACCTTATTGTACGACTTACGGGCGTCATTCCTGCGGAATCATCTCTCCATCTCCCCTAACTCAAGCTTTCCGTGCTCTCTCTTTTTTCTTCTGAAAAGCGTGTGTTCCTCTCTTCTCTTCTGCTTATAGATTTCGCGAGCAGCTCTCGTCCGTCGTTGCAGTATGGCTTTATATGCCTCTTGTTTTGCTGCATGGGCTAGTTCGCATTGTTCAGCGTCTACGGGTCCAACGTCTAAGATGGCTAGGGGAATGGACACCGCAACTCCAGCCCGGACAGTCTTTGAATCCAACCCCGAGGGATGAAGAAATAGAGGACGGCCGCACCTAAGGTGGCTCGCACAGGTGGAAAGGGGCCTCAACCAAATGGGCGTGCGGCACTGGAAAAGACTGGCGAAAAATCGTGCTAGGTGGAGAGGCATGTTGGTTGAGGCCCAGGTTCGCCCCGAACTGTAGCGCCCATTAAGTAAGTAAGTAGAGACAATGGTTGTAATAAAGGCGTAGCGCCCAGATAGTTGATCTGAGCTGGAATGATAAAGCGTGTATTAGATAAACAGAGCACCGTAGCGCAGTGGCTAGTGTATTGGCCGAATCCCGACACAGCCATTGTCATCGAACGTGCTTTTCACGGTGTTTCTCCTCAGCGAGGTTCTGACAAAAGCCCCTGCAGTAAAATTGTCATGAAAAGCTTCTCGAAACTCGCCGTTCGGAACCGGCAGTAAACTGAAGGTCCCTTTCACCTATGGGAAAATGAAATCACACACAACATGGGTGATTGAGAGAAGCTCGGCTTATGTCCTTCATGGACCAAGTAAGCAGTTGTAGTTTATCGCAATCCAGTGGTCGAGCCCTATTCTGGACTCGTAGTAATGTTCGTATGTTCAAATGCAGTTCCTGAATCGATCATAAAAGGAAATATGAATTTGTGATTAGTGAAACTGAACATGGCTTAAGTTATGCAGTAACACGATCATTAGACTCCAACACTAATCGCCGCCCCCGAATGCACATTCACTTCTTGCACTGTACGCGCCACCGTACCATCACAGATACCATATAGCTTGTGGCGCCAAGCACAGTACAATTTATCATAACCAATGGGTGGGTGGCTTGCATCACTGCACCGCTCCACCGAACGTTAATTAAATCAGAACAATACCTCTAAATCACATCACAAACTGACAGACTTTGACATTTGTATCAAAATGGAATCACGGGCGCTCGATTTGCATTCGATCACAGTACTCGTAAAAAATGGGATCACAGACACGGGTGTGGGTCAGGCTAACTTAAATGCCACCCGACCAACATCCGGAAACCGCCAAGTATAACTAGGTGGGTCGCAGGGCACCCAAGTTGGAGCGAAGCGATCCGTTTTAAAACTTTGTTTATTATTCTATCAGTGCGCGTGAGCAATCATAATCCAAGCAGAGCAGTATCTTCTGATACAAATACGGTGACAGTAATGCATTACAAAAACTTAGATGTTTAGCGGACCCTTAAAAGATGGTAACCGAGTTTCGTTATCGATTGAAAAAAGAATTATGGTTCTATGTTAATTCGTCCATCCCGATATCCAAGGAGGCTAAGTATCTAGGAGTCATCTTAGATAGTAAGCTTCTCTGGTCAAAACATGTTGAGTCAAGAAACACCAAAGCGCTGTCAGCTTTCTGGCAATGCAGAGGAGCCTTTGGCAAAACATGGGGCTTATCGCCAGCAAAGGTCCTTTGGATCTACACGGCAATGATAAGACCTATAATCTCATATGCATCGGTTGTCTGGTGGAACAGACTAAAACGCAAACACGTCGTAGCCTCTTTCACCAAACTCCAAAGAACGGTTTGTCTCAGCTGCACGGGGGCTTTCCCCAGCACGCCGGGCGCTGCTCTAGATGTTATGATGAACCTTCCACCTCTTGATATATTTATCAGAGGGTGTGCTCTGAAAGCCATGTCTCGTCTGAAGAGAAATGGCTTTTGGTACAACTCGCATAGGAATAACGGTGTGCTGTCCCCTGTCTCATGGACTTGCCTTCTGACGCACTGTCGCCCGTTATCCTATTGCGTCGTAATTTCACAGTCGAGTTTCCATGGCGTCAGGATTGGCTATGGCTGGACACTGAACCTGGAAAGGATAGCCTTCGCATTTTCACGGATGGCTCCAGGTCTGGGCGGGGGTCCAGTGCTGGAGTCTTCTTTGAACGCGAAAACATCCGACTGCACTTCTCGTTAGGAAAGTATGCGTCTGTCTTCCAATCAGAGATATACGCAATCCTAATGGTTATGCACTATTTTGTGAAGCATCCCGAATCCCTTAGCTCTACATCACTGAAGCTCCTTCAAGCTTTTCTCCGGGAAACGGAGAAAATACAGTAATGTAAGGTGTCTGTCTGGAGTACAATGGACCAGTGATTGCGTCTGAGTGCTCCATCGGATAGCAGAAGGTCCATAGGGCCTACGTTAGCTGGTGGTCATCGAAAACAGACCATCGGCATATGTTTAAAACCTTTCCCTGTATGCTTTCATTCAGGTATTGTATCAGTGAGTATTCATATGAATTTATGTTTGTGATACTTTAGTCTATATCCTTACGGTCCGCGGCTATTCCAATCAAATCAATAGCAGAGTTGATAGTGTTCAAAAAATGGCGCCTGCAAAAACAGACTTCTACCGCTTTGACCCCTAAACGGGCAAAAAAGTCGTCGTATTTCGTTGACAGAGCTGTTTGACGACTAAGGTTAAAACGTGCTTTCCGAGGCATGATTATTGAAGTCTAAAGGAAAAAATATGTACTTACTTACTTACTTATCAGGGCAGCCATCCACGGAGGATCTGAGCCTGAGCTACAGCTGCCTTCCATCCTTGACGGTCCCGGGCACGCTGCTTCCAGTTGTCAAGACCAAGATGTCTTACATCCGCGATTACTTGGTCTTTATACCGGAGGTTCGGTCTTCCTCTTCTTCTATACATGCTATACGAAATACATGCTGTCAAGCAAAAACCAATCCGTCGCTCACTACCTGGGACAGAATATAACAATTGACAGCTACAATTTCGAGGTAGTTAAGGAGTTTGTCTACCTCGGGGCAAACGTAAATTCCACAAATGACACCACAGTGGAGATCCGGCATAGAATCGCCCGTGGCAACCGCTGCTACTTCGGCTTGTCCAAACAACTGGGGTCAAAACTCCTTACTCGGAAGACCAAAGTCATGCTTTACAAAACGCTCATTCTGCCAGTCTTGCTGTACGGAGCCGAAAGC
Source organism: Eumerus sabulonum (assembly GCA_951905685.1). Lineage (NCBI taxonomy): Eukaryota > Metazoa > Arthropoda > Insecta > Diptera > Syrphidae > Eumerus > Eumerus sabulonum. The sequence continues at coordinate 106,455,246 of OX645063.1, read as the reverse complement.
TGGACGATAAGCAGGACAGCGGAGCTGATTTCGGGTTCTTTCGAAAGAAAAATTCTGCGCCGGATATTTGGTCCTGTCTGTGAGGAAGGTGAATGGAGAAGACACAACCGCGAACTCTACGAGCTGTACCAAGATGTGGATGTAGCCCGGAAGGCAAGGCATGGACATCAACGCTCCAGCTAAGAGGGTCTTCGACTCCGAGCCGCCTGGTTCGAGAAGAAGAGGAAGAGCCAACCTCCGGTATAAAGACCAAGTAATCGCGGATGTAAGACATCTTGGTCTTGACAACTGGAAGCAGCGTGCCCGGGACCGTCAAGGATGGAAGGCAGCTATAGCTCAGGCTCAGATCCTCCATGGATCGCAGGCCTGATAAGTAAGTCAAATTTGGTTAAAATCGCTTAAAGCCTTCTGCGTTGTTTTGTTATCAAAATGCGGATGCGCGTGATTTCTAATGTTAAGTCTATGGGAGACGTTTTCGGTGATTATTCCTCGATGGTATGTCCGATTTTTGATTTTATTTCGTTAAAACCGTCCTCTCGATGCCTTCTATTGACATGTCTAATTTGGTCAAAGCGTCTAGGAGGAGTAGTCTGTTAACCAAATACATTTTGGGGTGTAAGGAGCATCGCTCCAATAAACAATAAAACACACTCCTCCATCACATATATAAAATATAAAAAAAAGAAAAACGTTTATTCAAATAAACAAACATTCACTTCTAAACAATAAAAAATCAATAAAATTCAACAATATTTTTCTACAAAACGTATCTTTCTGTTTTCCATCTATTTCTTTCTGTTTCTGTTTTTCTTTACATTTACTTGGTAGTGGCTTTAGGCTAAAAAAAATCATAAAATAAAAATATTTATATATGTATCTAACATTACGCAAAAAAAATATTTCAAAATAGCACCCGGTTTAGAACTTCATGTACAAAGGAAGAAAAAACAAAAAATAAAAGTTTAAGTTCGATTTACAGGATATGGTACAAGATTTGCTTAGTGATGTAGCTTGCGCAAAACCTGATATACAATATGTATCTATTTAGAAAATATTTAGACGTAGGACTTTCTACTACGAGATACCACATGGTACTCGTGCTATAATACTAAGTTACTTATTGAAGATACGCTAATACAAAGTAGGCTATTTAGCAAGTTCATAGAAGAGTATTGCATCGTATGAGCGATGTTCCTTAAGTACAATAATATCTGTCGGAAGAATCTGTGGCGAAAGAGGATCTCCATTTCGTTTTTCCTTGTTTAAAAAATTTCGATTTGAAAAAGTTGTGTAGTAAAGTGTAGTAGGAAAAGGACGAAGGGGTTAGGTACGTGTTTGAGTTTGAAAATGCTTTGGCAAATTTCTGTTTCGCTTCGTGGTTCACTATACTACATTAAATTATTTAATTACGATTACTCTTCTTCGTCTTATTATTATGATGTACCATCTGACTTACGGTCTAATTGGCAAAGAACACGATTGTCTTCTTAAAACCTACGTACACACGATCTGCGGCTTATATACTACTTAGGGCTCAATTTATTGTTAATAACAATTTAAAGATTGTCTTACATCATTTGAGAAAACTTAGTTAAACGAACAATGTAGTTGCAGGATGCAGATTTGTGGTACTCGTAGTTACGACAGGTTATCGTTTGAAAAGAAACTATCAAGCGCAGGAATATTAATTCGTTTCATATCGTACAGTTGATGCTTTCTAGAATTCATAAATTAATAAGGACGAACGCGAGGGCAGAGGAAGGTTATGTAATTCAATGAAAGAAGGTCTAATTTTCAAATGTGTATGTATTTGCAAACTAAGATTCTGAGGAACATAGAAAGAGAGACACTCAAGTTCCGGGAACATAGTCAGAACTCGGGAACTGGCAACACTGGATTTTTGGATCTGGATTGGATCTTTTTTTTTGTTTTTTTAGAGTCACACGCGCACTCAAGGCTTAGGCTTTATAACGACGGAGGTTTTTTGATTCTGTTTTTAAATCTCTTATGATGTGCCTATGGAGTGCAGTGGTTGGGTCGTTGATGTTCGTTCACAACTCTCATGAGTGGTTGTCCTAGATAGGACGAGAGCCGACCAAATTCCGGGTTGGTTATAGTCCGTACTAATTCGTTCTAGCACTTTTAATATTGCATACGCAGAGGATGAATTTCAGTTGACCATATACTGTGAGTGTTATGCCTGGTCCTTTTCCATTCACAACTGCGTTGCATACTTTTTGTCCGTATAGGAATTACTTTTTCTTGGCTACGAAGCGAATTTGAACTATAGGCCTTCCGCTCGGCGGTCGATGATATTAACCACTGCACCATGGCCATCCCACGTTGTGGGAGCAGAAGGTAGCAGGGAGAGGGAGAGGAGCTGCCTATTGGCATTGGTCTTAAATATCTGCATATTGTATTGAGGGGGGAAGACCGAACGAGGTAGCGCGTTCCACATTCGTGTGGTTCGGTTGAGGAAAGAATTTCTATATTTGACAGTACGACCGAAAACGGGCTTCAAAGTGAATTCATGCGCATTCCGGGAGAGGCGTGTATCGCGGGAGAAGTTGTGAAGTGGCGGAATGCAACTGGCTATTTCGTCAGAGCATTTATGATGAAGGTAACGATAAAACAATGAAAGGCAGGATACGTTCCTACGATGTTCCAGCGAGTCTAGTGTTTTGGTAATGCTGGGGTCATCTATCAGTTTTATCGCGCGTTTTTGTATTCTATCGAGTAGGTGCAATGAGGTCTTAGATGCACCAGACTAGACATGAGCGTTGAACTCCAACTAAGGACGAATGAACGCCTTATAAATTGTAGCTAGATCGGTGGGTGTGAAGAATTTCTTGCATCTGTATAGGAAGCCTAGGCATTTCGCGGCATTCTTAGCGACACTAAATATGTGATCATTCCAACACAAATTGTCACTGATGCACATACCCAGAATGGAAAGCTTTTCGGTTTCCGAGATACAAGTGCCATTCATGGATAATGGCATTGGGTCAGTGTTACGCTTTATCGACAGAAGACAGCATTGTGGTTTGGAAGCATTAAATTCCACTCTATTGTCTTTACCCCATTGGATGATGCTGTCGATGTCGGAGTTTAATGAGCTTAACATACGCTGCCGCTCACTATTTACAGCCGAAGTGCAGGGTCGTAAAGAAGTGAACGAATATGAGAAGCTGAGGGTACTCTCGTCAGCGAAGGAGTGAATTGGATTAGAAGTAACAGACAGGAGGTCATTTATAAAAATGAGAAAGAGTGTCGGAAACAACCGATAATAGCTTCTAACTCACGGACTTTGCGATAGCTCGTAATGTGGTGATAAGTAGCACAAGATTCCCCCGGATGGTCGAACCGCCAACCAAGGCAACCATGTGCTCATTGCCGTAAGATATTTGTCGAACATCCTGGATGTGCGAATATTCCTCCTAGCTGCAAGTCTCAGAGCTCGACTGTCCAATGTCAGAAAGCTGCACTAGCCCTCCATGAGGAGGTTCGACATTGGACGCCTGTGCACACCGGCGGCGGTTGCCAGAGTCTACAGGGAGCAACTGAGCGAAAAGCTCTCTAGTATGCCTAGGTTAAGCACAAATATCAACAATATGTAGCTGCATTGCCGCTTAGCCATTCAGGAACTACCCGATACCACCTTAGGCTACTTACCAACCCCGACAGGAAACCCGTGGTATGATGGCAAGTGTGAGCAGAAACAGTCAGCAACCGACGAGGCGTACCAAAAGGCGCTGCAGCGAAAAACCAGGGCAGCGCGAGAAGAGTACCGAGAGAAAAGAAGTGAGGAGAGAAAAACTTTTGTGACTAAAGAAAATAATCTTCGCAGCCTCCCAGCTCAAGTACATCGAGGAGTGTCTGGGGACAAACATAAAATACGGGCCTTTCATAAGAAAGCTAAAAGCCTTGCAGAAGGCTTCAAGAAAGGCACCCAGGAATAGTTGATGTATTTATCTAAGCAGCAATACCAGCAGCTGCTTAACGAGCATGACCAAGAGAGAGTGGTAGGGACTGAGGAAATCCCAACTCTAGCCGGTGAAGTAGTCCTCACACCCAGCATCGAAGAAGTCGGCACAGCTATTCAAAGGCTGAAGAACCACAAGGCCGCAGGCCCAGTGGCGGCGATGTTTTGGTAGGGAGTATGCACCACATCATCAGTAGAATTTGGGAAGACGGAAGCATGCCCGACGACTGGAATATCAGCACTACTCGCCCCATCCACAAAAAAGGGCGACCTTACCCCTTGCAAGAACTTTAGAAGTATATTCCTGCTCAATGTCGCATACAAGATCCTGTTCAGCGTATTGTGTGAACGCCTAAAGCCCTTTTGGACCGCACTAATCGGCATCTACCAGTGCGGCTTCTCACCCGGAAAACCGACAATAAACCAAATATTCGCACTTCGACAAATCCTGGAAAAGACCAGCGAGTTTCGAGCCGTCTACGACAGCTTTCATCGCAAAGAATTGTTTGATGCGTAGCCTGAATGTATAAAAAATACACGTTGCACTGTGCAGTTCGGTTCTAGAACCTCTGCACCGGATTTCGGCAAGGCGATGCGCTGGCGTATGATTTCTTCAATTTAGTTCTGGAGCAGATAGTGCAACGGGCTGGCGTCATGAGGGAAGGCACTATCTTCTACAAGTCTGTCCAGCTGCTAGGATACGTGGATATTATTGACGTCATCGCGCTGTCTCAGCGTGACGTAGAAGATTTCACGGCAATGGAAGAACAGGCGAAACGAGTTAGTCTTAAAGTCTTTGTCAAGTAAAAAACGATCCGTCGCTTACCATCCGGGACTAAATATAACTGTTGACAGCTATAATTTCGAGGTAGTTAAGGAGCTTGTCTACATCGAGGCAAACGTAAATTCCACAAACGACACTATAGTGGAGATCCGCTACTACTTCGGTTTGTCCAAAAAACTTGGGTCAAAACCCCTCCAAAGTTATGCTTTACAAAACTCCTATACTGCCAGTCTTGTTGTACGGAGTCGGTAGCTGGACGATAAGCAGGACGGCGGAGCTGATTGTGGGTTCTTTCGAAAAAAAAAAGAGAAGACATAACCGCGAACTCTATGGGCTATACAATACAAAGATGTGGATATAGTGCAGAAGGCATAGATCCGTCGACTATATTGGCTCGGCTACATTGAGCGCATGAACGTCGACGCTCCGGTTAAGAGGGTCTTCGACTCCGAGCCTCCTGGTTCGAGAGGAAGATCGAAAACCAAAGTAATCGCGGATGTAAGACAACTTGGTCTTGGACCGCCAAGAATAGAAGGCAGCTATAGCTCAGGCTCAGATCCTCCGTGGGTTGCCGCCCTAATAAGTAAGTTTAGAGACGAGTGTATTTTTCGATGTCCGCAGTATCGTTCATCGTGAATATGTTCCTACCGACCAGATTGTGCAAGAGTTTTTGGCATTTCAACGTTGCCGCATCCCCTCTATATCCCGGATATTGATGTTACACTCATCATGGCGGTGTAGAGTAGGCCAAAAAGGCTGTAGCCATGGTTCTGAACGAGTTAACTTCGGACGATTATCAAGTGTGCTTTGAGTCGAGCATCCCCTCTATATCCCGGATATTGAAGTTACACTCATCATGGCGGTGGTGTAGAGTAGGTCAAAAAGGCTGTAGCCATGGTTCTGAACGAGTTAACTTCGGACGATTATCAAGTGTGCTTTGAGTCGAGCATCCCCTCTATATCCCGGATATTGAAGTTACACTCATCATGGCGGTGTAGAGTAGGTCCGAAAAGGCTGTAGCCATGGTTCTGAACGAGTTAACTTCGGACGATTATCAAGTGTGCTTTGAGTCGAGCATCCCCTCTATATCCCGGATATTGAAGTTACACTCATCATGGCGGTGTAGAGTAGGTCAAAAAGGCTGTAGCCATGGTTCTGAACGAGTTAACTTCGGACAATTATCAAGTGTGCTTTGAGTCGAGCAAGGTTGGAATAGTTGTTAGGAGTTAGAAGAGGACTATTGTGAGGGTCTATGGTAAAATTTTCCGACAAACTTAATTTGCTTGCTTTTTTGTTTACGAATTCCCGGAACTCAATGGCCAGACCTCTTATAAGGAAAAACTGAGAAATAAGAAGAGGGCAAGAGGCAGTTTCGATTTGCATGCTCAACACGGAAGCACACGAATAGAATGAAGAACGATAGTCTGTGACTTGACATGTTAACACCAAATTGATCGACAGACTTAGAGTACCTTGCCCACTAAATAGGGTGCCAGACCCTGTGTATTCAGTGTTTTCAAAGAGCTGAGGAAGTGTTAAATTTTGTCCAAAATTCGAATCATGCTAGCATGGGTAAATAATCATAAAATCAAAGTTCACTTTCACGAGATTCAGGTTGAGTTACGAGAAATATTGTATCTGTACGGCTGTACGACAGATAAACATTTGAAAATTCCTCGCGCAAAACTGGGCGGGGGCCGTATCAGTTAATACTAAAATGCGTAAGGTGGCAAAAAGCATAGGGACATAACTCAACGGACATGGACACGATGGACGATTAGATTCAAATGCACAAGCCTCTTTAGCGAGAATATATTTGACAAGGCCATCAAGTTGCAAAAACAAACCCCAACGTCTGTGGAACACTTTCAATAAATTAAAATTTCTGAATGCATTCCCTCGTATGCATCGGACGTGATCTAACCTTGTCCGTGTGAATGCACGCTGTAGCTCTACTACTAATTGGTAAAGAGTGTCTGGGGTGTAGTGTGGTCGAAATGCATTGATGTAACCCTGGGATACTAACGGCACACAATTCTTTTAATCATCGAATGCTAAACGCATGGAATATTTTCTCGAGCACTTATAGATGCATAGATACATATATGGAGGTGAATTAGACCAGCTATCATTGGAATTACATTAATCGATATAGAGTACATGCAGGACATACATACATACATAGTTGTAGTAAAAGTAAGAGGAAATCAACAATTTGCAAGAACTTCTAGGCGAAGAGGTCAGGTCACTTTGATATGTTCCTCGTTCATGTTCGTGGTTAGACTTTCGCCCGTGGACACATTATTCGTCGAGGTGTCGTTGAAACAATTCGTTATGTGACCGGTAGTATTACCTTCCTCCTGCTTAATTGCCTGCAGACAAGTATTGGCCTGAGGTGAAGACGGTGGTTCAGACGATGAGGAACTTCTACTGGGCGAGTTGAGTTCAGTTGACGATGACAACTGAGTTTGAAGCTGTAGAGGAATCTGCGTTACTTTACCCATAAACGATCGAATCTCTTCGAAATAGGATTCCTCCTGTAAGCCTCCACGATTGTTACGACGTAAGCCTCTAAGTCGATCATCGATGCCCAGACCGAGGGATGCGGCATCGGCTTCGTGCTTTTTTAGATGCCGATCAAGATTCGTCTGTTGGCCGAAGCATCGTTCGCAGAGGGCACATTTGAAGGGACGCTCCTTGTTATGGATGTTGCGCACATGACGTTGCAAGTTGCTCGATATACTAAAGGAACGTTCACAGTATTTACATTTGTATGGCTGCTCGCCAGTGTGCGTGCGCAGGTGTCGCGTCAAATTGGCCGAACGCGGAAATACTTTCCCGCAGAATTTACACGAGTATCGGTCCTTGTTTTTGACACTTACCGCTGTTGTTGTTGCTGCTGTTTGATTTGCATTAGCTATAGCCTCATTGTTGTTATTATTGTTGTTGTTATTAGTATTGTTATTAGTGCTAGTTGTGCTGCTTGAGTTTAGACGAGGGTTCGTTATCGATGACGTTAGTTGTGGCAGGGAACGTAACAAGTCCTTTTGTTGCGGTCGCAGTAGTTCGAACGCGTTCGCTGGTAGTCTGGGTGGCACAAATGGATTTCTATACGAAAGAGGTATCGCTTTAGCCATTGCCTCGAGCATAAGAGGATGTACTGTGGGCGAAGGAAACGACAGACCGGATCGCTGCTGATGCTGTAGTCTACTTTCAGCGGATGCAGATCCAGACGATACTCGTAGTTCTTCCTTGATCATAGAATGATTTAACGTGCTGTGTCGCTGCTTCTTTTTATGACAATCACTTATCATATGGTTATTATTGACGAGGCTACTGCTATTGTTATTTTCAAAATTCTTATGACTACTTGGACTCGGACTGCGATTAGTGGTGGCGATACGATCGCTTTGTAAGATTAGATTGCTGTTTTCGTCTTCCAAGGGTTGATCATCCGTTCGACTCGGGGAATTCTTTTTATGCTCCAATCGTAAATCGAGTGGTTGATCAGAGTTAGTCTGATGAAAATGGCTGGACGATGATGATGATGACGTTCGTGTGGCTGGTGACAAGTCATAAGGTACATGGGATGCATAAGTGACAGGTGTTTGACCTAACATTGGGTACACAGACCCTTGCTTTGGACTAGGAAGCATTTTTCTTGGCGAATGATCTTTTTCTCGCATTATTGGCGCCCGATTTTATATGAATTCCGGTCTCGCCCTAGCTTAGCTTTCTGTCCACACCAACCCTTTCTCTTTGCGTTGCCTTGCTGCTTTGTTTGGTGTCTGTGTGCCCGATGGTGACCCAGTAATCCAGTTTCTCTCTCACTCTCTCTCTCTCGCTGTTAAATGACCGAGCAACAAGTGAATAGTCCCATATTTCGGCAGCATTCACCGGGGTCAGCATTCAGCAGATCTGCAACGAAAAAAGATATAAAATCACATTAAGTTATGAAAATGAAAGGACGTGTTAACAATACGAACATTAGTTGCATACATCCGTCGACATGCACAAGTGGCTTGCTGGTATGGTAATAGGTAGGGAAAGGGCAACTAGCATTCAGTTGTTCGTTTAATTAGTGGCGCGTGTACCTTAGTTACTTTCATATCCAAAGGCAAAGGCAATAAAATGAAATAAAGAAGGAAAAGGTATAAAATTGCTGGCCATCAAAAGTCGCAGTAACAGTGTTATTTTAATCACCGAAAGTCAAATAAGCGGATCTTGGTTTTCAATGCCGTTTAGCCATCATCATCATCATCGTCGTCATCTTCAGGCAGTGCACAATTGCACTCGGCAAGCGAAATAAACTTAATTACTTTCCCTTGTCAGTCAATCGGGCCAAAAGATCAGAAATCACGTGCACTACTTTACGGATCTCGAAAGCAGCATATACGAATACGTATCGCGCTCGCCAATCGGATGCTGTTAACGTATTCAACTTACGAATTAATCATCAGCTATGGCTGCACTTAATTTTCAGTTTCTTTTTTCGGTTTTTTTTTTTGGGTAATCCGGGGATAGTGAATGTACAGCTTGCGGTCTATTGGTCGTTCGGACAATGAGGGCATCCTCGCTAATGACAAATATACACGGACATCGATGGTCTTGAACAACAAAAGACAACTGTTGATGTTCGAGACCTAATGATGCTTCGGTTCTGGGTAGCTTTTGTCGATGCCGCACAAGAGAATAGGCGCGGGTGGGAATATGCAGACATACATACATACATACGTGCTCCGGTTATGCACGGACTGTCTTTCGGGCTCCTAAACGACACGGCTTACACGTACAATCAGGATATAGCGTACGCCGTATACCGCTCGTACAAAAGGCATGTATCTGCTTTCCGACTTTGACAGTAGTACACTACCTACTGGCAAGCAGGCGTTGACTTCTGGCTGCCGGTTCGCTACGCCCATTGTATGGTATAGTGTGCCATCCGTATAGATAATGAGATCACAAGCGTACATGTTACTTCCCGAGTTCTTGTGCATCGATTGTGGGCACATGCTCCTTGTAACATACATACTAATGCACATTTTTGCTGATTGAGTAGTCGAGTAGTCCTCAGGTTGTTGGTTAATTTTGTTATCCGTACACGGTTCACCCTCCACAAAGGAATGTCTATTCAAATTGCGGAACGCCAGATCTATCGACGACAACACGAAGAAAGATGCTTCATGTTGCCTACCGACCGGTGTATGGTGTATGAGTTGTACGTGTATTCCGTCCTAATGCCCATTTGTGCCGATGATTGAAGCAGTAGTGAGTTGCTGAATGCTTCCGCCAAGTCAACTAACGAACAAATGTGTGCTCCATTGAACAACATTCAGATGCCCACTCAGTGAGTGTGGAATGTGTGAATAGGTGAAGTCGGTCAAACACGACCGCTGATGATACATTCGGGATCAATAATTGTATGCTGGAACGTTGTACGAAGGAAGTAAATCAATAACTGCCATCATAGTGAGCAAATTACTGACAAATCTGAACACTTTCAAGGGCTCACAGCTTAGGTTTTTGCACAATTCTTTGTGACTCGTGCCAAGGTTGATTACAGGCAGCTGACTTACAGGCGCACATTTAGATGGTAACCTCTATGCTACTATACCGTTAACCATTCAAATGCAGTACAGAAAAGCCAATTGACCATATTGGGAGACCTCTTACAGAGTGGATTCGGTGTAGCTTGTTAATCTCGAGCAGACTAATATACTTTGTATGTACGGCGGGTTTAAGAGAGCAAATTTGGTCCACATTTTACGCAATAACATCTCTGGTCGGCGCAAAATGTAATTAGAGGAAGACCCGAAATGGCCAAATATTTTCATTAATTTATTAGCCAACGATCGATCGAACGGATGATGGTGTTGCAAACGACGATAATGATGATGGTGGTGGTAGATAGAAATCGTAACCGTTTGCTAAGCAGCCTTTTATGTTAATCTAGATAAAGATCGACAAAGAGCTACAAGTTTGCGGTGCAAGTGCCATAGCAATCATCGTTGACCGGCCGGCAGTCGAATGTAGATTCGACTTGTTATGTGCAGTTTGATCCAAATAAGGTTAACAATGCGCATCAAAATGTATGTATGAAGCTACTAGTGTTGGCTACTGGTTCATCGACTATCTAACGACCTTATATACTTCCATTTGGCGCATACCTGGCAATTTAGAGTGATGCTGTAGGTGATGTGAAATGGAAAGAGAATCGTATACGATTGGAATAAGTACATCTTCCGCATTCAAAACTGCATGAATTGAATCAGTTTTTATTTACCGACAGTGGCATCATTTACGTACTCAAACTTGCTTATCTGGGTACCGGGACACAGCGACAATACAGGTAATGAAAAAGCCGACACACTCGCCAAACAAGGAACGACGCTACAATCAATCGTGGTTTGTGAGGGAGTACCCCTTACAACCATTAAACATAATCTGACCAATCTCGCCAGGGCCGAGACGAACCTGAGATGGACACAGGGACATACCTGCGTCATCACCAGGCAAATCTGGCCCCGGCTTGACAATTAACGCACAAGGAGTATAATCTCCCTAAAAAGAACTGACATCTACAAAGTCATCGGTGTCATCACAGGACACTGCCTCATTGGCAATCACGCACAAAAACTAGGAATAGTTCCGAATGATTTCAGCAGAAGCTGTCAGGACGAGGAGGAGGTCGAATCCATTCACCGCCTTCTCTGTGCCTGTCCAGCTCTTTGCAATATCAGGAAACGTTACCTAGGCTCTTACTTCCTTAACGGTCTGACAGATGTTCAGAAAGTAGGGATACTTGATCTTCTTAACTTCTTAAGAAGCACAAAATGGTCCCACGAATAGGGGGGTGAAACCCCCTCGTAGCTGCATAACGGGCCTCCCTGGCCTATGTGCATTCTTCTCAATTCTGGGAAGGCTACGGATCAAGTTACCCTTAAAAAAAAGGTATACAACAGTCACAGTTTAACGCCTTTTTTTAACGGTGAGGCATTATAATACATTCCTTGGGTAAACAAGCTTTTTTAAACAAGTCCGTCCATTGTCCAGTAACAGATTCTTGGGCGTGCCGCTTACCAGTTCTTCACTACTGCGACAATAAATCAATGTTCCGAAAAAAAACTTAAAAAAAAAAAAACAGAAGTCGGAGTCATATGTGTCAAGCCATCGCTTTATCGTGTCAAGGGAAGGCCAACATAACAGAATATGTACGAGAAGACGAGGGAGACGAAACAAAACAGAAAAAGAGAGAAATACATCCATATGTCGAAAAAGCAGAAAAAGAAATGATCGAAGACAATAATATCCGTGATTACCTCAAACCTGCACACCGTCAATAATCAAATCCATTGAACCAACAAGAATCCCAATCTCTGGTGCACGTAGCAGGTTTAAGTGGAAATAATTTCCAAGATATTACACATTCAGTCCCGCCAAACCCTTCAGCCGTCATCATCATCAACAACAACAACACTACACCATCAACCCGCCTAGACCACTTTGGATCCATGTATTGTCTGCATGTAACCGATATAATCAAATTTACGGTACGCCGTACTTGAACTCGTACTCGCACCAGGATAGTGGAAGAGGGAGGAGGGGTGAGGGGGATAAAAAGTGGGCGGTCAGGTAGCTAGAAATCCATAGGAGATAACACGAAAATTCATCACAATACCATACCAATATACCAGATTTTAAGTATCTCCGATACGAGGGAATCATGTCACTTGAGTGACACTTGACATTGGGTCCGTTATATTCCTCCTCGTACACAATGGAGTGGATTGGATGCATTTAGAAACCTCAAAAATCAATGTAATATCGAGATAGACGAAGAAAAGGAAAAATGGATTACTTATCCATCGAATGGATATGCATGCCCACTGAAACAAATCGGTTTGGAGAAAATGTCAAAAACCTACTGTACTGTCGGATTAAAAGTGAGTTTTCTAAAAGCCCTGCCCTTCACCGTCAAGTCGAATGATTTGATAAACTTTCAGATACATGTCGACCATGAGTAGTTATAGAAAACAATCCAAGAGGAGCAGACTGATACTTCACTAGATGCCGGCAAATTAAACATCCGATGATGTTGCTCTGCTTTATTGACGATACTCTACTTCCTCATCCTGGGTGCACTCATGAAAGTACTCGACCATGTGCAGTCCCTATATATGTACACTTCATATAAACGTATGTAAAGCACCGTTAAATGACGTGCGACCAAGCTCATCTAGGAAAACCTCGCTCACCAGGTGATCAGCAACGATCTGTTTTCAATCACTGCGCAGCAGCCTGACCAGAGGCTGTCGTAGCCTTCATCTTCCTCATCCTCTCCATACGACTACGTACATATGTATGTAGTCGTTCGTTCAGAGATGATGGCTGGAGATGCCGCTGTTGACGGGGCCACCGCATGCTATATCATTAAAACAAATATGTAGCAGGCAGCAAAAAGGCAGGCACTTTCTACTTTCTAAGAGCTTCATATGCTGCCTAGTCCATGGATGTAACCACCACCATCACCAGTACCACTACCACCATCTTCATCGTCGTCGTCCCCATCCGTTGGTTATCGTTCCTGCCGCGCAGCCGCGTGTTTCTTCTACTAAAAAAATTTTCTCTCTTAAATTACTATTATTTGCTCCAGTTTGGTGTTCGGTTTATTTGTTGCCTGTGGTCCTCGCAAGTCGTCGTCGGTCCCCCTTTCACTATCTGTCGGTCCAACCTCCAGTCACTACTGTTCAACTATTTGCAGCATCGCGCATACCGCCACCAGAGATGTACGGTGTGCTCTTGGCTACGGATAGCTCCTTTCATTCCTTCGTTCGTCCGTTGTCTTGCTTAGCCTACACTTCCACATTCTGTTCATTGTAGATCAAAAACGACCGTCGTCATCGATGTCGTTGTTGCAGTCGTCTGTCCATCGACGACCATGCGCTATACGATGCAGAACGTTCATATATCGAATAGCCCGCCTCCTCGACCACGTCATAGGAGAGTGTCGTGTGCCATCCAATTTACCATTTGGCAAATGCATACCTTATCAATCAGAAGATCTATGGATCCAAGGATCCAAGTATGTGCTATACACATGTACATGTGTAGGTGCTCGGCTACCGCATGCATAAAATGTGGCCCACTCATGTGGGCCGAGCAACAAATTTAAATTTTTCTGCTCCTTCGTCACCACCGCTGATAAGTAGAGCTCGTACGGCAAATGTCAATCTCCAAACATACCAGTGTACGGATATATCGATTTAACGAATGTTCCCCGTACGGTTGATTGGATTTCACGAATTGTATTTCAATTATTTAAAAGTTTCCCGGAAGACGCTCGGACAGTAATTATTTTCGACATTCTTTTGGGAATGTAAAGTGTGTTTAAGGGCTGAAGCTTCAGGGTGGGATCACACGATTTTCTGTAACGCAGTTGTCCTTCTAATAATCATTTACATACAATATGTGGCAATTAAGTTCCGGGAATTTAGTCATAACATGAAAGCATACATGGAGACGAGCTATACAATTTTGGCATCACTACCAAATTCTTCAGATTGTGTAGGATGACGATGGAAAGCTTTCGCTGCTCCAATTTCAAAAGGCAAGCCGACGCGCTATAAAGCGCCTTTTTTAACGTCATACTTGAGTAGATCATGCGAAGCTCACAAGTCAACATTAGGGAAGAGATCTTCCAAATGTCCGTTCAGCTTACGCCGATAATATTAAAGTGATTGATCGAACGCAGTAGGCCGTCGTTGAGGCGTTTGCTGGCATTGAAGCGGAGATGCTGTCATCAACGAAGGATGCACAACATCGACGTCTGGGACAAAGCATCATAATAGACAGTAAGTAAATATGGCATAACGTGGACACCTGTCTTTACGGCTTAATTCCACGGTGGGCCTACCCACGCTGTCGAGACCAAAGAAAAGCATTGGCCAACGCCCCAGGGCGGTACAAGTACTCCCTAAGTACAATTTAGTGAATATGTTAAGGCATATTCACGACCCTTGCTGAGGGGCGAGGTCTATCTAACACCTCTTGCATCCAGGCGCTCAAGATGTTGTTTGCATTTTTAGGCAACGACAACCACCACGATATTTCCACTAGGGGGCCTACCTCATAGACAGACCGTCGTCGGCTCCGGGGGCTCCTATCTCGCGTGGTACCAGATTATAGCTTCTGGTGGAGCTTCGCGACCGTAAGGTCACTACCATATGAGCCCCGCAAAGCTCGAGGTCTGGCGCCTCCATGATCCTTGTCAAACCAACTAACAAACTGATCCCTGTCAAACTAACAAGCTAACTGCCTACACATACTAGGTCCATCAGTCAAGGTAGAAACTAACAGCCAGGCATGCGCATGATACCCGTCAAACAAATAAGAAACTAACAAACATAGCCTGGCTAACTTATTAATTAACAATGCAAACGGCAAAAAAAAGGTTAACAGAGTTTTAACAGTGACTGTTAAGTCGCTCTCTTAAGACACTGTTAAGTTGCCGTCTTCACAGCGACTATTAAGTCGCTTTGCTAAGTCACCGCTGCTGCTAATAAAATAACACTGGATGAAGGCAACATTCTGCCAGGACCAATCAACCGACATGACAGTTCCCCCCGCAGTGGGCATCACCGTGGCAACACAGACGACTGAAGGAATATCCATAGACATCTCAGACAGCTCACTGGTGTCGCATTCGGAAGACTTCGCCCACAGAGATGTCAAGGTTCGCAGCCGTCTCCCGCGAACGCAGGACCCGACTAAAAACCCAAGCATCGTTTGTTTGCGCTATACCCATAGCAGACAGGTCCCTGAAATGCGAGTATCTTGGACACTCAACAAGAACATGCCTCCAATCCTCACTTGCAGCTCCACATGCCCACTCCGCCGACCCGGCCAAGGTCAATTCATGCAAGAATGCAATCAAGAAACGTTGTCCAGCCAACAGGTATCCCGCGCAGAGGGGCGAAAAGTCCACAGGCATTCCCGTCCGCTGGTTTCAGCAACCTTAGGAAGGAATGCGAATGTCAATCCTCCGTTGCAGCTTCCAGCCCAACAAGGCTGCCACCTGCAGCGTGAGCGTTCATGCACTCGCTCCAGTCAGCTGTCAAAAGCTCACGTTGCCTATTACAATGGGCAGCAAGAACTTCGAGGTAGTCAAGGACTTCGTCTACTTCTGGTCCACAGTAACTAATAAGAACAACATCAGTACCGAGATTAAACGCTGAATAACTCTTGCCAATCGCTGTTTGTTTAGGCTCAAAAGGCAGTTGAGTAACAGATCCATCTCTTAAAAACCAAGCTGGCTTTATGTAATACCCTAATTGTCCCATATTCAGAGTCATACTCTTATTATGTTTGTCACACAACCTGGACGGAGTGCAAATGGTTTGGGTTGTAGACGTTCGTTCTCCAGGGGTGGTCGTCCTAGATGGGATTCGAGAGGAACTCGACTGAATTTTCAAGTTGGTTGTAGTCACCAACAATGTTCCATACTATTTCATACTATTATATCAGAACTGCACACACAGAGTATGAATTTGAAGTGACCCTATTTGAAGGCTTCTGCTATCCGTTGGAGCACTCAGACGCAAACACTGGTCCACTGGTCACTTCCGATTCATAGCAGCTGTGCTGCACAGTTGTTCCGTATAGTAGCTGCATTTCCTGGCTATGGACATACTTTGAACCACAGACCTTCCGCTCGACAGTCGGTGGTGTTTACCATTGCAACACGGTCACCCCCGGTGTTTTATGGTGCAGAGGCATGGGCGCTATTGAAAGCGGATGAGAAAGCTCTTGGCGTGCGATCTTTGGTTCTGTTTGCGTTGGTGGCATCTGGAGGAGGAGATTCAACTACGAGCTGTATGGGCGCACATGAGTGGAGAAGGACCTCAACCAACTTGGTGTTCGTGACTGCAGACGGCTGGCAAGAGATACTGCTGGCTTGAGTCGCTTGTTGGTTGAGACACAGGAAGAAGAATTTAGTCACAACGCTAGAACTAACAACTCTACGTCGTTCAACTTCTTTGAGTGTTACAAGCTGTTACAGAACTGGTTCTTTTGTCTTTTAGTCCATTTGTGTGTTGTTTCGTATCCATATTGTTGAAACCATAACGGGGAGAGGGCCCTGTGAAAGGTGCTTGAGCACCTATCTCAGCTAGTGTGTTAGCCTTTTCATTGCTTTCGTGGTTTTCATGACCTGACACTCAAATCAGCTTTAGCACTGGACATGAGACCTGAATATTTGGATATGATGCTGAAATCCGTATATAGAGTTGATAAGTACTCTAAAGATGTCAAAGCCGCGACTCAAGGAAATGTTGACCGTTTTTGTTTTTTTGTTTTTGATATCAGATCCAGACAGTGACTGGACAATTCTATATTGATGTCCTGAAAGGGCTGCGAGACCGTGTTTTCCATGTGCGCACCGAACTTGCCAAGAAAGGGTGGATCTTGCACCACGACAAATGGCCGACTCATTCGTCGTTGATTGTGTAAGAGTTTTTGATTAAAAGGAGCATTCCAACCCTAAAGTCCCGATATTGCCCCCCCGGAACTTTTTATGGGTTCCCCAAGATGAAGTCACACCTTGACGGATCGGTCGTCCTGCTTGCAGTTATCAAGACCAAGTTGTCTTATATACGCCATTACCAGGAAGCTCGGAGTCGAAGACCTACTTAGCTGGAGTAGTTGATCATGCGCTCGATGTGGCCGAACCAATATAGTCGACGAATCATTGCCTTCCGGACTATACCCGCATCTTTGTACAGCACGTAGAGTTGGCGGTTGTAACTTCTCCTCCATTCACCTTTCTCACAGACAGGACGAAATATCCGGCGCAGAATTTTTCCCTTGAAAGTACCCAAAATCAGCTCCGCCGTCTTGCTTATTGTCCAGCTTTCGGCTCCGTACAGCAAGACTGGCAACATAAGCGCTTTGTAAAGCATGGCATTGGTTTTTCAAGCGAGGAATTATGACCCAAGTTGTTTGGACAAACCGAAGTAGCAGCGGTTGCCAAGGGCGATTTTAAGCCGGATCTCCACTGTAGTGTCGTTTGTGGATTTTACGTTTGCCCCAAGATAGACAAACTCCTTAACCACCTTGAAATTATAGCTGACAACCGTTATATTTTGTCCCAGGTGGTGAGCGACGGATCGGTTTTTGCTTGACAGCATGTACTTTGTCTTAACCTCATTGACTTTAAGACCAACTCAACTCGAAACCATTGAGGCGACCAACCTCCAATGGAATAAGGGTAATATCGGCTTTATCACCAAACAACTCTGGCCTAAATTAAACCTAGGATGAACCAGGGACCAAGTGGCAACCAAAAGAGCAACGTTAAGTACTCTGGTAGGTGTCGTTACAGCTCACTGCATCATTGGGAAACACGCCGCCAGACTTGGACTACCCTCCAAGGACATCTGCCGTGGCTGCAAGGAAGAGGAGGAAGAGGAACCAATACTTCACCACCTCTGCTCATGCTCTCTTTTGCGAATCGCAGGAGGATCTACCTCGGCGCGCCCTTCTATGATAATCGAAGTGAGCTAGCAGACCACAAAATAGTTCAACTCCATCGCTTCATCAGAAGCACCGGTTGGTTCTCTGGTAGCGGATCTGGGTAATACGATACATGTGGTATCACAATGGGCCGACTTCGGCCTACGTGTGGCCGACCACTAACCTAACCTAAGACCAACTCGTTTCACCTATTCTTCCATTGCCGTGAAAGCTTCTACAATGTCACGCTGATATCGTGCGATGATGTCAATATCATCCGAGTTTCCTAGCAGCTGGACAGACTTGTCGAAGATAGTGTTTTCACTGTCGACGCCTGTCCATCGCACATCTGCTCCAGCACCGAATTGAAGAAGTCATACGACAGCGTATTCCCTTGCCGAAATCCGATGCATATTTCAAACGGTTCAGAGGTCCTAGACACTAACTGCACGGTGCATCGTCCCGAATCCGGCCATCGCATCAAACAATTCTTTGCGATGAATGCTGACGTATGTGGCTTTAAAATCGATAAAGAGATGGTGTGTATCGATTTGAAATTCACTGGATTTTCCGGGCCGGAAGCCGCACTGGTAGCTGCCGATTAGTGTGGTGCAAAAGGGCTTTAGACGTTTACACAGTACGCTGGACATGATCTTGTATGCGACATTGTGCAGGGATATACCTCTATAGTTCTTGCAAAAGGTAAGATCGTGGATGGGGCGAATAGGGCTGATATTCCAGTCGTCGGGCGTGCTTTCATCTTCCCAAATTCTACTGATGATCTGGTGCATACTCCCTACCAGAAAATCGCCGCCAGCCGTAAGGAGCTCTTATGGCAAGACACCTGATCCTGCGGCCTTGTTGTTCTTCAGCTATTGAATAGCTATGCCGAATTCTTCGATGCTGCGTGGGAGGACTATTTCAGCGGCTGGAGTTGAGATATCCCCAGTCCCTACCACTCCCCCCTGGTTAGGCTGCTGAAACAGCTGCTTAAATACATCCACTTTTCCCTGCGGGTCGGTGACTAGATTTGACCTTTACAATTTCGAAGAGTCGGGTGTTTTACTTGAAGCCTCCTGTATGGCTTTTAGCTTTGCTCTAAAAGGCCGTATTTTATGTTTGCCCTAGACTCCTCGATATAATTGAGCTGGAGGGCCGCGGGGATTCTTTTCTTTAGTCGCAACAGTTTTTTCTCTACCCTTCTTCTGTCTCGGTTCTCCTCTCACGCTGCCCTAGTTTTTCGCTGCAGCGCCTTTTGGTACGCTTTGTAGGTTAATGCCTTTTTCTGCTCACACTTACAATCATAAGACGGGTTTCTTGTGGGGGTGGTAGGTATCCTAAGGTGGTCTCGGCTACTTCCTGAATGGCTAAGCGGCAATGTCACATATTGTTGATGTTATTGCTCGACGTAGGCATACTGGAGAGCCTTTCGCTCAGTTTTTCCCTGTAGACTCTGGTGTGCTCATGCGCTAAGTGTCGAAACTCCTCATGGTTGGCTGGTGCAACTTTCTGACATGGGACAGTCGAGCTCTGAATCAGCTACGAAAAAATGGTCAGAGTCGACGTTTGCCCCCCTGAATGTTCGCACATCCAGGATGTTTGACGAATGTCTGGCGTTAATGAGCACATGGTGGACTTGGTTGGTGGTTCGACCATCCGGATTTCGCCAAGTTGCTGTGTGGATTCGCTTGCAGGGAAATCTTGTGCTACTTATCACCGCATTATGAGCTGTCGCTTAGTCCGTGCGTCGGAAGCCACTCTCTGTTGTTGTATAGTGGAGGTTGTGCTTTCCGATCACCAACGTTCTATCTACTCTTAATTTCAATACTTTACGGTAGACTGAGCAGATACAAAATTGTCAAATTAACAATAATGAATAAACTAAACTAAAATTAAATCAAGAATTCGCATTAAAATTGTCACGTCTTCAGGTTGCACTGGGTCTTCGGAACGCATGCGAGTAAGCAGAGGTCACAGAGGTAAAGTGCAATTATGATTCTTGCGTATGGCGAGTTGTTCTTGTTCAACCATATCAACCTTACTTACTTACTAAGGTGGCGCTACAGTCCGTGGTGAACCTGGGCCTCAACCAACAAGCGTCTCCAGCTGGCACGGTCTTTGGCCAGCTGTTTCTAGCGCCGCAGGCCCAGTTGGTTAAGGTCCCCTTCCACCTGCGTGCGCCACCGATGATGCGGCTGTCCTCTGCCGCGCCTTCCTTCCGGAGTGGATTCGAAGACTCTTCGGGTCGGAGCTGTATTTTCCATGCGCTCTACATGGCCTATCCACCTTAGACGCTGTATCTGTAGACGTCGTACCAGGCCGATGTCGCCGTACAACCCGTATAGTTCTTCGTTATATCTTCTCCTCTATACATCGTTTGAACAAACGGGACCGTAGATAGTACGCAGAATTTTCCTCTCGAAACGACCAAGGGCATCTTCATCTGCTTTTGTTAAGGTCCAAGCCTCTGCGCCGTAAAGGAGGACTGGGATGATTAAGGTCTTATATAGTGTCACCTTGGTTTTCCGAGAGAGGGCTCTACTTCTCAATTGCCTCTTGAGCCCAAAGAAACAGCGGTTGGCAAGAGTGATTCTGCGTTTTATCTCAGCGCTGGTGTTGTTGTCGCTGGTCATCAGTGAGCCAAGGTAGACGAATTCCTTGACCACTTTAAAGTTATATCCGCCCATGGTGACGTTCCGGCCAATACGTCGGCGTTGTCCGCCTCTTTTAGATGAAAGCAGATATTTGGTTTTACCCTCTCTAACCTTGAGACCCATCTTAGCCGCTTCTACCTCAATGCTCACGAAAGCCTCATTGACGTCTCGCTGTGTCCGTCCAATTACGTCAATATCGTCGGCGTACGCAAGCAATTGCGTAGACTTGAAATAAATCGTACCTCTTGTGTTGGCCAGTGACTCTTGCACGATCTTTTCAAGCACGATGTTGAAGAAGTAGCACGACAGCGCGTCGCCCTGCCTAAATCCTTTTTTAACATCAAAGGTCTCGGTTTGCTCATTACCGATCTTAATGGAGCAGCGAGAATTCTCCATTGTCATCCTGCACAGTCGGACGAGTTTGACAGGGATGTTAAAACTAGACATGGTTTTGTACAGCTCGTCTCTATATACGCTGTCATACGCGGCCTTGAAATCGACGAAGAGGTGGTGAGTGTCGATTTGGTATTCCTGGGTCTTCTCCAAGATCTGCCGTAGCGTAAATATTTGGTCTATTGTGGATTTACCTGGCCTGAAACCACACTGATAAGAGCCGATCAGGTTATCCACCAACGGTTTCAGGCGTTCACACAATACGGCAGAGAAGACCTTATATGCGATGTTAAGGAGACTTATTCCCCTATAGTTGGCGCAGTTATAGGGGTCTCCTTTCTTATGGACCGGGCAAACGATTCTGAGATTCCATTCGTCGGGCATGCTTTCCTCCGACCATACCTTGCAAATGAGATGGTGCATGCACCTTACCAGCTCATCTCCAGCCGCCTTAAGAAGCTCAGCAGACAGGCCGTCTGCGCCTGCGGCTTTATTAGACTTAAGTCTTGATATTGCTATTTTGACTTCGTCTAGGTCGGGTGGACTGAATTCTGTTTCATTGTCGTCCATTACGAATGGCTCGTTCTGCCTGACAGCGGTATCATGTCTACCATCGCCGTTATACCATATCAACCTAGGCTAGGCAAAATTAGTTCGTGAGGACTAAAATATAAGTTGAGAGGAGTTTCCTAGACACCCCATATCTACAGTAGCGGATTTTGTCCCTTCGACGATTTGAACAGAATTTCTAAGTCGACCTTTTACAGGCAGAGACCAAATTTAATTTTACCTTGAAGGTTGAAGTGCATGTCTGTAGCTGAACCTATAGAGCTGATGAGAAAATACCCTGTCAACAAACCAGGGGCAGGAAGTTCTTATAACACAAATAACTAGTTTCAAAGGCAAAAAGGCAGAAAAGAAAACGATAGTACTAATAACAATTAATAAAACAATAATTCATCATATTCCGAGCCAGGGTGATGGTATAAAAACAATAAATTCAATATATACGGCTTGGAACGATTAAATATTGTGTAACCACACAAGCAATTTAGATTGTTTCGTTAGATAGGATAGGGGGGGAAAAACTCCGGTGGCACACGACCCTCTCACCTAAGCCTAATTAGGGAAAAGGAAAGGGCAGAACTATAGATAACAATTAAATCATCCAATTTGTAAAAGTACGTATACATCTACATCTACATCTAATTGTTTGTTTGAATATAATATTGAGGTAGATTGATACCTTTGCCTTCGATGCGATATACTCGTACGACGAGTACAATCCTATGAGATCACTTCATGTGGGCTAGCCATTGCCGACGCCGAGGATGACGACAGTTAGCGGTTGGTTAACATTCTGTAGCTGTATCTGGAGCACTTTTTAAAGTAATTATGGAAATTGCGGAATAAAACGAGTTTTTCGTGTGATTAAAATGTGTGTGGTTACACTGAGAAGCACTTTTCTTGTTTGCTCTGCCTATAAACTGGTCGCAGATCGTCTACGATACGAATCGCTGTATTCGATTTCTATGTACAACAACGAATATGTGTACGATCGCATGCATGTAAGCATAGAGTCGGGATTGCAAAATGAAAGAGAAATTAATTGAAAATCTATGAAATACGGGTGTCCCCGTGTAATCATCGGAATTGGGTCATACAACTAAAAGTGAAAAAAAATACAAAAATTGAGCGACAAGAATTCGCTCACATCTTGAACTCTTTTTGCATCCGTCGTTTCGTATATAGTAAAATGAACGAATGGATGAAATGGGCAATCCTAAACTAGAGCACCTAGACCAGTAGCTTGCGCGTACGTTTCAACTATCTATTAAGACCGCTCATAAATAACTAGTTGCCGAACCGTCAATTTTGTCGTTGCAAAAGTCGGTTGGATTCGAGAATGCCGATTCATAATCAGCATACCATAGATACATGTGGATGTATACACATAGTTACTCGTTGTTACCATCCCAACTAAAACGCCGACATCTGCTAATTTATTGCCATTTGATTAATCTTTGAACTCAATTTATGCTCTGCGTACAGATCTGTAGTCGAGCAATCGGAGAGTACTGTAGACAATACATCGATAAACGCAAGTAGCTTCCTACTTTCAAGCGTTCGTTGTTTTATTTTGAACATCATAAACGAGAGTATGCAGCGTTAGAAGTGAAGCAACAAGCCGCACGAATTCACCGCGGAGCACAAGCACAACCAATGACGGTAACCAACAGCGTTGGATATTTAGCACTTTAACCAATCAACAATTGAGTGGAATCGAAATTTGCTGTCCGGGAGGCATGCTGAGATTTACTTATAAATCGATCAATCATATACTTCACCTGACTTCACCTGCCCCACCTCTTATAGCATCTGGCATTTTCATCCAATTTCA
This sequence comes from Eumerus sabulonum, assembly GCA_951905685.1. Taxonomy (NCBI): domain Eukaryota; kingdom Metazoa; phylum Arthropoda; class Insecta; order Diptera; family Syrphidae; genus Eumerus; species Eumerus sabulonum. The sequence continues at coordinate 106,431,523 of OX645063.1, read as the reverse complement.
ATCTGAACGATTGCACTGCGATGTCGAATGCGCACAGCAAACTGTTCGCTGCCTGCCTACCTGAAACCATAAAGTCAAATCAGAGATTAATTATATCCTCGTTATAAATCTTCCAAACATACGAGTATGGGTGATTTGCATGTGCATCATGATCATCATCATCTTGGTCATCACTGACTGACAGAAGAATCACAACAGCTCGCCGTCGAGGAGGGGTCATCAATTTCTGGGTAAGTAAAGGAGAAAATTCCATTGGTTGACCTGTATCTGCCACCGATCGATGCAATGCTGTCGACACGTTGTAGCCATCCATATGTTTTAAAAAAAAAAAACAAAAAGTGCTTCCTGTCAGTGGTCGACTACTATAACCGAGTTTGCACGACGGACGACCACTCAATATGAATCTCAATCTGTCCGATCAGATGAATGGTAGCACGTTAGCTGCCATACGTTTTGCTGCCGTACAACAGCAATGATGACTACGATGAAACAGCGGTGGCGGCTGCAGCAACAACAGCAGCAGCGGCAAATGACGAGCGATGAGCGACGAGCTAACCAGCATCAAGTTGAATCAAACCGACCCGCTTACATACATACCGTTTCATTCGCTCTTTCTATAATTTATTGGCTCTTTGCGAAATCATAATCATAACAATAATGGAATTATGGTAAAACATGGGTCTAGAGATCAAAGCACAGAAAGTGTCGAAATCGATCTGGGAGAGTATCCTCCGAGATAAAGACGGCAACTATGACGATGTGGTCGCTATTGGTATCCGTATCGGTATCGGTATTGGTATCGGTAGCTGCAAAATTGGCACAGTTGTACCTCTAATCACACTTAATAACTCTTGAAATTGAACCCAGCCGGCTGGGCTTGATGGACCAAATGAGCTAGGTTGGGAAGTGCCAGTGTTCGGTTATGGGCAGTGTGCAAGAGCTACGACGAGTGGCAGACGGATTCGATCTTGGCCTCCACCTATTTACCCGATTTTGTTACCTTTATGGCGGGAAACGTCGAAAGAAAAATACGAAATTTTTCGTTGGGTTTGTTCTGACACTTTGAAGGTTAGATCGCTGATTGCTACTGCTCATTGTTACTACTAACGGACATTTGCTGCTAGCACCAATAGAACTTTGTACATTAGAAGAGCGAATTGGGCTTAGAAGATGTTGACGCCTTTTCAAGTGACATTTAACTTCAGTCTTTTTTGGAAATGATTCTGTTCAGTTAAAACTGACAGACACGTAAGGTGACCATCCAGAAGGAACGACGTCCGTCATAGCACGAGATAACCGAAATTCAAAAAAATATCTTGGAAGGAAGCTGGGAAGTTGAATTTGAAATTATAAACGACGTCCGGCACACACAATTGTCTTCGTGAAACGTGTCCTCAGTCAGGCAGAACACACAGAACGCTTGGTTTCGTTACATGAACATGTGTACTGAGGTACCTTTCCAATACCTAAAGTTGAAGGGCTTTACGAAAGATGTTTTAAAATCGCATTGGACCATCTAGTAGCTACATCCATATTAAAGCGTCAGCAGTTTCCTCCAATAATCAGCATTGTGTCACGTCGCTGAAGTGTAAACAACACGCAATCTTTGTGCTCTAAACATGACAACATATGTGCCAACAAAACAACATTTGCGCTGCTTGTTTGCAGCATATGGGCAACATGCTCCGTCAGTAAAACCATGTGGGGGCTGGTTCTGGTGTTTCAAAAGTGGGGATTTCAGCACTTGTGACAAAGAATGCGAAGGGAGGCTAGTCAAATTTGGAGATGCTGAGTTGGAGACATTATTGAACCAAGATCCATGCTAAGCTCAAGAGGAACTCGTTGAAACCTTGCGAGTGACTTTAAACCGTCTTAAGGCCATGGGTTTGGTGCAAAACCAAGGGAATTTATTGGATTCCGCACGGACTCAAGCGAACAATGTACATCTAATAGTGAAAAGTGAATCTACGACGACAATCCAAAGCACAGCAAATCGTGACGTAGCCGAATTTACCACAGCAAGAAGCTAATGCTATGCATGTGGTGGGATCAGCTCGGAGTAATCTACTATGAGCTAGTTCATCTTTACAAAACCAAACAATTGATGCAACTAAGCCGAGCATTTAAGCTTAAACGCCAGAATATGCCAATGGACGAGACAAAGAGGCCTTTCAGCACGACAACGCTCGACTGATATATTGCTAAAGTTATCAAGGATATTGTGAAAGTACTTAACTGAGAGCACCCTGGCGCAGTGGGTAGTGTGCTGGCCTCTGACGTCGATGATACGGGATCGAATCCCGACACAGCCATTGTCATCGAACGTGTTTTCCACGGTGTTTCTCCTCAGCGGGGTTCTGATAAAACCCCCTGTAGAACAATTGTATTGAAAAGCTTCTCGAAATTCGACGTTCGGAACAGGCATTAAACTGTAGGTTCCTTTCACCTATGGGAAAATGAAATCACACACAACATGGGTGATTGAGAGAAGCTCGGTTTAGGTCCTTAATGGACTGTAACGCCAACATACATATATACATACTTAACTGGGATGTACTACCCCATCCGTGTATTCTCCAGACATTGCTCCTTCGGGCTACCACTTGTTCCAGTTGATGGCTCATGATCTGACCGAGCATTGACTTCTTACGAAGAAGCTAAAAATTGGGTCGATTTTTGGATCTCCTCGAAAGACGAAGAATTGACGAGTAAAAAGCGATGGGCGTACTTACTTACTTAGGTGGCGCTACAGCTGGGATGAGCAGTTCGTATGCCAATAACACAGACGCCATCGAATGTTTATCTCGCGGCGTTTCTCCACGGCGGGCTACTGGTAAAACCCCCCGTAGTATTTTTACCATGGAAAAGCTTCTCGACTCGTGCCGTTCGGAATCAATATTAAACTGTAGGTCCCTTTCTACTACTTATTTTTCAGGTCAGCAACCAGCTAATATAGCCTTCCATCCTTGGCGGTCTCGGGCACACTGCTTCCAGTCGGAAAGACCAAGCTGTCTTACGTTCGCAATCACTTGGTATTTATACCGGAGGTTCGGTCTCCCCTTCTTCTTGAGCCAGGAGGGCGAGCCATTGTAGTCGACGGGTTTTTGCCTTCCTGACTTTATCCACATCTTTGTACAGCTCGTAGAGTTCGCAGTTATGTCTTCTCCTCCATTCGCCTTCCTCGCAGACAGGACCGAATATCCGTCGCACAATTCTTCATTCCAAGAAGGCAAGGTTCAGCTCTGTTGTCCTGCTTATCATCCAGCTTTAGGCTCCATATAGCAAAACAGGCAGGATAAGAGTCTTGAGTCTTCGGTACAGGAGTTTGGTACATAGCTGTTTTGACAAGCCGAAGTAGCAGAGGTTGCCGACGGCGATTCTGCTCTAGATCTCCACTATGATGCTATTCGTGGAGTTGTTTGTTTGCCCTGAGGTATTAACTCCTTCACCACCTCGAAATGGTAGCTGCCGATCGTTATATTGTGTCCTAGGTGAATAGTGGCGAACCACTTTTTTGCTGACAGCACATATTTCTTCTCCTCATTAATGTGAAGACCAACTCATTTCGCCTGATCTTTAATCGCCGTGAACGCTTCCACAACTTACGACAATACCGACATCGTCTGCGTGACCCAACAACTGGATCGATTTGTGAAAGATAGTGCCTTCCGTGTTGACGTTGGCTCCCCACACTTTGTTCCAACGCGTGATTGAAGAAGTTCCATGACAGCATAAATTCTAGAGCCGAACCGTGGCTCGACAAATTCGAGTCGGTTAACCTGGGATCCCGAATTCGGCCATTGCGTTTAATAAGACTTTGCAATGAATGCTGTCATATGCGGCTTCCAAATCGATAAAGAGATGGTGGGTATCTGGGCAGCGGCCCAGAAGCCGGATTAGTATGTGCCGATTAGCACGGATTAGACGCCACACAGTACACTAGTTAGAATCTTGTAATCGACATTGAGCAAGGATATACGAGGTACCTCTTCCAAGAGGTAGGACCGCTTTTTGTGGATGGGGCATATAGGGAAGGTACTCTCGTCGTCGGGAATGCATTCGTCCTCCCAAATTCTACAGATGATCTGGCTCATGCTTCCTACCAGAACATCGTCTCCAGGTTTGAAGAGCTCTGATGGTAATCCATCCGAGCTTGCGGCCTTGTGGTTCATAAGCTTTTTAAGAGCTATGCCAACTTCTTTAAGGGGGGGGGGGGGGGGCTTCGTCGATTGGAGGCGGGATCTCCAGTTCCTTGATGACTGAGCGGCAATGAAGCCACATATTGTTTGTGCCCGATGTATGTAGGCATACTTGCGGGTTGTCCGCTCAGTTGCACTCTGTAGTTTCTGGCGATCTCTGCGGTGCTCAGGCTTCCAATATTGAACCTCCTCTTGGTGGGCTGAAGTAGGTTTCTAACATTGAAATGTCGGGCTCTGAGTCTTGCTGCCACTAGAAATTTGTCAGAGCCAACGTTTGCCCCTCTGAACGTTTTTACATCCAGAATGTTTGACGCATGTCAAATTTACAGTACGACCATCTGGAGGCCGCCAGATTGCTGTGTAGATCTTCTTGCGAGAAAATCTTGTGCTACTGATTACCGTATTACGAGTTGCCGCAAAGTCCGTAAGTATGTAGTCGCAAGCCGTTGTCTGTTGTCATATCGTGGAGGCTGTGCTTTCCGACTAAAGACTAGGCCGATGCCGCTGTATAGCCCATAGAGTTCGTGATTGAATTTTCTCCTCCATCAACACAAACTGGACCGAAGATTACACGCAGAACTTTCCTCACGAATCGTCCAAGTGCTCCTCATCTATTTTTGATAGGGTCCAAGCCTCTGCGCCATAAAGGAGGTCTGGGACAATTAAAGTTTTGTAGAGGCTCACATTATTTTTTCGGGAGATAATTCTACTTCTCAATTGCCTCCTGAGCACAAAGAAATAGCGGTTGGCTGCTTATCATTAGTGGGCCAAGGTAGAAGAAATCTTTGACCACCTCGAATTTGTAGCTGGCTGGATCAGTTTTACCGGGATCCCGAATTCGTCCATCGTGCCAAACAGTTCTTCACGATGAATGCTGTTGTATGCACCTTTGAAATCAATGAAAAGATGGTGTGTATCGATTCGAAACACGTTGGTCTTTTCCAGGATTTGTCGAAGTGTGAACATTTGGTCTATAGTCGATTTGCCGGGCCGGAAGCCGCACTGGTAGCTGCCGATTAGTGCGATGCAAAATGGTTTTAGACGTTCACACAATACGCTGGACAGGATCTTGTATGCGACATTGAGCAGGGATATACCTCTATAGTTCTTGAAAGAGGTAGGATCGCCTTTTTTGTGGATGGGGCATATAGAGCTGGTATTCCAGTCGTCGGGCATGCTCTCATCCTCCCAAGTTCTGCAGATGATCTGGTGCATGCTCCCTACCAGAACATCGCCGCCAGCCTTGAAGAGCTCTGATGGCAAGCCATCTGAGCCTGCGGCCTTGTTGTTCTTCAGCTTCTGAATAGCTGTGCCGACTTCTTCGATGCTGGGTGGGAGGACTACTTCAGCGGCTGGAGTTGGGATTTCCTCGGTCCCTGCCACTCTCTCTTGGCCATGCTCGTTAAGCAGCTGCTGGAAATGCGGCTAAAATACATCCACTATTCCCTGCGGGTCGGTGACAAGATTACCCTCGCAGTTTCGAAGAGCCTGGGTGCCCTTTTTGAAGCCTCCTGCAAGGCCTTTGGCTTTCTTGTAAAAGGCTCGTGTTTTGTGTCTATCCCTCGACTCCTCGATATCCTTGAGCTGGGAGGCTGCGAAGGTTTTTTTCTTTTGTCGCAGTACTTTTTCTCCTCCCTTCTTCTGGCTCGGTACTCTTCTTGCGCTGCCCTAGTTTTCCTCTGCAGCGCCTTTTGGTACGCCTCGTCGGTTGCTGCCTTTTTCTGCTCACACTCGCCATCATACCACGGGTTTCTTGTCGGGGGTGGTAGGTATCCTGGGGTGTTTTCGTCTACTTCCTGAATGGCTGAGCGGCAATGCAGCCACATATTATTGGCATTTGTGTTCGACGTAGGCATACCGTAGAGTCTTTCGCTCTGCTGCTCCCAACAGTCATTCTGTTGCTCTAGCAACCTCCGGTGTGCTCAGGCGCCCAATGTCGAACCTCCTCCTGATGGGCTGGTGCAGCTTTCTGACATTGGACAGTCGAGCTCTGAATCTTGCTGCTACGAGGAAGTGGTCAGAGTCGACATTTGCCCCTCTGAATGTTCGCACAACCAGGATGTTTGACGAGTGCCTTGCGTCAATGAGCACATGGTCGATTTGGTTGGCGGTTCGACCGTCATTTACATTTACATTTCATAATTGCAACTGTCCGGAGAGTGTTTGGTGCGGGATACAAGAAAAATGTATTCTCAAAAGTTACTAGCTTCGCAACATCATTTCGATAACCTTCAGGATTCAACCAGATTTTTCTATTGCCAGTCTGGCAAAAATAAACTGAGTATCTTGCTAGCACCTAGGACAACACTATTACATCTAACACCTTGTTACGTCATTCACATACCTATCATTTAAAAAAATAATTTATTTGAACTGCTTGTACCTAAAACTTAACACTTGTCGTCAAACAATTTCAAGCAGCATATCTACACAGCTGCTGCTAGGTTTATTCTGATGTTTCGACATCCCAACCCAGAGAGATCCGAACACTATTCAAATTCCCCCCACCAAACGACACGGAACCCTCGCACACTTATCTGAATACCTGTTGAATTACTTGTTTAAAACAAATTGATTCCGAAATTCATGTTTGCATAAGTGGCTTTACCACAGAGCGGTATCTAGTTCGCTTCTAGTGCGTCTGTCCTACGTCTCGGACTCGCCCGCGTTTGGTGTCGTTATTTGTGCCTACCTACGCAATTGAGATGTTAAATTCTGTTCCACATCTGACGAGGTTCTTCTAACAGTATAGTCCTCGTTTAGCATTTAAAAAACAAGTTCGGCGCCAAATGCATCTGCACTGATTGAAAAAGGCGAAATTAATTTCAAAAACACCAACCTAACCTAAATCGGCTTGCTTACACGTCTTGCTTACGCTTGCAAGTAGTCCCATTGTAGTATCAGAATGCCATACAGCGTTCTGTAGCCTCGGTTGGGCTGTTTGCAATTCCCTACTTGCGTATGCACATTCGTTTCGCGAACGCAAGTTATTATCAAATCATCGCACACCAACGTTGACTGCGAGAAGATGGCAAATAAATCGAGAACTTGAGCAGCCAATGTCTGGAACTGGAGTGAGTCCAGATACAGATTCACTCGAAAATGTTAATAATTTCATAAGCGCCGTATGTACATCGAACAACTGTATAAAATGCAAATTCCATCGCAACATGATGGATACGAGTACGAACTCCATTCATATAGTCGCATAGTTACGTCAGTAGTTTGGTGTGGTAGCTATGCACGTCTTGAATCTCAGTACCCGTTCTCGTTCTCGTACGTAGGCTCGAAATATGTCCAAACAAATTGCACCAAACATTGGAAAACAACGAAATGGAGAACCGAATGGAGAATCGATTCGGTGGAGCTTGTCGTGCCTTGAGTTTGGCTCCACAGAGTGCAGACGACAAATTTGCATTTTAATGGTAATAATTTGTTGCTATGGCGCTGTGATGTATAATGAATAGTTTAACTCATCCATTGCACAACACGTAGAGAGGGCTGATCGTCAAATGGACGGATCTGGTGTTCTCTGTTGATGATCCTAGTGACGCTGGACAGGAACTGGCTGTGGAAGTGCCTTTTTCGGCTCTGTGACGATAGAATTTAATTTGTCTTTCAATATGCATGTGGGGGCGGATTGCTCTGCACGTTCATTGTCTTTTAAACTCGACGATGATGGTTGACTATGATTAGTTGATGGTTGAATCAAAAAGTTCAAAGGGTGTTAGCGTGAGCGGTGGTGGTCGTGTTTCTACATGGATGAGGTATTGGAGGAACTTTGTGTCGGAGTAGGCTGAATTCTGATTAAGTTATTATTCGAAGATTGCAGAAGATTGGTGGGAAAACTTAAGGCCTCTGGCGTTTGGACGGGATAAGGCAAAAAAAAAAAATTCGCATAAGGCACGTACGACTCTTTATTGGCCTGAGCTGTGAACACTTTATAATAATCCGAATCAAGTAACTAAATTAGCAAAGCAAAACGGAAAAAAACCGATAATTTCTTATGAATGAATAGTGAGGTTAAGATCGTCATGAAAGTCGCGAAAAAACATCATGTGATGCACGACCAGTTGTTGTAGCAAACTACAGCCAGCAGTACTGTGCATCTACTCTTAACACTGAGATACCAAAAGGTGCCAGCTCAAAGGCACTGCTACATCAGGGTCGACGACCACTAAGGGTCGTCCAAATACAACTACAAATCGTCCTCCCACTAAACTAGGAGTTTCCTTGACAGAAAGTAGATCAGTGGATCACTTTCATTGGACCGGTAACTTGTGGCGTGGCAGAAATAAGCCATATCGAACGAAGGACCCGGCCTACCGTCGCAGGAAATGAGTAGGCTGCGTGTGTTGCAGGGCAAACTGCACCATGTACCGCGGAAACCTTTAGCCTGCGATTTTATTGGGACAAAGTCTCCCTCGCACACATCCAGGAACCGTGGGTTCATAAAGGTCAGATTATGGGCCTCTAAAACAGGTCGCGTAGGCAAATTTACGCTATCGGAGAATCCCCTCGTATGGCTCGATGCTTAATCGGTTCTAATATGATTCTTCTCCTCATTCCCGGAACCTAGTAGCCGTCATCGTGGAAGTCTCCTTTGATGGAGGAGTAAGCGAGATCGTGTGCGCCTCCGCCTGCTTCCCAGGAAACGGTCACCAAATTCCTGTTGAGGTACAAGACCTAATAAGGTACTGTCATCGGCGGAAACAACATCTTGTCATCGGTTGCGATGCCAATACGTTCCAAGTGCCAAGTCCCCAATGGAGCAACAGCAACACCAACAAACGAGGTGAGTCACTTTTTGAGTATTTACTGAATTAGGTAAACTCAATTAGAGAAGAAGTACTTGAGCTGATTGTGACTGGCACGTCTACAATAAGGCCTCGTTATCTGATTACTAACATAACAGATTTAACATCTCCAGTGAGGTTAAGGAAGCTGAGTCTAGACATCAGCGTGGCTTTTTTTCTCTGCTCAACTTGCCGCTAAAGAAGATATGCTTCTTAAGTCGACTGCATCGATATATGACATCCAAGAAACAGTTTATCAACTCAACGAAGTACTGCCACCGGCTATACACCCAGGACAAGTACACACACGCGATGTGTACCCTGGTGGAAAGCACACCTGGAATCTCTGTTTAACAAAGCCAAACGAAAGAATAGTTGGACTAATTACAGATCTACTCTAACGAAATACAACCCCAATCTGAGGAAATCCAAGAGAATGTCTTGGAAGAAACACTGCGAGAACATAGACTCTCTACCAACTACGGCCCTACTCTATGAAGTGCTATCCCCGGCTCTACTCTAGAGCTTATTCCTTTTGACGATCAGACGAGCGTCATAAATAATATCGATAGTAGAATGAACAGCCTGTCTGGTAGACTTTTCAGCTGCGATAGAATTAAATGGGCCATTGGCGCTTTTGAACCCTATAAGGCCGCAGGCAAAGACGGTGTCTTTCCTGCCACTGATAGTTCTTTTTAGGTCCCGTTTCAACTTGGGCTACATCCCTCAAATCTGGAGAGAGGTCAACCCTGTCTTCATCTCCATGACTGGAAAACCAAGTGAACAACCTAAATCCTATCGCCTTATCAGCCTAACATCGTCACTATCAAAAACAATGGAAAAACTGATACCACTGCATCCTAATTAATATGCATATCGCAAAGAACGATCTAGTGAGAATGCGCTACATCACTTAGTGGCGTGTGTTGAAAATAGTTTCACACGCAAGGTGATCGCGATTTGCGCCTTCCTCGAAATTGAGGGGGCTTTTGACAATACTGGCTATGACTCGATCGCCACTGCACTATTCTGCAGAGGTGTAGACCATCCCAGTAATCACTGGATTAGAGCGATGCTAAATAGCCGGCCACATCCAGAGGGGTCTCGGTGACAGTATCAGCGGCTAAGGAGTGTCCACCAGGAGGAATCCTTTTATCCTTTTCTGGTCGATGACCTACTCCACAAGTTAACCAATCTCGGCTACAAGATCATCGGATATGCCTATGACCTAGTAGTTATTGTAGCGGACAGGTGCGACATACAAGCGCGTGCAGCTGGCGCTTCAGTTCGTCTTTGACTGGTGTGGCAGAGTGGGTTTATCGATAAACCCAAATAAAACAATCTTAGTCCCGTTTACAAAGAGCAGCAGGTTGCAGCCCTGCTCCGTTTTTCTAAATTATACAAACGTAGGACCTCGATCGCAGACTAAACTGGAACTCCAACATTAAAAACAGATTTACAAAGGCGACTAAGGCCTTGTGGGCTTGTCGACACACTTACGGTAAAATCTGAGTATTGAAACATAAGGTTATCCACTGGCTATATACTGCGATAGTAAGACCTATCATCCCATATGCGTCCACGGTATGGTGGGTAAAGATTGAACAAAAAACTCCAACGCCTTCAGAGACTAGCGTGTCTCGGCATTGGACTTACTCCACTGCACGTTTTTAGTAAAAAGGTTGCATTACGTAGTGCATTCAGAGTTTTTGGCTCAGGAATAGACCTATCAAGTAGATCTATGGATCACATGTCCGTCCTGCAACATCTTCCTGAGCTGGATATGATACCACGGTATCGGACACATTATCACACACGTTCACTTTTGATAAGAGATTTGAGATATTGATCGCAAACCGTCCAGCTTGGGAAACCAGAGATCCCTTGCTCGACCCTAGGTGGTACACTGATGGCTACAAGATGGTTTCTGGTGTTGACGCCGGCATCTTTGGACTAAATCGGAGGATTTCGAAGGCCCAAGAAATAAGTCCTAGAATCTTTCGAGCTGAATTATATGCCATCCTGATATGCGTCAATCTAAACTTAGAGACTGACATAAGAGGAGTAACCATCCATATACTCTCTGATAGTCAAGCAACTCAAAATCCGTTAAGGAATGCCATGTTGCCCTACAAGACCTTGTCAAAAGAAACAAGGTTAAACTCTAGTGGGTTCCAGTGCATAAAGGTATTAAGGGCAATGAAATCGCCGATCAACTCGCTAGGAAATGTTCCGGCGAAAGACACATAGGTGGTGAACCTTTCTGCGGCATTCCCAAGTCTAAGATTAACTTCTTCTTAGACAAGTGGGAAAAATCTTCGCCAATCAAAAGGATTTATACGGCCCCTGAACAAGCACTGTATTAATGTACTCAAACTTAATAGAGTAGATATCAGAAGACTAGTCAGCTTACTTATGGGACACTGTGGTCTGAGATACCATCTCAACGAAATTAACCTCTCGTCTGGAACTGAGTTTCGACTCTGTCTTGTGGACGAAGAGACTGCAGGGCACATACTATGTGAGTGCTCTTTGCTATCTTAGGAAGCGTATCCTTTTCAGTGAAATGATGACTCCTGAGGGGATCATCTCAGCTCCTAGGAGAGACATTTTCAACTTCATTAAGGAACTGGAGAAGCTCCTCCTCTAATCGGCTTGTAGGAACAATAGATCCATGAACCCCTTATGAAAACGCTTAGTCATCCGGCGCAAATATAATGTCATTTCTGAGGCGGTTATCGAATAGGTGTTAGGCAAAGCTCAAAACCTGAAGAGGTGAAGGGGTATAAATTGACTAAGTTATGGCTGGAAAACCCGACTTAAAACAAAACCTCTCCATGTCGTTTCGATAACACTTAACCTTTTGACATCTAAGTAGGTCATGCTCTTCTCATTCCTCTACACCATTATTGGATAAGGAAGTAAGAGCGTTTGTATTTAATTGATAGTAAAACCAGATATTCACCGATGAATCTCCAGATACACAGCTCATTAAACAACTTTCTCCATAGACTGACCATCAGGACATCACACTTGATTCCCACCATTGCCACAGTTAATGTGTCTAACACTATTCCGTTTCATATCAACCCGTCTGTGAATGAGTAGAGTGACTCAAGGAAACAACAATTAACAAAAAACAAAACAAAGATGTACGCGTGTCCAAATTAACAAGAGAAACCAGCTCTGTCCCATAAATCCCGTGAACGCTTCAATTAAACACTGCAATACGCGCAAACTCATACTTAAACGAAATTGAAAGTCAACATCAACGCCAAAATCGCTCATTAATTTTATGCGCACTTTACTGCCATTCCGTCGAGTTACGAATCTGCCAACCTACCGAGTCTTCAAGCTGCCAAGCTTGCCAAGTTCATCGAGTAATTACTAATACATTACCTCTGCCAACCTATCGCTACTCGTACTATCGCTACCCCATCTACAAGAGATTTCAGGGAAAAAAAGAGCAAGATCTCAGCGTCTCGTCATTCTAATTTGGTAATTTGTATGCAAATTCCTCGTAACCTTTAAAATAACGGTGGGAACGATGGGGGGCAAAGCACACTATGGCTGAGGGCTCTACTGACTGCCGGTTGCGTAACAGACAAAGAGGGCGGTGTATATACGCTACGTAGACGTACTACATGCGGCATGGTGAGAATTGTAATAAATATTTCAAGTGTGCCTCCATAAAGACAATGCGTTTTGCAAATATGTGAACAACAAAAAAAACAAGAAAAATAATAAACAAGTTGGATTGAGGACGAACCTGGTAGTAGGAGCGAACAAAGTAGTATGGGAAGTGGAGCGAACTTTAATAAGGCTTGTACGACCGACCAACGAAGACACGGACGAAGACGACGTTCATAATGGAGATGGTGATGATTCGAATCATAGCAACGCAATACGGTAACGAACAGGGGGGTTCCTTTTGTTCGATGCAATGGTTGCGCCGCCGCTGTGTACATTACAAAAGCGTACAACTTAATTTCAAGATGAATCTGACACTTAACAAATGTTCAACACTTTGTAGTCGTCGTCGTCACCGTTGTCGTTTACGTTGTAGGTAGGTCGCCAGAAATGAGGTGTTAGATTGTGTGCTACTATCGTTGATTGTCCACGTGGTCGATTACATAATGACCGGCAAAGTAAGTACTGAATTCAATGTTGTACTCGTACACTATTTCTCTATTGTATTTAATTCAGTGCACATTTCCCATGACCTACTCATCATAATCATCAATTGGCACTACACTTGGTAATCATTTCTCACCATCCCACCAGGGTAGTAGACATGAGATTCAGTTTCATTGGAAGATCCGCGGCGCTCATAAATTATGAACAATTCTGAATAGCAGCGGCATTGTATCGCACTGTCAGGTAGCAGTTGTTCATCGTTTAAGCCTCGTTTACACGCGTTTCTGGGCCACAATGTGATAAGATTGCGATTGACGATACGCTCGTATCGTGGGATATATGAACATACATATGACTTGATTGACAAATATGTCCTTGTCCGAAAACTCTGTACCATTCCATGATGGGAATTTTGAAATCCCCCTTTAATAAGATCAGATCGAATCAAGTGTGGGAAATGAAGTGATTGTCTTCAAGAATCGAGATCAAAACGAATCGCGGGACATTGCACAAGCCATCAAGCAACTGGTAATCCTTAAGAATTACCTAACGCAATCGTACTAATTGCATAACACTTTTAGTTGGTATTTCTGTACTAACATTGCTAATTCTAGTTTTCACTACATCACATCGATTACGTACAATTGCGTATCTGCGCGTACGCACTCTTGCCCAAGTAGTGAACGCATAGCGAAAATGAATGAAAAAGGCCGACATACATGATTGAAAGCAAAAAAACCGACTAAACGACAAACGAAACGAAAGATTCCAGTCATAAACTTGAAATAAATTTCAAGCCCGTATCTCATCATCTCACACACTTAAGCGCGTCATCATAAATCAGCGCAAAACAACAAGTAGCGAACTGCTGTTAATTTATTTGCTATTTTATTAGCTCTTTGCCTGCACAAAAGCTTGTATTATACTCGTACTATCGTCCAGGTTTCATCGGTGTCGGCGACGAAGCCGACGACGACGACATGAACGATGGACGAGAGTGAATTTGTTGGTTATTTCTTATACCCACTGTTTCGGATAGGAGGCGGCGATGAAAGAAAGTATTGCAATTTGTATCTACGCCTGTCCATCGCATGTCTTACAATTTGGCCAAATTAGAATATGCCGCCCGTCGACTTGTTCTTAGTAAAACAATCGAGACAAGACGAATGGGAAACTAGGCTAAGACCACTCTTCCGATTCCGACTGGCGGCACTGTTTATACAAATGAATCATTCCAAAGCGCTCATTATGTGATTTCGTAATTTTTCGTTACAATGCAGCCAGTATGCGAGTACATGGTATGACGGTGTAGTGTAGTGGGCTCTCCGAAAAATTCCCATTATTATTTCGTTCCCTATAAACAAATTGCTGTCGAGGTTTTTTGTTTTTTCGTCAATTAAGTGTTTACGCGGTTACAACTGTTGAACTAGTTTCCGAATGTGGAAATTGTCATCGTAATTGTCATCATATTGTAATTACAGACTATGGAGATGTTTAGTAATTTGAAAAGTTACGGGCGGACTAAGTGAATGAGCTCCCAGTCGGGGGAGTGCGGACATACGAAGTATGTGAACTGACGTATGTACCTACATAGGTACGTGCATCTCCTTGACGCAAAGATGTTTTTACCTGAGATAGTGGGATCTTTCGACTTTATTAGTTGGTAATGTGGTAATGCTGGCGGCATTTAGTAGCGGTTATCTGCAACTATTGGATAACGTTGACGTGTGGTCATCATGGTTATCAGATGACCGATTGTTTAAGCTATGTACGGGAAATCCATTCTGCAGCCGAAAAACGACACGTTTGTATCTGTTATTTTGGAATACGAAAGCAAAATAGAAAGTTGAAATGTGAAGAGATACTAGTAAGAGATGATAAGCGCAATTAGTGGTAATGACTTTGATCCTATTGTTAGCAAAACTTGTCTCAACGCTCCAGTACGTTTTCTTTTCCCTTCTGCAAGATGATCAAAGAAAATTATTTTGCGGGATATTTCACAACAATCTCCAGAAGGATAAACATTAAGGGGCTCAAGTCGTAGCCTTGAGGCACATCGCATATTGTCTACTATAAACGAGCACCAGCGGGCCAGAGATTATTTCTTGATTGTGGCTTTTAAAATATTATTAGAACGTTTGGCGTAAACGGGGTCACATCTACTAAGTGCTATTTAAGTTTTGAGGGAGGTGGGTAGGAGTGGCCGGCTGGTTTCATAGAGACCAAGACTCAATTAGCACATGTGCGCCATTTTTAAGGCCACCACTCAAATGACCTAGTGTGTCGATTTGCGTGTCCTGTAGAGTTGAGAAATTATTTATATATTTATTTACTAAGCTAACACTGTAGAGGGCATGGGCTCGGACATACAGGGTAAAGTTGTTGATTGCTCTCCACCTGGCGAGATGCCAGCAACGATCTCTGTTTAAATGCCCGGGTCAAGTTGACATACGGCCTCCTCGCGGCGCCCTCTGGATAGCATCTTCAACAACCGTTGGGAGGTGAACAAACGTATGCAGCGAAAAAAACCCCGACCAGAATGGCGGTTGTGCGGCGGGCTAACAATCTGACAACGTAAAAAACCTAAATGTTATGAATGAGCAAGATGCCTGGGATACACGGACGGATACTCGACGACGACAACGCACGAAAAAGGAACACGGCTTGCGAGTATGCTCCTGGAATGTCAGGACCCTGTACACTCCCGGAGCTCCTCATAAACTAGAAGGAATCCTCACGCAGTACAAGGCGGATATTACTGCGGTCCAGGAAATACGCTGGATAGGAAACGGTACGATTAGAAAGAAAAACTGCGACATTTATTACAGCTGTCACAAAAGGTTGCACTTACTGGGATGCGGATTTGTCGTGGGAAAGCGGTTAAGGTCGAAGGTCATCGACTTTAAACCTATAAGTGATCGCCTGGCTGTGATCCGCATCAGAGGCAGATTTTATAACATAAGCCTTATATGTGCACACGCCCCTACCGACGAGGCTGAAGACCCTATCAAGGAGGACTTCTATGACCTCTTGGACAACGCCTACGGAGCATGTCCGGAGTACGATGTTAAAGTCATGCTCGGGGACTTCAACGCCAAAATCGGTAAGGAAAACACCCTTGGCGGAGTGATCGGAAAGCACAGCCTCCACGATACAACAACAGATAACGGCTTCCGACTCGCTGACTTTGCGACAGCTCGTAATGCGGTGATAAGTAGCACAAGATTCCCTCGCAAGCGAATCCACACAGCAACCTGGCGATCTCCGGACGGTCGAACCGCCAACCAAATCGACCATGTGCTCATTGACGCAAGGCACTCGTCAAACATCCTGGATGTGCGAACATTCAGAGGGGCAAATGTCGACTCTGACCACTTCCTCGTAGCAGCAAGATTCAGAGCTCGACTGTCCAATGTCAGAAAGCTGCACCAGCCCATCAGGAGGAGGTTCGACATTGGGCGCCTGAGCACACCGGAGGTTGCCAGAGTCTACAGGGAGCAGCTGAGCGAAAGACTCTACGGTATGTCGTCGTCGAACACAAATGCTAATAATATGTGACTGCATTGCCGCTCAGCCATTCAGGAAGTAGCCGAAACCACCCTAGGATACCTACCACCCCCGACAAGAAACCCGTGGTATGATGGCGAGTGTGAGCAGAAAAAGGCAGCAACCGACGAGGGGTACCAAAGGCGCTGCAGAGGAAAACCAGGACAGCGCAGGAGGAGTACCGAGCCAGAAGAAGGGAGGGGAAAAAACTACTGCGACAAAAGAAAAGAATCTTCGCAGCCTCCCAGTTCAAGGATATCGCATAAAATACGAGCCTTTTACAAGAAAGCCAATGGCCTTGCAGGAGGCTTCAAAAAGGGCACCCTGGCTCTTCGAAACTGCGAGGGTAATCTTGTCACCGATCCGCAGGGAATAGTGGATGTATTTAAGCAGCACTTCCAGCAGCTGCTTAACGAGCATGACCAAGAGAGAGTGGTAGGGAGTAGTCCTCCCACCCAGCTTCGAAGAAGTCGGCACAGCTATTCAGAAGCTGAAGAACAACAAGGCTGCAGGCTCAGATGGCTTGCCATCAGAGCTCTTCAAGGCTGGCGGCGATGTTCTGATAGGGAGCATGCACCAGATCATCTGCAGAAATTGGGAAGATGAAAGCATGCCCGGCTACTGGAATACCAGCTCTATTTGCCCCATCCACAAAAAAGGCGATCCTAACTCTTGCAAGAACTATAAAGGTATATCCCTGCTCAATGTCGCATACAAGATCTTGTCCAGCGTACTGTGTGAACGTCTAAAACCATTTTGCACCACACTAATCGGCAGCTACCAGTGCGGCTTCCGGCACTGACCAAACTTTCACACCTCGACAAATCCTGGAAAAGACCAACGATTTTCGAATCGATACACATCATCTTTTCATCGATTTCAAAGCCGCATACGACAGCATTCATCGTGAAGAACTGTTTGGGGCAATGGCCGAATTCGGGATCCCGGTAAAACTCATCCGGTTGTGTCGCGCCACGCTAAAAAACACGCGATGCACCGTGCAACTCGGTTCTAGGACCTCGGAACCATTCGAAACATGCACCGGATTTCGGCAAGGAGATGCGCTGTCATGTGACTTCTTCAACCTGGTGCTAGAGCAGATAGTGCGACGGGCAGGCGTCAACAGGGAAGGCACTATCTTTTACAAGTCCATCCAGCTGCTAGGATACGCGGATGATATCGACATCATCGCGTGTTCTCGCCGTGGCATTGTGGAAGCATTCACGGCGATTGAAGAACAGGCGAAACGAGTTGGTCTTAAGATCAATGAGGGCAAAACGAAATACATGCTGTCAAGCAAAAACCAATCCGTCGCTCGCCACCAGGGACAAAATAGAACAATTGACAGCTACAATTTCGAGGTAGTTAAGGAGTCTGTCTACCTCGGGGCAAGCGTAAATTCCACAAATGACACCACAGTGGAGATCCGGCATAGAATCGCCCTTGGCAACCGCTGCTACTTCGGCTTGTCCAAGCAACTGGGGTCAAAACTCCTCACTCGAAAGACCAAAGTCATGCTTTACAAAACGCTCATTCTGCCAGTCTTGCTGTACGGACCCGAAAGCTGGACGATAAGCAGGACAGCGGAGCTGATTTTGGGTTCTTTCGAAAGAAAAATTCTGCGCCGGATATTTGGTCCTGTCTGTGAGGAAGGTGAATGGAGAAGAAGACACAACCGCGAACTCTACGAGCTGTACCAAGATGTGAATGTAGTCCGGAAGGCAAGGATCCGTCGACTACACTGGCTCGGCCACATCGAGCGCATGGACATCAACGCTCCAGCTATGAGGGTCTTCGACTCCGAGCATCCTGGCTCAAGAAGAAGGGGAGACCGAACCTCCGGTATATAGACCAAGTAATCGCGGATGTAAGACATCTTGGTCTTGACAACTGGAAGCAGCGTGCCCGGGACCGTCATGGATGGAAGGCAGCTATAGCTCAGGCTCAGATCCTCCATGGATCGCTGGCCTGATAAGTCATTAAGTAACACTGTAATTAAAATTATGAGCAAGCTTTATCAGCCATAGCAACGGAGGTCTTCGGCTATTTATTTAATTGATGTAGCACAATTCTATGTAACTGGCTCTAGCTAAAGCATTCGCATAGGAAGTGTGTGTTGAATGGGATGACTAACTTGGCCGCGTGAGTGGCGACAGACCAATGGCCAGTACTGATAGCTTAATTTTTGCAAACTCTTGTCCAGCTCTGTTAGTCAGCTCGTGGGTTTTTTTTTGTGTTGTAGGAAGGTCACATACGGCGCAGTTACTCAAGGTGATGCTTCTTAAAATTTGCCTCTTGACCAATTCTAGAGGGGGGTGGGGGTCGATCTGCACCAGGAAACTATCGAGGGTAGAGTCGTTTCTTGCCAGCGCATCAGATTTTTTGCTTCCTTTTATGTTGCTATGGCCAGAACCCAGAAAAGAGTGGTGATGTTGAAATAATCGTCTACACAAGTGATTTCGTCTTTACCCTGTGCGACCAGTTTGGATGTTAATTTTTTTTTTTTTTTTTAGAGACTCGCGCAGGTTTAAGACTTTTTATATCCTCTTATGATGTGTTGTTACACACACAACCTGAACGTAGTGCAGTGGTTTGGGTCGTTGATGTTCTTTCACTACTTTCAGGGGTGGTTGTCCTAGATAGGACGAGAGCCGGCCGAATTCCGCTTTGGTTATAGTCCGTAATAATTCGTTCGAGCACTTTTAATATTGCATACGCAGAGGATGAATTTCAGTTGACCATATACAGTGAGTGTTATGCCTGCAGCAGTACGTCTGGTCAGTTTCCATTTACAACTGCGTTACATACTTTTTTGTCCGTATAGGAATTACTTTTTCTTGGCTATGAAGCGAATTTGAACTATGGACCTTCCGCTCGGCGTTCGATGGTGTTTGAATAGAGAGCTGACTGGTTGTCAATACAAATGGCAACGTCTCTCTTAGTAATAGGGTAACGGGTGAGTATCCTGCAAGACTACTTAATCGTTAGTACTTCCACTTGGAACACACTAGCAGAGTCTGGAAGATTTGGAGATATTTAGTTTCGCTGAAAAGAAAGTTTTGAGATGCACAAATAAAATTTCTTAATAGAAATTGACCTTGTTGTTTTGAAGATATTTTTCAAGATCGATACACACCAATTTTCAAAGCAGCTTCAAAGCAGCTTTCTTTCATGCAGTATTGAATCAATGCAAATGGAACAGATGCTCGAGCACATCTCAATCGTCTCAATCGACGATCTTGGACGTCCTTCAGGAGATCCTTCCTGTGTGGTGGTTTGAGATGGTGTTTCATTACCAGAAGTCGAAACGAGTTGATTGGCATCGCATGGCAATTTAACTCCATTTGTGACCAAGATGCGTATGACAAGATGTTTTGAGTACGATTACTTACACATAAAATCACACAGGACATGGGTAAATGAGGGAAGCTAGGCCTATCAAACTTTTCTCTTTTGTCGCTTAAGTTAAAAACACGTACCGAGCTACCGAGCCAATGGAAGGTCGTCAAAGTTATTATGGTTTTAAGTCCTGGAACGCCACCGACGGATAAAAAATCTCACTGCCCAATATCGTTGTTGCCGATAATTTGAAACTCTTCAAAAGAATTATAATCGATCGCTTAAAGCCGCTTGTCGAATAAAATCGTCTTTTGCCGGATCATCAGTTTCGCTTCAGAAGCAAGAATTTCACTATAGACCAAGTTCACCGAATAATCGATGTGGTCGAAAAGGCTCTCGACTATAAGCTAATATGTTCGAGCGTGTTTATTGACGTCTCTCGAACCCTTGACAAAGTATGGCATGAAGGTTTGGGACATAAACTGAGACCAGTATTCTCCGAACAATTGTCGAATGTTCTGAAAAACTGGTTTTCTAATGGACTCTTTCGTGTTAAACACGGGAACGAATATTCATCGAAAAACTTACAAGTTGCAGTATGCAGTATGCTCTGGATCGCGCTCAACGAAGCCAAATCTGTCCCCTTAAATTTTACTTATGGAAATGAGAATGCCTTCCCCAGCGAGGGAAAATACCTGGACATGAATCTCGACGCGAAACTCAAGTGGAAAGCGTATGTAAAGAAACGTGAAAAGCTGGAATTGACATATGGGGAAATGTACTGGCTGTTGGAAAAACATTCCCTGCTTAGCACTGAAAACAAGCTTAAGCAAGTGCTTAAACCTATTTGGGCTCCGGGATCGTACTTAGAGGAATAATTCTTCTATTACTTAGAAGATTGCGAGCCTTTGTTAACGCGCCGTGGTATATTCGGAACAACGACATTCATCATGATTAAAACATTGCAAATGCCAAAGAAAGGAGACCCCTATGACTGCGCCAATTACAGAGGGATAAGCCTCCTGAACATCGCGTACAAGATCCTCTCTGCCGTACTGTGTAAGTACCTGAAACCGTTCGTGGACAATCTGACAGGTTCCTACCAGTGTGGTTTCAGGCCAGGAAAATCCACGATAGACCAAATATTTACACTACGGCAGATCTTGGAGAAGACCCATGAATTCCAGGTCGACATGCACCATCTTTTCGTCGTCTTTAAAGCCGCGTATGACAGTGTTTATAGAGACGAGCTATACAAAGCCATGTCATGTTTTAACATTCCTGCCAAACTCGTCAGACTATGCAGGATGACTATAGAGAACTCTCGCTGCTCCATTAAGGTCGGAGGTGAACTAACCGACACCATTGATGTTAAAAAAGGCTTTAGACAGGGTGACGCACTGTCATGTGATTTCTTCAACATGATTCTTGAAAAGATCGTGCGGAACTCTGCGGCCAATACAAGATGTACGATCTACTTCAAGTCCACACAATTGCTTGCCTACGCAGATGACATTGACGTTATTGGACGAACAAAGCGAGACGTCAATGAGGCGTTCACAAGCATTGAAGCAGAAGCGGCGAAAGTGGGTCTAAGGGTAAATGGGGACAAGACCAAATATATGCTGTCATCCAACACACTAAGAGTCCAAGAGTCCAAGAAAGACGCACAACACCGACGTCTTGGTCAGAACGTCACCTTCGGCAGCTATAGTTTTGAAGTAGTTAAGGACTTCGTCTACCTTGGCTCGGTAGTGACAAGCAGCAACGACACCAGCGCTGAGATAAAACGCAGAATAACTCTTGCAAATAGCTGCTTCTTCACGCTCAAGAGGCAATTGAGTAGTAGAGCCCTCTCTCAAAAAACTAAGGTTGCCATCTACAAAACCTTAATCATCCCGGTCCTCCTCTACGGCGCTGAGGCTTGGACGTTGTCAAAAGCGGGTGAAGAGGCTCTTGGGCGTTTTGAGAGGAAAATTCTGCGTGCAATCTTTGGTCCCGTTTGTGTAGACGGAGGATGGAGGAGGAGATTCAACCAAGAACTGTACGGGCTCTACAGCGACATCGGCCTGGTTAGACGTCTTCGGATCCAACGTCTAAGATGGCTAGGCCATGTAACGCTAATGGACATCAACGCTCCGGCCCGAAGAGTCTTCGACTCCAACCCCGAGGGACGACGTAGCAGAGGTGGCGCGCACAGGTGGAAGGGGACCTCAACCAACTGGGCGTGCGGCACTGGAAGCGGCTGGCCGAAGATCGGGCCGGCTGGAGAGGCTTGTTGGTTGAGGCCCTGGTTCACCCCGAACTGTAGCGCCATCAAAGTAAATAAATGTCAAAAATGAAGCTAAACTTTTCGCCCTAAAGCATAGAGAACG
Organism: Eumerus sabulonum; assembly: GCA_951905685.1. Lineage (NCBI taxonomy): Eukaryota > Metazoa > Arthropoda > Insecta > Diptera > Syrphidae > Eumerus > Eumerus sabulonum. The sequence goes on along the minus strand of OX645063.1, from coordinate 106,409,131 downwards.
ACTCGAAGGTCATATGAATAATGAGGCTCATGAATTAATAGGGGAACGAAACCTGTTGCGTCGTCTTCGAAGGACAAAGCCACTTGAATTAGCGCGACGAACCTTTGCGATGCGATTACCTCGAGAGCGGAAAATTGCTAGATAAGTCAACTGGCTTAGTCGTAGTAAAAAAAAGGATAATTAACTCGAAGGGTGGTGTTTTTAGTGAGTCAAATCCCAGACTACTATGAGCACGCGCTGCCTGTCCTCATAGTGTTTCTTGCTAAAGAGTTAAAGTAAGGCCGAGACGAAATGCATCCCGGACGACCATCACCCTCAACCGAAAAAGCTCACTTGCTTTTGCACCACTATAATGCACCGTCTCCTACTGTATTGATTCTTCGTGACCACTTCGCCAAAACTCGACCCTTTTTGTACCATGCGATTTCTGGCTATTCAACAAACTCAAAAGACGCCATCGTGAACGAAAACCCGAGTCAATGGGAGCTGTTGTGAGTGGTCTTAAAGTTTCGGAAGGGAGGGTCTCATCCGTCAAGTTGTCCACAAAGACCTTTGCAATAGATGTTCGTTCACTACCCTCCAGGGGTAGTTGTGCTAGATAGAAGGAGTGGAACCGACCGAATTTTCACATTGGTTGTAGTTCTCAGCAACTGTTCCATGCATTTGTGGTGTTATATTAGAATTGCACACACATAGTATGAATTTAAGGCGACCATATACTGTGAGTGTGGGCGTGGTGGCGCAGTAGTTAGTGTGTTGCACTCTGACGCACGATGAGCGAGTTCGGATCCCTATAACGTCATCGAATGTTCATTTTGCGGCGTCCCTCCACGGCGGGGTACCGGCAAAACCTCCTTAGTATAACTTGCACTGAGAAAAGCTTCTCGACTCACGCCGTTCGAAGTCGGCATTAAAATATATGTCCCTTTCACCTGCGTCAGAAATAAATCACACACAACATGGGTGACTGAAAAGAAGCTTGGCTCCGGTCCTTTGTGGGCTGTGACGCCACCAAAGAAGAGAAGAAGAAGATATACTGTGAGTGTTATGCCTTTTGTACTATAAAATAGTAAAACGTAGTAAGATCGTAAAGGCGATCCTATCTCCTGCAAGAACTATAGAGGTACATATATCCCTGCTCAATGTCGCATATAAGATCCTGTCCAGTGTTCTGTGTGAACGTCTAAGGCCCTTTTGCACCGCAGCTACCAGTGCGGCTTCCGGTCCGGAAAATCGACCATAGACCAAATATTCACACCTCGACAAATCCTGGTAAAGACCAACGAGTTTTAAATCGATACATGCGATTTATCATCGCAAAGAATTTTTTGATGCGATGGCCGAATTCGCGATCCCAGGAAAACTGATCCGGCTGATACGCGATGCACCGTGCAGTTCGGTTCTAGGACATCTGAACCGTTTGAAACATGCACCGGATTTCGGCAGGGAGATGCGCTGTCATGCGATTTCTTCGATTTAGTGGTGGAGAGATAGTGCGACGGGCAGGCGTCAACAGGGAAGACACTATCTACTACAAGTCTGTTCAGCTGCTAGGATACGCGGATGATATTGACATCACCGCGCGGTCTGGGCGTGACGTTGTAGAAGCTTTCGGGGCGATTGAGGAGCAGGCGAAACGAATTGGTCATGCCGTCAAGCAAAAACCGTTCCGTCGCTCACCACCTTGGACAAAATATGACGATTGACAGCTATAATTTCGAGGTAGTTAAGGAGTCTGTCTACCTCGGGGCAAACAAGGGACACCACAGTGGAGATCCGCCATAGAATCGCCCTTGGCAACCGCTGCTACTTCGGTTTGTCCAAACAACTCGAAGCCTTGCTATACAACAACACTCGAAGCCTTGCTATACGGAGTCGAAAGCTGGACGATAAGCAGGACGGGAAAGCTGATTTTGGGTTCTTTGGAAAAAGAATGTCTGCCCCGGATATTTGGTCCTGTCTGTGAGGAAGGTGAATAGAGGAGAATACAGAACCGCGAACTCTACGAGCTGTACAAAGATATGGATTTAGTCCGGACGGCAAAGATCCGTTGACTACATTGGCTCAGCCACATCGAGCGCATGAACACCAACGCTCCAGCTAAGAGGGTCTTCGACTCCGAACCTCCTGGTACGAGAAGAATAGGAAGACCGAACCTCCGGTATAAAGACCAAGTATTCGCGGATACAAGAGAACTTGGTCTTGACAACTGGAGGCTATAGCTCAGGCTCAGATCCTCCATGGATTGCCGGCCTGATAAGTAGGTAAGTCGTCCGCAAATGTTGCTGTGTATATTAAGTAGAGTAATAGCTACAGAACCTTACCCAGGGGAACGCCAGTTTGCACTATGTGCAATTTGGAGTATTCTTCTTTGTGTTTTTCATAGAAATGTCGTGGGTCAAGATAGCTTTAAGTAGCAAGCAACAGTCTAACAGTAAAGTGCCCAAAAAGTAGAGGTAAAAGGCGTGCCCGAAAATTGTGCAAAGAGGCTGACAAAGCCGAAGGCACAATGGTCGAGACTAAACCTCTCGGGGAACCAGTAAAGAGAGTTAGGTCGACGGAGGTATCTCGTACCGAAATCGATCCGACCCTCCTTCCCAAGCTCCACCCCTCTCTCGAAGGTGCGCAGTGCGGAAAGCGTCGGCGATTGGGAAAGGCTGCTGAAGGAGGCATAAGCATGTCTGCACTTTCGGCATGCGCCTCCAACTCTCTTCCTCTTACTGGGAATGTTCAACTACCCAGTAAGAGCATGATCAGTTCCCGTAATGACGGAGCCGGAAGCTGTCAAGTTTCTGCTATGGCCGGCGCTGCCGCCGAAAAAGGTGGCGGGGCTGACAGGCAGACTCCGAACGCAGAAGACGAAGTCGTTACGGGTCCTAGCAATCCTCGAACTGGTAAGGCTGTCCCGAACCGTCGTCCGAAGGAAGCAGGTGCTTTAACCGAAAAAGGTAAAGGCTCCCGCAAACGGAAGACAGCCGCGGGGGATAGCCTCGCTAGGGAGAGAGTGTGCGATGCCTCCCTCTCCGGTGGGGCGGTGGGAAATCGGAGTCCAATGGCAGATGTGGCAACCCAGATGGATCGAAGCATAGGCCAGAAGGCGAAGATAGCAAAAAACCACTCCTCGGAGGCGAGCACATCACACAACAAAACCCCTTCCTCCCAGAAGGAGATCCAAATGACCGTAAGGAGTCGAGAGAAGCAGCTCTCTTATAAAGAGGCGGCCATCTTCTCTGAAAAGGTCAGGATAGCTTTTATCCAGATCAATCTACAGCATTGCAAGGCCGCTGCTGCTCTTTTAAGTAGTAGAATTGCAAGTAGTGGAACGAATCATCACGTTGTATCCATTCAAGAACCGTGGGTGTGGAAAAAACGCCTCTGTGGCCTTGGTGGTATACGTGATGCTACGATTCTTTATGATGAGCTATCCGAAAGGCCTAGGGTCGGCCTCATCATATCGAATTCACTATCGGCAACCAAACTTGGGCACTTTTGTGGACAAGATCTGTTGGCTGTTCGAGTAAGCTACAAAACGCACGGAGCAATAGAACGCTTCGTCGTTGCGTCTGCCTACTTTCCCTACGATTCGTTACTACCTCCACCACCGAGGGAAGTCTCTGAACTCGTAGAGTACTGTGAAGCCAAAAAGATTGGTCTCATCTTGTGTTGCGATGCTAATTCCCAAAACACTGCTTGGGGCAGCAGCAAGTGTAACTCAAGAGGGGACCGTCTTTTAGACTTCATTCTCTCGTCTGACCTTACCATCAACAATGTTGGCTCTCAACCAACGTTTGTTACGACAAGACGACAGGAGGTGCTTGACCTGACTCTATTCAACAGATATGTGAAGGACATCACTAACTGGCGAGTCTTTACTGAGTCTAAAGCGGAAACTCTTAGTTTACTGCTTGCGACTCATTTCCCGGGAAATCAGATCGACATCGGCTCGTTGCACACTCCTTCAAGGGAAACTGCAACTGAAGCGATGAAAACAACTCGGCGTAGCTGGTATATTGCGTCGCGCGTGGTTACGACTGAAGCTATTGAATTTGCTGTGGCATCCTTCGATGGCTTCAAATCGCCGGGCACCGACGGGATATATCCTGTTATGCTGCAAAAAGGTATAATTTTCACTGCTAGTCTAGCACTTGCTCACATACCCATTCCTTGGCGCACAGTGAAAGTGGCCTTCATTCCCAAAATAGGAAAAGAGGACTACTCACTTGCCAAAAGCTTCAGACCAATTAGTCTAACATCCTTCCTGCTGAAAAGCATGGAGAGGCTGGTAGAGTTGCACGTGCGAAAAGTTGTCATTCGAATGCACCCTCTTTCGGAGATGCAACATGCTCACCAGCGCGGAAAATCTTGCGAGACTGCGCTTCAGAACCTAGTTGGGCGAATTGAATGCGCGCTCGAAAGGAAAGAGTACGTGCTGGGCATTTTCATCGACATTGAGGGAGCTTTTGATAACGCAACTTTTGACAGCACATCCAACGCTGCCAGACATCATGGCGTAGATGAAGCACTGGTCCTTTGGATCAAAGCAATGCTCATGCACAGGACATTGACCGCTGATGCAGGCCTCGACCAGTGTGTCAAATCCGGCGTAAACAGGGGCTGCCCTCAAGGTGGCATCCTGCCTCCGCTGTTATGGTGCATGGCGGTCGATTCCCTGCTTGATGCTCTCAATGCCTCTGGAATCTATGCCAAGGCCTATACGAATGACGTCGCCATTCCTTCTGTCGGCTCATGTTTGGTGACTGTCCGTCTCAAAGCACAGGCGGCGCTAAATGTGATCGATGACTGTATGTATGTATGTTGGCGTTACAGTCCATGAAGGACCTGAGCCGAGCTTCTCTCAATCACCCATGTTGTGTGTGATTTCATTTCCCCATAGGTGATCGATGATTGTTGTACCAGCAATGGGCTGTCAGTCAATCCTCTTAAGACCGATGTCGTTCTCTTCACGAGAAGGAGGAAAAATACTGACATGACTCAGGTGATACTAAAAGGCACTTCCATCCCGATATCCAAGGAGGCTAAGTATCTAGGAGTCGTCTTGGATAGTAAGCTTCTCTGGTCAAAACATGTTGAGTCAAAAACCACCAAGGCGCTGTCAGCTTTCTGGCAATGCAAAGGAGCTTTTGGCAAAATATGGGGTTTATCGCCGGCAAAGGTCCTCTGGATCTACACGGCAATGATAAGACCTATAATCTCATATGCATCGGTTGTCTGGTGGAACAGACTAAAACGCAAACACGTCGTAGCCTCTTTCACCAAACTCCAAAGAACGGTTTGTCTCAGCTGTACGGGGGCTTTCCCAGCACGCCGGGCGCTGCTCTAGATGTTATGATGAACCTTCCACCTCTTGATATATTTATCAGAGGGTGTGCTCCGAAAGCCATGTCTCGTCTGAAGAGAAATGGCTTTTGGTACAACTCGCATAGGAATAACGGTGTACTTGCGCAAGAATTGTCCTGCGACCCCTGTCTCATGGCGTCAGGATTGGCTATGGCTGGATACTGAACCTGGAAAGGATAGTCTTCGCATTTTCACGGATGGCTCCAGATCTGGGCGGGGGTCCGGTGCTGAAGTCTTCTTTGAACGTGAAAACATTCGACTGCACTTTTCGTTAGGAAAGTATGCGTCTGTCTTCCAATCAGAGATATACGCAATCCTAAAGGCCATGCACTATGTTGAGAAGCACAGGTGGAAGGGGGAAAGCATATCCGTTTGTAGTGACAGCACTTAAAGCTATGTGTAACCCCTTAACTAGCTCCAAATTAGTGCTTGAACTCAAGTCCTTCTTGAACAGAGTCGGCAGACTCTGTTTGTTTTTATGATCTTGTAAGAATTCCTTCTTCTTTGGTAGCATTACAGCCCACGAAGGACCAGAGCCAAGCTCCTCTCAATCACCCATGTTGTGTGTGTTTTATTTTTCACACAGATGAAAAGGAGCTACTGTTTAATGCCGATTCCGAACGGCATGAGTCGAGAAGATTTTTCATGGCAAGTATACTGCGGGAGGTTTTGCCAGTACCCCGCCGAGAAGGGACGCAACGAAATAAACATTCGATGGCGTTGGTGTTATCGGGATCCGAACACACTAACCAGTGCGCCACGGCGGCGCCGTCCTTAGTCTGTTATATTATTACTACACTCTTATTAAGTCTGTCCTTTAGACCAGGAGACCGATGCGTTTAAACATTTTGTTTGTGTCTAATTTGATTAAGAACATATTGGGGATTATGGAATTCGCGTTCGCCAGGGGCAAGTTTTCAGGGCATTTTAAGAGAATTCTGAGGGACAGCTATCTGATGTCCCTAAAGGATTGCCGGTCAGTTATTTTGTTGTAGATCCTTGTGTTGTGAATAAACGCTATAACTGTGGTCTCATAGGTGATAATAATTGGGGAGTGGTCAGAAGAGAGATCAAGGCATTTTTGCGGTTAAGCTTGTCCTGGGCATACTATTTTGTATACAGAAGTCTATGACGTTAGGTTTCTTGGTTATATCTGCGGGCCAGTATATTGGTTCCCCTTTGCTGAGAAAATCGACGTTAAGTGATTCAAGAGCACTTGGAAGGATGCTTACTTTTCTGTTTGTTAATCTGGAGCCCCAGTATGCGGCAAACTTAATGTGTTTGGTTTTTGTTTGCAAATTTCTTGAATTCAATTGCTACAGGGTATCCTTTGAGTTACGAAGGTAATGGAGAACTCTGCGGGAGGATAAAGGAAAGTAGGATCGGCTTACGTACATACATATGTCCTAGTAGATGTTTCTGTGATTTTAGTGAAATGTAAATGAAGAATGCCTTCCAGGAGTTTACCGCCATCATAGCCTTACACGTTCATCCGAGACCCTACTCAGCAACGATTTTCTTATGAAAGAATGCATTTGTTATCTAAGAGTGAACCGTCCTTTTGGTTCTAAGCGTCGATCTAAAATACTCATACATCATATCAGATTGCAATCATGTCAAGTTTGAAATGCTCATAACCAGCTCTAAAAAATATATATGAACTCAAGCTACCTCATAAACATCGCAATTAATGTCTCGAAAGAAAGTCTTGCATCTAGTCCACCGGCAGGACAGACTCATTATATTTGACTTTACTTCTGTCATTGTCATAAATTCAAAATGGACTTGCTGTTGTATCAGCAGTTCCATCAGGAAATCGAAACCCGAATTACTCGGCATCAAACGAGACAATGTTATGTAGACATAGTGTGTGCTCGATGCGATAGTAGTGGGAGAGAATAGCGAGTAAGGCCATCTGCATAAATGCGAATTAACAGCAAACCGAATAGCTTCAAATTGGTATCATTAAGACAAAATGGCAGGATAGCGCAAGAGTCGCATTTTGTATTCAGAGAAGCCTGCAACGACGACAACACAGCCAAATGCGCTCACGTCGGCTTCTCTAGCCTTTTTTACACACTGTCTATTTGAGCATAGTGTATACTTGTACACATGGTGTGTTGTTGTGCCCGGAATAGACACAAGAAGACAGTAATAAAAATAAATAATGTCGTCGTGAGGGACCAATGCAACCACTGGTGGAGGTGCAGATGCTGTCCAATAACTATATGAACGTCATCTAACACTATCGTCTTGGCAAGATCTCGCAAGGAACCTGGACGACTTTTTTGAACCGTCACCGATGTTTAAACTGTTTCAGCGACTTGGATTTCCTAATGCCCTATGCCTGCTTACTACCACCACCCATTACTAGGCCTTATCTGCTTTAGATGGGTGATAAGGTCATAAATGATATATCAACGCGCGCGCTCAAGCAACCGTTTACTAATAATCTCCATGATGGTGGTGTTTGACTTTATATGCAAATATATCCACTCTATGTAGTCCGTAAGGGATGAACTGAAGAAGATAATGATGGGACTGCTTGCTGTGCAGAAGCACACAAGGGCTCTTGCTGCAGCCATAATCCTTTTGTTTTGAATCAAACACGAGTAAAGATGCTTATCCGATGAAGAGGGAGCGAGAGTTTTCGTGGCTGTGGTCCGAATAAAAGCTAAAGTACGTGACGGTATGATGGTATGATAGTGCGATGCGCCAACAGACAGCTTGTTAACTTGCCTTTTCACAGGCACAATGATGTCTAACAGGCAGAGAGTTATTTAGCATCAAGGACGTTGTCGATATCGTTCGTACTTAAATCGGTTGTGGCTGTTATCGAACATGATGACGGAATGCATTGTCCTCCCACCTTAATGAATTATATGCATTCCAGTCTTCCCACCTATGGTGGCAGGTATGCCACCTACTTTTCTGTTCTCTCGTTTGGCATGCATTTCGGCTACCTTCTTGCGAAATCACTCTGCTGATATGATGCGACACACATCATCGTCAGCGATGATTCAATTATCCGCGACAGATGTAGAAAATTAGGCGCAACTGACATCTCACCACACACCGATCTACAATACAATGTATATGCTCTGTACGAGTGTAGCTAATTTTTATTAGATACATCCGCGCCCCGATCTAACTCATATGGGTACATAAATCAGGGAAGAAATTGGCGGCGAAGCATGATTACCCGTGGCAGGCGGCATATCCGAAGGAATCAACAATACGTATTCGTATAAAACGTCTTGCGAGATGGCATATTTACACCTCTGCACAATATTGTGCGCGCGCACAATGACAATCTTTCAGTTGAGCGTGGGATACTATCACATCATCTAGGAACATATCACATCCTGCACCAGATGAAACACGAATGATTTACAGTTGACTTCAAAAAATGGCTTACAAAGATGTTCGAGTATGTTTGCGCTTAAGACACCACAACAGTCGCGGTTACGGAGTTCGCGTAGTGTTGACAACAATCTCGTTGTTGCATTGTCTTAATGCAAATGAAACTGAATGTCGTTTAAACCTAATTTGTTAATAAAAAAGTTCGACAGTAACGACAACGGCTACGATGATGACAACTGCAGTATTCGGGACGGAGGATGTCGGCATAGCATACGCAATCAGTAGGCAATTAAAAAGTTGTATCTATTGGCACAAATGTATGTGTAGGTGTTTGTTATATTTATGGGGCGCATCAAGCGTAATTTGCTCGTAAATCGGCATGTTAGGTACGTTGTGGGCTCGCGTACAATTGGCGTACGTATGAGCTGTTATGGTGTGAACTGTTGGCATGTTGCGTTGTGTGCGAAAAGCGAAAACACAACTGATTTGAACGCAGTCAAGTGTGAAAACTACTTTGATTCTGCGAATGACTTCAAATTGACTTTACCGCAATCGGTGGATGATTGCGCCGCTTCGTTGGCGAAATTAGTGTGGAATTTTTTTTCAACTATTTCGAGCTATGTGTGTGGCTGCTGTTTATTTAACTCAAGAGAACGAAAAACGGGGAAGCAGCTCACAGAGAAATTCCGAGAAAGGTTGGATTTCAGATCAAACCAATTGCCTCGTTTTTATCTGAAATTGTTAAGTAGCTTCCTTAGCAAAACAACACAATGTATCAATCAATCAAGTAGAGCTTCTGAGTGTGTAGAAGCACGACAGAAAAAAAAAAGATCGTTGCGCAAATCCGGTTGGTTTTTTTCAGTTATCCCGACCAAATTCTTAATGAGTGGTTCTTGGAGGCGAACTGGTTAATGATTTAGCATCCGTCAATTAAAACAACAGATTTTCTTCGCACACACACACACGTATGTAAATGTGCACAAATGACTGTTCCGCATAAAGTTATCGTAAAAGTTTTGCATTCGAGCTGAAAACCCAGTTCGCAAGTCAACTCTTTTGTAGTGTCTCAACTATTTGCGCATTGCCCCTGTCACTTAGTCGACCACCAGCAACAAAACTAGGCTACAGACGGTCAGCCCACTGTACACAGCACGAGTATAACACAATCAAGTCACGGTTCGATTAATAATTACCATTTACCTATGTGAGAATACATTTTTCCATTGGGCGTAGAACGGCATCTACTGACAGGTCTGTGCTTCCATTTTGCTGTATACATTACATACGTATGTATAAATTGAATTCATGAGAGTTGCTAGACGTTTTTGCTTGGCTCGTAGGTAGCAAAGTAATTGTTATTAGCACGACGTATTTTTTCCCCCCAAGTATTGCGATGCGATGACGGCTGAACCAGATTGGTCTCATAAACGATGAGTTAACCAATCACATCTCGAGTTAACTTGCGCAAAATGGTGGGGCGTTAAATAACCAGATACCAGGTGTAGATGTCATCTTCTGGTTCGATTTTGAGGACCTCTATAGGCTTATGAATTGAAAACCTGGAGGCGCTTAAATACCATTTGAACCAAACATACACAACTCAGTGGAATGATTAACGGTGTCAGTGCAGAGAAATGAAGTCTTTAAGAAACAATTTCAGTGTCATACAATAGTTACATGTAATAGCGTCGGCAATTACCTACCTGTACATCTTGATTTTGATATTTTTATTAGCAAGAATAATTCACGGAAACCAGTCTCGAGTAGAGATACGTACACTAATCCGAAAACCTGAAAAGCTGCGTTCAAACGTAGATGAAATGTTTTTTTGTTGTTTTCTGTATGATTACTCGGTGCGACGTTAAGAGAGCAGCAAGAGTACGAGCATTGTCTGGCCTGTATAATGCGACGATGTTAGCAGACAATTCAATTGAAGACGACGAATTCAAGGGCTCGCCTTTCGGCATGATTCTCGCTAGTCATCTGTATTTCTGTTTACATCTTTGAGCGGTGCTACGAATGCTTATAGTGCGCGTAAAAATTGATGGTATAAGTTTCTTCTCAATGTCTCAATCAGAGATGCCACATTTTCGAATGCTTAATCGATGGAGAGAGAATGAAGCATGAAGAAAACTGATTTATTTACGCTTTGGTAGAGGGAAATTGGACTTTCTGGGCAATGAAATACAAGTCATTTCGAACGGAATACAGATTCTGCTTATGTCAATAAAATTACTTTCATCATCTGTTGCGAAACATTAAATTCATTTCCTGTCTGAGGAACGTAAGCCTTCTCCATTCACTACACTCTCTTCGTTCATTGTATCAAATTTCTTACTGAAGAAGAAAAATCGGTAGTGAACACATCACATTCTTGACTTTATTTAAGGCCCGTGAAAGGAAAGAGGATTCGCGAGTAATCTGATATTAATTTTAATGCAGAAAAGCGTTATTCACTTCCATATAACAGCGATCATTTCACGATCATCAGCGAAAAGAACGACCAGACTTCCACATGCAAATGAGATACAGATATGCACGTTTATAGATGACAACAGACCACTGACTCAAGCAGTGCAACCTAAAGGAGTGCTGTGGTTGACCGATAGATCGCCTTTATAGATGGTAATGTAAAAAGGAAGAAGATGGTTGACCACCCACTAACCACATCATCTCGGCATTCTCCGAATAAACGGTCAAGAGGTGAAGCTATATCCGAAGTATTTTTTTTTCTTCTTCACGCTCATCGGATGCAAAGTGACTTCCGATCGACTGACAAACTACTCATTACCATCATCGAAGGCAGTTCTATAACAACTTCATGTATCCGTCGACGAATGTGATCTGATTCCCATCACCAGTGCCATCATCATCAGCATCATCATCATTATCATTACTGATTGAGAGGCTTACCATCCATCCGAATAGTTTAGCTCAAGCCGTGTTTATTCATTTTATTGCACCCTCTTAACGAGCGCGATCGCTCTAATAATTATGACTCCTAAATTAGTAATCGTAAATGTTTACGATCGTTGCGAATACCATACCAAATAGAGCTTCACAACCGGCCCGAACATGAGCGGTGTCGAATTAGGAGAAATCACGGGCTACCGTGCAGCCGATATAAATCGCAACGAATGCACACATTCTCGCTCGGATCCGCGCGTAATTTGTAACGCTCACTTCATCATGGTAAACTTGAACTTTCTCGAAATTTTGTACAAGAGCAGCCGGGAGAATCAACTCGCTCGACGGTTCATGATCGAAGACTCATGGCACAGCAGCTGCTCATTATTATTTTTGTATTTTTTCTAGATAACTTCCCCCTTTACTTTTTACCTTTTTGATGTCTGACTTGAGTTTGCATTTAGGATATGTTTTATGGAAGACATTGATCGAAGGCGAAACAATGTCGGCTCATTGCTTCCTCCTCATTACAGATAGATAAAGATAAGAGGGTTGCCTATTAGAAATGACCACAAGCGTGTGGGCTAATGCCACATTCGTATGTTGACGAAATGTTAAGCTTGTCAAAATACTGCGACAATACGCGGGCCTAATCCGTAGCTTCCGATAGCCTTGAAATTAGATGATTGTATGCTTCAGTATGGAGTCAAAGCAGATTAAAGTACGCAACTGGCATGTACGTAGTTTTTTTCTTCATATCGTTTGCTCTCCTAAAATGTGTCAATAATGTGACTGATGTGACGCATCCCTCCCTGCGTGGTGATGGCCTCAGCATGCAGATAAAAAATTAAGATTTTCATTATACAAGTACTATCACCTTGTGCTTTGAAGACGGATCTGAAAGAGTATTCGGATTAAGGGCGTTTCAGATTAGTTGTGCGCCGTTGGTGTATGTAATCTTACAGAAGGTTAAAACGATGTCAAGTGCTTTGGGTAGTTGTCAGCGGTGTCGTGGGAGTATGGACTTTTTTTTTTAGCGTAGGCAATGATTGTCGGATCATTACAACGATTCGACTACATACATATAAGGATCAGATCAGTTTACTAGAAAAGGTAACAAGCATTTTGCTTTATGACGACCATCAGCAACGTATTATTTAAAAGTGAAACCTGCCTAATAATAGCCTGAGAAAGAAGACAAACGGGCTACGGGTACGTGACAGTTTCTATAGTCGCCTTGTCGACCGTCACACATAATGAAAATTATCGAATTTGAAAGTGAGAGTGCATTTCCTTTGAATCGCTAACTGAATACTATTACATCAGCATTCGAGCAGAAGCCCGACCATCTGGACATTGACGTTAACTTTGTCATCCATCCAGAGGTGGAATGAATAATCCAACAACAAAACCTTCTCAAGTGGCGATCCGCGATCCAGTGTAAGAGACACAAACGACGTAAAGACATAAATATAGAGCAAGAGCATCGTCATTGGAAAAAGTGAAACAACAACCGCAACCGTAATTTGCGAATATCTCCATGACGGAAAGTGTAACAACCAGCTCATTCAAAAAGTGTCCAAGATAATTCCCATCACTTGAAGTGTACGTATCAAGCTGGTGTGCTTCCATCAGCAACCTGGAGTTCGCATCGAAAGCTGTTCAGAGTGCTACAGGTTTGTGCAGTCATCGGTATCGAATAGATGGATATACTATCCATAAAAGATGCGAAATTCCAGATCTTCCTGTTTTGTTGCTTCTGTTTTTTTTTTTTTCTATTTCCTTTGCGACGCAACACGAAGTGATGACTTTGGAGCACAGCGGCGTTTTCCAATGAGAAATAATATCCATTCATGTGTGAAATAAAAAAAATTGCATTTCCATCGTTCATTCAATGATCGATCAAGTTTTCATCTTACCCACCACTCTGTTGTGCTTTGGTTTTGTTTTCGTCACCAAAAGCAGAAGAGCATTGCATGCGATGCATCCTCTGTGGGAGATGCTGCTCTGATGACAATTTCACTGCAATACCATGATGATATGAATTAAATGTTTGGTGTTTATAGAAAGTATAGCAAAAAAAAAAAATGGAGATGAAGCGACAATCCTGACATTCAACAGTAAATACACGATTAGATACGAGATGTCATCACCTTCATACACCTCCTCGTTGGGTATAGATTTCTAAGACCGACGCATAGTCGATTGCCCACAATCTCGTTTGCACTCCCATACGTACTAGTATTACGCTAAATACGATGCTGCATATGGAGCACTTTCACTTTATCTTGCGGTATTTCCTCTCCTTCACTAATTTCCCGTGTACATGTGGACATCAATCCATGATCTGGTTTTATTCAGGCGCTCGTATGAGTATACACATGTGTACACGAAGTGTTTGAAATAATAAATCCAAACGATAAGTTGATTTAATAAAATTTGTATACAGCTGAAAACCAGATTTAAGCAGATGTGCAGGTAGATGGTATCCATGGTAGAGAGAATATCGCGTGGACATGATCAGAAATATAAGATGCCTTGAAAAGAAAACCAAGTCTCGCAACTCAGATCCTCTACCTTAAAAGGTTGTGAGATCCATGTATTACCAAGTCTGTAAATTTATTCAGTCCCTACTTAAGGGTCCTTCTGCCTTGATTTATTACGTAATTAGCTAACCTAACAACATCTTATAGTGACCAGGTCAATATTAAAACCTCTTATGTTTTAAGTAAATAGATCGACCTGGCCATCGCATGAAAACACAATGTATCTCACAAGTAATACATACTATTTTAAATTAGATTATTTAGTGCGATTTCCAAGTCAATCTATTTACTTAAAACATAAAAGATAAGATGTTGTTAGGTTAGTTAATTACGTAATAAATCAAGGCAGAGGGTCCCTTAAGTAGAGATTGAATAAATTAACTATATAACTTGGTAATACATGAAACTCACAACCTTTTACGGTAGAGGATCTGAGTTGCGAGACTTGGTTTTTTTCACAAGTTATGTTTTTCATGGCATCTCATTTCTTTTTGTAGATAGTCCTACTTGGTTTTCCTAGCCGGTACCTTCTACTTCTTGAATACCAACAACGGAATTTCTTAAAGCCCGCTCTCTGCCTTATGAGCTTTTCTTATTTATCTCTCATTCACTACAAATACTGTCAATGTACCTATTGGAAAATTACAACATCAGGCTTAAGAGGGAATTATCTTGAACTAATGTACGGTACACTCTGGCGCACTCAAAGATTTTTAAATTAACAAATTACTTAACCAATTATTTTGCTATGGAATTAGATTTATATAAATATTGTTCAAAATAGCTTTTGCCCGCGACTTCGCTCGCGTTAAATTCGGGGTAACACGGTTCCCCTTTCTTGAATTAGAACACAGAAGAGAACTCGGAACAGAATGTTATTTTAATACGCTACTGTAGACGATATTATATGTCTTTCCATTTGGGGATAGAATGTAAAGACTCTGGGCATTGGACACACGCGAACATGCTACATACAATTGTCCATGGGAAAAGCACGGCTTTTCTAAGTTCACCCCAGCCACCTTTAATGTTTGACCTTGCGCTCTGTTAATGGTCATAGCGAAACTAAGCTTAAGAGAAAATTGTAGCCTTTTAAACTGGGACGGGAGATCTGTGGGAATTATTGGAATTCGTGGGATCATTACATTTTCACCCTTTCCTACGCCGGTTAAGATAGTGGCGCTAATGATGTTGCGGACAAGTTGTGTGACACGAAGTCTCATCCCATTACATAATCTCGGGGCATCTAAATTTCGTATAAGCATGACTGGGGCGCTTAGTAGTCAAATAACAGAGTATATGTACCCTATGCACTATAGTGTGAAGCGCGGCCCGATGTCCGCACTTAAGTACAGATAGAGAGCACACAACGTTAGCGCGTTTCAGAAACATATCAGCGCCATCTATCGTAATTCAAGAGTAACACTTATTTATGTTTCGAATGTTGAGTGTTTTCTCAAAAGCTGATTGACTTATGGCTGTTTTAATTAAATTATTTCATTATTCGTTTGTATCATAGAACCTATACTAATTTTGAGGAGAGTCTCACACAAATTTCCATCCCCTACATGATTGTTTTTTTGCTGCATACAAACTTAGCGGGGGGCTAGAAAGAAACGAAAAGTAGCCTAGGCCACTCTCCATCCCTTCAACTATCTCCACTTAAAAAATCACGTCAATTCGTCGCTCCGTTTTGCCGTGAAAGACGGACAAACAGACACACACAGTTTCACATTTATAATATTAGTATATAGATGTCTATACCCATGCTGACTGATACCATTTGCATAAGTTAAATAAAACGTGGTTTGTATTTATACCTTCGATACTATCGATATCGCAGTAAGACCCACAGGTTGCCTGCAAGAAAGTGCCGTATCAAGGCTAAATTTTTTATCATCAGCCTGATCTGTGTCCACGCCCCCACGGAAGACAAGGATGACTCCGCCAAAGATGAGTTCTACGATCTCCTAGACAGAACGTATGCCCAATGCCCCAGTTATGATATCAACATTGTACTAGGAGACTTCAATGCTAAGCTGGGTAAGGAAAGCATCTTTGAACGAGTCATCGGCAAACATAGCCGACACGACACCACCTCCGATAACGGACACAGGCTGATTGATCTTGCTACGGGGCGAAATCTCCTTATAGCCAGTACGCGCTTCCCGCATCTCGATATACACAAAGGCACCTGGCGGTCTTTTGATCAATCGACTACCAGCTAGATTGATCTCATCGCGATCGACGTCAGACACTCCTCCACTATTCTTGATGTTCGAACTTTCCGAGGGGCTAACATCGACTCGGACCACTATCTTGTTGTAGCCAAGATGCGCTTACGGATATCACGAACGCAACGGAGTAGAGTAAGAATACAAAGTTATGACGTCGGAAAGATACTGTCGCCAGAAACCGCTCGTGCTTTTACCGATCGCGTCTCCCTTAAGCTCTCCAATACACATCAATCCTCCACGCTATCAATAGAACAGCAGTGGAGCCTTTGCAAACAGGCCCTGAAAAGCTCTGCATCCGATGTTTTGGGTTTCAAAGCTCCACCACGAAGAAACACCTGGTTCGATGACGAGTGCAGGAGGATACATACAGCGAAGCAGGATGCATATATGGCCTCGCTGCATAAAAGAACAAGAGCAGCTCGTGAGCTCTACGAGTTAAAAAGAAGGGAGGCGCATAAGCTGCTTAGAAGAAAGAAGAAAGAGCACGAGAAGCGCGCGATTGAGGATTTGGAGAGGTGTTACTGCAGGCGTGACGTTCGAAAGTTGTATCAACAGATAAAGCGAACATGCCAAGGTTATAAAGCCAGAATGGAAGCCTGCAGGGATGAGAACGGACACCTAGTAGTAGAACCGCAGTCGATGCTGAGAATATAGAAAAACCACTTCTGCAGACTGTATAACGGCGATGTTAGTCAATATACCGCTGTCAGGCAGAATGATCCATTTCTAATCGACGGAGACCGCAGAGAACTCTGTCCCCCTGACCTCGACGAAGTTAAGATTGCCATATCGAAGCTCAAGTCGAATAAAGCTGCTGGCGCAGACGGACTGTCTGCTGAGCTCTTCAAGGCAGCTGGGGATGACCTGTTTGGGAGCATGCACCAGCTCGTCCGTAAGATATGGTTAGAGGAAAGCATGCCCGAGGAATGGAGTCTCAGCATCGTATGCCCGATCCACAAGAAAGGAGACCCCTCTGATTGCGCCAGCTATAGAGGAGTAAGTCTCCTTAACATCGCCTACAAAATCTTCTCTGCCGTTTTGTGTGAACGCCTGAAGCCTTTTGTAAATAAGCTGATAGGTCCTTATCAGTGCGGTTTCAGGCCAGGGAAGCCCACCACCGACCAAATCTTCACACTTCGGCAGATCCTGGAAAAAACCAATGAATTTCAAGTCGACACTCACCACCTATTTGTCGACTTCAAAGCCGCATACGACAGCGTAATTAGAGACGAGCTATACAACGCTATGTCTACCTTTGATATACCTGCTAAATTCGTCAGACTATGCAGGATGACTTTGGAGAATGCTTGCTGCTCCATCCAAATCGGTGAACACCTTACCGATAGTGTTGATGTCAAAAAAGGATTTAGGCAGGACGATGCGCTGTCGTGTGATTTTTTCAACATCATATTGGAAATGATTGTGCAAAAATCACTGGCCAATACAAGAGGCACAATCTATTTCAAATCCTCGCAACTCCTTGCATACGCCGACGACATTGACATAATAGGTAGATCACAGCGAGATGTCAATGAGGCGTTTGCGAGTATTGAGATGGAGGCGGCGAAAATTGGTTTGGCGGTAAACGAGGGCAAAACTAAATATATGCTGTCATCAAAAAAGGACGATCACCACCGACGTCTTGGCCAGAACGTTTGTATAGGCAGATATAAGGTCGAGGTAGTTAAGGACTTCGTCTACCTTGGCTCCGCAGTGACCTGGAACAACGACATCAGTTCCGAAATCAAACGCAGAATCACTCTTGCCAATCGCTGTTTCCTTGGGCTCAGGAGGCAACTGAGAAATAGAGCCCTCTCCCGAACGACAAAGTTGACTCTATATAAAACCCGTATTATCCCGGTCCTGTTGTACGGCGCAAAAGCATGGACACTATCAAAAGCGGATGAGGAGGCCCTTGGTCGGTTCGAGAGAAAGATTTTGCGCGTGATGTTTGGGCCTATAAACGCAGACGGGGGATGGAGGAGAATATTTAACCACGAACTTTACGGGCTGTACAGCGACATGAGTCTAGTCAAGCGTCTACGGACTCAACGCCTAAGATGGCTGGGCCATGTAGAGCGAGTGGACACCACAGCTCCAGCCCGGAGAGTCTTTGAATCCAACCCCGAAGGACGAAGAAGCAGAGGACGGCCGCACTGGGTGTGCGGCAATGGAAAAGGCTAGCGAGAGATCGTGCTAGATGGAGGGGCATGTTGGTTGAGGCCCAGGTTCACCCCGAACTGTAGCGCCCACTAAGAAGAAGATTTATGCAGTTGGTGTATCCAGCTGCATAAAAACTTAACCGAAATTGCAAATATATTTTATTTTTTCCTTGATTTATACACTAAATACCAGTCGTGTTCCAAATTTGAAGCTTCTACGTCTGATAGAAGAGCCTGAGACTTTTGATGACTTACTTCCTAAACTACTGCTTCAAATTGAATGAAATTTGAAATATACCGTGTCTATGCAATGCTTGCTTGGTTACTGGTTTTATCCACAACGAAGTTATAGGGGGTCGAAAATGGCCAGAAATTGTTCAAGAAAAGTATGGTACGGCCGTGCCGCTTTTTTGCTCGACCTGGCAGGGGCACTGCCGTGCCCCCAGATATGCTCATCAAACGCATTACCTACCTACCTACTGTACATGGTCTACGTTTGGTTATACAATTATTGTTCGATCAACCTTGCCAACATCGTAGTCGACATTCATGAAATCGTTCATGGTTGCCAATTCATGTAGTTATGTTTGTCCTCCTGACGTGTGTAAAGATAATTCTCTACACGAGTGATGGCCTGACTATCAAGAAAATGCGTAGTTGATGACCTAATTTCTGTTTGTAGAGCGATAGAAGGTAGAATACATCCAATCCATCCTCCCCAATGATCAGAACCAATCAATTCATCGGTCGTGTTAGGTATACTCGGCCTGTTTGGTTAATTGAAGTGAGCACTAGGTGTGTGCATGGCTCACCATTGACAGCTAAATTATTTCGAGATGAATTTGTATTAACCAGCAACAGGGCAGCTTTGGCATCATTGCCACAGCATCGGCCACCACCGTCATCGTAGTCGGTGGTGACTCGACTGACTGCAATACTTATTCGTTATTATTTGTTGGCGGCGTCTTTTTGGATGTTTGTAATGGTTTCACTAGATTCCTATTGTGGCCTCGGGCAGTAGCACAATGTACGAAAGTTGCGTAACAGAAGATTTTCTGTGCTTAGTGGATCGTTTTTTTTTTTTTCTTTTTTTTTGCTCTGCTCCAAAAAAACGTATTAACCGTGAATTGTCGAAATTATTTCATTTCATTTCGTTCATTTATTTATTGGGCTCAACAATTTGAATCACATTTTTTCACTTTGCTTTTTGGATGTGTAATCCGAATTAGTTTTCGAGAGAAACAATTTTCATTAATTCTCATGCTTGTATGCATGCGATTATATATATTTGTTTGTAAATGGCAAATTGGAGCGTCCCGATCTTACACAGTGTACAAATTATGTAAATCCAAATATAGAACATCAAGGAGAAGCCAATTAAAATTTAAAGAATGCATCCATACAAAAGAGTTGACGTGCAAACTGCATTTTGCTGAACACACGAGTCATAAGTCATTTACTGTCAGCTTCTGAACGCAAATGCTGAATACCGAATAATGAAAGATGGCATAGAATGTCAGTGCGTCAGTATTGAAGTGTTCATTTCAGTTCAATTCTATGAACGGCTATGGAAGCGAAAGGCGTTTGCTATCAACCGAACTAAACTGTCAGACACTTTGATTTATTGCAAACAAATCTAAGAACAACCGTCACCAAGCATTAGCGTGTGCGTGTACGGGAAGTGTATATAGTTATTAACAATGTCACCATATCGAGCAATGCCGAGACTGGCATCTGTCGACATACATACACACAAATACTATATATATGTAATAATTTAATAAGTGACATGACCGAGCGGCGGTCATTCTCGTAACGCAACGAGACATTTTACGACAAAGTTTCAGTGCTAAAGCTAGGAGTAGTGCAAAAATAAACAAAAAGCAATTGAAATCCGCCCAAGAGTATATGTATCTGCGCCAGCTTACCTTAGATCTACAATTCCTGTTTACTTCATTCGCGTTTGTTGTTGTTGCTTTTGCTGTCATAGTCATCGCACCAATTGTGAACGCACAACTCGCTGATGGTGGTACTTATTTATTTTGATCATTTGGTCTGCAACGACGACTGTATGCTGCAGTTCTCGTAATAATAATGATACGGATAGTGAACGCGAACGCGTGCATACACTCGGCTTTATCAAATAATGGTGTGTCTCTAATGGTTGCGGATAAGTATGGCACACTATGCACTCGCATTGCATTGGCCATGATATCCATATACAATATACACCACATTTGAATACATTCACGTGGCACGTGCTTACGATCCATACTATCCCCACTTAGTGGCTATCTTTTTTCTTTTTCCTTTTGGCCAGCGATTACTTGTACTCGTACTCGTATGTAGACGTTCGAACAATTGACTATAAGGCATGGCGTCGTTCATCCCATTACATACTCCCCATGTCGATGTTGTCGAGCCACGAGAAAATCATCCGTGCTCCTTCGAGCGAGCTTGTTACGATTTTCAAGAAAACATACTTACGCTTAGGCGCAAGTATGCCAACATGCCTGGGTACAATTTCCACAAAATGTGGGGTAAAAATTTACATATGGCACCAAGATGGTCAAACTATGGCATCTGTTACAATAAGTCAATGTGACATGAATAGATATTTAGTTAATTGAATATCGAAGCACCAGATACCTATGGCCAGTGATGCTTTGCCTCCTTCCAAGTACTCCTAACTGACTACCAAATCCAGCCGTTACTGATAGCATTGCTCGACGTAGTAAATGCTTTTCCCCCCTTTGGAAAAGCAACATTAATAGCGACGAGTTTAGAGACATATTAATATCGTTCGGACGGAGACGGACCAAAAAGCTTGAGGAGAGCTCAGGCGAGCAATGGGAGCAAGGAGGAGCACGACATGGTACATTTTTCTTAAATCGATTTTCATGCCGCGCATCGACCATAGCGAACACAACAAGTGGGTGAATAATTATTTATTCAGCAAGAGTGATGCGCGCGTGCAAAGCTTCACGGTAAACAGTGTTTCTGACAATTTTCACACTATATTATTGACATTCAAATTGCCTGCTTCGGGAGCACACTGGGTACTTAAAAATTGTTTTTGTTTAACTATGCAGCAAACAGAAGAGGGTATTTCGCAATACTAGTTAAGATGGCATTTACCGGCCGAAGAGCAATGAAACAGTTGCTCTAAAAGGAACAACTCCCGTTGCGCGAATCTAGACCAAATCCATAAAGAATGAGTTAACACTTTGTAGCACCGCCCAAAGCTGTCAATCTCATTGGATTTTAATAAGATTTGCAATAAATTCTAGAAGGATTTTCCAGATTAAAAACAATAAAAAGCCAACATTTTATTATTATACATTTACGAGAGACTAATAATAACTCTCTTCAACTACCATCATGTATGTATGTACGTTTGACTCATTTGAGAGTTCGTATAAGAAATCTTTTTAACTCTAGCATTGCTCCGTTCGCTTTTGACTGATTTATTTCATGTCTGAGTGAGGAGCAGAGCTTCAGGAAACTGATCTACTTTCAAAACTGAACCTTGGATAGTGACTAGTCATTAATCCGATCATTAATGATCTACAGATGAGCGGACTTTATTTACTTGTTTTAATTATGAATAAAATTAGAAAAGAAATTAAAAAAAAAAAAGCAGATACTAGATTTCTTGTGTAAGTCGTAATAGGTACATATACATATATACATGGTATACCCCCGTGGGCATAAAACTCTTCACGATCTTCACCCCACTTGTGGATCATTAGAGAGTACGTACATAATATATAAGCCTCGAAAAGATATTTTTTTTTTCTCTCCCTTTTGTTGTAACAGCGGAGCTGATTTATAAAATTTATTTACGCAGATACATAAGCATTTACACAAATTGATTGAACAATAATTGAAATAAATTTTCGAAGCGGAATCTACTGTCAGGAAAGTTTCTTTAAATTGTCTGTGGGCGGATATTTTATTTCTAGTAATAAATGTTGTGCACTTGGATAATATAAATTTAATGATTTCTTAACACCAGTGACATTCAGTCTTGGGAAAATCCTTTTCATATACATGTATCAGCGGAAACTATTTCCCATTATTGAGATTGAGCTACACCTACACAACTTATTTTTCTTCGGTCCAACTTTGATTGGTAGTGGAGAAAAACATATTTATACAATAAGCTTTAATGATCTTGTTTAATATGTAATTAATTTAGAAACGTCGCGGTGGACATTAAATGTCCAATAGATTTGTTTTCTTATGTAAATTTTTAATTTTATTAATAGTAGAATAGTCTTAGTGGTAGTAGTAGTAAAATAAATAAAGCGTACAGTGGTAAGAAAAAAAATTGGTTCCCATTTTATTTAAGGCAAATAAATAAATATTTTCAATATGTATTTTTAACTCAAATTATGTAGCTAAAATTCACTATATAAAAAAAAACAGCAAAATCAGTAAAGTTAATATTAACTTTCATATGAAATTGAAACTGGCAATATTCCGTCGGCTGTTTACTTAAACCATCCAATGTTTACTTACCCCTTTAAGGTAATCACAGTCCAGTTGATCCAATGCTCCTATTCTCTAGATATCCTTGTATAGTGTGTACGCGATTGAAAAAAAATAATTGCAGAGTTGTATATATACATCAACACAGTTAAAGGAAATTTTTTCTTCTCTTTAGCTTTATGCTTTCATACATGTTTTAATATAAATTATTTTTGTAACAACTTTTTGTAATATATTTCCCTTGTATCCTTCAAAAAAATATTTTTATCCCGTCGATCCTTTCCCACGACAGCATTTTTTGTTTTATTATTACTATTTTTTTAATAACTATCACAGTAAATTATATTCTTTAAGTAAATAAATAAGAAAAAAAAAATACTAAGTTGTAATTAGAAATGTTAGATATGAATTAGGGAATTTATTCTTCTTCGAAAGCACTGATTATCCTTTGGTTTTATATTTCTCCTTCCTCTTGTGGGCCGTTTTAATTTCAGTTCACTCCGAAAACGCGCAATAAAAAAATCACTTCCTTCCTTGTCGAACACAAGAAACAATAAATTAAAAAAAAAAAACAAAAGAAACAAAAACAATAAAAAAAAAAAGTG
Source organism: Eumerus sabulonum (assembly GCA_951905685.1). Classification (NCBI taxonomy): domain Eukaryota; kingdom Metazoa; phylum Arthropoda; class Insecta; order Diptera; family Syrphidae; genus Eumerus; species Eumerus sabulonum. The sequence continues at coordinate 106,385,459 of OX645063.1, read as the reverse complement.
AAAACAACACGCTTGGTGACTTGCTACGATCCTGCGCCACTTGCAAACACGTTGACAAGCGCGAATGATAACCGCTCCAATAGTAATAATAATAATAATCAACTCGGCTATACAAGACTCGAAATTGAAAATAGTATACACGGCCAAACGGCAAACGGAAAACACCAAACGGGCAAACAGACTCTTCCGATAGATGCTGCGCTACGTGCTCAATGATGGAAGACGAAAGGCTCGAGTGAAACACTTTAAGGCATTATGTGCACCGTTATCCGTATACTGTGTCGTCTGCTACAAGTTCGAGTTAAGGTACTGAACTGAAAACGATCGTAACTTTTTAGCATACCCAAAGTTGCGGGCAGTTCAAAAAGACATGCCTCGGTCGGCCGACCGATAGAAAGAAGCAAGGAGGAATAAAAAACTGTTACAATAAAGTGCATGGAAAAGAAAAACAAAACCACAACAAGAGTAGCAGCTAGCGCACAGCATACAGAGTATACACGAGCACAGCAAGCAAGCTGTACGAGTACACACAACATCGTAGAAGATCGCTCCGATCGTCGATCGTTGTTGTTCGTTCATTGAAAAGTGCGAGCTGCTGCTGCTGTTGCTGCTGCTGCTTCTGAGCGGCAGCGGATGGACGTACACAACCCACGAGTTGGCGTTGAGGCACGCGCATACAAACACACCCAACGTTGAAATGCGCGAGAGAACGGAAAGAAGAACAACGAAAATGAGATCGAGAGTTGAGCAAAAGAGCGAATGAGAGAGAGAGAGAGAGGACGAGCGAGATCTGGTCGTCCTCACCTGGCCATGTGGTTACCACTGGTTACTGGTTACTGATTAGTTAACAAGTTTGGTTCGAAAGAGTACCAGGGATTCTCTTTGAAAGTGTGACTCATGCAGAAGGCCGGGACATGATGCTGCAACACATGGAAAAACTAGAGCAAATCACATGTAAACAGAGAGCAGTGAGAAGAGCTTTGTAGCAGCTGGTCTTGAAGATGAATAAGAAGAGAGACTTTGATCTCATCGCATTTATTTCGTTTTTTCCTCTTTTCATTTGGTTTTGAGGCGGAAGAGAAAAAGCTTCGTTAAGTGCTTGCATGTATGTGTGTTAAATAGAAGCAGTGACTGGTGATGTCTCGTCATTGCGGTAAAAGCGTGCATGGCCTTCAAAGGTGTTTACGCTTCGAAGGTGGGGTCTACCTTACTCAAGCATTACGAGCATGAGACGTTTGTATATGGATCGAGCATTAATCATTTATTTCATTGTACTGTATACAGACAAGCGGTATAAGGAACTAAAATTTATATTATTACGACCGAATGATGAGGCAAATTTTAGATCAAAATGAAGCGTCGAAGATGGATTTCTATCAGCCATTTATCTGTCATGTTCGGATGTCAACATGATTTGATGCATTCGAATGAAGCGCGTCGGAAAACAAACAACCAACTACTAACTATCAACCGCTACCCATATTACATGGTAGTAAATTGCAAATCCCGACCGCCTGCCTACTTTTGCCACGACAAAACCATCACTTTGATCTTAAGATAGCCGACGACCGATGATGCTGAAGACCTGTCTCTCTCGCTTTGTGAAATTGCTGGACTGAATGTAGGACCAAGTGCTACCTTGCTGTCTTAGTGAGCCGTGTTTATTGAACTCAACTCAACTGCAGTCGATTGCACTTGTCTCGCAGTAGTCTTCACCGTTCGCATACCCTTCTAACCGCAACGTGCACCACTATCTTTGCCCACTCCGTACTTTCATTCATCCAAAAAAAAAAAATAAACGAAAAGCAAGAATGGTGGTGCACCCGGGAGGATCAGACCATTTAATCACCACACGAATGCAATGCAATCCAAAGTCGAGCAATCGAGCAGTTGAGCCGTCGAGTCCGTCGGTCTCCGGCGATGTAATTCAATGCGACTGCAACTGAGTATAACTTTTTTTGATTAATAATCCAGCTTCAAATAAAAATTAATGCAGAGTGAAATGTGAAAAGAGTGACATCAGGTGAAAAGAAGCCCGAATAGGTCGCATCGAGTGGTAGTGGTTGGTGGTACTATACGTACCAAGTGATAGGACGAGACGACTTTCTACTCCTCGTGAAGTGAATGTACGTCAAGATGACAGAACTGAAGTGAAATATTTAAACCTCAGGGAGACGACGCCGTCGTTGCTTGTTAGATGCATGTAACTATGACTACGGCTACTTTAAACATGGCATTACCCCCGGTACCAACCAACTATGTTCGAGTAAGTAGTGTACTGTTATCATTGTCAACTCGTAAATATCCAAACACCCACAAGAATAGTTCGGCTACATTACATACGACACGAGAGTCGAACAACCGCCATGCATCCGAACAAAGTACAAAATTTGAATTTCGCGTAAATAGAGCTCATAGTCGGCTATCTCTGTAGCATCGCTTCATTCCGCTGTCGGGGATTTCTGGTCCTACCAAGAAAGTGTCAACATTTTAACGAACCAACAAAACTCGGTCCAACATAAAGTAATCTCATTCCGTACACATATGTATGTACGAGTATGTACGTAGGTACCAACTGGCACTCTACTTTCGACTCTGGTCGGTTTCGGTCAGCCAGCTAGCTAGCTAGCTAGCTATGGACAACGACAACAACGGTAACAGTAACAACAACAATGACAACAGTGATCGTCTACGAAAAGAGGAAGCAAAACAAAGCAAGACAACGACTGGGACAACAGACGACCGACGACAACAACAACAAGGCAAATCCTCCTGCGCGCTACTGACCACTTGATATATTTCTACATAGCGATCCGATCCGAACAAGCAATATTACACGATAGTGTGGGCGATACTTTATAGCTATGGATTTGCAGTGAAAGATCTCCCATTTGGCACAAGACATCGTAAATAAAAGGCCAGGAAAACAGATCACATTTTTTCCTAAAGCAACAATCGTGTCACATAAAATTCGAAATCCATTCCGCATCTTTGAGTATAGAGCAAACGCAACGCCACGTAATGTCAGCAGCGAATCGATCCAACCTACCAACTAGCCAACACAACTAGATCTTCTACCCACCAGTCCAGGCTCGAGTGTCTTGCGATCTAGTCAAGAACTGCCAATTTTGGCAGTGCTACTTGTCAGGCGGGCCCGTGATGCCTCATACTCGACCATCAGTTGAGTCCGCAAAAGTATTGGTATTGGTTGGTGGCGGCAGCAACCGGAACTGCACCCACTTACTTTATGAATTCCCCATACATCCCTGTACCGACCAAGGGGACACCGCAATTAATCCAATAAAATCATAGAAGCAATCGAAAGATGGCCAAATGTGATCGTCGACTATAAAACTGCCATCGAATGCAAATGCACGGGACATAAGAAGAAGTCTGTCTGGTCCGGTTTATAGACGCACGCACTACATAGCAATGGTTATGCGCCACCGTTGCCCTCTGCACATGGGCACATAGGCGGAAAATGCCTTTTAGACGAACTAATTCGCTCGCTCGCTCGCTCGCGCTCGTTCAGTTGACAGACTCGAATAGAAATAATCAGTCGTCATACCACGGCCGAACGGACACGCAGAGGCGACCAACCGACATAGACTCCCAACAGCGCTGTATAAGGCATATGAGCAAGCGGCCGCCTAAGACATGGGCGGGTAGTACCGAACTTTCAGCGCACATAATTTAAAAGGCATTGAAGTTGGGCGCGCATGTAGGCGACATTTCTATGAATTTTATAGATACTGTCTACTACGAGGAAAGAGGAAGTCTACGTGTGTACCGCGTTGCTCTCTGCTTGCGATTGCGATTACCATCCGAAGGTGAGTTGGTTCTATTTTCGCTTACGTAAATTAGATCTTAACAAGTCACAATTGCTTATGTTATAACTGCAATATGCAATATCTTCGATCTACGAGTACACCCAGGAAACGGGCGGATAGAAAAACATCTAACTATGTCCGTAAGCACGGCCAGAATGAGCAGAATCCTGTTTGTGTCTATGTACATATGTATGAGCAAAAACGAATCCGAGTGAAGGATGAATGATGTGGAAATTAGTTCAATACGAATACTTGTATTCTAAATCCAGTTCTCCTCCCTGACTGGTTTGCGCGCCAATGCGCGTGCGGTTGCGCGTATTGAGTAATAAATCGAGTGCGAGTTGGTGTCTATGCGCATGCGCCTAAAAGCGAAATTTCATTGCGTGGCAGTAGGCAATAGGAATCCTTTCTATTTCAGATAGATATTCTCGATGTGATCCAATTATGTCACTAAGTTTTTCCTTTTCAGCGCGTACGTTGGAGACTTGGACAATATTTTTTAGTTTTAAGAACAAGTTGCTAGCTGCATGCGAGGGGTTTTCCATCATGTTGGTTTCCATTATTATTATTTTTTTTCTTTTTTGTTTTATCGGAGGGAGGGAAATGTCGTTGGTGACTGTGGTTTCGGGGAGATAACCAGCAACAACAACACCAACGATGGCAAGCGGGGCAGCATTTCGTTTACCTGGACTCGAGCACTCGCATAACATCTCCGATAGATGCAGCAGGCAACGCGACGATGTGTATTGCTGAGCAGTATGCGAACGACGGACGGTAACGACGATGGACGACGACGGGCTATCAGATATAAAGAAAAAGTGAAAACTGGAGCAATTTGAGCTACAGATGTGCTTATGCGGTAGGTAGTATGTACTCGTGCTAAGTCGTTATCGTGGTCGTCGTACTAGTACTCGTGGTCGTGGTCGTCGAACGTAGTCGATGCTGTTGTTGTCGTTAGACGCTTGAGTTGACTATATGCCTAATGGGGATACACCTTTGCCTCACAGTTCACTCACCTATATAATCAAAAGTGGCTGCTCACAAAACTGGATGCCAGGAGAGGCAGCCAGTCAGCTTTGTTGCCTGCCAACCAACTCACCAACCAGCCATCGACGACCAGCATCACCATCATGTCGTGTTGGCTAAGGCGAACCGCAAATGTAATTGCACTTCCAGATATCTTGGTCGAATGTTCTAACGGAGTACAAAAAACTAGGTTACTGTTTCCACATCAAAGAAATGAGTTTCAAGTTAATTGACCACCATGATGAACGAAAGTTATCTCAAACAGCTTATTTCACAATTAACTCTCTTAGCCGCGGTAATAGTATCTAAACTTTCCACTGATTTATGGTCCTCTTATTACTGACCTCACGCTCGCGTTATGCTCTGTCAACGAAATTGCGCAATTCGAGCGACGACGGAAGCAGAGTGACGTTCATTTGCAATGAAAATGCCATCTGGTCTGCCTTTTATTCGCTCCATTTCTTCCGCCAAAGGCCATTTCGATTCTCTCGTAATTAAAAATAGCGGTGCGCTTTAGGGCTTCTTGGAATTATGACGATCGGGTCAAAAAAAAAAATCTTCACTATTCTCAGTGGTGCTCAAGATAAGATGTTCGATTAAAGTCCGATCTGATAGTGTGACATCCTTGGTGAAAAGCCACTGGGCTGTTTGGGTAGGAATTTTGTATTGCGACAGGGCAATATCAGTTAAGCCATTTCATTCAGACAGATACCTAAGACTTTCCTAGGTAGGGTCCTAATGCGGCCCAGTCAGAATAAATCGTAAGTTCGAAGCGACCTTCTCCGTAAGAGTTTTACTAATAGCACTACGAATGTAAGGTGAAAAGTTCTCAGCCTGACAATGAAAGACTGCAATTTTTAGTTAAAAAATAATCTCCCTTAAGTTTAACACATTTGGTGCATCAGTATTCCTTCTCGGAAGCGAGGGTCCGGAAGGCTGTGAAAATGTATATCCAAGGTTATCTCAGGGTTTTCATCGGATACGAAGCACCTACCCAAAAAATTAGGGTGCCAAATCAGGAGAATAGGGAGAAAAATCGAGCAGATAGTGCCCCAAGTCGCGCAGCTTTTCCACCACCAACGCGCCCTTGTGTTCAGGTGCGTTGTCTTAGTGAGAGATGATTGCTTTATCTTCTTCAAGCCGGGCTTCTCCTCGCGAATTTTGGCATCCTGCCGCCCCAGAAGACTGAAATAATCGTCTCTAAATGTTCTGCCTCTTGTTAGTACTTACAATCCATTAACATCTCAAGACACGCTGGCAATTACCTTTTCCGTAGATGCCATCGACTTCGCGCTCTTGCGCTGAACCATCGGCCTTCAGCCATTGTGGTGGCCTTATGTCTCATCCATGGCGACAAATTGCCGCACAAAATCGGTCGGATCCTAATTGAATCCGTCCAAAGATTGCTGCGAAAATTGCTTGTGCATTTGCTTTTGATCGGCATTCAGCATAAGCTGAATTATTATTTTAATTCTTTAAACAAGATATTTCACAGACTTTTTTCCGACTTTCCTACCCTTTTTACGGTTTCCGCTGTGGTTTTTAGCCGTACCTCACTGGGGTCTTCTTTGATCCACCACCAGTTAAAGAGCTGGGAAAGGAGAAACTAAAAGCCCGTAAATGATGGCAACAAAGTCGAGCGCCGCAGTATACTCGTAGAACATATTTAAATCGTCTGTGTAAGCTGCTACCGAAAATCACACGCAAAATCTTTCTTTCGAAATAACCAAGGACCTCCTCATCCCCTTTTAATAGTGTCCATGCTTGTATAGAGTCAACTTTATCGTTCTGGAAAGGGCTCTATTACCCAATTGCCTCCTGAGCCCAATGAAACAGTGATTGGCAAGAGTGATTCTGCCTTTGATTTCGGAACTAATGTCGGTGTTCCAAGTCATATATATCTGCCAATACAAACGTTCTGACCAAGACGTCAATACTCGTAACACTCGTAAACTGTAATGTCATCGAGGAGTTGTGATATGAAATAAATTGTGCTTCTCATTTCTAATACGATGTTGAAAAAATCACACGACAACGCATCGCCCTGCTTAAATCCATTTTTGGCAAAAAAGCAATCGGTCAGGTCTTTAACGATTCGGATGGAGCAGCGAGCATTCTCCAAGGTCACCCGGCATAGTCTGACGAGTCAAAGGTAGGCATGGCATGGTATAGATCGTCCCTAATGGTGAGTGTCGACCTGAAATTCGTTGAATCATTGGATCTGCCGTAGTCTGACGATTTGGTCGATGGTGGACTTCCCTGGCCTGAAGCCACATTGATAACGATAACGACCCACCAACTTATTTACATAAGGCTTTAGGCGCTCACACAAAACTGCAGAGAAGATTTTGTGGGCGATGTCAAGGAGACTTATTCCTTTGTAGTTGGCGCAGTCAAAGGGGTCTCTATGCTGAGACTCGATTCCTCGGGCACGCTTTCCTCCGACAATATCTTACAGATGAGCTGGTGCATACTCCTTACCAGGTCATCTCCAGCTGCTTTGAAGAGCTCAGCAGACAGTCCATCTGCGCCAGCAGCCTTATTCGACTTGACGAATATGGCGATTTTAACTTTGTTGAGGTCAGGGGGACGAAATTCTCTGCGATCTTCTTCCTCCCTTCTTTATAATTCGTAGAGCTCATGAGCTGCTCTTATTCCTCTATGCAGCGAGGCTTTATATGCCTCCTACTTCGCTGTGTGAAAGCTCCTGCAATCGTCATCAAACCAGCTGCTTCTTCGTGATGGAGCCTTGAAGCCCAAAACTTCAGATGCAGTGTTTTTTAGGGCGTATTAGCAAAGGTTCCACTGTTTCTCTATTGAATGCGTGGAGGGTTGATGTGTATGAGGGAGCTTAAGGGAAAGTTATAAAAGGCATTAAAAAGCCTAAACTGTGGGCATCGCCAATAAGGAAGAATCAAAATAAATGGGCGAAAGGCGATGAAGAAAAGGCAGAAGTTTTTGCTGAAAACCTTGTGGAAACCTTCCAGCCGTTCAGAGGACATCCGCTACCTGACAATAGCAATATTCTGGAAATTACCGGAGAATACAGAATGACGCGAGCTACGCTTTCCTTATTGGAAAACATCATACAATTTCTCAAGCCAAATAAGGCACCAGGGTACGACTTAATTACAGGCGATGTCCTTAAAAATTTGCCGAGAAATGCTCTGCTCAACCTTATATATGTAAGTTAAAGATTAAATTTTTGGATTATTTCCTCTATGAGGAATTCTTTATTTTTTCGATATTACTATTCTGACCGATATGGTCAGGCGTTCCCTTAAAACTAAACTACACTAACTTATACTAACAGCTCGGTGCCCATCATTGGGTGGTGACCTTGACAACGTCTGGTCCCACGGTTGTTGGTCGGCGGTGTTGATAAACGCTGAGCTAGCGTCTGGTCCCACGCTGTTCTTACTGCGGGACAGTGTGTTAGCTGAGAAGCGTGTGTTCGCTGCTCAGTTTTCATTAGCGGATGCGCGGCCGTGTGTTATCTGAGAAGCGTGTGTACGCTGCTCAGTTCTGTTAGCGGATGTATGTGCTAACTGCTCCCCCTCTAGGTTGAGACCGTCCTCGGTTGATTTGAGGATATCTTGAATAAATTTTTCTCTGCGAAGCTCCTTCAGCTCGATCTTTTGTGCGCTATTCCTCATCCTGCTCCTAAGGGCAAAAACTATTGCCGCCAGGATACACATAATGACAATGACTATTAATATGCCCCCCTGGAATGAGTGTGATTTGATTTCTTCGTGTAATGCGGTGATGTGCTCGCGATTCTTTATAAGGCTTTTGTTAAGATAAGGCAGAGATAATAGCGCCAAATGTTCAGTGACATTAATTAACTGTGTTGAAGGAGCTCCTGGGCTTGGATGGCTAATCCGCTTTTTGTTTACGTATCTAGTGCCATTTATGTCCAAGTCGTTAGAAAATGTCACCAGAAATGTGCCGCTGACCGTGATTGATGAGTTACTCCCTTCTCTTAGTAAGACTGTTTGGTCGTTGATAACGACTAAGCCTTCGTCGATTTCACGGATGGGCTCAATATGATGAGCAGATGTAGTTTTGCAGTATGCTGAATAGTTATTCAGTAGTTGCTTTACACATGGGCTGTTTGGATGAATCTTACAAAAGGTTACAGCTGCCGCTTCTTTACAATTTTTTAGAGGTTTATATGAACTTCCGCATTGTGCTGCCGCATTTGTTTCTAGTAATATGGTAGTTTCGTTATGTATAACCGGGAGCAATTTAATTTTGTTACATACAGTTTTAATTATAGGAAATTTAATAATGAAGTAAATTAAATCGTTATCTTGATAAATTTTTAACTTAGAAATACTTATAATATCACTTACACTAATATTTGCAAAGCGCTCAGTAAATAATATCGTTTCGACCTCTTTACTATCAAGGATGACCGGGTTTATAATGTTAGCTTTCCCTAGCACAACCGAGTATATTATATTGTCCAAGTCTATTATCATGGCCCTATTCCTAGCAAGAATTAAATCGAATAAGTGACCTGTATCTATTTCCATTTTGTTCGTAACTGCTATAATTTTGTTTACTGTCTCTGTTAATTGGTTGATTCGGACTTGCACTTCGGTATTTATTACCATTTGCCGATCATTGGCCTCGATCAAAGCTTCTTCCTTTGTCCTGACTTCATTGAAGTCGTCAAAGTCAGGGGTTCCGGCTATGTATTTTAAGGCTGTGCCCAGGATGTTAATTCCGCGAGCGTGACGGTGGTGAATTCGCAATGTGTCCAAAAGACGGAGAATTTGCTCAATATCCGCTTGAAGCATTTCTCTCATATGTGACAGGGGAAAAGACTGAAGTAAGTCTTGAGTTTCGTACATGATTTCCTGATATGCCGTCAAATTTGTGTTATGTGTCAGGTACCCGTAATGATCCCAAATAGCTACTTTCCCATCATGAATCGGAATATAGTTTGACCGCGTATAATCCACCAATTTGGATTTGGTTTGCTGATGGGCTATTATAAGGAAGCATCTGAAACGAAATAATTACCTTATATTACTTTTATGAACCCTCCTATTGTCTATAAGGACAAATGTACCCAAATCTTTTTGAACGGTTTTCTGAATAAAGCGCTTAGTAAACTTATTTCCTATTCTTTTATTTGTTTTTACATAAACTTGGTCTCCGGTATTGAATACTCTTGTTTGTCTGTTCTTATTATGATGTGCCAACTCTTTTGCTTGTGCTTTGGTAATTTTCATCTTAATATCGTTTTTCAGCGAATCAGGCATAGAATTAATTATGTCGATTGGCCTTCTTCCAGTCACTGAATGAATAGTTCTATTGTATTTTGCTGTTGCTAAAAGGACAAGTTCACTAACATCATTTATACATTGCTCCAATTTACTACAGCTTGCTATTTCAGACAAGGTACTGTGAAATCGTTCTACTTGGCCATTAGTTTCACTATGATATGGAGGGGTTGTGAAGGTTTTTATATTAAAGTGATCGTTCAACAGTGCTTTTATTGTTTGTGAGTTTAATGATCGTTCATTGTCGCATACGATTGTTTTTGTATTATTGAAAAAATTTAAAGTTTGCAATAGAGGTTCTTTGATGTCAATTATAGCCCGAGATTTTAGTGGGGACACAACTGCAAATTTCGAAAATTTATCAACACAAGTAAGGAAGTGAAGCTTGTCTGTAGAGTAAATATCAATGTGTAAAATTTCACCTGGGTAAGAAGGTATGGGGGTTTCGCCTATTTCGGGATTTATCGGATGCCTCTGATATTTCGCCTCACGACAGATTTTGCAATTTACAACTATTTCCTTCAATTTCTTCCGCATTTCAGGGAAGTAGTAATCACTTAAAACTTGTTTAAAGTTTTCAGATGCTGACCGATGAGCTCTACTATGTTCGGTTAGAAGAATCTCTGCTTGATCGTTTTTATTAAAAACATCTGTTACTTGTTTGAGTGTGTGACGAAATTTGACAGAGGGAAATGTTATCGAAAGTTCATTTTGAATTTGCGCTAATATTGGAAGGTCACATAAAATCGCATTCACCACGTCGGGATTGACAGATTCCTTTATAGTTTCAAGAAGATCGCCCAAGTTGGTAAATGTAATATTATGTCTAATTCGGGATTTGAATAATATTTTTGTTACTTTCGCTGGTTCTTTGCCTTTTTCTAGAATTAACTGATTCCTAAAACAATTTACAGGATTTTGTACTGTCACAATGGTTCTAGTCAAGGACCCTTCGCTATGTGCTGTAAGAGATTCCGAATGGAGTGATTGCTCTAGAGCGTTTACATGCTGCCTAGACAAAGCGTCAGCTACATAGTTCTCCTTGCCGGGCTTATAAATGAAATTTGGGGAAAACTCTTCCACAAATGCTCTCCAGCGCTTGATCTTTGCGTTAGAGTTCTTGTCCGAAATGGCAAAGGTTAAGGGTTGGTGATCGGTAAAGATGTTTAAGTTCGTTACGCCATATAAATAATTGCGCAGTTTTTGCAAGGCCCAAACAATAGCAAGAAGCTCTCTTTCATTTGTTGCATAGTTCTCTTCAGTTGGGGAAAGAGTCCTAGAAATCATAGTGATTGGCCTGCCATTCTGAGATAGCACAGCACCAAGCGCATGTGATGATGCGTCAGTGGTGAGATCAAACGGCTTTGTATAGTCCGGATATAGCAACAATACATCCTCCGAGGCCAAAATCCTTTTTACTTTATCAAAGGCTTGTAATGCTTCCGCATCAAGCTCTATGTGTACGTTTTTCGATTGATTTGTACCTATATTACCGTTTTCCCCCCTCAGATATTTCGTAAGAGGCTTCACAATTGAGGCGTAATCCCTTACAAATCTCCTATAATATCCGGAGAGACCCAGGAACGATCGAAGGGCGCGGAGGGTCTTGGGAGTTTCATAACTAACAATATCTTTTACTTTTTGGGGGCATGTTCTTATCCCCTTTTTGGAAACAACGAACCCAAGAAATTCAACCTGCGTTTGAAGAAATTTAGACTTCTGAAGTGAAACTCTCATATTCGCCTCAAATAGTTTAGTAAGAATCCGTTCTATATCCCCTAGATGCTGTTTGTATGATTTGGAAAAAATGATCACGTCATCTATATAAACGTGACAGCATTTACCAATCTCCTGCCTCAGAATGTCATCTATAGTTCGCTGAAAAATGCTTGGTGCATTTTTCAGTCCGAAAGGCAGTCTGCAGAATTCGTACTTTCCGTTATTAACTGAGAACGCTGTTTTTTCCCGATCGCGCTCAGCCAGTTTAATCTGGTGAAATCCAGATTTTAAATCCAATGTTGTGAAAAAAGATGATTCCCCCAAATTGGATAAAATAACGGATGTATCTGGAATAGGGTATCTGTCACTAATGGTTCTCTCATTGAGCTTTCTGAAATCTATTACTAGTCGCTTTTTTGTTTCCCTGTTTCGTCGATTCCTTTTTTATCGACAACCCATATAGGATTATTGTACGGGGACCGTGAAGGTCTTATAATTCCGTTACGAAGCAAGTCAGAGATTTCTTGATTGACAAAGTCAGCTGCAGCCATTGGGTAAGGATACGATTTCGAGTAAACGGCGTCATTGTTAATTGTTTTTATCGTTGCAACCACATTTGTATTGTACGGTAGGGATTTATTGGAATCGGCGAACACTTTCGAATGGCGTTCTATTATGCTGGAAACATCATTGTTTCCATGTAACGTTTTGTTACACGATTCATAACTTAGTGATATGTTGTTTACATCATCACAATAAAAATACAAGAGTGTTTCCTTTCCTCCCTCATAATACAGAATCCCGCACCGCAAATCTACCTGTGCGTTAATTTCCCTTAAAAAATCGCATCCTATAATGCCGTCAAACGTTTTAAGACTTGGAAGCAAAAAAAAAGAAGTGTTCCTATTGAAAATGTTTATTTGGCATTTTTCGGATATGTGATCTGTACCGTGAATGGATCTGACCAAAAAGGGCTTGTGTACATGTTTAATTGATTTAAGATTATCTAAATTCCTAATATAATTCTTTGTAGCTCCGGTGTCTACCAAAAGCTTTAATTCCCTCCCTGCCAGTGTCCTGCTAACGTAAGGCAGGAGGGACTTTCCCCTAAAAAATTCACCTCGTCTATTATTTCATTGGCCTCGTTGTATGAGCCATTATCGAATTCTTCCTGTTGGTAGTCATAGTTCTCGTTACCAAAGGGTTCTTCTTCTTCTTTGATATCTGGCGGAAAGTGTTGGAGCTGTTGATGGGTAAGATGGTTTATCCGCTGTTGTTTAGGGATGTCTATCTGACTTCCTCCTCCTCCATGTTGTCTCTTAGGAGGTCTTACTTGATTCCCACAGACTGTCCGTAAAGATTCTCGACGGTTTTCAAGCACAGGTGTGGTCACCTGGTTGGGAATACATGTTGAGCTGCGAACGTTCGCAGAAGACCGCATAGAATGGTAATTCGGATTTCTTGACATGGGATTGAAATTGATATTAGATCGGAAGCGTGAACTAGGGGGATCTACCTCCATTGGTAATGGCCTATCTTGAGGACTTCCCACACACCTATAATGGGGTGAATGGTAAGGTTGGTGCTGATCGTTACCGTTAGTGTATTTGGGAGCTACGAAAGTTTTCACGTTAGTTGAAAATGCTCTTGCAAACGAACAACGTTCTTGGTTTGCCTCCAACTCCTGAGCAAGCGCTAGGGCGCTGGGCATATCGCTCGGGCGTGAGGAGAACAGAATGTCACACATCGGTTTCCGAAGTCCGGAAACAAAGACTCTGAGAGCATCCTGCCTATATTTTTGACCCAGTGTGTTTATTAGTGTCGCATTACCCTCATGGATCATGATGGTTTTATTAATTATCAAGGTTAGCTTTCTTTCGACCTCGTCATAAAATTGGGTTATTGTTTTTTTACCCTGACGTAGAGTAGACATCTCTTGTTCTATGAGATATATTGGCCTCTTGTCGGCATAAGTAAAATCAAGCCTGGCTATAATAGCCTTAAAATTCAGAACGGTATTAAAGGAAGATAGAACCTGATCAGCTGATCCGACAATCTTGTTTCGTATAATGGCAACTGCTTGATAATGTTTCGAGCTACCATTATGATTTTCGAAAAGTTTGTAAGCAGCAAAGGCAGCCTGACGCCACGAAACATATCGCGCCTGCTCCCCATTAAACTCCGGTAGTGTTTTCACGAGATCTAAGGATTCATCACACTTAACTGCAGGGTCGATTACAACTGGCGTGTACTCTTCTACAGAGGACGTAGGCATTTCGAGTGCCTTGAGCCTATTCGTTAAGGTATCGATAGTTATTTGAAAACTTCGACGAGTTTGCTCGGTAGCTGCTGTAACTGCAGCTCCGATTATAACGCGTAGTTCAGACTCATTCATTTCGACGCCAATGGACTGTAACTCCTATTTTAAAATAAAACAGGTTAAATTTGCTGACTAACAACTTAGGCAAAAGAAAATACTCGGTTGCAATTAGGGATCTCAAAATCAGGAAATGCTTCCTCTTAAAAAAAAAATAACTTATAGGAAATTACTGAACACTTTACTTACATATAGATTTGAATTAACATGATTTGATTTTTTTTGATACACTTCCTCAATGTAGGTAATAGTTTAGTTGGATTTCACAAATTATACTATTTATAACAATAGTTTCATCGGTTAAAGATTTAATTTTTTGATACACTCTCTCAAGGTAGGTAATAGTTTAGTTGGATTTCACAAATTATACTATTTATAACAATAGTTTCATTAGTTAAAGATTCAATTTTTTGATACACTTTCTCAAGGTAGGTAATAGTTTAGTTGGATTTCACAGACTGTTTTTGTATTCCAATTTTCTCCTATGAATAGGATACTTTTATTTTTGCACAGACCGGGAACAAGGTTCTATTATCCTTATTAAAGACTTTCGGAACCTACAAGTCGAAGTCACGTTGGGCGCCAGTTAAAGATTAAATTTTTGGATTATTTCCTCTATGAGGAATTCTTTATTTTTTCGATATTACTATTCTGACCGATATGGTCAGGCGTTCCCTTAAAACTAAACTACACTAACTTATACTAACAGCTCGGTGCCCATCATTGGGTGGTGACCTTGACAACGTCTGGTCCCACGGTTGTTGGTCGGCGGTGTTGATAAACGCTGAGCTAGCGTCTGGTCCCACGCTGTTCTTACTGCGGGACAGTGTGTTAGCTGAGAAGCGTGTGTTCGCTGCTCAGTTTTCATTAGCGGATGCGCGGCCGTGTGTTATCTGAGAAGCGTGTGTACGCTGCTCAGTTCTGTTAGCGGATGTATGTGCTAACTTGTATAATGTTAACGCAGGGCTTAGGTTAAGACCCGTACCGAGGCAATGGAAGGTCGCCGAAGCCACCGACAGTTAAAAAATCTTACCGCCCAGTTGCCGATCATTTAATAATCGGCATACAGCATACAACCGATCGTCGAAAAAAATCGTCTTTTGCCTTATCATCAGTTTGGTTTCAGAGGCAAGCATTCCACTCTAGACCAAGTGCATCAAATAACAGATGTGGTCGAAAAAGCGCTCGAACTATGTTCAAGTGCATTTCTTAACGTCTCCCAAGCCTTTGACAAAGCTTGGCACGAAGGCTTCGGATATAAACTAGGACAAGTTTTCCCCGACCAACTATCGATGGTTCTAGAGAACTAATTATCTAATAGATACTTTCGTGTTAAACACAGAAGTGAATACCCACATTTTCAAATCCTTAGCATTCCTCTGGGAAGCGTACTTGGGCCACTATTTTACCTGCTCTATACCAGAGACAATGAAAGCATCATTGAACGAGTCATCGGCAAACATAGCCTACACGACACCACCTCCGGTAACGGACACAGGCTGATTGATCTTGCTACGGGGCGAAATCTCCTTCTAGCCAGTACGCGCCTCCCGCACCTCGATATACACAAAGGCACCTGGCGGTCTTTTGATCAATCGACTACCAACCAGATTGATCACACCGCGATCGACGTCAGACACTCCTCCACTATTCTTGATGTTCGAACTTTCCGAGGGGCTAACATCAACTCGGACCACTATCTTGTAGTAGCCAAGATGCGTTAACGGATATCACGAACGCAACGGAGTAGAGTAAGAATACAAAGTTATGACATCGAAAAGCTACTATCGACAGAAACCGCTCGTGCTTTTACCGATCGCGTCTCCCTTAAGCTCTCCAATACACCTGAATCCTCTACACTATCAATAGAACAGCAGTGGAGCCTTTGCAAACAAGCCCTGAAAAGCTCTGCATCCGAAGTTTTGGGTTTCAAGGCTCCACCACGAAGAAACACCTGGTTCGATGACGAGTGCAGGAGGATTCATACAACGAAGCAGGATGCATATAAGGCCTCGCTGCATAAAAGAACAAGAGCAGCTCGTGAGCTCTACGAGTTAAAAAGAAGGGAGGAGCATAAGCTTCTTAGAAGAAAGAAGAAAGAGCACGAGAAGTGCGCGACTGAGGATTTGGAGAGGTGTTACTGCAGGCGTGACGTTCGAAAGTTTTATCAACCGATAAAGCGAACATGTCAAGGTTATAAAGCCAGAACGGAAGCCTGCAGGGATGAGAACGGACACCTAGTAGTAGAATCGCAGTCGATGCTGAGAATATGGAAAAACCACTTCTGCAGACTGTATAACGGCGATGTTAGTCAATATACCGCTGTCAGGCAGAATGATCCATTTCTAATCGACGGAGACCGCAGAGAATTCTGTCCCCCTGACCTCGACGAAGTTAAGATTGCCATATCGAAGCTCAAGTCGAATAAAGCTGCTGGCGCAGACGGACTGTCTGCTGAGCTCTTCAAGGCAGCTGGGGATAACCTGGTTGGGAGCATGCACCAGCTGATCCGTAAGATATGGTTAGAGGAAAGCATGTCCGAGGAATGGAGTCTCAGCATCGTATGCCCGATCCACAACAAAGGTGACCCCTCTGATTGCGCCAACTATAGAGGCATAAGTCTCCTTAACATCGCCTACAAAATCTTCTCTGCCGTTTTGTGTGAACGCTTGAAGCCTTTTGTAAATAAGCTGATAGGTCCTTATCAGTGCGGATTCAGGCCAGGGAAGTCCACCATCGACCAAATCTTCACACTTCGGCAGATCCTGGAAAAAACCAATGAATTTCAAGTCGACACTCACCATCTATTTGTCGACTTCAAAGCCGCAAACGACAGTGTAATTAGAGACGAGCTATACAACGCTAAATTCGTCAGACTATGCAGGATGACTTTGGAGAATGCTCGCTGCTCCATCCGAATCGGTGAACACCTTACCGATAGTTTTGATGTCAAAAAAGGATTTAGGCAGGGCGATGCGCTGTCGTGTGATTTCATCAACATCATATTGGAAATGATTGTGCAAAAATCAATGGCCAATACAAGAGACACAATCTATTTCAAATCCTCGCAACTCCTTGCATACGCCGACGACATTGACATAATAGGTAGATCACAGCGAGATGTCAAAGAGGCGTTTGCGAGTATTGAGATGGTGGCGGCGAAAATTGGTTCGGCGGTAAACGAGGGCAAAACTAAATATATACTGTCATCAAAAAAGGACGCTCACCACCGACGTCTCGGCCAGAACGTTTGTATAGGCAGATATAAGTTCGAGGTAGTTAAGGACTTCGTCTACCTTGGCTCCGCAGTGACCTGGAAAAACAAGATCAGTTCCGAAATCTAACGCAGAATCACTCTTGCCAATCGCTGTTTCTTTGGCTCAGGAGGCAACTGAGTAATAGAGCCCTCTCCCGAGCGACAAAGTTGACTCTATATAAGACCCTGATCATCCCGGTCCTGTTGTACGGCGCGGAAGCATGGACACTATCAAAAGTGGATGAGGAGGCCTTTCGAGAGAAGGGTCGGTTCGAGAGAAATATTTTGCGCGTGATTTTTGGGCCTATAAACGCAGACGAGGGATGGAGGAGAAGATTCAACCACGAACTTTACGAGCTGTACAGCGACATGACCCTAGTCAGGCATCTACGGATTCAACGCCTAAGATGGCTGGGCCATGTAGAGCGAATGGACACCAGAACTCCAGCCCGGAGAGTCTTTGAATCCAACCCCGAGGGACGAAGAAGCGGGGGACGGCCGCACTTAGGATGGCGCACACAGGTGGAAGGGGACCTCATCAGCCAACTGGGTGTGCGGCAATGGAAAAGGCTAGCGAAAGATCGTGCTAGATGGAGGGGCATGTTGGTTGAGGCCCAGCTCCACCCCGAACTGTAGCGCCCACTAAGAAGAAGATACCAGAGACATACCACAAAGGGATGGCACGATGGCACTAGACTGGTCACATAAATTGCAATATGCCCTGAACCACATAAACGACTTGACAAAGATTTGGTAAATGAAGTTTGGATCCCATTCGCAAATGACACAAAATACCTACTCAAAATAATGCGCGAAACTCAAGTGGAAAACGCATGTAAAGAAAAAACGTTAAGAGCATTAGTTGAATATAGGATAATGCACCGGCTGCTAGGAAAACGTTCCGTGCTTAGCACTGAAAATAGGCTGCTTTTCTTAAGCGCCTTAACCTATTTGGACTTACAACCCTGGGGTTGTATTAATAATAGAGGAACGAAACCTGTTGCGCCGTCTTCAACGGACAAAGCCTCTTGTTTTAGCGTCACGAACCTAAGCCGCGCGCACTCTGCGGATTGCATGAACTCTCATTGGAAAGCTACCTGTTGATTTCATTACCTCGAGAACGGAAATCTGCCAGATAGTGTCATAGTGTCTTGTAAAGATGTTTACCAAACCTCGAAAATAAAAAAAAATTCAATGACGGGAGCTCCTTCGCATGGATCTACCGATTCATGGCCCTTGAAACACAATCGTTTTTGACAAGCACCCATCTTTAAACACCACTTGCAATTTTCGGAGGATTTCCGAGGTTTTTTTCACGAGATTTCACTAAAAATTGAATCCCAAGATGTTGCTTGTAATGTGAGCCACGCATTTTTACGGCGCCACTAAAAACGCGTTTTTTTCGATAAATACGCACAATAAAACGTGCTGCCTTGGATGAAAGTTGAAACAAAGGGATGCCCTTTCTAGACAAATGCTGACGAGCGGCGCAATGTTGCCAATTCCTGAGTTTTGACTAAATTCTCAGACCTTAACTACCACACCTCGTAAATTGTTTCTGGCTGGAGTGCCATCTCTGTGCCAGGCTGATAACTTTTTACTAGCTTTCTAGTAATTTAGCTAAAAGTAATCTGCTCATCTAAGCTGCTATAACGTGTCTTACTACCGCCAGGCGTACACTTTTGAGGTAAGCGAGGAACAAGTCATGTGACGCCCTTGTCGGATTGAAATGATCCATAGTGAGTCTCTACATTTTGAAAGGTTACTGATTGACGATTGCTGGTTTGTAGGTTGTTGTTTGTTGCTTTTTTTTTTAGAAACTCGCGCAGGTTCAAGAATTTTAAGAATAATCTCCGAATAAGAATGCCGTTTCAAGTTCATATACGTTTTCTCCTTGCCGGAACTTCTAAACGTAACCTTAGATACAAGCAGGACTCATTCAAATCGATCTTCTAACATTGTTTTAAGATATACGAAGGTAAAGCTTGATTGCGTGCGAATGTATGTTTAAAAAACAGAACCGTGAGAGCTTGTAGTAAAATATACCTGCGCCCCACGAGGCCTTAGCACCAAACCTCCCTCTACACCTGGAGCTACGGTAAGAATAAAGAAATCGAGGACAGTATGTGATTCAGTTCCTTAGCCGGGGTTTACCTGCCGGGCCAGGGTTCCTGCGTACAATTTGTTGTACGAGACCCTAAAAGAGATTTTGCTGACCTTACAGGAATAAACCTTTAAAGACCGTGGGACTTGATACAGTGACTTTTTCCTTTTTCTTTCCGTTTGGTAGTGCTAATGTTGTGGCTCATTAGTCCTGTACTTGATGTTATAGTTCGGTTATTTGTCACTATCCTCTTAGGTGAAGGTGTCTGCCAATGGTATAATTCGGACGCCAAGCCCCTCAGATTAGTACATCGTGCACATTTTGTCGCTTAGTGTTTTCACTGATGAATGCTCATACATTCTGCCCATAACCAACCTGATGTGCTGGCACAATAAGTTTATGCCTCATCCTTGTTTCCTTACTCTCTAGTGCATTCTTGTCAGATTAGTAGACTGTATCTCCCACATACTGTCAAACTCCACGGGGGTGAATCCTCTAGGAACTGTCAGCGGTCCCGGTGCTGTCATCCTGTCTTGTATGCTGTACTTCTTGTCTATATGCCTATGTAAGAACGTAATTTCTGGCAAAGAGATTGATATTCGGGTAAACTGTATGAAAAAATGTCCGCCACAGCCAAGGCTGACTGTATTCTTATATCACAACAGGTTAACTGTTGTGTTTGAGTCTGCGACAAAATGGCCTAAGAACAATCCTCGAAAAAAAAAACTTCAGAATGCCCAATAGGAAAAAGTTGGCAACCAGAGCAGGGTTCGGCGTGTTTAGAAAAAATTTCCGTGAAGCCGAGTTAAACTTGTATTTTGGGAGTTTGGTTAGATGTGCTTTAGAGGTTTGTGTGATAGGCCATCATTGGTAAGCACATTACAACCATCTAAAACAACCATCTAAAACGACCACCTGTGTGCGCTATCTTAAGTACGGCCGTCCTCTGCTTCTTCGTCCTTCGGGGTTGGATTTAAAGACTCTCCGGGCTGGAGTTGTGGTGTCCATTCGCTCTACATGGCCCAGCCATCTTAGGCGTTGAATCCGTAGACGCCTGACTAGTCTCATGTCGCTGTACAGCCCGTAAAGTTGGTGGTTGAATCTTCTCCTCCATCCCCCGTCTGCGTTTATAGGCCCAAAAATCACGCGCAAAATCTTTCTCTCGAACCGACCAAGGGCCTCCTCATCCGCTTTTGATAGTGTCCATGCTTCTGCACCGTACAACAGGACCGGGATGATAAGGGTCTTATATAGAGTCAACTTTGTCGTTCGGGAGGGGGCTCTATTTCTCAGTTGCCTCCTGAGCCCAAAGAGACAGCGATTGGCAAGAGTGATTCTGCGTTTGATTTCGGAACTGATGGCGTTGTTCCAGGTCACTGCGGAGCCAAAGTAGACGAAGTCCTTAACTTACTTTACTTATCAGGCCAGCGATCCATGGAGGATCTGAGCCTGAGCTATAGCTGCCTTCCATCCTTGACGGTCCCGGGCACGCTGCTTCCAGTTGTCAAGACCAAAATGCCTTACATCCGCGATTACTTGGTCTTTATACCGGAGGTTCGGTCTTCCTCTTCTTCTCGAACCAGGAGGCTCGGAGTCGAAGACCCTCTTAGCTTGAGCGTTGATGTCCATGCGCTCGATGTGGCCGAGCCAGTGTAGTCGACGGATCCCTGCCTTCCGGACTACATCCACATCTTGGTACAGCTCGTAGAGTTCGCGGTTGTGTCTTCTTCTCCATTCATCTTCCTCACAGACAGGACCAAATATCCGGCGCAGAATTTTTCTTTCGAAAGAACCCAAAATCAGCTCCGCTGTCCTGCTTATCGTCCAGCTTTCGGCGCCGTACAATAAGACTGGCAGAATGAGCGTCTTGTAAAGCATGACTTTGGTCTTTCGAGTGAGGAGTTTTGACCCCAGTTGTTTGGACAAGCCGAAGTAGCAACGGTTGCTAAGGGCGATTCTATGCCGGATCTCCACTGTGGTGTCATTTGTGGAATTTACGTTTTCCCCGAGGTAGACAAACTCCTTAACTACCTCGAAATTGTAGCTGTCAATTGTTATATTTTATCCCAGGTGGTGAGCGACGGATTGGTTTTTGCTTGACAGCATGTATTTCGTTTTGTCCTCATTGATCTTAAGACCAACTCGTTTTGCCTGTTCTTCAACCGCCGTGAATGCTTCCACAATGCCACGGCGAGAACACGCGATGATGTCGATATCATCCGCGTATCCTAGCAGCTGGATGGACCTGTAAAAGATAGTGCCTTCCCTGTTTACGCCTGCCCGTCACACTATCTGCTCCAGCACCAGGTTGAAGAAGTCACATGACAGCGCATCTCCTTGCCGAAATCCGGTGCATGTTTTGAATAGTTCCGAGGTCCTAGAACCGAGTTGCACGGTGCAACGCGTGTTTTTTAGCGTGGCGCGACACAACTGGATCAGTTTTACCGGGATCCCGAATTCGGCCATCGCCCCAAACAGTTCTTCACGATGAATGCTGTCGTATGCGGCTTTGAAATCGATGAAAAGATGGTGTGTATCGATTCGAAACTCGTTAGTCTTTTCCAGGATTTGTCGAAGTGTGAAAATTTGGTCTATAGTTTATTTGCCGGGCCGGAAGCCGCACTGGTAGCTGCCGATTAGTGCGGTGCAAAATGGTCTTAGACGTTCACACAATACGCTGGACAGGATCTTGTATGCGACATTGAGCAGGGATATACCTCTATAGTTCTTGCAAGAGGTAGGATCGCCTTTTTTGTGGATGGGGCATATAGAGCTGGTATTCCAGTCGTTGGGCATGCTTTTATCTTCCCAAATTCTGAAGATGATCTGGTGCATGCTCCCTACCAGAACATCGCCGCCAGCCTTGAAGAGCTCTGATGACAAGCCATCTGAGCCTGCGGCCTTGTTGTTCTTCAGCTTCTGAATAGCTGTGCCGACTTCTTCGATGCTGGGTGGGAGGACTACTTCAGCGGCTGGGGTTGGGATTTCCTCGGTCCCTACCACTCTCTCTTGGTCATGCTCGTTAAGCAGCTGCTGGAAGTGCTGCTTAAATACATCCACTATTCCCTGCGGGTCGGTGATAAGATTACCCTCGCAGTTTCGAAGAGCCAGGGTGCCCTTTTTGAAGCCTCCTGCAAGGCCTTTGGCTTTCTTGAAGTCCTTAACTACCTCGAACTTATATCTGCCTATACAAACGTTCTGGCCAAGTCGTCGGTGGTGGGCGTCCTTTTTTGATGACAGCATATATTTAGTTTTGCCCTCGTTTACCGTCAAACCAATTTTCGCCGCCTCCATCTCAATACTCGCAAACGCCTCATTGACATCTCGCTGTGATCTGCCTATTATGTCAATATCGTCGGCGTATGCAAGGAGTTGGGAGGATTTGAAATAAATTGTGCCTCTTGTATTGGCCAGTGATTTTTGCACATTCATTTTTCCAATATGATGTTGAAGAAATCACACGACAGCGCATCGTTACATGAACATAGCTTAGTTAGTTAAAAAAAAAAAACAGAAAATGTCCGTTCAAATTGGGACATACAGACACAAGCCTACTCACCGGTTGCCTACTTGTTCAGCAATGATTTCTACAATTCTATTCAAGTACAATGTTTTCCACCAAAATCATGGAGCCATTATTCTATAGCCATGAACGATACCATAGAAAACCATGTCCCAGTCAGGTGTTCGTCGATATAAATCGGCAACGCTTTACTCTCCAACGAACATAGTAATTGTCGCCCACGCGAATCAGCCAACTACAAATACAACAGGAAGACGCCACAAATCGATTATTTCTTCACGCTGTCATCCAGTAGCTTCGAGCTCCTGTAGAAACCCATTCCAATCCATACAATCCAATACAAAAACATCTGCATACACCCTGACAACAAAGATTAACCCTACCCGTCCCGTAGCCAACGTATCTGTCGAGCGCGAGATGTGCGCTGTGACACGCCACAGCATGCTAATCGTCTAATCATGCTCCCACTACACCAACGAGCATGCCAGACACAATAATGTCCGCCTCGAAATACCTCAAGCTCACATAATTTATTCCACTACCCAATCGCAGGAAAGCTTTCTATTTACAGCGTCCCAACCAGTCGGGTGCCGTCAATAGCCTCGTATATGCCAGCAGCTCATACGTGTATACTGACGATCGAAGACCCACCACTTAGCCGTGCGGCATTCTTGATGCGAGCCAACATGTAACTCTTTATCGATTATTTTCTGTATTTCTGCCGCCGCAGAGCGCTCCCCACTACCAGCAGCTCGGTGACGCGCCAACAGTGCCACTGAAAAGCAAATCGCTCGACCCAAGAATGGTTGGCGGAAAATAAAAGGTAAATCACACGCTCGTACATTTCTTTTTTTTTTGTTTTTGTTTTTCTCTTTCTTTTTTGTTAAAAGAGGCGGGCGGGACTACTGTCCGTCGTTCAAGCATAACCTGGGTGAAGCACTACTCAGCCGAGCATTAAGATATAAACATAAACCAACCAAGTGCCACACCACGAACATGTTACTATCAACATGTGAAGACGACACTACTGTTGGTGGAGCACCAACTGGTGGTCGAGCACGTGAAGCACCTTGCATTCGCCTTCATGCGTACAGAGCTCGTCGAGGTGAAAAAATTAACATAATTACGTTCAGTCCGACTGCCGTCGCCGCCGCGATTATGGGGAGATGGCCAAGCCTGACTGCTACTGTTATGCTGGCTGCTCAACCAGTATGATGTACATACATACATGTGTAGACGACGAGTTTTGTGCTATTCGTTGTGTGCCAATGCTTCTAATTGGTTGACGTTGGCGTTTTATCGTCGTTATATAACGATCGGCAGGCGTCAATCTCAACGAATTTATATACACTTCGTAGGGTATGCTGCGGCCGATGATGTTAATAAGTGCACTATTGTGGTGCAATCGAGGATTAGAAACTTTGGCGTTCCGAACGTAGTGCAGATTAATCGAGTTTTGATAGACAGAAGCACTAAGCAAGTGTCATGCAGAGTACAAAAGCATTCGACTTCGTAATCATCGTTACGACAGTCAGCCTCGAATCCATTAAGGCATCGTTTGACACGTGCGTCAGGTAACGCACTTTCTTGGGCGCATTGGCCTTAAAAGCTCCTAACTGTAGCTTATTAAAACCACTTGGCGTTTGACCTAAAAACGCAAACCCCAGACGCTTGTCTGATGCTGTAAGTGCTTCTTGCACCATCTTTACCCTCTACATTCTAGCATAAAATATACTTTCCCGCCATAAAGCGTTTGAACGTCCAGATCGCTTCAGGTCCGTCAGCGAAGGAACTGATACAAAAATGAAAAAATCTCTACGTACACTTAATTGGCCCTGTCAGGATTACTGTCTGACATGGCAAACGTCAAAAATGAGTCTAACCGAATTGGGTGCAATGATTAAACAGAAAATGAAAGTGATTTTGTACCTGTGCAGTGACGTGAGGATTTCACTTTGCGAAGCGTTAACTTGAATGACACATGAACTGCTTAAAAGGGACTTGTGACAGTCGTGAAAGCAGAAGTTCGAACCAGTTACCGACCACTCTTGTCCGGTGATCTTTTTTTCTTAAAGTTACATAAAAATACTGTACGAGTGTGTACGTTTCGCGCACAATGTCTTGTGTTTGCTCCTGTCACAATGAGAGATGTCACATGTTGTGGATCACTGAACGTAACTTTATTTGGCTTTTATCAAATGATTTTGTTTTTCCTTTACTCATTGAACATGTTCCACGCTTCGGACTATTTACTTTCGATGTATGTATTCGAAAATGATTCGGAGATTCTACGTAGTACTTGACCGTTAGAGAAAGACCATAGCAAGAAGTCGTAGGTATACAAACTAAAAACGCACTTTAGAAGGAAAACCTTAGAAAAGAGCAGGAGGCAATGATTTAAAAGAAGACGCAACTGGTGGGTTTTAAATTGTGATATTGTAAAAGAGGAGTCAGTTTACATTTCTTCAAGAGTTTTTTATATTCTCTTATGATGTGATACACACACAACCTGAACGGAGTGCAGTGGTTTGGGTCGTTGATGTTCGTTCATTACTCTCAGGGGTGGTTGTCCTAGATAGGACGAGAGCCGACCCATTTCCGCGTTGGTTATAGTCCGTAGTATTTCGTTCGAGCACCACCCACTGTCAGTAGGGACATTTAAGGATATTCGTGCTCAACGATTAACATGTTTCCTCTTCTTCCTGAAAAGGACATAAACACGAAATGACAAGAAAATATCCACACAAAAAAAAACTCTTACCTAGCCAACACGTCTTGAAAAACTTCGACACATTGAATTCTGTCAAACATGCATAAGGACAACATATATATTTACTTACTTACTTTGGTGGCGCTACAGTCCGGTGTGAACCTGGGTCTCAATCAACAAGCTTCTCCAGCTGGCACGATATTTTGCCAGTTGCTTTCAACGCCGCATGCCCGGGAAAATTGCTCAGGTCTCAGCTGTGTAGTGCATTCGCTCTAAATTGCCCAACCATTTTAGACTAGGCCTATGTCGCCCTACAGCCCTTACAGTTCGTCGTTGTATATTTTCCTGCAATCTCCATTTATACAGAATTTTCCTCTCGAAACGAGCAAGGGCCTCCTCATCCGCTTTCGTTAAAGTCCAGGTCACTGTGCCATAGAGGAGAAGGAGGATTAGTAGATATAGCACAACCTTGGTCTTTCGAGAGAGGGCTCTCTCTCTCTCTCTCGTTTGACTGTTGAGCTCAAAGAAGCAGCGATTGACAAGAGTAATTCCTCGTTCGATCTTAGTTCTGGTGCTGCTGTCGCTGGTCACAAGTGAGCCAAGGTAGACAAAGTCCTTGACCACTTGGAAATTGTAGCCGCCAATTGTGATGTTCGAAAGTTTTATAAAGCCAGAACGAAAGCCTGCAGGGATGAGAACGAACACCTAGTAGTAGAATCGCAGTCGATGCTGAGAATATGCAAAAAACCACTTCTGCAGACTGTATAACGCTGATATTAGTCAATATACTGCTGTCAGGCAGGATGGCCCATTTCTAATCGACGAAGACTGCAGAAATTTCCGTCCCCCTGACCTCGACGAAGTTAAGATTGCCATATCGTAGCTCAAGTCGAACAAAGCTGCTGGCGCAGATGGACTGTCTGCTGACACTATCAAAAGCGGACGAGGAGGCCCTTGGTCGGATCGAGAGAAAGATTTTGCGCGTGATTTTCGGGCCTATAAACGCAGATGGGGGATAGAGGAAAAGATACAACCACGTACTTTACGGGCTGTACAGCGACATGAGTCTAGTCAGGCGCCGACGGATTCAACGCCTAAGATGACTGGGCCATCAAGAGCGAATGGACACCACAGCTCCAGCCCGGAGAGTCTTTGAATCCATCCCGAACTGTAGCGCTCGTTACAAAGAAGGAGAGTTGTGACGTTCTGGCCAAGACGTCGGTGTTGCGCCTCTTTTATGGATGACAGCTTATATGTATTTGGTTTTCCCCTAATTTACCGAAAGACCATTTAAGCCGCTTCTGCTTCAATACTTTCAAACGCCTCATCGCTGTGTTCGTCCAATTACGTCAATGTCATCCGCATACGCAAGCAATTGCACAGATTTGAAACCGATTGTACCTCTTGTGTTGGCCAGTGAGTCTCGTATGATCTTTTCAAGTACGATGTTAAAAAAGTTACTTGCGAAGGTCACCTCTAAATCTATCTTTAACAGCAAAGGTCTCGGTTAATTAGCTACCGACCTTAATGGAGCAGCGGAAATTCTCCATTGTCATCCTGCATAATCTGACGAGCTTTGCAGGGATGTTAAAACTAAGCACACTGTTAGACGCGGCCTTCAAATCGACGAAAAGGTGATGGGTATCATTTTGATGTTTTTGGGTCTTCTCCAAGATCTGCCGCAGTGTAAGTGTCGAAAATTAAATTTGAAATTATCGAGTTTATTTGAATTTGACTTGTCAGTTTTTCGATTTGAATTGTATCCCAAAATTGTTCAAATGGCAACACTATTCATTTGACAGTCAGCTGACGGCAAAATTTTCACTGACATTGATTGAAGTTTGTATAGATTTATTTGCTTTCAGAAAGTCATTGAGTTCAGTCTAATTGTAACAAGTTTCCGTTTCAAAGACTCCCGGAGTTTATTTGTGATATTGGTGCCAAAACCCGAGAAATGTGAGCTGTGGACATTGATGAAATAAACAGTTTTCCTGTGAATTGGATTTGTTAAAGTGAAGGACAGGACAAGACGACAGGAGGTGATTGACCTGACCCTATCCAACAGATATGTGAAGGACATCACTAACTGGCGAGTTTTGCCTGATGCTACGCTGTCGGACCATAAATATATCAAATTCCGATTGGGTTGTGGGATCTCTTCCTTGCAAGCTAGACGGAATCCGAGAAGGACGGACTGGGTACGGTTTAGAGTGGAGCTTGAAAAATCCACTCAGGCCCTACCTAAACTAAGAACGAAACAATTGGTAGAGAACGCTGAATAGGTCTGAATAGGTCTCTCAAATCGAATTCGGAAGATGACTGGGACAAGTATCGGTCGAAGCAGAAAGAATATAAGAAACTTATTTGTAAATCGAAGAACGATTCTTATAGGACCTTCTGCGAAGAGATCAAGTCTCTGAGTGCGGGGAAAACCGACAAAGCTAGTTGCACTCAGAAAATCTGATGGTACCTTTACTGAGTCTAAAGCGGAAACTCTTAGTTTACTGTTTGCGGCTCATTTCCCGGGAAATCAGATCGACATCGGCTCGTTGCACACTCCTTCAAGGGAAACTGCAACTGAAGCGATGAAAACAACTCGGCGTAGCTGGTATATTGCGTCGCGCGTGGTTACGACTGAATTTGCTGTGGCATCCTTCGATGGCTTCAAATCGCCGGTCACCGACGGGATATATCCTGTTATGCTGCAAAAAGGTATAAGGCAGCTGCTTCCTACTCTGAAAAGAATTTTCCTTGCTAGTCTAGCACTTGCTCACATACCCATTCCTTGGCGCACAGTGAAAATGGTCTTCATTCCCAATATAGGAAAAGAGGACTACTCACTTGCCACGAGCTTCTGACCAATTAGTCAAACATCCTTCCTGCTGAAAAGCATGGAGAGACTGGTAGAGTTGCATCTGCGAAAAGTTACCCTTCGAATGCACCCTCTTTCGGAGATGCAACATACCAGCGCGGAAAATCTTGCGAGACTGCGCTTCAGAACCTAGTTGGGCGAATTGAATGCGCGCTCGAAAGGAAAGAGTACGCGCTGGGCATTTTCATCGACATTGAGGGAGCTTTTGATAACGCAACTTTTGACAGCATGTGTAACGCTGCCAGACATCATGGCGTAGATAAAGCACTGGTGCTTTGGATCAAAGCAATGCTCATGCACAGGACATTGACCGCTGATGCAGGCCTCGACCAATGTGTCAAATCTGGCGTAATCAGGAGCTGCCCTCAAGGTGGCGTCCTGTCTCCGCTGTTATGGTGCATGGTGGTCGATTCCCTGCTTGATGCTCTCAATGCCTCTGGAATCTACGCCCAGGCCTATGCGGATGACGTCGCCATTCTTTCTGTCGGCTCATGTTTGGCGACTGTCCGTCGCAAAGCACAGGCGGCGCTAAATGTGATCGCTGATTGGTGTACCAGAAATGGGCTGTCAGTCAATCCTCTTAAGACCGATGCCGTTATCTTCACCAGAAGGAGGAAAAATACTGACATGACTCAGCTAGTACTAAAAGGCACTTCCATCCCGATATCCAAGGAGGCTAAGTATCTAGGAGTCATCTTAGATAGTAAGCTTCTCTGGTCAAAACATGTTGAGTCAAAAACCACCTAAGCGCTGTCAGCTTTCTGGCAATGCAGGCAAAACACGGGGTTTATCGCCGGCAAAGTTCCACTGGATCTACACGGCAATGATAAGACCTATAATCTCATATGCATCGGTTGTCTGGTGGAACAGACTAGAACGCAAACACGTCGTAGCCTCTTTCACCAAACTCCAAAGAACTGTTTGTCTCAGCTGCACGGGGGCTTTCCCCAGCACGCCGGGCGCTGCACTAGATGTTACGATGAACCTTCCACCTCTTGATATATTTATCAGAGGGTGTGTTTCGTCTGAAGAGAAATGGCTTTTGGTACAACGCGCATAGGAATAACGGTGTGCTTGCGCAAGAATTGTCCCGCGACCCCTGTCTCATGGACATGCCTTCTGACGCACTGACGCCCGTTATCCTATTGCGTCGTAATTTCACAGTCGAGTTTCCATGGCGTCAGGATTGGCTATGGCTGGATACTGAACCTGGAAAGGATAGCCTTCGCATTTTCCCGGATGGCTGCAGGTCTGGGCGGGGGTCCGGTGCTGGAGTCTTCTTTGAACGCGAAAACATCCGACTGCACTTCTCGTTAGGAAAGTATGCGTCTGTCTTCCAATCAGAGATATACGCAATCTTAAGGCCATGCACTATGTTGTGAGGCACAGGTGGAAGGGGGAAAGCATATGCGTCTGTAGTGACAGCCAAGCTGCATTAAAAGCTGTGTGTAACCCCTTAACTAGCTCCAAATTAGTGCTTGAACTCAAGTCCTTCTTGAACAGAGTCGGGGTATGGGTTCCAGGCCACTCTGGGATCCCAGGAAATGAGACCTCTGATGAACTCGCTAGAATGGGTTCAGAGGAGAGCTTCTCAGGCCCTGAACCCGCTCTAGGTCTACCTGCGTCCACGGTAAATTTCTACATTAACGATTGTGTATTTAACACACACAACCGTAGATGGAGGGACTAAGCGCGTATGCCCTGATGTCTGCAAAAAATCTGCAGCATTCCTCCTGTCTTTAAGGAGAATCGACTGCAGAAGGCTTGTGGGAGTTATTACGGGCCATTACACTTTTGCCAAGCATCTCTACGTGCTTGGCATCAGTGAGACGCTTACCTGTGCTGCATGTGGCGAAGAGGAGGATGATACTGCAGAGCATTTCCTCTGTGATTGTCCCGCCTTTGCTCGCGCACCGTAGCGCACCCTTGGAGCCGAAGTGGTGTGTGCCGAATCTCTTAGCTCCATCAAATTTTTCTCCGGTAAACGGAGAAAATACAGTAATGTAAGGTGTCTGTCGGTGATTACAATGGACCAGTGATTGCGTCTGAGTGCTCCACCGGAAAGCAGAAGCCTTCAACCAAACAAAAAAGAAGAAGGACTCGTCATGGAAAGAAGTGAAATTGTGAAATGACGCTCTCTTCGAAAAGCAATCGCAAGCGATTCGTGAAAGCCCGGACGAATTTCCGCCAGTTCTAGAAGACTTGAAATCTTTCTTGGAGGAAATCGCCATTTCAGCAAGTTCCAAGATCTCGATGCTGAATCCTGTATTGGACAGCCGTGGAGTTGCTCGTCTTGAGCTGAAAGTGGTGACTGGGAGCCATTACCGGTGATTTTGCCAAGGGAGTCTCACTTCGCCAAGTCTCATCGAAGCCATTCGATTTCTCAGCTGCAAGTGCTCAGATCTGCTCATAAGCTGAAGAACTCTTCGACTCAAGGAATTTCGGAAAGATCGGTTGTCCTCAGGCACGAGGGTTATCAACCTAGACTGCTATGGAAGTTGGCACTCGTTAGGAAAACTAATCTTGGACGAGACGGACGTGTACGATCCTGCGAAATCTGATACGCTGACGGAACGAGCACCAGACGACCAGTGTAATTGCTTTATCCATTGGAGATGCCGACAGAAGGCCGCCACCCGCAGGATGTCGAAAATTGAATTTGTAATCTTCGCGTTATTATGAATTTGACCTCAGTCACTTTTTCGATTTGAATTGTATCCTAAAATTGTTCATATGGTAACACTGTCAATTTGACAGTCAGCTGACAGCAAAATTGTCACTGACGTTGAAGATTGAAGTTTGTATAGACTTAGTTTCCTTTAGAAAGTCATGGAGTTCTTTCAACTGCATTGCCGCTCAGCCGTTCAGGAATTATCGAGACCACCTAAAGCTAACTACCACCTCCGGCAAGAAACCCGTGGTATGATTGCAAGTGTGAGCGGAAAAAGGCGTACCAAAAGGCGCTGCAGTGAAAAACAAGGGCAGCGCGAGGAGAGTACCAAGAAGGGAAAAAACTTTTGCGACTAAAGAAAAGAATTTTCGCGGCCTCCCAGCTCAAGTATATCGAGGAGTGTCTAGGGACAAACATAAAATACGGGCCTTTTATAAGAAAGGCACCTAGGCTTTTCGAAGTTGCGAGGGTAATCTTGTCACCGACCCGCAAGGAATAGTGGATGTATCTACGCAGCATTTCCAGCAGCTCCTTAACGAGCACGACCAAAAGAGGGTGGTAGGGACTGAAGAAGTCGGAACAGCTATTCAAAAGCTGAAGGCTCAGTGGCGGGGATGTTCTGGTATGGAGTATGCACCAGATCATCAGTAGAATTTGGGAGGATAAAAGCACGCCCGACGATTGGGATATCAGCTCTATATTCGCCCCATCCACAAAAAAGGCAAAACTACCTCTTGCAAGAACTATAGAGGTATATCCCTATCCAATGTCGCATAAAAGATCCTGCTCAGCGTACTGTGTGAACATCTAAAGCCGTTTGGCAACGGACTAATCGACAGCTACCAGTGCGACTTCCGACCCGGCTAATCAAGTATAGACCAAATATTCACACTTCGACAAATCCTGGAAAAGACCAGCGAGTTTCAAATCGATACACACCAACTCCTTATCAATTTATTATGGCAAAGAATTTTTTCATGCGATGGCCGAATTCGGGAAAAAAATGATCCGGCTGTGTGGCACCGTGGTAAAAAAATTGCCGATGCACCGAGCAGCTCGGTTCTAAGACCTCGAGGCAAACGTAAACTCCACAAACGACACCACAGTCGAGATCCGGCATAAAATCGCCCTTGGCAATCGCTGCTACTTCGGTTTGTCCAAACAACTTGGGTCGAAACTCCCCACTCGAAGAAACGGTTATACTGGCAATCTTGCTGTACGGAGCCGAAAGCTGGACAGTAAGCAGGAAGGCGGAGCTGAATTTGAGTTCTTTCAAAGAAAAATTTCTGCGCCGTATATTTCGTCCTGTCCGTGAGGTAGGTGAAGGGAGGAGAAGACACAACCACAAACTCTACGAGCTGTACAAAGATGTGGATATAGGAAGTTCGGAAGACAAAGGTCCGTCGACTATATTGGCTAGACCACATCGAGCTCATTAACAACAAGGCTCCAGCTAAGAGGGCGCCGTAGCGCAGTGGTTAGTGTGTTGGACTCTGGCGCACGATGAGCGAGTTCGGATCCCGATAACACCAACGCCATCGACTGTTTATTTCGCGACGTTCCTCCTCGGCGGGGTACTGGCAAAACCCCCCGTAGTAAAAACTTGCCTTGAAAAAGCTTCTCGACTCACGCCGTTCGGAATCGGCATTAAACTGTAGGTCCCTTTCACCTGTGTGAAAAATAAACCACACACAACATGGGTGATTGAGAGAAGCTTGGCTCTGGTCCTTCATGGGCTGTAACGCCATCAAAGAAGAAGAAGAAGAAGAAGAAGAATCTTGTCACCGACCCGCAAGGATTAGTGAATGTATCTACGCAGCATTTCCAGCAGCTCCTTAGCGAGCACGACCAAGAGAAGGTGGTAGGGAGTGAAGAAATCTTCAGCCGCTGAAGTAGTTCAGCATCGAAGAAGTCGGCACAGTTATTCAAAAGCTGAAGGCTCAGTGACGGCGATGTTCTGATATGGAGTATTTACCAGATCAACAGTAGAATTTGGGAGGATAAAAGCATGCCCGACGTCTGGGATATCAGCTCTATTCGGCCCATCTTACCTCTTGCAAGAACTATAGAGCAGAGCTATATCCCTGTCCAATGTCGCATACAAGATCCTGTTCAACGTACTGTGTGAGTGTCTAAAGCCGTTTGGCAATGGACTAATCGACAGCTACCAGTGCGGCTTCCCGCCCCGCGAGTCGACTATAGACAAATTTTCACACTTCGACAAATCCTGGAAAAGACCAAATCGATACACACCAATTCTTTATCGATTTATCATCGCAAAGAATTTTTTTGATGCGATGGCCGAATTCAGTATCCCAAAAAAACTGATCCCGCTCTGTCGCGCCGCGGTAAACAAAAATTCGCGATGCACTATGCAGTTCGGCTCTAGGACCTCGAGGCAAACGTAAACTCCACAAACGACACCACAGTGGAGATCCGGCGTAAAATTGCCCTTGGCAACCGCTGCTACTTCGGCCCAAGACCAAGTAATCGCGGATGTAAGACAACTTGGTCTTGATAACTGGAAGCAGCATGTCCGTGACCGTTAAGGACGGAAGGCAGCTATAACTCAGGCTCAGATCTTCCATGGATTGCTGGCCTGACAAGTAAGTAAGTCACTCAACTTATTAGTTTCAAATTCAGTTTGTACACAAATAAGCGCCCTCTAAAGCGAACCTTGCAATGAATAGAAAAGCTGTCTACAAAGGATGTGTTCCCACCGAACACGAGCTAACATATTACTTAACAGCCTTACCAACAGTCCGATTCCGGCATGTTCGTGTAAATCGGAAACACATCTTGAAAACCCGCCAAATTATTTTCCAATCATTCATTCATTCGAATGTTTGGCAAGCAATTAAATTGATTTCAGGATATGTGTTACACATCCGTCACAAGATAACAATCCGGTCGAATTTTCCAAGATACTCGTGTGAGTTCGTTCGGGAATTTCGATCGAAATGATGAATGACGGAATTCCCGAAAGGCATTAGTTGGTTTTCAAACCATTGACAGCTCAATTGAAATATCTTCATCGTCAATAGCTGCCCGCACATCTCAGTTACCACGTTTACACTGATCTTCACGACCGGTTTGAATAGTAATTAAATTCTAATTAAATGCCGATACGAATTGTCGGCCAGGTGCAAGTCATAGCTTACAGTATCGGATTCTGTGACTCTTGTCACATATTAATCATGCGGCACCGCTAAAACAATTGTACCGGATTCGTGAGGAGACCAGTCGGCTAAGGTATTCGCAAAACAGGGAAATCCGCGCTATGGAACGGACAAATTCAAATTACTTACGTTTAGTCGGAACGAGTAGGTTGAACAAGTTGGCTGAAAATAGAGAAGGGCACTTCCTTCTTTTGTGGAATGTTTAGCCGAAGAAGCATTCCATTCGAATGCCGATTTCGCCAGTGTCCCATTTTGTTGGGAAATGTAATGTAAAATCGAGAAGCGCTTCTGGGGCATATTCGCTACTACAAATGAGACCGCAGATCCTCTTTTTTTCCGTTTCAGTTTCAGTTAAACAAGGAAATAATGAAGCGGATCAGTGAACTGTGTCCACAGCAACTATGCGAACTGCGCGACTACGTAGTTAGGTAACGTTAAGTTAGTGGATGCACATAGCTATGTATGAATTGGAACACATTGCCGAAGCAATTTTATGTACCCACATTATTGACCTCGGCAGACCTCCAGCAACAGCATCCGCATCATCATCATTATCCTCGTCATCACGGCCACCGTGAGTACAGCTAAAATAACAACAACAACAGCAAGAACAAGAACAACATCATCATAATCATCTTCATCTACTCGATTGGAAGATCGCTAGCCACACTCACTTTGGCGGAAGCAAAGAGGTTGTTACATTCAACATTGCCATCCTCCACTCACACCACTCAGTGGTCTTGCGCCTCTCGTCGAACTGTACCGAGCAAGATCGACGACTGTCGATATTGCCACGAGCAACAACAACTGGAGTACTTTATTTTAGGTGCATAACTCAAGATACCATTTATAGGAAATATTGCATAGCTGAATGAGCTCACAAATCGGAGCGAACATCGTCCGGGCATAGACACAGCGTAGACCTTCGTTCGTCGAAACTCGGTCGACGGACAGACAAATGTGTAGCACCATGCATGCATGCCATACGTCGGTCGGTCGTCCTATTCGCGTGTCCATAGATAGTGCAGAACTCAAAAATCGACTTTATCAACCATTCGTTACCGCAACAGTCTTTCTCCATCGTCTTCATGTGCGCAACACAGAACAGCGGCGGATGCGAAACATATGGGGGTGGAGGGAAAGAAAGTTGGTTGGTTGGTGGGTTTGTTAGTTGGTGGCGACGAAGCCCTAGAGCTGCACTTAACAACCCAAGAGATGCGTACGTATCCGTGTTTGAGATCTTTTATTGGATTTCCTTGCACTCGTCTTTGATCAAATCTATGCCTGGTGGGGTGGCGGGCGCACAACAACTGCAATCGAAGACGAAGAGCAACCAAAAAAGACCCACCGCTCACTTTCAGCGGCATATCTCATGCATGCACTCACTAAATCCAGTCAAATTGATTGCATGCTACAGATTGTTAGCTTAACAGACAACAGACAACAGGACAGGAAACGTCGTAGTGTATTCGGAGCCCGATGTCTTTGTGATAAACCAGAGGATTAGTTAAGTCATCGGTTTCTTTCTTTTGGTTGTTTTGTCTAGATCGCGCTGCTCGTACTCTTACATAACGCTTGTGGGAAGACAGCCGGAGAGGGAAAAAATGATCCGCTGACATGTTTTAAGGAATTCCTCAATCATTTATCTCGTCCGCGTTAGGTATTGATGACTCGAAGAGGTACAGCGCCTGCCTACGCAAAGTACTCGTACACCGATGATGGCTAGATTGAAATATCACATCGCTTCGGCTTAGCGACAAGAGCACTTGATGTCTCGGTAAGGGGCAATGATGTGGAGCTTGAATACGTGAAATCGATTGATATACAATCTGACCCGTTGCCAATGTAAATAGCTCGATGTTTGTTATGCTTCTTTAGCCGAGAGCAACACTTTTTTTTCTTTAACAGTCGCTCGCCACTCTATATATCTTTAAATCAGTTTTGCTTGATTTTCTTTTTTCTTTATTTCTGACATTTCTTGGAACGTGTCAATGGTGATCCACCTCTTCAATATGTCTCTCCCAGTTTGATACGGATGAACACAAACAATAACCGAACTGAGCAATGAGCGGGTAGATGTTAATGATACATCTACTTAGATGGATTTGGACCCTCCTCCACTCGAACTATTTCAATTGCTTTTCTATCGCCTCATAACCGAAACAGGAAAAAAAAAATCAACATCCGGCTAGATACTTACTCGTCATCGCCAAGGAAGATGCTAATCTTGTCCATTCGAATCATTATTTTCGATATCTCTTGTTGACTTAGAAGATTAGTTTTCCAAAAAAGGCGATCAGTTGCTTAAGCCGTCCACGAGGATAAACAATTTTATTAAACAGACATAGCTACGTTCGTACTTTGGTCCATATTTGGGAGTATTTTGCATTAACTTTTTCAGATGGGCTTTTCCTTATTAACAAAAAAATAAATTGTACTAAACGAGGGCCATCCATTAAGTCCTTAGACAATCCATGGAAAGACATATTCTTCGTGCAAAGGACAGACAATGCATCTTGCGATATGCTACTGGAATGTCGTTAACGACTGAATAGTTACGAACGTACTATCGTCTGTTTAATAAAATTGTTTATCCTCGTGGATGGCTTGAGCAACTCATCGCCTTTTTTCTATCCTTTTTCAAGGACATTTATACGGCATTTATTTGCATTTAATGGGGGGTAGGGAGCGAGCAAACAGAGCAAAGAAGTTGATCGCGTTTAACATGGCAAACGCCAGCTTCGATCTCTGTACCTCAGCCTCCGCGTGACCTCTCCTGGATAGATGCCCCGGCACCCGCCAGGTAGTCAACCAATGTATGCAGCGACCCAACCCCTGGTTCCTGGGGAAAGAGGAACCCGGCCCTTCAGGTTGGGGGTTGTGCTTAGTGGTAACATCCCTATCACGGAAAAACCACTTGTTCCGGAAAAACCATAAGCCTCGGATACGGACGGATACAAGGCTGACGACCCCTGCAAACGATTAAAGGACCTGAGAGTCTGCACCTGGAATGTGAGGTCTCTTAACAGACCGGGTGCAGGCGATCAATTGGAGCAAACCCGTAACTGCTATAAAGCATCCCTGCTAAAAGGAGAACAAACAGCGAAGACTCAAAAGTCTTAAGCTTCCGGGATGTAAACGAACGCCTCATAACAATCCGCATCAAAGCTAAATTCGGAAACATTAGCTTGATATGAGGATAAGAGGACATTTTTGAGTCGATCATAGGAAAGCATAGCCTCCATAACACCACATCCGACAACGGAATTAGACTAAACGATTTCCTAACGGGGCATTGTAACAAGCAAACGATTCCCCCATCTCAACATCCACATGGGTACTTGGCGGTCTTTTGATCAATCGACCACCAACCAGATTGATCACATTGCGATCACATTGGATACAGCGTCTAAGGTGGCTAGGCCATGTAGAGCGCATGGAAATTACAGCTTCGACCCGAAGAGTCTTGGAATCCACCCCGGAAGGAAGGCGGGGGAGAGGACGGCCGCATCTACGGTGGCGCACGCAGGTGGAAGGGAACCTTAACCAACTGAGCGTGCGGCGCTGGAAAAAGCTGGTCAAAGACCGTGCCAGCTACCGACACTTGTTGGTTTAGGCCCAGGTTCACCACGGACTGTAGCGCCACCTAAGTAAGTAAGTATTTGCATTTAATGTACTCTAAGTTTTTTACCAATGAAGGCAGTAAAGCTCGTCAAAGGGATGAGGCTGGCTATTACGGTTCTGTTCTGTTTTTCAAACACGAAAAAAAGCTTTTGGGTATTATTGGTGAGAGCACCGTGGCGCAGTGGGTAGTGTGTTGGCCTCTGACGCGGATGACACGGGATCGAATCCTGACACAGCCATGTCATCGAACGTGTTTTTCACGGTGTTTCTCATCAGCGGGGTTCTGACAAAACCCCCTGTAGTAAAATTGTCAAGAAAAGCTTCTCGAAATTCGCCGTTCGGGACCGGCAATAAATTGTAGGTCCCTTTCACCTATGGGAAAATGAAATCACACACAACATGGGTGATTGAGAGAAGCTCGGCTCAGGTCTTTCATGGGCTGTAACGCCACCAAGGAGGAGGATTATTGATATACAAGAACACATGTGCTGACGCCACAGCCCATGGTGGGTCAGAAGCAGTATCAGTCAACATCTTATTTTGCCATAGGTCATCAGGTGTCAGGTACATCATCATTATTGCCCACCCCGAAAAACGTTTTTCCACCAGCTGAGTGACCAGGTCTGTTATTTTACCTGTTCATTCAACAATACCCACATTCGACGAGTCAAATTCCAATTCGGCCAGAAACTGAGGCCTAAAACCTTACTCCTAATCCTCGTAGGAGTAGCATCTGCCGACGGGTGTCGGTCCGCCAAAAAAAAAAAAGTGAGTAAGAGCCTCTGCAGCCGAACACCTTCCAGCTCTGTCAGCTCTGGAAATTTCCTGAACTTGGAAATAGCTAACGGAAGAGTACGAACGGCGAGTATTCTGCGCCACAAAACAGGATTAATGTCAGTTGGACTATCATCTAGCAAACCGTAACCGGAAAACCCCACAATTGCTCAGAAAAAACAACAAGCCTCGGATAAAATGGACCGGATGAATGTCGATGACCCTGGCAGGAAACAAAAAAAGGACAATGATCTTCGACTCTGTACGTGGAATGTTAGGCCCCTTAACAGACTATGTACAGCCGAACAACTTGCGGGCGCCGTAAATCGCTATAGAGCGTGCTTAACTCTTTCAGTCACGCTTTTACAGTAAGAATATTTTGAACATTTATATTTTAGTTTTAGCACCAATTACATCTAAAATATCACAGAAAGTAAAAAAAAAAAATCTAGGTATTGAGGCTTTCGAGGAATGAGGTGGTTAGTGACACTAACCACCATGACTATTGATACAAAGAAAACTATGATGTATTATGTATATTATTTATTAATATTATCAGTTACAATCAGTTCATTTTTTATGGAAATCGGAAAAACATGTTTTTCCTTTACGTAGGCAAAGGGGCACTTTACACGTATTGCACTGCCATATAGTACGTACTGGAGATATTTTAGTACTACATTTGCAGCATCTTCTCGACGTGCATCTCTCAGGTTGATGTCCACTGTATTCTAGACGAATTTCCTGAGGGACTGTAGGCTTGTGGCGTTTTATAAATGCAGGTCCTGGAGAAGAGGCCGCGGAACTACTGTTGCTGTTTATTGATTTGAGCCTTTGTTTGTCTCTGACGTATGCTGGTGCCAGTAGACCCTGGTATACGCTTCGTCTGAATTCTTTCAGACTCAATTTGCTTAGGTCGGGGCGTGATGAGGACTGCAGTTCTTTATAAATTAAAAAAGCATTAACTACAGAACAATCCAGAAAATGGAAAAAAAATCCTATGCCACCACTTGTGGGATTTCCTGTCAACAGCATAACTTCCTTTTAGTTGATCAAATTTGTCGACAAAATTCATATACGCGTTATAGTCTTTTACAGCTTCTGGACAGGACACTTCAACACTGGTACCATCGCGCTCTCTGCGATAAACTTTTCCGACATTCTTAGGATCATGATAGTTTGATAAAATAAATACTGATCTCTTGTCTTTCCATTTTAGCAAACTAACTTTTGTGTCACTTATCCGGTAATCATGTTCGCCTCTTTGTAAATGCTTGTCTTCTTTTAACGTTGGCAAAAACTTTCTGTTTGGATTTACCGCTCCACAGGCGAAAATGTTGTCCTCTCGTAATTTTACTTGCAAAAGGTAACTGTTGAAGTAATTATCAAAATAGACTTTATGATTTTTATCTTTCAAATTTTCGCAAAAATTCCTCACAACTTTACCACCTAAGTCAGTTTCAACGTTGGTACCCTGCTTGCCTGTGTACAAATCAAAATCTAGGCAGTAGCCTGACTGTGCACACATCATCCAAACCTTGTAACCGCGTTTGGTCGGTTTTTTTGGCATGTATTGTTTTAAATAGTTCCTGCCTTTGAATTTGATCATGCTTTCGTCAATCGCAACTCTTTCTGATGGCTTGTAGTTTTTTTGAAAATTAGTTCGCAGAATGTCGAGCAGAGGCCTAATTTTATAAAGTTTATCGAAATCTGGGCTATTTCTGTTGGGCATTACACTATTGTCATTTACGTGCAGGTTATTCAAAAGCCAACTGAATCTATTGAAGCTCATGAACTTAGAAACATAGCTATCATGCAAATCAGGTGCTGAAGACCAGTAATCTCTGTAGCTCGGCAATTTTTTTATACCCATCACCAAATTCAAAGCAATGAAAACATCAAGTTCTTCTGTTGTGGTGGATGTATAAGGCTTTCCAGACTGAGTGGCGTAAAGGTTGGTTTGAAACCATAAAATGTCTAGTAAATGCTCTGTCCAAAAAAGGCGAAATAATGAAAGAGGTGTAACATTCTCCATGCCTATAACTTCGTCGGTTATTCCCACACTTTCAGAAAACACAACGGGTATGTCCATCTTACAATTTTTCTTCCATTTTGGAGCTAGTGTAGTCGGTCGTTTTAAATTTACGGTGTCCGACTCTGTGGAATCAGGATTCCGGTGTACTAAGCTAGACAAAGGGAGGTCGTCATCGAGATCAAAGTTGTGATAGTCGGTTACTTGAACTCCTCCAATCAAATCGCCTAACACCAGCGGATTTTGCTGATCTTCTGTATAGTCTTCGTCATCCTCATCGCTACAAATACTCTCGCTACCTGAAGGAATGTCTTCCAACAAACAGTCCGCAATTTCTCTATCTTTTAGCTTGCGCGACATACTGTAACAAACACGAAAAGGACACTCTCAGTTACATGCATAAGTTTCATGTAGATTATAATCATAAAGCTGCAACAGTCACGGTGGTTAGTTTACTAACCACTATACTTTCGTTGCGAATAAACATCGAAAACACAAAAGTAGTAGTACTTTTATGGGAACAGGTATAAAATAGATATATGAGAATACATTGAGTAAAAAACATTGAACAGAAAGGCTTGCTTACCCGTTTCACAGTTTTTCTTAACAAACACACGAATAAAAGCACGTTAGGGTAATATTCCATTCAACACAAATGAACTGTCATTCATTCAATATACCGCTAATCGGCCGCATCTTGTCAAGCATGGTACGAACTTTCATAATATTTCAACCATTTGTCGCTAGATGGCATGGATTTTAATTTACAAATTCGGAAAAAGGTGGTTAGTAACACTAACCACCAAGACTGAAAGAGTTAACCCCCATCCAGGAAATGCGATGGAATGGACCGGTGACTGCTATGGGGACGTAGGACAACGATTGTTTGGATGCAGATTTGTTGTTCGAGGTGGACTGAGGTTAAGCTTTCGGCATGTGAGCGAACGTCTCATAACGACCAAGGATGAATTCTCTAACATCAGCCTGATCTGTGTCCATGCCCCCACGGAGGACAAGGACGATTCCACCAAAGATGAGTTCCACGATCTCCTAGACAGAACATATGCCTAATATCCCAGTTGTGACATCAAAATTAGAGTGAGAATACACAGTTATGACGTCGGAAAGCTTCTATCGTCAGAAACCGCTCGTGCTTTTGCCGATCGAGTCTCTCTTAGGCTCTCTCACATACACCTGATAGTCGACTTCGTATTAGAAATGATTGTGCAACTAAATTTGTATATGCTCTCATAAAAAAAAAACCCTCACCACCGAAGTTTTGGCTAGAACAAACGTTGCATGACATAAGTTTGAGGTAGTTGAGGACTTCGTCTACCTTGGTTCCGCAGTGACCTGTAACAACGAAATCAGATACGAAATCAAACGCAGAATCAACCTTTGGGCTCAGGAGGGAACTGTGTAATAGAGCCCTCTCCCGAGCGACAAAGTTGACTCTATACAAAACTCTTTTCATTCGGGTAAGGCTGTACGGCGCCGTGGCGCAGTGGTTAGTGTGTGGGACTCTGGCGCACGATGAGCGAGTTCGGATCCCGATCGGCGGATACTGACAAAACCCCCCGTAGTAAACTTGCCATGAAAAAGCTTCTCGACTCACGCCGTTCGGAATCGGCATTAAACGTTAGGTCCCTTTCACCTGTGCGAAAAATAAATCACACACAATATGGGTGATTGAGAGAAGCTTGGCT
The DNA here is from genome assembly GCA_951905685.1 of Eumerus sabulonum. Taxonomy (NCBI): domain Eukaryota; kingdom Metazoa; phylum Arthropoda; class Insecta; order Diptera; family Syrphidae; genus Eumerus; species Eumerus sabulonum. Next base: position 106,342,762 of record OX645063.1, on the reverse strand, counting down.
CTAGTCCTTCATGGGCTGTAACGCCACCAAAGAAGAAAAAGAAGGCTGTACGGCGCGGAAGCATGGACACTATCAAAAGCGGATGGGGAAGTTCTTGTTCGTTTCGAGAGAAAGATTTTGCATGTGATTTTCTGTCCAGTAAATGCAGACGGGGGATGGAGGAAAAGATTCAACCACGAGCTGTACAGCGACATGAGTCTAGTCAGGCTTCTACGGATTCAACGCCTTAAATGGCTAGGTCATGTAGAGCGAATGGATAACACAATTGCTGCCCGGAGAGCCTTTTGAATACAACCCCGAGGGACGAAAAAACAGACGACCGCCGCACCCAAGATGGCGCACACAAGTGGAAGGGGTCCTCAGCCAATTGGGTGTACGGCAATGGAAAAGACTAGCAAAAGGTCATGCTAGTTGGAGGAGCAATTTGGTTGAGGCTCAGGTTCATTCCGAACCATGGCGCTCGGTAAGAAGAAGAAGAAGATGCAATCCAACAATTTTCACGCAACACACACCTTTCAATAAACCCTTATAGCCACTTTCACAAGCACCGTCCTTCTTTAACCAAATCACGCGAATCTCGAATTACCTGCCGGATTCGGTATTCCCCTTTCCAAGCATACTTTTTAATTTTGGTCGACACTGTGTCGTCGACATAATAAGGCGGTAAGCCTTGAGGGCACGCTTATTACATAAAAAAAAAAAAAAAATCTTGAGATACGGTACTAGTCTGGCAATTGTCATCCATACCAGTGCTGTTTCGTGAGATGATTTTCTCTGGCTTTTGACGAGGATTAAACCAACCACACAAATTTCCGATCAACTCACTTCGACTTTTGATAATGAAGGACCATCTCGAGCCACCGTGTTCCCCTGGTGTCCCGAACTCAATCGTGATTGCACTTCGCTACAGGACGAATTTTGTAAAGGTCACCCAAAATCGGTCAGAAGGAAATGAATGTTGTGCGTAAGCTTATGTAACAACATCGTCATATGACATACAGTGAGATTGAGGCAGGCTAGGGTCTCAGTCCTACTCGCTCACATTCAAAATTGCATGAATATTTGGGCGTCAAATAATTTGTTCGCATAATTTGCCATTGGGTACCACATAAAGCGTATTTCGATAGAAACCCGAAACTAAACAACAAACGACTGATGAGTATTTCAAGACGAGCCGGAAGACGCTGTTGATGCTTTCAAATGGTTGAAGATACATCAAGCGGAGCAGAAAATATACTTCGAAAATTGGTTCAAGCAACGAAAAAATGTATTGACCTTCATAGACACTACCTCGAAAAAACTATAAAGCCATTCTCGATTTCATTTGACTTGACTGTCTTAGAACTGAAATAGTCCTCGACAACGACGTGGATGCCGCAACTGATATTATCGTAAACATTATCCGAATCGGCATGGCAAATTTTATTCCCAGAAAGATTTAAAAGCACCAGGCCTAAGGATAATACGTGGCTTGACTCGAGCTGCAAAGAGGCCATTAGGCTCAGGGAGCTAAGTTTTCGGGCCTACAAGGCAAACAGTTCTGGGGAAAAACCGAAAAAAGTACATACGAGCCAGAAATGACTGCAACACCCACATTCGACGGATTAAATTCCAATCCGACCAAAAATTAAGGCCTAAAATCCTTCAATTTCCCAAAGGTAGCAAAAGTTTCTGGTCATTTGTAAAAAACGTAAAAATCTCAACTAAGTCGTCTATACCGACGCTCATCCACAATGACGTTCCAGCTGTCACCCCCTTAGACAAAGCTAACCTACTTGCTGCCCATTTCGCAACCAGTTCTCAGCTGCCAGCTTGTACTTTGTCTCCGCCTGTACTAGAGTGCGTCAATTCCACCATGGGACTAATCCACTTCCGCACTCGTACAGTCGCAAGGGTTCTTAAAGACCTCGACATACACAAATCTGCTGGTCCAGATGGTATTGCCCCAATAGTTCTGAAGAGATGTTCTTCTACGCTGGCGAAACCACTGCGTAAGCATTTTCACCTTTCCTACACCTCTGGGCTCTTTCCGAGTAGGTGGAAGACAGCATTTGTCCAGCCTATACCCAAAAAAAGGCGAATCATCTTCTCCCTCCATCTACCGACCCATTGCACTAACGTCCCTTCTTTCCAAGGTCATGGAAACGCTGATTAACCGTCAGCTTATGAAATATCTTGAATCACGGAAACTCCTCAATGACCGCCAATACGGTTTCCGCAGCAACAGATCCACTGGTGATTTGATGGCATATCTCGCTGAAAAGTGGAATCACTCGCTTCACCAAGCAGGTGAAAGCAAAATGGTTGCACTGGATATTTCGAAAGCATTTGACAGGGTTTGGCACGAAGCCCTTTTGACGAAAATGCGTGCTTTTGGGATCGATGAATCTCTTTTTCAATGGATTAGAAGCTACCTTTCGAATAGTTCAATTCAAGTTGTTTTGGACGGATTCAAGTCTGATACTCACTTTGTAAATGCCGGTGTTCCCCAGGGCTCCGTTTTGTCTCCGACACTCTTTCTTATTTTTATAAATGATCTCTTGTCTGTTACTTCTAATCCAATTCACTCCTTCGCTGACGACAGTACCCTCAGCTTCTCATATTCGTTCACCAGTTTACGACCCTGCACTTCGGTTGTAGATAATGAGCGGCAGCGTATGTTAAGCTCATTAAATTCCGATATCGACAGCATTATCCAATGGGGTAAAAACAATAGAGTGGAATTTAATGCATCCAAAACACAATGCTGTCTCTTGTCGTTAAAGCGTATAACTAACCCGCAGCCATTATCCATGAATGGCACTTGCATCTCAGAAACTGAAAAGCTTCCATCCTGGGTATGAGTGTTGCTCACATTCTTAATTGGAGCGACCATATATTCAGTGTCGCCAAGAATGCTGCGAAATGCCTAGGATTCTTATACCGATGTAAGAAATATTTCTCACCCTTAGACCTGGCTACAATCTATAAGGCGTTCATTCGCCCCAAATTAGAGTTTAACGCTCATATCTGGTCCGGTGCTTCCAAGACCTCATTGCACCTACTAGACAGAATACAAAAACGAGCCATAAAACTGATAGGTGACTCCAGCATTACCAAAACATTAGACTCGTTGGAACACCGCAGGAATGTTACCTGCCTCTCCCTGTTTTATCGTTACTACCACCAAAAATGCTCTGATAAAATAGCCAGTTGCATTCCGCCCCTTCAACATTTCTCCCGCAATACACGTCTCTCTAGGAATGCTCACCAATGTACTCTGAAGCCCGCTTTCGGACCTACTGTCAAATATAGAGAATCTTTCATTAACCCAACCACACGAATCTGGAATTCCCTGCCGGATTCGGTTTTCCCCCCTCAATGCAACATGCAAGCATTTAAGATCAATGTCCATCGGCATCTCCTCTATTCATCTTCCTCTCTACCTTCTGCCTGCACTGTGTCGCCGACATAATAAGGTTATTAGACCTTGAGTGCGCTTAAATTAAAAAAAAAAAAAAAGAAGTTACCCATGAGCATGTTACAATTTTAATCCGAATGTAGGCTTTTGCCTACAGAGGGAAAACCTCTGTTACCTTGCAATATTCCTCAGCCCGCGACCAGGATACAATGGCGGACACATAAACTACTTGAAACCACCAGATAGTCGTACTTTGTATGAGGTTAAATCCAGAAAGGAGTGCTGAAAACCTAATCGCTATACGTTTTCTTTCAGCTTCATTAATTAGGCAACGTCAACACGCAACAGCAGGGTATCGCTAGTCTTAAACTCCAATTAACAAGCGTCCGCCACTCACTGGACCACCATCGAGTCAATCGCGAAAAGTACGCACCACTGTCTTCCGAATACCGTTATACACGGTCTGTCATAGAGCAATTCATACAACGATACAGCACGACATGCTCGCTCATACCCTTGAGTTTTTATTTCCGAGACACTGCACAAAAGCTGCGAAGCAAGTGCTACTCCGGCACAACGCCTAGCCAAGTGGCCTTTCCATATTTCGCTAAAGTAATTCAAAAATGTAAAACTAGATGCGAATTATAAGCGGCAGCTAGCCTAGTTGACAACTGTTACTCCCGGCTGCTGAATTAACTCGCAAGCTCCTCTGCTGTCGGCAAGTACCACTTTTGCCCGCCACCACCCCTAAGCCATTCTCTAACATACGGATGTAGATCTACATATGTATGTACGAGTATAGACAGGCGATGGTCGATCGGTCGCCGATCGCCGATCGCGATTGCAATTTCGATTTCTTGCACTTTTAGTGTACACAATTACTACTGTCTTCAGCCGCCTTATTTTTTGCACCACATTGTTATTGCGCTTGGTAATGCCCACATTGGTGCTCTCCGCAACAGCAGAGATGCCAACGATATACAGAGTATAACAACAACGACATCATCAGCTACAGTCCACAATGCCACAGCATCAACGGCGGCAGAGTTCGAGCTACATGATCAACTACGTACGCGTCGTATAGCGTATAGTATTGAAAACTGCCCTGGGGCCTAGGTGTGGTCTCATTCTAGAAAACTACTTTCATATTTCCAAAGCATCCGATACGGTCCACTCGCTTTTATCTAGTTGTACTGCTTGCTGGTCACCACTAGTCACCGGTCGCCAGTCGTCGTTTATATCTTCTGTTGTTGTTGTTGTTGTTCCTGTTGATTTCTTCTCTTTTTTGCTTGCAATGCTGATTGCTCTAATAAAAATCGAAACCAAGTGCTTGCACAAAGGCGGGCGGACAGCTAACTATCAGCAGCAGTAAGACAACAAACACGTGAAGCGTTCATACGTACATATGCTCTCGAGTGGTCTGCACGAATTCCGTATTGATTTTAATCTAGCTTTCCGCATCTCTCCTTCGACTGATCACTATTGTCGAAGGATTCCATCGGCCACTCATCTTCCAATGATGATGTCCCGAAATGCGCGGAGGAGGAGGAATAGAAAAGGAAGAGGAAAAACAACTGGTCCACACACAATCTCTCTCTCTCTCTCTCTCTTTCGTTGGTAACCACAAAAGGCTAATGTATATAGGAACCTGATTCGGATACAGAAAGTGCGGTGAGGATTGCATAACATCCGTGTTTTCGTTATCTTCGTTGCTTGCGGGCCACCACACCTCACGGCAGTGCTCAATTAAGACATAATTATTTTCACAGAGCTTTGATGGAGTTAATTTGGAAAAGTATATCGATTAGGAAGGGCGTGGGTTGAGACGGGCAGCAGGCAGACGGCTAAATCTCTTTGACTAGAGATCGCGTTACGGGGGGGAAATAAATTGGGTCAAGTGACTCGTGGACGAGTGGACAAAAGATACTCGTTGGGTTATCTTTAACAGCAACGATTACTTTCAATGATGCTCAACGATCCTTGATCGTCGACGATGAGCCATCAGCCATCAGCTATCAAACAACAAACGTCGACGATCGTCCATTGTCGGGGAGAAATCTGTTTTCAGCGAGTATTTATTTAGTATCGAAAAACCAAATGCATGTACTTTCGGATAGTTAACACCCCAGAATAAGGTTATTGAGACACTCAAGGTACAATCGCCGCCATGGCCGCTGTAGCCGCCGCCCAAATCGACGGACGTTCAAATGATAGACGTGAACAAAGTACCGATCGACTGCTCGAGCCGAGGTTACTTTGGCAACATGCAAATTTAACTAACTACGATGAGACGGATGAGGTGCACAAGACAGTCAATCGCTTGCTTTACGACACAACTCGCCCGGCTGTGGTAGAGCAAAGATCCTAGAGTACACGAAAGAAGACGAGAAAAATTAGAGGTGATCACCATACCGCACTGAGTGAGGCTCTGCTCTGCTTAATCTCCACTTGATACGAACGCCTGTGCATAGGTACTCGTCGTATTCTCGTACTCGTACTCGTACTGCACCACATTTAAATAAGTATCTCGGTGCAGAGATTTATTGCTAGACGTACGCCCTGTCACGAATTTCGCGCGTGCTGCACATTACGAGTGATTTTGCCTGTTCGCCGATTTTCCCGGTGTGTTTCTTTCAGTACTCTGCTCCTCGATCGTCGTCAGTTGTTGTTGTTCATTTTACATCGGCCGAAGGTAAAACAGTCCGTCCATTCGGGTAAGCAGCTAACCCGTAAACCTTCAGATTCGACACAGCCACCCAGAGCTGCTAACAGTTCGACTTGATGTTTGAATACCTACTACTCGTACTTCGATTTGGGCGGCTGTTTTCCTTTTTCCTTTTTTTTTTTTTTGGTTGCTTTTGCAACATCATTGACGTTCGACGTACGACGTACGACGGTGTCAATGATGCCTAGATTACCTTTGCATCGTAAAAATGTTTGTTTCCTTGTTAAGCGGATTTTAATGAATTTTTTCCTTGCCTACCGCATCGAACCTCAGGTCGTCTGTTCAGCAGTTTTCTTCATCCCACAAACCAGTAGTGCCAACTATAATACTTCAAGTCCCACCTACTAATTCAAGGCTTTTTGGTGTATCTCTCAAATTAATTTCAAATGTGCGCTAGAACATTTCATACTAATACCAATGTTGTTATTGATTTATCTGTCAAGATATCGTGCAACTATGCTAGGCGGACATCTAGCTAAAACGAGGGAAATTACGACGTTTAACGAGCCAAGAGGGGGACTCGTCAAGTATCCATACGAACGATGAATGCAACTTGCACTCGAGAGTGCGCAAAGAGATCTTCGTAAAGTAGATTGCGCCAAAGGTAACGCCATCTAAAGCTGCAAAACAGCTCGTATCGTATCGGTGCAAAAAGGGAAACCAGGACAAAGAAGACGAAATGGAAAAGCAAGAAAACGCGCTGCGCAAATTGGGCAGGGGCATGAATGTTTTCAGCTGCGCCAAACTCTAACTCGAATCGGCTCTATGATGTTGCTGCTGCTGTCGTGCAAGTTGGCGCACTGGCTCACTACTGCACTACCGCACTTCTGCTGTACGAGTACACTGAATACACGACGACGACAACGACAGCGAATCGAGCACTCGATAGGAGACATAAAAGTAATGAAGTGCGCGGGTGTGGTCGCCATTATTGCGCCGCAAATAGCGGTACTCAAGGTTGTGCCATGGTACGTTTCGTTTAATTGCATTGCAGCCGGCAATCTGCAATTCCCGTACAGCTTGCCGTGTACTCCTCCAACTTCAAGCCGGTCTACTTCTACTCGTTGGATACACAACTACATGGGGCATATAATGCATAATAGCTGTAGGGTTTCCTAAGCGCTCCGTACTGCATGCTGCTTGAAAATGATTATGAAATCGCACGAGCGGTCTTCACTAGGAATTTCTTTGTTGGTTCATTCGGTATATATTTGGATGATCATATATAACACTTAACACGGGGTGTGTGTATGGATATGTGAGTCCGTCACAACGATATCCGATTATCTATGGCCCAACAACCGCCTTTGGTTCGCATATCCTCCACGTTACGACATCTGAAATACTTCCTCCTTCCAGTCGCTGAATTTTATCGGTAATGATGATTTCGATACCAATTCATCAAGTATCTTCTCGATGGAAGTCATTTAATCAATGTTCCTTTTGACACTAGAGTTATTGGCGATGACGAGTAGCAACTATTTAACGATCTGCAATGGCAAGATGCTGCCCGTATCATTGATGCTTTTACTGAATGAATATTGCACGAAATCTGATCAACGGAGCTCGATTCAGTGTGATTTAGTTTGTTGTAGTATCACAGTTAGTGCAGCAACAGCAGCTTGCGCAGTTTGGATACTGTGCAAGGAGAGAAGGTGTGGCCGCAGTAGCTTATTGTAGAAGACCTTTGAGGTCTACGTTTTCTTACAAATTGCCTTAATAGATTTTTCTGATTTTTGTTTTTGTTACCTCGCTAAATACGGCTATTGTATGGAGATGAATATGAATATTGTTACCTCATACTCGTGTGGATTGGTTTGTGACTGTTGTGTCCAGTCGTGGGTGTTACCTTACCAACCTACCTTTCGCTTCTGTATACTCTGATACTTTCCCGAAACTCCAAGGATGTTTTGGAATTATGCAATCAATAAATGAAATTTTGAGAAATTCTCAAAGATACGAGTATGGAGCAATTTCGTTGTAACACAATAGCAACAGCAATACAGTATATATACGCTCATTACGCCAACATGATTCATTTGCTATGCCTTCCTTCTCTTTTCTAATTATATCACCTTACCGAACGAACCGAATTAATTCAAATAACATCAATCACTTACGATGCCATTATAAGCCCACGTTTTAAATCACTCACTCTAAGCATATCTCGATCTATCTATAGCAGTAAAAGTGAACAGTAGCTCCGCACACTCAAACTGATTAAAAGTAAAAGTGTTAGTACGTAAGCAAATAATAAAACTGAGCTAATAAAAAAAAAAGATAGACTGAAGTATACAAACAAGAAATCACTCTGCAATAAAACCATGGCATGGCAGATATAAAACAAAACAGGAAAAATATACAGCCCAGACGACAAAACAAGCGTTCAAGTAAATAAGAGCAAAAACAAATTTTTCATAGTCGATTTAGAAAATAAATAAATAAGTGTACACCCGTACGGGCAGTACAAGTTTCGAGTACTCGTCCGTACATAGACATACGAGTAACGCTCGTTCATTTGTGCCTAGATGCACGTACATAGTTAGATTGGAAGAATGAAGAAAATCGCACGCCAGCCAACAGCCAAGGTGAAAAAAATTAAATGAAAATGTAATCACAGTCCACATCATGACATGGGTGTGGTGCCACAAAAGAGTCTTAAGACATTCACTTCATCCCCATGGTGGTGTGCCCCCGTATGACTGCGCGCACCATCCACCATCGAGGCAACTATGACTACCGCCTTGTACTTGTTGATGCTTGCCATTCTGGCCTATTGGTTTTTCTCTTTCACGATTTCCTGATGCGAATAGTGTGGAGAGAGACTAAAAACAAAAGACTTGATATGAGAACTGGCAAAACAGCTCGTAGAGCGCAAACATTTTGTTATAACGGAACACAATGAGTAAAGCTCATTTCCCTCAAGCGGTTTCAGTTGTAAACCGTTATTGAGACTCTAAGAGACACAGAGTGGCAAAGAGAAACACTCCGAGAAAGAGTGATCGGCTCCTTCTCTTGGGTAAAGTAGAATATTCGATCAGATCACACCCTGCCTGTAAATACATAGTATTGAAAGCAAAAGTTGTGGTAAACCGAGATGCAGCTGGAGCAAAAACTTAGGAAAAGACACGTTTCTTTGCTGCCTCTTTGTTTTTGTTACTTATTTTCTTCTTTGCCTTTCGCGCTTTCCCTGGTTAGTATACTATATCGAGCATGGAAACTGTAGCATGTGAATATGGATTCGCTCTGCGGTAGTCCTTTGAATTTACATTTCTATACCCTTGGTCTCAAGTACATTATGCTGCAGGTAATACGAATATCATTGCTCTAAACACGCTTGAAATATATCGAAAATTGTTGTCCTACCCTGCAGACAGACAGAATATCTTATTTCGTTCCAAGAACTACTGTCCGACAGCAATTAATACTAACGGATAGAAATGAATACCACCGACATATGCCCAATTAGTAAAAACCACCCAGAGACAGAATGAATGTCTATAAAAATTGCTGCACCAGAGCATAGGCTTGAGTCAAAAATTTGTGATTTATGATCAGCCAATTTACAGTAGAATATAATTTTTGCGCCAACTTAGACGCTTTAAAAAGTATAACGCGTCAAAAGTTTAACTCTTGCAGAACAATCGGAGCAAGGTAAAACTAGAGTTATTACCATTATGCTGCTTTGGATTGTTTTCCTCATCCTGTTGGATTTTTTTTTTTTTCGTGGTTAATACCCTGAGTGTACGATTTTAACGATGTTATGCGCCTTTACTGCATGCCCTCGCAATAGACGACTGCAGCCGTCTGCTTCGACTACAACAGATTGACCCGACTCTAGAGCTATTACAGACATTTCTTAGTGGAATTTATTTATGCCCAATGGATATCACGCGTACCTCTTTGATCCATAAAGACCCCCAATGTTTTCTGAGGGTGGCAGCGGTGGCGGCAAACAAGTGAGCGCGCACAGATGTCAGTTTGTGGTTCGTTACTACATGCCGAATGGCTTGGCTACGATCTTTGCATATCCATTATGTGCTATGCCCACAAACGACTGCGATATAGACCGCGGTTGCTTTTCCACCAATGCGCATCCTCCGGGAGTTAGTTGTTGCTTCGCCACAATCAGGATATACATACATAGTTTGTGCTCTACCTAAATTAAATGGGGCGAAAGTTTATTTCAATCTACTACCAGATTGCATTGAGGCTTCTCGGTAACAATAGGGAATTGTAGGAAATTCAGAAACTACGCTTGCAGGCGTTCAATTAAGTACCGAAGTTGCATCAGCGGACCTTTGATTCAATCCTGTCATTCTGATTATACTTTTTGCCCTCCTAATAGCGTTCAACGTCATAACGCGTTTGCTGGACTCCTATTCTCCTTTGCGAGTAAACTGTTATTTATGAGTCTTGATTTGGTGGTATTCTTCAGTGCATGTCGCATTTATCATATCGAGAAGAAAGACGCTCATAAAGGCTCCAACGAACGCGAGGAAAATGATCAAATCAAATCAGAATATGTATGTGGGGTGAAATCGACGTTGTGGCTCGTGGTTATTCAACAATTTGCACTCCAATCTGACTTAAATCTCCGCGAGTACGAATCAAAATCAAAATCAGAGTGAAGTTATCTAATCTGTACGGCAACAGGAAGATGCTGACAACAACACTGCCTTCCCCGTTGTCGGAAAGCATCATCAACAAGGACTGAACTGACTTTACTATACAACACTAGTAATGCGACCACGGCGACAACAATCAACGAAATATAATCGTATTTCTTGTGCTATACAGCACTCTACTCTGGCCACCTTCATGCGATGCATGCATGCTTGGATCTCCCTAGGCTTAGGAAAATTTATGTTGATGCGTGGGCTTGAATTATGTCCCGAATGTCATCATGAGATTCAATGCAAGAGCATTTTGCATAAATTTAGCAAGTACAACGCAAGAAAATTAGTTGCACACGTTGGAGCTGTAATGCTAGTTGTTCGGGCAGTAACTGCATGGATAAAGGACAATGTTTAGGTCCGCTGTGGTGCGGATGATTACAACTATTTGATGGCGACGATGATGATGATGGCGATGAAGCAACAAAAGGCTTAGTGCTTATTCGGAGATAACTTGGGACTACATAGGTCCCATTAGACATAGACGCCATCTATGTTTTATGAATACATCTGACTGTAAATTGTTCTGTGAATCCCAAAAAATAAAGGAACCTTCCAAGTAGTCAACAGGCATCATAGTGGTGTTCTACAAAATTGCCCATGTAAGACGCCCAGGTGCACAGCTCCTTTGTAGCAACTCTTCACCACAGAGGCATAACATGCGCTTGTTCTCCATGTACAAAACATACCTACAAATGTACGTTACAACACATTGTCTCCTCCAATGAAAAGCTAAGACAAATATGCGATTGCAAACAGGGCGTTGTTGGTCTATTTCGCAGCTGCAACACCATCACCTCAATTCTAAACCAAAACCAATCCTATCTACTTCATCAGGCTGTTTATATATTATTTGTTGGTGCTAGTTGTCTGTTCTTATCTTAGAGTAAAAGGTATCCAGTTCGTCGTAACGCGTGATTATTGGATTGGGTGTGGTATGCTATGCTGGCGCTAGACACAGCCATGACTTGCTACGTGCTGGCGCGATGTCCACGTCCGCCACCAAGGTCAGTTAAAGCTCAATCGCTTGCCAAGAAGTTGCAATTCCGGATGTTAATACATAACACCGATTGATATGTATGATTGTACTTAAAGTGCGTCCTTAGCATAGGCATGCTATTATGCAACACTCCCCTCGGGTATGGTTTTATGCTTCCCAATTGTGCACATTAAGGCTGCCATTATGTGATTGTTCTTTTTTTTTTTTTTATTCCGTGAGCGTGCCTAACTGCTACACAATGAAATCGTCAGCAATTGGCTGGGCATAGAGTTTATATGAAACTTGGGCCCGTGCTACTCTTCGCCCGTGTGTGCACAAGTTCATCGCTGTCGACTTGTTTGTTGTTATTGACGGCAACAAGAGAGGTAAGCGGGAGTCGGATGATCACGATTTTTCCGGTGAGTTGACTTCACGGAATTATAAGCATTCCTCATAATAACTTTATTACAAATCACTTAGGACCATTATGGCCTGACTGTGCTGTGTAAGACGAGAGTAAGCGACCACAAAATCTGGAGTCGTCGCGTCGTATCATCATCCTAGAAATCCAAGATCATGCACGTGACTGGGGCTTCATTTTGTAATGGGATCACCCCCCTAACAATGGAATGATTTATTGCAAAATTTTTCAAAGTCTTAACATTGGCGCTTGCTTCTAAATGCGATGTTGTCTTCTATAACTTTTTTCTTTCGGTTGTATGAGTATATTGTTCCCAAAGATCTGTTGATCGTGAGGATTGAGCTGTTTATGAAATCATCACATGCGATTAACAAAGATATTGTTATAAGCATACACACGTGCTTACGTTGATATGTATGTAGTTTGTACATTGTAATGTACGAACTCATGATTCATCATCATCATCAGTTATTTGTCAAGTAAGTCTCTACTGCAACAGCGCATCATACGAATATGTGCACAGACGAGAGCATGGACAAAAGAGTTGAATAGCGAACTACCACCGATCATGAGTGCACATCATTTACAAAAATCGACACGCACGTACGTACGAGTATCTGCAGCAACTGATATAAAGACGAAATAAAGACATCAACACTATACGCGTCACTAACGACGCTCATTATCGGTAATATATTTTCAAAATGACCGACCGCTTGTAAGGCTCGTATTACGTTCGACTGCGCACCATTGGGCATCGTAAAATTGAATTTAATTTTGACATTATTTTCATTTTATGATATGAGGTTGCACCGCACAATTACGAACATGTGAACGGTGCATTGTAGGTATGCTGTTATCGCGTTTGCATCGAATTTGGGTACATGCACGCTGGATAATTGTTGTGTGCGTTCTTTCCTCGCTAGTTGGGTCGGTTGACGACAGGCGAGCTATGTGGTTGCATGTGTGTGATTAAGCATCATATCAGCCTTGGATTGCGCACACTGAAACTGGGAATATAAATATGCAATCGAGCGGTAATAACGTCAATATGCATCGCCATCGTCGTTGTCCTCACCGTCGTCATCTACTTAGGTAGTTGTCGTCGCAGTCACCGTTTAATATGGATCGGTATATTGCGTTAAATGCTATAATTCTGTTAGGTAATTATCCAATCTTCGCTCGATTATTATTGCAGTTAAGTTAATTAGTTTGCATTTGCTCGGAAATGATGTCTCTCAATTGAAATGTTTTTATTTTTTTCTCCAACAGCTTGGGCAACCTACCTCGGTCGGCGTTAGTGTGATTAGTGTTCGAAGAACTTCGATCTGGGTAGTAAATGGAGTCGTGCTTTCGCAAATGGGAGAGGTTCAGTGAGTATGCAAGTGCCGCGTGTACGCTTGGATGACTTTGATCATGTGGAGCGTACTCGACATATGGACGACAGTCGGCGGAAGATATTATAGAAAGTATCATGGATGATTCGTGGTATAGATACTTGATTTTAATTTCCTCAACTCACTGAGACAATTAGCTGAACATGTAATTAGTAATAAACTCAAAGTGAAAAGGAAACTTAATTAATTGCGATGATCGGAGGAGATGGGAATTTGCTTTGCTTTCACCAATGCTGTAGTCGATTGCAATCTGCATACCATTAATTGCATCCGATTTATTGTCAATCAATCCTGTGTGAAGGGAAGCGTATTGGCTCTGATGAATTTCGGAAAGGAGCTCGCAGAGTGATCGCACACTACGCAGATACTTGAGTTCAATTTGTGAATGGATATCTCTTACGAAAGTGCAAAGTTACATATTGCCACTTTGCAGTTGGGCGGGCAGCTGCAGTAGCTGCAGACCATAAACCAAAATGCATCACTATAAATAGTGCAATCATGTGAAGTACCAGCGAGCAGAGTAGCAGAGAGACCGCGAACCAAATGAATATCATTCCAAGTTGCAATACTCGCCGTAGCAAAGGTGTGGTCAGTCTGCAGTGCTTGAAACGAGCTATATGGTATTTCGTAACTTCTAAGGCTGAACACTCGGTATTGTAGAATACCTTCCGCCAAATGCTTGCCTGCCTGACTGTTTGCTTGCCCGATTGCCAACCTCCGCCTGTGTCGCACAAAGACACTTACTCGCTGGCGCGCAAGAAAATCGTTTTGGCCTAATGGCCGCCGCAGTAAGAGCACTCATTGAGCGGAGGCAGTGCGGCAGCATCGCGACGCGGCAACTGTAACTAACTGAATTGGCTGCAATCTGCTGCAAGGAAACCAATAGCTCGCTACTACCTCGAGGTGGTGGTTTTGGCTCCATAAAATTAAGGTACATACACTGTACCGCAGCGAGTTGTGAGCAATATGCATTGCCACTGCTGCGCACTATCGCTACGTCTATCTGATATGCATTTTTCATTCCGAATGAGTGAGTCTGCAGAGGCGCACGACGGATATGTCGATGCTGAATGGACGTCGCGTTGCGAGGACTCCCGCTAATGGTTATGTTCAATGACTTTGCCAACATCTAGGACGGACGCCTGATATACTATACAGATGGTTGAATCTTTTCTTTTTTCTGCTACTTTGGTCGATCAAAAATTGATTTTGCAATCGTCTCTATAATGGATATTGGATTAGATCAAATCGTCTAGATGCGGTGCGGTGCAATGTTGCGCTGAGGTATGCGATGCTGCTGCAGCCCATACCGGTGCACATGGTCATTAGACGCGTTTTGCGAAATTTTATCTCGACGAGAAGCACACACGGAAAGACATTGTTGTTCACCGCACACCATGCACCATACAGTAACTAGCCAAGCACCCGGCTCGGCCCATTCAACTCTAGGTAGAATAGCAATACGACACATATGAAGCAGTAAAACGGGATGTAATTAATAAAACCGATAAACAACATGATTCCTTGTGGCCGCCTGCAGCACTGCCACTGCAAGGCTATGAGGTTTGGCATTCTTCGATGTTTGGTGGTAGTATTGGGCGATGGCCCGTTCGTCTATGGACAGTTTTGCATTGTGACTCATACTTGTTGGCATTTTGGAATTTGTACTCGCCCACTGGACAGCCTTTCTAGGTTGGAGGGAGTACATTGGTGGATTGGTTCATTCATTGATCAACTGCAGATGGAAGTGACATCGGAACGCTCGTGACGCGGGTTATTGATGGCTCGTGTGCCTTGCGGACGATTTGAAATCAACAAAATTAAAAAAAGAGTCTTATTGGATGACCTGATTGCATCTGGGAGCCGTAATCTTGGGCAACCTTCCTGGCTTTCGAAAGGACGAGTTGATTGAACTAAGGTATAAATAACCTTCTTCGGAAAGGTCGAATAGTACGGCTTAAGTTGTGGACGCAGAAAGGCTTTTGTATTTTGAATATTTGATCAATCAACGGTTTCCCAGATCAATCAAAACACTCCATATTGGATGACGGCACATTCCACGGAGCCAACATTATGTCGGATCATTATCCTGTTACAGCCAAGATACGGACACGGATATCGGGGCATTGTGGAGTCGAGTAAGACTAGTAAAACTGGACCTCGGAAAACTGCAGTCGCAGGAGACCGCCAGGTTTTACACCGGTCATGCCTCCCTCAAGCTTATCCAAGATCAGACGCAGGCTGCGCAAACCAAAACGCCATCAGGAGTTCCGTCAGTCGCCACCTAACATGACCCTAGAAGGCTCATGTTGAAAAACAGAATGCAGGCATGGCCATGTTGCATCGACGGACGAGAGCCACTCGTGAGCTGTACGAAACGGGAAAGAAAGAAGGACTACGCGCACTTCAAAAGGAAAAAGAAGGAGCACGAGTAGCGCGAGGTCGAGGAGATAGAGAGATGCTATCAGAGGAATAGCGCTCGGAAGTTTTGCCATCAAATAAAATGAACATGCCTGTCGGGATGCAAGTGGATATCTAGTAATTGACTCACAGTCGATGTTGAGAATATGGAAAGACCACGTGTGCACACTATACACCGGTCAGGCAGAAATAACCATTCATCATGGCCGAATGTGAAAGAGATTTTCGTCCAGCAGACCTAGACGAATTTAAGATGGCAATATCTAATCTAGAATCTAATAAAGCTGCTTGCCCCAGATGGACTGTAAGCTGAACTATTTAAAGCGGCTGGAGATGAGTTGATGATGGAGAGATGTTCTCGCAGGAATAACGCCTGGAGGTTTTACGATAAGGTAAAACGAACATGCCATAGCTACAAAGCCATAGAGGAGACCTGCAGGGATGAAAATGGAGAACTGGTAGTGGAATCAGAGTCGATACTGAGGACTTGGCTAGACCACTTCTGCAGACTGTATACCGACGACGACAGACAAGTTACCGCTGTCAGGCAGAACGATCCATTCGTAATGGACGACAATGTAAGAGAATTCCATCCACCCGACCTAGACGAAGTCAAAATAGCGATATCAAGACTTAAGTCTAATAAAGCCGCGAGCGCAGATGGCCTGTCTGCTAAGCTTTTTAAGGCGGCTGGAGATGAGCTGGTAAGGTGCATGCACCATCTCAATTGTAAGGTATGGTCGGAGGAAAGCATGCCCGACGAATGGAATCTCAGCATCGTTTGCTCGGTCCATAATAAAGGAGACCCCTATAACTGCGCCAATTATAGGGGAATAAGTTTCCTTAACATCGCCGCATTGTGTGAACGCCTGAAACCGTTTGTGGATAACCGGATCGGCTCTTATCAGTGTGGTTTCAGGCCAGGTAAATCCATAATAGACCAAATATTTACGCTACGGCAGATCTTGGAGAAGACCCAGGAATACAAAACCGGCACTCACTACCTCTTCGTCGATTTCAAGGCTGCATATGACAGCGTGTAAAGAGCGTCAGCTATACAAAGCCATGTCTAGTTTTAGCATCCCTGCCAAACTCGTCCGACTGTGCATGATGACAATGGAGAACTCTCGCTGCTCCATTAAGGTAGGCAATGAACAAACCGAGACCTTTGATGTTAAAAAAGAATTTAGATAAGGTGACGCGCTGTCTTGCAACTTTTTAAAAATCGTGCTTGAAAATATCGTGCGAGAGTCGCTGGCCAACACAAGAGATACTATTTATTTCAAGTCTACGCAATTGCTTGCGTACACCGACGACGTTGACGTGATTGGACGAACACAACTAGTCGTCAATAAGGCCTTTGTAAGCATTGAGGTAGAAGCGGCTAAGATGGGTCTCAAGGTTAATGAGGGTAAAACCAAATATCTGCTTGCAGGAAAAACAGACGGGCAACACCGCTGTATTGGCCAGAACGTCCCCATGGGCAGATATAACTTTGAAGTGGTCAAGGAATTCGTCCACCTTGGCTCACTGATAACCGGCGACAACAGCACCAGCGAGATAAAACGCAGAATCACCATTGCCAGCCGCTGTTTCTTTGGGCTCAAGAGGCAATTGAGAAGTAGAGCCCTCTCTCGGAAAACCAAGGTGACACTATATAAGGCCTTAATCATCCCAGTCCTCCTTTACGGCGCAGAGGCATGGACCTTAACAAAAGCGGATGAAGATGCCCTTGGTCGTTTCGAGAGGACAATTCCGCGCTCTATCTACGGTCCTGTTTGTTCAAACGGAGTATGGAGGAGAAGATTTAATGAAGAACTGTACGGGTTGTACAGCGACATCGGCCTGGTACGACGTTTACGGATACAGCGTCTAAGGTAGCTAGGCCATGTAGAGCGCATAGAAAATACAGCTCCGACCCGAAGAATATTCGAATCCAAACCGAAAGCAAGGCGTGGCAAAGGGTGGCCACATCTACGGGGACGCACGCAGGTGGAAGGGGACCTTAACCAACTGGGCGTGCGACACTGGACACAGCTGGCCAAAGACCGTTCCAGCAGGAGATGCTTGTTGGTTGAGGCCCAGGTTCACCACGGACTATAGCGCCACCTAAGTAAGTAACTAGGAGATGAGTTGATAGGGAGCTTACACAAATTTGGCTGCAGAATATATTCGGAAGAAAGCATACCCGATGAGTGGAAGCCCAACATCCCTTGCCCGGTCTATATGAAAGAAGATCCGTATGATTGCGGTATAGGGGAATAAGCTTTCCTAACATCGACTATAAGGTTTTCCCTGTCGTACTTAGTGAACGCTTGAAACCTATCAATATGGTTTCAGGCCAATAAAATCCACAATAGGCCAGTTATTTACATTGCGGCAGATCCTGGAGAAGAGCCATGAATTCCATGTCGATATGCACCACGTCGTCGACGACTTTAAGGCCACTTATGGCGAAGCTTACAGAGACGAGCTGTACAACACCATGTCGCATACTGACATCCCTGCCTAACTCGTTGGATTTTGCAGGATGACAATGGAGAATTATTCGAGACATTTGATGTCAAAAAGGCAGGGCGCCTTCATTTTTGAAAGGATTGTGCAGAGTTCACTGGCCAATCCACGAGGCACTTAATTAAGAGAGCACAGTGAGGCGTCAGTGAAGCTTTTTAGGTCTATTAACAAGAAAAGTGGTCTCTTGAAAAACCAAGGTAGCCGTCTACAAAACCTTAGTTTTCCCGGTCGTTCTTCATAGAATGGCTCTTTTTATTTTATTTTATTGTAGGCTTCTGCTATCTGCTGGAGCACTCAGACGCAAGCACTGGTCCATTGTTCTCCAGACAGACACCTTACATTACTGTATTTTCCCCGTTTTCTGGGGAAGGAGCTTCAGTGATGTAGAGCTAAGGGATTCGGCACACACCACGTCGGCTCCAAGGGTGCGCCACCGTGTGCGAGCAAAGGCGGGACAATCACAGAGGAAATGCTCTGCAGTATCATCCTCCTCTTCGCCACATGCAGCACAGGTAGGCGTCTCACTGATGCCGAGCACGTAGAGATGCTTGGCAAAAGTGTAATGGCCCGTGATAACTCCCACAAGCCTTCTGCAGTTGATTCTCCTTAAAGACAGGAGGAACGCTACAGATTTTTTGCAGACATCAGGGCATACGCGCTTAGTCATCCTGCACCCTGGACAGTCCCCCCATCTACGGTTCTTCTTCTTCTTCTTAGCGGGCGCTACAGTTCGGGGTGAGCCTGGGCCTCAATCAACATGCCCCTCCATCTAGCACGATCTTTTGCTAGCCTTTTCCATTACCGCACACCCAGTTGGCTGACGTTCCCTTCCACCTGTGTGCGCCATCTTAAGTGCGGCCGTCCACTGCTTCTTCGTCGTTCGGGATTGGATTCAAAGACTCTCCAGGCTGGAGCTGTGGTGTCCATTCGCTCTACATTGCCCAGCCATCTTAGGCGTTGAATCCGTAGGCGTTGCCTCCTGAGCCCAAAGAAGCAGTGATTGGCAAGAGTGATTCTGCGTATGATTTCAGAACTGACGTCGTTGTTCCAAGTCACTGCGGAGCCAAGGTAGACGAAATCCTTAACTACCTCGAACTTATAACAGCCAATACGAACGTTCTGGCCAAGACGTCGGTGGTGAGCGCCCTTTTTTGATGACAGCATATATTTAGTTTTGCCCTCGTTTACCGCCAGACCAACTTTCGCCGCCTCGAACTCAATACTCGCAAGCGCCTCATTGACATCTCGCTGTGATCTACCTATTATGTCAATATCGTCGGCGTATGCATGGAGTTGCGAGGATTTGAAATAGATTGTGCCTCTTGTATTGGCCAGTGATTTTTTGCACAATCATTTCCAATATGATGTTGAAGAAGTCACACGACAGCGCATCGCCCTGCCTAAACCCTTTTTTGACATCAAGGCTATCGGTGAACACCTTCACCGATTCGGATGGAGCAGCGAGCATTCTCCAAAGTCATCCTGCATAGTCTGACGAATTTTCCAGGTCGAGGATTACTAGGACCCGTAACGACTTCGCCTTCTGCGTTCGGAGTCTGCCTATCAGCCCCGCCACCTTTTTCGGCGGCAGCGCCGGCCATAGCAGAAACCGGACAGCTTCCGGCTCCGTCATTACGGGAACTGATTACGCTCTTACTAGGTAGTTGAACCTTCCCAGTAAGGGGAAGAGAGTTGGAGGCGCATGCCGAAAGTGCAGACATGCTTATGCCTCCTCCAGCAGCCTTTCCCAATCGCCGACGCTTTCCGCGCTGTGCACCTTCGAGAGAGGGATGGAGCTCGGGAAGGAGGGACGGATCGATTTCGGTACGAGATACCTCCGTCGACCTAACTCTCTTTACTGGTTCCCCGAGAGGTTTACTCTCGACCATTGTGCCTTCGGCTTTGTCAGCCTCTTTGCACAATTTTCGGGCACGCCCCTTACCTCTACTTTTTGGGCACAAACACCGGCACTGGGCACAGTGCATTCAGCAGTACGTCCCAATTCTGGGGTCTCGTTCCACCTTTGCGGTTTCCCGTGTTGCGCCATCGTTGGTGTCGCCTCCGCTGGATGCACCACTCATGCTCAGTCGGAACAGGTGGTTAGACAGTGAGCCGCAGGGGCCGGTGTCGTTCCGGGCTGCCGTTGGGTTAAAAATGAATGTTGGGGCCTCCAGAATCCTTGCCCCGGCCGAGATCAAAGAGGTCGCAGGTGGATTTCCGCTGCTGCGAGTACCACCTGGAGTACATAATTCCTTTGGTTTGCCCATTCATTTTTGGGTCTTCGAGTCTTAGTTCGAGGTCTATGACCTCTTAAGCCTCCCGCCACGATAAGCCGCCCGAAGAAGAGAGGGTTGATGTAGGTACTAACCGGTGGAAGTAGGTAGGCCCAAGGCGGGTTCAGATCCTGAGAGACTATCTTTTAAGCCCATTCTGGCGAGTTCGTCAGATATCTTAGGATCCAAGCAGGCATTAGTGAGTTTAGTATGTTGACTGTGTTCAGGAAGGTCTTGAGTTCATGCACTAGTTGGAGCTAGTTAGAGGGTTTGAAACAGCTTTGGGTGCAGCTCTTGGCTGTTACTGCAGACGCAAATGCTTTTTCCCTTCCACTTGTGCTTCGTAACATAGTGCATGGCCATTAGGATTTCGTATATCTCTGACTGGCAGACCGAAAGTCAGACGCATATGTTCCTAACGAGAAGTGCAGTCGGATGTTCTCGCCACTCCTGACTTGGAGCCATCTGTGAAAATGAGAAGACAATCCCTTCCAGGTTCAGTATGTGGCCATTGGCTCCGGCCTGACCCAATGAAAATTCGACTGTGAAGTTATAGCGCTATAGGATGATAGGTGTCATTGCGTTAGAGCGCATATCCATGACACACGGGTCGTAGGATATTTCCCGCGCAAGCGCACTGTCATTCCAATGAGAGTGTTGTACCAAAAACCGTTCTTCGGTGTTTGGTGAAAGAGGCTACGACGTGATTGTACGTTAGCCTGTTCCACCAGACAACCGTTTCATATGAGATTGTCGGTGTTATCATTGCCGTGTGGATCCTGTAGAGGACCTTTGCCGGCGATAAGCTCAACGTTTTGCCAAAGGCACCTTTGCATTGCCAGAACGCTGACAGCACTTTGGTGGCTTTTGACTCAACATGCTTTGACCAAAGAAGCTTGCTGTCTAAGATAACTCCCAGGTACTAACATAGCTTCCCTGGATATTGCCTTTTAGCTCCAGCTGAGTCAAGCCCGTATTTTTTCTCCATCTCGTGAAGAGAACGACATCCATCTGGAGAGGACTAACTGACAGCCCGTTTCTCGTCTACCACCCATCGATCACATTTAGCACTGCCTGTACTTTGAGACAGACAATCGCTAAACATCATCCGTTCGGGCATAGATTCCAGAGATATTGAGAGCATCGAACAGAGAGTCGATCACAATACACCTTAAGAGTGGAGATAGGACGAGGGCGCCGTGGCGCAGTAGTTAGTGTGTTGGACTCTGACGCACGAAGACCGAGTTTGGATCCCGATAACACCAACGCCATCGAATGTTTATTTCGCGGCCTCCCTCCTCGGCGGGGCAAAACCCCCCGTAGTATAACTTGCCTAGAAAAAGCTTCTCGACTCGCACCGTTCGAGTTCCCGATTGAAGGGAAGCTTGGCTCTGGTCCCTCATGGGCTGGAACGCCACCAAAAAAGAAGAAGTGGAGATAGGACACCACCCTGCAGGCAGCCGCTGTTTACGCCAGATTTGACAAAATGTCCGAGACCTACATCAGAGCAGCGTTCGTGTAAGCGGTGACTGGAAGTGAAGATTCAACCACGAACTCTATCGCCGCACGTAAGGTGACGCACACAAGCGGTAAGGGACCTTAACCAATTGGGCGTGGGGGACTGGAAGCAGTTGGCCAGTTGGAGAGGTATGTCGGTCGATGTCCAGGCTAACCCCGGGCTCTACCGCTGCCTAAGAAGAAGAGAGAGAGGAAATGTACGTACGAGACTTCTTGGAAGTCTTGAAGGACCGTTTGAGCTATGCCTAAGGATGAAATCATACAAAAAAATCCCGATTACTATAGACTTCGGTCAGTAGAGGAAAATAGGCAGAGATTGTCGATTAACCAATGAAAATCACCCGTCTTGTTATAATGACTAAGGCTTTGTGAGACTGCCGTTCGGACAGGAAAATCTAGTCATTGGACGTAGAACTATATTTCTATTTTTCTTGTCATCCAAAACCCCCTGTACGATACACACGTACGATACTCCAAACATGTTACTCCAATCACAATTCCATGTCTAAGGAACAATCTAAATACACTGGTAAATAGGATAACACAACGTGTGCCATCTCAAGACCTATTTTTCTCTACTGGCATACCACTCTCTATAAAAGCAGTAAAAGTCTCAGAAATGCAAATACCTCCGCGAAACGATCAAGTAGGACATCGAGCGATCACATACCCGTATGCATATCCGATAGAAGTGAATGTAGTTCACAGATGCAGTAGAAGTAAAAATGAAATTGATATATTGTCCTGTGCCGATCGCGTGTCTTCGTCTTATATAATTGCTCCAGATTAGCCCTGGTTGGCAGAGACCGACGAAGCCTGTCGCATTCACCGTGTTTACCATGTACAACCGCCATCTCTAGATATGTACTCGTATCTGCCTACCGATAAATATTCATAAAATAAATTTATTTCGAATTTACGTAGCTTGAGTTTGACTATCGGTTGAGAAGCGATTACGAAATAATTCGAAGAGTGCCGTAGCGACATTGACAGGCATCGCTAACCAAACTCGGGATTAAGCATTAAGTATCTATGTAACCGATCAAAGTACCAAACAATACAATAAGATACCTTCCGCCTATGCATCATGTGTTCCATCGGAAAGACACATTTCACGAAAATGGTAGAACAACAACACCTTCGTGCCAGCTTAATCCACTTTTGGCTGTGGCTCCGTCACTGCCTTGCTCCCGCCTCTTTCGACACAATTAGATATTGTATGACTTCAATCCACTTCTATATACCGGTATGTACATATATATATATACATTTGTATATGAAGAGCAAAGTAGCTGGTGCTGGTATTCTGGTCTACAGTACAAGATATGATTCTTTTTTCGCCAAGCATTGAAACTGAAAGTGAACCACCACAGTTGGTAGGCAGGGAGGGCCGGTGCCATGTAAATAAATATGTACATGTACCTGTACCTGTACATATAATAATATCCAGGGTATGCAGAAAAAGGTAAATGTTCAGTTAGACGGCCATAGTACAACGGGCAAAGGCTATCGGCTATCTGCCTATCTGTCCAGCAGTCGTCGCGTCTGTCCGGCAAACTATGCGCGGAGCTCACCAACCACCACCTCCACCGCTAGCGCGACGGCACCAAAACGAGTTATCCACACACTGTGGATGTAGCTACGGGTATTTGTAGGCGAATTCCTCCACGGCAACGCAAATCATCTAATCCCAATTTAACAGCACACGTAAAGTAGTCCGACGTTTTCTATTCATAGTACGGGTATCCATAGACATGTAACTTGGAGCAGTTGCGATTCATTTATTTTTTTTCCTCTCCTCCTCGCGAACCCAATCAAACATTTTTGCTCGTACGACAGCGACGACGCGACGGCGCGGCCGACGAGATGATGATATTGGTGTTCTGCCCGATAGACAAAGCGTAAAGCTCTCAATCCAGATTACTACCGCTGTTCATCTAATGCTATGACGTTAGTATTGGTGCCAGTTATTGGTTGTGTATCAGCGAGATGCAAAACCGACCTCATCAGGTTTAAATTCACCCTCGGGCTTGGGTGTGGTCCATATGGTTGTCGGTTGTCGGTTGTCTCGTATCGTATGGGTTATATCTGCTTTGAAGCGCTGGCCAAAACATTCAGCTATTCTATTGACGACAATCAAGACACGAGTTGCTGGCTAACGCCGAAGACCTTAAAGCTAAACAAAAACAAAACCAAAGTAACCAAACTCAAGTTTTGAGAACAAACAAACCTCCTTCGGTCGTACATACTTGTATAGGCATGGAACGAGATATGAAGACGGTGTCGGTTAGCTTCGCCTGGCAAGGGGGAGAAAGACAACTTTGAGCCTGTTGGTTTTATTGCACTATTCTTACGCTCTCTTTCTCTCTCTCTCTCTCGCCCACTATCTACTGAAATGAATGGTCCCCATTGCCGTCACTTCAATTGGACCATAGTGCAAGTGGGGAACGCTTTTGTCGCGTGGTCGAATATTTGGAGCACCTATTCGGGATTGTCTAAGTAACAAGATCGGGGACAAGTGGTCCGCGATGTTACTTTCAGTTTGTTCGAAAGACAGTAACAATGCAGTGAAGCAGTCGTTTGTAATGCATGGAAAAAAGGAATTTCAAAAGAGGCGCATAGCTCGGCTCTTTTTGTATTACACTTTTATGTAAGACAAAGCGGCACTGAAAGAACTTTTACATAAGCGCATTCAGTCGCGCTATTTTTTGCTTAATGTACTTCACTTACTCTCCGCCCCTAATAAGAATCACCTAATAACATTCTTCGTTCTTAAGGCACTTCATAAGTTTTTTTATAGTATTCGGGTTGCTTGAATCCTTCGAGGAGCAATACTTAGTGACCATACGGAGCTGGGAACGTTGATATGACAGATAAGAAGCATTAAAAATGCTTGAAGACATGATCACAGATCACTGATTTTATATACTGTTTACCTTTCTTATGGATAAGGGCCTTGTGGCAGCTCGTAATGCGGTGACAAGTAGCACAAGATTTCCCCGCAAGCGAATCCACACAGTCCAACCGCCAAGCAAATCGACCATGTGCTCATTAACGCGAGACACTCGTCAAACATCCTGAATGTGCAAGAATTCAGGGGGGCAAACGTCGACTCTGACCATTTGCTAGTAGCAGCAAGATTAAGAGCTCGACTGTCCAATGTCAGAAAGCTACACCAGCCCACAATGAGGAGGTTAGACAGTGGACACCTGAGCACACCGGAGTTTACCAGAGTCTACAGGGAGCAAAGGAGCGGAAAGGCTCTCTGGTATGCCTACGTCGAGCACAAACGTCAAAAATATGTGATTGCATTGCCGCTCAGTCGTTAAGGAAGTAGCCGAGACCACCTTAGGCTACCTACCACCCCAACCAAGAAACCAGCGGTATGATGGCGACTGTAAACAGAAAACGGCAGCAACCGAGGAGGCGTACTAAAAGGCGCTGCAGCGAAAAACCAGCGACAGGATGAGAGGAGTGCCGAGCCAGGAGACTGCTGCGACTAAAGAAAACAATCTGCGTCAATAGGGAAGGCACCATCTTTTACAAGCCTGCCCAGCTGCTAGGGTAAGCCCCATGTTTGGGGGTGACCGTGGTGCAGTGGTATTCATCACCGACCGTCGCGTCTAGTGGAATGTCTGATGAAGGCATAACACTCATAGTACATGGTCACTTTAAATTCATACTCTGTGTGTGCAATTCTATTACGACACCACAGGTGCATGGAAAAGTTTCTGAGAACGACAACCAACGTGAAAATTCTGTCGATTCCTCATCTCCTATCTAGGACAATCCCCCCTGCAGAGTAGTAAACGACAATTGATAAACATTATAAGAGAATAAAACCCTTGAACCTGCGGGAAATTGAAAAAAAGAAAAAAAAAGGGATCTCCAAAGTCGGGTGGTAGGGACCCTGGAAAAGATATGGCGGCGAATGAGCCCTGCATAGTATAGCCAACCACGGCGCTCAAAACCTCAATGGGGTTACCGACACCGGATACACCCGAACCCTCCACCAAAGGGTAGAAAAACGAGCCGTGGGCTTACTCACTCAATCCGTAAGAACACACGGTTCAGAAGCAGCCACAAGCCTCGGACAAGAACGGTTTACTGTTGCCGACCCCAGCAAACGAAAAAAGGGCAACGAATTTCGGTCCGGCACGTGGAATGCGAGGTCCCTTAACAGACCACGTGCAGCTCGCGTAGGCCGTTGATTGCTAAAAAGCTGACATCACCAGGAAGAGCCGAGCAAAACGAGGATGAAAAACTGCGACCTCTATTATGGCGATTGCTACAGAGGAGGAAGGCAGCGCATAAAAATTTCCCAATCGAACCGGGTTCATTTAACGCGTAATTACGTAACATTGTAGAACTGATTGCCATAGGTGGCTGGCAGCTCGACAGCTTACCAGGCAACCATAAGTAGCCGGCAGCTCGACAGCTTACCAGGTCACCTTAATTCGGCAGCGGCCCGACTTCTTTCCTGGCCACCATAGGTGGCGCGCAGCTCTACAGCTTACCAGGACACCATAGGTGGCCGGCTGTTCAACAGCTTACCACGTCACCATATGTGGCAGTTTGACAGCTTACCAGGCAACATAGTTGGCCGGTACCTCGGCAGATAATCAGGCCACCATAGGTGGCCGGCAGGTCGACAGATAACCAGGTCATCTAAGCTCGACAGCTTACCAAGGCACCTTAAGTGGCTGGCATTTCGACAGCGTACCAGGCCACCATAGGTGTCCGGCAGCTTGACACCTTTCGTGGCCACCATAGGTGGCGGGCATTTCCACAGCTTACCAGGACACCAGAGGTGGACGGGAGCTCTACAGCTGACCAGAATACCATAAATGGTCGACAGCTCCACAGCTTACTAGGCCACCATAGGTGGCGGGCAGCTACACAGGTTACCAGGACAAAATGGTGGCCGAAAGCACCACAGCTTACCAGGCCACCGTAGGTGACCGTCAGTTCGACAGCTTACCAGGCAACATAGGTGGCTGGCAACTCGGGGGATTGCCAGGCCAGTATTGATGGCCGGCAGCATGACAACATACCAGGTACCATAGGTGGCTGGCAGCTCGAGGGATTACCAGGCCACTGTAGGTGGCCGCAGCTCCACAACTTACCAGGCCACTATAGACCGGCACCTCGACATATTATCAGGCCATCATAGGAGGCCGGCAGCTCGACAGTTTAGCAGGCCATCAGAGCCGACCGGCAGCTGGACTGATTACCAAGCCACCATAGGTTTCCGGCAGCTCGACGGCTTTCCAGGCCACCATAGGTAGTGGATAGCTACACAGGTTACCAGGACACCATAGGTGGCCGGCAGCTCTACAGCTTACCAGAAAAAAATAGGTTTCCGAAAGCTCCACAATTCGACAGCTCACCAGGCACCATAAGTGGCTGGCAGCTCGAGGGATTACCATGCCACTATTGGTGGCCGGCAGCTCCACAACATACCAGGCCACCGTAGGTGGCCGGCAGTTCGACAGCTTACCAGGCACAATAGGTGGCTGGTAGCTCGAGGGATTACCGGGCCACTATAGGTGGCCGGCAGCTCCACAACTTACCAGGCCACAATAGGTGGCCGGCAGCTCAACAGATTATCAGGCCATCATAGGTGGCCGGCAGATACACAGATTATCAGGCCACCATAAGAGGCCGGCAGCTCGACAGTTTAGCAGGCCACCAAAGCTGACCGGCAGCTGGACTGATTACCAAGCCACCATAGGTTTCCCGCAGTTCGACGGCTTTCCAGGCTACCATAGGTGGCGGGCAGCTGAACAGGTTACCAGGACACCATAGGCGGCCGGCGGCATCTCGACAGATTATCAGACCACCATAGGAGGTCGGCAGGTCGACAGCTTAGCAGGCCACTATAGCTGACCGGCGGCTGGACAGATTACTAAGCCACCATAGGTTTCCGGCAGCCCGACGGCTTTACAGGCCACCATAGGTAGCGGATAGCTACACAGGTTACCAGGACACCATAGGTGGCCGGCAGCTCTACAGTTTACCAGATAATCATAGGTGGCCGAGAGCTGAACAGCTCACAAGGCCACCGTAGGTGGCCGGCACCTCGACAGTGTACCAGGCCACCGTAGGTAACAGGCAGCTTGACAGCTTACCAGGCCGCCATAAGTGCACGGCAGATCGACAGATTACCAGGCCACTAGAGGCGGCCGGCAGCTCCACAATATACCAGGTCACCATAGGTGGCCGGCAGGTCGACAGATTATCAGGCCACCATAAGTGGCTGGCAGCTCGAGCGATTACCAGGCCACCACAGGTGACCGGTAGCTAGGCAGATTACCACACCACCATAGATGTGCGGCAGCGTGACAGCTTACCAAGCCACCATAGGCGGCAAGCAGCTCGCTCGTCCGTTTATCAGGCCGCCATAGGTGGCAGTTCGACAGCTTACAAGGAACGATAGGTGGCCGGCATCTCGACAGGTTATCAGGCCACCATAGGAGGCCGGCAGCTCATCAGCTTAGCAAGCACCATAGGTGGCTGACAGCTCGAGGGATTACCAGGCCACTATAGGTGGCCAGCAGCTCCAGAACTTACCAGGCCCCCATAGGTGGCCGGCACCTCGACAGACTATCAGGCCAACATAGATGGCCGGCAGGTCGACAGATTACCACGTCACCTTAGCTCGACAGCTTACCAGGACACCTTGAGTGGCCGGCACCTCGGCAGCGTACCAGGCCACCATAGGTGACAGGCAGCTGGAGAGATTACCAGCCAACCATAGCCACCTATGATAAGGAAGGATGATAAAAGTTCTGCGTGCGATCTTTGGTCCTGTTTGCCTTGATGGCATCTGGACGAGAGGATTCAACGATGAACTGTACGGGCCGTACGGCGCCATGTGCCTGGTCAAACGTCTATGGATGGCGTTTTCTTGTTTTGTCGCACAGGTTCAAGAATCGTACTCTAATGATGTTCGTCACACAACCTGGGCGGAGTGCGGATGGTTTGGGTCGTAAATGTTCGTTCCCTACTCCCCGGGGGTGGCTGTCCTAGAGAGGAGTCGAGAGGAACTCGACTGAATTTTCACGTTGTTTAGAATAGGCATACTCGTATATAGAATAGAGCGTATGGACAACATTGCTCCGACCCAAGAATCTTTGAATCCGAGCCATTGGGACAACGCAAAAGACGTCGTCTTCGACTCAAGTGGAGAAGGACTTCAACCAACTTGGTGTGCGTGACTGAACGCGGTTAGCAAGAGATCGTGCTGCCTGGCGTCGCTTGTTTGTTGAGAGCTAAGACCACACCGATCTGTAACCTGCATATAAATATTCCCTTTCTAGCGACCTGACTCAGCCCTGTTTCTTTGACCATACTTATAACTCTGTCTATTTTCCCGGCGGCGATTAGCTTACAAGGTCCGTCTAAAATCTTTTTTGTTCGCTTTCAATGTCATGCAATTTTTATATGCCTTTTATACTCATTTAAATTGCTTCTTTAGAAACTATACATCTCGGTAAAATGATGTGTCTTCTCGAAGGCCGCTAACCACTACGGACAGAATCTATCACGTGATAGCTTCGCAAACTATACATATGATGTATGATGTTCACATGAATAGATTGTATAAAGTTGACGTGAAGTAATGAATAACGAGTACACGTTTCCGAGCCATTTGAATTACTTAATAAAATAGAGCGACCAGAATTCAAACTGCCATCCTCTAACGCTTTAGACAATACC
The DNA here is from genome assembly GCA_951905685.1 of Eumerus sabulonum. NCBI lineage: Eukaryota > Metazoa > Arthropoda > Insecta > Diptera > Syrphidae > Eumerus > Eumerus sabulonum. The sequence goes on along the minus strand of OX645063.1, from coordinate 106,312,716 downwards.
AATGGAAGTGCAACAAATACGAAAAACCATCACATCGGCAATATAATGGCATACAAACCGGACCGTAAACTCATTAACTTTAACTAGAATGTATCAAAAGTCGGCTGCGTCATTAGCTCAAGGCAACCAAAAGCGGAATGCAACCTTGAATCAACAATCTAGGATCGACTATCAAAATTCGAGTATAAAATCCTTTGTGACGGCATTCCAGTTCTTATCTAATTTCATTTCAAATATTTAGCTCGTCTCGATCACTTGCCAGACGCCATCAGATAAATGCAATTAAACTAATTTACATAAACGATCATAAACACCCTTCCGCTACTGTATGCCACAAACTGGATTGCTGATGCTGCTCCCAATTGCATTTCATCGTACATTCGCTGGATCGAAAACAAGGTCACCCATTCAAAGGATTTGTGTGTGAGTTGTATCTGTTTTATTGTCGAATTTATTTTACTTGTATCTGCTAATTACACAAACACCCCATATTGTCACGTGGTCGAAAGCAGCAATTCTACCATCACCAGAAATGTAACAATCGCAACAAGACAATAATTGACATATCACTTTTGCTCGCTTTTATTCAATTAAAATGAGGCAATAAAATGGCGCAAGTACTAGATACATTAATTCGTATGTACTCGTAGGTATGTACCTAAATATGTGCGATCAAAAAAGAAACCAGAAATCGTACTCGTAAAACAAGGCATGGGCATGGCATGAGTACTTTTCCTCTCGCCACCGCAATCGCGGTCACTATTGAAGTCAACGACAGAGGTCGTTTCGCGACGGACCGACAGCGGCGGCCACCGTTGTTCACACCTGCGAACAGCCGAAAAATTTATGACCCAACACATGGGCATCAACATGCGGTCGACCACATAAAGAAGGCAATTAAACTAATAATACAATAAAAATTAAATTAATTAAACCAATTGCGCGACGACCTTTCTCTTTTGCTTACTCAGAGTTGCTCATGCTTATAGGAAAGATTCCCGGACCCATGGACGTACGAGTATGTGGCTACTGATTACCTATCTCAATTTGATGCGTTTGATTGACGACTGTTTATATCCGAGCTCTAAATTTCCATCTAACTACGTTACTACTGCGAATTTAGAAACATTTTGTGGTATGATGGGAGAGGTAAGCGCCGTTCAAGCCACCTATGCGGATAACACTTCAACTCTATCAATTAAGTGATATCGCGAGATTGATTCGAACTTCTTTAGATTTTTTTTTTTTTCGTTTCCCTCCGATATGCGAGGAACTAAATGCTATAACAAAGCTGCTACTGTTGGCTATGGTCATGGCCACAACGATCATTAAGCTTAAATGAAAGTGGTCGTGTGGTTTTTTTGCTTTTAAATTTATATCTCTGTTTTGCCTCCCTCTCTCCCTCTCTCTGGTTTCCTTCAATTTGGGTGTCTGCATTCCATTCGTTACCATGATGAATGTTATTTAATTAAATAGGCACGTACCATCGAGCAGGGCGTAGCAACCAGGGAGTAATTAGCTTTGATCTGCTGTTACCTTGCATTATTAGAGCTGGATAGCTTCCAGCTATACATACTTGTATCTTCAATGACCTTAGTATACATAAATTTTGTCGGATTTCGCACCATCGTGCCTCATGATTCTGACACTAAGCTGAATTGTATCTTAGGTGCGTGCGATTTCTGATTTTCGACCGTGTATTTCGTAAGCGGAAGATTTATGATGAGGAGATGTTCAATTCGTTTTGATTTAATTAAGGTTGATCTACATTAATAATGGAGTCGTGATGCAGTTTTTTCTTTTCCCATACTCTTCCACCTGCACAGGCTATTGTGCTAGAGCATAGGTATGAATCATAAGCTTAAAGCGGAAGCTCTGCAACAAAATTTTAAACAATATCTTAAACTACCGAAACCTTGATAAAGGCTGCAATGTGATTAAATGATTGTCTGACTACGGCCACACAATACAGTCATTGAACTTGAAGAGGCTGGGAAAAAACTGGCCAGCGATTCATTAGTAAGGCAGAAAAAAACTATTAATAAGTTTCCATCAATGCTATTCATCTTTTTTTTCTTTCGTTGTTATAGAAGAGCTTATAAGACAATTCGTACCCGAAACGTAAGCGAACAAGATCAAATCTTTGAAGGGTCATCGTATAACGACAACAATATACCTCAGCGAAAAGTTGCTTCCTACTTTCAAACTGATTATTTGATGAAAACTCAATTAGCTGAGATAAATCATCACGCCACACCGCTACGCGATAACAGCATGCACAGCATTCCCTCTTTCAACATGCCATCTTTCACCAGGTCCACTTGCTCCAAAACCATCACAGCAACCACAAAAACAAGTATTATATATGAATGCTCTTGCAACCATCCTCACAGTTCGAGTGGTTCAGTGTTCCCGACACGAGATTAAGTGATCGATAATGACAGCAACTCGATGCCCCCCTCGTCGTCAAATGAATGAACTACACGTTGAGGATAAAGTAGCCACAGTCGTCCCATTTATAATCAACGAGCAATCTTATCAGCCAACTTGAGCTTCAGTCGTAAATAAACTGGCTGCGTGGTGCATCGTACATAGTGCGCTTCTTCGGAATACGGCACGTTGACCATTTGACCAATTGCCTCGCATGCTGACCCATATTCCTGGCGATAACCTGCTATCTGCCAACGTGCAATCATTCAACTGTACAACCTGACAAAATGTTGATTTCTCTTCGCCTTTTCTGTACTCGGGACTTTCAAAATTACATTTCGATGCTTCCATTTGCGGGACTATTCAGTTCTTCTTCCAATTTTTTTTCGTCGAGCTACGTGTTTACCATTTCTTTGACATGGCCCGAGATAACTCATCCAACACAAATTGGTTGCCCAGTTACCCAGTTGCTCGCTTACCTTTCATTTTTCGATGGTCCTTTGCACTCTGTGTGCTAAATGCCGGAATCAACAGATCAGGTGAGGAGAACTGAAATGAACAAACAGAAGATGAACCAGCCAAGATGCGCGGCGACAATGTTGTCAGTGAATAATTCGTAACTTCTGTGGTCGCGTGCACTTCTGATGATACAGTCAAATATGTATTGCAGTTGTCCTCCGATGGATGTCATCTTGACCGTTGCCTTTCTCCTTCATCGATTTGCTTGGAGGCCCACTTTGTCACTTAGAAATTTATGTAAGTTCTTCCTCATCCATATTATCCGAATTAATTTGCAGCCAATTGCTAATCCCCTTTGGATCAAGGATCGAACCAGTCTCTGTATACTAATGCTCTAAGCATTCGAGGCAAGTAAGTCAACCTACATAATCGAAATATTTGGAAAAATTTTAATGGAAGTTACCACTGACACTGCAACATCTTAGTGGTTACTGTGACAAGGCTCGATGGTAGGCCTTTTCCATACCTACTACTGTAGATAACTCTGATATTATTCCTAGGTTAGTAAATGCCAATCGATTCTATTCCTATCAGTCGACCAATCACTCAGTATTCGCAGGAAGCAATGATTTTTTTAAAAACATCGTCGCGTTGAAACAATGACTTCTAGGTATCAGGACAAGATGAAACGTATTATTACCAGAAACAACCGATCAATCAAACGAAATTCGGCAAGTGCATCACCGGGTTCCTAAGGTATAGTCCAACGGTGGTAATCAACATGCTACTCCACCTAACCCCACTCGCACAGTAAGCAGCAAGCCATATGCACGGCTGCGAGATGAAAGGCCGGCACAAAATGGACGAGCTATATGGCTGGCCACACTTCTATCCTGAACGACAGGACAAATTTGGTAGAGAACTCCAACCACATTGAACCCACCACAGTCTTTGAGTAAATTCAAAAAAACATACCCAGAGAGACAAAACTGTTGCCGACAGGCGCGTCCCCGCAGGGGTTGTGTGGACTTTGTCAAAGATGGGTCAAAAGCCAAGGACGGGGTGGGCAGCGGAGTCCTTTGTAAACAATTAATACTGAGTCACGCCCTTAACCTACTGGACTGTTGCAGTGTATTCCAGGTGGAGTTACTAGGAATAAAGGACGTCCTGTTTTGGCTAAAGTGGAACGTGATATCTGGCACAGACATTCCAATCTTCACTGACGGCCAAGCTGCCCTGAAATCGCTAAAGTCTTATTCCTACACATCCAAGGCAAGCCTCGACTGTCGCTTATCTCTTAATGAGATGGGTGAACAGCTTAACATACATACACCGCTCATGGGTACCAGAACACCTGAGATGAACCCAAGGGCATGCCTGCATAACCACCAAGCAGATCTTGCCATCGTTGGTGTCATCACAGGTCACTTTCTTTTTGGCAGTCATGCAAATACTTGCACCAAGGAAAGTTTCGAATGACTTCTGTAGGAGTTGCCAAGAGGAAGAGGATGATGAATGCATTCAACACCTGCTCTGCGCCTGTCCGGCCCTCTGTCATAGTAGGAAACGATATCTAGGATCTTACTTCCTACCGACCTGACTGACGTTCAGTGGATAAGGAAAACTAATCTTCTTCATTCTTTAGGAAGAAGCCACCAATTGGCAAAGGTCTTGAACAAAAGGTACCATTCCGACGAGCAGGAGGATCTGAGCCTGAGCTATAGCTGCCTTCCATCCTTGACGGTCCCGGGCACGCTGCTTCCAGTTATCAAGACCAAGATGTCTTACATCCGCGATTACTTGGTCTTTCTACCGGAGGTTCGGTCTTCCTCTTCTTCTCGAACCAGGAGGCTCGGAGTCGAAGACCCTCATAGCTGGAGCATTGGTGTCCATGCGCTCGATGTGGCCGAGCCAGTGTAGTCGACGGATCTTTGCCTTCCGGACTACATCCACATGTTTGTACAGCTCGTAGAATTCGCGGTTGTGTCTTCTTCTCCATTCAACTTCCTCACAGACAGGCCCAAATATCCGGCGCAGAATTTTTCTCTCGAAAGAACCCAAAATCAGTTCCGCTGTCCTGCTTATCGTCCAGCTTTCGGCTCCCTACAGCCGTACAAGCCATCTGAGCTTGCGGCCTTGTTATTCTTCAGCTTCTGAATAGCTGCGCCGACTTCTTCGATGCTGGGTGGGAGGACTACTTCAGTGGCTGGAGTTGGGATTTCCTCGGTCCGTACCACTCTTGGTCATGCTCGTTAAGCAGCTGTTGGAAATGCTGCTTAAATATATCCACTATTCCCTGCGGGTCGGTGACAAGATTACCCTCGCAGTTTCGAAGAGCCTGGGTGCCCTTTTTGAAGCCTCCTCCAAGGCCTTTGGCTTTCTTGTAAAAGGTTCGTGTTTTATGCTTATCCCTAGACTCCTCGATATCCTTGAGCTGGGAGGCTGCGAAGATTCTTTTCTTTTGTTCTTCTGGCTCGGTACTCTTCTTGCGCTGCCCTGGTTTTCCTCTGCAGCGCCTTTTGCTACGCCTCGTCGGTTGCTCCCTTGTTCTGCTCATACTCGCCCTCATACCACGGGTTTCTTGTCGGGGGTGGTAGGTACCCTAAGGTGGTTTCGGCTACTTCCTGAATGGCTAAGCGACAATACAGCCACATATTATTGGCATTTGTGTTCGACGTAGGCATACCGTAGAGTCTTTCGCTCAGCTGCTCCCTTTAGACTCTGGCAACCTCCGGTGTGCTCAGGCGCCCAATGTCGAACTTCCTCCTGATGGTCTGGTGCAGCTTTCTGGCATTGGATAGTCGAGCTCTGAATCTTGCTGCTACGAGGAAATTGTCAGAGTCGACGTTTGCCCCTCTGAATGTTCGCACATCCAGGATGTTTGACGAGTGCCTTGCGTCAATGAGAACATGGCCGATTTGGTTGGCGGTTCGACCGTCCGGAGATCACCAGGTTGCTGTGTGGATTCGCTTACGAGGGAATCTTGTGCTACTTATCACCACATTACGAGCTGTCGCAAAGTCCGTGAGTCGGAAGCCGTTATCTGTTGTTGTATCGTGGAGGCTGTGCTCTCCGAACACTCCGCCAAGGGTGTTCTCCTTACCGACTTTGGCGTCGAAGTCCCCGAGCACGATTTTAATATCGTACTCCGCACAAGCTCCGAAGGCGTTGTCCAGGAGGTCATAGAAGTCCTCCTTGATAGGGTCTTCAGCCTCGTCGGTAGGGGCGTGTGCACATATAAGGCTGATGTTATAAAATCTGCCTCACTTATAGGTTTAAAGTCGATGACCTTCGATCTTAACCGCTTCCCACGACAAATCCGCATCCCAGTAAGTGCAATCTTTTGTGACAGCTGTAATAAACGTTTTCTTCCTGAGGATTCTTTCTAGTTTATGAGCAGCTCCGGGAGTGTACAGGGTTCTGATATTCGAGGAGCATACTCGCAAATCGTGTTCCTTTTTCGTGCGTTGTCGTCGTCGAGTATCCGTCCGTGTATCCGAGCCATCTTGCTCATTCATAACTCTATGTTTTTTTTACGTGGGCGGATTGTTAGCCCGCCGCACAACCGCCATTCTGGTCGGGGTTTTGTCGCTGCATACGTTTATTCCCAACGGTTGTTGAAGAGGCTATCCAACTGTCAACTTGACCCGAGCATTTAAACAGGGATCGTTGCTGGCATCTCGCCAGGTTGAGAGCGATCAACAACTTTACACTGTAGGTCCGAGCCCATGCCCTCTGAGTGCACCGACTGCCAACCGAATATTCCCACGACTGAACTTTAGCAGACTTTCTGTGCTTTTCTTATCATAGACGGGCCATGATACTATCTATTGATACTATACTATTGATACTATCGTTTATTGTCTTTCACTAGTAGCCCCGCCTCTATTTCTCTGAAAGGTGTACTGAGTGGCGTTTTAGCTTCAGTTCTGATCTGCGGCGAGTTTGCCAGGAGAGGGTTACCTAATTGACATCTTATATTTCCCCCAGCCTCCCTTTGCAGAGTTTCACGAGCTTCGATCTTATCCATGCTGCCTGCAGAGTTTTGATGGCTGCCTGGCTGTCCCTATACGTGAGATGTTTTTTCTAAGAGTCAGGTCCGCAGTCTGTTTAATCGCGAAGACCTCAGCTTAGAAAACGTTACAGCCAACATCAAGTCTATAGGAGTGATTTGCTTCACAAGATTCGGTACAGATTGCCAGTTCATTTTCCTCATCCATTCCTCTCTGAAAGGAATTCTGATAGAGGATCTCCTCACGCAGGAAGTTGGGGGATATAGTCCGTTTCGGTTTTGAACCTCGAAATGGCCCGTCAGCTCAAGACTGATGCGTGGCCGTGAGGACTCCTAGCTCAGAAACCGGATTCTTGTATTATTAAAGCAGTCCTGGCTGCGGTGCTTCCGCAGTATATGTCTAAAGGTTCAGCATTGTTTCAAGAGCCACCGTTGGTTTGGATTTCATAGATGCAGTCGCCGTCAGACAACTTGCCGTCTGAATCCTTGAAAGACCTTGAAGATGACATTTCTTCTCATGTGTCTTCCACCAAACAATCGAACCATAGACTATAATAGGTCTTACTACCGCAGTGTACAACCGATATACCACTTTTGTTTTCAAGTCCCATGTCTTTCAAGGGCTACTCTGGTTTATTTGGTTCTTTGTCTTTCCATTTAAGCTTGGAGTCTAAGATTAAGCCAAGATATTTGTTAGATTTTTTGGGGATCAGATGGATACCATTCAAACGGATGTAAGTGTATCTTGGTATAGATCTTCTTCTTATGAAGAGGACTATATCGGTTTTCGCCGGTTTTACTCCCAGGCCTCGCCCCCTGACTCAATTAGTAACCAATAGCAGTGCATAACTTATATAGTCCATCACTTTAAAACCATCTGCCTCTAGAGGTGTTACCATTCCGTCGACGACAAGGAGCCATGGGAGGGGCGATAGAACGCTACCCTGTGAAGGCTGGATACTATTGACTCAGTACTGACGTTAATAAAGTCACCTTCAATGTCTAGAAACGCACCTAGAGTAAATTTTTTGACATTTTTGACATCGTATAGACAATGCTATGAAGAACAGTATCTACCGACTTACCCCTTATGTACGCCTTGTGTGATTGCCATAGATAGCTGTCACCAATCTCATATCTTATTTACGATATGTCGATTAATCGTTCCAACGTTTTCATAAGGAAGGAGGATAGACGGGCGCGCCGAGACATAGGTCTATAATCCTTTGCAGTGGCATGGTTAACCCTTAAATACCCCATTTGGGTATGAAGACCACCCAAACTTCCCATGCGCTTCAGCTATGGAAAAATGGCTTCACCTGGTTCTTGCAGCGTTACCAGATATATACCGGGGATTCCTGCCGCCTTGTAGGGGTCAAACCAATTGACTGCCTATAGTATCTTTTTCTCGGTAACAATCTTATTGTTATTTAAGGTGCATTTCCTTAGCAACGTATTTGCCGAATTAGGTTAGGCTAGGTTAGGTACAAGTGGTTGGCATAAGCCACACGAAGGCCCAAGTCGCCCCATTGTGATACCACATGAATCATACCTGAGAACCAACCGGTGCTTCTGATGAAGCGACGGAGTTGAGCTATTTTTAGGTTTGCTAGCTAACTAAGATTTTCATAAAAGGGCGCGCCGAGGTAGATCCTCCTGCGGTTCGCAAATGAGGGGCATGAGCAGAGAAGGTGATGTATTGATTCCTCTTCCTCCTCGTCCATGCAGCCACGGCAGGAGTCATTAGTGGGCAGGCCTAGTCTGGCGGCATGATTTCCAATGATGCTATGACCTGAACTGACACCCACTAGAGTGCTTAAGGTTGCCCTTTTGGTTGCCACTAGGTACCTGGTTCATCCTAGGTTTAACTTAGGCCAAATTTGTTTAGTGATAAAGCGGATATTACTTTCATTCCATTTGAGGTTGGTCGCCTCTATGGCTCGAAGTTTTATCATGTGCTTTACCGTACTTATTGGTGTTTCTAGGTACCCGAAAGAAGGAAGAATGAGTGTGCTTGACCCTAACTTTGCATGTTCGTCGGCCGTGCAGTTTCCTGGAATATCCCTGTCCCCGGAAACCCACAATACTTTAATGTTGAACTGTTCAGCCATCTCGTCTAGAGATAGGCGACAGTTTAGGGATGTCTTTGATTTGTGGCTTCCCGCGGCCAGGGATTTTATCGCAGATTGGCTATCCGTGCAAATGTTAATATCCTTAGCGGATACTGCATTGATCCTGAGCCATGCAAGAGCCTCCGTTATCGCTGTTAATTCTGCCTGATACACACTGCAGTGATTTGGGAATCTGAATCATAGGTTGAGGTAAAGTCCCTTGGAGAAGACTCCACTACCTACACCCGACTCCATCTTGAAGCCATCGGCATAGAGGGGAATCGGGTCCTTTGGTATAACTTTTCCTTCAGCCCTGGATGAAAAGGCACCTTCGAAGTTCCTAGTAAACACATACTGGGGGTGATTTGGTCTGTGTCCATGGGTACTTTGAAGTGATTAAAAATTGTAGTATGGCCTTTTTGTGATGTGGGCCATTTTCCTATGCCCCTAATCCGTTGGGCCGCGCAACTTCCTTGCTGAAGAGGTCCAACGGTGGAAGATGTGATAGGATATTTAGGGCCTCCGTGGGGGTTGATCTGATCGCTCCGTTTATACATATATAAACTGGCCGATATTTTTACTTTCCCTAGAAGGTTTCGATAGACTGCCTTGTCCAAAGCAGTCCACTAGACTACAATGCCAAACAGGAGGATGGGCCTTATGACAGCTGTGTAGGGCCAGTGCATAATGCTTGGTTGGAAACCCCACTTCTTGCCCACCACTTTCTTACAGCTGTAGAGGGCGGTGGTTACTTTGATGACACGATCAAAAATGTTGGGTTTCCAATTTAGCCTCCTGTCAAGGACTAGGCCTAGATATTTAGCCTGATCTTTGATTATTAGTTGGATTCCACCCAACCTGGATGGATTTCAGTGCGGAATTTTACGATGCACCCTGCATTAGGTCGCTTAGAGTGCTGGTAAATTTTCCTGTGGCGGCAATAGTAATGTCATCTGCATAGGCGGTCACAGCGTACCCTCAAGGCTAAGACTAATAAGCCTCAATTTACCGCATTATAAGTTCCTGCGTTTTCACAGCCAGGGAAATGACATTTAAGGAGGGGATCGAGCACGCTTTCGTTTGAGTCTATCCAGCTTCCATTAATAGAGGACATCTATAGGGGAGCCTTGGCAAAAATCGATCTCAGACGAGACGCATCCGTACAGGATTGAATAGGAGTTTTTTTTGACGAATCTAATTTCTTTTTGAGTCGCTTAACATTTTGTCTATAAGTTGACCACTCGATGGCACCCCCTTTTGCGAGGCTCCAGATTTGTCTAGAGATACGTCGTCGTTTCTTTAACTGGGTCGTCCGGTAGGACAGGACTTCCCGACGGACCGATTTAGCTTATTCTTCTTCTTAATGGGTGCTACAGTTCGGGGTGAACCTGGACCTCAACCAACATACCCCTCCAACTAGCATGATCTTTTGCTAGCCTTTTCCATTGCCGCACACCCAGTTGGCTGAGGTCCCCTTCCACCTGTGTACGCCATCTTAAGTGCGGCCGTCCTCTGCTTCTTTGTCCCTAGGGGATGGATTCAAAGGCTCTCTGGGCTGGAGCTGTGGTGTCCATTCGCTCTACATGGCCCAGCCATCTTAGGCGTTGAATCCGTAGACGCCTGACCAAACTCATGTCGCTGTACAGACCGTAAAGTTCGTGGTTGAATCTTTTCCTTCATCCCCCGTCTGCGTTTATAGGCCCGAAAATCACGCGCAAAATCTTTCTCTCGAACCGACCAAGGGCCTCCGCTTTTGATAGTGTCCATGCTTCTGCACCGTACAACAGGACCGGGATGATAAGGGTCATATATAAAGTCAACTTAGTCATTCGGAAGAGGGCTCTATTACTCAGTTGCCTTCTGAGCCCAAAGAAACAGCGATAGGCAAGAGTGATTCTGCGTTTGATTTCGGAACTGATGTCGTTGTTCCAGGTCACTGCGGAGCCAAGGTAGACGAAGTCCTTAACTACTTCGAACTTACATCTACCAATACAAACGTTCTGGCCAAGACGTCGGTGGTGAGCGTCTTTTTTTGATGACAGCATATATGTATTTAGTTTTGCCCTCGTTTACCGCCAGACCAACTTTCGCCGCCTCGATCTCAACACTCGCAAACGCCTCATTGACATCTCGCTGAGATCTACCTATTATGTCAATATCGTCGGCGTATGCAAGGAGTTGCGAGGATTTGAAATAGATTGTGCCTCATGTTTTGGCCAGTGATTTTTGCACAATCATTTCCAATATGATGTTGAAGAAATCATATGACAGCGCATGCCTAAATCCTTTTTTGACATCAAGACAATCGGTAAGGTGTTCACCGATTCGGATGGAGCAGCGAGCATTCTCCAAAGTCATCCTGCATAGTCTGATGAGTTAAGCAGGTATGGCAAAGGTAGGCATAGCGTTGTATAGCTCGTCTCTTATTACGCTGTCGTATGCGGCTTTGAAGTCGACAAATAGGTGGTGAGTGTCGACTTGAAATTCATTGGTTTTTTTTCCAGGATCTGCCGTAGTGTGAAGATTTGGCCGATGGTGGACTTCCCTGGCCTGAATCCGCACTGATAAGGAAGTATCAGCTTATTTATAAAGGGCTTCAGGCGTTCACACAAAACGGCAGAGAAGATTTTGTAGGTGATGTTAAGGAGACTCATCATCATCATCATCATTTTCAGTGGCCCGCATGTTCCACTAAAAGAGTCGCGGGGGTAATGCGCGCACAAGGGATCTCCAGGCCACTCGATCCTCCGTCATCGACTCAGAATTGACCCAGCTTGGCCAATCCTGGAGGAAAGCTCAGTATTACTTCTCCCATCACTCGTGAAGAGGACCCCGAGATACTTAAACTTCTCCACCTGCTTCAATGGGACCCCACTAACATGTAGAGTGCATTGGACAGGTGTTCTGGAAATAACCATAACCTCGGATTTGTCCACGTTAACCCTCATTCCAGCATCAGCACATACGGCCACAAACCTTCAGCGCGCGCTGAAGTTCCATCTGGGAGAATGCGAGGACAACTAAGTCATCTGCAAAAAGAAGATGACTTATCCTCAACTCCCCCAATATAAAACGCTCCTCGCCTCGACTGCACTGCCACATCCAGTCCATATATATAATGAAAAGGAGAGGTGACAAGACGCACCCTTGGCGAAGTCCAACGCCCACGGTGAAAGGAGTTGATTTACTACCGTTAACCCGAACGCAGCTGCTTCAGTTTGTACATAGAGACTGAATGGCCCTCAACAGAGGACCATCAATCCCATACTCCTGCAGAACACTCCAGAGTTTACCTTGAGGAACTCGGTCATACGGTCATTCCACTCTATTGTTTTTACCCCATTGGATGATGCTGTCGATATCAGAATTTAATGAGCTTAACAAACGCTGCCGCTCATTATCTACAACCGAAGTGCAGGGTCGTAAACTGGTGAACGAATATGGGAAGCTGAGGGTACTGTCGTCAGCGAAGGAGTGAATTGGATTAGAAGTAACAGACAAGAGATAATTTATAAAAATAAGAAAGAGTGTCGGAGACAAAACGGAGCCCTGGGGAACACCGGCATTTACAAAGTGAGTATCAGACTTGAATCCGTCCAAAACAACTTGAATTGAACGATTCGTAAGGTAGCTTCTAATCCATTGAAAAAGAGACTCATCGATCCCAAAAGCACGCATTTTCGACAAAAGGGCTTCATGCCAAACCCTGTCAAATGCTTTCGAAATATCCAGTGCAACAATTTTGCTTTCACCTGCTTGGTGAAGCGAGTGATTCCACTTTTCAGCGAGATATGCCATCATATCACCAGTGGATCTGTTGCTGCGGAAACCGTATTGGCGGTCATTGAGGAGTTTCCGTGATTCAAGATATTTCATAAGCTGACGGTTAATCAGCGTTTCCATGACCTTGGAAAGAAGGGACGTTAGTGCAATGGGTCGGTAGTTGGAGTAGATGATTCGCCTTTTTTGGGTATAGGCTGGACAAATGCTGTTTTCCACCTACACGGAAAGAGCCCAGAGGTGTAGGAAAGGTGAAAAAGCTTACGCAGTGGTTTTGCAAGCGTAGAAGAACACCTCTTCAGAACTATTGGGGCAATACCATCTGGACCAGCGGATTTGTGTATGTCGAGGTCTTTAAGAACCCTTGCGACTGTACGAGTGCGGAAGTGGATTAGTCCCATGGTGGAATTGACGCACTCTAGTACAGGCGGAGACAAAGCACAAGCTGGCAGCTGGGAACTGGTTGCGAAATGGGCAGCAAGTAGGTTAGCTTTTTCTAAGGGGGTGACAGCTGGAATGTTATTGTGGATGAGCGTCGGTATAGACGAATTAGTTGAGTTTTTTACGTTTTTTACAAACGACCAGAAACTTTTGCTACCTTTGGGACATTGAAGGATTTTGCGCCTTAATTTTTGGTCGGATTGGAGTTTAACCCGTCGAATGTGGGTGTTGCAGTCATTTCTGGCTCGTATGTACTTTTTTTCGGTTTTCCTCAGAACTGTTTGCCTTGTAGGCCCGAAAACTTAGCTCCCTGAGCCTAATAGCTTCTTTGCAGCTCAAGTCAAACCACGAATTATCCATAGGTCTGGTGCTTTTTATTTTGCTGGGAATAAAATTTGCCATGCCGATTCGGATAATGTTTGCGATAGTATCAGTTGCGGCGTCCACGTCGTTGTCGAGGAAGCACAACGACCAGTTAAAGATCCGAAAGAAGTTGTTAAGGCCGCACCAGTTGGCTTTCTCGTATAGCCATAGTGTTCTCTTAGGAGCTTTTTCATTAACTGGATTGTGGGTGTTCGAGAATTTTGCAGTGGTCAGACAGGCCTAGGGGTTCCAATACATCGATCGTGTATTTGTCAGGCTGAGAGGTAAGAAACACGTCCAGTGTGTTGGCGGTATGACCAGCAATATCGGGGATAAGTGATGGCTCATTCACAAGTTGAGTTAGTTGATTTAACTCAGCAAAAATTTCAACATACCTTCCTTCGGGTGTTGTCTGTCCAGAATGTCGAAGCCACTGAGAATTGTGTACATTGAAATCGCCCGTTAAAACGATTTCAGTGCGAGGAAACAGGGAAACAATTCTTTGGATGGAATCAGACAGTGCGTCGAATGCATCAAATGTTGCATTCCTGTCTAGATTGGGGCTTCTATAAAGAAAACACTAGTGAATGGAGTGCTTACGGAATATGAATTTAAGCCATATGAAATTAAATTCCGGGGTGAATGTTAGGCTATACTGTGGAAGTAACTGGTAAGCAATGTCACTACGGACATAAATGGCGAGACCGCGGTGAGAAACGAATAATGGCACTAAGCTATATCCAGGAAGAGTGAAATCCGAAGGATCAGACTTCTCATCGACCTGTGTTTCACAAAGTGCCAAAACAGCCGGTTTGCGACAAGAAAGATGGATCTACGTGGCCAAGAAATTCTTTCGTAACCCACGAATATTGCAGAACTGCACACAGAAATCCCTCATCAATGCATATTCGATAAATCAGTCGAGGTACCTTCGGGCGAACTAAACGAATTTCAAGTTAAATTTAAAAATTAATTTTATTTCATATCCAATAATTTAAGATATCTAATAGAGGAGTTCGATAGATAGCAAAAAAATTACACTAAACTAAACGCTAGTTAGGTTTCTCTTAGATATTTACAGATACGTATCTATACATATATAGCATAAGGACGTAGGCCGACCTACAACAATAAGTATAATTGTAATAGTAATTATCCTTCTCTACATGTGTGTATGTAATATTTGAAGTATTGTATATCTAAGCATCGCTTACAAAAGTATTAAAATGCGCCGACACCATGTTCCAGGATGGCATTTTGTGGGCAAGAGTATGGGCGCGTTATTTACAATAATAAAGTGTAAAATACAATGTCATCGGTGAAGGAGGCGTTTATCGGGATGCATGTATCGTACTTTAGTAATCTTACAACGAGAATAACAACAAGTAGGGAAATGTAAAATTCAACTACCAACAAATCTTATCTAAGGCATTACGTCCTATCTATGTGGTGACCTCGATGGCAGCATCGTTTTTGTTGCTTATTGATTCTCTAGTGCTGCTGGGTGCTATATCGGTTTCCACGTCACTACTGCATTCGGTGTCGTTCTCTCCGCCGCCAATGCTTGTGGGCGTGTATAGGTCCTCGCTGTACGTGACCTGTCCCATGAAAGTTCGGATTTCGTCAAAGTATGCATCCTCGCGGTCGGCCTCATTCGATGAGGGCGAATCACTTAATCCGATTCCGAGGCCAGTGGTGTCGGCCTCGTGCTTTTTCAAATGCCTATCGAGGTTGGTTTGCTGTCCGAATCGACGGTCACACAGGTGACATCGGAACGGACGCTCTTTGTTATGGATGTTACGCACGTGGCGTTGCAGGTTGCTCGAGATGCTAAAGGCCCGATCGCAGTATTTGCAAGTGTAGGGCTGTTCGCCGGTATGCGTGCGTAAATGCCGGGTGAGATTGGCTGATCGTGGGAACACTTTGCCACAGAACTTGCATGTGTATCGATCTTTGACCTTGCCAGCTGCAGCTGCATGCCCACCGGAGATGCCTGCCATGAGTGCTTCGCAAAATGTTGCTGGTTTGGGCGGAAACGGTCCGTTACGGTGAAGCAAATGATCAAAATTTGGCCGTCCGCCCATTGGTCCTAAAAAAGGAAATGGTCGCGAAAAATCAGCCCCCGTTCCGAGGCCAGTGGGTCGCGCTTGACTGTAGAACGCCATCAGCATCGGATGAATCGGTCGCGGATATGCCATGGTCGAGGGGCCATTGGTCGGCGGTGATGGTGATGGGGTCGGACCTGGTGAAACCGATGGAGTTGGACTGTTAACTTGATACGGTTGCGGAGGAACGTCGGTGGATGGAGTGCGTTTGCTTGTTGCAAGCTCGTTGTTCTCACTTGAGTTTGTTTTGGTGGTATTTGATGCGTTGGCGTTAGCGAATACGTCAGTGATAGTTGGATTGCTGTCATCGTCGTGTTTGCGTTTTCTGCCGACTGTCAAATCAAGCGGCTGTTCACCGTTGCCAATGGGCACTTCTTCTTGTGGGATTGGTGGCGATGGAGTTGTGACATTAATGGGCTTCTGAAATTAGAACGTCTTAAGTGACGTCACATGGAAAAGGGAATATATACACTTACCTTGTCGTCAACCGAATTTTGGTCATCGTCGTCCTTATCTTGATCTGGTTCCGTGTCCTCGAGATTGACGATTTCTTCCTTGGGTTTTGTTTCGATTAGCGACGAACTGGTCTCCTCGTCGGATACTTTCGAGTGATTGCTGTGTGGCGAATGTGCACCGATCTTTACAGTCTCGGGCGATAGGCGGGGCGGTAGCGATACTGGCTTCAGATCCACAGGGTCATCCTTCTCCAATCGATGCATATTGATGGCATTCTGCATATAGTAGCTGTTCTTATCGAGGGAATTTCTTCGTGCCAAGTGCCTCATCGGTGGTGAGATCGGTTCCTTCTCCTGATGCGATGGCAATCCAATGTCCAGTGGGGTTTTGGGGAACAAAAGCGGAAAGTTTGGTGCTTGCGTGGGATTCGGTGGGAATATGCCCTGCAGACCGTACGACGGGAACCCGGGTGGGAAGAAAGTAGGCGGCCCGCGGAACATAAAGAACGGATTCGGCTGTGTGTTCATGGCTGTCGGCGGAATGCCGTTCGCCTGTAAACCTCGCGCCTGAGCTGATGGACTCGAGTGACTGGACACCGATGGATGATGAGGCATATGAGAGTGATGTGGATGATGCGGTGGTAGTCCTGTAGCCGTTCCGGTCGCTGTTGAATCACAAAATCGCTTATGTTTGGAAAGTGACGTGACGGTACTGAAACTCTGGCCGCACTTATTGCATTTGATCTGCATGCGACAGTCGGCGTGCATTCGTTTGTGACGGCACAAATTCGAAAATTGCGTATACGCTTTGAAACACACTTCACACTGAAACGGCTTGACCGAGGAATGGATGTGCGTATGCTGCTTCAGTCCAGACGATGTGGCGAATGTCTTACCGCACTCCGGACACGCGTGACTTCTAGCGCCGACGTGGTGGGCACGAATATGTCTCTGAAGATTTGATGGATCACAAAAAACCTACAAAATTTAATTGTAACAACATTAGCTGTGCCATTAGGAGAGTATGTAATCGAATTTAGAGCGGAGAGACCAGCTACCCATTCGCCGTGTGTGTTGTATCGGATTTCATGCAATTTTCATTCAAATTAAACGACAACAATCATACAAGCGCTCTGCGTACAACCATCAATCATTAGAGTGGGCATGGAGTACAGAGAACAAACGGATCTCCCGAGGGCGATAGAGGCGGCCGCTGTTGTTGCTGCTGTTGTCAGAGGATTACGCAAAACTGCGCTCTATGCCACGAGCGGCAATTGTCTTCTCTCGATAGCGTACAGTACTCGATCGGTAACCATGTTATCCTCCGACCAATTTCCGACCTTCGTCTCGCGGTTGAATCAACCCCGGATCGTATCAATAAACAAAGATCGCTATGCCTAATCATACTGTCACAATAAAAACCAATCGAACTCGATGGCGCGCGCAATCTTCGCCCAAACGAAACGACCAACGACAACAGCAAAAAGTGTCTCAATCGATCGACGCCTTTGGCATTCATTTCGTTCAACTGAAACGACTGGCCGTCTGCGAGAGTTACCGCGCCGCAAAAGAGGTGCGATTGTGATTGGAGTAGGAAAGTAAAATGTGCAGCAGCACCTTACCAACGATGCCGATGATGTCTTCGGACCGACCCAACGAAAGTGCTTACGATCGGTTGTGGGGAGATTGTAATCTTCATTTCAATTTTAATCTCAGTCTGGCTGATAAAGACGATCAAAGATCGATTTCCAAATCGAAAATCCATTTTCATCTGATCAATCAAACGATTCAAGGTACAACGAGTACCTTGAGATGTGCATCTGTACGTGGCCATCATCTTTAGGTACGATATTTCACAAGTGACCGTTGATAATTGTATCTTTAGAGTGTATTGTGCACGCCCTGATTTTCATCTCAAATGCTCCATCGATCAGTGCGGTTGGTGGTCAAACGAGCTAGCTGTTACACGATAGAAATCAAGAGTACATGGAGGCAAACGGGTTATGGACGACAATAAGCAATCGAGGAGGAATGCGATGGATAGCTGATCTCCGAATGAATTTTTTTTTTTTATTTTTTTTTAAATACAAATATATATTCACCTCTTCACTTACCTTGGTGCAATTTTCACAAGGATATTTCCTGATATCGTTATGAACTAATGCACGATGCTTCAGCAAAGACGGCCGATAGCAGAAACTCTTCACACACAAATCACAGCCGTACTCGTCCTTGCGATAATGATGTGCTGCGACCAAATGCGCGTCCAACCTGCAAGTAAACAACCAGTAAATTGCCAGCCCAATTCATCGTTCAAACAGTCAGTCAACATGTGGATTACTTCACACAATCCACGAGCTGTGGTCTGGTGAGAGACAACACACAAAAGACAGGGTAAAAAGTGATTCATGATAAAAGGCACCCACAGGAGAGACAATTAGCCAAATGATGTTCAATATTTAATATTCGATTAGATCCTGGCGGTGTGTTTAGTTTCGTCCTTGATGGGTGCGATGACAAAGATCTTAATCGCGCACTCGATTGTCCTATTCACCGTCTGTCGTCCATCAAACGCCCACTAGCTTCGAGGCGGTACCTCTGTCATCTGATAAGACGCATGCACACTTGTGTTCTGTGTCCTTGTTTTTTTTTTCTAGACACTCAACTCCACACAGGATGTTTTCAATAAATCGAAATCATCGCAGGTTCGTGAGTGCTTCGGTGTCCCGCGATCCGCGGCCGCGTTCGTCCGCGTGTCATTGAATGAATAGCATTGTGGTGTACTCATTAATAATGCAAAATACTAGAAAACGTCATCGCGTCACTGGTGCCCACAACTCGAAACAAATCACCAGTAGATTCGCGTGTTCAGATTTTCATTCCATAATGCCACGGGTATAGGACGAAATAGAAATGGTGCCACCACCAAATCAAAGTGATGAAAGTCTTCCGAGTGACAAATGTCCTCTTGTTTGCCATTCACTCAAAATGAGTTGAATGGAATGTGACCAATACCCGAATGTTTACCATTCACTCGTGGTCGGTGCTGTCGCGGTATTTGATTTAATTGCGTCGGTACGCGTTTGCCTACCAAATGTAGCGATCCCTTGGGAGAAATTTCGAGTGCGCACATCAATCCAAAATGATATATTGTACATCACCACGGCGATAGGACACCTGACATGGCGTACCCGCACAAAACTAATTGGTCACTAGGATACCTTCGACGCTTGTTAGCACTATCTAAGGAGAATCATTCATCAAATCCATTCATTAATGTGTGGGGTGCTAAGCGAACCAGTGAATCTCCCAATTAAGGACAATTCATATCGATCACTTGCCACGTTCGCCCCTCTGTATGTCTTAGACAAATTTACTTAGTTAACTAGCACCACAATGGAGCCACATTTTAAGTGTCAACTCCTTCCTAATGTGCATACCAAATAATTATCGAACAATTACTATACAGTCTCATATTTTACGAGAGGGAAGGGGGAACAAAAGGGTTATCACCATTTAAATAGCAGCAATTGCTCATTACCGAAAGAATCCCAGGGCAAGAATTAACACAATCAAGAGCTCGTGGCCAAGCGTCGTCGCCTTTCACTAAATTAACCCTCCTGATGGGACATAAAAAATGCATGCGAGGCCCAATTAAAAGACTCACATGTTGTCTCGAATCTAATCAATCAGTGATGAATAAGTCAGCGTATTAGATTGCCATCAAGTGGGAGGCGGTGCGTAATAACACTGTTAATTGCACCCAAGAGTAAATTGATTTTGCCTATCCATGCCTGGCGACAACGTGTGAGGCATGGAGAAGTTTAGAAAAACGCTATAGTATCCCAGCCAGACTTACGTATATATACCAATAAAGAGGAACAATTACTCACCGATCCAAGTCGTGGTATTGCTTATCACACACCTCACACCGTATATCGATACCGTTCTCGTCGTCTGTATCCGGCTGATCACGATCACCAGGTTGCTTATCACTTTTCTCAACGTTCCGACTATTGCTTTCACTTTTTATCGTATTATCCTGATCGTTTGACGACGTATTGAATTCGTCATCACCAGTTGTATTCCCACTATATTGAGATCCTGCAAAGATAAATTGATCCTGTGAGTAAGGACTGAATGGCAAAGAGAAGATATTACTAGTTTCATATATCCAACATTAACAACCGGTCAGTTTCGCCACAACCACCAATTTTATGATTCATGCCGACCACCTGGGGGTATCGGCGGGCTTCACTACGCCAACACAACAACTCGGCATGCACTGATTTCCACCGACAATCGACACACCGGTTTCGCTGCCGGCCGAGAAAAATCAAGTAGTTGCAACATCGTTCACACTCCACACAGAGGTCAATTGACCAGCAACTCCTTCCCATCAATGATGCGAGAATCTCTTCGTGTTTATCCCGCCTCCGAATAAGAAACAACAGTAAAAACAAAAAACTTACACTTTAAATGGATAGTTTAGATCAGAAAATGATGCTCGAACATCGGACATCCGTACTGTTCATCGGCTTGAAGACAAGTGGCTTCAGTGACCATCGAATCACTCAAAAAAGCACCTTAACATCCTTCGCCACACCGCATACCGTACCACATACACACTCTCAAGCATAAATCGAACGAATTTGTTTACTCCCCTCCCGCGTGCTATCCTGAGACATAGTTCACGTTTTCCATAGTGTAATACGAAGGAAGAAGGATAATTATACACACAATCCAACCCCCTCTCCTCGATTGGCTTAAGAACCAACACAAGTGTACTACAACTGCCACGGGACGTGGAGGAAAAAAACACCTGAATTCAATCAAAGGATACTCAATTAGAAGGAAAACATTTCACCTCGACCAGCCGCAGTTCATGTTCACAGTCCACAGGTGAAGCAGTTGAACGCACATACGACTATGTACCGTAAAAATTTAAAACTCACCCCCCCACTCGGACGAAATTATTGTTTTCTAAAATGCGCACTCATTTAAGGGATGATTTTTCCAAGGGTCAACCTTTGATGATGGACACATAGACAGACCCATGTGCATGCCCTGCACGATGACCAAATGGTTTCGGACGGCCCGGCACCCTCTATACACTGCCACATTGGCACGCTTGAAAAGATACCGTTCGCGGTTAAACGTCAACGGTTCCAGTGGATTACCTCGGAAGTCATATAGCACCTTACCACCGCGTTACCGGGGCACAGGTGTTGCATTCTCGTAAGAAGGGCCACAATTATAATTGCTAATAAGCAGGTCCCTCTCATGAGGTCAATAATGAAACACATCCTTAGACCAAAGTCTTCCGAATGACGGTCTGAACTTTCCCACGTTGGCCGCCGGAATTCAGAATGCCATAATGTCCTGACAACGCAACCATCCTTGACTTCATATACATATCTACTTTCTTGGCGAAAACACTTGCGAGCGTGGGAAAAGACGCACTCTATCTTTCGTCGGTGCGCAAGACTTTTCCCGCCCAATCGTTGGCATCCAGCACGTGTGACAAAAGTCAAATTGAATCTTTGACTTTTCACCAATGCCACCACCCTCCGTTTATCAACCAACGCTCAACAATGACATTCGGCGACTGCATCTACAGTCGAAATCTGTCTGTCGTTTGTATATTTTAGAATGTTCACAATCAGTCACCGCCAGACGAGGACATGTGAAACCAGTTGAAACCTAGTCACGCAAACCTCGATCCCACTACTCCAACTATTGTGCGGCATACAACCTGCACTATGCAGCTCAGCTACCACGCTACACCTTTCAATTCCTACTGTCAGGCGATTAATCATTTCAAACCAAAAAAAAGAATTTCATGTGCCCAGTCGTCCGCCTCACTCCACACATGTCACCTTGGTGATTTCGACAAGCAAACATTAAACTTTCTTCTTTGTACCCTAGTGATCGGTCCTTTTCATATCGCCCGGCGACAGTGCCATCCTCGATTTTATTGATGACGACTCTTCATTCATTCCGCAGGACATTCATTCTATTCTAGCTGTCGTATCGGTAACATCCCTAAAATTGCACAATTGACAATGCGTAACCCTTTCTCATTGGATTATGATCTATGTAATGACGGGGCATCCCGTCCCCTGCACGGATTGGCATGCGTTTGACAAATGGCTGTATGGGAGATACAGCGTTTATGTGTGAACGCCGTCAGGCATTTAGTTGAAAGGATTCACGGCCATAAGGGATATATTAAATCAATAGAGCGTCAAATGTGTGGATTCAATTAGGATCCCGAGTGATTGATTGGACCACACCTTTTCGAAGTGATCCGAGGGCGAAAGTATAGAACCGGAGTGCTGTTCTGTCCGTGGTTTTTCAAAATTGAAGGCTTGGCGAGCAGATAACAGAAGAATTGAAATCTTCCGGCTGAAGTTCTTATCAAAAAATACGTGAGTTACAGTCCATGAAGGACTAAAACCGAGACCAATCACCCATGTCGTGTGGGATTTTACATATTTCCCCATAGGAAAAAGGAACCTACAGCGTATTGCCGATTCAGAACGGCAAGAAGCTTACATATCATGGCAATTATACTACAGGAGTTTTTGTCAGGACCCCGCGTTCGATGACATGGCTGTTATCGGGATTCGATCCCGTGTCATCGGCGGCAGAGCCCAACACACTACCCACTGCGCCACATGGACATGCATGTAGGTTGCTCCTTAAGAATATATCAAATCTAACATTGTCGTGGTAAAGTTTGACATTTTTTAGGTAGGTAGGTAGGTAGATAGGGTTGGCCGCTTGGTATCAGAGAGACCAGGGCCCAATTAGCGCGTTTGTGCCGTTTTGATGCCACCAAGTGACCTAGCGTGTCGATTTGTTCTTCAAATCCATCCTCTGGAGACATTTAATGATGTTGCGAAATTCTATATTACTGAATTCTGACTGGTCGTCAAAGAAGGCTTTCCCGAATGTGCGCTGTCTGATTCTAGATAGCGGCTTCCTACAACTTTGGCAGTGTGTTAAATGGGATGCCTAGCTTGGCAGCGTGAGTACCGACAGCCCAATGGCCAGTACTGATAGCTACAATTCTGGCAATCTCCTGTCGAGTTATGTTAGTTAGGTCGTGAGTTCTTTTTGTGTAGTAGGAAGGCCAATCGTTCTTGATAAGACACAGTTATTCAGGGTGCTCTTGACGGGTTACTGCCTGCGCCAAGGTACTATCGAGGGAAGAGGCCTCGCAAACCTCGCAAACCTCCTTAATCGCTAGTACTTCCGCAGCGGAGTCCGGGAGTCGATATGAATTGGAGATATTCAGTTCCACTGAGAAGATACCCGAGCTGACTCCGCACTCCATCTTGAAACCGTCAGTAAAAAACGTTACCTGATGGTTCGTCAAGTGAAATCCATTTTTCCATACCGTTATGGATGGGAAATTGACTTGGCGGCTTTGTTTAAGGTGTGTCTCGGTGTCATAAAGTCGGTTGAAGTCGTAGCCAGGTCTCCAGGACACAGGTCCAGCACGTTACTATGACCGTATTAGGTAATTTGTCATACAAGTGCAACTCATGAACAGTTTCGTGTGTTGATTTTCTATGACTTCCAGCGTGGATTAAACCAACAATAGTGTGCCTGTCAGTCTTACTTGCCTGCATACAATGCTGCTTCAATATTTGACCGTCAAAAATCACTCTTCAAAATGCTCGTGTCAATTGGTGCAAAAGAAGTGCTGCGTCAAAAGACGCCCATGACAACCCATAATATGGATCTGTGCATATGAACCCGAAACTAAGCAACAGTCGACTGCATGTGTCTTTCGAGCCTGGAAAAGATACGTTTTAACCATATGTCTTGGACGTAATTCAATAGGAGTGAAACAGGGCTTCGAAAATGGGTTCAAACGCATGCACAAATATATTGATCTTATCGGACAATATTTTGAAAATGAATAAAGCCATTTGCCTCAAAACCGAAGGAGGAACCGACCAAAGTAAGTTTGTTGGCCCGATTTGAAGCATACCTATTACACTTGGCAACTTTTTTTGGGTTTGACAAATGACAAATTGGACCGAATCGCTTGTATCGTAACTGATTTCAAAGGAGGTGATGATACGCGTTTGATAGAATTGTAAAAACACTGATCATTGGGAGCTGCTATAGCGTGGCTAAAGAAGATTAAGTAAAGCCTACGTAGATGGATGCAGCAGGGATGGGAAATGTTGAACCTGTGTCCAAAAAGTAAGGTAACGTGGCATTTATTTTGAATTCTCTCAAATCAATTTCAACGTCCCCCGTTTGATGCACTTATGCCAACGGATTTTCCATTCTTCCAAAAGGTTGGTTATGTCCATGTCCAGGATGGCATTCAGTTCTCTCCTCCATGTGGCTTGTATCTCCCCTATCGACTCAAAACAGTGTCCTCGGAATTGTGTGTTGAGTTTGTTAAACAACCAGAAGTCGCGCGGTGGAACGATTTTTTTTTTGCGAAATGGTCACGAAGAATGTGAGACGGTGCATTATCGCGGTGCAGAAAGCAAGAGTTGTGTGGCCACAATTCTAGCCCCTCTATGCCGATAGCGTCAAATAATATTCTTTGTTGACAGCGTAAGGAACTTAAAATGCACAACACCACGATAGTAGAAGAAAACAGTCAACATGACCTTGATTTTGAGCGGCTTGCCTCAATTTTAGGACAATGTTCACTTGATTGATCGATTATTTCCGAGTCGTAACAGTGGTTAGTGTGTTGGACTCTGGCGTACGATGAGCGAATTTGGATCCCATCGACCCGAATGTTTATTTCGCGGCGTCCCTCCTCGGCGGGGTACTGGCAAAACCACCAGTAGTATACTTGCTATGAAAAAGCTCCTCGACTCACGACACGTTCGAAATTGGCATTAAACTATAGGTCCCTTTCTAGTACTTTTCAAGCCAACAACCCATGGAGGGATTTGGGCCTGAGTTAATACAGCCTTCCACCCTTGGCTGTCTTACGTCCGCAGTCAGTTGGTTTTATACCGATGGTTCAGTCTCCCCCTTCTTCTCGAACCAGGAGGCCCGGATTCGAAAACCCCCTCAGCTGGAGTGTTGGTGTACATGCGCTGGATGTGGCCGAGCCATTGCAGTCAACGGATTTTTACCTTCTGAACTATATTCACACCTTTGTACAGCTTATAGAGTTCGCGGTTATTTCTTCTCCTCCATTCGATAGGATCGAATATTCGTCGCAGAATTCTTCTTTCGAAGGAGCCAAGGATCAGCTCCATTGTTCTGCTAATCGTCTAGCTTTCGGCTCCATAAAGCAGGACTGGCAGGGTAAGAGTCTTGTGCGTAACCTAAGTTGTTTTGACAAATCGAAGTAGCACCGGTTGCCGAGGGTGATCCCGCGCCGGATCTCCACTATGATGTCATTCGTGGAGTTTTTGTTCGCCCCGAGGTATGTGAACTCCTTCACCAATTATAGGCCGGTCGTTATATTTTGTTCTAGGTGATGGGTGACGGACCGCTTTTTTGTTGGCGGCATGTTTCTTCTACTGCGTGGCTTAAAACACCCGGAGTTCAAGAAGCCATCAGAGAGAAGAAGAAGGCTTACAGGGACTGGATTCTCGTGGGAGACTCTGCTTCTCGTGACCGATACACTGTGGCGCGAAGAGCTTGCAAATTGGCTGTGCGAGCAGCTAAAGAGCAGCCCTGGAAGGAGTTCGGCGAGAAGTTGGTAAGCGACCATAGATCTACGAAAAATTTGCTCTGGCAAACCAATCGCCGGCTCAGAGGAAGGAAATTCAACATTATCGAAGGAGTTAAATCCAAAGATGGTGTGTTGCTTTCCAATGAGATGGACATCTTACGCATATGGAGCGAGCACTTTTCGGAGCTGCTCAATCCCGAACAGGGCGCTGAGGGGG
Organism: Eumerus sabulonum; assembly: GCA_951905685.1. Taxonomy (NCBI): domain Eukaryota; kingdom Metazoa; phylum Arthropoda; class Insecta; order Diptera; family Syrphidae; genus Eumerus; species Eumerus sabulonum. The sequence continues at coordinate 106,286,670 of OX645063.1, read as the reverse complement.
ACAGACCCATAGTTTTGAGTGGGGCGGAGAATAGTCCAACGGTTGAGGAAGTCATTTTAGCCATTGAATCGCTAAAAATTGGCAAATCCGCCGGTGTGGATGAAGTTCGGCCAGAAATGCTTAAGGCAATGGGTAAAGAGGGAGTATTATGGCTCTCTCGTGTCATTAAGGTGACCTGGGAATGCTGTGAGACACCTAGCGATTGGCAAACTGGGGTGATTATTCCTCTTTTCAAAAAGGGCGATAAAAAAGAGTGCTCCAACTATAGGGGCATATCTCTTTTAAGTGTCTCCGGTAAAATCTACGCTAAGGTGTTGGAGACGCGCTCTAGAGCTATGGTCGAATCCAGGATAGGGGATTAACAGTGCGGGTTTCGTCACGGCAGAAGTACAACCGACCAGCTTTTCACTCTAAGAATGGTACTCGAGAAGGCTTGGGAGTACGCCAAACCAATCTACAGCTGCTTTGTATATTTGGAAAAGGCGTACGACCGAGTTCCTCGAGGTAAACTCTGGAGTGTTCTGCAGGAGTATGGGATTGCTGGTCCTCTATTGAGGCCCATTTAGTCTCTATACACAAATTGTAGCAGCTGCGTGCGGATTAACGGTAGTAAATCAACACCTTTCACCATGGGCGTTGGAGTTCGCCAAGGGTGCGTCTTGTCACCTCTCCTTTTCATTACATATATGGACTCCGAGGTTATGGTTATTTCCAGAACACCTGTCCAATGCACTCTACATGTTAGTGGATTCCCATTGAAGCAAGTGGAGAAGTTTAAGTGCCTCGGGGTCTTCTTCACGAGTGATGGGAGGAGTAATACTGAGCTTTCCTGCAGGATCGGCCAAGCTGGGTCAATTTTGAAACAGCTTTGAATATCAGTAATTAGGAAGACCGACCTTGGTCTCAAATTCAAATTCAATTCTGGGAGGGGGGACAACTTCGTCGACTGGCGGCTAGATCTTTTCGTCCACTACCACTTTCTCTTCTCCATGTCGAGCTCGGAGTCTTACTGCTTCTAGGAAATAGTCAGAGCCGAAGTTTGAACCTCCGAACGTCCTAACATCCAGGATGTTTGACGCATGTCTTGCGTCTATGAGTGCATAGTCAATTTGATTGTCAGTTCGACCATTTGGAGACTGCGAGATGCTTGCAAGCAAATCTTGTGCTATTTATTACTATACCTATTACGAGTTACTGCAAAGTCCGCAAGTCTGTAATTTGGAAGCCGTTGTCTGTTGTCGTATCGTGGAGGTTGTGCTTTCCGACTACTCCGCCAAAGATAATCTCCTAACCGATTTTGGCGTTGAAATCCCTTTCACTTGTGTAAAAAATAAATTACACCCAACATAGGTGAGAGAAGCTTGGCTATGGCTGTAACGCCACCAAAGCAAGCAAGCAAAAGTCAAGTCTCACCTCCCGTTACAATGCGTTTCGTACACTTCAATGCGACGATGTTTTCCAAAAAAATCCGTTTTTTTTTTCGATACCAGTCGAGTCTGTAGCAGCCCTAAATCTCCTTTAAGGTGCTTTCGACTGATCTTTTTGGAAGGACAACGTCATCAGCAAGATCTCTAATTGTTAATACAAGCACCGAAGCTTTGATTTTTTAGACGTGAGCTTCGTTGGCTTTTAGGTTGATGGTTGTCTGGGAAGTTCTTCGTCGTCGACAATTTTTCGGCCTTTTGATGTGTAGCTTGGCACGGATATCAAAGACAGTCCTGTCCAGCTGAAAATAAAAGCGTTTCCCAATATGCGCTTACGAGCGCAATTTAAAGTACTATTTACAATCGATCCGCTGTTTGTTTCGGTCAGTACAGATCTGATTCAATTCCAAGAAGCTGTCGCCTGCAGATGAATACCAACGGGCCTTACCTACATTTATAGTTTAGTATAATCCAACGTGAAGAAAAGTTAATACTTCCTGGTCAACCCTGGAAAGTCGATAGATATTTGGCCATACTGACGACTAGGGCTGCCAGATATTGGCTCAATATCGTATGAATATGCTGAATGATATCCACAAAACTAAAAGGCGAAGGGGGCGACATAAGCATTCAATCAAAAACATTTTAACTTTGCTAAGTATGCTGCGTAGAGAAGGACAGTGGCGACATGATTGTAGTGAGGCACGAAAATCGAAATCGAAATCTATTGGTTCCTATCAGAACGTAGCGCCCCCAAAATTTTGCGCCGTAAAATAGTCCGACGAAGTAGTCTATTCTAGTATTTCTTGGAACAAAAACTGTGGCAAAAGTCACCATGACATCGAGGTCTAGAAATTAAAAAACCGAACGAGCTAGACAGAAGATGAGAAGCTTAGTCGTTGGTAGATTTGCAAAGTGGATAGCGTCTTCAGCACACACCGATTACAAGCGCGATTACAGGGACGAAAAGGAAATGCAAGATGATTCAGTTTCCGCAGATTTCTTCAAAGCAATTTTATAAAGTATGTATTGGCCATTATTATTTAGCTTCATAATTCCATAGCCAAGCGATTTTCAGGGGCTGTCCGGGTGGCCATTCTTGTGGGGATCAAAACAAACGTTAAACAGACGGTGCAGAGTCCTATTGTTCTGAAACATCTAAGGTATGTGACCTGACATTGCCATGACGGAACACAATTCCTTTTTTGTTGTGTATAGCAAGAAGACCGTATTGATTACCAGATTGTAGCGGCTCATAGCGATCAAATCCATTCCGATCCCACTAATCACTCAGCATAACCTTGTTTGCCGTCAATCTAGGCTTTGAAGCCGTTTGTGGAGGACCACCGGCTTTTAGCCACGATCGCTTGCATTTGATATTTGATTTCGTTGCATTTCAGCAGCGTTTCACTGATGGTAATTCGGTACATCAAATTTCTTAATTCACATAGCGTCCAAGCCCTGAGCTTCTTTAAGTGGCCTGCTATTTTGGATGATTCCTTAATATCACGTGGTTCAGGTATAGTGGCTCTGTTATCTCCTGACAACCGCTTCTACTGCACCAGCTATGAAATTTCATCGATTTTTTCAGTGTTTGACCGACAAGAATGAGTTGTACCTTTAACAAAAAAATTCCCGAAAAGGAGTCGAGCAAACCACTCCTGAGTCTGACGCTCACTCACAGTACACTTCACATTTTTTTCGTATTGTTTTTGCGTAGTTTTTACCTTTTTCCGTTTTTACCTTTTTCATTCACGTAGTCCAAAATGTCACCTGCGAAATGCACATTCGTTTACAGAATGGAATTAGTGCTGTCTAATATGCGGGGAGAAGGGAGCGAACAAACAGACCAAAGAAGTGTATCGCGTTTAACTTGGCAAACGCCAGCTTCGGTCTCTGTCCCTGCTCAATCCAAGTTGACACACAGCCTCCGCGTGGCCTCCCCTGGATAGCTATACTGGCACCCGCCAGGCAGTGAACCAATGTGTGCAGCGACCCGACCCCTTGTTCCTGCGGAAAGAGGAACTTGGCCCTCCAGGTTGGGGGTTGCGCTTAGGGCTAACATCCTTATCGCTTAAAACAAAAATTTTGTTCAGAGACAACCAATAGCCTCGGATACGGACGGATTACATGTTGACGACCCTCGCAAACGTCAAAAAGAAGACAAATTTCGGTTCTGCACCTGGAATGTTAGGTCCCTCAACAAACCAGGTGCAGCCGAACAACTGGTCAACTCTTTGGAAAGCAATAAGGCAGACATTACCGCGCTCCAAGAAGTGCGATGGGATGGGCCAGGCAAAAAGCGGATGAAAAACTGTGATATATACTACGGAAACTGCTACAGAGAAAATAAACAACGCTTATTCGGATGCGGATTTGTTGTTCGAGGCAGACTCAGGAAAAAAGTCTTAAGCTTCCAGTATGTAAGCGAACGCCCCATAACTATCCGCATTAAGCCCAATCTCGGCAATATAAGCTTACTATGTGTCCACGCCCCCACAGAGGAGAAAGATGACCAACATAAAGACGACTTCTATGATCTCCTAGGCAGAACGTATGCGCAATGTCTCAGCTATGACACCAAAATCGTTCTAGGAGATTTCAATGCGAAGCTGGGTAAGGAAGCTATCTTTGAACGGGTCATTGAAAAGCACAGCCTACACAACACCTCGTCAGAAAACGGACTAAGGCTAGTGGACTTTATGGCGGGATATAACCTGGTAGTAGCAAGTACACGATTCCCACACCTCAACGTCCATAAGGGGACCTGGCGGTCTTTCGATCAATCGACAACCAACCAAATTGATCATATTGCGATCGAACCGAACCTTACGAGGAGCCAACATCGACTCGGATCATTACCTTGTTGCAGCCAAGGTACGGATGCGAATTTCTCGGAACCAACGGAGTCGAGTAAGAACACCATTTAACGTCGGAAAGCTGCAATCGCAGGAGACCGCCAGGACCTTTGCCGATCAAGTCTCCCTCAAGCTCTCTCAGATCCCGATGCAATCTGCAGAAACCATAGAACAGCAATGGAGCCGTTGTCAGAATGCCATTAGAGAGGCCGCCTCAGATATACTCGGTTTCGAGCCACCACCGTCGAGAAACCCCTGGTTTGATGATGAGTGCAGACAGGCCCATGTAAAGAAACAGAATGCATACATGGCCACATTGCATCGACGGACGAGAGCTGCCCGCGAGCTCTATGAACAGAAAATGAGGGAGGAGCATGCGCTTCTGAGAAGGAAAATGAAGAAGGACGAGAAGCGCGAGATCGAGGAGATGGAGAGATGTTACTGCAGGAACGACGTTCGAAAATTTTACCAGAAAGTAAAACGAACATGCCAAGGCTATAAAGCCAGAGCAGAAGCCTGCAGGGATGAGCACGGACAACTAGTAGTGGAGTCACAGTCGATGCTGAGATTGTGGAAGGACCACTTCTACAGACTGTATAACGGCGATGATAGTCAAAATGCCGCCGTCAGGCAGAGCGAACCATTCACAATGGACGAAGACGAAGGAGAATCCCGTCCACCCGACCTAGACGATATTAAGATAGCGATACCGAAATTTAAGTCTTATAAAGCTGCTGGAGCAGACGGACTCCCCGCGGAGCTGTTTAAAGCAGCTGGCGACGAGCTGGTTAGCAACATGCACCAACTCATCTGCAAGATATGGCCGGAAGAACGCATGCCCGATGAATGGAATCTCAGTATCGTTTGCCCGGTCCATAAGAAAGGAGACCCCTATGACTGCGCCAATTACAAAGGGATAAGCCTCCTGAACATCGCGTACAAGATCCTCTCTGCCATACTGTGTAAGTACCTGAAACCGTTCGTGGACAATCTGACAGGTTCCTACCAGTGTGGTTTCAGGCCAGGAAAATCCACGATAGACCAAATATTTACACTACGGCAGATCTTGGAGAAGACCCATGAATTTCAGGTCGACACGCACCAACTTTTCGTCGACTTTAAGGCCGCGTATGACAGTGTTTATAGAGACGAGCTATACAGAGCCATGTCATGTTTTAACATTCCTGCCAAACTCGTCAGACTATGCAGGATGACTATGGAGAACTCTCGCTGCTCCATTAGGTCGGAGGTGAACTAACCGACCCCTTTGATGTTTTAGACAGGGTGACGCACTGTCATGTGATTTCTTCAACATTATTCTTGAAAAGATCGTGCGGGACTCTACTTCAAGTCCACACAATTGCTTGCCTACGCAGATGACATTGACGTTATTGGACGAACAAAGCGAGGCGTCAATGAGGCGTTCACAAGCATTGAAGCAGAAGCGGCGAAAGTGGGTCTAAGGGTAAATGGGGACAAGACCAAATATATGTTGTCATCCAAGAAAGACGCACAACGCCGACGTCTTGGTCAGAACGTCACCTTCGGCGGCTATATTTTTGAAGAAGTCAAGGACTTCGTCTACCTTGGCTCGAAAGTGACAAGCAGCAACGACACCAGCGCTGAGATAAAACGCAGAAAACTCTTGCCAATCGCTGCTTCTTCGGGCTCAAGAGGCAATTAAGTAGTAGAGCCCTCTCTCGAAAAACTAAGGTTTCCCTCTACAAAACCTTAATCATCCCGGTCCTCCTCTACGGCGCTGAGGCTTGGACGTTGTCAAAAGTGGATGAAGAGGCTCTTGGACGTTTCGAGAGGAAAATTCTGCGTGCAATCTTTGGTCCCGTTTGTGTAAACGGAGAATGGAGGAGGAGATTCAACCAAGAACTGTACGGGCTGTACAGCGACATCGGCCTGGTTAGACGTCTTCGGATCCATCGTCTAAGATGGCTAGGCCATGTAGAGCGAATGGACATCAACGCTCCGGCCCGAAGAGTCTTCGACTCCAACCACGAGGGATGACGCAGAAGAGGACGACCGCATTTAAGGTGGCGCGCACATGTGAAAGGGGACCTCAACCAACTTGGCGTGCGCCACTGGAAGCGGCTGGCCGAAGATCGGGCCGGCTGGAGAGGCTTGTTGGTTGAGGCTCTGGTTCACCCCGAACTGTAGCGCCATCAAAGTAAATAAGTAAGTAAGTAATATGCGGGCATCAACACCACCTAGAGATATAATTTGTTCCCTATCTGCCCTAAAGTTTTCAACTCTAGCTTCCGTTAAAAACGTTTTGTCCACGAAACCTCCTCTCCACGGTGCTAGCGAAGCCAAACAAACAATTTGTTGGGCACTATGGACGCAGCCACGTTGTGTTACCTAAAAAACCGCTTCCACCACAAAGTCATCGTGACAAATAGTCTGTCCACCCGACAGTAGAGATTTGGAATTTCAAAAACCAAAAAGGGATTGACAATCAACATATGTAGTTGCAGTTTCTTTCCATCAGACTTCATGTATACGAGTACTACCATGCCTCACTCTCACTCAACATGATTTGGTTTAATTTGTGCTGTTATGAACGCTCTTTATACTATAGCTTAGCCAGAAAGTAACCTTAAAAAGAGGGACACCCATTCGTACGTTGTAGAAGCCCTCAATCGGTGTCGTTCATAGGAAGGCCAACCCTAAAAACAAAACAATTCTGTTTTTTGAATTCTGTGTACCTATGCTCAGGATGTGTGACGACGTCGGAATTCGCGTGTCACTAAGTCCATGCTCGTTACGCAACAGTAGGAGACTTAAATTATGCACCAATACAGCACATGGAAACAGGTGCTACACCAACGGCCTATACGTTAAGGCCGTCAGCTTGGCAGGTGCAAGGATCCTGTAGCCGTTAAAACACATCAAAAGTCAGGCAATAGTCCAAGCCGTAGAATGAGTGAAACAAACAAAACCGGATAGAGAATCGTGACCATTTTCCCATAGGAATTAACACTTAACTTTATATCCTTCATAAATCTCGCCACCTATCAATAGCGCACGATCAAGTCTAACAAGGCGCAGATGCAAATGACTGTAAACTTTTCTAAGGACCGTGACAACTGTCAGCAACGTCAGTCAGCGATGGGTGCAAATGCACGTCGGTCACGGGGTTAAACGAAACAACAATACCACTAATCATAATTCCGTCTAGGCGACAAGCGAGCAACCGAGGCAGCGATTGAATACATTCGATAGTGTCAATCTGCCCGGCTTAGGATTAAATTGACCGTGCGTTTATGGGCTGGAATAAAGCATGTGGTTAGGCCTCCGTGTGTATATGCACATTTTGCTCGGCATAATACCAAGAGACAATTTATATAAATCCCACAATCAAACAATGCATTGTCCTTTTCGCTTTTCCTGCCCTGCTACAGCTAAATCCTGCAGATGACTGCGATGACGATGATGACGATGATGATGACATCTCTATTAGGGTGTTGCACAAAACAGAAACCCTCATACTGCGCTCACACCGCCCCGTTTTGATGTTTATCCGTTTCGAACATTATTACGATGGCATTACGACGGTGGCGCGATGCGCTAAACAAATAATTGTGTAATTGATCGTCAACACTATGCTGTCCTACCACCACCACCACCACCACTACCCTATCACACCGGTGGTACACCATCGTCGTCAGCCAACCAGCATCATTAAAATGAACCTAATCGACACTCACTACCCCTATGTATGTGCCGGCGAGTCCTAATCATAATTGATACTTCTGCGGAGGACGCAATCCTGTCATTCTGTTCTCTGTCATGTCCTTTTTCGATCGCGCACAGCAGATAAGTGCAAGCGTGCTGCTTACCCATAACGCGTATATGCAATCGAAAAAGGATTTAGCTTTGTCACTTTGGAATTATGCAAAGAACAACATCAACCACGTGGGGTTGTCGAAAGACACGAATCTAGTTAGCAGCTATCGAATAAAAAACAACAACGTAGCAAATTGGATTTGCGTACAGCAGCACAAAGCTGCCACCGAGGAGGGTTGACAATAATTAACAACATCGTAAGGCCAGCACCACAAAAAAAAGGGTTACCCTCAGAATCCTTCCGCCCGGGGTAACACGGCTACCAAGAACAAACCAAAAAAAAGACCGTTCCAACACGGATCAAGCCTATCAAATTTCGATTTGTTTTACTCTCTGTGCCCCGGGCGCATGCCACGCTCGCGACAAATTTCATTTAAAAAAAAAAACGCGCAGACACAATACCAGAAACAAAAAAACCAAATTGACAGTGTCAACGGGTAACAAATGGTTATAGGCAAGTAGTTTAGGTTTTGTTTTAAGGACTCACCGTTTTCCTTCTCGCTCCGGTCGTCCTTATCGGGGTACACGTCGTTCCAGTGCAGCAGGCTCTTCGACTCGGTATCAACCGATATCTCTTCGCCGACCGATATATCTCGGAGTGCTTCATACCATAGCTTTATATGAAAGTAAAACATAATCTTAGCTCCTTCGAGTGGGTTTAGTGCAAACCTACTTACGGATCCACCGGCTATGAAGTGTTGTAGATTAGCTTCTTTGGCATTGTTCGCAGAGCGAATTTTCCTTAATAGCATGTTAATGTCAGGGGTGGGCTCGAACCAGCCTTGAAAGTATTCACTGTCCACCTGGAATAGACCAACCAATAGATTGTTTATGAAAAATTGAGTTTTGAACAAATTAAATTCAAAAGAAGGACATATCGAAGGGGTATCCAGTGCCATCTATGTTCTGATAGCGTGCGCGATTGTGGTTCGGACATTTGATGTATGCCAGTATACCAGTTTACCAAAGTGGAATGCGTGCTACTTCGTACGATTTGAAAAAGTGTAACGAAGCAACATCTAACCAACTGACTGTATTGAAATATCTAGAAACAATAGCAAGATACTAAGATAGATACTAAATACCGTAAATTGATTTTTCCATTGGCGATTAAGGATGGCACATTTGACAAAGACGATATCGCTGTAGAATTCTCGGAATACATGTCTTAGAGCGACTGAATCATCGCGTCATGTTTTACATACCGACGACTTCAAGGAGACACAGAAAATACATAAACATAAGTCTAAAAGGGATGTCAAAGGACTAGCAAAGGCCTCGTAGGGGTAGCCTGCTAAAAAGCGAGAAGAGCCACCCCAGTCGAACATCTGGCGACTGTAGTAAGTCCCATCCCCACCTCCTCCGGTGCCACCAGGAGATTTCCTACAAAAATTGCAGACGGGGAAGGGCGAATGTCGAGCCTCCTGCGCCAAAAAACAGGATTGGGCTACGGTCTAGTAAGCCGTAACAGTAAAAAAACCACAAGCCTCGGATATAACGGACCGGATTAATGTTGACGACCCTTGCAAAAAACGAAAAAAGGACAATGATCTTGGACTCTGTACGTGGAATGTTAGATCCCGAACAACTTGCGGACGCCCTAGACCGCCATAAAGCGGACATAACCGGCATCCAGGAAATACGATGGAATGGACCGGGTATAAAGCTTGTGAAAACCTGCTACTACGGCGAACGCTATAGGGAGAGAGGACAACGATTGTTCGGATGCGGATTCGCTGTTCGAGGTGGACTAAGGCAAAAAGTTCTGAGCCTCCGGCATCTAAGCGAACGCCTCATAACAATCCGCATCAAGGCTACATTTTTTAACATCAGCCCCCATGGAAGACAAGGATGACTTCGCCAAAGATGAGCTCTACGATCTCCTAGACAGACCGTATGCCCAATATCCCAGCTATGACTTCAATGCTAAGCTGGGTAAGGAAAGCATCTTTGAACGAGTCATCGGCAAACATAGCCTACACGACACCACATCCGATAACGGACACAGGCTGATGGATCTTGCTACGAAAATCTCCTTCTAGCCAGTACGCGCTTCCCGCACCTCGATATACACAAAGGCACCTGGTGGGGTCTTTTGATTAATCGACCACCAACCAGATTGATCACACCGCGATCGACGTCAGACACTCCTCCACTATTCTTGATGTCCGAATTTTCCGAGGGGCTAACATCGACTCGGACCACTATCTTGTAGTAGCCAAGATGCGCCTACGGATTTAACGAACGTAGCGGAGTAGAGTAAGAATACAAAGTTATGACATCGGAAAGCTACTATCGCCAGAAACCGCTCGTGCTTTTACCGATCGCGTCTCCCTTAAACTCTCCAATACACCTCAACCCTCCGCGCCATGAATAGAACAGCAATGGAACCTTTGCAAACAAGCCCTGAAAAGCTCTGCATCCGAAGTTTTGGGCTTCAAGGCTCCACCACGAAGAAACACCTGGTTTGATGACGAATGCAGGAGGATTCACACAGCAATGCAGGGTGCATATAAGGCATCGCTGCATAAAGGAACAAGAGCAGCTCATGAGCTCTACGAGTTAAAAAGAAGGCAGGAGCATAAGCTTCTCAGGCAATAGAACAAATAGCATGAGAAGGGCGCGAGCTGTTACTGCGGGCATGACATTCGAAAGTTTTATCAACGCTAAAGCCAGAACGGAAGCCTGTACGGATGAGAACGGACACCTAGTAGTAGAATCGCAGTCGATGCTGAGAAAATGGGAAAACCACTTCTGCAGACTGTATAACGGCGATGTTAGTCAATATACCGCTGTCAGGCAGAATGATCCATTTCTAACCGACGAAGACCACAGAGAATTCCGTCCCCCTGACCTCGACGAAGTTAAGATTGCCATACTCAAGTCGAATAAAACTGCTAGCGCAGACGGATTGTCTGCTCCGCAGCATGAGCATGCACCAGCACATCTGTAAGATATGGTCAGAGGAAAGCATGCCCGTCAGACTATGCAGGATGACTTTGGTGAATGCTCGCTGCTCCATCCGAATCGGTGAACATCTTACCGATAGTTTTGATGTCAAAAAAGGATTTAGGCAGGGCGATGCGCTGTCGTATGATTCCTTCAACATCATATTGGAAATGATTGTGCAAAAACCACTGGCCAATACATGAGGCACAATCTATTTCAAATCCTCGCAACTCCTTGCATACGCCGAAGATATTGACATAATAGGTAGACCACAGCGAGATTTCAATGAGGCGTTTGCGAGTATTGAGATGACCTGGAATAACGACATCAGTTCGAACATCAAACGCAGAATCACTCTTGCCAATCGCTGTTTCTTTGGGCTCAGGAGGCAATTGAGTAATAGAGCCCTCTCCCGAACGACAAAGTTGGCTCTTTATAAGACCCGATCCTGCTGTACGGCGCAAAAGCATGGACACTATCAAAAGCGGATGACGCGGCCCTTGGTCGGTTCGAGAGAAAGATGTTGCGGGTGATTTTCGGGCCAATAAACGCAGACCTGGTATGGAGGAAAAGATTCAACCACGAACTTCACGGGCTGTGGAGCGACATGAGTCTAGTCGGGCGTCTACGGATTCAACGCCTAAGATGGATGGGCCATGTAGAGCGAATGGACACCACAGCTCCAGCCCGGGACGAAGAAGCAGAAGACGGCCGCACTAAGATGGCGGACCTCAGCCAACTGGGTGTGCGGCAATGGAAAAGGCTAGGAAAAGATCGTGCTAGTTGGAAGGGGCATGTTGGTTGAGGCCTAGGTTCATCCCGAACTGTAGCGCCCGTTAAGAAGAAAAAGAAGAAGATACGTCTAAAAGAGTGTGAAAGGTTCGGGTCGTTTTCATCTCGAAGGTTGGCAAGCGCGGGTAAGAATCCGCGAAGGATTTCAGACCCATTAGCCCCACATCCTTCGTCTTGAAAACCCGAATGCATTTTTGACAGCCACATCCGAGACACTCTAGTTTCAAAACGCCTACATCAAAAGCAAGTCCACTAAGACGGATCTGCACGATCGAAAAATCCATCTACTGCAAGCAATTAACCGTAGCTACTTTCTTAGATATAGGAAGAGCTTTTAGTAACGTCCATACTGAATCGATTCAAGAATCTCTCATCACAGCAGGTGTAGAGGGTTTTGTTAGTAGATGGATCATATCCATGCTCAAAACCAGAATCATTCAGGCCCAGAAGGGAGAACACCATTTTAGTCAAGACTGTAGATAGAGGCACATCCCAACGGGTGGTCATATCAATCCTGCTATGGCTCATGGTTATAGACAAAATCTTAAAAGAGTTTGAGAGAAACGGAATTAAGGCGGTCGCTTATGCAGAGGACGTGGTTATAATGATACAGCGGATGTTCTCCTCAGTAAATAGCGAAATCACAGAGAAGGTTCTGATTAAGTTTAGCGCCTGGGCCAGAGGATGTGGCCTTAGCGTAAATTCGAGTAAAACGGAACTGATGCTGTTTGCCACTAACAATCACACACTCTCTCTGTCTTCTGAGGCTAGATATCTAGGAGTTATCCTAGATCCAGAGCTCAATTAGAAGTTAACCATAGAACATCGCGTACAGAAAGCATGTGTCGCTTTCTACGCCTCCAGCAGAACTGTTGGCAAAAGGTGGAGACTCCGGCCCTAAATGGTACTGTGGATGTACATAGCCATTACACGCCTCATTCTCACCCACGGATCACTTGTATGGTGGCCTGCCTTAAGCAAAACATACAATATTACCAGTCCATAGGTCAGACGGCATTGGTGTATCAGGGGACCTTCGGTTCAGCCCCAACAAAGCACTCAACGTACTTCTAAACCTCCTCCCTTTTGATCTCCACATTAGATATAACATTGGGCTGAACAGAATACTAAGATTCTTATCCTCGTCTAGATGGTTCAGCTCGACGGGCTAAAAATTAATTGGGCACAATGGACTCTACTTAGTCTAGGTGAGCCTTGACTTTTCGTCAGTAGGGCACCCATTTACCTAACCTAACCTTAGGGCCGTGAAACCAGAAACCTCTGTTTGAAAAGACTTTCAGAGAGAAACTCAAAAAGCGTAAAGTGGCTATCAATATCGCCTAGCCTATCGCTAGCATTGCTCATGGCAGAAAATTTAGTCTTCGAATCAGTATCACAGTCGGTTATGTTCTATGCAGCACAAGTATGGGGATGTAAACAACGTGAGGACGTCGAGAAGTTACAACGTTATTTCATCAAGAGGATCTTCAGGCTCCCCCACACCACGCCTACATGATCATGTTAAGACTCTAAAACTGCAAGTGGGCTACATTCTTAAGGTTTTTAAGCTAGAGGGACAACAGGCTCCCAAAGAAAGCGGCGAAAAATTAGAACTGGGTGGTACGCGGAGTGGTTGTAGCTGGTGCAAAGATGAGGTGTGGAACTGAGTAATGAGGATACGAATTGGATAACTAATAATTGAGTATATTAAGGACGAGGTCATGATGGAATTGAATGAGGATGCAAGAGGGTCTCCACACCGAACGACATACAGTCAATTTGACTACAACCTGCGTAGCAATAATTACTTCAAGGACAAAATAAGCATCCGTGAGATTGCAATGATATTCAAACCTCGTGGGGAGCTCCTAAAGCTAAGCTTGGCAGACGGCAACGCCATGCTAAATGATTTTCTGAGTTTGTTTTGTGTAAATTTTATACAAGGAATAAAAGTCTAATCTAATCTAAATCTAAAAATCATAGATGTATCGCATCTTGTAGCGCAAATAAAGTCAGACAATTCGGGTTTTGGTCTTCAAAACCGTACGGTCATAGTAAACTACTGGACCTGTTACCTACGGACCAAACACAACCTAAACAAGTCCGCCGAAGTCCACTTCCCATCCAGATTGGTATGGAAAATAGATTGCACTTCGCGGACCATCCGGGTAGCTTTTTTTACCGATGCTCAAAAATAGAGTGCGGAGTTGGCTGTGGTATTTTCTCAGCAGAACTGAATATCTCCAAATCATTTCGACTCCCTGACTCCACTAGTATGTTCCAAGCAAGTAGAAGTACTAGCGATTAAGGAGGTTAGCAGGATACTCACCCGTTACCAAGACAGACGTTGCCAGTTGTACTGACAGACAGTCAGCTATCAAAGGTTTCGATTTATACACCGAAACTACCAAACTAGTCGCACAGTGTAAAGACGAAATCGCTTGGATAGGCGAATATTTCAACATCACCCTCTTCTGGGTTGCTGGCTAAGGCAATATAGAGGGAGACGAAAAAGCTGATGTGCTGGCAAGATATGGCCTCTCTACAGGGTGCGATATTTCAACATTGAATAACTCAAACCTCTGTAGTCGATATTCTCTACCATTTATTTCAAACCAGTTTTTGAACACAATCTCGATCAAATTATCTTCCCCATTCGGTTCGCAAAAAGCATCTCTTTTTCGGACATTCTGCATAACATTGCCCAGCATTTCGGGCGTTATAGCAGCTATTTCGGCTCGTATGTTACCTTTGAGTTCATCAGTGGTCCTCAGCTTCTTCTGCTTCTTAGTGGGCGCTACAGTTCGGGGTGAACCTGGGCCTCAACCAACATGCCCCTCCATCTAGCACGATCTTTCGCTAGCCTTTTCCATTGCCGCACACCCAGTTGGCTGAGGTCCCCTTCCACCTGTGTGCGCCATCTTAAGGGCGGCCGTCCTCTGCTTCTTCGTCCCTCGGGGTCGGATTCAAAGACTCTCCGGGCTGGAGCTGTGGTGTCCATTCGCTCTACATGGCCCAGCCATCTTAGGCGTTGAATCCGTATACGCCTGACTAGGCTCATGTCGCTGTACAGACCGTAAAGTTCGTGGTTGAATCTTCGCCTCCATCCCCCGTCTGCGTTTATAGGCCCGAAAATCACGCGCAAAATCTTTCTCTCGAACCGACCAAGGGCCTCTTCATCCGCTTCTGATAGTGTCCATGCTTCTGCGCCGTACAACAGGACCGGGATGATAAGGGTCTTATATAGAGTCAACTTTGTCGTTCGGGAGAGGGCTCTATTGCTCAGTTGCCTCCTGAGCCCAAAGTAACAGCGATTGGCAAGAGTGATTCTGCGTTTGATTTCGGAACTGATGTCGTTGTTCCAGGTCACTGCGGAGCCAAGGCAGACGAAGTCCTTAACTACCTCGAACTTATATCTGCCTATACAAACGTTCTGGCCGATACGTCGGTGTTGAGCGTCCTTTTTTGATGACAGCATATATTTAGTTTTGCCCTCGCTTACCGCCAAACCAATTTTCGCCGCCTCCATCTCAATACTCGCAAACGCCTCATTGACATCTCGCTGTGATCTACCTATTATGTCAATATCGTCGGCGTATGCAAGGAGTTGCGAGGATTTGAAATAGATTGTGCCTCATGTATTGGCCAGTGATTTTTGCACAATCATTTCCAAATTGGCGCAATCAGAGGGGTCTCCTTCCTTGTGGATCGGGCATACGATGCTGAGACTCCATTCCTCGGGCATGCTTTCCTCTAACCATATCTTACGGATGAGCTGGTGCATGCTCCCAACCAGGTCATCCCCAGCTGCCTTGAAGAGCTCAGCATACAGTCCGTCTGCGCCAGCAGCTTTATTCGACTTGAGCTTCGATATGGCAATCTTAACTTCGTCGAGGTCAGGGGGACAGAATTCTCTGCGGTCTCCGTCGGTTAGAAATGGATCATTCTGCCTGACAGCGGTATATTGACTAACATCGCCGTTATACAGTCTGCAGAAGTGGTTTTTCCATATTCTCAGCATCGACTGCGGTCCTACTACTAGGTGTCCGTTCTCATCCCTGCAGGCTTCCGTTCTGGCTTTATAACCCTGACATGTTCGCTTTATCTGTTGATAAAACTTTCGAACGTCACGCCTGGAGTAACACCTCTCCAAATCCTCAATCGCGCGCTTCTCGTGCTCTTTCTTCTTTCTTCTGAGAAGCTTATGCTCCTCCCTATTTTTTAACTCGTAGAGCTCACGAGCTGCTCTTGTTCCTCTATGCAGCGAGGCCTTTTATGCATCCTGCTTCGCTGTATGAATCCTCCTGCACTCATCATCGAACCAGGTATTTCTTCGTGGTCGAGCCTTGAAACCCAAAACTTCGGATGCAGAGCTTTTCAGGGCTTGTTCGCAAAGGCTCCACTGCTGTCCTATTGATAGCGTGGAGGATTGAGGTGTATTGGAGAGCTTAAGGGAGACGCGATCGGTAAAAGCTTGCTGGCCATAAATAACCCCAAAGAAAAAAGTCAGGTACAGTTAAATCCGGAGAACGAGGAGGTCCTTCTAATCACCATTTTCGACTCAACGTGTCCCGGGAACTCGCGCTTCAAAAACTTCATCGTAGCGCTTGCGATGTGCGCCGTCTTGTTGTAAATAGAAGTTTGTCAGATCTTTTTCACGCATTTCCGGACACACCAGGTGCGCCAACATCCAACGATATCGTGTGCTGTCGACGGTTTCTCCAACTTTAAAAGAAAAGTGGTCCGATGATAGTTTCTGAGCACACTCTCGCCCAAATAGTGGTTTTTTTATCGTGCAGTGGTGTTTCGTGAATCACGAACTCACAAATTCGATAGTTTTGTTTATTTACTCCGCAAGAGAGGGTAAATGAGCTTCATCCGTCAACAAAATGTAGTCCCAAAAATCAGGCTCCGCATCGATCATTCTTGCGATAGTATTTCCATATTGCAAGCGACGAGGCTTGTCCTTCGGCAACAAGCTTTGAGTAAGTTGCACTTTGTATGGGAAGATAAGGAGATCTTGCTTCATAATCCTCCTTAAAGTCGTTCCACTCACATTTAGCTGGTGAGATCTGCGGCGATACGACCTATTTGGATTATCGCCAACACCCTCCCATACCGCTTCAACGACTGGGACCCTGGCGAGGCGCTACAGACCCATACTCAAAAAAAATTCTTCACCAAAGTACGAATCGTGTTGTCTGAAGGCGACGAATTTCTCCCATAATTCTTACGATAAGCACGCACTGTTTTCACTATTGAACGATTGCTTTCAATGTAAAGCGCTATAGTTACAGCGCCTTTTATCGGTATGTATTGACTCATAGCTAAAATGGTGCCGAATGACGTTTCAGTATCCTGCACATTTGTCAAAATCGGCTGAAAAAGGTCAGAGTTACTCAATGTTGAAATACCGGAGGTCTAGATGGCGCACCGTTTACAACATAAAAGGAACTCACGACCTAAGTAACAGAACTCGACAGGAGGTTGTCAATACCGGTCATTGGCCTGTCGGCACTCATGCTGCCATATTAGCCATCCTATTTAACACACACTGCCGAAGTGGCAAGAACCTGCTTGAAAATGAATCCCTTAACCATTTCCTATGCGAATGCCCGGCTCTAGCTAGAATCAAACAGCGCACACTCGGTAAAGCCTTCTTTAGCGACCTATCAGAGTTCAGTAACATAGGATTCCGCAACATCACACGATTTCTCAACTCCACAGGGTGGATTTGAAGCACAAATTGACACACAAGGTCACTTGAGTGGCGGCATCAAAACGGCTCACACCCACTAATTGGGCCTTGGTCTCTGAAATCAGGCGGCCACCTACCTACCCAGAAGAGTGTTTAGTGAGCGAAAGGATAGCCGTTTTTAGTGTGGATAATTGCGATTTGGTTCGCCTCCACAGCAATAACTGTTACTAAACTTATACCATGCGCTGTCGAGATATCATCTAACGCGCCCCGAATATACATTTGTATACCTATGGTGTAATCTGTTCTGTCAAATGCGAACCTGATCATCCACCGGTTACCTTAAGGTATGCCATGCCGATGGATTTATTGCCTTGATAGGCACGTGATATCTTAGAAGATTGCCTATTGCTAACGGAGATAAGATTAATACATACAAGTATGCCTAAAAACGTTGACGAGGATCGTACCTTTGTTTTATTGGCGCTAATTACGATGTACTTACACGTAATTGCATTCAGCTAAAAGAAACGAAATCTACTGATAACATCTTCCACATTTTGAAATTGTTCCACGCAATGATATGCGATAAGTTTTCGTAACCAGGTTGGCAATAATGCTGACATCGCTAGTTCTGATGCCTCAGAGTGTAAGAGAGAATATTTGGTAAGCAAACTTTGATTGGCAGGTCATTATAGCCTTTAGCCGTACCAAACCTAATCATCCTGTCGACTTACTTCAAAACAACGTGGGTGGAGACCAATCCTATGAAATAGGGATATGTCAAGCCCCAAATCAGACAACTGACGGCTGAATGA
Source organism: Eumerus sabulonum (assembly GCA_951905685.1). Classification (NCBI taxonomy): domain Eukaryota; kingdom Metazoa; phylum Arthropoda; class Insecta; order Diptera; family Syrphidae; genus Eumerus; species Eumerus sabulonum. The sequence goes on along the minus strand of OX645063.1, from coordinate 106,268,273 downwards.
AAATCATTCCAAAACCTCATCGATAAATTGGCCATCATAAACGTGAAAGCTTTCTGGAGGAACAACTTGTAACAATCCAAATCCTCTTCTACTCGACTTTATTTATATATCAACTCCTCCATAGAAGCACGGTTGCATTATGGAACCAATTTGCGCTTCTTACAAAATTAAGAAGATCAGTTATCCTTAACCGTTGCGTAGTTCCTTGTCTGGCGAGCATGTCAGCTCTTTAATATCCTTAAACGTAGCTGTGCCCTGGTACCCATGTCCCGGTGTATGCTAAACTGCTCATCCACCTCGTTAAGAGATAGGCAGCAGTCAAGGCTTGCCTGGCTTGTGTTAAGACTCCAGCAAAAGCAGCTTGACTGTCAATGAAGATTCGAATATCTGTGACAGATCTCACGTTCCACCTAACCCAAGACAAGATTTCCTTTATTGCTAGCAGCTCCGCCTCGAATGCACTGCAATAGTCTGGTAGTTTTAAAGCCTGACTTAGTTTTAATTGTTTGTAAGACTCCTCTACCCAGCACGTCCTTGGTTTTTGGCCCATCTGTGTAAAAGTATACGCAAGACCTGCAGGGTCGCGCTTGTTATTTATAACTTTTTCTCAAAGACTGTTGTGAGCTTGAAGTAGTCGAAGTTCTCTGCCAAAGTTGTCCTATCGTTTAGGATAGAAGCGGGGCCGGTTAACGTTGATCCGGCCTTTAATATAGCAGCGTGTACATAGCTAACTGCTTACTGTGGATATCGAGTAGGATTAGGTTGAGTAGCGTGTTGATCGCCGCCGATGGAGTAGACCTTAGAGCCCCGGTGATGTGATATGTTGTTTTGTCTAGTGCGGTCCATCAAACTAAAACACGGGACAGTAGAATAGGTCTTACGACTGTGATGTACATTTTGGGGCTGAAGCCCAATTTTTTTCCTAAGGCGCTCTTGCAAATATTGAGAGCTTTGGTTGCCTTCCTTGTTCGTTCAGTCGTATTTTCTTTCCAGGCTAATTTCCTGTTCAGTATGAAGCCAAGATATTTGGCACTAGAGGAATAGGTTAGCCTTGTACCGAGTAGAGTGATTGGATACCTGTCCGGGATCTTGTGCTTTCTAGTGAAGAGCACAAGTTCCGTTTTCTGGGGGTTTATACCGAGTCCATTGTTTTGTGCCCACCTGCAAAACATGGAGAATGCCGCACGCATGTGGTCATTCCGCGTAGGCAGGTATTTGCCTGAAATGGCAGTAGCTACATCACCAGCGTAGGCAGTACCATCGAGGCCTTCTTTCTCCAGTTTAGTTAGTACATACATATGTAGTTCGTTTGCGACCTCGTTCCAGAGAAGAGAAGAAAGGACCCACACTTGTGGAGTGCCCTTGAAAACTCCACCATTCTATAACCATGACCTGTAATTAATTACAGACGATGAAAAGTGGATTAAGCTCGAACATTTTCAACAAGCGATCTTGGTTAAACGCTGGTGATCCTCCGCAGATAACTTCAAACTCTGGTATGAGGACAAACAAACTGATGCTTAGTGTTATTGTTGACCGAATTGGAGGGCAATTGTCTATTATGAGCTGCAACAACCTAACGAAACAGTCAATTCGGGCCTCTGTTGTGCATAAGTCGACTAGTACACTAGTACACCGACCAGTATTGACCAGCAGAAAAGGAGTTGTGTTGTATCATGACAATATTAGGCTACATACATACATATATGATGTCTCGGAACAAATTGGCGGAACTTGGTTGGGAAGTGTCGAAGCTTTCGCCGTATAGGCCGGATTGTGTACCCAGCGCTCTTGGTAAAAAAAACGCTCTTGATGGCAACAAAATTGGCCGTCTGAACATTCGTTGACCAAGTTTCTCGTCCATAAACCACTGAAGTTCTCCACCAATGGGTATAGCAATTGAAGTGTAACCAATTTCAGGTCAATGTATCTTGAGATCGGAATGCTACATGTTCCTCAGAGTTTATTCGGCATTCAATTGTCAAACGCAAGTTACAAGCAACGTCAACTGACGCTATAGACTTGCAAATGAAACATGATTCAGTCATCGCGAATTGTATCTTCATCTATCGGACCACAAAGTAATATTGGGATACCAGCAGAATGAATGAAAAATACAGCGATGGACGTTAACCTTGGTCGCAAGCTTAACTGGAACTCCAACATTAAAAACACAACTTACAAAGGCGACTAAGGCCTTGTGGGCTTGTCGACATACTTACGGTAAAATCCGAGGATTGAAACATAAGGTAATCCACTGGCTATATGTATACTGCGATAGTAAGACTTACCATCCCATACGCGTCCACGGTATGGTGGGCAAAAGTTGAACAAAAAACGATAATCCTTAAACTTCAACGCCTTAAGAGACAAGCATGTCTCGGCATTACAAGCGCTATGCCAACCTGCCATATGGCAGCTCAAGAAGCACTGATTGCACTTACTCCACTGCACCTTTTTGCATGTGCATTACCTAGTGCAATCAGAATTTTTCGCTCGGAAATAGGCCTACCACATGTCACATGTCCATCTTGCAACATCTTCCTGAGCTGGATATGATTACCACGCTTTCGGACGCATTACCATACACCTTCATTTTTGACAAGAGATTTGAGATATCGATCCCAAACCACACAGCTTGGGAAACCAATAGTCTCATGCTCAACATCAAAGGCTCTAGGTGGTACACTGATGGCTCCAAGATGGTTTCTGGCGTTGGTGCCAATGGGAAGATTTCGAAGGCTCTAGGGATGAGTCCTAGTATCTTCCAAGCAGAATTATATGGCATTCTGACATGCGTCAATATAAACTAAGAGAATGACATGGGAGCAGTAACCATCAATATACTCTCTCATAGCCAAACAGAGCTTAGAGCGCTGAGTTCGTATAGCATGAACTCAAGATCCGTTAAGCAATGCCATGATGCCCAACAAGACATTGCGAAAAGAAACAAGGTCAAACTCTGGTGTGTGCCAGTGCATAAAGGTATTAGGGGCTATGAAATCGCCGATCAACTAGCTAGGAAAGGTACATACGTGCCGAACCTTTCTGCGGCATTCCGAAGTCTAAGATTCATTTTTTTCTCAGACAAGTGGGACAAATCGCAACACCTGTCCTTTTAAAACAGCATTCTAGGACTTGCCAATAGATAAGATTTATACGACCCCTCCCTGAACAGTCTATTTATACTTTATAGAGTAGATATTAGAAGACTGGTCAGCTATCTTATGGAACACTGTGGTCTGAGATATCATCTCAACAAAATTAACCCCTTGTCTGAAACCGAATGTCGACTCTGTCTTGAGGACGAAGAAACTGTAGGGCACATACTATGTGAGTGTGTTGCTCTTTGTCATCTTAGGAAACTATGTGAAATTAAGACTCCTAATGGGATCATCTCAGCTCCTACGAGAGACACTTCATTAAGGAAGTGGAGTAGCTCCTCGTCTAATCAGTAGATCTATAAAGGTCGCGGTGCCTCATGCTATTAATTAGCACTAGCTCCTTATTAAAACAAAAAAAAAAAAAAATTGCATTTTACGATGTAAGCTGATGGTCAAGCCTTTCAAAATACAAAAGGCTTAATACCTTACAGTTGCTCGGAAAGCAATGCGGCTCTTAAGAAACGGTTTGTGCACTGATGAGACGGTGTCCGTGGAGCAATTCGTAAACAATCACAGCGATCAAGTTTATTTGTCTGTATGCTCTGCTATAAATTAGGATCATTTACGGGAATTAACATTACATGGTGGCGTTATAGCCCGTAAAGGACCAGAGCCAAGCTTCTCTCAACCACCTATGTGGTGTCTGTGCCACGGTGCCCTTAACGGGCAGTTCTTCTTTCTTCTTCTGTGATGGCGTTACAGCCCTTGAAGGATCAGAGCCATGCTTCTCTCAATCACCCATGTTGCGTATGATTTATTTTTCACATAAGAAGGTGAAAGGGACCTACAGTTGCATGCCGACTCCGAACGGCGTGAGTCGAGAAGCTTTTTCATGGCAATTATACCACGGGGGGTTTTGCCAGTACCCCGCCGAGGAGGAACGCCTCGAAATAAACATTCGATGACGATGGTGTTATCGGGATCCGAACTCGCTCATCGTGCGTCAGAGTCCAACACACTAACCACTGCACCACGACGCCCATAGTTTCCAAAAATCAGCGTTCATTATAGTCTGTGTCAGAGTAACTGAGACTGAACACAGTCCACTCGTTTTTGTGCCGGCGAGAGTAAAAATAACGTCGAAGCTTATCAAAAAGTTGTGTTGGAAGGTTGTGTCAAAGCATGCGTAGCCAAACATTTCAAAAACCGACGCTGGATTTTTGCGCAGGACTTGGCGGCAATGAACCCAGGTCAATTCGTGACATTATTTCAACGGTAAATTGACTTTCGTCTTCAGTCAAAAACCCGGTGGACTTCACCATTTGGGTCATTTTGGAGAGCAATGTTAACACGTGCACCAGTCCGCGAAAGGAATAAAATTTCGCAGAAAGGCGTCCGACACTCATGCAATGCGTTTACCGACAGATTGGACACTGTGATTCAGACGGACCTACCGGCCCCCAAGAGGCAACTTATTTCCTAGCGAATCGAAAGTTGACACAATTATGGAATACATAGATTTGCTGACAGTAATATTTCATTTACACAAATGTAAAAATGAATAAAATAAAAAGTTGATTAATTACATGCACCGAAGTACGGCAGGCAAACAAGGCATCAAGCTCTAAAGGACATTCCTAACAACATCATATCACTTCATCCGAAAACCCATCCCTTACCGTTGATCATTAATAATTTCTGCTACCGTTAACCGAACATGGAACGTGGTAGCACATGAATGAAAGTATTTGTCCTTCCTGCGAAACATCCATCCTTACACATGCACACATAAAAGGATAATCAAAATTGATTCCTCAAAGAATGAAAGAGAAAAAACCTGATTTTATCCTTGCTTAAGCACATTGTCAGGATGTGTGACTGCGCCGTGTAGAAAACAACTCAAGCAGCACAACAAATCATAAAGTAATCATCATTATCCTTACAAATAACATACACCTACATCGAGGACAATACGATAGAGCGAAATCTTCTTCGTTTATGCCAAAAAAACAAGGAAGCGGCCGAAGAACAGAGGACAAACTGCAAAGGAGTAGGAGTAGGACTAACGACATAGGTTTTGCCAATTTACACTTCTTTTGTTCGATGTCACGCATTCTGGTATCTCCCACAAAGGACACGGAGACAATTCTTAATTCTTATGAAGCCAAGTGACAATTCGTTTGGTCCAGAAGGATGAAGGACGAATCCTCAAGAGATTGAAACGTGTCTCTGACAAGGTAGTGGGTTCGCCAGAGAGAAAAAAAAAAATAAAAAATCACAGAAAAGTAAACGAAAAACCACCACAACGTACTCGCTTTGAAGTGCAATCCTTGGGCTATCAAAGTGCTAAATGAGCAACAAAACAGGACAATTTCAGTTGGGTGCGCAAACTCGCACAGCAAACCTACTCCAGATGATTTGGAGTGGAATAACGACTGGAAATTACATTCATACATTAATGTGAGTGGGGGGTTGCACGGTAACGGCGGCACAGGGGTCTTATCTCGTAAGTCATACGGAAAAACGACATTTTAATTGAGTGGCTCTTGATTCTAACGAATGTGGGTTGCACTCGGCTCTTTGGATTCGTGGATGGTTCGCATGGTGGGCTGTTCATTTTCATTTTCTTTAAATATTCAATTCAACCTCTAATGACTTTAGACTTTTTTTTGTGTTCCTACTAATGATTTGCACAAGTCAAGTGGGGGTGGTGGTGGTGGTGGTTAGGACAAGTCACTCGTATTGTACCCGTATTTGGAAACAGAGAGAGAGTTGCACGCGACCAACTTCGATTGGCTAACAAAGGTAGTCCATACGAGTGTCTTTTTTTTGCATGATTTACCTGAAGTGGACGCTTGGCCTGATGATTGGATTGGAGCAGATCGACAGCGCGTCTGAAAACGAATTAATTACAGCTGCCCGCTGCGAGTGTTGAAAATGAAACCGCAAACGTTAGCAAAACATCTGTCACGAGCACATCACACATATCGTACAAATGACGATTTCTATTCGGAAATTGGATTCCGAATCTAGAGCGAACTACGATTGACAACAACTAGATCATCTCTAATCCTTAGCCATTGTCATCCAGATCGCATTCAATTTTCTCGCCTCCTGGTCTGTTGAATATGATGCGAGACTGACAAGCCCGGGACACGTACACAGATCTCTTCTAAATCCAACCGGGCGTGTTATTGATCAGGACGAAAAAAAAAAAAATAAAATAAAAACGAGAAATAGAACAGAAAAAAAAAAAAAAAAAACTCCTTCCGTGGAGTACTTAAGTCGTAACAGACCGATCTTGCCAATTGAGATGTCAACATTAAGAAAAATATTTGTCTACCTGCTGTAAGCGGCCCTTATTCACACCTTTTCTACTCCATGACATGCGGATGAATGTATCTAATCTGATCGAGAGACGATGGAAAAACACACACACACTCGACATGACACAGGGGTGTGCTCCTATTATCTATGGTAAACGTACCCCATGCCACTGGGCTTTAGACGCCTATATCTTTTCTATTTTGATTTTACCGGGACGAGGTAGTACAAGAGTGCCTTAATTGAAATTACTACCGTCACCGATTTTCAACCGAATTTAAGTCTCATTTAGGGGGCACTTTGTGGATTTACGCTTGTTTGCTTTCTGGTCGACATTTCGAAAATTAGCCTGCAATTCCAGACAGAGGATTATCGTCGATCGTTGCTGTCTGTTAACGACGACAAAGGGGTCTCCCTTTTTGTGACAACTTCCTACTTCCTTCCGACTTTTCCCTACGGATGATTGACAATCGAGCGTCGGATTTTAATCAAATATTTTCCCAATCACTTAATTTTTGGGTGCGAATTGGTTCGTTTTTACCCCAAAAAATATGTACAATCGTGTCCGTACCATACGGCCGTAGTAGCATTTGATGGGATTAAGTTACAGCGTTGATTAGACGGTTGTTGTTTCGCTATATTTTCGCATGAAATTCGAGATGATTTTCCCAAAATTGCGAAAGGATTATTGATTGAAAAAAAAATGCAGAAAAAAAAAAAAAAATGTTACTAACCTCCCAGGCCAGTTTTTTATCCGCGGGTTTAATGCATAACATCATCGTAAACGGTCCAAATCGGGTACCTCTTCGAAGCAGAATTTTCGCAAAAACACCATTTTCTCGTATGTCCAATTGACAAAGGGATTCCGGCTGATGCAGATGAGGCATCATCGGCAAGTATCGTTCATTCAATGCCTTAGTGTACAATTGCTCGATGGAACTCATGGCCATACCTTGTGCGGCCAAGTAACGTGGATAGTCCGGTAAATTTTGATCGTCTGCCTGCTGACTTAGACTATGCGGATTATGGCGATTTATCGGCTCAAACTCATCCCCGCTGCTCCCTGAAAAAGCGTAAAGAAATTTGAATATAATCAGATTGCAGAAATGTATCCATGGGTATTTGGATGTTTTGCAAAATACCGAAAGATAGTAACCGCCGTTTGCATTTGTCGTAGATAATGGAATTGTGACAGTGAATCAAGCTCTGACGATAGTATCGAGCTTTCTGTCAATTTCCATGTTTTTTTGTTTTTTCTTCTTTCTGCCCACTCCGCACTGTCCTATCGTGTAGCCCGCCCGCCCATGTATTTAGTTAGTCGTTTAATCGATTCACGTCACGTGGAAGAGATACAATAATATGATTGCAGCGTAAATGGGATTGACACTGTCGAATTGCTATCATCCATGCGTTATCTATCGGTTTTTTTTGTTAATATTGTCGGATGGATAAGTATCGCAATATTTTCGTCGTCTATGGCACTGGACGAACTTTGACGGAAAGAAGAGTATTTACATTCAAATAATGAAATATTTACTCTCGGTGCGGGCGCGATTCTAACATTTTACAGAACGACAATGGCGGCGACGACGGCGATAAAGGCGGCGGCGGCGGCTGCACTTTGCATGGATAAAGATCATGTTTACATTTAAGGTGCGAGAAACACGAGTATCTGACAATTATCTTGCGGTATTTGGTGAGGACATTCAAGGCGGTTTTTCACCTTTCCGGTGCGATTTATAGATGCAATTTCGTCTCAAGGACTTGCGGATTGTATTCGACCGCAAAGACGATGAAAGGAAGGACCTCTTATCGGGTTTCTTCTTTCATTTTTTTTTTTGTGTTTTTGCTTTCAAACAATGTTGATTGCTCATCACAACAATAACAATACGATGATCGTTATCTCGTGATAAGGATGTGTACATATTCGGTCGAATAACAGACAGGATTCTCAAGCATCATATTTCGGTTTCACTTCCATTGATGGTATGAAGGAAAAGAATAAAACAAATTGAGATTTGTATACCGATGAATAGGTGCAGGTGCAAGGGCATGGTAATGAGCTAGTTAAAGGTACATAATATCCGGGTGTAGTGTGTTAAGTCTTTCGTGAAATATTTCATGTATGGCTCCAAACAAAGAAGAAACTCATCAGAAAAGTGATAAAGGGACAGTCATTCTCCTTGATAAAAGTACTATTGAGTAGCTCAAAATTCTTCCTTCTTTTGGTGGCGTTACAGCTCAAGAAGGACCAAGCCAAGCCGAGGAGGAACGTCGCGGAATAAACATTCTATGGCATTGGTGTTATCGGGATCCGAACTCGCTCATCGTGCTTCAGAATCCAAAACGCACTAACCACTGCGCCACGGCGCCCTCGTAGCTCAAAATTACGCTGCCTATTTATGAGACACTCATTGTCCTAACCTAGCCTAATAAAGAGGCAAAATTTTAGGACAAATTTAGTGAAAACATTTTTGAATATTTATAGTAAGGGGTGTCCAGTGGAATATGTTCAAGTTTGAAATAAAATAAATAAAAAACTTGTTGCGGATTTTAAATGACGCCCGTTTCTCCCCAGGAGCTCTTGCAGCCGGACTCTCACTTCTGCAATAACGCGTTAACTGAGGGCTGGTTCAATGGCGCAGTTTCGCAGTGAATATTCTCTTACAGGGCCTGAATTGTATCCCCACAAGAAAAAGTCGCTTGGGGTGAGGTTCAAGAGGGAGGTGTCCAGGATATGCCTCCATACTTGCTGATCAGCCGTGTGTAGTGTGGCGCCGTCTTGCTGAAACAGCGTTCTGTTGTCGTACAGAAACTCTTGGCAACAGAAATCCTTCGATCATTCGGCAATACACTTTAGCAGTGACGGTCCCTTCTTCTTCTTTGATGGCGTTACAGACCACGAAGGACCAGAGCCAAGCTTCCCTTCAATCACCCATGTTGCGTGTGATTCTATTTTTCACACAGGTGAAAGGGACCTACAGTTTAATGCCGATTCCGAACGGCGTGAGTCGAGAAGCTTTTTCTAGGCAAGTTATACTACGGGGGGTTTTGCCAGTACATTCGATGGCGTTGGTGTTATCGGGATCCGAACTCGCTCATCGTGCGTCAGAGTCCAACACAATAACTACTGCGCCACACAACGGTCCCTTGTTGGTTAAAAAATTAAGGGGCAGAATTAAGGGCCAATTATCTCTCGGGCAGAAATGGCACACCATATCGTCGTTTTGGGGCAATTCAAACGTTTTTAATAGGGTTCTCTAGGGTTGTTTGGGCACCAGTAACGCAAGTTCAATTTATTTACGTAGTCGTCTATATGAAAATGTGCTCCATCATTAAACAATATGTTGCCAAGCATTCGTGCTGTTGGAAAACGATCGAGCATTGTTCTTGCGAAGGCTTCTCAGAAAGGATGGTGAGACCTTTGATTTGAATTTTGTGCGGATGGGATACCGTTTTTTTTTTTTTTTCAAAATAACGTGCACAGTTGATTTATTCATTCCCGTAGCGGCGGCAATCTGTCTTATGAATTTACACGGATTTTGCATAATTTCGAATTTGAGCGACATGTTCCGGCTTTGCTGCTGATGTTGATGGTCCCAATGGAGTGGAGCCTTTGTACCTATGACCAGATAAGTTGCGTCCTCAGACCGTCACCCAGTCTGCGTAAGTTGAAGTGAGTACAAAAATTGCGACACAGACGAACCAACGATTCACCCATTTTCAAATACATACATATCTATTGCTCAACCTCGAATGCGCGGTGTGCTCCCGACCAATTACTCTTCGCAATTAATAAATTCGCAAGAAAAGCGCATCGAATGAGGCTTCCCGCACTTACAACACCCCGCTGGTTTCGGAACATTCGAAAGTTGAACATTTCCCGCTCGAATATAACGGTAAGAATGGGTACAAGAATTTAACCAGAACTTGTATGCATAAGTCAGCGATAAATACGGCTTAGTTGGTAACGATGGTAACGATTCACTGACAGGTCTACCAGGATTGGTAAATGGTTTACATAAATCCCGACCAAGTTTAAAAAAAAGAAAGTTCATTCTGACCGCCATTTTGCTTAACCAACACTTTTTTTTACATAGAAATAACGGCATATATTTTTAGTTTGAACATCGAGGTCACGATTTTTACTGGCTTTAGGCATAAAAAATCTAAGGGCAACTTAAACCATTAGTATTGGAAGAGTACCCTCGAACACGTAGAAAATAGTGGTTTTCGATTTTTCGTACTTTGTATTCATCATATGCCGACAATTTAGGCTTAGACAGCGAAATCGAAGCCTGTGAGCTTTGATGGGTTCATTTCGGAAAATTTCGTGGACCTCGCCAAGGTCCAAAAAGTAAAATCAATCAATGGAACTTAGTGGAGGAAATAGGCAGAAGAGTTTTCATATTGTCATTGTTCATAGTTCATATCATTATTCAACGATGCAAAATCGACTGGCGACGAGCAGGGCAAAGTAAAGACTAAAGGCATATTCGCGAAAATTCACAGTCGGGGCTTAGAATCCATCAGGCCGTTGACCTAACTATTGATTGGTCCTTGAGAACTAAAAGATACGGATATAATCGAAAATGAGAGGATTTTAGAATGGCTCGTAAAAGAGAAGTTGGCATAAGAGCCCATGAAGCCATGGAAAAAGGCCTAGGTCAATGTTTGATAATAATAATCATTCGAAAACGAGTCGGTAGCCTAGCATATGAGTTTGCCTTTAACGCACTTATTCACCAAGTAAAGTAAACACGTAAGTTTCAACTGAAAGTAATTACAAAAAAAAATCTAAACTGGATAGCATTAGAGGAATGAAGTCTGGACCTAAACCATTGCTCTCAACGACTTCAACAAGAAGAATTGTTCGAGCAAGACGATAACGTGCCTGTTAGCATAGAAACTGTGGGAAGAGTCCTTAGAAAAGCTGGCTTAAAACGGCGAGCGAAAGTAAAGAAGCCATATCTAATAGCTTGTCATAGGAAACTTTGCCGCAATTTAGCAAACAGGTACAAGGCATTCACCGAAGAAGACTGGAAAAAAGTCATATACTCCGACGATATGAAAATGAATCGTTTCGGGTCAGATGGTAGAGAATGGACTTGGAAAAGACCAGGCGACCGGCTCAGAAGTCATATGGTAAAAGAGATTCTGAAGTCTGGCGGGGGTAGCCTAATGCTCTGGAGTTGTATGACCAGTCAAGGAGTTGGATTTTGTCAGATGTTTATTGGAAGAATGACGGCATAGGGCTATATTTCTATTTTAGACAATAGTTTATATGAGAGTAGTCCTCCCACCCAGCATCGAAGAAGTCGGCACAGCAATTCAGAAGCTGAAGAACAACAAGGCCGCAGCCTCAGATGGCTTTCCATCAGAGCTCTTCCAGGCTGGCGGCGATGTTCTGGTAGGGAGCATGCACCAGATCATCTGCAGAATTCGGGAAAATGAAAGCATGCCCGACGACTGGAATACCAGCTCTATATGCCCCATCCATAAAAAAAGGCGATCCTACCTCTTGCAAGAACTATAGAGGTATATCCCTGCTCAATGTCGCATACAAGATCCTGCCCAGCGTATTGTGTGAACGTCTAAAGCCATTTTGCGCCGCACTAATCGGCAGCTACCAGTGCGGCTTCCGGCCCGGCAAATCAACTATAGACCAAATTTTCACACTTCGACAAATCCTGGAAAAGACCAACGAGTTTTGAATCGATACACACCATCTTTTCATCGATTTCAAAGCCGCATACGACAGCATTCATCGTGAAGAACTGTTTGGTGCGATGGCCGAATTCGGGATCCCGGTAAAACTGATCCAGTTGTGTCGCACCACGCTAAAAAACACGCGATGCACCGTGCAATTCGGTTCTAGGACCTCGGAACCATTCGAAAGATGCACCGGATTTCGGCAAGGAGATGCGCTGTCATGTGACTTCTTCAACCTGGTGCTGGAGCAGATAGTGCGACGGGCAGGCGTCAACAGGGAAGGCACTATCTTTTACAAGTCCACCCGGCGCGTGTTCTCGCCGTGGCATTGTGGAAGCATTCACGGCGATTGAAGAACAGGCGAAACGAGTTGATCTTAAGATCAATGAGGACAAAACGAAATACATGCTGTCAAGCAAAAACCAATCCGTCGCTCACCACCTGGGACGAAATATAACAATTGACAGCTACAATTTCGAGGTAGTTAAGGAGTTTGTCTACCTCGGGGCAAACGTAAATTCCACAAATGACACCACAGTGGAGATCCGGCGTAGAATCGCCCTTGGCAACCGCTGCTACTTCGGCTTGTCCAAACAACTGGGGTCAAAACTCCTCACTCGAAAGACCAAAGTCATGCTTTACAAAACGCTCATTCTGCCAATCTTGCTGTACGGAGCCGAAAGCTGGACGATAAGCAGGACAGCGGAGCTGATTTTGGGTTCTTTCGAAAGAAAAATTCTGCGCCGGATATTTGGTCCTGTCTGTGGGGAAGGTGAATGGAGAAGAAGAAACAACCGCGAACTCTACGAGCTGTACCAAGATGTGGATGTAGTCCGGAAGGCAAGGATCCGTCGACTACACTGGCTCGGCCACATCGAGCGCATGGACATCAACGCTCCAGCTAAGAGGGTCTTCGACTCCAAGCCTCCTGATTCGGGAAGAAGAGGAAGACCGAACCTCCGGTATAAAGACCAAGTAATCGCGGATGTAAGACATCTTGGTCTTGACAACTGGAAGCAGCGTGCCCGGGACCGTCAAGGATGGAAGGAAACTATAGGCTCAGATCCTCCATGGATCGCTGGCCTGATAAGTAAGTAAGTTATATGAGAGTCTTCAAAAATGAGGGTAAAATTCTTCGGACATATGGCCTAAAAACCATAGAATTGAGGTTTTGAACTGGCCCCCATAATCTCCTGACCCCAATCCCATAGAGCATATATGGCACCACATCAAACAGAGGCTGACTGGTCATCATACCCCGACAAAAATCTAGAGGAACTATACAGCCGAGTGGAAGTAGAATGGGAAAAAAATTTACCAAAAAACATGTGAAAATTTAGTAAGCAGTAGATATAACAACTCGCTTACGAGCCATTCTAAAAGCCAAAGGAGGCCATACCAAATATTAATGGCAAGAGAATCCCTAACTCACATAACTGACCAACTAACTACTTTGTTTTATTTTCCCTTTTATCAACTGTTTTATTCCAATAACAATCATGATAAAAACAAACAAAGAAAGGCTTAGACCCTAGGCTCTAAAGTATTTGTAACTAGTAAGCTGGTGAATGCTCTAGGCTTGATGGTGTAAAAATTCACAATCGCCACTTTTAGGAAAATCCAACTCTAATTATCTCAAAAAAACCGTCGGATGATCTACATTTTACAATAGACTGCTTAAACCCCAGTTTTTCAGCGAAGGTGTTTTTGAAGGAAAAAAATTTCTATACCAAGTTAATTGGCTATATTTTTTAGTTTTTGGTTTTTGTACTTCTTTTTTCAAAACCACCAGAAGCATGTATAAACGATAAGATAATATAACACCATATCCTTATTAGCCTCTCCGATATATGTATAGTACATACCTATTTAAAAAAAACCGTGACAAAGCATATACGAATGATTTACTGGTTTAATTAGTTTTATCATTTAGGAAGCACGGTATCACTTTCCCACTCAAGTAACTAGTACCGAAGATAGCATCTCAGCTGTTATCTTAATTGTGCGCTAATAAATAATTGTAGCTATCTTGATAGGAGTACGCAAAGTCGGATCTTTAATAAGTCTATAATCAATTAAAAAAAAAATATGTATTCCACAGGCTATCGGCAAGCCTGTCTTAAATGAACGGTGGTATTCACCAATAGATTTATACTCTTACCTGACATTGCATAGCGATCGAACAACATTTATCCTAATTGCGTTAAGTTTATCCAAAAACAGGATGTGTGCAGACTTGGGTGAGAAAAAACCTCCTTAACAGGTCGTCTGTACTCTTGATTGCATAGTAGTATATAACTGTATATAATTGATTTTCACTTGACGACTTATGTATCTACCACCACAGCACCATTGACCGCGAATTTCGTTCACCTCAACGGATTAGAGTAGCACTAATCACGAACAAATCGATGATCCACACTAAATCGAATCCGTCCAGTTGACCAATTCCGTATCACACCAACACTTAGCACTTAAACTTTGGAATCACTGAAGTGCAAATAAATTGAAATATCTTATCTGGCCTAATTCAAATGGCCAATCGCGTTCGAGTACATTCTCTAATTAATATTGTAGAACAAAAACAGAGAGAAAGAAAAGAAAAAACAGAAGCACGAGCAAAAAAAAAACTTGTGGATGCGAGATGCTGCCTGACACTGACCGACTGTGGCAACGAACAGATAGAGATACACACGATTGACAGAAAACGATATGAAAATCCAATGGAAATGCGAGTAGTAGCGGACGAAAACGAGCAACGACAAATAGCGAGCAACCCTTAGGCCGCCTTTGGGAGAGATGTTGTCTGTCTGACGGATGCTATCGCCGGACTAAAAACTGTGTTTTGATTCGATTGTCAAACGAACGGTAACATCCACAAACAGCAGGGGATGTGCTCTTATCCTGTTTTCATTCGCATTCGTAATCAACCACCGCGGCGGCGATACGATGCGATGATGATGATGATGATGGCAATGGCGATGGCGATGGTGGTGGTGGTGGTGGTGGTGGTGATGCTGATGATGATGGTTGTGAAAGAGATCCTTCCAACAGTAAAATGTCCTGATGCTGACTGTGTGTGTACGAATCATCTGGTTTATCTTCCTCATCATCATCCTGCACACTCTCGCAAAATACTAGTTCGTTCTCCTTCTCACTCAATGGTATACTGCCAAAGGCAACGAAACGTTTATTTCTAACATGCCGACGGGTCTCTCGCGATACCGAACGATATACGATAACTCTTCGCATACCAACTGTGGTGCAATCGGTGCGAGTTGCTTGTGTTCACTCGTATCAGTGAAATGAACACAATGCGGCAAAGGGACGGATGGTAGCAAAGGAACGAGATACAATACTCGCAGATCCTGTTGTCCTCCTAGAGGCTGTTATGAAATTCTAATCGGAATGAACACTTCTATCTTTGGTTGGATTGAAATTGAATGAATGTGTAACATGATACCGTGCACACTATAGTACCAACAAACCACACTGCGCACATACATATGTATGTATGCACAGACAAGAAGTATCTGTGTGTAAAGGGATGAATCTTCAGCATTCGTTGTCCTGTTATTGATGCTATTTGCTGTGTATAGAGCCAGGGTTCCCTCTCAATATGTCATTATCCCAAAAAGAAATACAGAAAGCAGGATAAGAGCACCGCAATAAGGGAGGAGCATAAAAAGGCGGGATCTCTAGCCTTTGCTCTCGGTCTCTCTCCCTATTTCTGTCACTCTCGTGCTCGTTCTCTGCTCACCCGTCTTCTTTATGGTACAGAATACAAAAAAGTGATGCTGCAGCAGAAGCTTCACATTAGTAAACACACATATAAAGCAAATGATCACTGTGTAATCTTTTGTAGACGTCGTCGTCGCATCGGTCCTTTCGCCCTCCTTCCGGGTTCGTCCTGTTTGTTGTTTTTTTTTTTTTTTTTTTTTTCTGTGCCATCGCGTTTTTGTTGGTTGAACTTTGTTTTTCATCCCCCGCTGTGCTTTATACATTGGCAGCTATAGGTGAGCAGACAGCAAGAGATAGAGTATTTGGCAAGCTTGCGCAATATGTCCGGATGATTCCCTAGGCAAGTTTCACTTAGTCGATAGGTTGCTTCGACTGCACTAGCACTATGTGCGTGTGTGGACATATGTACATACCACAGATAGATCCGAGTAGATAGCTTTTAGTTTGCGGGTATGAGTGAGTCGGGGATTTTGGGTGTGGGTTCCATGGAGGAATTTGTGAACGATATGATATATCTGTCGGTTGGTATCCAGGGTAAGTTCTGGGGGCTGTTTACACCCGGTATTCGGGTGGCGAGTGAATTCTAAAGAAATGGGCTATGGCGAATGGTTTCCATTTATGGATGAATAGAATGAATGTTGGCTGCTTCTGCTACTGTGGCTGAGCCATAGATAGTTGGATCTCGTATGTGTATATGTACATATGTACATAATACCTGTATTTACATATATACACACATGAATGGAGTGTAGGGAGCATGGTATGGTTTGATGGGTGATGGGGTGGTTGGGTTGTATGAAGAGGACCCTTGAGATTGGGACTGAGGGTGGGAGATTATTTTTAAAGTTTTATTTTGACGATTATTCTGGATATTTTTTATATTTTCAACCTGGATTGAATTGCTTTCACATGGAATCTTTTTCGCCTTTTTTTTTTTTTTAGATGCATTTTACCAATATTTTCATCTACTACTGATGTGACTTCTTTTATTGACGTGCGAATGGCTTTAGTTGATTATCATTTCCACACAATCCGTACACAATCCCGAAAACAATTTGACTTTTTTGCGTCAATGACTTTGAAAACCGTTAAAGCGTTCTATTTCTCACTATGGCAAAGGGGTTGATAGGCTAATAGCGTTTGTCATGTATTACATGCAAATAGATCGCATTATCATCAGCATGACGGCGCTACGACCCTCGGTACGCGATGGTTCAACCCTCCATGTGCACTATGTCAGGGGTTGACATTTCAATCCTACTTCATTGAAGATGATACATGACAGCATTTAACAGCAGCAATATTGCCTTAATTTGTTGTCTGCTGTACGCGGATGAGTTGGTTAGTGTGACATTAATAGTTCTAGTAGGGTTCGTCGGTCTTGTCGGACCTATTATTTATGGCCAATGAAACAATTAACACAATCGTTTTGCATTGCTTCCTGTTTTACATGATAACCGAAGAGCAGACAGGCCCGCCTAGGGCGTCATCGAGTGCATGTGGAAGGTTATGCTTTATTTTACAGAATAGACTTGGATGGTAATGAGTCTAAAGAGGGTTCATAATTATATTTATGGGAATATTTAATTACGAGTTGCTTAAAAAAAGAATTATTGTCGATGCATCGCAGTACGTATGTATGCAAAAGTCCATGTGACTCGATAGTCGCCTTGTATCAATTCCTTGTATTTTTTTTTCCATCCATCGGTGATATCCTGGTATCCGCCTCGGGGCATTTGTAAAAATCTGAAATTCTGATCCAAGTATGAAATGCCGACTGAAAAGAAATCGCTCAGATTCGCGCGTTTTTCCCTGTATCTACACAATACCCAAACTTACATCAGTATGTCCTTGAGATCAATTCTATATGCCGTTCTTCTCAAATACCTACACATCGTACTCTATTTTTTGACTTAAAAAAAAAAAAAACAATCAAACGGGGGTTTCTGATTTTTGAAGGGTTGCGTCAACAGGACAGATCAATTGTTGATCTTTCCGAACAATTTTCTTGATTCCCTCTCTCTTCCTTGCCTTTCTTGTAGTCATATCATTGAGTATTTGCTTATGGGAATGCTTTCAGATGCTTTAAGATTGCCTCTGATGGACTGTTGGCATTTGTGCCCGATAACTACGGCCTATAATTAACTCGGCTGGAAACCGAAACGAAACGAAGAAACGAAACTTTATTCTCTTTGATTCGTACATATGACTTGTATGCTCGGGTAATGATGTCAATGGTCCCCTTCTTGTTTTCGCTATGCCATAGACTGTCTTAAGTACTGACAATATCCTTAAATTCATGATGAAGAGCCAGCGATTTCTATTTCGACCTCCTTCTGCTTTCAGTTTATTCTTTTTTGTTTTGTTTTTTTTTTTTTTTTTTTGCATACTCACACAGCCCTTTGTACGTTATATTCGAAAACTAAGAAAAGAAAAGTTAAAATGGATCTCAAGTCAACGCATACAAAAGTCATTGAGGATTCCATTGAAGCACTGCAAGCGGAAGTCACAAAGAGTGGCCGCGCCACTGAAACAAAGACAGAAACCCCCTCCGTAATAGTCCAAATATTGTACGCGGCTTTAAGGTTTAAGGACCCGACGAGGGAACGCGCATTCACTCTCTACTCTCATTGTGTCAAACATCGCCTTGTAGTAAAAGGAGAAAAGGTAAAATCAAAATCAGACAACATCTTGACTGTCAAACATTCAAATAGATTCTATTCTTTCTCTTACTCTATCACGTAATTATAGGTACACAAGGTCTTGGAATTTCGCTCTGAATGTAATTCAATCCGACTAAACTGCAACGTCGCAATGCGATGCATGGTAATATGCTTATATGTATGTATGTACATGGGCATAGGTGGTGTGGTATCTTAACACACTGGAGCAGGAGTTCATTCACTACTCAAATGCAATGCAGTGGAGAGGGCGTAGTCGGGGGTAGGTCCCTATTGTTAGGATACTCTCGTCACTCGTGCCTATTCGTATTCGTAGCTAGTCTATTGCACCGGAAGCATATTGACGCGTGTCTAAGGTCCTTGGAGTGCATTTGAAGAAAGACAAAAAACCAAATGCAGCAATTCTCTGACAATAGGAGCTCGCGAAGCTATCATCTGCTCGACCTACGGAGCCATATGGATTACACACTTTCGTTTTCGATAACAATTAACCAAAGGCGGAACTATGTATGTAGTTCTTAGGCAGATCTATGTACATCCTTGCAACCACTAGAATGAGAAATAGAAGCCACAAGAAAAAATCCTTACTTCGTTCCTCATCCAATTGAGATACAAAAACAACTCATAAATCACTTCCAGGGTGCATCACCTATAAACCACTTCCATCACCTCGTCATTTTATTCGACCAAAAACCAATTTATTTTACCGAAAAAAGGGTTTAATCACAATTAACACGGATTGTCGATCCGAAAAGAAACAGAGAAAAAAAAAAAAAAAAAAAACACAAAGGACAAGACAGGCGGTCGTCTTTAACGACCGTGAGACAGATTCGATTAAGCAACTCTTACCGCACGAAATGCCATTGCAATTTTTTTCAGGTACATTTGCCCTATCAGCGCCTTGATGTATCCTTTTTGCTAAACCCTTTTCTCTTACAATATATGTATGTACATATGTATGTATGAACACAAAATCTCATAACTATTGTTGTCCTCTTACCTATCTATCGACGACCGACGGGTACTGGGAACAACTAAACAAAAAACACGTTATCAGAGCCCCACTGGCGTTGCAAGTTAAACAAACAATGTCATCAATACACTCGTGCTCGTCAACCGAAAACTTATTGTCAAAAAAGGCAATGTCTATACAAAGTGAGAACAAAGTCAGTGAATATGTCAAAATTTCTTTTTTTTTAAAGCCACTTTTACACTTGCTACTATCTTCTGCTTTTTTTTTTTTTGAGACAATGATAACGATGACGATGACGAGAGTGGTCATAGTTGGTGTTTTCACTTGTCTGTAATACTGCGTATGATGTGGGACGGATGTTGGATAGTAGAGACGGATATGGACTAAAGATGATGGTGCTAAAGTGGGCCGGCAGTGTGATAGATTCTGCGATATCAAAGCCTCGTGATGGTAGATTATATCACTGAAACATGGAGGTACAACTTTTTATAGCGATTTGAGTCCTACCATGTAATATGCTTAATGTAGTCATCAGTGGGTCACTTAACCATTTTTTTTTTTTTTACTGACTAAAAAGAAAAGTCCACTTCTAATCGACGAAGACCGCAGAGAATTCTGTCCCCCTGACCTCGACGAAGTTATGATTGCCATATCGAAGCTCAAGTCGAATAAAGCTGCTGGCGCAGACGGACTGTCTGCTGAGCTCTTCAAGGCAGCTGGGGATGACCTGGTTAGGAGCATGCACCAGCTCATCCGTAAGATATGGTTAGAGGAAAGCATGCCTGAGGAATGGAGTCTCAGCATCGTATGCCCGATCCACAAGAAAGGAGACCCCTCTGATTGCGCCAACTATAGAGGAATAAGTCTCCTTCACATCGCCTACAAAATCTTCTCTGCCGTTTCGTGTGAACGCCTGAAACCTTTTGTAAATAAGCTGATAGGTCCTTATCAGTGCGGATTCTGGCCAGGGAAGTCCACCATCGACCAAATCTTCACACTACGGCAGATACTGGAGAAAACCAATGAATTTCAAGTCGACACTCACCACCTATTTGTCGACTTCAAAGCCGCATACGACAGCGTAATTAGAGACGAGCTATACAACGCTATGTCTACCTTTGACATACCTGCTAAACTCGTCAGACTATGCAGGATGACTTTGGAGAATGCTCGCTGCTCCATCCGAATCGGTGAACACCTTACCGATAGTTTTGATGTCAAAAAAGGATTTAGGCAGGGCGATGCGCTGTCGTGTGATTTCTTCAACATCATATTGGAAATGATTGTGCAAAAATCACTGGCCAATAGAAGAGGCACAATCTATTTCAAATCCTCGCAACTCCTTGCATACGCCGACGATATTGACATAATAGGTAGATCACAGCGAGATGTCAATGAGGCGTTTGCGAGTATTGAGATGGAGGCGGCGAAAATTGGTTTGGCGGTAAACGAGGGCAAAACTAAATATATGCTGTCATCAAAAAAGGACGCTCACCGCCGACGTCACGGCCAGAACGTTTGTATAGGCAGATATAAGTTCGAGGTAGATAAGGACTTCGTCTACCTTGGCTCCGCAGTGACCTGGAACAACGACATCAGTTCCGAAATCCAACGCAGAATCACTCTTGCCAATCGCTGTTTCTTTGGGCTCAGGAGGCAACTGAGTAATAGAGCCCTCTCCCGAACGACAAAGTTGACTCTATATAAGACCCTTATCATCCCGGTCCTGTTGTACGGCGCAAAAGCATGGACACTATCAAAAGCGGATGAGGAGGCCCTTGGTCGGTTCGAGAGAAAGATTTTGCGCGTGATTTTTGGGCCTGTAAACGCAGACGGGGGATGGAGGAGAAGATTCAACCACGAACTTTACGGGCTGTACAGCGACATGAGCCTAGTCAGGCGTCTACGGATTCAACGCCTAAGATGGCTGGGCCATGTAGAGCGAATGGACACCACAGCTCCAGCCCGGAGAGTCTTTGAATCCAACCCCGAGGGACGAAGAAGCAGAGGACGGCCGCCCTTAAGATGGCGCACACAGGTGGAAGGGGACCTCAGCCAACTGGGTGTGCGGCAATGGAAAAGGCTAGCGAAAGATCGTGCTAGATGGAGGGGCATGTTGGTTGAGGCCCAGGTTCACCCCGAACTGTAGCGCCCTCTAAGAAGAAGAAGAAAAAGAAAAGGTAAATGTGACCGATCAAGAGGATACCATACAACAAACAGTGTACTGGAACCAGATCGTAGTTAAATTAAACGAATTTCTTTAAAGACCCTGTATTTAAAAGCAATATGCTGCATATAGGGAAACAGCGCGGTGTCCAATTCACATTCGTTTCGACCGACATACATAAGTTACTAAACCTAACGTTGGTTAATAGTCAAATTCATGGAATTGCATAGACACTACAATCACACACTACAATCGCAAACTCATTCGTAATCAAAATATAATAAAAAGAGTCTTGAAACCAATGTTATACTTATAGGGGGGCTTGGCTTTGCTATCCATATCTGTAATGTTGCCAAGTGCAACAGTGGCAAAATTAAGAATTATTTTATGGATACCAAATTACAACTGACCTTAGGAAGTCCTCTGAGAATTAGGTATACATGTGTTAGCGGTAACGCTATGGATTTGTACACGCTTTAAACACTGATGACCACGAAATCTTGTCCGTATAACTCTCCTTTTTTCGTGGTAAACAATATAGGTGGCTGAGAAGCTCATGCTCTAGTCTTCCTTTTTTTGTATAAAAAAGTAACTTAGAAATCTAAGAATTTGCTTATCGACCCAAGACTAGACGAAACCAGGTTGCTTACTTCGTCGATTAGAATTATTAAACATGAAACCCTTTTGTCGAAAAGGCGTGCTTTCGGGATCGATGAGACTCTTCTTCAATGGATTAGAAACTATTTTTCTCACTTTTACTCACTTTGTAAATGCTGGTGTTCCCCAGGGCTCTGTTTTGTCTCCGACACTCTTTCTCATTTTTATAATTGATCTCTTGTCTGTTATTTCTAATCCAATTCACTCCTTCGCTGACGACAATACCCTCAGCTTCTCAAATTCGTTTAACAGTTTACGACCCTGCACTTCAGTTGTAGATTGTAAGCGGCAGCGTATGTTAAGCTCATTGAATTCCGATATCGACAGTATCATCCAATGGGGTAAAAACAACCGAGTGGAATTGAATGCATCCAATACACAATACTGTCTCCTGTCGTTAAAGCGTATAACTAACTCGCAGCTATTATCCATGAATGGCACTTGCATCTCAGAAACCGAAAAGCTTTCCATCCTGGGTATGTGTGTTGCTCACAATCTTAATTGAAGCGACCACATATTCAGTGTCGCCAAGAATGCTGCGAAATGCCTAGGCTTCTTATAGAGATGCTAGAAATATTTCTCACCCTTAGATCTGGCTACAATCTATAAGGCCCAAATTAGAGTTTAGATTTAGATACTAGTGACCGCTTCCTACTTTGGCAGAGGGCCGTACAGGCGCAAGGCAAGTGTTGAATGGACTCAACCTCCTCTTCGTCTTCCCAGCTCCTGCAGAAGTCATACGAAACTTGCACTAGTCTTTGTGCATGACTGCCAATAAGACAGTGGACCAGTGATGACGCCAACAATTTTGTTGATGTCAGTTCGTTTTAGGGAGATTAGTCCTTTGGTTCGCTGTCGATCAAGTCGACGCCAAATTTCCTTGGGGGTTAGGCAGGTATGCCCTTGGGTCCAGCTCAGGTTCATCTCAGTCATGACGTGATTCATTAGCTCTAATTTAATGGCTGCTAATGGTGTACCAGCAGATGCCATGATAGTTTGTTTCGTCGTTCCTTGTTTGGTAAGCATGTCAACTCTTTCATTTCTTCTCAATTCTAAGAGGCGAATGTTAAACTGTTCAGCCATCTCGTTAAGAGATAGGCAGCAGTGGAGGCTTGGCTTCTATGTGGAGGCGTAAGACTCCAGCGATTTCAGAGTAGCGTGACTGTCAGCGAAAATCTGTGACATATATCACATTCCAACTTAGCCAAGAAAGGACTTCCTCCTTTATCGCTAGCAGCTCCGCCTGGAAGACACTGCAATGGTCAGATTCAGTTTTAACTGTTCGCAAAAGACTCCTCTACCCACCCCGTCTTACCGTGGATTTCGAGTGGGTTTAGGTGGAGTAGCATATTGATCGCCGCTGTTGGAGCAGACCTTAGGGCACCGGTGATGTACATGCCTGTTAACCTAAGACTAAAACACCGTTCAAAAGAATAGGTCTAACGACCGTGGTGTACAACCGTAGGGTTGCACTTTTAGAAAATCAGTCAAATATTAGCGGATCATGAAAACTCCAAAAACAAAATAGGATCAAGGTCAAGGTTTTTTGGGGTTTAATAGGAGCTAATTCTGAGCAGTTCGCGACGAAGTAGACTTCGTTAAACCTCGAATTATCCTTATCGACGTATACTTGCTTCTTAAGTCTTGAGATATGACAACGTCAGTAGGAATATATCACATCTGATATTATCGTCGTAAAATTTGATATTTTTTAATGAGAACCGTACTCAAAACAAATGCAAATGCAAATGCTAGTGTGTTAAATCACACGCAGAAGTGTGTTAGATGACATATCTACATGAGTGTGGCATTTTACACATGTCATACATTTTTTTGTGTTTTCATAATAACACACAACTAGAATTGCATTAAAAGTGACTACAATGAAAACACACTTTTTTGTGTGTTACAGTAACACACTTACCATTTGCAGCATTCTATTTGTTTCATAGACAGGTACTTGATATCTTTCGATGACAGTATGCCGATCAACTCGCTCCGACCTTTGGTTATGAAGCACCATCTCGAACCGCCAACTTTCGTTGCTTTTCCGAATTCAATAGTGGTCACGCTTCGATACAGGACGAATTTCCGGTCATTTTGTCAGAAAAAATCGTTCTGTGCATGATATTGCAATATCGTCTAATGACATACCGTGAAACTGAGGTATTATTGAGTATTAAATCCACTAGCATACATGCAGTATTGCATGAACATCCGACTGCCTACAAAATTGTTCACATTGGATACGGCATAATTTGAAAATCTCTCTTTAAAGGCTCGTGCCGATTGGTGCCAAGAAATGTCAAAAAAAATTAAATCGGGATGCTTAGAAGGATGTCGTTAAGATCCTGACAGCCAACGAATCATGGATCTATGTATGCATATAAACCCGAAACTAAACAACGAAATGGATATCTCTAGACGAGTCTGAAGAAACAGTTGATGAGTTCGAATCCCATGCTTTGGGGAACCTGAATCGGAGTGAAAAGATTGCTTCGACAATGGGTTCAAACGCATGCAAACGTATAGTAATCTTCTTTGAATATGTATTTTTACTCTTGCATCTTAAAATTTCAAAACCTAGGTAGCAACCCTCGCAACCCCAAAGTTAAGTGGTCCAAATGTGGGTTCGAATTTTGAGTCAGTTTTTCGAGCATGTTGCCTAGTATCCCGCTCTCGTTAATAATACTTTTAAGACTGCAGTTGTCATTAGCTTTTCTGTTTGTTTTTTTTTTTTTTTTTGTGCTCTCTATTGGAGCACTCAGAAGCAAATACTGATCCATTGTACTACCAGACAGACACGTAACTTTACCATATTTTCTCGTACAGGAGCTACAGTGATGTAGAGCTAAAAGATTCGGCACACACCACGTCGACCCTAAAGGTGTGCCACTGTGCGCGAGCAAAGGCGGGATGGTCATAGAGGAAGTGTTCTGCTGTGTCATTCTTTTCGCAACATGCAGCACAGGTAGGCATCTCACTGATGCCGAGCGTGAAGAGATGCTTGGCAAAAGTGTAATGGCCTAAATGACGCCCGCAAGTCTTTTACGGTCAATTCTCCTTAAGGATAAGAAGAACACATTCTTGCAGGCCTAAGGGCATACGCTTAGTCATCCTGCATCCTGGATATTCCCTCCATCAATGCCATCTGTGCCATCTGTGAAAATGCAAAGACAATTCTTTCCACGTTCGGTAAGTGGCCAGATCCAATCCTAACGCCATGGAAATTCGACTATAACGTTATAGCGCCGTAGGATGACAGGTTTCATTGCATCAGAGAGCATATCCATGAGACATTCTTCTTTGGTGGCGTTACAGCCCATGAGGGACCAGAGCCAAGCTTCTCTCAATCACCTATGTAGTGTGTGATTTATTCTTCACACAGGTGAAAGCAACCTACGGTTTAATGCCGATTTCGAATGGCATGAGGAGCTTTGTCGTGGCAAGTATACTACGGGGGGTTTTACCAGTATCCCGCTGAGGAGGTACGTCGCGAAATAAACATTCGATGACGCTCATCATGCGTCAGAGTCCAACACACTAACGACTGCGCCACGGCGCCCACCATGAGACATTAGCTTGGTCTAAAGGTGTTAAATCGTCGGTCCAAACGAGAGGTAAATTGCTCATTTCCCCAATTGGTCCGCCTATTCGCGTATTGTGTGTTGCCCTCTTGCTCGAATCACATGCCGATCAGGATCAGCTCTTGATAGACCAGTGAGCCAGTGATTCCACCAGACCATACACTGCACTGAGAGTGCATTTTTTTCGGTGCACTAGCAGTTCACCGGATCATGTATGGCAGGTTTGATACTCATTTAACCAGAAAAAAGCTTCGTCGGTAAAGAACATCTTTTGACAAAAAACAGATTCTCCTCTAGCTTTTTTAAAGCCCTCTAGCCGAAAATTTGACGTTGTGCAGGTCGCTAGCTTTACGTTTTTTCCCAAAAACCCTTGGACCTTGGTCCAATCCTAATTGTTGTATACGGTGACAAATAGGCTTCAGTAGTCAATAGTCTTCATTAACACTGTCTTTTAGTACACAGCAACAATATTTCCCTCTGTACATACTGTACGTATACGAATAGGTAACTTCATGTCCAACAACGTGCTACTACATCTTGTCACTATGGCTTGCTCAGTAGTTCCATTATGACGACCATACAATTACCGAAGTGCGGGAAAGACATGTTTCCCCAGAATAGGAATTTTGAAAATGAAATTCAATAACTTACAGAGAGTGCCGTGGCGCAGTGGGTAGTGTGTTAACTACCGACGCCGATGACACGGGGTCGAGTCCCAACTACAGCCATGTCATCGAACGTGTTTTTACTGTGTTTCTCCCCAACGGGGTTCTGACAAAGCCCCCTGCAGTATAAATGTCATGATAAGCTTCTCAAAATTCGCCGTTCGGAATCGGCAATAAGCTGTAGGCCCCTTTCGCATATGGGGAAATATAATCACACACAAAATGGGTGAAGGAGAGAAGCTTGGCTATCTTCCTTTATAGACTGTAACGCCAACATACAACTTGTAAGAGTTGAATCCCAGTTCATTCACATAAAGAGAGAACAGCATTGAAAGGGAACCGAGGACATAAGACGTTCCATGTATGTATTTATGAGCAATACCGAATTATGAGTTAGTCGACTTCATTGTGTTTAAGGAAAGACACTTTGTTAAAAAGGTTGGTGCATTATGGAATTTCACAAATTGTTGGGGTACAGTGCGCGCCCATTCTACCCAAACACTCCACCGGACAAACTTCACAGAAATTCAGCACAGAAAGGAAAATTAAAAAAATTCGGTACAAAATGTTCATAGTCGGTACTAAGAATCTGGAAAGACTACTTCTGCAGACTGTATAACAGCGATGACGAAACAGATTCCGCTGTCAGGCAGAATGACGCATTCACAACGGACGATCATAGCAGACAATTTCGTCCCCCTGACCTGGACGGAGCTAGGAATACTTTTTCTAACCTTGAGTACAACAAAGCTGCTGGAGTAGACGGACCACCTGCCGAGCTCTTTAAGGCAGCTGGAGATGACTTGGTTAGGAGTATGCATCAGCGCATCTGTAAGATATGGTCAGAGGAATGCATGCCCGATGAATGGCATCTCAGTATTGTTCGCCCGATCCACAAGAAAGGAGACCCCCTTGTCTGCGCCAACTACAGAGAAATAAGTCTTCTGAACATCGCTTATAAAATCTTCTCTGCTGTCCTGTGTGAACGCTTGAAACCGTTCGTTAATAAACTGATTGGTTCATATTAGTGTGGTTTCAGGCCCGGGAAGGCCACTATAGACCAATTACTCACACTGCGGCAGATCCTGGAAAAAACAAACGAGCTCCAGATCGACACCCACCACTTGTTTGTCGACAACAAGGCTGCATACGATAGTTTAAATAGAGACGAGCTATACAACGCCATGTCTAGTTTTGACATCCCTGCCAAGCTCGTCAGATTGTGCAGGATGACATTGGAGAACTCTCGCTGCTCCATCAGGGTCGGAAGCGACCTAACCGATACCTTTTATGTCAAAAAAGGTTTTAGACAGGGCGACACCCTATCGTGTGACTTTTTCAACATCGTCCTTGAAAGAATCGTGCAAAATTCACTAGTCAATACGAGGGGCACCATATTTTTCAAGTCCGTACAACTGCTCGCATATGCCGATGACATTGACATAATTGGATGAAGTCAGTGAGATGTCATTGAGGCCTTTACGAGCATTGAGACGGAAGCGGAATGCTGTCGTCGAAAAAGGACACGAACCACCGGTGTCTTGGCCAGGGCGCACATATTGACAGGTATAATTTCGAGGTAGTCAAGGACTTCGTCTACCTAGGCTCCGCAGTGACATGCAGAAATGAGATCAGTGCCGAAATCAAACGCAGAATAACTCTTGCCAACCGCTGTTACTTTGGGCTCGGGAGGCAATTGAGAAGCAGAGTCCTCTCTCGGAAAACCAAGACGACCGTATACAAGACCAATATCATACCGGTTCTGCTATATGGTCGTTTTGAGAGCAAAATTCTGCGTACGATCTTCGACCCGACCTGCATATATGGGGAGTGGAGGAAAAGTGAATTGTACGGGCTCTACCGCGACATGAACGTAGCACGGCGTCTATGGATCCAACGGAGGGTCATGTTGAGCGCATGGAAATCACATCTCCGGCCGGGAGTGTCTTTGAATCCAACCCTGAGGGGCGACGCGGTCGAGGATGGCCAAATTTAAGGTGGCGCACACAAGAGGAGCTAGGCATGCAGCACTGGAGACTGCTGGCGAAGGACCGTGCCAGTTGGAGAGGTTTTATAAAAGAGACCCAAGTTCGCCATGAACTGTAGCGCCGAAGAAGAAGAAGAAGAAGAGTAGGAAATGTTGTGTATTGTGCTTGCCCTTTATACATGGTCCCCTGCAATTGTTCCTGCTGTTGGGAGTATCTTCACTTATCTCTAAAAAGGCTTGACCCCTGAAGAATCAGGTGTTTATCCACTGTAAGAAAACTTAGTGACCATGAGACGGCGGCAAATGCTTTTTTCGGCCATACAACTACAAACCTATTCAAAATTGACTTCTGACATTTTGCCAACAAATCTCAGGGTAAGCATACTCCGGGAGGTTAGTTTAGATTAGTTTATTTACGTATTACAATTTACATTTGGTGAGCCACCACGCAGTTTGCATAGAGATTTGATATTTACATTACATCTTACTACTAAACAACTATTTTATATAATAGTAACGAAAAGCAGAGCAATAAGAGGGCTTTCGAATAACTCGCAATTTTGGAAGAATTTTGTGGTTCATTTTATAGTTCTCACGTTAATCAAGTCGACATTGGCTCTACTGTGAAGATCAGTGGTTGAGTGATAAGGGGGAAGAATTGGCATCATCTTAAGAATTTTATTTTGGGAAACTTGTAATTTTTGAAGATGGCATTTTGCTGAGTTTCCCCAAACTTGACAACCATATAGAAGAATAGATTGGAAAATTACTTTAAAAATTATGATTTTATTAGCCTTGCTCAGAAAAGACTTCCTGTTTATAAAGGGGTACAACATATTTACCGCTATGTTAACGTTGTGTATTGTTCTTGCAGTATGGTCCTTAAATGTGAGTTTTGAATCGAGATGAATTCCCAGGTATTTTACAGACGAAACCCAGTTAACAGATGTATTATTTACAATTAACTGGTTGCTTGGAAGGAAACAAGCCTTTCGTTTCCTGGTGAAAAAGATAGCTTGCACCTTCACAGCATTAACTTTAACTTTCCAGCAATTGTAATATCTTAGCAATATATGAATCGCATGTTGTAAGTTCGTCTCCACATTGAGACTAAACTCATGCTGTGTCGTCCGCAAAAATTGCGACTTCACAACCAGGAAGAGTTGGAACATCGTACATAAAAATGTTATACAACATTGGACCCAAAACCGAACCTTGAGGCACGCCAGCAACAACATTATGACAATCAGTATAGCAGCAATTAACGAAAACTCTAAAAAACGATCAGAGAGAAAGCTCAGGACAATTTTGATGAGGTATGGTGGGAAACGAAGTATCAACATCTTATAGATAAGGCCCGAATGCCACATACAATCAAACGCTTTCTCCATATCCAGCAAAAGAAGGCCAGTTGATTTACCCAAGTAGCGATTTTTTTTAATATGCCGGCAGACTCTAAGTACTTGATGGGATGCACTAAGATTTCTTCTGAAACCAAATTGTTCATTTGGAATTATATCATTGTCTTCTATAACTGTTGTGAGTTTTGTTTTTATTACTTTTTCAAACACTTTGCTTATATTACTCAAAAGACTAACTGGCCTGTAGCTGGTCGGTTTGTCAGGTGGTTTTCTTGGTTTAGGGATAGGTATCACCTTAGCTAGAGAGCACCGTAGCGCAGTGGGTAGTGTGTTGGCCTCTGACGCCGATGACTCGGGATCGAATCCCGACACAGCCACGTCATCGAACGTGTTTTTCACGGTGTTTCTCCTCAGCGGGGTTCTGACAAAACCCTCTGTAGTAAAATTGTCATGAAAAGCTTCTCGAAATTCGCCGTTCGGAACCGGCAATAAAACTGTAGGTCCCTTTCACCTATGTGAAAATGAAATCACACACAACATGGGTGATTGAGAGAAGCTCGGCTCAGGTTCTTTATGGACTGTAACGCCAACATACATACATACATCACCTTAGCTATTTTCCAAGCTCTTGGAAAGTATTGGATTTTCATACAGACATTAAAAATAAAGGTTAAGTATCCAATGGCTGTTTTGGGAAGTTGCTTTAAGCACATATTTTTTATGCCATCTATGCCGTCAGATTTTCTTGAGGACAAGCAACACAAGATGGTTTCAACGCTTTGCTGAGTTATGAGTTCGTTTGGAGGCGTTTCGGCAGTTTGTGCAATAAAGTTGCTAGTTGCCTCACTAGCAATTTGATTGGTAACAGAATCGCCTAAATATATTGGGAAACCGAATGACTTTTTAGAAAAGTAGATGCAAATAAATTCGCCTTCTCTTCGTCTGTATATTGCACATTTCAAGCACTAAAGTGCTTGAACGAATTACTACGGACTACAACCAACGCAGAATTTGGTCGGCTCTCGTCCTATGTAGGTGTAGGACAACCACCCCTGAATGTAGTGAACAAACATCAACGACCCCAACCACTGCACTCCGTTCGGGTTGTGTGTGTCAACACATCATAAGAGAATATAAAAACTCTTGAACCTGCGCGAGTCTCTAAAAAAAAAAAAAAAAAAAACCGTTTTGTGCTTCTTAAGAAGTTAAGAAGATCAAGTATCCCTACTTTCTGAACATCTGTCAGATCGTTAAGGAAGTAAGAGCCTAGGTAACGTTTCCTGAAATTGCAGAGAGCTGGACAGGCGCAGAGAAGGTGGTGAATGGATTCAACCTCCTCCTCGTCCTGACAGCTTTTGCAGAAATCATTTGGAACCATTTCTAGTTTTTGTGCGTGACTGCCAATGAGGCAGTGTCCTGTGATGACACCGGTGACTTTGTAGATGTCAGTTCTTTTTAGGGAGATTATACTTCTTGTGCGTTGACTGTCCAGCCGTGGCCAGATTTGCCTGGTGATGACGCAGGTATGTCCCTGTGTCCATCTCAGGTTCGTCTCGGCCCTGGCGAGATTGGTCAGATTATGTTTAATGGTTGTAAGGGGTACTCCCTCACAAGCCACGATTGATTGTAGCGTCGTTCCTAGTTTAGCGAGGGTGTCGGCTTTTTCATTTCCTGCAATGTCGCTGTGTCCTGGTACTCAGATAAGCTGTATGTTGAACTGTTCTGCCATATCGTTAAGAGATCTGCGACAGTCGAAACTAGATTTTGATGTGTACACATAGGACTCCAGCGACCCTAAGGCTGCTTGACTGTCTGTAAGAATGCGAATATCCGTGGTGGATATTACGTTCCACTTCAGCCAAGACAAAGCCTCTTTTATTGCCAACAGTTCCGCCTGGAAAACGCTACAGTGATCTGGTAATTTTAGAGCTTTATGTAGCTTGAGCTGTTTGCAGAAAACTCCACTGCCCACCCCGTCTTTGGTTTTAGACCCGTCAGTGTAGGAATCCACACAGCTTCTGCGCGGTTGAGTTTGGCGGGTCCAGTTCTTCCTGTCCGGATAAATCATCGTAAAGTTTTTGTCCAAGACTATGGTGGGTTCAGTGTGGTCTAGGTTTTCTGTCATAGTTATCCTGTTTTGCAGGATGGAGGAGTGGCCAGTGACATAGCTCACCCATTTCTAGTTGGCTTTTAGTCTTATGGCCATGTGTGTGGCAATTTGCTTACCGAAAATATCGAGTGGTGTAAGGTCTAGTATCATGTTAAGCGCAGCCGTTGGTGTGAACCTGAGGGCCCCGGTAATGCACATACATGCCATCCTTTGTACCTTCTCGAGTTGTTTGTGGTATGTTGTCTTGTCTAGTGCAGTCCACCAGACTATCACTCCATACATTGGTATGGGTCTAACGACCGTGATGTAGAGCCATAGGGGAATCTTGGGGTTGAATCCCCATTTTTTTCCTAGGGCTTTCTTACATGTGTAGAGAGCTATTGTTGCTTTTTTTGCTCTTTCAGTTGTGTTGCTCTTCCAAGTTAGTTTCCTATCGAGTATAATGCCAAGGAATTTGACACTAGGGGAGTAGGCTAACCTGGTATCGAGAAAAGTGATAGGGCAGTATTCCGGGATTTTGTGCTTTTTGGTAAAAAGCACGAGCTCCGTTTTCTTTGGGTTGATCCTGAGCCCGTTACTATGCGCCCATTTGCACAGAAGTGAGAATGCCGTTTGCATGCGGTCATTCAGTGTAGATAGGTATTTACCTGAGATTGTGATGGCAACGTCATCGGCGTAGGCAACAACGTCCAGGCCTTCTTTCTCCAGTTTGATTAGTAGTTCGTTTACAACTACATTCCAGAGAAGAGGTGAGAGGACCCCACCTTGCGGGGTACCCTTGGTAACTACTCTGGTAGTTACTAGGCTTCCCCACTTAGAGTGAATCTTGCCTGTTATTAGCAACTCGTTGATCAGCTCTATCAGAGTCCTCTCCACCTTTAGCTTTTCTAGCCCTTCTATTATTGCTTCCGGAGTGACGTTGTTAAAAGCACCCTCTATGTTTAGGAAGGCTGTTAGAGTGTTTTCTTTGAGATGGATTGATCTTTCGATTTTCGTCACTAATGTGTGAAGAGCTGTTTCGACCGATCTACCTTTACAATAGGCGTGCTGTGCCTTAGAAATTAGGGAGGGGTCCAAGTTGTGCCGTATGTGTAGGTCTATCAGCCTTTCAAAAGTTTTTAGAGCAAGGGATGATAGACAGATAGGCCTTAGATCCTTGGGGGAAGTGTGAGAATTTCTGCCGGCTTTGGGGATGAAAATTACCTTTGCGCACTTCCATTTTTCTGGAATGTGACTCCAAGCTAGGCATCCTTTAAAGATTATCTCTAGCCATGGTATAGCCCATTCCACAGTTTGTGTTAGTTCGATGGGGTAAATTTCATCTGGACCCGGCGATTTATAGGGCTTGAAGCTTTTCAATGGCCATATAATTTTCTCTCTGGAGATATTGTGTTCGTACTGCCCTTCTATCGCAGAGGAGATATGAGTCCCTCGCGAGTGCACTGGGTCTTGTGGTTCAGAGCAGCCAGAGAAGTGCGTGTTGAGGAGAAGATTTAGAGTTTCTTCCTCAGATGTTGTCCAAACTCCATTTGCTATGAGGCAGTTGGGAGATTGTGGATCTTTAGAGAGTATTTTCCTCAGTCTATAGGCGTCTGATATTTTCTCCATGTTATTGCAGAAAATTTTCCAAGACAGCCTTTGTTCTTTCCTCAGGTTTTGTTTGTATACCCTGAGTGAATTTTTGTATAGGCTTCAGTCTCGGTTAGAGCGGAATCTAACCCAATTGGTTCTTTTAAAATCTGGAACCGGGAGGTTAAAGCATAGCTAAGCAATAACTTTCATTATTTACGAACATATACCATTCTTAGCGGCCTCCATATAATCGTATATCTATCGTCCAATAGATGTGTGGACATGAAATCCACTCGACACGAGTTATCTCCTGCATCAATGATAGAAAAAACATGCGCCTATCAGCAATACCAAAATAGGACCATAAAAATGAAGAAAAAATCGAACATAATATGCCAATTGACTAATAAACTAATAAACATTGTCCAGCATTTGTTTGATGATATCGCACTCACGATATCTACACGATTTCTCGTGTATAATTTGATTGATTAGCTATGTGTACAACGGTAATGATCATGTCTTTTTCCAATACCCCCCAAAAAAAACACCGATCAATCGACATTTGGAGATAGTATACTAGAACTTCACCGACAGATCTGTACTTTATTTCATAAATGATTACAACCAAAGGGGTATGAAGTCGTTCATTCAAAAAGTGGGTTAGTAGCTTAGTAGAATCAAGCGGTGCAGCCCTCCGAAAAGATAATACAGTTTAGATTGTCTTCAGCTAACTGAAATCTATCGGCGATAAAGAAGTAGTAATTTGTAGGTGCAATAAACCGAACAGGGATCGCCTACCTGCGATCAATGTTAGTAATAAAACGTAAACTGCTAGTCTTAGTCTAGATGGTCTATTGGCCAATAGATTATTTTTAAGAAAACCTGTCGATAGGATTGCAATTTGGTGTGGTTCCATCGTGTTTTTTGTTTCGTTCGAACACTGAATTAACGTCAAAGTGTATTACGGACAAGATCATCATTTCCATTCGACATTGACAGTTTGTGGACAGGTCGGTTTGTACATACGGGGGTACGATAAGCACATTGAGAACGGGAAGGAGACAATAGTGTCGGGTGAATTATAGGTATGGTCAACAGGTTTATTACGCGATGGCTAGTACTGGTATTATCAATTGTGGTGTTTTTGACATTTAATCATAAATAAAAATAAAGCCCTGTGATCACGGTCATAAAACATGGGCACAATATGTGGTTGAATATGTGAGCTGTATAAAATCAATTTGAGATATATGGCGTTCGATGAATGTCGATGGGAAGATAAAATAGACATCGAGCTACATAGTACTTTGGAAGAAAATGCTGACGCAGTGACCATGAAGAAGGTCTCTCTGATACAATATGGGTCACGACGCTATAGTCATACGGAAAATATTTTGCATGGCAAGAGGCAAGATAAAAACAATGTGAATCCTTTACTCAAATCTAACCAGATAACATACTTACATGCCTCTGTGGACTTCTGTTTGGATACAAGTGTTTATACCTACATGCAATCGTTTGCGGAATGTATGACATATTCCCTTCGATGTGGGTTTTGTTATCTTT
This sequence comes from Eumerus sabulonum, assembly GCA_951905685.1. Lineage (NCBI taxonomy): Eukaryota > Metazoa > Arthropoda > Insecta > Diptera > Syrphidae > Eumerus > Eumerus sabulonum. The sequence continues at coordinate 106,233,063 of OX645063.1, read as the reverse complement.
GGCCAAGTAAGTTGGAAATATCCAAAAAAAAAACATTAAATTCCAAAATATCATACTATGTATAGCCACTAAAGAGAAGATACCCCGTCCGGTTCTGTGTGCTTCCTTTGACTTATGATAAGAGACGATGTTTCACCAGAATGTGGTATAGTAAGTATAGTACATACTTGTGGCTATTGCGCACTGAACTACAAAAATTTATCTCATTTTCTCATGGATTCTCGGCTTGTGGTTGGCCACGTTATCACTGCCTGTCATGAGATTGTTCTCTACCAGAACTAACTCATTCAATTATGTCACCATGTGCTCTGTAACTAAGTCCCGCTTATCTGGCATCGAGTTCTAGATTTTTTTTTTTTTCTCATTCCTTTTGTTTTTGTTTTTTTTTTAGCTTCGAAAATGTTTTCGCAATATTTCATGGGCAAATTTCTAATTACGAGTACGAACTGCCTTTGAAACACAGCAGCGTGGGTTGTCGTATACTACGTTACTTCCTGCGTTCTATTGTATACATGTACGTATCAATCTATGCAGTACAGATAACAACCCTTCTGTATGGAAAACATGGCGCTTTTAGATATGGATATAAACATATTAGATATTGTCAGTCAATGGGACGTTCGTTGACTGAATTCACGCGTGGAATTTTCCCATGATTGATGGAAAATTGAATGACTGGTTGTGAGTAATATCCTACTACATGCCGTGATACATACATACATACGTATATGTAGAACTAGTCCAATGACACTTTTTTCGAGTAGGCCAGATTTTCTAACATCAGCCTGACCTGCGTCCACGCCCCCACGGAGGACAAAGGTGACTCTACCAAAGATGAGTTATACGATCGCCTAGACAGAACGTATGCCCAATGTCCCAGGTATGACATCAAAATTGTACCAGGAGACTTCAATGCTAAGCTGGCTAAAGAAAGCATCTTTGAACGAGTCATCGGCAAATACAGCCCATACGATACCATATCCGATAATGAACACAGGCTCATTGATCTTGCTACGTGGCGAAACCTCCTTCAAAGCACCTGGCGGTCGCCAGATCAATCAATCACTATACAGATTGATCACATCGAGATCGACGTCGGACACTCCTCCTATATTCTTGATGTTCGAACAAGAGCAGCTCGTGAGCTCTGCGAGTTAAAAAGAAGGGAGAAGCATAAGCTTCTCAGGCGATAGAAGAAAGAGCTTGAGAAGGGCGGGATTGACGATTTGGAGAGCTGTTCACTGCGGGCATGACAGCCTGAACGGAAGCCTGTAGGGATGAGAACGGACACCTAGTAGTAGAATCGCAGTCGATGCTGAGAATATAGAAAAAAAACGACTTCTGCAGACTGTCAAGCAGAATGATCCCATGCTTAACGACGAAGATCGCAGAGAATTCCGTCCCTCTGACCTCGACGAAGTTACGATCGCCATATCGAAACTCAAGTCGAATAAAGCTGCTGGCGCAGAGGGACTGTCTGCTGAGCGCTTCAAAGCAGCTAACGATGACCTGGTTAGGAGAATGCGCAAGCTCGTCTGTAAGATATGGTCCCATGTCTACCTTTGACATCCCTTTTAAACTCGTCAGACTATGCAGGATGAGGTTGGAGAATGCTCGCTGCTCGATCCGAATCGGTGAAGATCTGACTGATGGTTTTGATGTCAAAAAAGGATTCAAGCGGGGGGATGCACTGTCGTATTAGAAATGATTGTGCAAAAATCCCTGGTCAACTCCAGAGTCAACTCGCATGCGCGGACGACATTGACATAATAGATAGATCACAGCGAGATGTCAATGAGGCGTTTACGAGCACTGAGGCGGAGGCGGCGAAAATTGGTTTGGCAGTATATGAAGGGAAAACTAAATATCTGCTGTTACTTGAAAGGACGCTCACCACCGACATTGTGGCCAGAACGTTTGTATTGGCAGTTCACTAAGTTCACTCTTGCCAATTGCTGTTTCTTTGGGCTCAGGACGCAATTGAGTAATAGAGCCCTCTCCCGATCAACAAAGTTGACTCTATACAAGGCCTTTATCATCCCGGTCCTATTGTATGGCGCGGAAGAATGGACACTATCAATAACGGATAAGAAGGTCCTTAGTCATTTCGGGAAAAAGATTTTGCGTGTGACCGAGGATGAAGGGAACGATTCAACTCCGAGCTTTACGGCTATACAGCGACATGAGTCTAGCCAGGCGTCTACGGATTCAACGCCAAAGATGGCTAGGGCATGCATGTTAAGCGAGTTGACACTACAGCTCCAGCATGGAGAGTCTTTGAATTCAACCCTGAGGGACGAAGAAACAGAGGACGGCCGCACCTAAGATGATTCACAGACTAGCGAAAAGACTAGAGCCCCAAGTTCACTCGGAACTGTGGCGCCCGTTAAGAAGAAGGGAAAGTACGAGTAGTATCTAGGGTGTATCTCTAGAATTCTATTGAATTTAAGTTTAGAGTTCGGTCAATTCTTTTGTCTTATCATAATATTCGTACATAAAAAAATGTAATCTATTTCACACCGTAAGTTTGAATAAATGTACTTCACTAACTACAAGCCCAAAGCACCTTATTAACTCAACGTTAAATAATTAAGTATTTTTACATCAAGCAAAGGATGAAGCAAACACTACAAAAAGGTCGAATAAGGTCTTATTCGGTCTAGAGAACAATATTTCGATAGGGTCACAAATAGGTACATATATTACCTGACCAGAATAGATAGGGAAGGGAAGGAACGCAAAACAAAAAAGCAGTGAAGAAGGCCACTTACCTGGATTAAGTTTCCTTGCAATCGCCTTTGATCGCATGATTAATTCCAGAAGGGATGTCATCAAGCTTGTGGTGTTGATCACTATTTTACTATGGCAATCAACAGTGTGACATTGTCATTCACCCGACTTTGTACTAAACTAGGTTATTGCAAAAAAAGAAAAAAAAATGGATAGTAACCGGAACAATGTCTTGTGTATCGCACTATTGCAACTTCATGACATATTTACTATAGACCTGCATATGTATATAAAATATGAAACAACTTGTTAATCGAATCACATCATATCGTACATGAGTGAAAGGACGAATGGCATCTTATCGATTGTACATACTAGCACTACTTGTGGGGTAGACGGTGTAAAAGGAGTATACAAGGTGTAGGAGGGGAGGAAAATAAAGTTAAAAAAAAAAAAAACAAACAATCCATCAGTGGAGCAATCTAATAAGTTCGACTACTTCCAGCTGATGTTGTCGTCGCCACCACCACCGTCGTCGTCGTCGTCGTCTTCGTTATGTGGAAACAAAAGTGAAAAGTGAAACCACAAGGTCAACGATTTAAATTGAGGCAACTGCCGCTTAATTTTCCACAGTATTGGCTTTTCCGCGCGCTCGAGTAAACGAACAACTTTTTTTTATTTTTATTTTTATTTTCTGCACTCACATACACACAGCAATAAACAAGAAATCAAAAAAAACAGGAAGAAAGAACAAAAAAAAAACACCACCGACCTAACACTCACATCCACCTCCGAGAAGAACTCCTGAGGGTTATGGACTTTAGTTTACTGCTTGGCAAACATCCCGGCGAACACAACACCGCACAGCATAGATTTGAATAGCGCGCCGCGCCACCAGAAATGGAAATCCTTGCCGTAGCCGCTGTTACTCTACTACTTCTTTCTCGGCCAAGAAGAGGAACAAAAGAAAAAACTCCTGTTCCACGTCGCACCTGTTTTCATTAAAGCACCTCAGTCGCGACTGACGAGAGACTCCGAGACTCCTCGAAAGCGGGAAAAAAAAAACCAAATGTGCGACGACACAAAAACTGCCAAAGAAAAACTGCCAGCACTTGCAATGGAACAACGAGGGCTAGAGACATACAAAAAAAAAGAAGTTACTACTGAACAAATTTCCATTCTAGAACCTAATTAGATGGGTATGTCTACATAGACCGACCGAGAAGAGGGTGGATTTGCTTTTTGCTTTTACTATTTTCTCTAAACTTTCAGCTACCGCAGAATCGCCCCGGCGCGACCGTGGGTACAGGAAGAGGGTGTCAATTGTTTGTTGGTTGCTGTTTTTTTTTTTATTACTTCTTTAGCTTGAAACTTTTTTCCTTGTTGCTCTTGAATATTATTATGAACCCGGTAACGTTCACATAATTATTTTGATTTGAGTATTTAAGTCGCTGCGCAGGAGGATGAATTTCTGACGAATAGCGACGACGACGACGATGACGAGAGGACGATGGTCGATGGATGGATGGATGATGATGGTGGAAGAAGGATCACGGCGCGTACTATATGAATGACGAGCGACAAGTAAAAGAATATTACGTTTTCAATGTGTAGCCTGTTGAAGTAAGCACACGAATGTGACTTGGCATACATATGTTGCGCCGCGAAACTTGCCAGCAAAAACAGACATCGACAGTGTGTGTCGCTATAAAAATGTTCCGAGTTTCTTGCACGAATAGTGTGACTAATGGCATTGGTGTGGGTTCGCAACTATCGTCTCGTTATATTCAGTGTTCCATACTACAAAACAATACATCTCGGCCCGCTGATGATAATGAAGTGAGCTTATCTTGTTTGGCTTCTTGCCGAGTCGAAGGATTAAAACGAAATATTTAGTTCCCCACGAACAGTGTAAATATGTATGTATGTACGTATGTATGTATGTACATAGATATCTTCTGCATGACAAATGATTGTCACACATTTTGAATGACCAATTCGATTTACCTGCTCAGACACTATACCATACCCTGAGTCACGCAGCATCTTATCAACAGTTAGCCACCTCTTCTCCATTAACTGCAGACACTCGTAGATTAGCGTTGAAAACGTGCACGAAAACTTATTTCGAACATGAAATTCTAAGCCAACTGTAATAAATAGAGCTGAACAACACATACAATCAATAGAAGATAGCGGATGCAATCTAATTTAAGAAATACAAAACTGCTGCAATCTTTCACGCTTCATGTATCGAAACTGCTTGCAAACGAGCATCTGTGCGATTAAATATGAATTCTATGAAATGCGAGTAAACTAAAATGTTTTACTACCCATCCAGCTCCTTAGCACACGGATACAGATTTTTCCTGATCCTCAAGATACTCATATCGGATGAATGAAATGAAATGAAAACATTCCCAAGAAGGAACTCCCCTTAAAAAACATCTCATCATTCAGATAATGGAAATATGTATTAAAATTTTATTACCCTCCACGGAGGGGGAATAGATAGAAAGATAGAAAATGCAACAAACCGCCACAACACCCTATTCATTTGGTATACAGATACATATTCTCGACTGCCCACCCACCCACTCATCGGCAAAACGACAGCCATTCAGAGGACGGCACCTACTCGTGCTACTATCGTTGATCGATTGAATTTCCACCCTTAATGCTCGCCCCCCCTCCGAGGAAAATGACGTGGCGACATAGCGACACGAACAGAGAGAAATTGACGACAAGCAGTATCCATCTTTCAACCCCCTTCCCAGAACTCAACTCAACCGCGCGGTAGCACGATAACACAAAATGTGGACAGAGTGCGGTGTTACTCTGGTTGCTCTTATCTCCTTCAATTATCTCGTGACTCTGCTACTAACTACCGACGAGTCGAACTTTTTTTCCGCGTCTGCGCCCTCAAATCCTCTTCTAACGACTCATTATGGGAGGAGCTTTCCGTACGTTTTCTTTTCTCTTCTCGTACCTCTCATCATTGAGCGGTGCTGGTGCTGGTGCCACTGCCTTTTTTATTTTTTTGCATTTTTCTCATTTTCATATTTTCACCATTTCCAACTCCTCGGAAAATGGATGCGAATTTGCAATTTTCCTTCTCGACGAACGCATAAAAATCATCGAAAACGCTCAGGTTAATGAAGTGTAGACGAGTGTGAGCTCTAACGTGGCGGCATCGTGGCGGTTTTCTTTCCAGTGCACCCATCGCACACTCAATACCTGACGCGTTGCATCATCAGTCTTAATCATCAATTCATCTACAAAGATAGTCTATTCCGTTCGGCCGTCGGTGGATACATCCGTTCGAAAGCGAAATACAAATGAGAAACGAACGAAACGAAAGAAAAATGAATAAAACAAGTTTGGGGTTGATTTTGTGCGGTGACAATGATTTTTATTTGACGAGGCAAAGCTCAAAGGCGTGGCATGACAAGAGATATCTACGAATACGAACAAAACAGTATCATATGTATCTCTGTTCTATTCTGCCTCTGCTAGTGGTTTATCTCTTGCCAGTTGGAAAAATGGTAAAAACGCAACAACAGCTATGAAAACACAAAAATGGAAAATAACAGGTACGGAAAGGAAAAATGGAAGCGAAAAAAAAAAAGGAAAAATAACAAACGTTCCCGACGCTCACCACCCACATGGCCGTAGCCACAGGATTCCAATAGTCTTGTGTGACAAATGTACGAGTATTTGTTCGCCTTCTTGGATAATAAGTTACGTACGTACGTATGTACATTGTGCTCGACGAGAACTTTCACTATCTAGACGTTGCGTTAAACCTATAGGTTGGCTCTACTTCAACCCTTAGATGAATGGGGAGCAATCAGTGCAAATGGTACCTCCGCAACTTGTATTCTCTCACGGAATTGTGGCTCTTCTGACTGGTTGGCGTGCTGGAGGGATCAAGTCAATAAACTGTTGTATCTATTATCTGAGAGTTTGATCAGTTCACAAGTGAATGGTAAATATTAAAACTTTATATATTCGGGTAGATACATATGCATGTATATAGTTTCTGTTAGTGTATGTACATACATAGTTGCTTGACAGTAGAAATTTATGTTTTTTTTTTTTTTCGTGACTTGGCTTCAGGCTTGGCTTTGTAGATTTTCTCTATACGCGACTAATTGTTACTTTAAGCATAACTTCTAAAAACTATTTATATATATATATATATGGGGCTAGTGTTACCATTAGCAATACAGCACTGCGGAACCTGCTAGCCGATTAGCCGAGTAGCCTCTCCTCTTCAAAAATGAAGTTGAGAATGCTTCTCGTAGGAGCCAGGATGATCCCCTCAGGAGTCATAACTTCACTGAGAAGGATACGCTTCCTGAGATGGTAGAGAGCAGCACACTCACACAGTATGTGTTTTGCCGTCTCCTCGTCCTCAAGACAGAGCCGACACTCAGTTTCAGACGAGAGGCTAATTTTGTTTAGATGATATCTCAGACCGCAGTATCCCCTTAGATAGCTGACTAGTCTTCTGATATCCACCCTATTGAGTTGAGTATGTCAATAGGTAGCTTGTTCCGGGGTCGTATTAGTCGCTTAGATTGACGGAGTCCCCGAACGCTGTTCGAAAAGGACAGGTGTTGTAATTTTTCCCACTTGTCTAAGAAGTAAATTCCCGGCAGAATGGTTCCGGACCTGTATATTTGTCGCTGGAACCTTTCCTGGCAAGTTGGTCGACAATTTCATAGCCCTTGATACCTTTATGTCCTGGCACCCACCAAATTTTAACATTGTTTCTTTCGGCGAGGTCTTGTAGGGCGTCATGGCATTCCTTGACGGTTTTTGAGTTCGTGCTTAACGAACCCAGCACTTTAAGCGCTGCTTGGCTATCAGAGAGTATGTTGATGGTTACTCGTCTATCCCCGAATCGGTCTTTTGAGCTTATTGAATAGCCAGAAATCGCACGGTGGTAAATCAGGTGAATACAGTAGTGCACAACGATACGGGTCGAGCTTTGGGCGAAATGGTCACGAGAGTCAATGCAGTGTGGGACGGTATAATACCGTGGTGCCAAAACTAACAGTTGTTTCGCCACAATTCCGGTCCCTTTAACCGAATACTTATATTCAGAAAAACGATGCATGACGCTCAAATAATATTCTTTGTCGAACCGGCGGAAAATTTCTACCGGAACCTTGAGATTTGAACACGGGATTACCGGGTTGGAAGTCCAGGTCGAGGTGGTAGGACCAAGTCCAAAAACTCGCCTGGGTGCGCTTGGGCATAGATTCTGATGAGTTAGAATCGCTGGCGGAGGATCAAGTGGCATGGAGATCCCTCGTGCGCGCAGGGATCCCCGCGACTCTTTTAGTGGAACATGCGGGCCACTGAAAATGTATGCATGTATGTAACTATCGTACGCTAGACTTACTTACTTAAGCTAGCCTAATTAACTTAATTACATTACATTAGAAATATCTTACTGGCCACCTTAGCCTAACCTACCCTACCTTACCCTATGTATGCCATATTGCCTTCCTTGCATACTTTAAGACGCCCGCTGAGTCTACTCCGCATTGAAGATCAGCGGTACCGCCATCTATCCTGGATCAGCCCACAATGATCCAAATAGAGGGATGCTTCCCGAGGGACAAAGCCGCTAAGTCGCATGCGCTCATGGTACATACTGCTGGGGTAGTAAGCCGCAGAGATCAAATTATTGATCGAAGTCATAACTCTCGCAACGTGGCTTATCTGATAATTGTCTATTCGCATAGGACCTCTTTGGAATAGAGCTTTATGTACTCGAAATCTGGTGTTCTGTGCAATGCGAGACAAGTCAAACACTCACTCACTCACACTCACACTCACATTAAACCAAACGGGACATTCATAGGCAATCACGGGCCTAATTAAGGCCATGTAGCAGATTACCTTCACTCTGGAATCAAGTTGGCCATCTTATCAGAGCGAAAGCGCGCCTAGCCGTTGTCAGAGCAGCATTCACATTTTTATCAAAATATAGATACTGATTCAGCCAGATCCCAAGGTATCTTGCCAGTCCGGTCCAAGGAATGAGAACCTTCGCCTGTGCTTTCTAGTGTCCCTAGAGGCCCTAGATAGCAACGTTCTGAATAATATGGTCTCTGATTTCTGGAAGTGGATTTTCAACTTCCAGTCATCACAGAACTGCTGCATTTTGTCGAAGTCACGCTGCAATAAAATGGCAATGACGTCGATGGTTGGACCTGATCTGTACTTATTAAGTCGTCCGCGTACACTATCGATTGACGAAGATAAACTATCAGATCGCTGATGTAAATGATGAAAGGGATCGACGTTGCCCTGTTGCAGTCCATTTTTAATTTCGAATGTCACAGATCATACATATATAGCAATGGTTTACTTATGTCCTTAGAGTCCTTCTAACAATACGGTGTTGAAGGCTTTTTCCAAGTTAACCAGGCAGGCACCCGTACATTGGTTTTTGCATTTATTCCATTGGATATTCGAGACGAGTTTCGACGCGGCATAATATGCATTATTCAGTGCATTGTTAAACAGGATGGTGTATCTCTCTATAGCCACTGGTGGGAGGTGCCTGAGCACAACATTGGATACACCATCAATACCCGCGGGCTTTTTCTCTTTGAGTGACATAAAGATAAACCGGAAATCCTCCGTCGAAACAAATAGTTGCTTAGCCCCTTCATTTGTGACGGCATTGTATGCCCTGAAATGGAAGACAGCTCCCACGGTTGCCACTTTCTCTTGAGGATCCTTGTTTACAAAGAAATCGTCGTCCAGAACAGCGCTCTCTGGATCAATACTGACTGTAAGTAGTAGACGTTCGTTGTCGGACGTTCTCGGATGCTTGAAATCCTGAATGCCGTTCTGATTTTTCCCCCTAAATATTTCATTTATCTGCGGGAACATATTCGCGTTGTTGGATTTTACAGCGCGAATTTTGTTGTTCCAGTGCAGTCTTACAGATATTTTGTAATTTTCCTTGATCAACTGTTGGAGATTTTTAATCAGCGACTTCAGTGTCCTTACCTCCGAGTTTTGTCGGTCGGTAAACTGCCTATACAAGAGTTTGAGTCTTGACAGGAGTCTACTTTTCTGCCTGAGAAGTGCGTCTATGGTCGCGTTTCGGTATACATCAGTGGTATCGTGATGGTCCAGATTATTAACCATGGGTTCGGGTCTCAATTTACTTCCTGGCAAGGCTACATATAATTTGGATCCCTTTTGGAATCTTCGGCTCTGTACGTAAAATGTTAGGTCCCTAAACAGACAACGTGCAGCCGAACAACTAGGGCAGACGCCCTAGACCGCTATTAAGCCGAAGTAACCGCCATCCAGGAAATGCGATGGAATGGACCGGGTATAAAGTGGATGAAAAACTGCGATATCTACTACGGCGACTGCTATAGGGAGAGAGGAAAACGATTGTTCGGATGCAGATTTGTTGTTCGAAGTGGGCTAAGGCAAAAAGTCCTAAGCTTTCGGCGATCCCTATTAAGGATACATTTTCTAATATTAGCCTGATCTGCGTCCACGCCGCCACAGAAGACGGCGAACGCAGCGGAGTAGAGCAAGAATACAAAGTTATGATTTCGGCTACTATCGCTAGAAACCTCTTGTGATTTTACCGATACGCCGATACACCCTCCATACAGTAAATAGAAACGCAGTGGAACCTTTGCAAACAAGCCCTGAAAAGCACTGCATCTGAAGTTTTGTTCTTCAAGACTCCACCACGCATAAACACCTCGTTCGATGACGAGTGCAGGAGGATTTCCACAGCGAAGCAGGAGGCATATAAAGCTTCGCTGCATAGAAGAACAAGAGCATCTCGTGAGCTCAACGAGTTAGAAAGAAGGGAGGAGCATACGTTTTTCAGGACAAAGAAGAAAAAGCACGAGAAGAATTTGGAGAGGTGTTACTGCAGACGTTCGAAAGTTTTATCAACAAGTAAAACGTACATGCCAAGGTTATAAATTCGGAACGGAAGCCTGTAGGAATGAGAATAGACACTTATTAGTAGAATCGGAAATGGAAAAACCACATCTGCAGACTGTATATCGGCGACGTTAGTCATTACACCGCAATCAGGCAGAATGATGCATTTCTTAAGGACGAAGATCGCAGAGAATTCCGCACCCCTGACCTCGACGAAGTTAAGATCGCCATATCAAAACTAAAGTCGAATAAAGCTTCTAGCTCAGACGGACTGTCTGCTGAGCTCTTCAAAGCAGCTGGAGATGGCATGTTTAGGGGAATGCACCACCTCATCTGTAAGATATGGTCGGAGGCAATCAGGCTCGAGGAAAGAAGTCTCAGGATCGTTTGCCCGATCCACAAGAAAGGAGACCCCTTTGACTGCGCCAACTACAGAGGAACAACTCTTCTCAACATTGCCTACAAAGTCTTTTCTGCCATTTTGTATGAACGCCTGAAGCCTTTATCAGTGTGGCTTCAGGCCAGGGAAGTCCACCATCGACCAAATCTTCACACTACGGCAGATCCTGAAAAAACCAATGAATTTCAAGTCGACACTCACCACCTATTTGTCGACTTCAAAGCCGCATATGACAACGTAATTTGAGACGAGCTATACAACGCCATGTCTACCTTTGACATCCCTGCTAAACTCATCAGACTATGCAGGATGACTTTGGAAAATGCTCGCTCGATAGTTTTGATATCAGAAATGGATTTCGGCAGGGCGAGGCGCTGTCGTGTGATTCCTTCAATATCGTATTAGAAATGATTGTGCCAAACTCACTGGCCAACACAAGAGGCACAATTTACTTCAAATCCTCACAACTCCTCGCATACGCGGATGACATTGACATTATCGGAATAACACAGCAAAATGTCAATGAGGCGTTTACGATGCGACGAAAATTGGTTTGGCAATAAACGAGGGCAAGACTACATATATGCTGTCATCAAAAAAGGGCACTCACCACCGACGTTTTGGCCAGAACGTTTGTATTGGCAGTTATATGCTTGAGGTAGTTAAGGACTGGAACAACGACATCAGTTCCGAAATCGAACACAGAATCACTCTCGCCAATCACTGTTTCTTTGGGCTCAGGAGACAATTGAGTAATATAGCCCTATCCCGAATGACAAACTTGACTCTATACATATAAGACCCTTATTATCCCGGTCCTACTATACGGCGCAGAAACATGGACAGTAACAAAAGAGGATGAGAAGATCCTTGACCGTTTCGAGATCCTATAAAGGGGAATGGAGGAAAAGATTCAATCACGAGCTCTACGGGCTGTACAGCGACATGAGTCTAGTCAGGCGTCTACGGATTCAACGCCTAAGATGTCTAGGCCAAGTAGAGCGAATGGAAACCACTGCTCCAGGCCGGAGAGACTTAGAATCCAAACCCGAACGGTAACACGCGATAAGAAGAAGAGAAGAAATATGCAATTTCAAAGACTACAATGAAAACACACTTTTTGACGTGTTGCAGTAACACACTTACCATTTGCAGTGGAGTGCCATAAGTTGCACCATCGTATTGAAAATAAACATCGTACAAGTCGATTCCTTTCAGCCGAGACAGCTCTGTTGTCACTGAATAGAATTGGCAGTAACAGCTTGTGCGTCCTCATTTTGGAGAAAAATAGAGTCCAACGACAGCTTTTAGCCAGAAAGCATACCAGTCACCTTTTGGAGATGCATAGGTTGATATTGAAATTCGCGTGAATTGCCGTTGCAGGAAATTTGCCTGTTTATCATCCTGTACAACGTGAAATAGGCCCCCCGCAGAAGATAACTTTTGGTCAAAGTTGGCCATCAATTGCACGGTGCCGTAAGAGCCAATCTGTGAAGATACAAGGCAGATGATGGTCAGTTGAGTTCTTGTTTTAATAAAACCTTCTACCCATGTAAACTCAAGCCCTTCTACATAATTCGGGTAGTTCGTAACGAACTGGCCCTTGAAACGTTTTTGATTGTTTAGGGTCATCTGCCGCACTTTGCGATGTTATCGGGTGTGCGACCAGTTTCAGGCTCGCCAAGTTACGTACCAAACAACCTATAGCTGTTACATTTGAGCGCTAAATAAATAGTAAGCATTTGGCTAATGAAATGAAGTACAGGCAGAAGAAAAGCGCCATCTACATATTTATTAAAACATAGATGCTGATCCAGCCAGATCCCGAGGTACCTGACTACACTTTTGTTTGCCAGTGGTTGCCTGTCCGGTCCATTGAATGCGAACTTTTGCCAGTGTTTTCTAGTATCCCTAGAGGCCCTAGACAAAGGCGTTCTGAATAATATTGACTCTCATTTCTGGAAGTTCATTTTCCACTTCCAGTCATCACGGTACTGCTGAATCTAAGTGCTGGAAAGGATCGGCGAGTACACTGTGGCCTGTTGCAGACCTTTTTGAATGTTTAGTGTTTGAGTAGGAGTCACGTTGGGAATATTCACAACGAACTTTCTACCCGTCATCATGTCGCAGATTACAAGTATGTAGCAATGGTTTACTTAAGCCCAACTGATTGAGCTTCTAGTAGAGTCCTTATAACCATACGGCGTCGTAGGCGTTTTCCAAGTCGATCAGGCAGGCACCCGTGCATTAGGTACAACATATGTACCTTCTCAATTTGTTTGTTGTATATTGGTATATTATTTTGTCCAGTGCAGAACACCAGACTACAACGCCATACATTAGAATAGGTTTAACGACTGTGATGTACAACCGTTGGGTTGGTTCGGGGTTGGGTCCCCATTTTTCCCCATGTAGAGAGCTGTGGATGCCTTCTTTGCTCGTTGGGTTAGTTTCCTGTCAAGTATAATGCCAAGATATTTGGCACCAGATGAGTATGTTAACCTGGTACCGAGTAAAGTGATTGGGACAGACATATTTCCGGGAAGAGCACAAGTTCCGTTTTCTGGAGGTTTATCCCGAGTTCGTTATTTTGTACCCCGTTCGCACAGTATGGAGAATGCCGTACGCATGCGGTCATTCAGTGTAGGTAGATATTTGCTTGAGATAACAACGTCATCAACGTAGGCATTTATTCCCTTAGATATGCGAGACGAGTTTCGACGGGGTATCATTCCCTGCCCTGAAACCGAAAAGGTTATCGGGAATTATGTTTTTCTGCTCAGCCTATTTCGATAGAGCTCTAAGGACCACTTTCTCGAAGACCTTACTCATACTCACAAGGAGACTTATCGACCGAAGATTTGCGGGTTTGAGGCGTATTTTCCTCTCTTAAGGATTGGTTGGATCCCCGCTGTTTTCCATTTCAGCGGATATTATGCATTATTCAATGCGTTGTTAGACAGGATGGTGTACCTCTCCCTAGCTAGCCACTGGTGGGAGGTGCCTGAGCACAATATTGGACATACCTTCAGTACTCGCAGATTTCTTTTCTTTTTAACTAACACAAAGTTTAACTGTAGATCACTGCAAATGCTAGTGTGTTAAACAACACACAGCAAGTGTGTCACTCGACACATTTTAAAATTAAGTGTGGCACTTAACACGTTGATTTTTGAAATTGAGTCACTTAATCGTGTTAGAACTATAACAGGTTCTATTGCGTGTCATGAATGAGAACTTTAATGACACCTTAAGTATGTATGTTGCAGTGACACATTTATTAATATTAAAGACACTTTGGATCAATCAATCAAACAAAAGGAAAATTCCCCTTTTGTGTATTTTCATAATAAAACACTGAAAATTGCAATAAAAATTACTACAATGAAAACACACCTTTTGGCGTGTTACGATAACACACTTACCATTCGCAGTGTTAGCCCCTTCATTGGTGACGGCATTGTTTGCCATAAAATCGTCACAGAACCTGGAGAATCCAAGGTTCTCGGATCACCAATGTTCGATATTGTTTCGTAGGTAGAAGTGGAGAAGCTAGGCTCTGTTCTCCAGGTCGATGCTGATCGGACATTCTCGCACCATTACCATTTAAAGTTTCGAGCGCGTTGCTGTAGTTTATTTAACAATTAACCGCTTTCTTTTGTAAGCATGATTTTGGTCCTTATGCTGTGAGTATAACCTTAGGGACGCTTGGTAACGAAGCTTAAATGACAGGGGCGCCAAGAGCAAGGAAAGCCTGGACTGTACCGATGGCAAAGGAAACCCGAAGCACACTTGTAAAGTTGGCACCTCTTTACATCAACCTGCTTTGGCATTTTCCCACCTCTATTCTATGTATTTTATTCTGTACGAACTTCTCCGCTCGCTATCGCAAAACCCTATGTCTAGGGAAAGCTTCGCAGCAGTTTTTCCTATAAGTGAAATTCAATTATCTTTCTTACTTTGTTCAAATCAAAGTCATTATGCCAAGGGCGGAAAACTTCTGTTGTTTTTCATTGAAGGACTGAAACAAGTGGTGTTCATAGGACTGTCTTCAATCCATGTGAATCCCATCAAGGTATTCTACAATGATCTTACACATATGTATGTATGATCGAGCATTCTCATGGTGGAAGGCAACATCTTTTCTATTGGTCGATTCGGGCTTCCTTGCTGGCGTAATGTGTTGAACTCTTCATAGTAAGGTTGGGAAATAATCGTTTGACTATTTGTCATCCAATTTGTGGTTTCGCAAGGATTTAATTTAGATCAAATTTCTTACTCAAAATTTATCCTAGCAAGACTTGATTCTAAAAAGCCTTAAACTAAACATGCGATAGTCGTCGGCGGCAGTTCGGTTTGATATACCGAATGGGTGTTCGTCTACTTCATGATGGACCATTTAGTTCCAATTTCGCGGTACAAGCAGCATCAGCATCACATTTGCTATTCACTATTTTGTGCGGATGATTTTGACAATTTCAGTTATCGAAAGTGACTCATTTTACAACACCAGTCATAACTCGTTTCCGAAATAGATCGCTTTAAATGCATTCCAACAACGCACCGCATATGTTAACTCCAACCGTCTTCATAGCTTTTAGTTCTCAATTCCTGTAGAGTTCGTACATCGATTTTGTTATTGGACAAAAACTTTACGATGATTTATCCGGACAGGAAGAACTGGACCCGCCAAACTCAACCGCGCAGAAACTGTGTGGATTTCTACACTGACGGGTCTAAAACCAAAGACGGGGTGGGCAGTGGAATTTTCTGCAAACAACTCAAGCTACATAAAGCTCTAAAATTACCAGATCACTGCAGCGTTTTCCAGGCGGAACAGTTGGCAATAAAAGAGGCTTTGTCTTGGCTGAAGTGGAACGTAATATCCACCACGGATATTCGCATTCTCACAGACAGTCAAGCAGTCTTAAAGTCGCTGGAGTCCTATGTGTACACAGCAAAATCTAGTCTCGACTGTCGCAGATCTCTTAACGGGATGGCAGAGCAGTTCAACATACAGCTTATCTGGGTACCAGGACACAGCGACATTGCAGGAAATGAAAAAGCCGACACACTCGCTAAACTAGGAACGGCGCTACAATAAATCGTGGCTTGTGAGGGAGTACCCCTTACAACCATTAAACATAATCTGACCAATCTCGCCAGGGCCGAGACGAACCTGAGATGGACACAGGGACATACCTGCGTCATCACCAGGCAAATCTGGCCTCGGCTGGACAGTCAACGCACAAGGAGTATAATCTGCCTAAAAATAACTGACATCTACAAAGTCATCGGTGTCATCACAGGACACTGCCTCATTGGCAGTCACGCACAAAAACTAGGAATAGTTCCAAATGATTTCTGCAGAAGCTGTCAGGACGAGGAGGAGGTTGAATCCATTCACCACCTTCTCTGCGCCTGTCCAGCTCTCTGCAATTTCAGGAAACGTTACCTAGGCTCTTACTTCCTTAACGATCTGACAGATGTTCAGAAAGTAGGGATACTTGATCTTCTTAACTTCCTAAGAAGCACAAAATGGTTCCACGAATAGGGGGTAAAATCCCCTCGTAGCTGCACAACGGGCCTCCCTGGCCTATGTGCATTCTTCTCAACTCTGGGAAGGCTACGACCCTACCTACCTACCTACCTACCTACCTAGATTTTGTTATATCCAGCTCTTGTAAAAAGCTTAAGGCAGGTATTTGGACAAAGCTTGTATTCATATGAGTGATTGGATGATCACAAGGTGCCTCGTTTCCGAGGTAAAAAAAAATGACCCAAAGTGCGTTCTCTCCATGTAAACGAGCCAAATTTTCTTTTTAAAAAAATAAGAATATTTTTCTACAATCTTTGACACGCATTATAAAAGCCGCGGACACTTATTAAGGCCTGAAATATCACCTTTCGGACCTTTACCCACAGTTGTCAATGCTATTAGGTGTTCTTGAGTAATTTGGATTTAATATAGGGACTTCCAATAGGGAGTTTTGAACTTTGACAGTTGATAGCGGCCATGTGGTTGAAGGTACATCTGTCAAATTGGCTGCCATTTTGACAAATCGTCATGATCGGACATAGCGTTGAATAACTCGTGCAAACGATAAAATTGTTTAATCAAACTAAGTGTTCTGTTCGGGCAACGTTCCGGGCGTTTCGCCTATTTTACGGTTACCATAATCGTCCTACCGGGAGGACTATTCGCAGTGTGGTGGATAAATTTGGGTCCACTGGTTCAGTAAACGATAAGCCAACACCTGTACGTCGACGAAACTCAAGATATGCCGAAAACATCGTCGCTATCCGTCAGAGTGTGCAGGATAATCCGAGGCATTCGATTTCGCGTTGCTTACAAGAACTCGGCTTTTCGCGGACCACAACTCGGCGAATTGCACGCCCTGACTTAGGCCTGCGCCCGTATAAAATTCAAATGACCCAGAAGCTGAAGGGAAACGACCATAGATAACGATGTTTGTTCGTTGAATGGGCTCTGAAGCAGTTGGAGGCTGGCAACAAACAAAATTGTAGAATTTGGGACTATGCCAATCCACATGAAATCCAAGAGCGTCCAACGCGTCCCGAAAAAGTCAATGTTTGGTGTGGATTTTGGACTGGCGACGTCATCCGTCGATATTTCTTTGAGAATGACGTTGACTAGACCATCACCGTCAACGACCGAGCGCTATAGATCAATGATTACCAACTTTTTTTGGTCTGAATAAGATGATATGGACGCCAACGACATGTGGTTTCAATAGCACGGTGCTACGTGCCACACAGCTCACGCTACATTAGAAATTCTGCACGAGCGATTCGAGGGCATGGCCATCTCAAGCGGATGTTTGCGATTTGACTCTGTTAGATTTTGTCCTGTGGGTTTTACTGAAGTCGCAGGTCTATGTGAATAAGCCATAAGCCAGAGCCAATATAGCCCATGGCATCGGTCAAACTAAGTCTGAATTATGCATCAGAATCATGGAAAATTGGGCATTTTTGAAGCGTGCCACTCAGAGAAGCTGTGGTGGACATTTGAGCGATGTTATGTTCCATACATAATGGCATCGATAGGCCTTTCAAACGAATAAAAAATGTCGATGATGATGAAAGACCCTGTACCACCTGTTGCCACAAAACGCTAACATTTTTTTCTAAGGAAAACGCCCGAGTTTTCATCCCGAGATTTTTAGAAGATTTGCCATTCCTAGGTTCCATAACGAAGGTTTAGAGGGCCTTCAGGTTTGAACTTATTTACATGTTGTGCCCTCATCGTGTGCTACTGTCTTCGCAACTGCTTATCCCACATAGACCATAATCAAATCATAAGCAACATACATTAGCACAGTCGACATTGACAACCAAATCCTACCATCATTCGATTGTAGTTTCCCTCGATGAGAGCCGTCCTCGTCTCCCTGGAGTAGGCGTGCTGAAAAGGTGAACGGAAATTGAATGCCAACAGCGTAACTACAGCATAGCGAACAAAAATCCTTTTGTTTACGATCACTTACTATCCCTCCATACGTAAAAGGAGGGTTGGAATCAGCAGACATATGTACGTACACACAAGACAACATTCATCCATATGCGATATGTGATGTGACTTTTTTCTCTTTACCTCGGTACATTGTGTTTACATGCATCTGCTTAGGCAGTAGTTGGCAATTGCTCAATCCTGCACTCATTTCACACCACAACCAGGACCCTCATTCATTTCATACCAAATTACATTCAAACATCCTTGTATCCTACTTCGTCGACCGCAGCTCGTCCTCAATGGCCAGTCCGTGCAACTACCGCGACCGCGACCGCAGTAAGGAGCAAGCAGCAAGCACTTCCCACCGATATGTGAAGGAACATGTAATTGAACCATCGGGTAAATCGTCCGGAAACTTGGAAAATTGTTTAACGACTTTATCATTGATTTAAGGATGATCTAGCGTGCACTTTCGAATCGCCCCGCAGTGGTTTCAAATTGGTTACTACGACGGCGGCGGGAACAAAACCCCCGGAACGTGGAACGGACTATGGTGGACTCGTAAATCATAATTTTCCACGTCGTTTGATGCGCATATAAAACGGGCAGAATGTCGACTATAGCTATGCTGCGGCCACACACTCCTACGTACATACATATGTATATCGAAAAGGAGCTACCAAGGAAATCCAAAGGAACAGAACAAATCCATACCCATACGGGGGGCGTAACATCTGGTTTTAAGGATTTCGTATTTCGGATTTCCTAATTTCAAGCATATTATCCGCATGGCGCTCACAGGACCTCTCACATCCAGTTAGCGGCCAATATAATTTCAACTCGACTCGACTGTCATCTCTCGAATGAATTATACGCCAATGAAATCGTTATCCCAGGTAGCAATTACAAGCGTTCTGCCACGAGATTCTCATAACTTTCGATTAATGTCAAGCGGCGGGCGGGACACAGTCGCAACAGAGACTTTTCTCCCAACAATAATGTCAAAAGTAGAAGCCATAAACAAAACCATAAACATGTCTCTTTATCCCATGGTTTTGCCCAAAATAGGAAATAATAAAACATCTCCAGTTCAGAGGAAGGAAAAGCCGTTTACAGACGTTTCGCCATATTGTGAAAAAGTTACTTTTGATTTATGTATCTATGGGCGGCTGTAGTCGTGGTAAGCTTACGAATATGCGAATTCTAGCAAAGCTTGAACGGGAGAATCAGAGACTGAAACGATTTCCCGATCACGGTGAATTAATGTCACAGAAATTGGCCACGGGACGGTACGAGTATCGTCCGCAATAGGGGTCAGAGCGCAATCTGGTTCAAACATAAATAACTGCGAGGTTCCAAGTTGGTTGGAGTGTCTCTCCTGTACGAGGACATGATTATATTTACCAAGTGGCACGTCTAATGCTTGTGGTCATTAGGGAAATGTCTAGAACTCGCCACTTTGTCTATATACATTTGTATATACTCTTCCTATGTACGTACCTATAATACAATCATTCCCACGCAAGATTATCAAGTGGTTGGCGAAGAGAGAGAATGAGAGAGAGAGAGAGAGAGAGAGAGAAAGAAGCCATCCACCTGACCAACTGTTATTAATCCTCATTTTCTGTCATAAAGATTGTTATCCACTAGCTGCCGTAGGACTCTTGGTAAAGCCTAAAGACGACGACGTTCGCAAAGGAGGTAATGAGGTGAAATCAAAGTCGCGTGTTCCATGTGAGTTTCGGAGCGTTGTGTGTGCGCGCACTCAATTTTGAATTTCATTAAAATCCGCACGGCCACGAACGGAGCACGGTCGCATTTATCAGTGGACTCGTAAGTCAAACGCCAGAATAGAGAACTGTGTCACGACAGGAAGCTAGATAAGACCATAATTTCGGAAGTTGAAGAGACCCGCTCGTCGCCGATGACCACAATATGAAGGTGGTGTCCTACGGCCACGTTTGCACGCTTACAATGCCAGTAAAATGACCCTGGTATGAAAACATGCCTACATTAGCATACAATTACATTCTTTTCTCGATGGTGAAGTCATATTTATCCAAGAAGTGGGGATGGGTTTTAACCACTTGCCACGTGTCCTATTACATCGAGACCTTATGGTCGGTGTGGCTAATAATTATTATGAGTACACCCCGCAAGAGCATGTTATCTCGGCCCACATGTCATGGTCAACTTGACTGCATGTCATCGGCCTGAAGATAGCGCTATTGTATCAATACAATACAACCTGTCTGTCGAATGTCCAGTGTCCAGTGTCTCTCTCAGTGCGACATCATTCATCTCGAACCAATGGCTTGTACGTGACTTGTTCTATGTGTTTTTGGTAACAGAGCAATCGGTAGTAAGCAATAACAAATGCCCACTGCAACTGGATACTTCTATTCAGATCTTAAATGACTTTTATGAGGTGGTAGACCCATAAGAGCTTTGCTTGTAACTCTTTTGTTGGCATAGGTTATGGTCGGAGTGTCAATACGGAGTGTAAAACGTTCGACGTCGTCGTCGTCGTCGTCATCTTCCTCGTTCTCGTTCTCGTCACAAGCAATTTAATAAAGACATAAAGTCGAGCGCGACAAAGTCTGGAGCACTATGAATTCGCTATGGTAATTTGAGGAGCACCATACCGAAGACATTCACTTCTCTTCATCGAGTCGTTTTTGGTTTTTTTATTTTTTTTTTTTTTTGCTTTTTAATGCGGATACAAATGCGTTTGCGGCAACGCTCAATACAATTAGCTTTTCTAAGGAATTGCCCCATATTATGACTCACTTAGTTCTGCATCGAATTGTATTTAATAGTTTGCACCTAAGTCACCCTTATGGCCAGGAGATATGATGACTTGTTGTCTAAGTTCAGTAGAAACGCACGCTCTGCCAGCGTAATATAGTCAGTGTTTAACGCTACCGATTGTCTTTTACACCGAATTCCGACTGCAAATATGAATAACATCCGTGACGCCTCAATTAAGACCTTGTTGTAGTCTGTCAGTCTGCAGCAAGTGTGCTCATTCGGACAACGAGGAAAAGTCACGTTCGATAGATTTTAATTCGATACCGAGATCTTCCTTTATTCACTTTGCTGTCAGTGTGCAGCGTGAATTATCAGCGCAGATCCAGTCGAAAGTATAAACATTTATGCCGAAGCATGCGCTTCTTGGGTCCATTCAACGTAGCGATATACAATTTCGCAACTCTCAGCCGAAATGGAGTGTTGTATGGTTGTCTGGCGAGGAGATGTTTCAACGCGCGCTACTCGTAAGTCATGTTGATATCATTCGATTCGGATTGTTATTTTTTGTTTTTTTTATCAAATAAATTGATGTTGCCCGGATTGCTGAAGGCACGTATTGGAGATAATCAAACGACAGATGCATGCGAAAAGTTAAACTTTACTTCGACTGTAGGGTAACAAGACTTGCAACGAATCCGTAACAGTAGCATCAAAGAAATGAAAAGGACTTTTCTGTGGTCTTTCAGATGCATCCACCCACTTTGAGATAATTGGACGGGAAACGTTGCAGTTTCATTTTTCTTGTCCTCCCGAACGAGATTTCTTTACATGAATAGACCAAAGCGAAACTTTCACGAGGAGCAGCGGTGGTAGTGGTGGCAGAGAAGTCACCATCAGCAGGAGCCGTAGGAGCCGAAGTGAAGAGAAGAATAAAGAAAAAATTATTCAACCCTTCTTGAAAGTGAACTTCTCTAGTGGAATAATCGTGCAACGTCGTAATATCCTTATCAACCAAGTCACTTGGAAACTTCTATTTGTTGTAAGGACCTTTTGCAAAAAGCGCGTATTTCACGATTTCACGACGCACCAAAACAAAGACCTCCGAGCTGCATACATACATACATTAAATGCTTCAGGTATTCCCGCTCTCCCAATCACTCTCTATCATTCTCTTCTTCTCATTTCGATTGTTTTTTATAGCCCCAACCAGAGTGACATATGTATGTATGAAAAAAATTGCTCCCGATCTAATGTGCAGTAAAAACAAAAACCATCGCTCCTCCACCCTCTCGATTGTTTTTCACTTAGTACACATGACCATGTATATATGTATGTAGCACAACCCCCAGCATGAACAGGATAATAGCCAATACCACGGCCACAGGGCTATATGTACATATGTACATCTGAATAGCCATTCAGCCAACTACTGGCTGGTTGATTTCTAGCTACTACACTGCCAAGGGTCAAGTACGCACTCCTGGAATTGATGGCTCGTTTATGATTTATTGACATCCTTTGTGCTCGATGTCCTCCGTGGTAATCATATTTGGCAAAATCAGCTCAATATGGATATCATTACTGTTGTTCACCCCCAATTTCCGAATTTTATCCCTGATGTAACAATAATGTAATATGCTTGTTGTTATTTAACTGCACTTAGGGTTGTTTAGTCGTCGAATCGGCTCGAGGGTGGTTTTACTGTCGACTTTCAAAGCCACTTGAATCAATTTGCCTACTTTATGGGACTGTCATTGAATGATGATGGTTGGCCGCACTTTGAAATTGAAAACGATCGCATCATCCTCAGATTGATTCTCATAATTTGTTGTTTGTAAGTGTGTGTCTGTGTTACTGTCGGGGCGATAGAACGCGACCGAATCGAACGGACAATAGATAAATCTCAGATTTCAATACGTTGTGGTTAACACTTCTCTGTTGCACTTGCTTCAAGACAAAAAAAAAAAAACTATAAAAGGAAAACCGAACGAAAAGAACTGATGGTGCGTGTGATATAAACATCCAAAGCGGATAAGTACCTCTTCTCATGCACATTATGACATAATCTTGAGTTAAATTTTGTTTAACTATCGTATCGGAAGAAGAAAGACCGAAAGAAACTAAAGTCGATGTAATGGGCCGATGATGGAGGCAGTTATTAGCCTTATGGCAGGAGCAATAAATATCTACTATGACAACAAAAACACTGAAGCCTTATCAGGGTTTCCGTTCGTGACGGTTTTTCACCAAGCGAAAAACATGCAAAGACAAGGACTCCTTCCTTTCCTTTCATACAAGTAACGACTATACAGCCCAAAGAATGTTCGTCCATACATATATCCAATGTAGGTGACTTGAGTAGTTGTGTCCTTTAATGTCCTCCGTCAGTGAATGGCATTTGGAAAAATACGAACAACTTCTAGGATGAACTAATGGTGGTCAAGTGTCACGCAACCCATCACTTGGTATAACACACGAACCAAACTACCGAACCACCAAGATTGGGGCCACTTTGACGGACAGACGGATCCCATACAAGCCAACTATGTACGTATACTCGTAGTGTGAGCAATTCTCTATCGTGTCTCTACGACTACCAAAGGTAGGGGATTAGAGAGAAATTGTTCATTATTCATAAATATGGAAATGAGCCTCCGTATCACTGGATATAAATCGTTCACTCTATTTACAAGGATACCTAACCGAGTGGTGCTGGTGAGCCATGGGTGACCGGTAAGGCCTAAATTACTCCTACGATACGAAAAAAAAGAAAAACGAATAAAAATCACGATGGAAGATATCTGAAACGAATGACGAGTAACGAGCAATTTATATGCAAGGAGTCTAATGACCGAATGAGTTGTCCTTTTTTTCCTAGCTACCGTGGTATGGGAACGTTGTGTCCGGTAGACAACTTATGGTAATTCTTCGAACAAAGTGTCCAGTTGGGTGAGCGCCCCTGTTAAGTTGAATGTTGAACAAAAACTCGAAGGACATTGTGAACAGATAGTTGGTTGTCTACGTTCAGGAAGTCAGTGATCGTAAAATGGCTAGTGGTGGACTGAAAAAGTCTGGACGGAAATGCGTGTGCCTTGTATTACGTTGAGGCACGTGATAGACAATCAATCTATCTCCCCACGCTGGCTGACTAAGAGTTTTAGCTTTCTTTGGTATACTCCTACGAGTAACTATGTATTAGGCGCCAATTCTAATCCATTCTACAGTCTATATCTCACCTGATTGCCTGCCTAATGAATGTGGGAACTTTCGGTGACACGCAGATAACATTTATCCTTTCATCTTCTGATAAATATCTCGGTCTGGTCTCATCAGTACAAAGCAGATTTCTTCCCTACACTTACTACCTGTACGATTCTTATTCATCATCTGCATATGTGTATTCGCTTTACTTCCAGATGATCTCTGAAACGTCCATTTAGAGATTGGCAAACAAAACACCGGATCTGCTGATGTGTGGAACGTATGTACATATGAGTAGACAACGGTGATGGAAATAAAAGGATGATGAACAGGATGTTTCTGCATTATGAACGGACATTGTCTGCCCACCGCGTTCGTGATGATTATAAGTGAATGGTCTGCCAAGTGATTCCGCCAACATCCGCTACCTTTCCTACACGTCTCACAAAACCAGTAAGGCATACAAGGACTTTCGTATATGCGATTGTGGATACGTGAAGGCGTTTTGAATTGAAAGAAAAAAACAAACAAAAATAAAAAAAATACAAGAAAAAAGCAAAAACCAAAAAGCATTGGGGAGTTCCTTTACGGTCATCTTCCATCAGTCGGAACACCCGGCTGTCAACAACAACAACGACAATGACAATAGCAATCTATTATCCGCCTTTCCTCGAATTTCTCAATTTTAACTTGACGCCACTGGAAACTAAAGCGTTTCCAAGTCGCCCTCCAGCACTCAGTTTCCGGGTGTGATCAAAGGTGCTTCGGTATGACATACAATAGCATAGCACCTTGGATTTCAATTTGATAAAATAACAAAACTCACCGACACGTGTTGGACATCTTTCTTCCGAATTAATAAGAAAATTTAAACTTTTTACGCCTCGACTCTGGCTGTCTAACGAACAATGACAAACAATACGCAACACGGCATTGCTAACCGTGTGTCTTCGGGGAAAATTCAAATGAGATTTCGGGAAGAAAAGGAAATCCCGTCAATGGCGTTATTCTTAACAGGTCACCGTCACATTTGTAAAGGAAAATCTCAATTAGCCAGATACAAAGGCCGATGTATACACCGAGCTTTCTATGGATTCACTGTATCGAGAGTTGTTTTGTACTCGAACATTTCCACCCTCACCGAACCGTCGTTAATTACAAGACTTCAGACTGAGAGTGAATAGCAATAGAGATTGTCCTGCTGCAATCCCATAAATTAATTTAAGTTTTCATTAAGACAAATTATTGTCTGTCAATATGTTGCCAGGAGCGTCAGGAAACGGAAACAGAAGGGCTGGGTGACAGCGACAATCGAACGAAACAATGTACTCATATCAACGTCGGTCGTCATAGTCGTCCTTGTTGTCGCTCATCCTGAGAAACAATTGGTTGGGGTGGGGGGGAGGTGGTTGATAAATCATGAGAATGCCGACGGCACTGTTGCCGTATTCCAATTGTGGTTCGACTCGTGCCGCACGGGGCGGTGGCGGTTATGTGTGTCAGTAATTAAACAATTATTACATGGAACCAAATAACCCCCGATTGTTGCCAGAGGCGTTGAGTTATGACTGTTACTTAACTCGGTGTTTTCTTGTTGGCTTTTCGGAAGCTGTTCGCAATGTAAATATCCATTCAGATCAGTTCACCGAGGACGAGCGTCTTAGGCAAATTGACCCACTATACCACGAACCATTGTTGTTGTTATTTTGTGCCGCAGTTATTGTACTGAATTCGTAAGCCGCCTTGTGCCAGTGTTATGATTACATTTATTTTTTGGGTTATTTTTACGCCGGCAGATAGCCCGGAGATGGATTTGTTTTCCTAAGGCCATCCTACCATATAATTACATTAATTTTTGAGCACTGCGTTTATTTAAATAATTGACTTGGCAGCAGGGACGACCCTTTAACTGCACGTCACAATGGGTTCTATTGTGTACTCGCTACTCGCATCACCTAGGGCAGAATATTCATGTTCGAGTACATGTAAAGCAATCACTGGTCATCGGTATCCTGGTTAAGTAGATTTCGTTCTGATTCGCAATATGTATTCCATTTAGTTGCAGTGTTGCAATTCATTGAGGTAATTGCTACTCTGGAATTCAATTTGATTTTGATTTGCATACGTTAGATAGGCACAATAGTTAAGCAACGGATCACCTGTGAGAGTTGGAGCTTGCCAGCTGGACCCGTGATTCAATACGGAAGCGAGTATATATTTTTGATGTGAACAAGTGCCGTCATTTCACCTTAGTGTGAAAAAAACTATCCCGACACTGGCCTTATGTCGCTCTTTCGATGGTCTCCCGTTGCAAAATCAACTGAAATTAGGACACGCAAGACGATAAGGCACATTCCAGTACTCCTACCACCTACTCTTGATCATTGACAAATCCATAATTAATTCTCTTATAGACGGACGGTGTTCAATACTTTCTGGCATGTCCCCTAACTTCCAACCAATAAGGTTTTGTTCAAATTTGTTAATCCCAACAATCCCGTCGTATATTTGATTCACTTGCTTTTCTTACTTACTTAGAGGGCGCCATGGTTCATATACGAGGTGCCACCATTCATTTCCGGGGATTTAGTTATAACTTAGGAATTTGATTTGATTTGATTCGACTTATTTGATTTATTCAAATCTATACAAATACTTACTTACTTATAACGCCAGCGATCCATGGAGGATCTGAGCTTGAGCTATAGCTGCCTTCCATCCTTCCATGACGGTCCCGGGCACGCTGCTTTCAGTTATCAAGACCAAGATGTCTTACATCCACGATTACTTGGTCTTTATACCGGAGATTCGGTCTTCCTCTTCTTCTCGAACCAGGAGGCTCGGAGTCGAAGACCCTCTTAGCTGGAGCGTTGATATCCATGCGCTCGATGTGGCCAAGCCAGTGTAGTCGACGGATCTTTGCCTTCCGGACTACATCCACATCTTTATACAGCTCGTAGAGTTCGCGGTTGTGTCTTCTTCTCCATTCACCTTCCTCACAGACAGGACCAAATATCCGGCACAGAATTTTTCTCTCGAAAGAACCCAAAATCAGCTCCGCTGTCCTGCTTATCGTCCAGCTTTCGGCTCCATACAGCAAGACTGGCAGTACGAGCGTCTTGTAAAGCATGACTTTGGTCTTTCGAGTGAGGGGTTTTGACCCCAGTTGTTTGGACAAGCCGAATAGCAGCGGAATAGCCGGATATCCACTGTGGTGTCATTTGTGGAATTTACGTTTGTTCAAAGGTAGACAAACTCCTTAACTACCTCGAAATTGTAGCTGTCAATTGTTATATTTTGTCCAAGATGGTGAGCGACGGACTGGGTTTTGCTTGACAGCATATACTTCGTCTTGTCCTCATTGACCTTAAGACCAACTCGTTTCGCCTGTTCTTCAATCGCCGTGAATGCTTCCACAATGCCACGCCGAGAACACGCGATGATATCGATATCATCTGCGTATCCTAGCAGCTGGACGGACTTGTAGAAGATAGTGCCTTCCCTGTTGACGCCTTCCCGTCGCACTATCTGCTCCAGTACCAGGTTGAAGAAATCACATCACAGCGCATCTCCTTGCCGAAATCCGGTGCATGTTTCAAGCGGTACCGAAGTCCTGGAACCGAGTTGCACGCTGCATCGCGTATTTTTTAGCGTGGCGCGACACAACTGGATCAGTTTTCCCGGGATCCCGAATTCGGCCATCGCACCAAACAGTCCTTCACGATAAATGCTGTCATATGCGGCTTTGAAATCGACGAAAAGATGGTGTGTATCGATTCGAAGCTCGTTGGTCTTTTCCAGGATTTGTCGAAGTGTGAACATTTGGTCTACAGTCGATTTGCCGGGCCGGAAGAAGCACTGGTAGCTGCCGATTAGTGCGGTGCAAAATGGCTTTAGACGTTCACACAATACGCTGGACAGGATCTTGTATGCGACATTGAGCAGGGATACACCTCTATAGTTCTTGCGAGAGGTAGGATCGCCTTTTGGATGAGGCAAATAGAGCTGGTATTTCAGTCGTCGGGCATGCTTTCATCTTCCCAAATTCCGCAGATGATCTGGTGTATGCTCTCTACCAGGACATCGCCGCCAGCCTTGAAGAGCTCTGATGGCAAGCCATTTATTCCCCGCGGGTCGGTGGCAAGATTACCATCGCAGTTTCGAAGAGCCTGGGTGCCCTTTTTGAAGCCTCCTGCAAGGTCTTTCGAGTTCAGCCCGCTTTAGTAAGAACGCTGGTTTGGAGTTGATTCCCAACAACCTTTCGGATAGAAAACTTGGATCGAAGAGGATTCCATCAATTTTCTTGACCCTCGAACACGCAAGGTAGGCCAACTTATCCATTTATCCCTAAGTCCGCAACTGCTTTGTCCAATGTAATTCCTTGCGACCTGTGAAACTAATGCCGAAAGACAGCGATAACGGAAATTGCTTCCTCGTGCCGTTGACTGTTCCTTTTTTGAACGACTTTACGACCTGCGTTATAGGAATAGCGCCTGAAGCGAATGTCGGTCCCGTGTAAGTTTCAAACTTGACCATGATGCAGATAGGAGTTCTCGACTCTGTTTTCGGTCGGACCGTAAATAATGTCCATGACTGTGCCCATAGAGCCATTGCACAGTCCGCAAGAGATCCACAGGTTCTGGCGTAACATCACTTTAGCGCCAACGCAGAGTAACAGTTCTGCGCTCAGTCCTTGAGCTTCGTCTTCTGACGCTTGAGCGGCTGTTGAATTATTGTTTGAGGCTTTTATTCGAGTCACTGGCCATCCAAGCGATCGTAAGGCGTTCTTGTTATAAGCTTCGATGTTTTTGTTGGTCGCCATCAATCGTGTCGCGTCCTTGAAATCTCGGGTCGATCCTGGATTATTGTGGACAAAGCGTTGTGACCAGAATTCATAGTGCGAGAGGTTGTTCTCGCCTAGGGCTAGAGCATGAAGTGCTTCTCGAAATTGTTTCTGTTCATCGCCAGTCTTTCGCATGATCTGCTTGAGAATAAACGTCTTCCGTATCTGCAAATAAGCTGCTTTGCCTCGCAGGGAAAACTCATCTGACTCTTTAGGTACGCCATACAGAGGCTTGGCTAAAACTGACTGTAGCTAATTGAAATCGTCAAAGAATACGACAACAAATCCTCCACAACATTCGTGCTGCTTCTCAGGGTTAGCTTCTCTAAGTCGGTCATCTATCTTGCATACACAACCCAATCATGCTTAAATCGTCCATCAATATCACCTTGATATTACTGAAATGCTCCTGAAACTCTCTTTGGGTCTTTCCAGTTAGGGGCATCACTCTGGCTGATGTGGCAATATGCAGTCCGGAATGCAGAGTTTGGCCACCGATATTGTTTGCAGCAACGCCGGTTGGAGCCATCAGCTGGACGTGCTCCGAGCCGAATCTTTTAACAACTTCGTTGATGACTAACGACTTGCCGGTTCCCGCAGCTCCCATAACTGTTGCCATTTTGTCCGTCGTTTCTTCGTTTGTCGCTCTTGTGATGAAGTCTATCACGGCCTTTTGCTCGATGTTCAATGTAAAGCAGCTTGCTGCCGCCTCAACTTATGGTATTTCGTAGGAAGCCATTGCCGCATCAATGAACTTGAGCTCGTTTTCTACTCCTGGATATTTGCGGAAAGACAAATACCACTCATGCTGCCGATCGATATCTCGGAATCCAAGTTCGACGTATGCAGGTGTTTGATTCGGAAGCGCTGCGGCAGCATCCATCCAACCGTGTGGCTCATATATGGGGGTTTCTGGCTCGTCATTCTCTTCGACAACGTCCACCATATCCACATATGTATGTTTAATGCCCAAACAGCGACGCCATGTGCCTTGTATGACTCTTCCCATGTTGTGTGCGTCAGCAAAGTTGTCATATCGACTCTCCATGGAGTGTGAAGTACCAGTTGTTGTTTGTAGTAGATTTCGTCGGTTTAAGGGGATTTACCTTTCACGACTTTTGGAATGACTTGAACAACTCTTTCCTTTCTAGCAAGATGCGTCTTGTAAACGGGAACTGTCATCACTGGGCGTGCAGCGGCCCTCGACGTAGAAGGAAGGTTCACCGATTGATAACTTGGTTTTCCAGCAGCAACAGTGTATTTTCGGGCAAAGTCCATGAATGTCAAGTCGTTCAAATTTGCTGCTCTGTACGCATATGCTTGAATTATTCGCGGAGCATCAGAACTGCCGTTTTCATCATCTCTCATGCCTCGTCTCTTTATCAAAACACTTTCCTGCGTGGCGGTGTACAGCTTCACAAACTGACGAGTGGCTTTCATCAAAGGTTCTGAATGGGTTGAGTAGTCCATCGTTTCGAGCAGGTGTATAACAGAAAACTCCTCGTTCGTCTTTCGCAAGCTTCGATTCAATGAGTAGTGGTTTTGGAAATCCAAACCGGCATTGCTTATGTCCATTGATTGTTCGCAGACAGTACGACTTCGAACAAACCGTATGTCTTTGAAATCTGTTCACACCTTTGCCTGTGTTTTCTTCAGTGAGTTCGAGGTCTGTTGCTCTCATTCTACTGGGGTGCAGGTCTGATCGCTGACACCAGGTTGTCGTAATAATGTTTGGCATTTGTCAGCTCTTCAATATTCATTGACTCAAAGTTTCTAACGTCAGGAGCTCCAGATAGCCAAAATACGCCATGAACATGTAGGCTTCCTATATGTTGATACTCGAAACTTTGCCAATAGTCTAGTAAAATAACTGTCTGCAACTGACGGGTTTTTTGAGGGCAATGATTGCATGCCCCTTGCAACGTGAGCCTCGGAGTTCCCAGCTTGATCGTATCCAAAATGTTTCGTTAGGCGTGGCCACCAGAGATCTGTCGCGCTTAATGTCAAGAAAAATGTTGGAACACCAAGTTGGCTGACCATACTTTCAAATTCTAAACGCTTCTGATACCAGTAAGACACTGTGCCTCTGAATTTGAAGCAAAGCAGAGAAAACGGTTCATCAGCGCCGAATTCTCTCTGGCTTGTTGTTGTAGATACTCCGGGGATCCATTAAAATTTGTCATGTTGGCGTAGATTAAGCCTTTGCTAATGGCGTCGTGGGGTTGCATCGTGTTGAGGCAGAAGAACGGAAATGGGTCTTGCGCAAATCTCTTGTCATGGTAACTCATCAAATACGGAGCCCATTCCTGAAATGTGGGTTGATTTTCTCTAGAACGTGTATTATCATTGAAGTCAGCAGCACCAGAAGGGAACAGATGAGGAAAAGCTTTGACAATCTATTCAACAGTCGTGAATTCGTTGACCGGATTTGCTGAAGCTGCGGGCCAATCGATTACATCACGAACAACCTCGGTTTGTCTCATACTACTTGACACAGGAGGCGCATTAATAACCACATCGTCACTGTCTTCAGCAACATCGGGCATTGAGTTGTTCGCAACACTTCCGTCGACATGTCTAAGTTGATCTTGAACGCTTCCGTCTTCTGGTAGTGCCGCCAAGGCGGACATATTGATTTGCAAGTCAGCGATTCTGTTGCTTTAGAAACACTAGAACATCGTGTACCACCTGTCGTCTGGCCCTGAAGTCTTTGTAACCTTGGGCTCCCTGCTTCCTAACCAACAAGGCAACACGTTTGCAATCGTTTGGAGATCTTGCTCGACGCTCAGCACGTTTCCTTTGTAACGGAATTGACCATTGACATCTTGACTGCGGAGCTGATAGACGCTGAGAACAGGTTAAGTCCGTGCTACCAACATCTGCTCGACGACTGACAATGTCTTCATAGCCTCTGGAACATCTCCTGGATCCATGTTGTTTTGAGCAGTGTACTTGACAGGGTTTTTAGTGCAGTAATGGCAGATGACTTCATGGTGGCTGAGTTGTAGCCGTGAGCAGCTGTCGCAGAGTCTGAACACGTGCTTGTCGAGATTCTGGATGAATGTTCTGATAAATTCAGTGTCTCCAAAAAGTGTTGTTTCTATGTATGAGTTCTTCATTCTGGCTCCGTCTCTGGTCGATCGGTTAGGAGGAAGTGGCATATTGTCTCTGAGAGACAATCTGAGATTTATTGTTGTTTTTTGTTATTTTCTGTTTTTATCAGAAGTTTTGCTTCACGTATATTCAGTTTTGATGATGAATATGTCCGTATTCAGTCCTGCAGCTTAGAGGCGAAAAGCATAAAAAATTGAATTTGTGTTCAAATTTAAATTTAAAATTTAAAATTCGGAGTGAACCAGGGCCTCAACCAACAAGCCTCGCCAGCCGGCCCGATCTTTGACCAGCCGCTTCCAGTGCCGCACGCCCAGTTGGTTGAGGTCCCTTTCCACCTGAGCGCGCCACCTTAAATGCGGTCTTCCTCTGCTGCGTCATCCCTCGGGGTTGGAGTAGAAGACTCTTTGGGCCGGAGCGTTGATGTCCATCCGCTCTAACTAGGCCGATGTCGCTGTACAGCCCGTAGAGTTCTCGGTTGAATCTCCTCCTCCACTCTCCGTTTACACAAACGGCACCAAAGAATGCACCCAGAATTTTCCTCTTCATCCACTTTTGATAACGTCCAAGCCTCAGCGCCGTAGAGGAGAACCGGGATGATTAAGGTTTTGTAGAGGGATACCTTAGTTTTTCGAGAGAGGGCTCTACTACTCAATTGCCTCTTGAGCCCGAAGAAACAGCGGTTAGCAAGAGTTATTCTGCGCTGGTATCGTTGCTGCTTGTCACTATCAAGCCAAAGTAGAAGAAGTCCTTGACTACTTCAAAAATATAGCTGCCGAAGTTGACGTTCTGACCATATATTTGGTCTTGTCCCCATTTACCCTTAGACCCACTTTAGCCGCTTTTGCTTCAGTGCTTGCGTCTCGCCTTGTCCGTCCAATAACGTCAATGTCATCTGCGTAGGGAATGGGATCAGGGGTCACACAATACGGCAGAGAAGATCTTATACGCGATGTTATGGAGACTTATTCCCCTATAGTTGGCGCAGTTGTAGGGCTCTCCATTTTTATGAGCCGGACAATCGATGCTGTAATTTCATTCATCGGGTATGCCTTCTTCCAACTATGTATGTATATCTCACAGATGAACTGGTGCATGTTCCCTACCAATTCATCTCCAGCTGCTTTGAAGAGCTCAGCAGGCAGGTCATCTGCGCCAACAGGTTTATTAGACTTAAGTTTTGATATCACTATCTGAACTCGTCTAAGTCAAGTGGACGGATTCTCTCTCATCTTCGTCCAGTATGAATGATGCGTTCTGCCTGATAGAAATCGTCTTTCCATATTCTCAGCATCGACTGTGATTCAACTACTAGCACACAAGCAGCTCTTGTTCGTCGATGTAACCTGGCCATGTACATATGTATGTATGTACCTGTCTTCACTCGTCATCAAACCAGGTGTTTTTCCTGGGTAGTGGCAGCATCGGAAGCAGCATCCCTGATGGCGCTTTGGCAACATCTCCACTATTGTTCTATTGTTTGTGCAGTTTGCATCGGCGCTTGAGAGAGCTTGAGGGAGACACGATCGGCGAAGGTCCTGGCGGCCTCTTGCGATTGCAGCATTCCGACATCAAATTGCTGGTCCTACACAACTACGTAGTGTTTTATCCACATACGTACCTTGGCTGCAACAAGGTAATGATCCGAGTCAACATTGGCTCCTCGGAAGGCTCGGACATACAAGATGCTAAAGGAGTGTCTGGCCTCTATCGCAATGATCAATTTGATTAGCAGATAATTAACAAGGAGACCGCCAGGTCCCTTATGGATATTAAAATGTAGGAATCGTGTGCTAGCTACTAGGAGATTACGTCCCTTCATAAAGTCTATTAACCTGAATCCATTTCCAGACGTGGTGTCGTGTAGGCCGTGCGTACCTACGATTCGTTCAAAGATGTCCCCTTATCCAGATCGGCGTTGAAATCTCCTAGCGCAATCTTGGTGTTATAGCTGGGCTGGCCCAGCTGGTCTGGCCTGGCTTGGCTGGCCCAGCTGGTCTGGCCTGGCTGGAACAGCTGGTCTGGCCTGGCCTGGCTGGCCCAGCTGGTCTAGCCTCGCTGGCCCAGTTGGTCTGGCCTGGCTGGCTGGCCCAGCTGGTCTGGCCTGGCTTGGCTGGCCCAGCTGGTTTGGCCTGGCTGGAACAGCTGGTCTGGCCTGGCCTGGCTGGCCCAGCTGGTCTAGCCTCGCTGGCCCAGTTGGTCTGGCCTGGCTGGCTGGCCCAGCTGGTCTGGCCTGGTTTGGCTGGCCCAGCTGGTCTGGCCTGGCTGGCTGGCCCAGCTGGTCTAGCCTCGCTGGCCCAGTTGGTCTGGCCTGGCTGGCTGGCCCAGCTGGTCTGGCCTGGTTTGGCTGGCCCAGCTGGTCTGGCCTGGCTGGCTGGCCCAGCTGGTCTGGCCTGGCTTGGCTGGCCCAGCTGGTCTGGCCCGGCTTGGCTGGCCCAGCTGGTCTGGCCCGGCTTGGCTGGCCCAGCTGGTCTGGCCTGGCTGGCTGGCCCAGCTGGTCTAGCCTCGCTGGCCCAGCTGGTCTGGCTTGGCTGGCCCAGCTTGTGTGGCCTGGCTTGACTGGTCTGGCCTGGCTGGCACAGCTGGTCTGGCCTGGCCTGGCTAGCCCAGCTGGTGTGGCCTGGCCTGGCTAGCCCAGCTGGTGTGGCCTGGCTTGACTGGTCTGGCCTGGCTGGCTGGCCCAGCTGGTCTGGCCTGGCTGGCTGGCCCAGCTGGTCTGGCCTGGCTTGGCTGGCCCAGCTGGTCTGGCCTGGTTTGGCTGGCCCAGCTGGTCTGGCCTGGTTTGGCTGGCCCAGCTGGTCTGGCCTGGCTTGGCTGGCCCAGCTGGTCTGGCCTGGCTTGGCTGGCCCAGCTGGTCTGGCCTGGCTTGGCTGGCCCAGCTGGTCTGGCCTGGCTTGGCTGGCCCAGCTGGTCCAGCCTCGCTGGCCCAGCTGGTCTGGCTTGGCTGGCCCAGCTTGTGTGGCCTGGCTTGACTGGTCTGGCCTGGCTGGCACAGCTGGTCTGGCCTGGCCTGGCTAGCCCAGCTGGTGTGGCCTGGCCTGGCTAGCCCAGCTGGTGTGGCCTGGCTTGACTGGTCTGGCCTGGCTGGCTGGCCCAGCTGGTCTGGCCTGGCTGGCTGGCCCAGTTGGTCTGGCCTGGCTGGCTGGCCCAGCTGGTCTGGCCTGGTTTGGCTGGCCCAGCTGGTCTGGCCTGGCCTGGCTAGCCCAGCTGGTCTGGCCTGGCTGGCTGGCCCAGCTGGTCTGGCCTGGCTGGCCCAGCTGTGTGGCCTGGCTTGACTGGTCTGGCCTGGCTGGCACAGCTGGTCTGGCCTGGCTAGCCCAGCTGGTGTGGCCTGGCTTGACTGGTCTGGCCTGGCTGGCTGGCCCAGCTGGTCTGGCCTGGCTGGCCCAGCTTGTGTGGCCTGGCTTGACTGGTCTGGCCTGGCTGGCACAGCTGGTCTGGCCTGGCCGGCACAGCTGGTCTGGCCTGGCCTGGCTAGCCCAGCTGGTGTGGCCTGGCCTGGCTAGCCCAGCTGGTCTGGCCTGGCTGGCTGGCCCAGCTGGTCTGGCCTGGCTTGGCTGGCCCAGCTGGTCTGGCCTGGTTTGGCTGGCCCAGCTGGTCTGGCCTGGCTGGCCCCAGCTGGTCTGGCCTGGCTGGCTGGCCCAGCTGGTCTGGCCTGGCTGGTCCGGCTTGGCTGGTCCAGCCACCCACGCCAGACTAGCTGGGCCGGCCAGCCAGGCCAGACCAGCTGGACCGGCCAGCCAGGCCAGACCAGTCAAGCCAGGCCACACCAGCTGGGCTAGCCAGGCCAGGCCAGACCAGCTGTGCCAGCCAGGCCAGACCAGCTGTGCTAGCCAGGCCAGACCAGTCAAGCCAGGCCACACAAGCTGGGCAGCCAAGCCAGACCAGCTGGGCCAGCGAGGCTAGACCAGCTGGGCCAGCGAGGCTAGACCGGCTGGGCCAGCCAAGCTAGACCAGCTGGGCCAACCAGCCAGGCCAGACCAGCTGGGCCAGCCAAGCCAGGCCAGACCAGCTGGGCCAGCCAGCCAGGCCAGACCAGCTGGACCAGCCAAGCCAGGCCAGACCAGCTGGGCTAGCCAGCCAGGCCAGACCAGCTGGGCTAGCCAAGCCAGGCCAGACCAGCTGGGCCAGCCAGCCACGCCAGACCAGCTGGGCCAGCGAGGCTAAACCAGCTGGGCCAGCCAGGCCAGGCCAGACCAGCTGTTCCAGCCAGGCCAGCCAGCCAGGCCAGGCAGGCACGTCCGACTGGTTAGCCGGTCCGTGACCGACTGCAACAAAATCGTTTTACGGTCGAGTTTTTGTTTTTTTTGTTTATTTTGATTTATTTATTTTTCTTGTTATTTTTATTTTTTTGTTCTTTGCCTCAAAAGGAAAAGACGGAACCCTCATACATACATTTGTAGGACCACTTTGTTGTCCGTCCGTCTGTCTGTTTGCCAAGAGCCTTTATCTCGGGAACGCGTGGATGTATCGTGTTGAAATTGAAACGGTATACTCAGTTCTACAGTCTCTTGAGGCTGTGCAAAAACCAAACGTCTAAGTTAACGGAAAAAAAAGATACGGCCGTTTATGCCGCAAAAAACGTGTATTTCGACATTTTGAAGGGAATCAAAATTTATAGGCTGTTTTCCGTTGACCTGGAACTATGAAATTTGGCAAGTAATACAGTCTTTTACTACAAGTATAGGGAAGAGTCTGAAAACTACGCATTTGTAATTAAATCATAAAAAACAGGGTCTTTATGCAAGGAACGGCGATCCAAATTTTGAATTGAGAAAATGAACTGGCAATCAATACCGTCGGATCTAAAATGGACACCGGTACAGGAGCCGGGGTCTATTTCAAATCTCGTGAAGCAAATCTCTCTTATAGATCCACACCCATGTTGACGGGCAGGCAGCTATCAAGGCTCTGCAGGCAGCATGGATAAGATCCAACCTTGCAAAACT
Organism: Eumerus sabulonum; assembly: GCA_951905685.1. Taxonomy (NCBI): domain Eukaryota; kingdom Metazoa; phylum Arthropoda; class Insecta; order Diptera; family Syrphidae; genus Eumerus; species Eumerus sabulonum. The sequence goes on along the minus strand of OX645063.1, from coordinate 106,195,657 downwards.
CTGCAGAGAGGCTAGAGGAGGTATCAAGTGTCAATAAGGTGGGCCCTTGGTGGGTACCGGGTCATATGAATATTTCCGGAAATAAGAAGGCGGACAAGCTAGCCAGAATAGGATCAGGCGCAAACTCCGCGCAGATCACATTTGGAGCTAAAACGCTGCTCATTACACTTTTCAGAGAAATGAAGGTCAATAATTGATGGTATCAATTAGATACATACGGCAGTGTGAGGCGGTGCATTATCGTGATGCCAAAACCAAGAGTGGTCTCGCCATAATTCCGGCCTCTTTAGGCAAATAGCTTAACACAAAGGACGCATAATGGTCTCATTATATTCTTTGCTGACAGTTTGATCAGCCAGAAGGAATTCAAAACGCACAGCTCTACGATAATCAAAGAAAGCACTGAGGACTCAAGAGTATTCACGGACATGCATCAGTCTTGGATCGATGGGCCGTCTCGAGATTCAGAACCGTAACGGACTAGGTCACCTGAATTTCTTCCTGGGAGAGGAGATTCTCTACTAGAATTCCCTCGAGGGAGGAATGGACCGGTTATTTGGTATGCACGGAAAGTGAACTGGCATTCTACACCGACCGATCCAAAATGGATGTTGGCGCAGGAGCCGGAGTCTTCTTTGAGTCTCGGGATATGCATTCGTCCTATAGGCTCGATGATGGATGCAGTGTCTTCCAAGCTGAGGTCTTCGCTATCAAGCAGGCGGCGGACCTGATTAGCAGAGAGAATATCTCAGGAAAGAGGATCAGGCGAACGAGCTATCTAGGCTAGGATCAGGTGCAAACTTCGCGCAGATCGCAACCGAAGCCAAAACGCCACTCAGTGCGCTCTACAGAGAGATAGAGACGGAGCTATTAATGAAGGCCAATAAGCAATGGTATCACTTAGATGCATGCGCAACGGCGAGATCGACTTGGCCCGTATATAATAAGAAAAGAACAGAAAATCTGTTGAAGTTCAATCGTGGGAATATTCGACTGGCACTCGATGCCCTCACTGGGCACTGCATGCTATCTTACCATGCAGCCAGACCAGGCCAGCCCCACAATGACTTCTGCAGAAGCTGCAGGGACAAAGAGGAATTTGAATCCATTCGTCACCTGCTGTGCGAATGCCCGGCCCTATGGGCGTAAGCTCTATCTAAGAGGTCATAGAAGTCGTCTATGACTCTGTCGTCTTTTTCTTCTGTGGGGGCGTGAACGCATATCAAGTTGAATCCCATCGCAAAGCTTAGGGCTTTTTCTAACTGTTCGGCCGCGGTATGTTGAGGTACCTGACATTCCAGGTACAAAACCGATACTCCTGTCCTTTTATACGTTTGCGGAGGTCGTCAAGATTTAGTCCGTCCATTAAATCCGATGCTTGTGGTTGTCTGTAGGTATGTCTTTTTTACGCTAGCCCAACCGACTAAACCTGTTTTTTAGCGCAGGAAACTCACCATTCGCCAGAGGAAGTCTCCAGATGGCACTACGAGGAGGTGGGGATGGGACTCTGCGGTGGCTCTTCTCACTTTTTTAGCAGGCCAGCATCCGACGGATATATGCTACCCCTACAAGGCCTTTAGTACTCCTTTGCCACCATGAATGGTTTAACACCTCATAGTCGATGCTGAGAATATGGAAAAACTACTTCTGCAGACTGTATAACGGCGATGTTAGTCAATATACCGCTGTCAGGCAGAATGATCCATTTCTGATCGACGGAGACCGCAGAGAATTCTGTCCCCCTGACCTCGACGAAGTTAAGATTGCCACATCGAAGCTCAAGTAGAATAAAGCTGCTGGCGCAGACGGACTGTCTGCTGAGCTCTTCAAGGCAGCTGGAGATGACCTGGTTGGGAGCATGCACCAGAACATCCGTAAGATATGGTTAGAGGAAAGCATGCCCGAGGAATGGAGTCTCAGCATCGTATGCCCGATCCACAAGAAAGGAGACCCCTCTGATTGCACCAACTATAGAGGAATAAGTCTCCTTCACATCGCCTACAAAATCTTCTCTGCCGTTTTGTGTGATCGCCTGAAGCCTTTTGTAAATAAGCTGATAGGTCCTTATCAGTGCGGATTCAGGCCAGGGAAGTCCACCATCGACCAAATCTTCACACTACGGCAGATCCTGGAGAAAACCAATGAATTTCAAGTCGACACTCACCACCTATTTGTCGACTTCAAAGCCGCATACGACAGCGTAATTAGAGACGAGTTATACAACGCTATGTCTACCTTTGACATACCTGCTAAACTCGTCAGACTATGCAGGATGACTTTGGAGAATGCTCACTGCTTCATCCGAATCGGTGAACACCTTACCGATAGTTTTGATGTCAAAAAAGGATTTAGGCAGGGCGATGCGCTGTCGTGTGATTTCTTCAACATCATATTGGAAATGATTGTGCAAAAATCGCTGGCCAATAGAAGAGGCACAATCTACTTCAAATCCTCGCAACTCCCTGCATACGCCGACGATATTGACATAATAGGTAGATCGCAGCGAGATGTCAATGAGGCGTTTGCGAGTATTGAGATGGAGGCGGCGAAAATTGGTTTGACGGTAAACGAGGGCAGAACTAAATATATGCTGTCATCAAAAAAGGACGCTCACCACCTTGCATAGGCAAATATAAGTTCGAGGTAGTTAAGGACTTCGTCTACCTTGGCTCCGCAGTGACCTGGAACAACGACATCAGTTCCGAATTCAAACGCAGAATCACTCTTGCCAATCGCTGTTTCTTTGGGCTCAGGAGGCAACTGAGTAATAGAGCCCTCTCCCGAACGACAAAGTTGACTCTATATAAGACCCTTATCATCCCGGTCCTGTTGTACGGTGCAGAAGCATGGACACTATCAGAAGCGGATGAGAAGGCCCTTGGTCGGTTCGAGAGAAAGATTTTGCGCGTGATTTTTGGGCCTATAAACGCAGACGGGGGATGGAGGAGAAGATTCAACCACGAACTTTACGGGCTGTACAGCGACATGAGCCTAGTCAGGCGTCTACGGATTCAACGTCTAAGATGGCTGGGCCATGTAGAGCGAATGGACACCACAGCTCCAGCCCGGAGAGTCTTTGAATCCAACCCCGAGGGACGAAGAAGCAGAGGACGGCCGCCCTTAAGATGGCGCACACAGGTGGAAGGGGACCTCAGCCAACTGGGTGTGCGGCAATGGAAAAGGCTAGCGAAAGATCGTGCTAGATGGAGGGGCATGTTGGTTGAGGCCCAGGTTCACCCCGAACTGTAGCGCCCACTAAGAAGAAGAAGAAGAAGTAAAATGACGGCCATTGCAGAGCAACAAGTCGTCAAGACATGAGTCTTGAGTCTCTTTTTCACGCCTACTCAGCATAAATGCCTGGTACGGTTTTTCGAAAATGTGAGTTATACCCCCAAAAATATACTTAGAAGTCGCACAAATGTTTCGGTTCCTATCTGACCACTAAAACTTTCACTATCAATGGACTAAAAACTCAATTAGACAATTAGATGTTGCTAAGATCGCAAACGTGACGCGGTACCCACAACTCGCAACTTTTTCCTCACGGAGCTGAACGTGACTCTCTATGAGAAAAACTTTCTAATAAAAATTGTCTCCATGACTTTGCGTGTATTACTCTACCGATATGACACTATCGGTCTAAATAGCTCTGAATTACCGTCAATTTTGAGGGAACAAGCTTTAATTTCCTTCACAGTCGGTTATAAGCAAACACCTTTCCCGAATTACTCATCACGTAAGCATCGCGTGTAAAACTCGTTTGCAAACCAGTGATTCCAATGAATCTATGTACCTACACTATGTCACATTTACAACTGTTATTGAAAAGGAAACACAAGAATGACGGGAAAAAACATCTTTCTGAACCGTCTGCCGTAGTATCACCTCTACTTTAATCGTAATCATGCGGCAACATATGTTTTCACCGACAATCTTCTCCACGGCACACAAAGCTTCATGACTATCGCGCGTAAAACAGAATAACACCTTTCGAATTTCAACTCGTGCCATACTCGTACTCGTATCTTTTCCCTTCGAAAACAAAAAAACAAAAAATATTGCACAAAATTATAGCTTCACGCCTCCCTTTTGAAAACCCCTAAATTGTACAAGAAGCACAGATTTATTAATAGCTTGTCTAGTTGTGTCTGCGACAATGGAATGTCCTCCAGCACCCTTATTAACATTTGATAACATCTTCATAACAGCAGGCCCGCCAACAACGCCTTACAAAATTTATCAAAGAAAATGGAAGATAAAAAAAAACAACCCAAGTCGACACGACTCGCACACAGATCCTGGTCATAGGATTATCAGATGACAATTTGCAGCCCATCAAAATGTAATTTTCTCCTCGGCAAGAGAGACACATTCGCTTGTTGTCAGCGACTTCCGACAGATGTTAGACACCACGGTGCGTGGTGGTAGTGGAAATCCTTTCGTTCAAACTCACTCCGATGGGGTGGAAATAACATTCTTTTGCAGATGACACATTGTGACACAAGGATATTAACTTGCCACTGCCACCTAAGGTGCTGTTTATGACTGGATAATAGAATCGTTTTCGTGAAGTGACATTTCGCCAGCGGTCCGCGTTTTTTCCTCAAGAGCATATCATACTTTGAGACACAATTTGCACGCAAAGCTCATGGGATTTATTTTAATTGGAATGATATTATCTGCATTAGGAACTTAAGAGGACACTTACGCTCTCAAAAGCATATCCAAGACCTCTTTCAACATTTTGTCTACATGTGTACTTAGTACATGGAAATGTGCAACGATTTAGCCCCAAGTACCAGCAAATGTTTTCGTATTGTTTAACACTTTGTCCAACCCTCGCTGGGATCGAGGTTAAAAGTACACACATTCAATTGAGACCGCAGAAGAACAGAAGACATCATCGCGGAACTCGACCTCGAATTTGGTTCGCGAACCTCAAGCATTAGTACATTATTAAAGAGCAGCTACCTAACGACCAACAATGAATGGTACACTCGTCCTCCGTATGTGATACATACATACATACACATATACACATGTACATATAGTACGTTACAAGAGTGCGTCCTGTTTAAAACGAGACCTTAATGATGCAGTAGTAGTAGGTTAAACGCGGCAAATATGAGCTCTGTTGTCGCGAGGTTAAAGGGTGTGCACAGGGGCACATATGAATATAATTGTACTTCGGATGTTATGCATCTTGTGAGTACGTACGATTGAAAAGACATCAAATATCCGTAGTCGTCGTCTGCTACCGGCTACAGGGGTTGCCGCTCATTTCATCCCCCTACCTATCAATAATAATTGCAAAACAACCAGAAACAAAACCGCGTCGAATAAAACAATTTGCTGTGCTTTTAAACACACACAGTATGGAAAAAAAAACACCAAATCCACGGGAGTAATCTTGTTCCGGTGGTAAGCAACTGACTGACTGACTGGGACAGAGGAGGTCAGGGTAAGTGAATGAGTACTTGGCGAATTTCAAAAAAAACATTTAAATGTTTTTCAATTCAAACAAAACGCGACATAATTGTTTGATACGTACTCGCATTTGGCGGATTTCTTGGAGCGATGAACTCAAATGATGATACTCAATGGCAATGGCGAGGCATTTTGGTTTTTTTCTTTCCGATTTTTTTCTGCGGCTTTGTGTTTTAATGGCTGAACAACAATGTCAGTGGAAAATCAATTCGAAAAGGGGGTGATGCTGGAAAGCGACAGTTATTCCGTCGCACTCGAATCGAGCCGAGCGATACAAGATATTCAAATTTATGACTTGACAGCTGTCGATCAAAGAAAAAAGAAATTATGATCCTTTAGACAGAGGATTCTAGAGTAGTGTCGGATGAATGGCGATTATCCTGCGATTGGGTGACAAGCTCATGAATAAATTATTAGGTGAGATTGCCTAAATTGGAAAGTAATTATTGCGGGCTCTTACCTTGACTGGGGAGTGATAACCCCTGTCGAAAGTGATACATTTGTAAATCAAAATAGTCTTCCTAAGGACATCGGTTTAAATATAAAAAACAATTTCAGTTGCTCTGTAGTGTATTTGCATATGTGTCTCATACTTTCAGTTACATATATCAGTAATATCAGTTATATCCGACCCGCAGGGAATAATGGATGTATTTAAGCAGCACTTCCAGCAGCTGCTTAACGAGCATGGCCAAGAGAGAGTGGTAGGGACCGAGGAAATCCCAACTCCAACCGCTGAAGTAGTCCTCCCACCCAGCATCGAAGAAGTCGGCACAGCTATTCAGAAGCAGAAGAACAACAACAGAGCTCTTCAAGGCTGGCGGCGATGTTCTGGTAGGGAGCATGCACCAGATCATCTGCAGAATTTGGGAAGATGAAAGCATGTCCGATGACTGGAATACCAGCTCTATATGCCCCATCCACAAAAAAGGCGATCCTACCTCTTGCAAGAACTATAGAGGTATGTATATCCCTGCTCAATGTCGCATACAAGATCCTGTCCAGCGTATTGTGTGAACGTCTAAAACCATTTTGTACCGCACTAATCGGCAGCTACCAGTGCGGCTTCCGGCCCGGCAAATCAACTATAGACCAAATTTTCACACTTCGGCAAATCCTGGAAAAGACCAACGAGTTTCGAATCGATACACACCATCTTTTCATCGATTTCAAAGCCGCATACGACAGCATTCATCGTGAAGTACTGTATGGGACGATGGCCGAATTCGGGATCCCGGTAAAATTGATCCAGTTGTGTCGCGCCACGCTAAAAAACACGCGATGCACCGTGCAACTCGGCTCTAGGACCTCGGAACTATTCGAAACATGCACCGGATTTCGGCAAGGAGATACGCTGTCATGTGACTTCTTCAACCAGGTGCTGGAGCAGATAGTGCGACGGGCAGGCGTCAACAGGGAAGGCACTATCTTTTACAAGTCCATCCAGCTGCTAGGATACGCGGATGATATCGACATCATCGCGTGTTCTCGCCGTGGCATTGTGGAAGCATTCACGGCGATTGAAGAACAGACGAAACGAGTTGGTCTTAAGATCAATGAGGACAAAACGAAATACATGCTGTCAAGCAAAAACCAATCCGTCGCTCACCACCTGGGACAAAACATAACAATTGACAGCTACAATTTCGAGGTAGTTAAGGAGTTTGTCTACCTCGGGGCAAACGTAAATTCCACAAATGACACCACAGTGGAAATCCGGCATAAAATCGCCCTTGGCAACCGTTGCTACTTCGGCTTGTCCAAACAACTGGGGTGAAAACTCCTCACTCGAAAGACCAAAGTCATGCTTTACAAAACGCTCATTCTGCCAGTCTTGCTGTACGGAGCCGAAAGCTGGACGATAAGCAGGACAGCGGAGTTGATTTTGGGTTCTTTCGAAAGAAAAATTCTGCGCCGGATATTTGGTCCTGTCTGTGAGGAAGGTGAATGGAGAAGAAGACACAACCGCGAACTCTACGAGCTGTACCAAGATGTGGATGTAGTCCGGAAGGCAAGGATCCGTCGACTACACTGGCGCGGCCACATCGAGCGCATGGACATCAACGCTCCAGCTAAGAGGGTCTTGGACTCCGAGCCTCCTGGTTCGAGAAGAAGAAGAAGACCGAACCTCCGGTATAAAGACCAAGTAATCGCGGATGTAAGACATCTTGGTCTTGACAACAGGAAGCAGCGTGCCCGGGACCATCAAGTATGGAAGGCAGCTATAGCTCAGGCTCAGATCCTCCATGGATCGCTGACCTGATAAGTAAGTAAGTAAGTATATCAGTTATATCCAGTTGCCAACTGGAAACTCTTCTTTAGCTACAAAAGTCGTTCCCTAACAACCTAACAAATGTTCAACAAGCAGAACGAGTTACATACATATATGATTGCGATTTGATATCGCTCCAATAGTAACGCAAATGCTCGGTTATACTCTATGCAAAGCTGATGGACTATCACGTTGATAATGCTTGGTGGCAAACTTAGTCCAAATTAATTTTGAGGTCTTTTTGTAATTGGCTGGCTAAAGAAGTTTATTATTTATTTAGGTGGCGCTACAGTCCGTGGTGAACCTGGGCCGTTGATGCGGCGGTCCTCTGCCGCGCCTTCCTTCCGGGGTGGATTCGAAGACTCTTAGGGTCGGAGCTGTATTTTCCATGCGCTCTACATGGCCTAGCCACCTTAGACGCTGTATCTGTAGACGTCGTACCAGGCCGATGTCGATATACAACCCGTACAGTTCTTCGTTATATCTTCTCCTCCATACACCGTTTGAACAAATGGGCCCGTAAATAGTGCGCAAAATTTTCCCCTCGAAACGACCAAGGGCATCTTCATCCGCTTTTGTTAAGGTCCAAGCCTCTGCGCCATAAAGGAGGACTGGGATAATTAAGGTCTTATATAGTGTCACCTTGGTTTTCCGAGAGAGGGCTCTACTTCTCAATTGCCTCTTGAGCCCATAGAAACAGCGGTTGGCAAGAGTGATTCTGTATTTTATCTCAGCGCTGGTGTTGTTATCGCTAGTCATCAGTGGCGAATTCCTTGACCACTTTAAAGTTATATCCGCCCATGGTGACGTTCTGGCCAATACGTCGGTGTTGTCCGTCTCTTTTAGATGAAAGCAGATATTTGGTGTTACCCTCATTAACCTTGAGACCCATCTTAGCCGCTTCTACCTCAATGCTTACAAAGGCCTCATTGACGTCTCGCTGTCTCCGTCCAATCACGTCAATGTCGTCGGCGTACGCAAGCAATTGCGTAAACTTGAAATAAATCGTACCTCCTGTGTTGGCCAGGTGACTCTTGCACGATCTTTTCAAGCACAATGTTGAAAAAGTTGCCTGACAGCTCGTCACCTTGCTTAAATCCTTTTTTAACATCAAAGGTCTCGGTTTGCTCATTACCGACCTCACTGGAGCAGCGAGTTTGGCAGGGATGTTAAAACTAGACATGGCTTTGTATAGCTCATCTCTATACACGCTGTCATATGCAGCCTTGAAATCGACGAAGAGGTGGTGAGTGTCGATTTGGTATTCCTGGGTCTTCTCCAAGATCTGCCGTAGCGTAAATATTTGGTCTATTGTGGATTTACCTGGCCTGAAACCACGCTGACAAGAGCCGATCAGGTTATCCACAAACGGTTTCAGGCGTTCACACAATACGGCAGAGAAGATCTTATATGCGATGTTAAGGAGACTTATTCCCCTATAGTTGGCGTAGTTATAGGGGTCTCCTTTCTTATGGACCATGCAAGCGATGCTGAGATTCCTTTCGTCGGGCATGCTTTCCTCCGACTGTACCTTGCAAATGAGATGGTGCATGCACCTTACCAGCTTATCTCCAGTCGTCTGCGACCTCGGTTTTATTAGACTTTAGTCTTGATATCGCTATTCTGACATCGTCTAGGTCGGGTTTCATTGTCGTCCATTACAAATTGCTCATTCTGCCTGACAGGGGTATCTTGTCTATCATCCTCGTTATACAGCCTGCAAAAGTGGTCTTTCCAAATCCTCAGCATCGACTGCGACTCTACTACCAGTTCTCCATTTTCATCCCTGCAGGCCGCCGCTCTGGCTTTGTAGCCATGGCATGTTCGTTATAACTTATTGTAAAACTTACGGGCGTCATTCCTGCGGAAGCATCTCTCCACCTCCTCGATCTCACGCTTGCAGCCTGGCTTTATATGCCTCTTATTTTGCTGCATGGGCTTGTTTCCATTGTTCATCGAACCAGGGGTTTCTAGGTGGTAGCGGTTTGAAACCCAGCACCTCTGAGACAGCGTTCCTGCTCCATTGTTTGTGCTGCTGTGGGCGGATTTTGAGAGAGCTTAGAGGAGACACGATCGGCAAAGATTCTGGCAGTCTCTTGCGATTGTAGCTTTCGGACGTCAAACGTACGTAGTCCTATATCTTCGGCGAAAGAAGATATACTTCTTAAATCGATTGCATTGAGAGATGATATCGAAAAAGCGGCTTATCAACTCTGATCTTTTAGAATCAGCTGTACACTTAGGATATGTACACACATGCAGTGTGAGTCTTGGTGGAATGCACACCTCCAGTCTCTAAGGAAACAGGTGAAATCTCTCTTTAACAGAGTCAAACGAACAAATAGTTGGACTGATCATAGATCTAACGAAATACAACCTCGAATTGGGGAAATCCTAGAGAATATCTTGGAATGAAACACTGCAAGAACATGGACTAGCTACCGACTGAAGCCCGAATATAAAGCGCTGGCGGTACCTTTACTGTCAATCGCAGGGAAACCCTGGTTACCTAGCTTGAGGTGCATTTCCCTGGTTCTACTCCCCAGTTTATCCCCTTTGACGATCAGACGAGCGTCATAAATAACATCGACAGTAGAAGGAACAGCCTCTTTGGTAGAATTTCCGGCCCCGATAGAGTTAAATGGGCAATTGTTTCATTTAAACTCTATAAGGCCCCAGGCAGGAGGGAGGAGGGAGCGAGCAAACGGAGAAGAAGTTGATCGCGTTTAACATGGCAAACGCCAGCTTCGATCTCTGTCCCTGCTCAATCCAAGTTGACACATAGCCTCCGCTTGGCCTCCCCTGGATAGCTATACTGGCACCCGCCAGGTAGTGAACCAATGTGTGCAGCGACCCGACCCCCTGTTCCTGGGGAAAGAGGAACTTGGCCATCCAGGTTCAGGGTTGCGCTTAGGGTTTATATCCCCATCGCGTAAAACGAAAAATTGTTTAGAAACAACCAATAGCCTCGGATACGGACGGATTACATGTTGACGACCCCCGCAAACGTCAAAAAGAAGACGAATTTCGAATCTCACCTGGAACGTTAGGTCCCTCGACAGACCAGGTACAACCGGACAACTGGTCAACTCTTTGGACTGCTATATAACAGACATTGCGGTGGGATGGTCCAGGCAAAAAGCGAATGAAAAACTGTGATATATACTCCGGAAACTGCTACAGAGAAAATAAACAAAGCTTATTCGAATGCGGATTTGTTATTCGAGGCAGACTCAGGAGAAAAGTCTTAAGCTTCCAATATGTAAGCGAATGCCTCATGGCTATACGCATCAAGGCCAATCTCGGCAATATACGCTTAATATGTGTTCACTCCCTCACAGAGGAGAAAGATGGCCGACAAAAAGACGACTTCTATGACCTTCTAGGCAGAGCATATGCCCAAAGTCCCAGCTAGGAAGCTATCTTTGAATGGGTCCACGTCAGAAAACGGACTAAGGCATAATCTCGTAGTAGCAAGTACACGACTCCCACACCTCGGCATCCATAAGGTAACCTGGTGGTCTTTCGATCAATCGACAATAATCAAATTGATCACATTAAACCTTTCGAGGAGCCAATATCGACTCGGATCATTACCTTGGTGCAGCCAAGGTACGGATGCGAATTTCTCGGAATCAACGAATCGAGTAAGAAGACCAAAATTTAACTTCGGAAAGCTGCAATCGCAGGAGACCGCCAGGACCTTCGCCGATCAAGTCTCCCTCAAGCTATCTCAAGTCCCGATGCAATCTGCACAAGCCATAGAACAGCAATGGAGTCGTTGTCAGAACGCCATCAGAGAGGCCGCCTTAGATGTACTCGGTTTCAAGCCACCACCTTCGAGAAACCCCTAGTTTGATGACGAATGCAGACAGGCCCATGTAGAGAAACAGAATATATGCATGGCTGCACTGCATCGACGGACGAGAGCTGCCCGCAAGCTCTATGAACGAAAAAGGAGAGAGGGGCATGCGCTTCTGAGAATAAAGAAGAACGAGCACGAGAAGCGCGAGATCTAGGAGATGGAGAGATGTTATTGCAGGAACGACGATCGAAAGTTTTACCAAAAAGCAAAACGAACATGCCAGGGCTATAAAGGCAGAGCAGAAGCCTGCAGGGATGAGCACGGACAACTAATAGTGGAGTTACAGTCAATGCTGAGATTGTGGAAGGACCACTTCTGCAGACTGTATAACAGCGATGATAGTCGAAATGCCGCCGTCAGGCAGAACGAACCATTCACAATGGACGAAGACGAAAAAGATTCCCGTCCACCCGACCTAGACGATGTTAAGATAGCGATATCGAAACATAAGTCTTATAAAGCTGCTGGAGCAGACGGGCTTGAGCTGGTTACGAACATGCACCAACTCATCTGCAAGATATGGTCGGAAGAATGCATTCCCGGTGAATGGAATCTCAGCATCGTTTGGCTGGTCCATAAGATAGAAGACCCCTATGACTGCGTCAATTACAGAGGGATAAGTCTCCTGAACATTGCGTACAAGATCCTCTCTGTCATCAAAGAAAGACGCGCAACACCGACGTCTTGGCCAGAACGTCACCTTCGGCAGCTCTATTTTTGAAGTAGTCAAGGACTTCTTCTACCTTGGCTCGATAGTGATAAGCAGCAACGACACTAGCAACAACACTGCTTCTTTTTGGCTCAAGAGACAACTGAGTAGTACAGCCCTCTCTACGGCGCTGAGGCTTGGACGTTATCAAAAGCGGATGAAAAGGGCTTCTGGGCGTTTTTAGAGGGAAATTCTGCGTGCAATCTTTGTGCCCGTTTGTGTAAACGGAGAGTGGAGGAGGTGATTCAACCAAGAACTGTACGGGCTGAACAGCGACATCTTCGGATCCAACGTCTAAGATGGCTGGGCCATGTAGAGCGAATGGACATCAGCGCTCCGGCCCAAAGAGTCTTCGACACCAACCCCGAGAGACGGCGCAGCAGAGGACAACCGCACCTAAGGTGGCGCGCATAGGTGGAAAGGGACCTCAACCAACTGGGCGTGCGGCACTGGAAGCGACTGGCCAAAGATCGTGCCGGCTGGAGAGAGTTCTTGGTTGAGGCCCTGGTTCACCCCGAACTGTAGCGCCATTTAAGTAAATAAGTAAGTAAGACCCCAGGCAAAGATGGTGTCTTTCCTGCTATTCTACAGAAAGGCCCTGTCAGCCTAATATCCTTCCTACCCAAAATAAGAGAGTCAGATACCACTGCATCCAAATCAATATGCATATCGCAAAGGACGATCTACTGAGAATGCGCTACATCACTTAGTGACGCGTGTTGAAAATGGTTTCACACGCAAGGAGATGGCAATTTGCGCTTTCCTCGATCACCAAGGCACTATCCTACAGAGGTGTAGACCATCCCACTAACCACTGGGCTTGGGCGATGCTAAATAGCCGTATTATATCAGCCACATCCGGAGAGGTCCCGGTGACAGTATCGGAGGCTAAGGTGTTTCACAAAGAGGAGTCCTTTCACCCCCTCTTCGGTAGATAGTTATCGACGACCTACTCCTCAAGTTGACCAATCTCGGCTACGAGGTCATCGGGTACGGCGATGATCTAGTAGTTATTGTTATGGGCAGGTGTTAAATTTCTGCCTGTGAACGCATGCAACTTGGGCTTCAGTCCATCATTGACTGGTATGGTAGAGAGGATTTATCGATTAACCCTAATAAGACAATCTTAGTCCCCCTTACAAATAGGAGAAAGATTCAGCATTGCTTCGTCTCTCTAAATCGTACGAATATAGGATTTTTAGAAGAAGTTAAGTATCTAGGTTTTGACCTTGATCGCAAACTTAACTGGAACTCTAACATCAGAAGGCACTCACAAAGTCGACTAAGGCACTATGGACCTGTCAAAGCACTTACGTTAATCCACTGGTTATATACCGCGATAGCAAGACCTATAATCAACTATGGGCCTGCAGTATGGTGGACAAAAATTGAACAAAAAATGATAATTGTTAAGCTTCAACGCCTTCAGAGACTGGCGTGCCTCAAAATTACAGGCACTATGCCAATCTGCCTAGTGGTTCTTGGACTCATTGGACTTACTCCTGCACCTTTTTATAGAAAAGGTTGCGTTACGCTGTGCAATCAGAATTCTTCGCTCGTGATCAGACCTACCATATAGACCAATTCGTCACATGTCGACTTTACGTTGACGCGTTGAAGTTCGTTAGCACGAACTCAGAATCCTTTAAGGAACGCCGTGATGCCCTTCAAGACCTAGCCAAAAGAAATAAGATCAAACTCGATGGGTGCCAGGGCACAAGGGCACTAAGGGCAATGAAATTGCCGATCAATTGTCTTAGAAAGGTTTCATTGAAAGGTACATACATAGGTGCGGAACCTTTCTGCAGCATTCCCAAGTCTAAGATTAATTTTTTCATAGGCAAGTGGGAAAAATGGCAATTCCTATCCTTTTGGAACAGTATTCAAGTATTCATACGACCCCTGAGCAAACACGGGTCAACTAACGTATGGCGGGCCAAAGTGGTCTAAGATACCATCTCAACAAAATTAACCTCTCGTCTTAGACTGAGTGTTGACTTTATCTTGTGGACGAAAAAACTGCAGGCCGCTGCCATCTCCCATCTTAGGACGCGTTTCCTTTTCAGTGAGGACATCTCTCAGCTCCTACGAGAGATATTCTCAACGTTATTAAGGCTTCTCGTCTAATCGGCTGGCAGGCTCAATAGCTCTACAAAGGTCGCAGTGTCTTATGCTATATGTTAACACTAGCCCTTTAGTAAAAAACGAAAAAATGGCATTTTACTATCTTTGACCATCTTGCAGGCAGCATACGGATACCCCGTTTAAAAAAGGTCCCATATTTTGATGCAATTCAAGAATCGACCCAATTTTCGGCTTTTTCGTAAGAAGTGAATTGCTGCTCGGCCAGGTCAAGGGCCATCGTCCGGAAAAAGTAGTAGTCGGAAGGAGCAATGTCTGGCGAATACGGCGGGTGGAGAAGGACATCCCAGTTAAATACTTTCAAAGTTCCCTTGACGACATGTGCCCGTTATCGTGCTGAAGGATCACTTTGTCATGTCTTTTGATATACTGGGAGCGTTTAAGCTTCAAGGCTCGGTTTAATTGCATCGGGTGGCCGTGGTGCAGTGTTTAACATCGTCGACCGTCGAGCGGAAGGTATATAGTTCAAATTCGTTTCATAGCCAAGAAAAAGCAATTCCTATACGGAAAAAAGTATGCAACACCGTTGTGAATGGAAAGCGACCAAACGTACTGCTGCAGGCATAACACTCACTGTATATGGCCAATTGCAATGCGTCAAATTCAATGGTCAAATTGAATATTCATGGCAAAGGGCTATACATCTGGTTGGATCAGCTTGGAGTGATCTATTATGAGCTACTACTCCATCACTGTGAATCGATACCAAGAACAATTTTCTTTTCTATAGTTGCACTCGCACTCAAGGCTAAGGCCTTATAACGTTTTTTTTTGAACGTTGTGCGAGCGAAAGTAACAGGGAGAGGGAGAGTTTCGCGCAGGTTCACACACACAACCTGAACAGAGTGCAGTGGTTTTGGGTTGTAGATGTTCGTTGACTACTCCCAGCGGTGGTTTGTCCTAGATAGGACGAGAGCCGACCAAATTTCGCGTTGGTTATAATTCCCAGTAATTCGTTCACGCACTTTTGGTGTTAATATTGCATACGCAGAGGATGAATTTAAATTGACCATATACTGTGAGTAGAACATCGTGGCGCAGTGGGTAGTGTGTTGGCCTCTGGCGCCGATGACACGGGATCGAATCCCGATACAGCCATGTCATCGAACGTGTTTTTCACGGTGTTTCTCCTCAGCGGGGTTCTGACAAAACCCCCTGTAGTAAAATTGTCATGAAAAGCTTCTCGAAAGTCGCCGTTCGGAACCGGCAATAAACTGTAGATCCCTTTCACCTATGGGAAAATGAAATCACACACAACATGGGTGATTGAGAGAAGCTCGGCTCAGGTTCTTCATGGACTGTAACGCCAACATACATACATACATATACTGTGAGTGAGAGCACCGTGGCGCAGTGGGTAGTGTGTTGGCCTCTGCCGCCGATGACTTTGGATCGAATCCCGACACAGCCATGTCATCGAACGTGTTTTTCACGGTGTTTCTCCTCAGCGGGGCTCTGAAAAAACCCCCTGTAGTAAAATTGTAATGAAAAGCTTCTCGAAATTCGCCGTTCGGGACCGGCAATAAAACTGTAGGTCCCTTTCACCTATGGGAAAATGAAATCACACACAACATGGGTGATTGAGAGAAGCTCGGCTCAGGTTCTTCATCGACTGTAACGCCAACATACATACACATACATATACTGTGAGTGTTATGCATGCAGCAGGACGTTTGGTCGCTTTCCATTCACAACTGTGTTGCATACTTTTTTCCGTATAGGAATTGCTTTTTCTTGGCTATGAAACGAATTTGAACTATAGACCTTCCGCTCGACGGTCGATGATGTTAACCACTGCACCACGGCCACCCTTACTTACTTACTTATCAGGCCATTAATCCAAGGAGGACCTGAGCCTAAGCTATAGCTACCTTTCATCCTTGACAGTCCCGGGCACGCTGCTTCCAGTTATCAAGGCCAAGCTGCTTACATCCGCGATCACTTGGTCTCTGAACCGGAGGTTCGGTCTCCCTTGCCTTCTCAAACCAGGTGGCTGGGATTCGAAGACCCTAGAGCACCGACCGAGCTAATGTAGTCGAGAGGTTTTTGCCTTCAGGACTACGTCCATATCATTGTACAACTCGTAGAGTTAGCGATTGTGTCATCTCCTCCATTCGCCTTCCTTGCAGATAGGACCAAATTAGACTGCAAATTTTAGTGCTTTAAACAACACGCAGCAAGTGTGTCACTTAACACACTTAATCTTTGAAATTGAGACATCTGTTAATATTTATAACACGTTCTATTGCGTGTCATAAACTCTAATGACACCTTAAGTGTGTTGCGGTGACACACTTATTAATAATTAATGCACTTTAGATCAATTAATTAAACAAAAGGAAAATTTCCCAACTATGTACTGAATATACATATGTATATACCATGCCAGAAAGTAATTAGCGTGTCGGATCCATGGTGATATGGTTAACCCATTGGACTTACCCAATGGTGCGAGTACAAATCTAAAGGTCCGCAACCACCAAAAAGCAAAGATACTCAGCCTCTTCTTTCTCATTCTATATTGATCCTTCGATCCGGATGGCATGACTATCATGATGTTGCTTCACAACAGAAAGAAACAGAAAGAAACAATCAATCAAATCAAACAAAAAACAAAGAACCATGTTTCGGGCTTGAAGAGCCTCGAAGTGACAAATGCTCGGAGAGAGAGGACTAAATGAGTCCTTTTTTTTTGTTCGCTGCGAAAAATGGTCACAGGAACCTTAAAATTTGAACACGGGATCACTGGGTGTGTTAACCATTTTATCATTCCGGGTCGCGATTTGCTTTCTCGCAAGGTTATATACTCGTATAGTTGGGAATTTCCCTTTTATGGCCTTCACACTTGACGTGTTACTGTAACACACTTGCCATTTGCGGATAACTTTTCTTTCAAAAGAGCCCAAAATCATCTCCGCTTTCTTACTTATCGTCCAGCATTCGGCTCCGTAAAGCCGGACTGGCAATATCCGTGGTCTGAAGAGAGTATTTTTAAACTTCCTTGTTAGATGTTTAGACCCTAGATGTTTTGACAAACCGAAGTAGCACCGGTTGCCCAGGGTGCTTCTACGTCAGATCTCCACTAAGTTGTCATTTGTGGAGTTAACATTTGCCGCGAAGTTGATAAGGTCCTTTTGTCTATCTGTTTGTTTACCACGGGGCAAATGTTAAGACAAGCTCCTTGAGGGCGCCGTGGCAGAGTGATTAGTGTGTTGGACTTTGACGCACGATGAGCGAGTTCGAATCCCGATAACACCAACGCCATCGAATGTTTTTTTTTCGCGGCGTCCCTCCTCAGTGGAATACTCGCAAAACTCCTCGTAGTATATGTACTTGCCTTGAAATAGCTTCTCGACTCACGCTGTTCGGAATCGGCATTAAGCTATAGGTCCATTTCACCTGTGTGAAAAATAAATCACACACAACATGGGTGATTGAGAGAAGCTTGGCTCCGATCCCAAAAGAAGAAGGAAAGACAAACTCCTTAACTACCTCAAAATTATTTCTGTCGATTGTTAGGATCTGCCCAAGGCGGTGTTCGACGAAGCGGTTCTTAGCCGACAGCATATATTTCGGTTTATCCTCATTTAATTTAAAACCAACGAGACCGACCTTTTCTTCAATTACCGTGAATGGCTCTACTACGGCGCGCTGGGAGCTTCCAGTGATGTCAATATCGTCCGCGTACCCCAGCAGCTGGACGCTCTTGAAGAAGAAAAGATAAATTAGTCTATTTGGTCTGGAAGATGAGCTATAAATCGAACCGACAGATCGTTTTTTTTTGGGCTAGTGCTACCATTAGCATATGGCACTGCGACCTTTGCAGATCAATTGTGCCTGCTAGCCGATTAGCCGAGAAGCTTCGCCACTTCCATAATGAAGTTGAGAATGCTCCTCGTAGGAGCCAAGGTGATCCACTCAGGAGTCATAACTTCGCTGAGAAGGATACGCTTCCTAAGATGGCAGAGAGCAGCGCACTCACACAGTATGTGTTCCGCCATCTCCTCGTCCTCGAGACAGGGCCGACACTTAGTTTCGGACGAGAGGCTAATTTTGTTTAGGTGATATCTCAGACCGCAGTATCCTGTTAGATAGCTGACTAGTCTTCTGATATCCACCCTATTGAGTTTGAGTATATCACTAGGGTGTTTGTTCAGGGGTCGTATAAGTCGTATAGATTGACGGAGTCCCCGAACGCTGATCTTGTCTAAGAAGGAATTTATCTCAGACCCGGGAGTGCCACATAATAGTTCCGGACCTATATATTTATCGCTGGAAACTTTCCTGGCAAGTTGGTCGGCAATTTCATTGCCCTTGGTTCCTTTGTGCCCTGGTACCCACCAAAGTTTAACATTGTTTCTTTTGGCGAGGTCTTGCACGGCGTCATTGTATTCTTTGACGGTTTTTGAGTTCGTGGTGTACGAACCCATCGCTTTGAGCACTGCTTGGCTATCAGAGAGTATGTTGATGGTTACTTCTCTGATGCCAGTCTCAAGATTTAGATTGGCGCATGTTAGGATGGCATGAAATTCTGCTTGAAAGATGCTGGGACTCATTCCCAGGGCCTTCGAGATCTTGCGATTTGGTCCAAAGATGCCGGCGCCAACGCCAGAAGCCATCTTGGAGCCATCCGTATACCACCTGAGGCCTTTGACATTTAGCAAGGGATCACTGTTTTTCCATGCTGAGCGGTTTGGGATCAGTATCTCAAATCTCCTGTCAAAGGTGAAGGTGTGTGGCAGTGCGTCCGAGACTGTAGTAATCATATCCAGCTCAGGAAGGTGTTGTAATATGGACATGTGGCCTGCGGGTCTGCATGGCATATTTGTTCCCGAGCAGAGAATTCTGATTGCACTGCGTAATGCCACCTTTTTGATAAAAAGGTGCAGTGGAGTGAGTCCAATTAGTGCTTCTTGGGCTGCCGTGGGGCAGGTTGGCATAGCGCCTGTGATACCGAGACACGCTAGTCTTTGAAGGCGTTGGAGCTTAACAGCTTTTGTCCACCATACGATGGAGCCGTATTCAACTTATTTTGATTTTAAATGCGTACTCTCGGACTTTGGCTATACAAATGATCAAAATTGTGTGATTACTGAAAAACGTTTACTCAGAAAAAAATTAAATAAAGCCCAAGAAATCTTTCTTGGTATATCTGGAAACCCCGTCCAAAGGTACCACTTTCAGAAAAACCACTTAAAAACCCTGATCCAAAGCGAATCGCCCTTCGAAACTTCTATGACACACTACACGTAATTTCTTTTAATTGGATGACAACTAAAACGCTCCTCAGGTTAGTAAAAAAGAAAATTATAAGTTTAGTCAACGCTCCCTACAGCACCCTATCGAAGAGCAGAATTTGTAAGCCCACCCTAGAACTATGCAAGCACTTCTGCACTTCTGGGGCGGCACATAGTAAGTAGACTATCTTCAGATGGCTTGTGCACTCATACTCACCGTAGAGTTACGTATGTGTGCATGCAATGAAGTGGGTCGTTACAACCGTGACGCTCTTCTTTCCATCAATCTGTAGTTGCACTTAAAACACTTGTTCCCGAGCATTCTCTTCGCTCGAACGGTCACCGCCGCGATAGTACGGAAACTGTTCCTAGCCACAAAACACGACGCTTAAATGTCGTCCTGGCTTTTCACTTGTCGCCGCAACGGTGTCACACAATGATGAGCGGAACTGAATCCGGATGTTTCAAATTTAAACGATTTTTCATGTCCCGTGTATTCACACCACATCCCTGAAATCCCATTCATTCGTTTCATTCTTTTTTTCGTCTGTGAAGATGTCAGGGTGACACGTGCACAAAGCGTGCTCTTAAAAATGATGTTGGCTTAACATCAACACCGTTCCGGCCTCGGTGCTTCCAGATTCAGAAATTAATATGTTTCGATTTATCATGAGACAACTTTGAACTGCATGATTCAAATGAATGTGGACAACACGTTCAGTGTGGTCAGTGGTGGACAAAGTCCAGCAGTATCTTTGGCAGCGGCATCCGAAGTACGAGACAATTGTCCTCAATTTATATTGCACAGGATGCCACTGACTGCTGTCCCAGAGCAATTATTATTGCTCGCCCGTCAGACAGAGCGATAATGTTGAGAATTGAAATTTATAAATTCGTCGTCGAGCTGTTCCATTGCCACCCACCCATCCGGTTGTGGTGGATTTTTACATTAATTTTCGGACGAAAAATGGATGTGTCAGAAATCATTACCGCAGCACACAAGGCGAGAGTGGCCTTTGATGCTCACGGCAGGGTGCTTCCTTGTTTTCCACGACAGTTCTTCTGATGACGGTGGGAGTGGGGTGGCCACAGGATGTAACACGTACTTGTAGTACATGCAATTGAAATATCATCACTCTCGTAGACACTTGGCAAAGGATTCAATCAAAGAAACTCTCTTCTGTGCCTTGTAATAAGGACGACAGGATAATCAAAATATCGCTCCTTCGTCATGTGCCCGAAAATCGCTGTTTTCGTAATTAAAACGTCTCCACAGGTGATCTGTGATGTCTTACCGAAATGTCACTTGCACACGATTACGCTATTACATACTTCGTCTCACTTTCAATTTTGAAATTATGTATTTTCGAATCTTACTAAACCCGAAAATACGTATCCGTCTCGAATAGGATAATACCATTACCACCACCCTCTTCTAAAACGTTGTGTTGTACATCTCTATTAAGAGACCATTAAACACTTAATTCAAGCAACAGACGTTTCATCAAAAGTAGGACCAAAAAAAAAAAGGAAGGCCACTGGTAAACGAAAGTCTATCGTCCCTTAAAAGGGAGGACGAACGATAAATCACAGAGACATGATAATAGCCGTCAAACACGTGCCGCCCTCGTCACAGTTCTCGCCTTTACGCTACCAATATTCACGTACCTTACCGGGGCTATAGCGAACAAGTGCTGCAACCCCTTCTGTCCTTCATTTCAATTATATGTACAACATTAACCACCCTCGTAAGGGGATAACTCCTTCGGTGTCACAAAGGCGATTGCCATGTCAAGGATACTACGAGTACATTCCATTTTCAGTTTAGCTTTTGTTCTACCAAAGAAGCGCGTGAGATATTTTTTGTTTTAGGTAGAAAATAAAAAATCAGGAGTTTGCTAATCCAAAGGGCAAATGCTTCCAAACCAAACACGCGAATTGTCAATTAAGACAAAATTAACTCCAGTCATTTCGTGTGAGAGAGTTCAAGGCGTGCGGGACACCTTATGGACGAAATCTGATCACCCAGCAGCTCTCACCACTCTGCCTAATTGTTTTCACTCAAAAAAAAAAAAACAGCAAAGGACGCACAGTGAAATGCGAAAAGTTTTGGAAAAGTGAAATTATTTCATTTATTTTACGACGACTGCCTAATTTCTTCCACTGGCAGGATACGGCAGGGAAGAGCTGATTCTCGATTATATGAAACTGAGAAAAAGGAATCAAATTAGAGCAACGCCAGAACGCGTTGTTAGTATGCAGTGCTTGTCTGTCATAAAATTAGCTAAACTTACGATGGAGATAAATTTTGGAAATCGTGCAATTAGCAGCGATCCCAGAGCACACACACAGTCTGTGCGCCTTGAGTTAACGTCTTTCATCCGTCCTTGCTGCTCTGAGAGTGCTGGCTGGTTCGGCTGGGTGGTAGTGTGGTATGGTATGGTGTTTCTTAATAAGTACAATCTGGAATTTTATTAATTATTATTGTTATTGCTCAGGCTCAATTGTTTATGACGTCATCTGGTATTGATTGCTGCCAAGGGGAGCGATATCTCTCCTTCGCCGAGACTCATCTGGGTGTTGACAACGATACGATTGCCGTTTGAGATTCAATTGACAGAAGGATTATGTGTGTCGATGGGGAATACCCATGAGAAATGATAATAATCATACATTGTGCCGAAAATATTATCTAAACGTGTCGCTATGATACGTTGTAGTTGTACCATTCGCCAGGACATGTGGTATCGATTTAAAATTTAAATTGCACACACGATAAGGAATCTATTACGGGCGTTTCGTTCTTTTTTTTTTTGGGGGGTGTGTGTAGCACATATGTACTTAGAGGTAGCACAGATCCTTTTTGTATCCTTTTCTCGTCTCTTTATCCTATTTAAAGTCGGATGGCCATTTGCGTCAATGGTCTGCTTGCGATAAGAAATGGGAATGTCTTAACAATGAGATGTTGGTCGTTAAGTTTAAATGTGATTTCAAAATTCATAACACGTTCCGGTGGTTGTTTTCAATCGGAAAGGACACAAATCGGATGATAAGGAATCTCTTTTTAAGTTGCCGGTTTGGTAACTGGTGGATCTGAAGAAAAGAAAGGCATTAAACAGGAGGAATTGACATAAAAATGCTTTAGACTTGTACTGATTGGGCACTGGTGTTTGAAGAAATCTGTTTTAAAAGAATGCAAGCTTTGGGAGCTTAAAGTCAAGAAAAGGGTTTAGGAACACAAGTGTAAGCTCTATTGCTCTATTTCGTAACGTCTTCTATTTTGGCGCTACAGTTCATGGCGAACCTGGGCCTCCTTTAAAAAACCTCTCTAATTGGCACGATTCACCTGTGTCTAAAATAAATCACACACAACATGGGTGATTGAGAGAAGCTTGGCTCTGGTCCTTCATGGGCTGTAACGTCACCAAAGAAGAAGAAGAATTGCCACGATCTTTCGCCAGCAGTCTCCAGTGCCACACGCCTAGGTGGTTAAGGTCCCCTTCCACTTGGTTGCGCCACCTTCAATTTTGCCGTCTTTGACCGCGTCGCCCCTCGGGGTTTAATTCAAAGACCTTCCGGGCCGGAGCTGTGTTTTCTATGCGCTCAACATGACCTAGCCATCCTAAGCGTTGGATCGAAAGACACCGTGCTATGTTCATGTCGCTGTATAGCCCTACAATTCATTATTAAGTCTTCTCCTCCACTCCCCATTTATGCAGGTCGGGCAGAAAATCGTACGCAGAATTTTTCTCTCAAGACGACCAAGGGCCTCCTCATCCGCTTTCGATAAGGTCCAAGTCTCTGCGCCATAAAGCAGGACCGGGATGATAAAGGTCTTGTATATGGTCACCTTGGTATTTCGAAAAACGGCTCTGCTTCTCAATTGCTGCCTCCCGAGCCCAAAGAAACAGCGGTTGGCAAGAGTTATTCTGCGTTTGATTTCGGCACTGATGTCATTTCTGCATGTCACTGCGGAGCCTAGGTAGACGAAGTCCTTGACTACCTCGAAATTATACCTGTCATTATGTGCGCCCTGGGGAAGACACCGGTGGTTCGTGTCCTTTTTCGACGACAGTGTATATTTCGTTTTGCCCCCATTTACCGCCAGTCCCATTTTAGCCGCTTCCGTCTCAATGTTCGTAAATGCCTCAATGACATCTCGCTGATTTCGTCCAATTATGTCAATGTCATCGGCATATGCGAGCAGTTGTATGGACTTGAACAAGATGGTGCCCCTCGTATTGACCAGTGAGTTTTGCACGATCCTTTCAAGGACGATGTTGAAAAAGTCACACGATAGGGTGTCGCCCTGTCTAAAACCTTTTTTGACATAAAAGGTATCGGTTAGGTCGCTTCCGACCCTGATGGAGCAGCGAGAGTTCTCCAATGTCAACCTGCACAATCTGACGAGTTTGGCAGGGATGTCAAAACTAGACATGGCGTTGTATAGCTCGCCTCTATTTAAACTATCGTATGCAGCCTTGAAGTCGACAAACAGGTGATGGGTGTCGATCTGGAACTCGTTTGTTTTTTCCAGGATCTGCCGCAGTGTGAATAATTGGTCCATAGTGGACTTCCCGGGCCTGAAACCACACTGATTAACGAACGGTTTCAAGCGTTCACACAGAACAGCAGAGAAGAATTTATAAGCGATGTTCAGA
This sequence comes from Eumerus sabulonum, assembly GCA_951905685.1. Lineage (NCBI taxonomy): Eukaryota > Metazoa > Arthropoda > Insecta > Diptera > Syrphidae > Eumerus > Eumerus sabulonum. The sequence continues at coordinate 106,171,284 of OX645063.1, read as the reverse complement.
AGACTTATTCCTATGTAGTTGGCGCAGACAAACGATATTAAGATTCCATTCATCGGGCATGCATTCCTCTGACCATATCTCCAACCAGGTCATCTCCAGCTGCCTTAAAGAGCTCGGCAGGTAGTCCGTCCACTCCAGCAGCTTTGTTGGACTTAAGCTTAGAAAAAGCATTCCTAACTTCGTCCAGGTCAGAGGGATGGAATTCTCTGCTATCATCGTCCGCTGTGAAAGGGTTATTCTGCCTGACAGCGGGATCTGTTTCGTCATCGCCGTTATACAGTCTGCAGAAGTAGTCTATCCAGATTCTTAGTACCGACTGTGAATCCACTACTAGGTTTCCATTTTCGTCCCTGCAGGCTTCCGTTCTGGTCTTATACCCCTGGCATGTTTGTTTTATTCGTTGATAAAACCTCCGAACGTCATTCCTGCTATAGCATCTCTCCATCTCTATGATCGTGAGCTTCTCATGCTCTCTTGTTTTTGTTTTGGGAAGCTTATGCTCCTCCCTCCTCTTTTGCTTATAATGCTCACGAACAGCTCTCGTCTTTCTATGCAGGGCCTCTCGATAGGCTTGCTGTTTGACTGCGTGTGCCCTCCTGCACTCGTCGTCAAGCCATGGGTTTCTTGTTGGTGGCGGTTTGAAACCCAGTACCTCAGAAGCAGCACTTTCTAAGGCTTATTGGCAACGGGTCCATTAGTGTTGTACGGTCTGAGCAGGTGTTGGAGGGTTTTCCGAGAGCTTGAAGGAGACGCGATTGGTATAGGTTCTGGCGGTCTCTTGCGATTGTAGCATTACGACGTTGTATGCCGCTGGCCTTACTCAATTTTTCTGGGCCAGGCATATTCGTAATCGCAACCTGGCTGCCACAAGATAGTGGTCAAGTAGGCGTCTCACTGAAGCTGAATATGACCCGTAAAGGCGCCCGCAGGTCTTCTGCAGTCAATTCTCTTTAAGGATAAGAACAATATTGCGGATTTCTTGCAGACATCAGGGCGTATCGTTTAGTCATCCTGCATACTGGATATTCCCTCCATCTACGATTGTGTGCATCGAAGAGCCAATCGTTGATATGGGTATTGACCGTGGAAGCAGGTATACCCAAGGCGGTTGCAGGTCTTGAGAAACTCTCCTCTGGGCCCATTCTAGCGAGTTCATCACTGATGTCATCTCCTGGGATCGCACCCGGTTAAAGGGTTGGACGCTTTGGGGCAGCTTCGCCGTCACTGCAGACGTATATGTTTTTACCCTTCCACCCATGGACAGACGCATATTTTCCTAACAAATTGAGCGGTCGGACGTTTTCGCATTCAAATAAAACCCCAGCGCCGGACCACAGCCCTGACTTGGAGCCATCTGTGAAAATGAGAAGACACTTTCCAGGTTCAGTATCTGACCAGAGCCAATCCTGATGCCGTGGAAATTCGATTGTGAAGTTATAGCGCATTGCGTCAGAGGGCATATCCATAAGACACGGGTCGTAGGATATTTCCCGCGCAAGCGTACTGTCGAGTTGCACCAAAAAGCGTTTTCATTTTGTTTTTGTTTTTTTTTTTATAGTCACACCCGCACTCAAGGCTAGGGCCTTATAACGTTGAACGTTGTGCGAGCGAAGGTAACAGGGAGTAGGAGAGTTTCGCATGGGCTGAAGAGTGGTGTACTCTTATGGTGTTTTGGATGTTTGACACACAACCTGATCGGAGTGCAGTGGTTTGTGTCGTAGATGTTCGTTCACTACTCTCAGGGGTGGTTGTCCCAGACAGGACGAGAGCGGACCGAATTTTCCGTTGGTTACAATTCTCAGCGATTGTTTCATGCACTTCTGGTATTATATTGCATATGCAGAGGATGAATTTGAATTGACCATATACTGTGAGTGTTATGCCCACAGCAGTACGTTTGATCACTTCCCATTCACAACTGTGTTGCATAGCTTTTTCCGTCTAGGCATTGCTTTTTCTTGGTTATGAAACGACTTTGAACTATAGACCTTCCGCTCGACAGTCGATGATGTTAACCACGACCATCGATGATGTGTACTTCGGCCATCTCCATCTCTTGAGGCATGGCTTTCAGTGAACAGCCTTTGATAAATATGTCAAGGAATGGAAGGTTCATCATAGGATCTAGTGCAGCGCCCGGCATCTTGATGAAAACCCCGAATAGCTGAGACAACCCGTTCTTTAAAGTTTGGTGAGAGAGGCTACAACTTGTTTGCGTGTTAGCCTGTTTCACCAGACAACCGATGCATGTGAGATTATCGATCTTATCATTGCCGTGTAGATCCAGAGGACCTTTTCTGGGGATAAAACTCATGTTTTGCCAAAAGCACCTTTGCATTGCCAGAAGGCTGACAGCGCTTTGGTGGTTTCTGACTCAACATGCTTTGACCAAAGAAGCGTGCTGTCTAAGATAACTCCCAGGTACTTAGTTTCCTTGAACCCCGGAATGGGAGTGCCTTATAGTATCAGTCATGTCGGTAGTTTTCCTCATCATTCTTGAGAGGACTAACCGACAGCACAATCATCGTCACATTTAGCGCTACCTGTACTTTGAGACAGACAGTCGCCACTTATGAGTAACTAACTCCTCCTGGTACAGTGCACTTATGTCAACGGATTTTCTAAACCTCGAAACAATTGTTAAGGTTGTATTCCGGGATGACCTGTAGCTTGTATCTCCTCTATGGACTCAAAACGGTAAGGTTGATGAATAGCCAGAAGTTGCATGGTGCCAAATCGGGTGAGTATGGTGGTTGTGTAACGATATGGGTCGAATTGTTGGCAAAAAAGTTCACGAGCAATCAATGCAGCGGAGGACGGTGCTTTATCGTGGTGCAAAAACCAAGATTTGCCTCTCCAAAACTCCGGCCTCTTTAGACGAACGACGTACACATAACGCTCAAATAATGCTCTTTGTTGACAGTGGGAAGAACCCAAAATGCACAGTTGTAGAGGAAAAGTCACAACATGACCCTGGAGTTAGAGTTAGTTAGAGAGGGTACGGGGGTGGGACAAAGTCGCCTGATCACTGCGGCCACGATTGGGCCTATTGTGATGTCCCCCACTTACAGTTCACTCAAAAATCCTGAGTTCGTGATAAAACTTAGTATGCTTTTGAGGGAGCTAGCAGCGATTTCTTCTGCTTCAAGATAATACTTACCTAAGTGACGATGACGTGTACTGACAAGGCAGTTACAGTGGCATAGTATGTGCTCTGCTGTTTCTTCGTCTCCATTACACATTCTACAAGTGTCATCTTGTATAATGCCCATCGTTTTGAGGTGTTTGTTGACTGGGCAGTGTCCAGGTAGGAAACCTGTGATTAAGCGAATCTGACTCCTCGAAAGCATGAGGAGTTGTTTCGTTCTACTGAGAGATGTAGTTGGGAGGAACAACTTGGCTTGTCTGCTACCTTTCGTTTGTAACCAGTAGTGATCCGTCGTGTTCCTTAACCAATTGTTTATGCAGCTTTTGGTGGTGCTGATGGGTATGCCGCAGAAAGGTCGTGGCATCATAAATGGTGATGCAGAGCCTTTCCTTGATAGTAGGTCCGCCTTTTCGTTGCCTGTTTGATGAACTCTGTTTGTGCTGGCCAGCTGGTGAAGTAGCTGTAGGCAGTCCCATACCAGTTTGGAGGTGATTTCATAGCTCTTTAGGGCCAGAAGTGCAGCCTTGCTGTCAAAGAGAATGTAAATGTTTTAGTTAAGTATATTTCTGTTTATACATATTTTCTCTGAGGCAGAGTTCTAAAGCAAATATCTCTGCTTGGAAGACGGAGTTATATCTGTCCATGCTGACGTAGACGCATGTGCCTGTAATTGCTCCGTATACTCCAGCCCCAACGCCTTCGTTCGTTTTGGAGCCATCTGTTCCCAGTTTTGTCGGTTGGGGAATGTGACCTTGTAGTTTTGGCTGAAGTTGCATCTGGGGAGACAGTTGTCTGTAAGAGATATCTTTAGGATTTCATGCCTGTTTATTTTGATAAGGATATCAGGGTGAAAGAGCCTACGGTTAGAGTCATCCACCACGATCAGTCTATGGACGATGACCATTGCTTCTTCCTTCAGTTGGAGATGAAGAGGTGGCAGGTCTGTGATGACTTCTAGTACTGCTGTGGGGGTTGTTCTCATGGCCCCGGTGATACAGATGCAAGCTAGTCCTTGCAGTTTGTTGAGCTTGGCTTGCACTGATACTTGTTTAGTTTTGTGCCACCAGACGGGCGCAGCATATGTGAGAATTGGTCTGGTGATTGCTGCATATAGCCAACGGGACATTTTGGGGCTTGTGCCCCAATTTTTGTCAGTGAGACTTTTGCTGGTCCATAATGAGATCCTGGCTTTCTCTATGGTCTTTGTAATGTGAGAATTCCAAGTGAGCTTTTCGTCTAGAGTTTACCCTAGATATTTGACTTCTTTTGAGAACTCTATCGCTTCACCAAAGAGGGTAGGTTTGGTAAGCTTGTGCCTATTCCTCCTTTTGGTGAAGGCGACTATAGTGCCTTTGCCAGTGCACCTTAGTGCAACCTTTATGCACCAGTTTGCAACAAGGTTTAGTGCCCGTTGGAGGAGTTCCGAGATCCTCTAACCAGGATCACTATGTCGTCAGTATAGCCTTGGACATAGAAACCATTGTTGCTGAGTATGTTAATCAGTTCATTTACTACGATGGACCCCAGGAGAGGTGAGAGAACCCCACCTTGAGGGCATCCTTCCGCGGCATTTACACTGATTTTATCATTGCCTAGTGAGGTGTTTATTTTCCTACTGCTAGGCATGTGTTTGATCCAATTGCATGTGGTGTTATCTACCCCTGTGCTGAGGATGCAATGTTTTATTTGGGTGTGGTCGGTGTTGTCGAAAGCACCCTCAATATCGAGAAAGCAACCTATCGCAATTTTTTTGTCGCTCAGAGATTTGTTGATCTGAGCTGTTAGCTCCTGAAGAGCATGCGTGGTCGATTTCCCAAGCTGGTAGGCATATTGGTTTTTGTGAAGTGGTGATCTTTTCAGGACACCGTCCCTGATATACCTATCCAGAATTTTTTCCATTGTTTTTAGGAAGAAAGAGGTAAGGCTTATCGGTCTTTAGGACTTAGGCAGGTCTGTGGGTCTACGGCCTACTTGAATGAATGAATTTTACCTTTACCTCTGTCCAGCTCGTTTGTATGTATCCCCATGCATAGCTGGTTCTAAAGATGTTGATGAGCATGGGGCTAATTTGCGCACTTCCTTTCTGAAGGAGGGCTGGGAAGATGCCATCCTCCCCCGGGGATTTGTACGGGTCAAAAGAATTAATGGCCCATTTTATGCTTCCCTCGTGGAATATTTTTCGTGCTCTCTTCCAGACATGACCCTAATTTTTGACCGGTTTTGACCTTTGGCTTGGTTTTTTGGTCTTGCCTCACCTTTACTTGACTGATCGGTTGTTTCCAGGTCGTAAGCATAAGTCAAAGTCTCACCTCCCGTAAGAATTCGTTTCATCTTGTCCTAAAAAGTATTATTTCACGCACTTTAACGCAATAATGCTTTTTCAAAAAAAAAATCTGTGTATTTGACACCAAGGGAGGTCTGACGGGTCAGAGGCCCAAATGATCCTTTAAAATGAAATTGACTGATACTTTAGAAATGCTATCATCATCAGCAAGGTCTCTAATTGTTAATTAAGGATTTGCCTGCACCGAATCTTTGATATTTTGTGAGGTTGAGGTTGATGGTGGCCCGGGACGCTCTTCGTCTTCGACACATACTCGGCTTTTATACCCCAAGTAAACATATTTTTTCGACTCATCACCAAAGGCTCAATAAATCAGCAATCAACTTGGGAAACTTGGCAAATTTCCTTCTCCCTATCCAGGGATATGTATGTCTAAAAACACGCCAAAAACACCTTGGACCATGTTCTTCTTCTTTGGTGGCGTTACAGCCCATGAAGGACCTGAGCCAAGCTTCTCTCAATCACCCGTGTTATGTGTGATTTATTTTTCACACAGATGAAAGGGACCTACATTTTAATGCCGATTCCGAACGGGGTGAGTCGAGATGCTTTTTCACGGCAAGTGTACTACGGGGGGGTTTTGCCAGTACCCCGCTGAGGAGGGACACCGCGAAATAAACATTCGATGGCGTTGGTGTTATCGGGATCCGAACTCGCTCATCGTTAGTCAGGGTTCAACACACTAACCACTGCACCACGGCGGCCTACCTTGGACCATGTACCATGCTGAAAAAACATATTTTTGAACATACCTTTCACCCAAAAAACAATTCTGAACTGCCGAACAACATCTTCTTTAATTTCACATCACTTCCTGACAGCGCTCACAATACCCTATCGATTTATTCACTCCCAAAGGGAAGACACATCGATTAAGCTTCGTGACTGCAAATCCCTGCTAAATACTTCTACTCCCACCCATTCGTCCATGCGACCATGAAACCAATCGAAAACTTATTCCCATTTTTGAAATAATTTCTTCGACACTACCAATGCTGAAGCGGCAGACGAACAAGCAATCGTATATTGAAGTTTTCCGGAAATTGTATTTGTTTCCTTACAAGCCAGGTATGTACCAGACATAACCCTCTATCGTACCACACAGGACTCTTTGGCTTCTCACGTGATCTATCAGTATCAGGTCGGAAAAGGGATAAAGTTTTAATTCTGATATTTCCGTGACAGTAATCAATTTATTTCTCCATTCAATCAGATGTGACGAGAAGACAACACGGCCAGAGTGTGTGAGAGTTGTAATAAGGTGATTCGGTTTCAGGAGTTGTCCATTAATTTTCCTCGTACATAGCTTGGCAACTTCGTCCTTTATTCGAACAAAGTAACCTTTGCCCCGATAACGTTGGCGAAATTCAATCAATCTCTGTATCTAGTCATAGAAACTATGTATTTACAAGTGAATAGATATTATACGTTCGATATCCAAGGTGAAAGGCATGCGCTGGAATTGAAGCAATTTCCTTTTGACCGAATCCACAAATACGACGCGACGTGAGGATTCCAAGTACAACCACTAAGCAGTGAACACCAAGCAAATGACCATGCAAAAATCATATAAGAGTGACTCTGTAGGTTTCGGATACTTACTCGCACTCGGATATTTTGCAACCAAACACAATCAGTGCTATTGGGCTAATAATTGACGACGCCACCCCGGTCCGACCACATGAGTACGATGAAATCGTTCTATGTTGTCGTCGTTCTAATGATGTAATAATGCGAGAAAAGCACTCCAACAGCAGGGGTCAAGCGGCCATGTACGAGTAGTCCTGAAACCGATGTTTCGATTATGATTTATGGCTAAATCCCTTTGCATTTGATGTCCTTTCGGATCGCATGGCATCTCATAAACTAAGTCAGATCAGCAAGAACGACACGACGATTATGTAATGTGCTCACTCACTTGTGCCACCATATACGAACGAGCAAAGAGCTCACTGAGCTTCACCCTCCTCACCAGTGTGTTTCTTGATGTAATAACCGTGTTCGAGTCATGTAATGCGGGCTGTACGTTGGGGTTGTTTGGATGGGTGAAATTTAGAATTGTTCTCAAGTTAAGCGTGTGATAATTTAATGACTGTTAACATCGCGCCGCTCGTCCGGACAGGGCCAGGCATATTGTACGAGGGGTTTATCGGCTTACATGCGGTTGAATGTAACAAACACCCACTCGGATGGAACGAGGATACAACTCTGGGTATTGTCATCCTTAATTAGCATTGTTTTCGGACCTTGTGCATTTGTCCCGATTGGGTCGTTTGTCTTATCTTTGCTGAGATGTCGCAATTAAGGCGCTTTGCCGGGAGTGTGGATGAGAATTGGTTTTTCGATCCCCTAGCTAGAGGGATGTCATATTGTCGGCATCGAAACAACAACTCGATATACTAGATACGTATAAATTTCGGGCTTAACGACTACTTTTGTCGCTGGAAATTCCACTTCAATCCTTAACAAGTCCAAAGAAACCCGCCAGCGAAAGCGGCTGATGCAATAAAAACATCTTATTTCGTGAGTGAATATCTAATTCAAATGAGACCTAAACTTGTAGTCGCCGCTGTCGCTGTCTTTGCGGTCGCCTTAAGGTTCGGAATCAAAAGACGTACATAATTTGCATTTTGATTCAGGGTGCAATTTAAGCAGTTTTTTTTTTGTGGGTCATCAAAAACGAAATAAAAAGAAACAAAAATAATTACGTTACGTTCACATCAAACGTTTCTACACTCGCAATACCACTGCGTAAGCTTTTTCACGTTTCCTACACCTCTGGGCTCTTTCCGAGTAGGTGGAAAACAGCATTTGTCCAGCCTATACCCAAAAAAGGCGAATCATCTTCTCCTTCCAACTACCGACCCATTGCACTAACGTCCCTTCTTTCCAAGGTCATGGAAACGCTGATTAACCGTCAGCTTATGAAATATCTTGAATCACGGAAACTCCTCAATGACCTCCAATACGGTTTCCGCAGCAACAGATTCACTGGTGATATGATGGCATATCTCGCTGAAAAGTGAAATCACTCACTTCCATTGTTGCACTGGATATTTCGAAAGCATTTGACAGGGTTTGGCACGAAGCCCTTTTGTCGAAAATGCGTGCTTTTGGGATCGATGAATCTCTTTTTCAATGGATTAGAAGCTACCTTTCGAATCGTTCAATTCAAGTTGTTTTGGACGGATTCAAGTCTGATACTCACTTTGTAAATGCCGGTGTTCCCCAGGGCTCCGTTTTGTCTCCGACACTCTTTCTCATTTTTATAAATGATCTCTTGTCTGTTACTTCTAATCAAATTCACTCCTTTGCTGACGACAGTACCCTCAGCTTCTCATATTCGTTCACCAGTTTACGACCCTGCACTTCGGTTGTAGATAATGAGCGGCAGCGTATGTTAAGCTCATTAAATTCCGACATCGACAGCATCATCCAATGGGGTAAAAACAATAGAGTGGAATTTAATGCTTCCAAAACACAACGCTGTCTCTTGTCGTTAAAGCGTATAAATAACCCGCAGCCATTATCCATGAATGGCACTTGCATCTCAGAAACTGAAAAACTTTCTATCCTGGGTATGAGTGTTGCTCAGAATCTTAATTGGAGCGACCATATATTCCTAGGATTCTTATACAGATGCAAGCAATATTTCTCACCCTTAGATCTGGCTACAATCTATAAGGCGTTCATTCGCCCCAAATTAGAGTTTAACGCTCATGTCTGGTCCGGTGCTTCCAAGACCTCACTGCACCTACTAAACAGAATACAAAAACGAGCCATAAAACTGATAGGTGACTCCAGCATTACTAAAACATTAGACTCGCTGGAACACCGCAGGAATGTTACCTGCCTCTCCCTGTTTTATCGTTACTACCACCAAAAATGCTCTGATGAAACAGCCAGTTGCATTCCGCCCCTTCAACATTTCTCCCGCGATACACGTCTCTCTAGGAATGCTCACCAATATACTCTGAAGCCCGCTTTCGGACGTACTGTCAAATATGGAGAATCTTTCATTAACCGAACCACACGAATCTGGAACTCCCTGCCGGATTCGGTTTTCCCCCCTCAAAGCAACATGTAAGCATTTAAGATCAATGTCCATCGGCGTCTCCTCTATTCCTCTTCCTCTCTACCTTCTGCCCGCACTGTGTCGCCGACATAATAAGGTTATTAGACCTTGATTGCGCGCAAATTATTAAAAAAAAAAAAAAAACATTTCTACACTCGCTGTATCGGAGATGACAAGTGATTTACTATCGACTCGATTGCTAAGATATTCGATATCCATCAGCAGAGATGTGTCCCTGCTGTACTTAATTTCATAAAAATTTCATTAAACAGCGAAATGTCTGTCGGGAACATGTGAATTTATTTTTTCAATACAGCGAGTAACAGCGCGACACGTGCAGCAGATTTTGCTAAAAATTATCAAAACTGTGATATTGCAAATTCAAGGGGGAGCAGCGTTTTTTGCATGAATTTGGTCTTCGACATATGACGTAAATCTCTCTTATGCACAATGCCGACTTAATATGCCTAATTTACACTGTCGGTCTAGATTGATAGTCATTGCTTTCTACCCACGTGTGATAGAGAATTTGGCGTACATAAGCTCGGCGTACATAAGCTCGACATCATCGCGTGTTCTCGCCGTGGCATTGTGGCAATCACGGCGATTGAAGAACAGGCGAAACGAGTTGGTCTAAAGATCAATGAGGAGAAGACGAAATACATGCTGTCAAGCAAAAACCAATCCGTCGCTCACCACCTGGGACAAAATATAACAATTGACAGCTACGATTTCGAGGTAGTTAAGGAGTTTGTCTACCTCGGGGCAAACGAAAATCCCACAATTGACACCACAGTGGGGATCCGGCATAGAATCGCCCTTGGCAACCGCTGCTACTTCGGCTTGTCCAAACAACTGGGGTTAAAACTCCTCACTCGAAAGACCAAAGTCATGCTTTACAAAACGCTCATTCCGCCAGTTTTGCTGTACGGAGCCGAAAGCTGGACGACAAGCAGGACAGCGGAGCTGATTTTTGGTTCTTTCGAAAGAAAAATTCTGCGCCGAATATTTGGTCCTGTCTGTGAGGAAGGTGAATGGAGAAGAAGACACAACCGCGAACTCTACGAGCTGTACCAAGATGTGGATGTAGTCCGGTAGGCAAGGATCCGTCGACTACACTGGCTCGGCTATATCGAGCGCATGGACATCAACGCTCCAGCTAAGAGGGTCTTCGACTCCGAGCCTCCTGGTTCGAGAAGAAGAGGAAGACCGAACCTCCGGTATAAAGACCAAGTAATCGCGGATGTAAGACATCTTGGTCTTGACAACTGGAAGCAGCGTGCCCGGGACCGTCAAGGATGGAAGGCAGCTATAGCTCAGGCTCAGATTCTCCATGGATCGCAGGCCTGATAAGTAAGTAAGTAAGCTCGGTTGACGTCATTATCGAATTTTCCTTATTTTAAACGATATCATGACCTAACACAGGACGTGCTGTGCTTCCTTTTTCAAGGAAAAAACCTAAATTTGCCCAGTTCAAAACGTTCACACTCTAACTGTGGCTTGGCTTTAAAGGATCAGGGGCCGAAATTAGTTACAGTTACGAGGTTACTAAATGCCCATATTTGGACCGGCAAACAAAAATTAAATACATACAACAACTTGACTTTTAAACGGGTTTCGCTGACTCTTTTCCGTATCTATCTTGACCTGAGCTATTAGAAAATTGCTAATATTTCATTACTAGTTCCAAAAAAGAATTCGTTGATCAAACGTGTTTCATAAACTCGTTGGACTAGTTTGAAAGAAAAAAAGTTAAATAAAAAACAGCAATAAAGCCACAAGACAAGTAAGCAAAAACCTGTGGCTACCAAGCGTAAATTACGTTCTACAGCGGTAATATATTCAATAAATGTACACCGGCCTTAGTGAATCTTATTTAAATCACTACTCTCTTAAGAGAGACGAGTAAAAAGGTGTTCCATTAAACTATTTAAATTTAATTTATTGTTTGAAATTACTATAAAATATTCAAGCGGCTCTCCAACGCCTATTGGACTATCACTTACCTACTTACTTACTTATCAGGCCGACAATCCATGAAGGATCTGAGCCTGAGCTATAGCTGCCTTCCATCCTTGACGGTCCCGGGCACGATGCGGCTTTAGACGTTCACACATCACGCTGGACAGGATCTTGTATGCTGCATTAAGCAGGGATATACCTCTATAGCTCTTGCCTGAGGTAGGATTGCCTTTTTTGTGGATGGGGCAAATAGAACTGATATTCCAGTCGTCGAGCATGCTTTCATCTTCCCTAATTCTAGAGATGATCTGGTGCATACTTCCTACCAGAACATCGCCGCCAGCCTTGAAGAGCTCTGATGGGAAGCCATCTGACCCTGCGGCCTTGTTTTTCTTCAGCTTTTGAATAGTTGTGCCGACTTCTTCGATGCTGGGTGGGAGGACTACTTCAGCGGCTGAAGTTGGGATTTTCTCAGTCCCTACCACTGTCTCTTGGTCATGCTCGTTAAGCAGCTGCTGGAAATACTGCTTAAATACATTCACTATTCCCTGCGGGTCGAGGACCAGATTGCTTTCGCAATTTCGAAGAGCCTGGGTGCCTTTCTTAAAGCCTCCTGCAAGGCATTTAGCTTTCTTATAAAAGGCCCGTATTTTCTGTTTGTTCCTGGACTCCTCGATATCCTTTAGCTGGGAGGCTGCGAGGATTCTTTCCTACAGAGGCAGTCATTTTTTCTCCTCCCTTCTACTGGGTCGGTACTCCTCTCGCGCTGCCCTGGTTTTTCGCCTAGTGCCTTTTGGTACGCCTCGTCGGTTGCTGCCTATATCTGCTCACACTCGCTATCAAACTACGGGTTTCTTGTCGGGGGTGGTAGTTTGTTCTCGGCTTCTTCCTTCCTGCCGGCTGAGCGGCAATGCAGCCACATACTGTTGACATTTATGCTCGACATAGGCATACTAGGCATAGGAGAGCCTTTCGCCTAGTTGCTCCCTGTAGACTCTGGTAACCTCCGCTGTGATCAGGTTTCCGATGTCGAACCTCCTCATGGTGGGCTGGTGCAGCTTTCTGACATTAGACAGTCGAACTCTGACTCTTGCTGCTACGAGGAAATGGTCAGAGTCGACGTTTGCCCCCTGAATATTCGCACATCCACGATGTTTGACGAGTCTGTTGTGTCAATGAGCACATGGTCGATTTGGTTGGCGGTTCGACCATCCGGAGATCGTCAGGTTGCTATGCGGATTCGCTTGCGGAGAAATCTTGTGCTACTTATCACCGCATTAAGAGCTGTTGTTAGATCGTGGCGGCTGTGCGTTTCGACCACTCCGCCATAGGTATTATTCGATTTTGGCATTGAAGTCCCCGAGTACGATTTTGACATCCTATTCCGGGCAACCTCTGTAGGCGTTGTCATAGAAGTCCTCTTTGATGGGGTCTTCAGCCTCTTCGGTAGAGGCGTGTGCACATATGAGGCTGATGTTGTAAAACCTGTCTTTGATGCGGATCACAGCCAGGCGACTATTGAAATATTACAAAGAAAAAATAGAAAATCAACGGAAACGAACAAAGTTTTTTTGCAATAACCTAACAATATCAAACTAATGAAAAAGTCCTTTTTTTAAATCAATTTATTTCATTAGAAAAGAAAATTAACAAAAATGAAGATTGTTAAATGCATTTCTGTCATTTGCGATCATGTTGGAGTATTTCCACTTCTCAGCATCCGACACTCTAGGACCGGATACTGCAGCTTTGGTTTCATTGACGGCTTGTGGTGGGCTGAGTTTCTGCAGATGCCGTAAAGGACTGACATCCTTGGTCATTGTATTTTTTACACAACGATGTTTCTGGACCATTTTGATGATTATTTTAATTTTTAGAAAATCAGTAGATTGAGTGCGAATATTGAGTTAGTCAGGGCACGTTTTGGATATAGTTTAGAACTGAATTTTCAAGACCGTTCCCACAATTGCTCGTACGAGATCCTTTCTTTGATGAGAGGTGCTTGGACAAACTGTAAGAAAAAAATTTATTAATTTCCTACCATTCGTTTTAAGAAGATTCTAGTAATTACTTCAAATTTGATTGTAGTTTGGTTTTAGCGTCGTCTCGGTTCATTGACACATTCCCTAGTAAAGACGGTTTTCTGTTTCAAAACTATTTTATACGATCTTCTCCTTGAAAGACACGAATCGATATGATGGTGTAAGCGGAGAGCGATTTTCTTTTATACTCCGGTAGCAGCAGTTCGAAATTAATTATATTCATATTGAACGCAACATCTTGAACTGGTTTCCATGTAAATTTATCAACTTACTCATAGTCGATATTGTTTTTGGTTCTAGGTGATTTCTTTTATTTTTTTTGAATTGAGACGAGACAGGTTCACTTGTTCAACAGTGACGTAAAGCTGATAAAGCATACGTGACCACTGGAACGATTTTGTTAAGAAACAACCTCGTTTAGTCATTGGTAGCATTTAGTGGGGAAGCCCTATGTTGGTAAAGGGATGAATTGTTAACTTGGAAAAATACAGAAAAACACCTTTAATGACCGTGAGCAGGTTTAGGACCTCTTCTGGGATCCATATTGTCGTTACAACGATTTTGTTTGGCTGCAAATAATACAAGTACTATTAAAGCAAGTTTTTGCAATCCGTAAATTTGCGGGAGTCTTATGATTTACATACAAATAGAAAGCATAAACTACTTGGTACTCATTTAGTAGCGTCAAGCCGGTACCGGTGTCAGCAACAGGTCTTGTTCGAAAATATACATAATTTAAATGTGAACACATTAGGAAACCGAAATATCAATAAATAAACAAAAACAAAACTTAATTACCACTGCCGGCAGCATCGATAAAGAAGCGACCAACTTAGGGACTTAGCTGGCCTGCTAAAAAGCGAGAAGAGCCATCGCAGACCAACACCTTGCGGCACTGTTAGTAAATCCCATCTCCACCTTCTCGTAGTGCCACCTGGAGATTTCCTCTGGAAACTACAGACAGGTAAGTGCGAATGGCGAGTTTCCGGCGCCAAAAAAACAGATTTAGTCGATTGGACTACGGCCTAGGAAGCCGTAAACGTAAAAAAAATTGAAACCCAGAGATAACCACAAGCCTCGGATTTAACAGACGCGCTACACGTTGACTACATAACACGGGATCGATAACACAGCCATGTAATCGAATGTGTTTTTCAAGGTACTTCTCCTCAGCGGGGTACTGACAAAACCCCTGTAGTATAATTGTCAAGGGAAACTTCTCGGATTTCGCCGTTCGGAACGGGCAATAAACCGTAGGTCCTTTTCACCTATGGGAAAATAAAGTCACACAATCCTTGATGGACTGTAACACCAGCATACATACATACATACATACTACATGCTGACGATCCCCGCAAACGTATAAAACGACAGAAGTATCGGCTCTGTACCTGGAATGTTAAGTCCCTTAACATACCGGGTGTGGCTAAACATTTACAAAAAGCCCTTCTTCTTCTTCTTCTTAGTGGGCGCTACAGTTCGGAGTGAACCTGGGCCTCAACCAACATGCCCCTCCAACTAGCACGATCTTTCGCTAGCCTTTTCCATTGCCGCACACCCAGTTGGCTGAGGTCTCCTTCCACCTGTGTGCGCCATCTTAAGTGCGGCCGTCGTCTGCTTCTTCGTCCCTCGGGGTTGGATTCAAAGACTCTCTGGGTTGGAGCTGTGGTGTCCATTCGCTCTACATGGCCAAGCCATCTTAGGCGTTGAATCCGTAGACGCCTGACTAGGCTCACGTCGCTGTACAGCCCGTAAAGTTCGTTGTTGAAGCTTCTCCTCCATCTCCCGTCTGCGTTTATAGGCCCCAAAATCACGCGCAAAATCTTTCTCTCGAACCAAGGGCCTCCTCATCCGCTTTTGATAGTGTCCATGCTTCTGCGCCGTACAACAGGACCGGGATGATAAGGGTCTTATATAGAGTCAACTTTGTCGTTCGGGAGAGGGCTCTATTACTCAATTGCCTCCTGAGCCCAAAGAAACAGCGATTGGCAAGAGTGATTCTGCGTTTGATTTCGGAACTGATGTCGTTGTTCCAGGTCACTGCGGAGCCAAGGTAGACGAAGTCCTTAACTACCTCGAACTTATATCTGCCTATGCAAACGTTCTGGCCAAGACGTCGGTGGTGAGCGTCCTTTTTTGATGACAGCATATATTTAGTTTTGCCCTCGTTTACCGTCAAACCAAATTTCGCCGCCTCCATCTCAATACTCGCAACCGCCTCATTGACATCTCGCTGCGATCTACCTATTATGTCAATATCGTCGGCGTATGCAAGGAGTTGCGAGGATTTGAAATAGATTCTGCCTCTTGTATTGGCCAGTGATTTATGCACAATCATTTCCAATATGATGTTGAAGAAATCACACGACAGCGCATCGCCCTGCCTAAATCCTTTTTTGACATCAAAACTATCGATAAGGTGTTCACCGATTCGGATGGAGCAGCGAGCATTCTCCAAAGTCATCCTGAAAAAGCCCTAGGCTACTATAAAGCACACATTAACGGGTAAAAATTGTATGGAAAACTGTCACATATACCACAGAAACTGCTGCAAGGAGAACAAACAGCGCTTATTTGGAAGTGGATTTGTTGTTCGAGGTAGACTTGGGCTTCCGGCATGTTAGTGAACGCCTGATAACAATCCACATCAAAGCTATCTTCGGGAACACAGAAGAAAAAGACGACAGAGTCAAAGATGACTTCTACGACCTCCTAGATAGAGCATTCGCTCAATGTCCCAACTATGACACCAAGATTATTCTTGAAGATTTCAACACGAAGCTCGGTAAGGAGAACATCTTTGAACAAGTCGTGGGAAAAGACAACCTACACGACTCCACGTCCAAAAATTGATTCAGGCTAGTACATTGTGACGGGACGTAAACTCATACATAGCTAGTACACTATTCCCACATCTCAATATCCATAGGGGGACCTGGACCAGATCAATTATCTGCTAATCAAACCGATCATATTGCGATTGACGCCAGACCCCCTCCAGGATCTTGGATGTCCGACACTTTCGATGAGCCAATGTTGACTCGGATCATTACTTTGTTGCCGCCAAGGTACATATGCGGATATCGCGAACACTGCGGAGTCGAGTAGGACCAGCAAAATTCGACATCGGAAAGCTGCAATCGCAAGAGACCGCCAGGACCTTCGCCGATCGTATCTCCCTCAAGCTCTCTCAAGAGCCGATGCAAACTGCACAAACCATAGAACAGCAATGGAGACGTTGTCAAAGCGCCATCAGGGATGCAGCCTCTGATGTATTAGGTTCCAGCCACCACCTAGGAGTAACCCTCGGTTTGATGACGAGTGCAGACAAGTACATGCAGAAACACGGAATGTATAAGTAAAAGATGGCGGTGTTGATAAGCGCTGATCTAGCGTCTGACCCCACGTTGGGCGCCAGTTAAAGATTAAATTTTTGGATTATTTCCCCTGTAAAGAATTCTTTATTTTTTTCCGATATTACTATTCTGACCGATATGGTCAGGTGTTCTGTTAGAACTAAACTACACTAACTTATACGAACTGCTCGGTGCCCATTGGGTGGTGACCTTGGCGACGTCTGGTCCCACGGTTGTTGGTCGGCGGTGTTGATAAACGCTGAGCTAGCGTCTAGTCCCATGTTGCTCTTATTGCGGGACAGTGTGTTAGCTGAGAAGCGTGTGTTCGCTGCTCAACATTGATTAGCGGATGCGGGGCCGTGTGTTAGCTGAGAAGCGTGTGTTGTGCTAACTTATACATGGCCACGTCGCATCGACGAACGAGAGCTGCTCCTGAGCTCTATGAGCGGAAAAGAAAGGAGGAACATGCGCTTTTCAGTGCAGGATGACAATGGAGAATGCTCGCTGCTCTACTAAGGTCGGTAAGGACTTAACTAAGAGCTTCGTTGTCAAAAAGATTCAGACAGAGCGATGAACTGTCATGTAATTTTTTCAACATCATACTTGAAAAGACCGTGTGCGATTAACTGGCCAATACCTGATGGCACGATCGATCATAAGCTAATGATATTGACGTGATTGGAAGAACGCAGCGAGACGTCAATGAAGCCTTTGTGAGCATTGAAGCAGAATCAGCTAAAGTGGATCTGAAGGTAAACAATTGCAAACCCAAATATATGCTGTTGTCAAAGAAAGGCGCACAACCCCGACGTCTTGGCCAGAACGCCACTACTGGCAGCTATAACTACCTTGGCTCACTGGTAACAAGCGGCAACGACAGCGCTGGGAGCTTGGGCTCAAGAGGCAATTGAGTAATAGAGCCCTCTTTAGTAGAGCCCTCCTTAATCATCCCGGACCTCCTCTAAGGCACAGAGGCTTATCAAGAATGGATGAGGAGGAAAATTCTGCGTACAATTTTCGGTCCCATTTGCGTTGACAGAGAGTGGAGGGGAAGTTTCAACCAAGAACAGCACAGGCTGTACAGTGACATAGAGCTAGTACGACGTCTACGGATCCAACGTCTAAGATAGCTAGGCCATGTAAAGAGAATGGGCAGCACAGCTCCGACCCGGAGAGTCTTTGACTCCAACCCCAAGAGACGAAGTTGTAGAGGACGACCGCATCTAAGGTGGCGCACACAATTGGAAAGGGACCTC
The DNA here is from genome assembly GCA_951905685.1 of Eumerus sabulonum. Taxonomy (NCBI): domain Eukaryota; kingdom Metazoa; phylum Arthropoda; class Insecta; order Diptera; family Syrphidae; genus Eumerus; species Eumerus sabulonum. Next base: position 106,153,101 of record OX645063.1, on the reverse strand, counting down.
AACCAAATCGGTGTGCGACACTGAACAGCCACTTGAACAGCCATTTCAAACGTGTTTGGCTTATAAAGAGCAGTGTTCAGGTCATCAAGCAGAAAACTTGATTAAAATGTCCACGACAATTGGTCAAGTTGAAACGTAGACGTGCTACCCACAAATAGCGATCAAAATTTGTCAGCCCTACAGACGCCCTGTATGCCCAATTGGAGCAACCGTATTCAAAGAAAATTCGTAGAAGTTGTTGTGTTGATTCACCAAGGAAACTAACGATACTAGCGAACTATGTACATATACCTATACATACATATGTACGTATCTTCTTTGGTGGCGTCACAGCCCATGAAGGACCAGAGCAAAGCTCCTCTCAATCACCCGTGTGTGTGTGTGACCTATTTTTTCACACAGGTGAAAGGGACTTACAATTTAATGCCGAATCCGAACGGCTCGAGTCGAGAAGCTTTTTCAAGGCAAGTATACTACGGGGGGTTTTGCCAGTACCCCGCCGAGGAGGGGCGCCGCGAAATAAACATTCGATGGCGTTGGTGTTATCGGGATTAGAACTCGCTCATCGTGCATCAGAGTCCAACACACTAACTACTGCACCACGGCGTGACTCGATCTTGGGTAATAAAAAAAATTGCAGGAGGCAATATCAGGGCATAGAGTGAATGCGGCAAACTTTTTTTTATAATTCGCGCAGGTTCAAGAATCGTACTCTTATTATGTTTGCCACACAAACTGGACGGAGTGCAGATGGTTTGGGTCGTAGATGTTCGTTCACAACTCTCCAGGGGTGGAAGGGTTCGAGAGGAACTCGACTGAATTTTCACGTTGGTTGTAGTTCTCAACAAATGTTCCATGCCATAATGGTGTTATATTAGAACTGCACAAACATAGTATGAATTTGAAGTGACCATATACTGTTCGTGTTATGCCTTCATCAGTATTTTTGATTACTTCCCATTCACTTCATTGTATTTCTTGGCTGCACTACGGCCACCCCCAATATATCCTTGCGCAGGAGCCATGCTAATCTTCTCTTTTGCTTTTCTTCGCCAACAACTCTTGCGCAAATGGGCCGGCGGATTGTTGTGGTACAAGATCCAGCCATTCTTGGTGAGCTCGGGTCAACGAGACAACGCACGATTACTTAGGTGCGTATAGGAAGTGATCTGCGCGCGCAGACGTTCGACTTTTGCATCAGTACGCAGGGTGACGGAAGCTCCCTCACGTGGATCTTCTTCTACTGATCCACGGCCTTCCTCATTTAAACACACGTGTTTTCGACATACAATCATCTCCATACACCACCAGCAATTTTTGGGAAGTTATCGAGGGTTTTTCACGATATTTCACTAAAAGTTCAATCACAACACGTTACTGGTAATGTGGGTCAGTCATTTTTATGGCGCAACTAAAAAAGTTTTCTTTTTCGAAAAATACGCATAACGCGCAAGCAAAACGTGCTGTGCTTCAGCGTTGGATGAAAACTGAAAGGAAGGGCTTCCATTCTGGGTAGCTGTTGATGATTTTCGCATTGTTTCCAAATTATGAATAAATTCCCAGAACTAAATTGCCACACCTCGTATATGTACTTGCACCAACGCTTCTTTCAGTTCTCGAAGCATATCTGATATGCGCTTCTTCAAATAGCATTGAGTACTTCCGGCGACATGGTCTTTATATCCTCAATCGTGGCAAAGTTCCGTCTTGTCATGGATCTTTAGAGTTTTGGAAAAAAAATTCAAGGGGGGGGGGGGGGGGGGGGGGGGGGCAAGTCTGGTGAATATGTAGAGGCATGACTGAGGCATTGTTTCTGGCCAAAAATTGTTAAATGCTCCAAAACACGTCAAATCCTTATATCTGTCAAAAACAAAATGGGGCTGGCCGTGGTGCAGTGGCTAACATCATCAAGTGACCAGACGTACTGCTGCAGGCATAACACTCACAGTATATGGTCAACGAAAATTCATCCTTCAACTCGGAATTTGGTCGGCTCTCGTCCTATCTAGGACAACCACCCCTGGGAGTAGTTAACGAACATCAACGACCCAAACCACTGCACTCCGTTCAGGTTGAGTTTGTTGAGCAGCCAGAGGTCCCATAATGCAAAATTGGTTGAATACAGTGCCTATGGAACCACAGTGCATTATCGTGGTGCCAAAAACCAAGAGTTGACTCGCCACAATTCCGGCCTCCTTAGACGAATAACTTCACCACGAAAATCAACGAAAACAGTCAATATGACCTTGATTTTTGAGCGACTTTGGCGCGGTTTTTGGTCTTACCTCACCTTTAGTACCATAGTCACTTGATTGATCGATTGTTTCCGGATCGTAGTCCAAGTCTCATCTCCCGTAACACTTCAACATGGCGATGTTCTTCCAAAGATTGTTACTGAACAATCGGAACAATTGAAATGCCAACATGATCAACCAAATATTTGATTTGTTGGAGGTGATCTTCGTCAGTTGATATTATTGGTCGTCCTGGACGTTCTTCCTTTTCGATACGTTTTCGGCCTTTTTTGGAGCTCTTTATATGTACCACTTGTTATCTTCCATGGCTGAAGCGCATCTACTCCTGGTGCCTCAGGATTGGTTATGTTCCTCAAGCGTGGAGGGAAGGTAGGGTGGTTTTCATACCCAAGTCGGGTAAAGTCAACCATACTACTGCAAAGGACTTTAGGCCTATCAGTCTATCGTTTTTCCTGATGAAAACGCTGGAACGAATAATAGACTTGTACGTAAGGGAAGAGATTGGGGACGGTTATCTGACACAATCACACAACGCGTACATAAGGGGAAAATCGCTAGATGCTGCTCTGCATAGGGTAGTCTATACGATAGAAAAATCGCTCAGTATCAGGAAATTCACTCTAGGTGTCTTCCTAGACATTGAGGATGCCTTTAATATCGTTAGTACCGAGGCAATAGTGTCCAGCCTTCATATGGCCCAAATAAACCCGGGTGTATGCAGTTGGATTGGGCAAATGCTGGGTACTCGTATAGTAAATTCGGCGATGGGGAGAGCATACGGAAGGGTGAGGGTAAATAAAGGTACTCCACAAGGTGGTGTTCTGTCACCCCTCCTATGGCTCCTTGTGGTCGACGGAATGGTTAAGATTCTGGAGACGGGGGGTTTTAATGTCACGGCCTACGCTGATGACATTGCCTTTATAGTCTCTGGAAAATTTCCGCAGGTCCTCAGCTATAGACTAAGCTATGCACTGATGTTAGTGGATAACTGGGTCAAGGGGCGAGACCTGGGAGTAAATCCGGCGAAAACAGAGGTAGTACTCTTTACAAGGAAAGATCTGTATCAAGATACACCTACCCCCGTATGAATGGTATAGATCTGATCCCTGGAAAATTTGCCAAAGATCTTGGCATTATCCTGGACTCCAAACTTAGTTGGAGAGAAAACATTGAGGAAAGAATCAAAAAGGCCTACGTGGCACTATATTCGTGCAAGATAGCCTTTGGAAGGACATGGGGCCTCAAACCGAGGTTAGTACATTGGTTGTACACTGCGGTGGTAAGACCTATCCTAGTCTATGGTTCGGTTGTCTGGTGGAAAGCGCTTGAGAAAAAGTGTCATCTTCAGAGTGTGTCAAAGGTTCAAAGGGCAGGCTGTCTGGCGGTGACGGGATCTAAAAAGTCCACACCAAAAGCGGCTCTTGAAGTCATGCTGAACTTCCCACCCCTGGACATATTCTGCGAGAGCGCCGCAACCAGAACTGCGCTAAGACTACAGGAATCCGGTCTCTGGAAAAGGAGTCCTCACGGACATGCATCAGTCTTGGATCGATGGGCCGTCTCGAGATTCAGAAAAGTAACGGACTATGTCACCCGACTTCCTTCCCGGGAGAGGAGATTCTCTATTAGAATTCCCTCCAGGGAGGAATGGACCGGTGATTTGGTACGCACGAAAAAGGAACTGGCATTCTACACCGACGGATCCAAAATGGATGTCGGCACCGGTGCCGGAGTCTACTTTGAGTCTCGGGATATGCATCGCTCCTACAGGCTCGATGATGGATGCAGAGTCTTCCAAGCTGAGGTCTTCGCTATCAAGCAGGCGGCGGACCTGATCAGCAAAGATCACAGGAAAAAGGATCAGCATCTATGTTGACAGCCAGGCAGCCATTAAGGCTCTGCAGGCAGCATGGATAAGATCCAAACTCGTCAAACTCTGCAAGGAGAAGTTAGAATAGATATCCAATGTAAATGAGGTGACTCTTTGCTGGGTACCTGGTCATATGAATATCTCCGGAAACGAGAGGGCGGACGAGCTGGCTAGGGTGGGATCAAGTGCTAGCATTGCGCAGATCTCAGCTGAGGCCAAAGCACCACCCAGTGCGCTCTACAGGGAGATAGAGGCGGAACTATTAGTGAAAGCCAATAAGCGATGGTGTCGCTTAGATACATGCGCAACGGCGAGGTCGACTTGGCCCGTCTATGACGAGAAAAGAACGGAAAATCTGCTGGAGTTAAATCGTGGGAATATTCGACTGGAAGTCGGTGCCCTCACCGGGCACTGCATGCAATCCTACCATGTAGCTCGACTAGGCCAGCCCTACAATGACTTCTGCAGAAGCTGCAGGGACGAAGAGGAAATTGAATCCATTCGTCACCTGCTGTGCGAATGTCCGGCGCTGGCCCAAAAAAGGAATAAATTCCTAGGAAGACACTTCCTTTCGGGACTAGAAGGGGTAGGTAATATTGGGCTGAACAGAATACTGGGATTTTTATCCTCGTCTGGTTGGTTCAGCTCAACGGCAAATGTCTAGGTACCAACGGGTTAAATAAAACAAGTGGGCACAATGGACTCAACGTAGTCTACGTGAGCCTTGACTTTTCGTCAATAGGGCACCACTCTTACCACTTGTAAGAATTTTTTCTTTCGGCAAAGTTTCATCACTAAATTCTACAAATTCTTTGCTCAACAAATGTAGACATAAAAATGAAAAATTCACTTTCCGCAGCTCACAAAACGTCACGTATCTCAAGTACTAATGAATATATTGATTCGAAACTTGGCGCGAATGTCGAAGACAGTCCTACCAACCAAAAATGAAAGTATTTCTCCAAATCCATTTATGCGCACTGTTTATATTCTAATGTCTCCTTACTTTTTGGACACAGCAATATGTTAGGCGCAGGTATACCAACACAATAGCAAAAAAATCGAAAATTGAATACTTAACTCTTTTTTCTGGAAATTACCACACATATCAGGGCTCAGGAAACAATCCAACAGTGGGGAATCTGCTCCAGAGGCAAAAACTACTCCTCCGGCTGAAACGGGCGAAGTTCTTCACTGAACAGTATTAAAGTGAACTATTGACCGATTTGGTAAATAGAACTTCTACGCAGAGCGTGCACTGTATTTAAATAACTTCCCCCTTTAAAAGGTCAGAGCAGACGATTCGGTGGTGTTTGGATATCGAAAAGCGACTGTTGAACTACCAAGTTTTGGACTCAATTGCCTTCAGAAAAATTAGTGATTTATTCTGCTGCTTTTCCTTTGCCAGTGCATATAGATACGAGTATCTAATTTTAATTTATGTCAAGCATGTATGCATTTAAATACTCGAGTACCTATATACCTACGTATGCGGATTATGGATCACTCAATTAGAATTAAAATAAGAAATTGAATACTGAAGCCCAGAGAGTTTCTGATGCAATATCAACTTTGTATTTCGCAAGCCGTGCTATAAGCCGTTCTGACATTAAAAACCCGATTGAATCCATTTTTACCTGTTGCTGCCCCGCAAATTATATAAAATGATATATACGAAATGCAGTATAATGTTAATACATTAACGAAGGCAGCCCTGTATTTTTATTTTTTTTTTAGGCCACATACCTACCTCATAGGTCCTCATCAGAAGACTTGCAATACGCACCGGTGTTACATATCACCAAGCGGCATTTAACCTTATCCCGACCATCGACGGTGTCGAATAGAAACGTGATCAAATCCACGGCATCTAACACTATAACGATAATTTAGCGCCCAAGTAACCGCAATCACATAAGTCCGCCTGCGTGGCTGAGATATTTCGAACCGGTTCCACCGTATATACAATAGGAGTGCTTTTGCAGGGAGCACCCCGCGACATTCGTATTTAAGAGTTTGCCGTCGAGTGCCGCATATCAGTCGTTTCTTGAGCTTCTCAGCAATTCGGTGGATCCAGTACCTATAGCAAGTCAATTCAATTTTATTTTTAATTTAAGTCAAAAGTGTTATTTCTAACGAAACTGGACGGCTTACTTAATTTGAATTAACCAATGATAGCAGTAAGGAATACGATTTGTGTCAATGCTTAATCCCAGGTTTACGGATTCCAAACAAAAACTCTTCAAGTCTTTGAGGTAAGCATCTAGTAATCATTTTCACTGAGATTCCCCCGAACATATTTTCATTTTTGTACGTTTTCCACAGATTGTCGAAGAATCTATCATTGATCAAAGGCTCACGCACTGGAAACTCGGCTAATAATCTCGAACTACAAGTTCTAACTCAAATCGAATACGTGCCCTGAATTTTCGGACGTTTTTTTCAGTAAAACACAAAACAAATTTCATTGTGCAAAATGGTGCATACCGAACGTACAGACAAGTGTCCTTCGACTAGTTCGCCGGCTCCGGTGAAGAGCCTACCACCGCGCTCAGCCTACGGAAGTAATTCGACCGCGAGCAGCAGCAGTTACAAGAGCACGAGCAGCAGTAGCTCTTGTAGCACTAATGACAGTAAATGGAAATTCAATCATATGATTAGGGACAACCGTGATAAGTTCAACGACCTTCATCACTGCTAGACTCGTCCTATATTGGTTATATTAACCAGAGGACGGGTCAAATGCAGGCTGAATCCCATGGAATAGCACAGTGTAGGTTCTTAGTACAGTATTTAGTCGGCATAAGCTTAATTAGTATTAGGAGAATAGCACATAGATTATAACATTGGTGATGTCTTAATAAATGCATTTGTATCGAGTATATCAAATTGAGTGTTTCCACTGGAAGTCGTTGAATAGGCGTACTTAGCTGGTGAATTACACGTTACCGTCATGTTGATATAAGTGCTTTGCATAGCCAAGCAATTCCAAAAACTGGTTAACATATAGTACTGTGAACAGTGGTGCAAAACAATTATACACTGACGAACCAATTAATAGTCTGAAATAAACGGAATCGATAAATCGACAGGATCTTAGGATTGACAAGTCAGTGGTTGACATAATGGTCTTAATTTGCGCAAGGTCACTATCACTGGAAACTTTAATAAGACTACGAGTAACATGAACTTGCATATAGACAGTATATACTCTCATTCAATCTATAACAAACCTTCTTTAAATTAAACCAAAACTTCAGCTGTGCTTCAGTCTTACTCTGAGAAACTCTTTTTTTCCTTATATGTCTATAAGCCACTCCAGCAAGAGCAGTGTTTCAATAACCGGATGGTTAAAGACCTGCCTCATTTCAATAACTCATTCTATACCGTGGTATTGCCCTTAAGAGAAGAACTTTTTGGGCCAAAGGTGCCGTGATGTCTGCAAGCAACTTGATCTAGTCATCCCAAATGTTGTATCCCAGTATATATATCTTACTTATATCACTACAGTCCGGTGTCAGCCTGTACCTCAACCAACAAGTTTCTCCAGCTGGCACGATCTTTTGCCAACTGCTTCCAGGGCCCTACTCCCAGTTGGTTAAAGTCCCCTTCCATCTGTGAGTGTAAGCTTAGTCGTCCTCTGCTGTGTCATCCCTCGGGGTTGGACTCGATGACTCTTCGGGCCGGAGCTGTGTTGTCCATTCACACTACATGGCCTAGGCCGATGTCACAGGTTTAAGAGTTTATACTCTTATAATGTATATCATACAACCTGAACGGAGTGCAGTGGTTCCTAGAGGAACCGACCGAACTTTCACGTTGGTTGTCGTTTCCAACAAGGGCCATGCCCTTATGGTGTTATATTAGAACTGCACACACAGAGCATGCATTCAAAGCGACCAGATAGTGTGAATGTTATGCCTTCATCAGTATTTTAATGCCTTCCTATTCACAACAGCTGTGTTGTACAATTTCTCCGTATAGGAATACCTCCAGACCTTCCGCTCGACGGTCGGTGATGTTACCACTGCACCACGGCCACTCCGTCTTTTTTGGTTGACAGCATATATTTCGTTTTACCCTCGTTAATGGAAAGGCCCATTTTAGACACTTCTGCTTCAACGCTTTCGAACGCTTCATCGACGTCCCGCTGTGTTCGTCCACTACATCAATGCACCTCTAGTGGTGGCCAGTGAGTTTCGTATGATGTTAAAAAAGTTACATGACAGTGCTTCTTTCTTTCGTTGGTGGCGTTACAGCCTGTGAAGGGCCAAGCTTCTCTCAATCGCCCATGCTGTGTGTGGTTTATTTTTTACACAGGTGAAAGGGACCTACAGTTTAATGTCGATTCCGAACGGCATGAGTCGAGAAGCTTTTTCATAGGAAGTATACTACGGGGGTTTGCCAGTACACCGCCAAGGAGGGACGAGTTGGTGTTATCGGGATCCAAACTTGCTCAGCGTACGTCAGAGTCCAACACACTAACCATTGCGCCACGGCGTCACCTTGTCTAAATCCTTTCTTAGCATGAAAGATATCGGTTGATCGGTTGAGTTTGGCAGGGATGCTAAAACTAGAGATGCCTCCGTATAGCTCGTTTCTATGCACCCTGTCATACGCGACTTTGAAATCGGTGAAAAGGTGATGGGTGTCGATTTGGTATTCTTGGGTCTTCTCCAACATCTGCTGCAGTGTAAATATTTGGTTTATTGTGGATTAACCTGATAGGCCTGTGGATAGGCCTAAATACACACTCTGATAAGAGCCTATCAGATTTACCACAATGGGTTTCAGGCGTCCACACTGTACGTAATCCCCTGTAATTGGCGCAGTTATAGGGTCTCCATTCTGGTGGGGTGGGCAAACGATGCTGAGATTCCATTCGTCGGACATGCTTTCCTCCGACCATATTTTACAGATGAACTGGTGCATACGCCCTACCAGCTCATCTCCAGCCGCTTTAAAAAGCTCGGCAAACAGGCCATCTGCGCTCGCGGCTTTATTAGTCTTCAGCCTCGAAATTATCAGCTTAATTTCATCTAGGTCGGGTGGACGGAATTCCCTTGCATCTTCATCCGTTGCGAATGGATCACTCTGCCTGACAGCGGTATTAGATCTTTCATCGCCGTTATACAGTCTACAGAAGTATTCCTTCCATATTCTCAGCGTCGACTGTGACTCTACTACTAGCTGTCAGTCTTCATCCATACAGGCTCCCGCTCTGGCTTTACAGCCCTGGCATGTTCAGTTTACTTTTTCGTAAAACTTGCGAGCATTATTCCTGTGATAGCGTCTCTCCATCTCCTCGACCTCACGCTTTTCATTCTGCATTTTTTTCTTCCTTAAAAGCGTGTGTTCCTCTCTCCTTTTTTCCATGTAATGTTCACGAGTGGCTCTCGTCCGTCTATGTAGCATGACTTTGTAGGAGTTTTGCTTTGCTAGATGGGCTTTCCCGCTTTGCTCATCAAACCAGGTGTTTCTAGATGACGGTGCCTTGAAACCCAACACATCAGAAGCAGCGTCTCCGTTGTTCTGTGAGTTGTTCCGGTGTCATTGGAGTTTGCGAGAGGTTGAGGGAAACTCGATCGGCAAAAGTCCTAGCGGTCTCCTGCGATTGTAGCTTTCTGACGTCAAACTTTCGCTCGACTCCGTGGCATTCTTTATATCTTCATTCGTACCCTGGTTATAACAAGGTAATCCGAGTCGATGTTGGCTCCTCGGAAGGTTCGTACATCTAGAATGCTGAAGGAGTATCTGGCGTCGATCGCAACGTGATCTATCTGATTGATGGTCGACTGATCAGGTGACCGCCAGGTTTCTTTGTGTATGTTGAGATGCGGAAATTTTGTGCTAGGTGGAAGGAGATTACGCCCCGTCAGGAAGGCAAGTAACCGATTTCCGTCTTCGGACGTGGTGTCGTGTAGACTATGTATACTTTCCCGTGATCGACTCAGACATGCCCTCTCTGCCCAGTTCCGCATTCAAATCTCCTAGTACTATTTTTGTATCGTATCTGGCACAGTCATCTTTGAGTCGATTGTCCTTTCCTTCGGTTCGGGCGTGAATGCAAAACAAGCGGATGTTCCCGAAATTAACGTTGATCCGGATGGTTATGAGGCCTTCGCTTATATGCCGGAAGCTTAAGAGTTTTTTCGTCGGAGTCTTCCTCGAATAACGAATCCGCATCCGTATAAGCGTTGTTTGTTCTCATTGTAGTAATTCCCGTAGTAGATGTAGATTGAAGTATATCTACCTAGAATAATATCGCTGTCGCTATATAGCCCATTGGTCCGTGATTATCATGCTCCATTTTTCCCTCGATTTAAATTTAAAATTCTGACTCATCAGACGCAATTTTTTCTTGGCAATAACGGCGCCGTGGCGCAGTAGTTAGTGTGTTGGACTCTGACGCACGATGAGCGAGTTCGGATCCCGATAACATCAACGCCATCGAATGTTTATTTCGCGGCGTCTCTCCTCGGCGGGGTACTGGCTAAACCCCCCGTAGTATAACTTGCCTAGAAAAAGCTTCTCGACTCACGCCATTCGGAATCGGCATTAAACTGTAGGTCCCTTTCACCTGTGTGAAAAATAGAATCACACACAACATGGGTGATTGAAGGGAAGCTTGACTCTGGTCCTTCATGGGCTGTAACGCCACCAAAGAAGAAGAAGAAGAATAAGTTGAAATTAGACCTCAACTAATTCAAGAAAACCTCCAAGCGGCCTTGTATAGAATTAGACCTAGTGATCGTGTTCTATGCATAGTTTAGTCAGAAATTTACACATCCGAAGGTGACTGATCAACGGTGTTTTAAAGATCAACGCTCGAATCGCATCAGCTTTATACCAGGTGTAGTAAAAGGAGATCCAATATTTTTGGATGAAATTGGAGACTACAATTAAGCGTAGTTAGAATGATCCCATTATAGTCAATAAATGTGCCGTTTCGCTTGATAACTTGTCGCCATTTTGAAGGTAGGTAGGTAGGTAGGTAGGACTGTAGCCTTCCCAAAAGAAAATTGAGAAGCACACACATAGGCCAAGAAGGCCCGTTGTGCAGCTACGAGGGGGTGTTGCCCCCTATTCGTGGAACCATTTAGTGCTTCTTAGGAAATTAAGAAGATCAGATATCCCAACTTGCTGAACTTCGGTCAGATCGTTAAGGAAGTAAGATCCTAGGTATCGTTTCCTGATTGTGCAGAATGCCGGACAGGCACAGAGAAGGTGATGAATGGACTCCACCTCCTCCTCGTCCTGACAGCTCCTGCAAAAATCATTCGGAGTTATACCTAGTTTTTGCGCGTGACTGCCAATAAGGCAGTGTCCAGTGATGACACCAATGACTTTGTGGATGTCAGTTCTTTTTAGGGAGATAATACTCCTAGTCCGTTGACTGTTGAGCCAGGGCCAGATTTGCCTGGTGATGAGGCAGGTATGTCCCTGAGTCCATCTCCGGTTCGTCTCGGTCCTGGCGAGATTTATAAGATTGTGTTTAATGGTTGCAAAGGGTATACCCTCACAAGCCACGATTGATTGTAGCGTCGTTCCTTATTTGGCGAGTTTGTCGGCTCTTTCGTTTCCTGGAATGTCGCTGTGTCCCGGTACCCAGGTGTCTGCAGGTAATTCCACTATACCCCATAGAGGTCCTTGCCCCTATTGTTAAATAACTGGAGCAATCCTTTTGCACAAGCCTCTCTTAAATCGTTTACCAAAAATGGTAATCACTCGGTGCTAGGTTTGGATTATGAGGTGGATGCAAATGAACCCCTCAAATGTACTTCCGGAGCTTCTGGCGAGTCACTACCAATATGCGTGGCCTTGCGTTCAGCTGATGGGATATAATTCCTCTTCTGTAGGCCATAGCTGGCCACTCCTTGGTGATTCCTTCCTTCAGGTGGCCCAATTGTTTATAATACAGGTCCGAATTAAGAGTTTAGCCGTAGGGGAGCAACTTATAATATATGATTCCCTGTCAATCCCACCAAATACGTAACAAAGTCTTCCTGACCGTCAATCCTGGCTCAATGCGATTTCACCGCGACGGTTTTTGCTTGAGGTTGTTGTAAATAGTCTACTTTTCATCACTAGTCAGCATACGCTTCAGAAATATGTAGGTCAATTCAGCAACGATTCGCAGATGGAGGTGTTTATATGGCGTATCTTCGATAGCGTCCATCCTTGTCAAACCTTCAAATCATTACGTGATTGGTCATTATCGGATAGAAATAATAGAAACCTACCATCTACTGTGTCTCCAACTACATTCCATGTAAATACATAGATACATATGCATTCATCATCCATCTTCAGATGGATGATGTCACTAGTGATATTGAATAAATCAAATCAACCTGAGGTGGCGAGGCGAAGCAATGTATTTATTCTGTCGCCACTGTAAGTCGATTTCCTTGCAACGCTATCACGTGATTATAGCGTGCGTAAATCATGTTTGCAGTAAATTATTTCAGATTTTCAGATTTTTTTTACACTTTACTTACAATTTCGAACTCGACTTAAGAGAGTCGTGTTCGAATGTTCCCTATAACTTTTCTCTTTCAAGGTAGCATTACGTCTCCGCTCTTTATCTGATGGGTTATTGGTGGTATTGGTGTGCTATGTATAAGTCGGCGGTTTGTGCATAGAATTAGCAAATAGCCAACGCGCCATCTATGTTCCAAATCTAGAACTGGAGGTATTGCCAAACTTTGACATATGGTACTTACTAGCAAATATATCTGCACTTCAATGTCTTATTACAACTTGCACTAGATACATATTCATATGGATGGCAAAGGACTAACAAAGGCGTCGTAGGGGTAGCATCTATCCGACGGATGCTGGCCTGCTAAAAAGCGAGAAGAGCCACCGCAGTCGAACATCTTGCGGCACTGGAGATTTCCTATGGAAATTGCATGGCGAGCCTCCTGCGCCAAAAACAGGATTAGCCGGTTGGGCTATGGCCTAGTAAGCCGAAAACGTAAAAAAACCACAAACTGCGAAACAACCACAAGCCTCGGATATAACGGACCGGATTTATGTTGACGACCCTTGCAACGAACGAAAAAAGGACAATGATCTTCGGCTTTGTACGTGGAATGTTAGGTCCCTAAACAGGCCACGTGCAGCCGAACAACTTGTGGACCCCCTAGACCGCTATAAAGCGGACATCAGCGCCATCCAGGAAATGCGATGGAATGGACCGGGTATAAAGCGGATGAAAAACTGCGATATTTACTGCGGCGACTGCTATAGGGAGAGAGGGCAACGATTGTTTGGATGCTGATTCGTTGTCCGAGGTGGACTAAGGCAAAAAGTCCTAAGCTTTCGGCATGTGAGCGAACGCCTCATAACAATCCGTATGAAGGCAACATTTTTTAACATCAGCCTGATCTGCGTCCACGCCCCCACGGAAGACAAGGATGACTCCGCCAAAGATGAGTTATAAGATCTCCTAGACAGAACGTATGCCCAATGTCCCAGCTATGATATTAAAATTGGACTAGGAGACTTCAATGAAGGAAAGCATCTTTGAACGAGTCATTGGCAAACATAGCCTACACGACACCACCTCCGATAACGGACACAGGCTGATTGATCTTGCTACGGGGCGAAATCTCCTTCTAGCCAGTACGCGCTTCCCGCACCTCGATATACACAAAGGCACCTGGTCTTTTGATCAATCGACTACCAACCAGATTGATCACATCGCGATCGACGTCAGACACTCCTCCACTATTCTTGATGTTCGAACTTTCCGAAGGGCTAACATCGACTCGGACCATTATCTTGTAGTATCTAGCCAAGACGCGCTTACGGATATCACGAACGCAACGGAGTAGAGTAAGAATACAGAGTTATGACGTCGGAAAGCTATTATCGCCAGAAACCGCTCGTGCTTTTACCGATCGCGTCTCCCTTAAGCTCTCCAATACACCTGAATCCTCCACGCTATCAATAGAACAGCAGTGGAGCCTTTGCAAACAAGCCCAGGTGAAGAAACACCTGGTTCGATGACGAGTGCAGGAGGATTCATACAGCGAAGCAGGATGCATAAAAGAACAGGAGCAGCTTCGAGTTAAAAAGAAGGGAAGAGCATAAGCTTCCCAGGAGAAAGAAGAAAGAGCACGAGAAGCGCGCGATTGAGAATTTGGAGAGGTGTTACTGCAGGCGTGACGTTTGAAAGTTTTATCAACAGATAAAGCGAGCATGCCCAGGATATAAAGCCAAAACGGAAGCCTGCAGGGATGAGAACGGACACCTAGTAATAGAATCGCAGTCGATGCTGAGAATATGGAAAAACCACTTCTGCAGACTGTATACCGGCAATGTTAGTCAATATACCGCTTTAAGGCAGAATGATCAATTTCTAATCGACGAAGACCGCAGACAACTCCGTTCCCCTGACCTCGACGAAGTTAAGATTGCCATATCGAAACTCAAGTCGAATGAAGCCGCTGGCACGACGAACTATCTGCTGAGCTCTTCAAGGCAGCTGGGGATGACCTGGTTAGGAGCATGTAACAGCTCATCCGTAAGATATGGTCAGAGGAAAGCATGCCCGAGGAATGGAGTCTCAGCATCGTATGCCCGATCCCCAAGAAAGGAGACCCTCTGATTGCGCCAACTACAGAGGAATAAGTCTCCTTAACATCGCCTACAAAATCTTCTCTGCCGTTTTGTGTGAACACCTGAAGCCTTTTGTTAATAACCTGATAGGTCCTTATCAGTGCGGATTCCGGCCAGGGAAGTCCACCATCAACCTAATCTTCACACTACGGCAGATCCTGGAAAAAACCAATGAATTTCAAGTCGACACTCACCACCTATTTGTCGACTTCAAAGCCGCATACGACAGCGTAATTAGAGACGAGCTATACAACGCTATGTCTACCTTTGCTATACCTGCTAAACTTATCAGACTATGCAGAATGACTTTGGAGAATGCTCGCTGCTCCATCCGAATCGGTGAACACCTTACCGATAGTTTTGATGTCAAAAAAGGATTCAGGCCGGGCGATGCGCTGTCGTGTGATTTCTTCAACATCATATTGGAAATGATTGTGCAAAAATCACTGGCCAATACAAGAGGCACAATCTATTTCAAATCCTCTCAACTCCTTGCATACGCCGACGATATTGACATAATAGGTTTGAGGCGTTTGCGAGTATTGAGTTGGAGGCGGCGAAAGTTGGTCTGGCGGTAAACGAAGGCAAAACTAAATATATGCTGTCATCAAAAAAGCGTCCACCGACGTCTTGCCCAGAACGTTTGTATTGGCAGTTATAAGTTCGAGGTAGTTAAGGACTTCGTCTACCTTGGCTCCGCAGTGACCTGGAACAACGACATCAGTTCCGAAATCAAACGCAGAATCACTCTTGCCAACCGCTGTTTCTTTGGGCTCAGGAGGCAACTGAGTAATAGAGCCCTCTCCCGAGCGACAAAGTTGACTCTATATAAGACCCTTATCATCCCGGTCCTGTTGTACGGCGCAGAAGCATGGACACTATCAAAAGCGGATAAGGAGGCCCTTGGTCGGTTCGAGAGAAAGATTTTGCGCGTGATTTTCGGGCCTATAAACGCAGACGGGGGATGGAGGAGAAGATTCAACCACGAACTTTACGGGCTGTACAGCGACATGAGCCTAGTCAGGCGTCTACGGACTCAACGCCTAAGATGGCTGGGCCATGTAGAGCGAATGGACACCACAGCTCCAGCCCGGAGAGTCTTTGAATCCATCCCCTAGGGACGAAGAAGAAGAGGACGGCCGCACTTAAGATGGCGCACACAGGTGGAAGGGGACCTCAGCCAACTGAGTGTGCGGCAACGGAAAAGGCTAGCAAAAGATAGTGCTAGATGGAGGGGCATGTTGGTTGAGGCCCAGGGTCACCCCGAATTGTAGCGCCCGCTAAGAAGAAGAAGAAGATATTCATATCTAAAAGGAATCTACATATTTCACTGCTTCCATTTCTGTATAGCATTCGTTCACAAAAGCGTCAAGCTATACGATAAAAGGACAAGAACCATAAGCGCACAAATATCTTTTACTCATTTGTTGGGGTATCCGATCCGGCAACTACCTATATATCGAATGCAATCTAAAGTGCATTTTCCGGTTTTGTTTGTCCCGAAATTCATTCACACAAATCAACGAGATCAATGCACCCCAGAGCGATAAAACAAAATGTTTAGTATCTCAAGGCTGAGGCTCTTTATTTCAATGACGTTGACGTGTAGAACTAATTTATCTTTCATTATAGAAGCATTTCACCGAAAAAAAATGAGAAACGGACAACAACCAGCAAAGCACAAAGCATGGTTGAATGCGATAACGTGAAGCAGTCGAGCTTGGTAACATTTTAGCACTTAAAGCCTTCCTTAGCTATGGGTTTATGAGTACGAAATGTTACGCCGTTTTTACTGTGTCGTTTGCAACACATCGTAAACTCATGTACATAACGACCGTGTTGATGAAGTAAGTCTTTGAGGTAATCGTTTGACAAGATGCTGGCTTATGGTTTTATATATTTAATGCCTAGTTCGACGTTCATATACGTTATACCCTTACCTTTACGCTCTGGAATTAGAGAGCTTGCGTAAATGGGTTCCCAGACCGGTGGTTCATAGATCTGAACTATGAAAACACGTTGGGGCCGTGGTACAATGGTAAATATCACCGACTACTGCATACTCTCTGTGTCCAGTTCTAATATCACACCATAATGGCATGGAACAGTTGCTGAGAACTATAACCAACGTGAAAATTCGGTCGGTTCCTCGCCTCCTACCTAGGACAACCACCACTGGAGGGTAGGGAACGAACATCTACGACCCAAACCATCTACACTCCGCCCATGTTGTGTGACAAACATATAAGAGTATACTATAAAGAAAAAATGTATAGTAGGAATTATCCCCTTACAATAAGGTTTCTTATGTATCATTTTTGATCATGGTGGTCTTTTTCGGTCTAAAGAGCTTTTGAATAAAACCTATCAACCAGAATTGGCCGTAGCACTGATGAAAGTTGACCAAAATCCTATCTGGTTAAGGCACAAGTCCACACAAGGCTATAGTGCTGCACAATAAAGAATATTGTCAATGTACCATCCAAATAAGGAACTTCAAATGTAGTGCTGTATCTAAAGATGCAGGGTGTCATATTTCACTTCTACAGCATCATTAATGGAAAAAATCGCGCGGTACGCGATGATAAAGATGTGATCAGTTCTGAGGGCTGTCAAGATGGCAATGAATGATTCCCAGGCAACTATAGACGACTCAAATAAAATTTTGAATGCAAGGGCTGATAATTAATTTCCGGGAATTTAGTCATAACTCGGGAAGCGGTTCGGGAGCGGTTCAGTTTTCATCTGAAGCTAAAGTCGACAGCAGTTTCTTAGCGGACCACAACCTCTTGTGATACAGTTTTTAGTGAAATCTGGTGAAGAACGAAAATTGCCGAAACCCATTGACAAAGTCAGCAGATAAGGAACGGCCAACGAAAGCAAGAATATCAATGTCGCGACTGTTGATAATTTCACCGTGAATAGATTCCTACTGACCAGACAGTGATTGGACGTCCTGAAGAAGCTGCGAGCACGTATTTTTCGTGTGTGTTCCGAACTCGCCACGAACGGCTGGATCTTGTACTATGACAGTGTGCCGGCCCATTTCTCGTCGATTGTACAAGAGTTGTTGGCGAAAAAAAAAAAAATTCCAACTCCCGCATTGCCCCCTGCGACTTTTTTGTAGTCTCCAAGATGAAGTCAAACTTACAGGGAATTCATTAGGGAGGTGCAGGGATCGTCAAACGAACGTGAACGAGCTAACTTCGGAAGGTATTTCGAATCGTGGGAACCCTGGGGCTCAAATAACAGGCTTTGCCAGCTTTACTAGCTGTTTCTAGTGCAGCACGCTCAGTTCACCGAGGACCCTTTCCACCTGTTTGCGGCACCTTAGGTGCAGCCATTCTTTGCAACGACGTCCTTCGGGGTTAGAGTCGAAGCCATAACTGTGCTGTCCATTCGCTCTACGTGGGCTAGCCATCTTAGATGTTAGATCCTAGACGTCGTACACATCCCGTCAACACAAACGGGACCGGAAATTGTACGCAGAATATTCCTCTCAAAATGACCGAGAGTCCAGTCATCCATTTTTGATAAGGTCCAAGCCTCTGCGCTGTAGAGGAAGACTGGGATGATTAAGGTTTTACAGAGGATCACCTCAGTTTTTCGAGAGAGGGTTATTCTGTGCCTAATCTCAGCGCTGGTGTGGTTGCCGCTTGTTACCACTGAGCCACGGTAGACGAAACCCTTGACTAAATCAAAGTTATACATAGTTGCCAATAGTGACGTTCTGGCCAAGACGACAGCATATATTTGTTTTTGCCCTTGTTTACCTTCAGACACAATTTAGACATTGACGTCTCGCTGTATTCTCCCATTCATGTCAATGTCATCAGCGTAGGCGAGCAATCGTGCAGACTTGAAGTAGATCGTGCCTCTTATATTGGCCAGGGAATCCCGCACGATCTTTTCAAGCACGATTATGAAAAAATCACATGACAGTGCGTCGCCCTGTCTGAATCATTTTTTAACATCGAAAGTCCCGGTTAACTCCTTACCGACCTTAATGGAGCCATCGAGAACTTGCCATCGACATCCTGCACAACCTGACGAGTTTGGTAGGGGTGTCAAAACATAACATGGCTTTGTAGCTCGTTCTTATAGACACTGTCATGTGCGGGTTTAAAATCGCCGAAAAGGTGGTGTATGTCGACCTGGAATTCATGAGTCTTCTCCAAGGTCTGCCGCAGTGTGAATATTTGGTCTATCGTAGATTTTCCCGGCCTGAAACCCCTCTGAAAAGGACCCATCAGATTATCCACAATGTTTGGCAGAGAAGATCTGATACGCGGTGTTAGGGAGACTTTGTCCCCTATAGTTGGCGCAGTTATAGGGGTCTCCTTTCTTGTGAACCGGGGAAACGATGCTAAGATTCCATTCATTCCAGGCATGCTTTCTTCAGATGAGCTGGTGCATGTTCCCAACCAAGTCATCTCCAGCTGCTTTAAATAGATCAACACGCAGGCCACGATTGGTGTCCCATAATTTTCCAAAAACCCGTGGCAAACAGATGGTGTGACCAATCAGAACTGACCGCTTTACGTTGCTCTAATGACACATGGGCGGCATGTCCAATTAAGTGCGAACAACTTTGGTTAAATGCGGCTCATCTTGAGAGATTCATACAGTCGAATTTGTTTTAATTTCGGGCTTATATGCCTAAATCCATTCCTGGTATCCCTTCACGACCTTATAGACATGTTTTAAAGCACCGCGAATGAATTGTTTCGACGTTTCTTTATATCAACCGACACGAGTCTTTTTTGAGCGATTGTCAAATTATACGGTATCCAACAGAAACAAGCCTTTTTGCCGATCAAATATTCTCAAGGTTCAAGAACAGTTTATTACTCTTACAATGTTTATCACACAACCTAAGCGATGTGCAGTGGTTTGGGTCGTAGATGTTCGTTCACTACCCTCCAGTGGTGGTTGTCCTAGATAGGAGGAGAGGAATCGACCGAATTTTCACGTTGGGTATAGTTCTCAGCAACTGTTCCACACACAGAGAGTATGAATTCAAAGTGACCATATACTGTGAGTGTTATGCCTTCATCAGTATGTTTAGATCACGTCTCATTCACAACAGCTGTGTTGCATATTTTTTTTCCTTTTAGGATTGCTTTTTTTTTTTTTGTTTTTGTTTTCTTGGCTACAGACCTTCCGCTCGACGGTCGGTAATGTTTACCATTGCACCACGGCCACTTCCACTTGATGATCTAGCAGTATCAGTTCACGCACAGCATCGGTTGAACTTGCTTTATGAAGTTCAACGGCGACGACGATTGAATTCGGAAAACATTACCAAAAATCGAAACGAGTTGATCAGCATACTGTTGCTGGTTTGATCACGGAAAATCATCGCACGGAAATGTTAATTCCATTCCAAGATGAATGTTGCGGGCACCTGTACACAACATAGAAAGCACTCGTGCTACAAGACGTCCTGGGTACGATGACGATGTCAGGCTTGACATATTCTACTATGAATGTTATCATATATTGGAAATAAAGTAGCAATTTACTTACTTACTTACTTACTTATCAGGCCTGCGATCCATGGAGGATCTGAGCCTGAGCTATAGCTGCCTTCCATCCTTGACGGTCCCGGGCACGCTGCTTCCAGTTGTCAAGACCAAGATGTCTTTCATCCGCGATTACTTGGTCTCTATACCGGAGGTTCGGTCTTCCTCTTCTTCTCGAACCAGGAGGCTCGGAGTCGATGGCCCTCTTAGCTGGAGCGTTGATGTCCATGCGCTCGATGGGGCCGAGCCAGTGTAGTCGACGGGTCCTTGCCTTCCGGACTACATCCACATCTTGGTACAGCTCGTAGAGTTCGCGGTTGTGTCTTCTTCTCCATTCACCTTCCTCACAGACAGGACCAAATATCCGGCGCAGAATTTTTCTTTCGAAAGAACCCAAAATCAGCTTCGCTGTCCTGCTTATCGTCCAGCTTACGGCTCCGTACAGCAAGACTGGCAGAATGAGCGTTTTGTAAAGCATGACTTTGGTTGGTTTTTGCTTGACAGCATGTATTTCGTTTTATCCTCATTGATCTTAAGACCAGCTCGTTTCGCCTGTTCTTCAATCGCTATGAATGCTTCCACAATGCCACGGCGAGAACACGCGATGATGTCGATATCATCCGCGTATCCTAGCAGCTGGATGGACTTGTAAAAGATAGTGCCTTTCCTGTTGACGCCTGCCCGTCGCACTATCTGCTCCAGCACCAAGTTGAAGAAGTCACATGACAGCGCATCTCCTTGCCGAAATCCAGTGCATGTTTCGAATGGTTCCGAGGTCCTAGAACCGAGTTGCACGGTGCATCGCGTGTTTTTTAGCGTGGCGCGACACAACTGGATCAGTTTTACCGGGATCCCGAATTTGGCCATCGCCCCAAACAGTGCTTCACGATGAATGCTGTCGTATGCGGCTTTGAAATCGATGAAAAGATGGTGTGTATCGATTTGAAACTCGTTGGTCTTTTCCAGGATTTGTCGAAGTGTGAAAATTTGGTCTATAGTTGATTTGCCGGACCGGAAGCCGCACTGGTAGCTGCCGATTAGTGCGGTGCAAAATGGTTTTAGACGTTCACACAATACGCTGGACAGGATCTTGTATGCGACATTGAGCAGGGATATACCTCTATAGTTCTTGCAAGAGGTAGGATCGCCTTTTTTTTTGTGGATGGGGCATATAGAGCTGGTATTCCAGTCGTCGGGCATGCTTTCATCTTCCCGAATTCTGCAGATGATCTGGTGCATGCTCCCTACCAGAACATAGCCACCAGCCTTGGAGAGCTCTGATGGCAAGCCATCTGAGCCTGCGGCCTTGTTGTTCTTCAGCTTCTGAATAGCTGTGCCGACTTCTTCGATGCTGGGTGGGAGGACTACTTCAGCGGCTGGAGTTGGGATTTCCTCGGTCCCTACCACTCTCTCTTGGTCATGCTCGTTAAGCAGCTGCTGGAAGTGCTGCTTAAATACATCCACTATTTCCTGCGGGTCGGTGACAAGATTACCCTCGCAGTTTCGAACAGCCAGGGTGCCCTTTTTGAAGCCTCCTGCAAGGCCTTTGGTTTTCTTGTAAAAGGCTCGTATTTTATGTTTATCCCTAGACTCCTCGATATCCTTGTGCTGGGAGGCTGCGAAGATTCTTTTCTTTAGTCGCAGTAGTTTTTTCTCCTCCCTTCTTCTGGCTCGGTACTCTTCTTGCGCTGCCCTGGTTTTCCTCTGCAGCGCCTTTTGGTACGCCTCGTCGGTTGCTGCCTTTTTCTGCTCACACTCGCCATCATACTACGGGTTTCTTGTCGGGGGTGGTAGGTATCCTAGGGTGGTTTCGGCTACTTCCTGAATGGCTGAGCGGCAATGCAGCCACATATTATTGGCATTTGTGTTCGACGTAGGCATACCGTAGAGTCTTTCGCTCAGCTGCTCCCTGTAGACTCTGGCAACCTCCGGTGTGCTCAGGCGCCCAATGTCGAACCTCCTCCTGATGGGCTGGTGCAGCTTTCTGACATTGGACAGTCGAGCTCTGAATCTTGCTGCTACGAGGAAGTGGTCAGAGTCGACATTTGCCCCTCTGAATGTTCGCACATCCAGGATGTTTGACGAGTGCCTTGCGTCAATCTTGTGCTACTTATCACCGCATTACGAGCTGTCGCAAAGTCAGCGAGTCGGAAGCCGTTATCTGTTGTTGTATCGTGGAGGCTGTGCTTTCCGGTCACTCCGCCAAGGGTGTTTTCCTTTCCGATTTTGGCGTTGAAGTCCCCGAGCACGATTTTTACATCGTACTCCGGACAAACTCCGTAGGCGTTGTCCAGGAGGTCATAGAAGTCCTCCTTGATAGGGTCTTCAGCCTCGTCGGTAGGGGCGTGTGCACATATAAGGCTGATGTTATAAAATCTGCCTCTGATGCGGATCACAGCCAGGCGATCACTTATAGGTTTAAAGTCGATGACCTTCGACCTTAACCGCTTTCCCACGACAAACCCGCATCCCAGTAAGTGCAATCTTTTGTGACAGCTGTAATAAATGTCGCAATTTTTCTTCCTAATCATACCGTTTCCTATCCAGCGTATTTCCTGGACCGCAGTAATATCCGCCTTGTACTGCGTGAGGATTCCTTCTAGTTTATGAGCAGCTCCGGGAGTGTACGGGGTTCTGACATTCCAGGAGCAAACTCGCAAATCGTGTTCCTTTTTCGTGCGTTGTCGTCGACGAGTATCCGTCCGTGTATCCGAGGCATCTTGCTCATTCATAACTTTACACAACTTTTACACTTTAACATACAACTTTTTTACAACCGCCATTCTGGTCGGGGTTTTTTTCGCTGCATACGTTTGTTCACCTCCCAACGGTTGTTGAAGAGGCTATCCAGAGGGCGCCGCGAGGAGGCCGTATGTCAACTTGACCCGGGCATTTAAACAGGGATCTTTGCTGGCATCTCGCCAGGTTGAGAGCAATCAACAACTTAACCCTGTATGTCCGAGCCCATGCCCTCTTAGCAACAATGAGAAATACGTAGCAAATACGTAGCAATTTACGTATTTGTTTTTTAGCCAACAATGAGAGTAGATACAATCACGACTTGCATTGGCTAAACACGGTATCGCCTACGCGGCAATGTTGAAAGATTATATAATACAGCTTAGGCCCAACAATCTTCGATTCCGGCTCCTAACTCTTCTTACAAGCAGCTCTCTGACGTACTAGGGAGAGCACCCTAAACCATGGCGTCATCTCAGAAAAGTGAGAATCTTCGAACGTAGATGAGTCTTTTACGATCCCAGCGTAGAGGACAGACTCATAGTACAGAGAAGGTCCCACCTATGTATGTATGCAAAAGTTACTGAATAACCCGCCAGACAAGCAACAAGTAAAGTGCCTTCAATTGTCATCGTGCGTAAAGCTAAAAGCTAAAGGCGATTTTTTTTCCTAATTAACATAAACGAGATTGTTGTTACTTCGAATACCACACAAGCAAGAATGCGTTTTCCATCTCAACGGTCGAGTTTGGGCGGCAATGCGTACATTACTCGCCGCATATTTACTCGAATTCGTCTAGCCATGAAAGCGAGTGAAATAATTCGAATAAACTAGTCAAGTGGGCATGAAAACACGTTAATGTGCAACTAGCATGTACTCAATATAACCGATATCCAATTATGAGATCACTGTTGTTTCACTAATAATTACTGGAGGCCACAATGCCTGCAAAGCAACGGCATTGCAATCTTTAGAAAGTAGCTCGCGAATGATGATCGCATTCAATGTGTCTTAATCACCAATGCCATCATTTGAGCGAACGCAACTATGTGGAAAACCCAAGTTCAAAAAATGTCTGCCAGTAATTATCACCTATCGGTCGAATAGCATGTTCGCGGAAGTATAATCTTTGAAAAATTGCGATTGACCCAAATCGTAGGTTAGAAGTAGTTTACCACCTCTGTATGTCACAAGTCCACTGTAGATGACAACAACTGGAACAACTTGTCTTCAAACAATTTCAAGGTTATCACCACGAAAAACAAATCAAAACACACACGCTTAAACGTCAACATCCGCAGATACATACATATGTACCTAAAAACCACAACATCAACACATTCTTTTATTAATACGATAGATACGAGTATAAACTACGTCGAAACATTACAATTGTCTCTTACTCTAATTCGGCAAACTCCTTGTTGCCGCACACCTCTTCACACTCCTCCTGCGTTTCGAAATTGTTGTCATTCCCTGCACATCCGCCAAAATAAAACACCGAACACTTATTCCGGTTGTAGTTGAAGTAAAAACGCTTCATCTTTGCCCTGCAGTAGCCGAAATCCATTGGCAACAAACATCTGCTTGGCATATCTTTAAAAAATGATAACAATTGACCTAAGCGAACACTAATAACTCGTCGTATCTCATACCTATATAACGATCCTCGATCTTGCAACTTATCCCGTCAATTAGAGCCAACACTAGTACAATGGCTAGACAGAGGCCAGGAATTATCTTCTTCATTGTGGCGGACAAGCTTATCAAATGGTTAACGATTCACTTCACTATCTGACTTCAACTACGGGCTGTCGTCGAAAAGTGTGCCAGTCTGGTTGGCTGTGATGTACAACGAAAGAACCCTGGTATGTACGTTGTTTTGTTGACGATTACCCACCGAACTTGTTTCGCGATCACTGCAATGTCACAGTCTTAGTCTCTGGTCTCAGCTGTGTTTTCTTGCAGAGCTTCTATAATTCTGAATAAAGCCAGTCTCGTAGTGGGCTATAAAAACGACGTATTATCGATACAACCACGATATTTCACACTCAATCTTTCTGTATAATTCCTAGATACACTACCAAGTCAACCTTCCAGACTAGTAAAGCTTCTAGATACCGATTGCGTAATATATTTATGTTTCAAAACAAAAACAAACAAATACGTCTTACAACCTAGTGTTTACTAGCATTTCGGAATGAATTCGGTCAACGAATTAGTACTATTAACGATATTCATACCTTTCGTTGAGTATTTACCTGGTGCTGTACTGGGATTGTTCTGAGCCTCGCATATGCCAATTAGTTGAAGATCGATTGATCTTGGAAAACCTAGTTACAATTTATAAGTACTCAGAAGAGCTTTTGTCGAGTACCATCAGTTGAATATCTTATGCACGAGTGTACGAAAACGATGAGCTCACTTTGAGTCCTACATTGATTTGGTTATCTCAAGACTTGTTTGCTTTGCATGTCGTGCGAAATGCATAAGTGAAAACGAATCATATTCCGATAGTGTGTAGACATACATACGGATTGTTCTAATTAAACACTGATAATAGCCTGATGATCGAAATTGTTTTTCAGCAGTTTAGAGGAGCCTTGTGTTGAACAAGATTGAGAGTGTTACCTCCCCATTTATTGGAATAAACAGATTAAATGCATTTGCACGATACACAGCATTTCGGAGTGAGAAAATATTTACTGTCGTGTGATGGCTTTGAAACCAGGAAAATCCCACATGGAAGCTGAATTACTCACGCGCGGAATGTATCAGTTTGGGCGTCATGGAGACAAGGCCAGTGATTTATGGTTTGATCGTTTGAAATAGGGTAATATACACGTAAGTTTTGTCGTTGCGAACTAGAAATATTTGTTTTAGCAAATTTCAATAATATTTAGAAGCACCAAGGATGGACAACAATGAGGTTCTTGAGTGCCAAATAATTATAGGTAGAAAGCAACCTCCTCAGGAACCAAACGGGACTTGGATACCAAGTCGAAAAACCACTTAATTCGTCATTTTTCAATTGGAAAGTCAGGAAATTTTATCCAGACTGGGGCACGTTTAGATAAAATTTCCTAATCAAAATATTGGACAAGTCAGACAGCATGGATATTAACAAAGTTCAGGGGATACAAGATTTCTAAAAGAGCCTTATCGTCCAATAAAACATATTTTCTCATGAATCTGTGTCTCATGTTGTATACGCCCCATCCGCAACTGATGTGATGTTCGACAGTTTTTCTTCGACAAAGGCGAATGCTCGATAACTCGAGCAACAAAAATCGATTGCCCGACCACCAAAAGGCGATTGCTCGATCACCAAAAGTCGATTGCTCGACCACCAAAAGTCGATTGCTCGACCACCAAAATTCGATTGCCCGACCACCAAAAGTCGATTGCTCGACCACCAAAAACCGATTGCTCGACCACCAAAAGTCGATTGCCCGATCACCAAAAGTCGATTGCTAGACCACCAAAAGTCGATTGCTCGATCACCAAAAGTCGATTGCTAGACCACTAAAAGTCGATTGGCCGACCAGCAAAAGTCGATCGTTCGACCAGCAAAAGTCGATTTCTCGACCACCAAAAGTCGATTGCCCGACCAGCAAAAGTTGCTCTATCGCCAAAGTGGATTGCCAACAAAAGTCAATTACTCGACCACCAAAAGTCGACTGTCCAACCCACAAAAGTCGATTGCCCGACCACCAAAAACCGATTGCTCGACCACCAAAACTCGATTGCTCGACCACCAAAAGTCGATTTTTCGACCACCAAAACTCGATTGCTCGACCAGCTAAAGTCACCCACTAAGTCGACCACCAAAAGTCGATTTTTCGATCACCAAAAATCGATTGCTCGACCAGCCAAAGTCGATTGCCCGACCACCAAAAGTCCATTACCCGACCAGCAAAAGTTAATTGCTCGGCTACCAAAAGTCTATTACTCGATCACTAAAACCCGCTCTGTCGACCACCAAAAGTTGATTGCTCGACCACGAAAAACCGATTGCTCAACCAGTAAAAGTCGATTGCCCGACCAGCAGAAATCCATTGCTCGACCACCAAAAAACAATTGCTCGTCCACCGAAAGTCAATTGCTCGACAACTAAAAGTCGATTGTTCAACCAACAAAAGTTGATTGCCCGACCAGCAAAAGTCGATCGCTCGACCACCAAAGGTCGATCGCTCGACCAAAAATCGATTACTCGACCACTCGACTTTTCGACAAGGAAAAGTCGATTGCTCGACTACCAAAAGTCGATTGCTCGCTGCCGCTCGCGTAACTTCGATGTCAAAGGTACTCTAGAAGGCCTATTGTCGAAAATGTCGATAAAATCGTAGAAATCGTCAAGTCTGACGACGTAAGCTGGATGTACATATAGGTGCCACACGAGCTAGCGCAAAGGAACCTTTTCGATGGCATTTCCAAAAATTGACCTATATCTAAAGCGTATGTGGACTGGTGATGAAAAGTCTAGAAAAACGGTCGCGATCGAATCAGAGTTAGGTAGGATTGATTGGAATTAAGAAGGAATCATCTACTATGATCCCATACAGTTAAGAAACTCGGGTCTGTACCGTCGCCGATTGCTTCGTCTGTGGAACGTAATTGCTCATATGCAAGTTAGCTTTGACCAATAGAAGAGGAATTGTGCTCCAATAAGACAATGCCGAACAGTGCACATCGTCTAGTGACTCGCCAGACGCAGCGGGCTCACCTTATAACAAGGACCTGACCCGGAGACGGCGCACTTTATAGCTGCCTTGGCACCCTTGATCTCTTTGCAAATATGATGTCCAGTTCTTATAAGAACCTTCAAGCCACCGGCTGAAGCAAATGTAAATGTAAGATCTTCTGACGACCTTTCTTAATCTATTGCCATCGGTGTCAATAAGAGTCGATTAGTTACAAAATTAAGTAAACTCCACGTTCCTAAATAGATTACCGAATCTCATTAACGACGCCTCTTCAATTCAGTGCCGTCATCACCTTCCTGTTGTTTACTCTGCTAGATTATCTTCACAAGCAACCGGTTTGGCTAAAGCAACAACCAACTTTTTCCTGCATCCCTCTCCACTTGTATTTAGGACGATTACTCTGTACGAACATATAGACAGAAACACAGACGTTTTAGTTGTTGTTCGATAATTTATTCGTTCGACAGTATTTCGGGATCCAAAAAGAAGACACTCAAGTGAACTTGATTACAAACACACTTTCTCACAGTCTTCCTTGCTGTTGAACCTGTTTCCATTGCCCTTGCATCCGCCATAAAGGAACTGCTGGCACTCCTTAGCCTCGGCGTTGTAGTAATAGTTTTGTGCCGATCCCCGGCATGGTCCAACCTCCTTCGCTAGGGAGCACACTAAACCAAACACACAAACATTTCGTGTAAACAATTCGCAATCAGACAACTTCAAAAATCTATAAAACGTTTCGCACCTGATTTGTCCACATTAGCACGAGCTGCGATGATTAGGGCAAGAACAGCCAATAGATAGACAAAGATCTTCATTTTTTCCGTGAGAGAGGTTCCAAATATGTAGCTAGGTGCAATGATACTGATACCGCCTCGAAACAAAGCCAATGGTTTTATACCTACCCGTCCCCATAAGTCCATCCGTTCCTTGTTCACACATTAGTCGGTGACTCCGAAAAAAGTCCGATTTGACCATTGAGATGTGTTATGAAATGAGATTGCTATTGACACTTACATTTAGAATAGTGTGTGCGGGAAGTACACAGCCTCTTCCTAACACTAAAGTGCCATTTGCGTTTGCTTTTCTGGTTATCACGTAAGTGCTACACTCGGCAAAATCATTATCTGGGCGTTTGATTGTAACAAAGATGTGCTGCCATCTCGCCGTGTAATTCAGTGTTAGGACTGCATATAGCGAAGACAAGAGCCTAAACAGAGTAAAGCGATAAAAGCACAGATTCGCCATCTAGTGCTCCAACCTAGAGAAACCTTAACCGGAGTTTCAAGTTTCTGTTTTTTTTTTTAAATATTCAACCGTCGAGGGGGCTTATTTCTGCCTTTCCGTTTTAGTCTAGATAAAAGTACTTACAATCTAACTCTAACTTCCGGACCCATGCGAACACTCTAAACTAATCAATTAACTTATGTCTATGACTTTCGACTAGTAAATATCGTTTTCTTTAAATTCAATTTATGCACGTGTGCGACCTGAACTCGACAAGAACTGCCAGGTCGTACACCACATTGTACGGCCGTTCCAACGTTGCCGCATCCACCCGTCTTTTTTTTTTTTGTTGAAGGCTTTTCTGCTATCCGCTGGAGCACTCAGACGCAAACACTGGTCCATTGCACTCCAGACAGACACTTTACATTACTGTATTTTCCCCGTTTTCCGGAGAAAAATTTGAAGGAGCTTCAGTGATGTAGAGCTTAGGGATTCGGCACCAACCCCGTCGGCTCCAGGGGTGCGCCACCATGCGCGAGCAAAGGCGCAGGACAATCACAGAGGAAATGCTCTGCAGTATCATGCTCCTCTTCGCCACATGCAACACAGGTAGGCGTCTCACTGATGCCGAGGACGTAGAGATGCCTTGCAAAAGTGTAATGGCCCGTGATAACTCCCACAAGCCTTCTGCAGTCGACTCTCCTTAAAGACAGGAGGAATGTTGCAGATTTTTTGCAGACATCAGGGCATACGTGCTTAGTCGTCCTGCAACCCGGACAGTCCCTCCATCTACGGTTGTGTGTGTTAAATACACAATCATTAATGTAGGAATTTACCGTGAACGCAGGTAGACCCTGAGCGGGTACAGGTCCTGAGAAGCTCTCTTCTGAACCCATTCTGGCGAGTTCATCAGAGATCTCATTCCCTGGGATCCCAGAGTGGCCTGGAATCCATACAAGCCTTAATGAATTTAATCTGCCGACTTTGTTCAGGAAGGACTTGAGTTCAAGCACTAATTTGGAGCTAGTTAAGGGGTTACACACAGCTTTTAGTGCAGCTTGTCTGTCACTACACACGCATATGCTTTCCCCCTTCCACCTGTGCTTCACAAGGTAGTGCATGGCCATTAGGATTGCATATATCTCTGATTGGAAGACAGACGCATATTTTCCTAAGGAGAAGTGCAGTCGGATGCTTTCGCGCTCAAAGAAGACCCAGCACCGGACCCCCACCCAGACCTGGAGCCATCCGTGAAAATGCGAAGACTATCCTTTCCAGGTTCAGTATCTAGCCATAGCCAATCCTGACGCCATGGAAAGTCGACTGTGAAATTACGGCGCAGTGGAATAACGGGCGTCAGTGCGTCAGAAGGCTTGTCCATGAGACAGGGGTCGCATGGCTTTCAGAGCACACCCTCTGATAAATATACCAAGAGATGGAAGGCTCATCATAGCATCTAGAGCAGCGCCCGGCGTGCTGGGGAAGGCCCCCGTGCAGCTGAGACAAACCGTTCTTTGGAGTTTGGTGAAAGAGGCCACGACGTGTTTGCGATTTAGTCTGTTCCACCAGACAACCAATGCATATGAGATTATGGATCTTATCATTGCCGCGTAGATCCAGAGGACCTTTGCCGGTGATAAACCCCATGTTTTGCCAAAAGCTCCTTTGCATTGCCAGAAAGCTGACGACGCTTTGGTGGTTTTTGACTCAACATGTTTTGACCAGAGAAGCTTGCTATCTAAGATGACTCCTAGATACTTAGCCTCCTTGGATATCGGGATGGAAGTGCCTTTTAGTACCAGCTGAGTCATGTCAGTATTTTTCCTCCTTCTCGTAAAGAGAACCACATCGGTCTTATGAGGATTGACTGACAGCCCATTTCTGGTACACCAAACATCGATCACATTTAGCGCCGCCTGTGCTTTGAGACGGACAGTCGCCAAACATGAGCCGACAGAAAGAATGGCAACGTCATCCGCATAGGCCTGGGCATAGATTCCAGAGGCATTGAGAGCATCAAGCAGTGAATCGACCACCATGCACCATAACAGCGGAGACAGGACGCCACCTTGCGGGCAGCCCCTGTTTACGCCGGATTTGACATACTAGTCGAGGCCTGCATCAGCGGTCAATGTCCTGTCCACCCTATTGTTTGTTTGTTTCTGTTGGAGCACTTAGACGCATATACTGGTCCATTGTACTGCCACTGCCAGACAGATACCTACCTTTACCCGTATTCCGGAGAAAACGAGCAAAGGCGGGACCAGTCACAGAGAAAATGTTCTGCTGTGTCGTCTTAGGCGAAACTCGTCCTAGACGGAACCCTCACGTCACAAAGACCATTGAGAAAACTAGGATTCTCTCTATGGATCTGCAAAAGTCTCATTGGTAAAAATTGGAGCGCCAATCCCAAAATATCTCGCTGGCTATATACAGCCATCACTAGACCAATTCTCACACACGCTGCGTCCGTCTGGTGGAACGAAACAAAACAAATGTTAGTGCAAGCCAAACTTAACAAATTGCAAAGACTAGCTTGTATCTGCACCACAGGGGCTATGAGAAGAACCCCCACAGCAGCTCTAGAAGTCATCACCGACCTACCACCTCCCCACTTCCAACTGAAGAAAGAAGCCATGTTCATCGGCCACAGGCTCATCGCGGAGGATGACTCTAATTCTAGGCGTTTTCATCCTGACATTCTCACTGAACTGAACGGGCATGAAGTCCTAAAAATATCTCACATGGACAACTGTCTCCCCAGATACAACTTCAGCCAGAACTTTAAGGTCACAATTCCCTCTCGACACACCTGGGAGAGAGAGAGATTAATGTTATCGGGAGGATAGAAGCCGAAGAAATGGCAACATCCATAGCATTATGGCAAGCCAGGTTGTACCTCTGTATAAGCTGATCCCTACGATCGAGGTTTGGAGAAAAAGGAACACACAGATCTCCACAGATTTTTGAAAACATCAGATTGCCCTTCTGTCCAGAATGTCCAGAGGAAGAAGAAGACGCAAAGCCCGCTGTATTCCTTTCGATCTCAGAGTTTCAAACAACTTACTTACTTATCAGGCCTGCGATCCATGGAGGATCTGAGCCTGAGCTATAGCTGCCTTCCATCCTTGACGGTCCCGGGCACGCTGCTTCCAGTTGTCAAGACCAAGATGTCTTTCATCCGCGATTACTTGGTCTCTATACCGGAGGTTCGGTCTTCCTCTTCTTCTCGAATCAGGAGGCTCGGAGTCGAAGACCCTCTTAGCTGGAGCGTTGATGTCCATGCGCTCGATGGGGCCGAGCCAGTGTAGTCGACGGGTCCTTGCCTTCCGGACTACATCCACATCTTGGTACAGCTCGTAGAGTTCGCGGTTGTGTCTTCTTCTCCATTCACCTTCCTCACAGACAGGACCAAATATCCGGCGCAGAATTTTTCTTTCGAAAGAACCCAAAATCAGCTCCGCTGTCCTGTTTATCGTCCAGCTTTCGGCTCCGTACAGCAAGACTGGCAGAATGAGCGTTTTGTAAAGCATGACTTTGGTCTTTCGAGTGAGGAGTTTTCACCCCAGTTGTTTGGACAAGCCGAAGTAGCAACGGTTGCCAAGGGCGATTTTATGCCGGATCTCCACTGTGGTGTCATTTGTGGAATTTACGTTTGTCCCGAGGTAGACAAACTCCTTAACTACCTCGAAATTGTAGCTGTCAATTGTTATGTTTTGTCCCAGGTGGTGAGCGACGGATTGGTTTTTCCTTGACAGCATGTATTTCGTTTTGTCCTCATTGATCTTAAGACCAACTCGTTTCGCCTGTTCTTCAATCGCCGTGAATGCTTCCAAAATGCCACGGCGAGAGCACGCGATGATGTCGATATCATCCGCGTATCCTAGCAGCTGGATGGACTTGTTAAAGATAGTGCCTTCCCTGTTGACGCCTGCCCGTCGCACTATCTGCTCCAGCACCAGGTTGAAGAAGTCACATGACAGCGCATCTCCTTGCCGAAATCCGGTACATGATTCGAATGGTTCCGAGGTCCTAGAACCGAGTTGCACGGTGCATCGCGTGTTTTTTAGCGTGGCGCGACACAACTGGATCAGTTTTACCGGGATCCCGAATTCGGCCATCGCCCCAAACAGTGCTTCACGATGAATGCTGTCGTATGCGGCTTTGAAATCGATGAAAAGATGGTGTGTATGGATTCGAAACTCGTTGGTCTTTTCCAGGATTTGTCGAAGTGTGAAAATTTGGTCTATAGTTGATTTGCCGGGCCGGAAGCCGCACTGGTAGCTGCCGATTAGTGCGGTGCAAAATGGTTTTAGACGTTCACACAATACGCTGGACAGGATCTTGTATGCGACATTGAGCAGGGATATACCTCTATAGTTCTTGCAAGAGGTAGGATCGCCTTTTTTGTGGATGGGGCATATAGAGCTGGTATTCCAGTCGTCGGGCATGCTTTCATCTTCCCAAATTCTGCAGATGATCTGGTGCATGCTCCCTGCACCAGCTCTGATGGCAAGCCATCTGAGCCTACGGCCTTGTTGTTCTTCAGATTCTGAATAGCTGTGCCGACTTCTTCTATGCTGGGTGGGAGGACTACTTCAGCGGCTGGAGTTGGGATTTCCTCGGTCCCTACCACTCTCTCTTGGTCATGCTCGTTAAGCAGTTGCTGGAAGTGCTGCTTAAATACATCCACTATTCCCGGCGGGTCGGTGACAAGATGTGTGTTTTCCTTTGCGATTTTGGCGTTGAAGTCCCCGAGCACGATTTTTACATCGTACTCCGGACAAGCTCCGTAGGCGTTGTCCAGGAGGTCATAGAAGTCCTCCTTGATAGGGTCTTCAGCCTCGTCGGTAGGGGCGTGTGCACATATAAGGCTGATGTTATAAAATCTGCCTCTGATGCGGATCACAGCCAGGCGATCACTTATAGGTTTAAAGTCGATGACCTTCGACCTTAACCGCTTTCCCACGACAAACCCGCATCCCAGTAAGTGCAATCTTTTGTGACAGCTGTAATAAATGTCGCAATTTTTCTTCCTAATCATACCGTTTCCTATCCAGCGTATTTCCTGGACCGCAGTAATATCCGCCTTGTACTGCGTGAGGATTCCTTCTAGTTTATGAGCAGCTCCGGGAGTGTACAGGGTTCTGACATTCCAGGAGCATACTCGCAAATCGTGTTCCTTTTTCGTGCGTTGTCGTCATCGAGTATCCGTCCGTGTATCCGAGGCTTCTTGCTCATTCATAACTTTGGGTTTTTTACGTGGGCGGATTGTTAGCCCGCCGCACAACCGCCATTCTGGTCGGGGTTTTTTTCGCTGCATACGTTTGTTAACCTCCCAACGGTTGTTGAAGAGGCTATCCAGAGGGCGCCGCGAGGAGGCCGTATGTCAACTTGACCCGGGCATTTAAACAGGGATCGTTGCTGGCATCTCGCCAGGTTGAGAGCAATCAACAACTTTACCCTGTATGTCCGAGCCCATGCCCTCTAAGTTTCAAACAAGCCGTATGATAAATCCAGAGCAGTAATGGCTGGAGATCTGCTCATTTATAACGAGGCTGCAAAACGAGCTAAGAAGGCTGGATAGAATTAGAAGAGCTGAAATGGTCGATTTGAAGCACATAGCATAAGGTGCTAACCAGCCCCGCGAAGTAATACCTAACGGCAATCCCTCGGGGTGTGGTATAGCACGTAGGCGCATCGAGTATTCGGGTTTGCGAATCGTACAAGCCAGTAGTCCGGGCTACAGGCAATTTTGAAGAGTACACATCCTTTGGAAGGAGGCTAGCAAGGAAAGGCTCTGCATCACCGTCTATGATGCCTAGACCATTCAGCACCACCAAGTGCTACATAAACAGATGGTCACAGACGGAGGGAAGCAGACAAGCCAAGATATTCTTACCAACCTCTTCCCTTACAAGAACGAAACAACTCCTCATGCTTTCTAGGAGTCAGATTCGCATAGTCACAGACTTTCTCACTGGACATTGCCCAGTCATCAATCATCTTTAAACCGTGGGCATTACACAAGATGACACCTGCAGAATGTGTAAGTCGAAGACGACGAAACAACAGAGCACATATTGTGCCACTGTAACTGCCTCATCAGTACAAGTCATCGCCACTTAGTCTGGTATTATCTTGAAGCAGAAGGGATGTGATATTTGAATTAGGGATAAGATGGTTGAATCAGGTATGACATGGTTGAAGCAGGGATGAGATGGTTGAATCAGGGATGGGATGGTTGAATCAGGGATGACGTGACATGGTTGAGTCAAGGATGGGACGGTCGAAACAGGAATTAGATGGCTAAATCAGGAATTAGATGGGGAATCAGGTATGACATGGTTGAAGCAGGGATGAGATGGTTGAATCAGGATTGGATGGTTGAACCAGGGATGAGGTGACATGGTTGAATCAGGGATGGGACGGTCGAAACAGGAATTAGATGGCTAAATCAGGGATTAGATGGGGAATCAGGTATGACATGGTTGAAGCAGGGATGAGATGGTTGAATCAGCGATGGGATGGTTGAATCAGGGATGAGGTGACATGGTTGAATCAGGGATGGGACGGTCGAAACAGGAATTAGATGGCTAAATCAGGGATTAGATGGGGAATCAGGTATGACATGGTTGAAGCAGGTATGAGATGGTTGAATCAGGGATGGGATGGTTGAATCAGGGATGAGGTGACATGGTTGAATCAGGGATGGGACGGTCGAAACAGGAATTAGATGGCTAAATCAGGAATCAGATGGGGAATCAGGTATGACATGGTTGAAGCTGGGATGAGATGGTTGAATCAGGGATGGGATGGTTGAATCAGGGATGAGGTGACATGGTTGAATCAGGGATGGGATG
This sequence comes from Eumerus sabulonum, assembly GCA_951905685.1. Lineage (NCBI taxonomy): Eukaryota > Metazoa > Arthropoda > Insecta > Diptera > Syrphidae > Eumerus > Eumerus sabulonum. Next base: position 106,117,287 of record OX645063.1, on the reverse strand, counting down.
GTCGAAACAGGAATTAGATGGCTAAATCAGGGATTAGATGGTGAGTCAGGGATAAGATGGTTGAATCAGGTATGACATGGTTGAAGCAGGTATGAGATGGTTGAATCAGGGATGGGATGGTTGAATCAGGGATGAGGTGACATGGTTGAATCAGGGATGGGACGGTCGAAACAGGAATTAGATGGCTAAATCAGGAATCAGATGGGGAATCAGGTATGACATGGTTGAAGCTGGGATGAGATGGTTGAATCAGGGATGGGATGGTTGAATCAGGGATGAGGTGACATGGTTGAATCAGGGATGGGATGGTCGAAACAGGAATTAGATGGCTAAATCAGGGATTAGATGGTGAGTCAGGGATAAGATGGTTGAATCAGGTATGACATGGTTGAAGCAGGGATGAGATGGTTGAATCAGGGATGGGATGGTTGAATCAGGGATGAGGTGACATGGTTGAATCAGAGATGGGACGGTCGAAACAGGAATTAGATGGCTAAATCAGGGATTCGATGGGGAATCAGGTATGACATGGTTGAAGCAGGGATGAGATGGTTGAATCAGGGATGGGATGGTTGAATCAGGGATGAGGTGGCATGGTTGAATCAGGGATGGGACGGTCGAAACAGCAATTAGATGGCTAAATCAGGGATTAGATGGGGAATCAGGGATGACATGGTTGAAGCAGGGATGAGATGGTTGAATCAGGAATGGATGGTTGAACCAGGGATGAGGTGACATGGTTGAATCAGGGATGGGACGATCGAAACAGGAATTAGATGGCTAAATCAGGGATTAGATGGGGAATCAGGTATGACATGGTTGAAGCAGGGATGAGATGGTTGAATCAGCGATGGGATGGTTGAATCAGGGATGAGGTGACATGGTTGAATCAGGGATGGGACGGTCGAAACAGGAATTAGATGGCTAAATCAGGGATTAGATGGGGAATCAGGTATGACATGGTTGAAGCAGGTATGAGATAGTTGAATCAGGGATGGGATGGTTGAATCAGGGATGAGGTGACATGGTTGAATCAGGGATGGGACGGTCGAAACAGGAATTAGATGGCTAAATCAGGAATTAGATGGGGAATCAGGTATGACATGGTTGAAGCAGGGATGAGATGGTTGAATCAGGGATGGGATGGTTGAATCAGGAATGAGGTGACACGTCTGTATCCCATGAGGTGACATGGAGAATCAGTAATGTGATATTTGAATCAGGGATAAGATGGTTGAATCAGGTATGACATGGTTGAAGCTGGGATGAGGTGACATGGTTGAATCAGGGATGGGACGGTCGAAACAGGAATTAGATGGCTAAATCAGGAATCAGATGGGGAATCAGGTATGACATGGTTGAAGCTGGGATGAGATGGTTGAATCAGGGATGGGATGGTTGAATCAGGGATGAGGTGACATGGTTGAATCAGGGATGGGATGGTCGAAACAGGAATTAGATGGCTAAATCAGGGATTAGATGGTGAGTCAGGGATAAGATGGTTGAATCAGGTATGACATGGTTGAAGCAGGGATGAGATGGTTGAATCAGGGATGGGATGGTTGAATCAGGGATGAGGTGACATGGTTGAATCAGGGATGGGATGGTCGAAACAGGAATGTGATGTTTGAATCAGAGATGAGATGGTTGAATCAGGGATGTGATGAGATGGTTGAATCAAGGATGTGATTTTTTAATCAGGGATGAGATGGTTGAGTTAGGGATGAGGTGGTTGGCTTAGGGATGGAATAAGCTGTTGAATCAAGGATGGTATGTTTGAAAGAAATTGTTGAATTAGATATGCAATGATTGAACCAGGGATGAGATGGTTGATTCAGAGATGAGGTGACATGGTTAATTCCGGGATCAGATGATTGAATCAGTGATGTGATATTTGAATCAGGGATAAGACGGTTGAATCAGGGATGGGATGGCTGAATCATAGATGTGATATTTGAATCAGGAATGCGATGGTTGAATTAGGGATGAGGTGACATGGTTGAGTCAGGAATGGGACGGTCGAAACAGGAATTAGATGGCTAAATCAGGAATTAGATGGGGAATCAGGTATGACATGGTTGAAGCAGGGATGAGATGGTTGAATCAGGAATGGATGGTTGAACCAGGGATGAGGTGACATGGTTGAATCAGGGATGGGACGGTCGAAACAGGAATTAGATGGCTAAGTCAGGGATTAGATGGGGAATCAGGTATGACATGGTTGAAGCAGGGATGAGATGGTTGAATCAGGGATGGGATGGTTGAATCAGGGATGAGGCGAGATGGTTGAATCAGGAGTGAGATGGTTGAATTAGGGGTGTAATGTTTGAATCAGGGATGAGATGGTTAAATCAAGGATGAGGCGAGATGGTTGAACCAGCGATGAGATATTTGAATCAGGAATGGGATGGCTGAATCAGAGATGGGATGGTTGAATCAGGAATGAGATTGTTGAATCAGGTATGACATGGTTGAATCAGGAATGAGATGGTTGAATCAGGAATGAGATGGTTGAATCAGGAGTGAGATGGTTGAATCAGGGGTGTGATGGTTGAATCAGGGATGAGTTGGTTGAACCAGGGATGTAGTGGTTGAATCAGGGATGAGGCGATATGGTTGAACCAGGGATAAGATTTTCGAATCAGGAATGAGATGGCTTAACCAGGGATGTGGTGGTTGAATCAGGGATTCGATGGTTGAACCAGGTATGATTGAACCAGGGATGAGATGGTTGATTGATTCAGAGATGAGGTGACACGGTTGAATCCGGGATGAGATGTTTGAATCAGGAATGAGATGGTTGAACCAGGGATGGGATAGTTGCATCGTGATTTTCATCTTCCATGGAAGCCTACAAAGGATCCGATGTCAAGAATGAACAGTTTCATGGTAGATGAGAAGAGTGTCTAAGAGGATCGAATGGAAAATTGGCAGTGTAGCAAGCAAGTCGCACTCAGTTTCTTTTCGCTTCGTTTTGCCAACTACCATTTGAACACGAAGCAAATGCCATCAGAGCCTGTCACTACCCAGTCGCCCCTAAGAACCTTGACAGAAAAACAAAGCGCAGATAACAAAAGATCTACACGTACTTTTATTCACAATATTCTTAAATAAAATTTTACAAAAAATAAAAATTAAAATGAACGTCGAATGCGCACTTGCCGAACAGTGCTCGTCCACATGCATCTACATAACATATGTCATCGCAATAGCAGCTGTAGCGCTTTATAAAAGATAGTAAATTCACATTTATTTAACAACGACGCAATATACATTCCAGTAACATCCTACAGCAAGAGATGGATAATGAATTTGGTAAGTGGCACGTAACCTAGAATCATTGCATGGCGGTTTGCACGTAGCATCGCATTAGATCAAATCCTTGGGGCGTTCTTGAGAAAGAAAGATAAAAACCACCGCGTAGTAAAGTATATCTAGACCATCCGTTGTAATATTCGAAATTTGCTTTATTTTATTTACAATTATTGTCGCGTTTCTGGTGCATTAGTTCGGTACATAGGAAGACAAGAGATTATGGAGTTGCACCTTTGGTTTACTGCCATGAGCAGCCAGAAAAGGTTTATATCGATTGTAGGGAAGTTATGGTTTAGATTTTAAAAGTCATTATCCCATCCGGTCACGTCGTCTGGTGGTGGACCATCTGGATCTGGTGGATAGTCATCGAAGTTTGTCGTATCGGTGACGCTCTTGACAGTCGGTAAGATTGGCGGTTCTAAACTACGATTTAGTAGACCTTCCCAGTAGAATCCATCGAACCACCTTAAAAAGAAACAGGAGAAATGTTGGTGACGACACAGTTCATTTAGGGACATAGGGCCTTGAGGCTTACTTGTGCTTTTGAATTTCACTTATACCACCTCTTTGGTAGCCCAAGCGTTCGGCAGGATTGTCACGGCATAGCTTCTTGATTAGATTACTGGCATTGCGGGTTATATTGCGTGGAAATTCGATTGCATCGATTCCTTTCAGAATTATATTGTACGTGCGCATCGGATCTGATCCAGTGAATGGAGGCGTACCTAAAAGTAGAATATACCCATGACCATTTGATTCTATACGTCCACATGAAATGTCTCCATTTACCTGTTAACAGTTCGAACATCAAAACACCCAGTGACCAATAGTCCGCGCTAATGTCATGACCGCGATTCAGAATAACCTCTGGCGCCACATACTCCGGTGTACCACAGAAAGTCCATGTCTTCCGGCCGGATTGCAACTTTTTGGCAAATCCAAAGTCCACCAGTTTCACATATCCCCTCTCGTCGAGCAACAGATTCTCCGGCTTCAGGTCTCGATAGATTATATTACGTGAATGCAAGTAATCAAATGCCTCCACGACACACGCCGTATAGAACCTCGTAGTTGAGTCGTCGAAATTGCCCTTATCGCGTAGAATTGTCCATAGCTCGCCGCCCAAACAGCTCTCCATTAGCATATAAAGGTATTTTCTGTCCTTAAACGTCTTATATAGTTTGACTATGAATTGGCAATTTGCCTCTCCCATGATCTCCTTTTCGGACATGATATGCTGCTGTTGGCGTGTCTCGACGATTTGTGATTTTTTCATTTGTTTTAGGGCAAACGATCGCGACGGATCGTTGAGGATCTGAACCAATTCGACGCGGCCAAATCCACCCACGCCCAGTGTGGCAAGAACTCGAAGATCGGTAAGCTTGATATCGCGGAACTGCTCATTAATCCTGTAAAGGTAGAAGAAGGTGTATTGTTAAGAGAACAACGAAAGATAGGTACTAGCAATAAAGCGTTTGGATTGACTTGACTTACGTAGACTTCTCATTTCAGTCTGAATGCAATTAAGAAAGAAGGAAAAAGGTTAACGAGGTAGAACGATAGTGCCGCTTTAGCATTGTCTACGCTACTTACGCGTTACATCACACACCTCGGTCGTACTGTTGTCGCACTATCAAGTGCGAAGTAAGAAAAGACTTCACAATGCAGTCGTGCTGGTGAGTCGTTAAACTAATTAGTATCAGCGGCGAGAGCTATCGATCACATCGCATCACTTTCGATATCCGATACCATTAGATTGATGCTAAGTGTTAGGCATCAGGCAATTGGTAGAAAGTACAAGTGAAATGCTGGGACGACACCTCCGAACGCCGACACGTCACGTTTCTCGTGAAAGTTCAAATAGGAAACACACACCAATAATCGGAACACAATCATCCAACATTCAAAGTCATCACTTCGATTTTGACAAACACACGTACATAAGTGCGTTGATTACTACTCACTTTTTCCTCTCCAGTGTGCCTTCGTCGTCGTAGCGATGCCGGATTTCATCCAGGTTCGATATCAGCTGGTTGAATGTCTCTCTGTCGATGACCAGGCAAGTGACACCGTCTGGCGAATCACAAATTATATTTGCCGTTCGAAGATCATCGCTGTAATCGGGAAATGAAAAATGATTGATTGATTCAAATGAAATATTAAAAGACTTACCCTTGCAACGCCTTCTCGCCGAAGAAATCACCTTTGCCCAGGGTACGAATGAATTTCTCCTCCTGGGCGTCTTGTTGTTTGATCGTGACACGCACCTGACCTTTGGATATAATGAAGAAAGTGTCACCCCGAGCACCTTGACGTACGATGTAATCGCCCTGTTGATAGTACGTCTCCTCCAGTACGTCGGATATTTTGATCAGAGTGTCTTCGGGCAGATTCTTGAAGATGGGCACACTGGAAATACACGAATCAATACCGTTAATGAGTGTTTGAATTAAAAATGATGATCCCCACCCTCGTCTTGCTTCTCGCTCATTGCACTCGTATTCGATGAAAGAAAGTTCCGCACCTCGAATGCCAGCCGTGACGACAACGGCCGACGTGGAATGTAACAAGATTCCACACGATGATGCCACAAGATTGTCAATTTCATGCGGATATTGCCCGTATTAGATCGGGTAAACACGCATTACGAAAATGAGCGCAACTCGCCTATCCTGAAACCCATTGAGACCAATCGGTCATTACCTTCCTCACTACCACCTCCTATAAGTGAAAGTTTGTTTACTTACACGAGCAGTAGTAGTTCTTGTGGACTGCGAATCCAACAACCATCATCGATCGGTAGTGCTGCCGGTTTTATGCATGAAATTGCCTAATAGTCCCGAAGAAGCACACGCATCTGCAGCACCATCGCACACACGCTTCAGCGAATTCTTCATAGATACACATACGGTGTAGTAGGCACTAAATGTAGACGTGCACTAGTGTGTGACGCATTCAATCGATCGACATCTGTCGAGAGAGCTTCTTGTGATGGAACGAATTTCACTCCGAATTTCCATTGGAGCACCGCAAACAAAGTGTGCAAAATAGCAATTACCTAACATGTGAAGACCCTGTACGTACATAGCTCCTGTGTAGAGTTGTGGATCAACAGCTGCGATAGTACGTTGCCCTCGGCCTCCTCATCACTTAATTGCGACAGTCCCCAGCGGGACTAACGACAGTACATAACTACAATCAGAAATGATAATAGACCGCTTAAGCAAGCTTTCTAATGACACATTGTGGGCATTTTCAATTCCGAATGGCCGTAAATGCTCTGGCACATACCTTGCCTTATGCGATCTGCAATTGGAAAAATCACTTTGCGTATTTGTCTCAAGTGCCGCGCGTCAGATACATATGTATGTACATATGAACGTGTACGTACATCACAGAGCAAATGACTTTCCTTAGAATTGACTCTGGAGGAGATGGAGATGATGCGGGCAATTTAAAAATAGAAACGTTCCGTAATCCGCATGCAGAAATGTTCTGTTTTCTGCGAATACGAATGACTTTGATGCATGGGGGCCCATAAGATCACATTGGGGTGACGGACCAAGACGCCTTAGTTAGGCCAGGAAAGATGAAATGTGTAATTATCCCGGTCTGAATCGGAAATATATTGCTTCTAAGCAAAAAGGGCCTCGCAATTGCTTACTATATTGGTCACGTCCTCTAGTGATGCCATCGCTTTAAGCCGCGTGTTGCCTACAAATAACTGGTGAATGGTGTCGTGACTTGTGTCAACTTCTCTAACAAATCGTAAGTCATAATGGGCAAATTGTGGACTAACTTATGCAGTACAAAAGCTTGGCGAGTTCCTACGACCCATGCCCATTTAGCCTTCTCACAAAGGGATTCATGACTGTTTAGGGCTTTATGTAGAAAACAAAACTCAATGAACCGCCTGAAGGAAACAACCACTCAGAAACGGCCAGCTGTGTCCGACTATTTTGGATCCCCTTGTTCCTCCGCCACGAGGGCATGGGCTCGGACATACAGGGTAAGGTTGTTGATTGCTCTCAACCTGGCGAGATGCCAGCAACGTTCCCTGTTTAAATGCCCGGGTCAAGTTGACATACGGCCTCCTCGCGGCGCCCTCTGGATAGCCTCTTCAACAACCGTTGGGAGGTGAAAGAACGTATGCAGCGAAAAAAAACCCCGACCAGAATGGCGGTTGTGCGGCGGGCTAACAATCCGCCCACGTAAAAAACCTAAAAGTTATGAATGAGCAAGATGCCTCGGATACACGGACGGATACTCGACGACGACAACGCACGAAAAAGGAACACGATTTGCGAGTATGCTCCTGGAATGTCAGAACCCTGTACACTCCGGGAGCTGCTCATAAACTAGAAGGAATCCTCACGCAGTACAAGGCGGATATTACTGCGGTCCAGGAAATACGCTGGATAGGAAACGGTATGATTAGGAAGAAAAATTGCGACATTTATTACAGCTGTCACAAAAGATTGCACTTACTGGGATGCGGGTTTATCGTGGGAAAGCGGTTAAGGTCGAAGGTCATCGTCTTTAAACCTATAAGTGATCGCCTGGCTGTGATCCGCATCAGAGGCAGATTTTATAACATCAGCCTTATATGTGCACACGCCCCTACCGACGAGGCTGAAGACCCTATCAAGGAGGACTTCTATGACCTCCTGGACAACGCCTACGGAGCTTGTCCGGAGTACGATGTAAAAATCGTGCTCGGGGACTTCAACGCCAAAATCGCAAAGGAAAACACACATTTTGTCACCGACCCGCAGGGAATAGTGGATGTATTTAAGCAGCACTTCCAGCAACTGCTTAACGAGCATGACCAAGAGAGAGTGGTAGGGACCGAGGAAATCCCAACTCCAGCCGCTGAAGTAGTCCTCCCACCCAGCATAGAAGAAGTCGGCACAGTTATTCAGAAGCTGAAGAACAACAAGGCCGCAGGATCAGATGGCTTGCCATCAGAGCTGGTGCAGGGAGCATGCACCAGATCATCTGCAGAATTTGGGAAGATGAAAGCATGCCCGACGACTGGAATACCAGCTCTATATGCCCCATCCACAAAAAAGGCGATCCTGCCTCTTGCAAGAACTATAGAGGTACATATATCCCTGCTCAATGTCGCATACAAGATCCTGTCCAGCGTATTGTGTGAATGTCCAAAACCATTTTGCACCGCACTAATCGGCAGCTGCCAGTGCAGCGTCCGGCCCGGCAAATCCAAATTTTCACACTTCGACAAATCCTGGAAAAGACCAACGAGTTTCGAATCGATACACACCATCTTTTCATCGATTTCAAAGCCGCATACGACAGCATTCATCGTGAAGAACTGTTTGGGGCGATGGCCGAATTCGGGATCCCGGTAAAACTGATCCAGTTGTGTCGCGCCACGCTAAAAAACACGCGATGCACCGTGCAACTCGGTCCTAGGACCTCGGAACCATTCGAAACATGCACCGGATTTCGGCAAGGAGATGCGCTGTCATGTGACTTCTTCAACATGGTGCTGGAGCAGATAGTGCGACGGGCAGGCGTCAACAGGGAAGGCACTATCTTTTACAAGTCCATCCAGCTGCTAGGATACGCGGATGATATCGACATCATCGCGTGCTCTCGCCGTGGCATTTTGGAAGCATTCACGGCGATTGAAGAACAGGCGAAACGAGTTGGTCTTAAGATCAATGAGGACAAAACGAAATACATGCTGTCAAGCAAAAACCAATCCGTCGCTCACCACCTGGGACCAAACATAACAATTGACAGCTACAATTTCGAGGTAGTTAAGGAGTTTGTCTACCTCGGGGCAAACGTAAATTCCACAAATGACACCACAGTGGAGATCCGGCGTAGAATCGCCCTTGGCAACCGCTGCTTCTTCGGCTTGTCCAAACAACTGGGGTCAAAACTCCTCACTCGAAAGACCAAAGTCATGCTTTACAAAACGCTCATTCTGCCAGTCTTGCTGTACGGAGCCGAAAGCTGGACGATAAGCAGGACAGCGGAGCTGATTTTGGGTTCTTTCGAAAGAAAAATTCTGCGCCGGATATTTGGTCCTGTCTGTGAGGAAGGTGAATGGAGAAGAAGACACAACCGCGAACTCTACGAGCTGTACCAAGATGTGGATGTAGTCCGGAAGGCAAGGATCCGTCGACTACACTGGCTCGGCCACATCGACATCATGGCATGGACATCAACGCTCCAGCTAAGAGGGTCTTCGACTCCGAGCCTCCTGGTTCGAGAAGAAGAGGAAGACCGAACCTCCGGTATAAAGACCAAGTAATCGCGGATGTAAGACATCTTGGTCTTGACAACTGGAAGCAGCGTGCCCGTCAAGGATGGAAGGCAGCTATAGCTCAGGCTCAGATCCTCCATGGATCGCAGGCCTGATAAGTAAGTAAGTAAGTAAGTGTTCCTCCGCCAACTAATGACCTCGATGGTCGCTATGTAATGTCTAAACTACGCGAACACCGTTTCTACTTCGTCTGTACTTACATAGCTCACCTTCATGATAAGCCGGATTTCGTCTATATTGACGGCAAAACAAAGATCAATGTTATTGTTTCCATTCAACCTGAAGGTCTACCTACTGACCCAACAGCTCTGAAGAAAATCTATATATAGCCGCTTTCATGAGCGCTTCAACACCTCTGTTAATACAGTTACAGGCGAACTTACTAGTTTCGTCACTCATATCAGCTCTAAACGCCTTGCTTCTCTCCAAAAAGCTCCGAGGGACGTCAAAAAACCCCTCCTGAAGGTGCTCTTACTTTATACTATCAAAATGTAAGAGGACTCCGTTCCACCTCAATGGTCCGCCCTAATTCTCAAATACTTACCTCAATGCAATAACGCACTTCCAACTGGTCATGGCGTCCTTTTGGGTATACGTAACCGCCATGACGCATCGTATGTCACAATTTCGAACTCTACCTCTTTCGAACTTACTTACGCCAAGAAACCAGTCTCAAAAAGATATATCTACATCCGTCCTTCACAACCTGCCTAGCTGGTGAGACAATCGACTCTCTTCTCTTAGACGCCGATCCTAGCGACGACTTCATCATCGTTGGAGATTTCAATCTTCCATTCCTGCAACGGGAACCATCAGAGGCCGAGCGCTTTCTTGTCCCTATTAATGCTTTCTCTGAAAAGGAAATGCCTTTTACCGATCGCCTTGTAGAATCTAACCTATTTTGGATTAGCAGTATCAGTAGCAACCTTTCTTCTGATGCCTCCACCTACGTTATTACTACGAGCATCATTCCCCCTTATCTCTTAAGTTTTTCTATAAACAAAATCCAACTTCCGCTACTTCTGAAAACCGAATTACCGACAAACTTTCCTACGTTTCATATCTTGAAAGAATGCATACGTCTCTAATTACCGATCCTAGATGTTTCTATTAATTCATCAAAGTCTGACGGTATCCCTTCCAGTCTCAAGTTTAATAATATTTCCTCCAACGACCCTAGTCGTTGGAAGCCCTTTTGCTTCAAAAACCTACCTAACCCCTTATTTTTTAGCACTCAGATTGTGCCAGACGACTTCCCTCCGATATTTCTAACTATAGACTTATTGCTAATCGGCCCTCTATCTCTGAACTCCTTATGTGCTTTCACTGCAAATCTATCTTTCCCTCTGCAAGCATGGTTCCCTAAAGGGTAGGTCCAACACAACCAACTTTATCGAAATTGTCATGGCTTAGATCGTACCTCGAGAATCGCTATTTCAGAATATTTTTCAGAAGCTCAATAACTGACGCCATCGTAGTCTCTTTCTATGTGCCGCAAGACAGTCATCTCGGTGGACTAATAAGGACTTCTTCATAAAGACTCCAATATGTCAATATACGCCGAAAATCAGTAGGAGGTTATCAACTCCGGTTGACTCGGTCGCCCTCCAAAACGACCTTGATTGCTTCAGGACTTGCTAATCACTTTCTGGAGCTCAACGTCGGTAAATGCCAGTCGGTTACCTTTTCTCGCCCGAGAACTTATTACCTTCTTAACGAGCTTGTACCCCATGTCCCTTTCATAAGGGATCTAGGAATCTTATGAGCTACATTTTCTTTTCCACATTAACCGTATCTCTCGAAAGATCAAAGTTGCGCTATAGAAAACCTTAATCAACTCGGTCCCACTCTATGGCACAGGGGCCTGGACTTTAATGAGAGCGGTTGAGGAGGCCCTTAGTCGTTTCGAGAGGAAAATGATGCATTCAATATATGGTCCCGTTTATCTAAACAGAGTGTGGAGGAGAAGATACAACGACGAACTATACGGGCTGTACAGCGACATCGGCTATGGCATGTAGAGCGAATGGATAGAACAGCTCCACGAAAAGTCTTCGAGTTTAACCCCGAGGGACGACGTAGTAAAGGACCACCGAATCGAAGGTGGCGCACACAGGTGGAAACAGCTGGCAAAAGACCGTGCCAGCTGGAGAAGCTTGTTGGCTGAGACCCAGGTTCACACCGGACTGTATCGCCATCTAAGTAAGTATCAACCATATCGTACACAAAACAAATTCTGCCCTCGGTTTCATAAAACGATGGTCTAAGGATTTCTCGAGAGAAAGATTCTGCGTTCGATTTTCGGTCCCATAAACACAGAGGAGGGTTGGAGGAGAAGATTCAATCACGAACTGTACGGGTTGTACAGCGACATGAGTCTGGTCAGGCGTCTACGGATCCAACGCCTAAGATGGCTAGGCCATGTAGAGCGAATGGACACCACAGCTCCAGCCCGTAGAGTCTTTGAATCCAACCCCGAGGGAGGAAGAAATAGAGGACGGCCGCACCTAAGGTGGCGCGCACAGGTGGAAGGGGACCTCAACCAACTGGGCGTGCGGCATTGGAAAAGACTAGCGAAAGATCGTGCTAGGTGGAGAGGCATGTTGGTTGAGGCCCAGGTTCACCCCGAACTGTAGCGCCCGTTAAGTAAGTAAGGATTTCTCGAACCCCTACGTTACAATATTTACGTCAGAAATCTTCTCGTATAAGCTAGTCAGTTCTTATCTCTATTCTTCGTTAGCCATTTTGTACGAATTGAAGCTTTGCAACGTAGAATCTTGCGTGGTGCTTTAAGGTCTCCCATGGTCTGATAGAATTGAAGTATCACCCTACAAAGGTCGACTGCACTTAATTGGCTTACAAACCCTGAAAGCGCGTCAGGAAGCAGCCGACCCACTGCTAGCTGAAACTATCGACTCTCCAACCAATTTGCAATAGATTACGCTCAACACCAAGCCTCGTCTTTTAAGGTCTATAACGTCCACTTTTTCGACTCCCTCTTCATTGTACCAACTACCACTTGAACCCATTTGTAGAATGTTACTTTTAGCTCTAGATCTCGTCCTTTACACGGATATCGCCTATAATTATTTTCGAAAGGTCAAGACCACACTAGTCTAGCAGAGACTAATGGATTTCTCACCTTAGGGACCCAAGAATGCCATACTATATGACTTTCTGACCAATTTTGCAGGTTTTTGGCATATCAACTGGAAAAGTGATTTCCGTCTAAGGGTTTTGTCAGCTTCAGTGCCTTGGTCAAGGCTGGGCAACTGAAAGAGGTACATACCCGCGCCTAAAATGACGCAACTAGGCAGTTGAAAACAGTCGTCACTCGTTCACTACTATTTGGCTATCGGGTCTAACTGTTTCGGAAGTTGAGGTAAACAGTTGATAGCTCTGGGCCAGAACATAGAGCAGCATCCTAGACTTGAAGAAATTCATAAAAAGTAAAACTACCTAAGCCAGTTGAAGCCTAAGCTCATTCCAAGTGGCCACAATGATAGCGTCCGCTTACTCTACTGACGTCTACATTACATTAAAAGAACACAATTGCACATTGTACCCATAAGAGCATTCATAAAGGCGGCCATTCACCTAGCTAGTCTAAATCATATCTAATTTCATAAATCTGTTTGAAATCAGAGAAGCCAGTACTTTGCACCTAGCACCATACCCGGCGGCGTATTACTTTTACTTTTCTTCAAACCTTTTGAAGTGTGGCATCAGTCGTGCGCTGAATATATGAATAATACATGCAAGCAGACACCGGGCAGCGCCCAGCATTGTTTCGCCGTCTTACTCGAAATTTTACTCCTACTCACTGGCCTCAGCGTCATCCAGCTGTGGCACGTGAGTAAATAAACTTTCTTTTTCCCTCGTCCGATGTGTAGAAATATCATCCATTTGTATTGTTCCAAAGTACGCCCATATAATTAACGGTGTAGTAAGTAAACGGCCACTCATAAACAACGATCTTGACAAATAGACAGGCATCACCTAATCACACTGGATAGAGACCCGAAGAATACCTATACACCTTGACATAGCATTGCATAAGACACACTCTCGTCGAAACAAACAACTTCGAGTTGCACTCGTCCAAGTGTGTCCGAGCATTCGAAATGAATTTACAACAAAAAGACGGAAAACGAATCGATGATTTTCTCAATCACATGCCGTGACGCTACGCCTCGACCATACGTAAATATTTACTTAGACCTGATTCATCGAATACAACATTAGGCAACATGCGTGTGGCAAGCCAACAGGAGCGCAAAAGAAAGCTTACCTTTTGAGGAAGTCCGTGTATTCTGCTTGGCGGATTAATCCGGTGCGCATCATGATTGTCTGGAAACATTGTCGCTCGATAGCCCATAGCTTGCACTCAGTTATAGCGGTGATTGTGGCTGTCCGCTGGCAGTTGTAGAGAATAGCCAATTCTCCGAGAACCTTTGCTCCAGACAAAGTCGACAAATATTTACCTTCGCGCGAGACCTCGACACGTCCCTCTGTGGGAAAAGACAAAAGAACAGAACGAGAACAATAACGATTAGTCATGCATAACGAAATTATGAGTCGTCGTAGCATAACGCTTCGGACACACTCAGCTCACACGTAGTATTGTACATGGTACATGGGCTAGTAAGGCACTTACAGCGGCTCATGTCAAAGTTTGAGAGAAAAAGTTGCCAGCTAACCCATGAGATTTCACTTCAACGCCAAACTAGTTTCTGTGCCATGACGTCTGACGCATGGTGATGGATCTCTATGAGTAAAGCCACAAGAAAGATCACAATGCGGTTGTACATTCTTCTGTTTAGATATATGTAGTTACAACAACGAGGCCGCGGTTCATATGTACATATACCAGCAGCAACGCAACGACAATGTTGCGTTTACTGCGTGGTCGCATTTATTTTCAAAATCATCAGCTCAGAGCAGAACAGAGATATTCACTTCTAATTACAGTGATACCCATGTGCGCATGAGCAGTGAATGAAGATCAATCAATTAAGTTGCGCAGAGCATCGCTTAACAGCCTGCGAGGCTGTCTTGAGCGTCTTAATTGGCGATTGCAAAACACACTCGAAAAACAGATGAGCAACGCTCGTAAGTTGCTCTTTCGATCACAAATTCTTCATGTGATTGAATGTACAAAAAGCTATGCAAACAAATCAAACCGCTTCCGTGGAAAATGTAATTTGTTTAAGTGTTTCATGCAATCACCATCGTATGATCGGGTTTCTGATGGCTTTTATCAAACATGGATATGGCTGTTAAATGAGTGATCTTGTCTCCACGGTAATGTTCTCCGCTTGGTATCTCGTAACACATCAGCCTTCACCGTAAAAATATATAGAGGCACTGGCACGTTCGAACATTTTGTAATTATGTATGAGGAGTAATTAGCGGCATACGGGTTAAGGTCGTCGCTGAAGTTCGAAATTCATCACTTGAAACATGCTATTAAAGAGATGATGAGTTCAAGAAATTTTGCACTAAAAATTCTGACACTTTGCTTTACTTGAACTACTTTTCTAAGGTCTTAAATGTAGAAAAGCAATACCTATGTACTCTGCGAGAGAGAGAAGGAAAGGTTGTAGCTAAGGCGTATGTCTTCAACCACTTCAAAAGCAAAAAGAGCAGTATTACTGCGTAATTCGCTTTTTATTTTTAAAAGTGAAAAGTGGCGGAAAGGAGGGAAAAATGGGCTCAAGGCGTTGCGTATGACCTTGAACATTACCAAACAAAAAAAAAAAAATATATTTCGAGGTGAGTGGAGGTAAACAGTCCGGCAAGAGAAAGAGTTGAAAAACCGAATATTGCTCAACACGTTTTCCCTGTGATTGGAAACATCAAAGTTTTTGTTTTAAGTTCAAAAAAGTTAAATAAGTATTGCGCGTTTCTTTTTCGGGGTTTATGGTCCAATTGCCATAAAATACACACAAATTAGTGTTTGGGATATGTTGCTCCTTCAACCTGCAAGTTTAATTGTGATAAGATCTTTGTAAGCACTTTTCACTGGATTCTTAATAACGTAAGAGCACATTGGCATATTTTATTGCTGCTAGAGAAATCCGAAATATGTATAGAGAGGGTGTTCTCAGCAAGCTAAAGTTTAGAAATGGCATTTTTGGCCTAAAGAGTGAACCTCTTCGGGGTAGGTCAGAAGAGCTGGACGGTGAACTCCTGAAGTCCACCGTCGAAGGAAATCCTAGCGTTAAGGTGAGGGAACTCGCCAGAGAACTCAACATAATTCATATTACCTTCAACCGACACCTAACAAAAATGGGAAAAGTCATAAAGCTTAGAAATTGGGAACGACGGCACCTAGCGCAGAATAAATAAGGAACGAAACTTGCACTGCGCTTCTGCCGCGTCACAATCCAGAACCGATTTTGGACCGAGTCAAGATGGGAATTGGGAAGACCGGCCAGCACAACATCTCAGAGATGGACTTCTCCCACTCAAGGTGTTACTGAGTGTGTGATACGATGCTGAGGGAATAACCAATTTTTTTTAATAAACATGCTGTCAAAGTTGGACCTTATAACGTCGGTGACACAGTGCGGACAGAACGTAAAGACAAAAAGAAAGGATGAAAGGAACGCCAATGGACAAATGTCTTGAGCATATTAATAACAAAACCGATGAGCAGAGTCGTAAAGTTAAACTTAGTCACGGGTTTACCCCGCCACGGGGTGGCCGTGGTGCAGTGGTTAACATCATCGACCGTCGAGTGGAAGGTCTACAGTTCAAATTCGTTTCATAGCAAAGAAAAAGCAATTCCTGGACGGAAAAAAGTATGCAACACAGTTGTGAATGGAAAGTGACCAAAAACGTACTGCTGCAGGCATTACACTCACAGTATGTGGTCAATTGAAATTCATCCTCTGCGTATGCAATATTAACACCGAAAGTGCATGAACCAATTACTGTGAATTATATCCAACGCGAAATTTGGTCGGCTCTTGTCCTATGTAGGACAAACCACCCCTGAGAGTAGTCAACGAATATCGACGACCCAAAAACCACTGCACTCCGTTCAGGTTGGGTGTGAATCTGCGCGAAACTGTCACTCTCCCTGTTACCTTCGCTCGCACAACGTTCAAGAAACGTTATAAGGCTTAGCTTTGAGTGCGGGTGTAACTATAAGAAAAAGAAAAAAAGTGTTATGCCCACGACCACCACGTCACTGTGGTGGGGTCAACCAATGCTAGCTTAGCCAAACATAAAGTTTAATTAGCAACTGTCGGCTTCGGCCGTATCCAAACTCACTGCTAGTCTTCCAAGAAGATATATTCCAATCGCTCGCTAATAAGGATCGTCTCAAGCATACATAAATCGATCTTGAGGGTCCCACTTTCAAGAAGCCAAGTAAAATCGAAATCTTACTTGGTAGTGATGTGTACCCCTCGATTCTGCTGGAAGGCGTAGTGAAGGTAGGTCCTGGCACCCCTACGGCGCAACGGACTGAGCTTAGATAGGTTCTATCTTACACCCCACAATCAACTTGAAATTAAGGTTCACCACATAACAGCAAACGATTGCAAGTTAAATGACACACTACGAAGGTTTTGGGAGCTGGAAGAAGATACAAAAGGAAAACCACTCACACCAGCAGTTGTTCGGCTCCTGCAATTAGGAAAACGGTTCCACACAAAGCCCTTATTTTATGAGGAATATAACAGGGGTTTTCAGGAGTACCAGGAGCTTGGACTTGAGCTTGAGGGCGCAGTGGTGAGTGTGTTGAACTCTGAGGCACGATGAGCGAGTTCGGAACCCGATAACACCCACGCCATCGAATGTTTATTTCGCGGCACCCCTTCTCAGCGGGGTACTGGCAAAACTTCCCGTAGTATACTTGCCATAAAAAAGCATCTCAACTCAAGCCGTTCGGCATCGGCATTAAACTGTAGGTCCCTTTCTTCCGTGTAAAAACTAAATCGCACACAACATACGAACCACATTCGTGGCCAATACAATAGCAGACATTCAGTAGCGCATGGATCCAGCGGACACAGCTTCAAGAGGACTTTACCGACAGATTTCTTTAAGACCAAACATTGGTGGTAGGGTCCTGATTTTTACAAACGTTCAAGAAGCAACGTCATACATGTACCACTAGAGACCATGCCCCTAACCTTGAACTAAAAGCTTTGGAAGTCTCAAGTGCAAAAAATGATTCGATCGCTTGTGGTTATCCAATCAAAAACATGATTCAGCTCTGCGTACACTTGACTATCCTTGAAGACAACCCCCTCTTCACCAGTTTCTCTTGATTTCAGCGACGGCATGTTGGCTTCAATTCATCAACAACTTACGAGCCAGGACTACTAAGACGTTACGCCAAAGGGCGGGATCATTTGCAGTTGAAGAGATATTGGCAGCTCAAAAGCGATTAATACTGATCGTTCAAGAAGAATTCTTCGGCGATGAAATAGTACCAAAGGGAAACAAAATAGCTAGACTTTCGCCAATCATTGGTGGTCGTTTAGAAAGGGCTGATTTGTCATACTCACAACGCCATCCAATCATATTGCCTTCGAACAATTTTCTGACATCGCTTATCATCCACAATGTTTATATGAGAAGGCTGCACGGAGGCCAATAGCTGATAAAGGCAACACTTCGAACTTAATACTGGATCATGCACCTCATGCATAAGTGCCTGAAGGGTTACAGGCATCAGGCATCTCAACTTCAACAAAAAATGGGGGACTTACCCGCGTTCCGAGTTAATCTGGCTCGCCCGTTTCAAAACTCAGGAGTTTACTACGCCGGACCGGTGCAATTGAAGGCTTCGAAAGGCAAGTGCAGCAAGACTATGAAAGCATACTCGTACATCGTCATCTTTATATGCTTCTGTACTAAGGCAGTTCACCTCGAACTTGTGAGCGTCTACAGCAGAACGCTAGAGGGACAATGATTCATCGAATGTGGATTAGCGTACCAAAATTTGAAACTTTCAACAGAAGAAACGCGCAGGTCTGGTTAATCGACCTACTCGTATTGCATCGGGATAACGCTGGTCCATATACAGTTAGGACTATCGACTCTGTAGGGAAAAAATTGTGCATCCGCCATTTTCCCCAGATTTAGTACAATACATCTTGCTTGTCTCGAAGTCAGCAAACCTTTTTCGATAGAAAAAATGTTAGAGCTGGGAATGAGGCTTTTTGGGTGTTGTTTCCTTTTTCCCTCAAATCTAAACAAATTTTTCAGAGTCTGCATCAAAACGTTGCTTGAGAGATGGTCAGAAATGTTGTCTAATGACACGGAGGGTCAAGGACTGGCACTCAGGCTAATATTGGGTCCGCGGTTAAGTCTTCACTTTTTTTTTTTTTTAACAATAGATGATGTTGATGTCCATATCTTGGGTAGCACTAATCCGAATCTGTCAAACGAACGTGCGTTTGAGAGGTGACATTTCAAACTACATTTTCTGTGTACACAGTTTTGTATACCGTCATATACAAAGCGGAGCTTAGGCATATGGTAAACAAAACGTTTTGACACATTGGTGATTTTGTTTCGGCGTCAGTTGTGTGAAAATGTTTGATTTTGTGCCAAATTATCGTCATTCGGGGAAGTGTTGATTTTTTCTTTCATTCGAAGAAAACGGCGCGGCTGAAGCGCATCAAGAGTTCAAGAAAGTTTACGGAGATGCTGTTCTAAGTAAACCAAGGTGCCATGGTTCCGTCGCTTCAAAGACGATGATTTTGATGTTTACGACTGCCCCCGTGAAAGAAGGCCAAAATACTCCGTAGACGCTGAATTGGGGGCATTGGTGGATGAAGATCCGTGCCAAATGCAAGAACAGCTTGCATTAGGAATTACCCGCCAAGCCATTTGCATGGCATGGGTTGGAAATGATTCAAACAAGGAACTATGGTTCCTTATGATTTAAAGCCTATGAACAACTGCTCCAGAGGCAGACAAGGAACGACGTGCTGGGGACTGCCCCGTCATATCCGGTTATACTGTGAATTAAGGGGTGGCCGGGGTGCAGTGGTTAACATCATCGACCGCCGAGCGGAAGGTCTATAGTTCAAATTCGCTTCATAGCCAAGAAAAAGTAATTCCTATACGGACAAAAAGTATGCAACGCAGTTGTGAATGAAAAGTGACCAGACGTACTGCTGTAGGCATAACACTCACAGTATATGGTCAACTGAAATTCATCCTCTGCGTATGCAATATTAAGGTGCTTGAACGAATTACTACGGACTATAACCAACGCGGAATTTGGTCGGCTCTCGTCCTATTATCTAGGACAACCACCCCTGAGAGTTAACGACCATCAACGACTCAAACCACTGCACTCCATATATAAATAAAAACTCTTGAATCTGCGCGAGTTTAAAAAAAAAAATAAAATTGGTGGGACCTGGTCGGTGTTATTTATTATGAACTGTTGAAACTCAACGAAACCATCACTGGGGTGAGGTATCGGCTTCAATTGATGCGATTCAGCCGAGCACTACACGAGCATGAGCAGAGGCACGAAAAAGTGATTCTACAGCATGACAACGCTCGGCCTCACGTTGCCATAGTCGTTAAAACCCACCTGTCTGTCGTCCTTCCTGATGAAAACGCTGGAACGAATAATAGATTTGTACGTAAGGGAAGAGATTGGGGACGGTTATCTGTCACAATCACATAATGCGTACATAAGGGGAAAATCGGTGGATACTGCTCTGCATAGGGTAGTCTCTACGATAGAAAAATCCCTCAGTATCAAGGAATTCACTCTAGGTGGCTTCCTGGACATTGAGGGTGCCTTTAATAACGTTAGTACCGGGGCAATAGTGTCCAGCCTTCATATGGCCCAAATAAACCCGGGTGTATGCAGTTGGATTGGGCAAATGCTGGGTACTCGTATAGTTAATTCGACGATAGGGAGAGCATGCGGAAGGGTGAGGGTAAATAAAGGTACACCACAATGTGGCGTTCTGTCACGCCTCCTATGGCTCCTTGTGGTCGACGGAATGGCCAAGATTCTGGAGACGGAGGGTTTTAATGTTACGGCCTACGCCGATGACATTGCCATTTTGGTCTCTGGAAAATTTACGCAGGTCCTCAGCGATAGACTAAGCTATGCACTGACGTTAGTGGATAGCTGGGTCAAGGGGCGAGGTCTGGGAGTAAATCCGGCGAAAACAGAGGTAGTACTCTTCACAAAGAAAAGATCTGTACCAAGATACACCTACCCCCGTATGAATGGTATAGATCTGATCCCTGGAAAATCTGCGAAATATCTGGGCATAATCCTGGACTCCAAACTTAGTTGGAGAGAAAATATTGAGGAAAGAATCAAAAAGGCCTACGTGGCACTATATTCGTGCAAGGTAGCCTTTGGAAGGACATGGGGCCTCAAACTGAGGTTGGTACATTGGTTGTACACTGCGGTAGTAAGACCTATCCTAGTCTATGGCTCGGTTGTCTGGTGGAAAGCGCTTGAGAAAAAGTGTCATCTTCAGAGTGTGTCAAAGGTTCAAAGGGCAGGCTGTCTGGCGGTGACGGCGGCTCTTGAAGTCATGCTAAACCTCCCACTCCTGGACATATTCCGCGAGAGCGCCGCAACCAGAACTGCGCTAAGACTACAGAAATCCGGTCTCTGGAAAAGGAGTCATCACGGACATGCATCAGTCTTGGATCGATGGGCCATCTCGAGATTCAGAAAAGTAACGGACTATGTCACCCGACTTCCTTCCTGGGAGAGGAGATTCTCTATTAGAATTCCCTCCAGGGAGGAATGGACCGGTGATTTGGAACGCACGAAAAGTGAGCTGGCATTCTACACCGACGGATCCAAAATGGATGTTGGCACAGGTGCCGGAGTCTACTTTGAGTCCCGGGATATGCATCGCTCCTACAGGCTCGATGATGGATGCAGTGTCTTCCAAGCTGAGGTCTTCGCTATCAAGCAGGCGGCGGACCTGATCAGCAAGGAGAATATCACAGGAAATAGGATCAGCATCTATGTTGACAGCCAGGCAGCCATTAAGGCTCTGCAGGCAGCATGGATAAGATCCAAACTCGTCAAACTCTGCAAGGAGAAGTTAGAAGAGATATCCAATGAAAATGAGGTGACCCTTTGCTGGGTACCTGGTCATATGAATATCTCCGGAAACGAGAGGGCGGACGAGTTGGCTAGGGTGGGATCAGGTGCTAACATTGCGCAGATCTCAGCTGACGCCAAAGCACCACTCAGTGCGCTCTACAGGGAGATACAGACGGAGCTATTGGTGAAAGCCAATAAGCGATGGTGTCGCTTAGATACATGCGCAACGGCGAAATCGACTTGGCCCGTCTATGATAAGAAAAGAACGGAAAATCTGCTGAAGTTCAATCGTGGGAACATTCGACTGGCAGTCGGTGCCCTCACCGGGCATTGCATGCTATCCTACCATGCAGCTCGACTAGGCCAGCCCTACAATGACTTCTGCAGAAGCTGCAGGGACGAAGAGGAAATTGAGTCCGTTCGTCACCTGCTGTCCGAATGCCCGGCGCTAGCCCAAAAAAGGAATATTTTCCTGGGAAGATACTTCCTTTCGGGACTAGAAGTGGTAGGTAATATCGGGCTGAACAGAATACTGGGATTTTTATCCTCGTCTGGCTGGTTCAGCTCGACGGTAAATGCATAGGTATCAACGGGTTAAACAAAACAGGTGGGCACAATGGACTCAACGTAGTCTACGTGAGCGGTGACTTTACGTCAATAGGTCACCCATATACCTAACCTAACCTAAAACCCACCTGAAAAGGCTCAAATGGGAAGTCTTGCCTCACCCATCACGTACGCCATGAGATACCTTTTTTACAATAAAGATGTAAAAACTCTGCAAAAACATGCCGAGAATTATGTGAAGTGCATGGCGAGAACGTTGTGAGTGAACGCCAAACTTAGGAGTGATTTGCTCGATTCTGTTCCGAAAATTTCGATGTCAAAAATGTACCTCGCTTTGGTCGTCATATCACTAAAAAAAAAAAACAAAGGAGCGGCAAGTAAGCTGTCAGAGCAGGAGTGGCACGTAAGCCTTCAGGAGATAGCGGAGGCACTAAACAAAAGCCAGGCTACTCAAACGAGTTCGATGTTTGGATGCCACATGAATTAATGTGATGAACTTAGATTGACCGATTTAAAGATAGTAAAGTGCTGCTGAAACGAAACGAAATTGACCCAATTTAGATGCTAATTACTACGGACGATGAATACGGATTAGATATGAAAATATCCAACGCAAGCGATCATGTTCAAAGGGCGGTGACCCTCTACAAATACCTTCAAGGCCTGGATGTTGAGTGTTCATCACGAGCTCCTACAACCTAGTCAAACAGTCAATTTGGTCCTCTGTAGTGAGAGTGACCAAAATCGGCCAACAGAAAAGAAATTGTGTTCCATCATGACAATGCCAGGCCACACACATGTTTGATGTCTCGGAACGAATTGACGCAACCGTCTGATTACCATTTGTTTCAAATCTTATTTAAAAAACTAACAAAGAACGTTTCGTTGACGTATCCACTGCTACGCCATGACCGGCGTATAAAAATAGACAACATCCCGTCCAACCTGATGCTGCTCTGCCATCATCATCCCAACAAAGTCGACGTCGACAGGCCAAATTTGACATTTAAGCCACGAATATTTGCCAAGGCGCATCCGAAGTAGCTCAAATCAAAAGCAAAAAAGCAATCAACAAACAACCAGTTTGGTATTTTCGTTTTATTATCACTTTCTTCAATGAGAGTGACGGATTTATTTGTTTTTTAAGACCAGCCGACCCTCGTTCACGTTGTATCTACAATTTAAAATCAAATAGAAATCCCTAGAGTCGTGGTTAGTTACAAAATGAGGTGCTCGTAATACGATTTTGATTACCGTCTAAGAGCAGAGATTTCTTCAGCAAACAGTCGCGCGTACGTAACAAACTGATTTACGTTGCAGATAAACTGTTGACATTTAAATGCCAGTACTACCGCGGTAGCAACTCATCGTCGGGACGCTCAAGTACTTAACAAATCTGCAAACGAGTTGCGAGCAAATTGCAAACTTTTGAAAGAAAGACCGTTAACTTGAACATTTGCAAAAATTAAAAATTAAAATTCCGTGATCGTGTGTAGGTGGTGCGCGGATTGCGATAAAAGTAAAAGTATAGTCCATCCTCACCCCTCGCAGCCCACATTCGAATTGAGCTTAACGCTCTCTGCAGCAATCCAAATGATCCTACTCCTAATCATAAGCGCGACTACATACAATCACATTCAGCGTGACTTTAAAAAATCGTCGGCAAATTTTGGAAGACAAGCCATGAAATGTGAGAGAAAAAACCAATTATACCGGTTTAACAGCACGCCGCGCTTTTGATGCAGCGTATTCCACTCGTATTTCACGCCAATGGCCTTCTGGGCCGAATGCTACATAACACAGATCATGATGTCATTGACTAAATTGGGAAGAAGAAACAACAATAGCAAACGTTGCTGCTCTTGTCTACTTACCGTCATTTGCATCTAAGTCATCTGCTTGGATGGGCTCGATATCCTGATCTTTCAGTAAGTTTCCGGTACGCCGTTTACGAGCATACGTATGAATGGGGACTATTAGTCGCGGTCGCGGTATGCTGAACTGGTCGTCCGAGTTATGGGTGCTGTTTGACGAAGAACTTCCGGGTTGACGACGACCACGATTTTCATGCAGAGACAACGATGCTGCGCCGAAAGAGCGCTGTTCCGCCTGTTGATCCGAGTGCAATGATGGATCGTTAAGATTTGTAGTCGAGGCACTGAGTCGAACTCTGTTAACGATTTCACTCGATTCCAGCTGAATTTGTGACTGGGAATGTAATTTATTAAGTTGACTTGTCGGGGTCCTGTGAGGGATATTTGTGCGCGGCGGTGGTTTGGGCGGAGTTTTTCTATCAACGGGAGAGATTTGTTCATGATCGTCGGTCCATAGATGTGAGGACACGTGTGGAGTTCGAGCACTTTTCGTTCGTAGGATAGATCGGGGTTTTACCGCGGGAACAAAACTGTCTTTGTCCGTGTGGCTGTGATTGGTTTCGGAGTTTTGATTGGCACTAATTCTAGTATCACAGTTGCGAATGGGCGGCGGTGGCGGCATCATCTTTTGACGAACTGGTTGAGTGGCGATAACTCTTTCACGGATAAGGTCCCCCTCGGCCGTCGGTTTTTGAGTCAGAGATTTACTGGGCAGTCGATTTTCGGTCTTCCATGCCCGCCGTAGATCCTTAATATCTAAGGTACTGCATGTGGAGGGTGTTTTCGCCGAGTAAACAACTGTATGGGAACGACGTAAGCCCTTCACTCGTTCGATGTCCTTATTTTCCGCCATGCCAGGTACTTGCTGTCTAGGACGGGGACGTTGACGTCGTTCTGTGGGATCAACAACATAATGATTGATCGTGTTTGCAGTCCCATTTTCCAATTGAGCTTTAGGTATAGTTTTCTTTGCATTAAACGCTTCATTTGCTCCGATGAGCTCATCCCAACCGGGATACTGCCTTCGAGGTTTACGCTTCAGCGTAGATGGTTTGTAGCCGTTAAGATCTTTGATAGCCTTAACGATCCCTTCGTCCTTATGCTGTAGCTCTAATGAGCGGATTTGCTCTAAGGTCATTTGATATTTACTAAGCACCGAGCCGCTGCTATTACGGTAATTATTAACGGCAACAATTGATGGTAAAGAGTCTGCACTGTTGACCGTGTTTATGGTCTCGTGAGCTTGCAACCAATTTGCTTCGTAGAGGATGCCCATTGCGTTGGTGTTCTCGAGTGAAAGGCTGGCGTCTACAGCCTTTCCAGGATACCGTTTAATCCGCATTTTAGCTGAATTCTCTTTGAAATCGCTTCCTAACGTGTATTACAGTTCAAATATTCAAATTCCAAAGTACAACTGCAATCGAAATTAAATTTTGTTTTCTGTTAAAACATACCGTCACCTATCTACACTCGCGGGTAGCATTTTTCTGTGAACTTCATTTGACACCGGGGAGTAGAAACAAAGAAAAAAAAAATGACAATCCGGGGCAAGTCAAGAATAAGAGACTTAGACCTTGGCATATATGTATTTCAGGTAGAAAGAAACAAGCTTTCAGAAAGCAATTAAAGAATACGACTTTGATTCAGAGAGAGAGGTCGCGTTGACAAAGGTTTTTCTGCCTGTCTGCCTGGCAACCATGTCCATTGCACGCTCGCATGACGACGAGTTACCTATGGAACAGTCTTGTGGGTAGTCGTTATGTACTATTGTTTGTGTTTTCTCCGGGTTATAGTGAAATGTTAAGACAACCTTCGCATGCAATTGAATTGTAGACGTGCTCTTGTTAGCAATTGCCTAACCGGCACGGCGGACGAGGTCTTTTCTTCTCTCTGTGTGCGACAACTAAGTCAAATCGAACTCAATGTGACGACCATAGAGCAAATGCACTTTCGTCGGACCTTGGAGCCAAAGTTATTTAGTTGATTCGGAATATCGACTGAATTTGCAGCCATCAAAGTTATGCGATCAGAGACGAGATAGTGTTTACTTTGCAGCTTATGGGGACCTAAACTGGTTGTGAGTAGAGCTCGTAAACTTCAATAATTAAGACACACTCGACTGAGGTTGTTGAACATATCGAGGATACAGCCGGCTTACGCACCTTATCAAATTACAGACGAAAATAAACCACTCGGCAACGACAACCTTTGGTTTCCACGCCAATCCAATCTTCTAAGTAAAGGCAAGGCAACAGGTACATAGATACATACATATGTATCTACCCATAGAACTAATAGTTCCTCATCGTATCCATGGGTGTGCATGTGTGTGATCGAGAAACCAGTTGACCTTGCGGACAAATCCGATTTCATGCAAAATTTAGCAATACAAACATACAGCATACCGTAGGCTTTAGCGTGCAAACGCCTTTCTCTTTTATACCTGCCCTATGGCATTTGCATTTATTGCTTTGCAGGGAAACTGAAAGGCTTTGTTCCCATGCAACGTCAACACAACATTGCAACATTGTATCTGTTGGCCCGGTTTGGACTAGTGTTGAATAAAGAAGACAAAAAAAAAAAAACAAAAAAAAACAAAATAGACACCAACCAGGTCCAAGAACAGTCAGGTAAACCAGTGGTGCACAGACTCGGTCGGAATGGCATGAAACGTGAACGAACACCCAAACGGCAACAATTAGGTGAATCCGATAGTTTTTTTTTTTTTTTTTTTTTTTCTCATTTGTCGTAATGCCTTACCTTAATTCGGAAAGCGGATCTTCGTGTGGTTTTTTCATTTATTTATTTGCGAAACCCATCTCAAATCAGAGCCTCTATGAGTACGCGCTTGAAGTTACATAACAGTGGGCATTTGAGGCGGTTGTGCTGAATAAAATTAGTCCGCCACGTTGTAGGTACATAGATACATGGGAATTAACGTATAAGTTGCGAGTACGTCACAAGCTAGTTTGGCGAGGCTGTTCTAGTTTGAGTTTAGATATTTACTAGAATGATTTTTTGTTAACATCTTTGTTTCTGTTTTCTTCAATTAATTGAACTTGAACTGATGAATAAACTGATATGGGCATCAACGTAGATAGATAAGGTCGGAAATGTATATGTGATTTGTAGCTGAATGTCGATAAGATTTTGTCTAATAGTCAAATAAGGAAGTTTACGTCTAGACATTCTCGAACGTTGTAACATGGAAATGCTTCAGATTACTGAAACATTCGTATGCACATATGCAAGTGTAACGTTAGAGCTAATTACATTAATTCACTATGAGATTGTGAAACTGAAGAAATCCTTGATAACGTGACTCTGCATAGATATGTATGAGCAGCTAGACGAGCTGACACTCCATTTGTTTTGATTCTCAGCTATCTAATAGCCGAAAGTAAGGTAAAGGGTGTTCCAAAATGCAAGGAAGATTTGAATTTCGCGCCAATTTTGCAGTGTGGCCAATAAAGGAAAAAGACAGCGTAACAGCTAACAGCTGACAGTTCACGAAAGAAAAACGCGTATCCATTGTTGACCAATATTTCAAAAAGTACTGAAAGTTTGGTCGGGCTAATGACCTTTAGATGCGGTCGTGCGGTCGGGCTAATGACCTTTAGCCATGCGTCGTTCGTCAACATCTGTGTACGAGTAGAAAGGGAGGCAGTTTCTTTCAGTTTAAATTCAAGCCTGAAGTCAATTTTTAGTGAAACCTGTTGAAAAACCCTTGTAAATCCTCCGAAAATTGCAGGTGGTGTATGGAGACGAAGGAGGACATGGGCTCGGACATACAGGGTAAAGTTGTTGATTGCTCTCAACCTGGCGAGATGCCAGCAACGTTCCCTGTTTAAATGCCCGGGTCAAGTTGACATACGGCCTCCTCGCGGCGCCCTCTGGATAGCCTCTTCAACAACCGTTGGGAGGTGAACAAACGTATGCAGCGAAAAAAAACCCCGACCAGAATGGCGGTTGTGCGGCGGGCTAAGATGAGCAAGATGCCTCGGATACACGGACGGATACTCGACGACGACAACGCACGAAAAAGGAACACGATTTGCGAGTAAGCTCCTGGAATGTTAGAACCCTGTACACTCCCGGAGCTGCTCATCAACTAGAAGGAATCCTCACGCAGTACAAGGCGGATATTACTGCGGTCCAGGAAATACGCTGGATAGGAAACGGTATGATTAGAAAGAAAAATTGCGACATTTATTACAGCTGTCACAAAAGGTTGCACTTACTGGGATGCGGATTTGTCGTGGGAAAGCGGTTAAGGTCGAAGGTCATCGACTTTAAACCTATAAGTGATCGCCTGGCTGTGATCCGCATCAGAGGCAGATTTTATAACATCAGCCTTATATGTATGTGCACACGCCCCTACCGACGAGGCTGAAGACCCTATCAAGGAGGACTTCTATGACCTCCAGGACAACGCCTACGGAGCTTGTCCGGAGTACGATGTAAAAATCGTGCTCGGGGACTTCAACGCCAAAATCGGTAAGGAAAACACCCTTGGCGGAGAGATCGGAAAGCACAGCCTCCACGATACAACAACAGATAACGGCTTCCGACTCGCTGACTTTGCGACAGCTCGTAATGCGGTGAAAAGTAGCACAAGATTCCCTCGCAAGCGAATCCACACAGCAACCTGGAGATCTCCGGACGGTCGAACCGCCAACCAAATCGACCATGTGCTCATTGACGCAAGGCACTCGTCAAACATCCTGGATGTGCGAACATTCAGAGGGGCAAATGTCGACTCTGACCACTTCCTCGTAGCAACAAGATTCAGAGCTCGACTGTCCAATGTCAGAAAGCTGCACCAGCCCATCAGGAGGAGGTTCGACATTGGGCTTGCTTGCCATCAGAGCTCTTCAAGGCTGGCGGCGATGTTCTGGTAGGGAGCATGCACCAGATCATCTGCAGAATTTGGGAAGATGAAAGCACGCCGACGACTGGAATACCAGCTCTATATGCCCCATCCACAAAAAAGGCGATCCTACCTCATGCAAGAACTATAGAGGTATATCCCTGCTCAATGTCGCATACAAGATCGTGTCCAGCGTATTGCGTGAACGTCTAAAACCATTTTGCACCGCACTTATCGGCAGCTACCAGTGCGGCTTCCGGCCCGGCAAATCGACTATAGACCAAATTTTCACACTTCGACAAATCCTGGAAAAGACGAACGAGTTTCGAATCGATACACACCATCTTTTCATCGATTTCAAAGCCGCATACGACAGCATTCATCGTGAAGAACTGTTTGGGGCGATGGCCGAATTCGGGATCTCGGTAAAACTGATCCAGTTGTGTCGCGCCAGGCTAAAAAACACGCGATGCACCGTGCAACTCGGTTCTAGGACCTCGGAACCATTCGAAACATGCACCGGATTTCGGCAGAGAGATGCGCTGTCATGTGACTTCTTCAACCTGGTGCTGGAGCAGATAGTGCGA
The DNA here is from genome assembly GCA_951905685.1 of Eumerus sabulonum. Lineage (NCBI taxonomy): Eukaryota > Metazoa > Arthropoda > Insecta > Diptera > Syrphidae > Eumerus > Eumerus sabulonum. Next base: position 106,087,706 of record OX645063.1, on the reverse strand, counting down.
CGGGCAGGCGTCAACAGGGAAGGCACTATCTTTTACAAGTCCATCCAGCTGGTAGGATACGCGGATGATATCGACATCATCGCGTTTTCTCGCCGTGGCATTGTGGAAGCATTCACGGCGATTGAAGAACAGGCGAAACGAATTGGTCTTAAGATCAATGAGGACAAAACGAAATACATGCTGTCAAGCAAAAACCAATCCGTCGCTCACCACCTGGGACAAAATATAACAATTGGCAGCTACAATTTCGAGGTAGTTAAGGAGTTTGTCTACCTCGGGGCAAACGTAAATTCCACAAATGACACCACAGTGGAGATCCGGCATAGAATCACCCTTGGCAACCGTTGCTACTTCGGCTTGTCCAAACAACTGGGGTCAAAACTCCTCACTCGAAAGACCAAAGTCATGCTTTACAAAGCGCTCATTCTGCCAGTCTTGCTGTACGGAGCCGAAAGCTGGACGATAAGCAGGACAGCGGAGCTGATTTTGGGTTCTTTCGAAAGAAAAATTCTGCGCCGGATATTTGGTCCTGTCTGTGAGGAAGGTGAATGGAGAAGAAGACACAAGAACTCTACGAGCTGTACCAAGATGTGGATATAGTCCGGAAGGCAAGGATCCGTCGACTACACTGGCTCGGCTACATCGAGCGCATGGACATCAAAGCTCCAGCTAAGAGGGTCTTCGACTCCGAGCCTCCTGGTTCGAGAAGAAGAGGAAGACCGAACCTCCGGTATAAAGACCAAGTAATCGCGGATGTAAGACATCTTGGTCTTGACAACTGGAAGCAGCGTGCCCGGGACCGTCAAGGCAGCTATAGCTCAGGCTCAGATCCTCCATGGATCGCTGGCCTGATAAGTAAATAAGTAAGTATGGAGACCAGTGTATGTCGAAAACACGAGTGTTGGATTGGGCAAAGCGGTTCAAGAAGAGCAGTTAAGACGATATATGTACATACGTGATGATACGGCTCATCGACAGTTCTATGTTGGCGTCCTGAAAAAGTTACGAGCACGTGTTTTCCGTGTGCGACCCGGAATCGCCAAAAAGGGCTGGATCTTGCCCCACGGTAATGTGCCGGCCTATTCCTCGTTGATTGTGCAAGAGTTTTTCGCGAAAAAAAATTATTCCAACGTCATTGCATTCACCTTATAGCCCCGATATTGTCCACTGCGATCTTTTTTATTCCCCAAGGAAACCCATCATGGTCAAAGAGGCTGTAACCATGGTTCTGAACAAGTTAACTTTGGTGTCTTATCAAGGGTGCTTCGAATCAGAGTAATATCAACGTTGGAATCGTTGTGTAAAGTTGGAGGGCGACTATTGTTAAGGTCGATAGCAAAATTTTGAAAAAAACCTAATTTGGTTGTTTTTTGTTGACAGATTTCCGGGACTTAGTTGTCACCTTACACGTACAGTGGTAGTCGTATAATTAACACAATCTGCCATCTTCTTCTTTGGTGACGTTACAGCCCATGAAGGGCCAGAGCTAAGCTTCTCATCAATTACCCACGTTGTGTGTAATTTATTTTTCACACAGGTGAAAGCGACCTACAGTCTAATGCCACGAAGAGCGTGAGTCGAAAAGCTTTTTTCAAGGCAAGTTATACAACGGGGGGTTTTGCCAGTACGCCGCCGAGGAGGAACGCCGCGAATTAAACATTCGACGGCGTGCGATAGTGTTATCGGGGTATCAACTCGCTCATCGTATGTCAGAGTCCAACACACTAACTACTGCGCAACGGCGCCCTCTCATAAAAAGAATTTGCTATCAGCTACAGCAAGCAGCAGTTGCCCCTTGTCGCCTCTTGAGTATGGAACGTAATTTGTACACTTCACAAGATTTAAAAGCCAAGTTTAAAATAAATCCCATAAATCCGGCATGGGAAAAGGTAAAAGCTGGTCCGAAGAAAAGAGGAAGCCTATAATGAAGCTTAAACGGATGGGCTGACCGTTCCAGACATTTCGAAATCACGATGCTTGTAGGTACAATGCTTTTAAGCATGTTAAAACATATAGAACAACCAAAAGTTGCACAAGAGCTGAAAGACCTTGTAGAGCTTCTATCAGAAAAGGCCATTATAGTAAGAGCTAAGAGAGAGAATATCGCTTGCTAAGGAACATATTGAGAAACCACTTATTTCTTAGAAAAACTTGCTTTAGAGCGACGAATCGAAGCTTTACCATTGGGGCTCATATGGTGAACAATATGGTTGGCGTCCTGTTAATCAACAGCACAGCCCCATGTATACCCACAAAGCCGTGAAGCACAGCGGAGGAAATGTAATGGTTTGGAAAGCATTTTCATCGCCCACAATTCTAAAAATATCTACAAACATGGATCGCCTTTAAAAATATTTTAGTGAATCATTTACGCATTATTCATGATACAAGACAACAATTCGAAGCAAACCTCGCAACTGCAGAAGCAATGCTTAGAGGACAATAATGATTATCTATTGCAATACTAGCGCGAAGCTTTGCTCTCAATCCCTAAACCCCACAAATGACATCATAGTGGAGATCCGACGCAGAATCACCCTCAGCAACCGCTGCTACTTCGGCATGTCAAAATTCCTGTCCCGAAGAATTAAGGTTATGCTCTACAAGACTCTTATATGTACTGCCAGTCCTGCTATAAGGAACCGAAAGCTGGGCGCTAGGTAGGAAAGCAGAACTGATCCTTGGCTCCTTTTTTTTTTGATAGATCGCACAGGTTCAAGAGTCATACTCTTATTATGTTTGTCACACAACATGGACGGAGTGAAAATGGTTTGGGTCATACATGTTCGTTCACTACTCTTCATGGGTGGTTGTCCTAGATAGGATTCGAGAGAAATTCGACTGAATTTGCACGTTGGCTGTAGCTCCCAGCAAATGTTCCATGCCATTATGGTGTTATATTAGAACTGCACAGAGAGAGTATGAATTTGAACAATTTTTCCGTACAGGAATTGCATTTCTGGGCTGTGGACATTACTTTGAACTTCAGACCTTCCGCTCGACAGTCGGTGATGTTTACCAATTCACCACGGCCACCCCACCTTCGAAAGAAGAATTCTGCAACGGATATTCGGTTCTGTCTGCGAGGAAGACGAATGGAGGAGAAGACATAACCGCGATCTCTATCAGCTGTACATGTAAGATGTGGATATAGTCCGGAAGGCCAAAATCCGTCGACTACAATGGCTCGACCACGCATGGACAACAACGCTCCAGCTGGAAGGGTCTCCGAGACCGAGCCTCTTGGTTTGAGAAGAAGGGGAAACCGAACCTCCGGTATAAAGACCAAGTGATCGCGGACGTAAGAAAACTTGGTCTTTCCGGCTGGAAGCAGAGTGCCTGGGACCGCCAAGGATGGGAAGCTGTATTAACTCAGGCCCAGATCCTCCATTTTTTTAGCTTACATTGAAAGTAAATGAAGACTGACTACAGAAATGATCCTGTGAAGTATAGTATTGAGGGCGCCGTGGCGCAGTGGTTAGTGTGTTGGACTCTGGTGCATGATGAGGGAGTTCGAATCCCGATGACACCAACGCCATCGAATATTTATTTCGCGTTGTCCCTCCTCGGCGGGGTACTGGCAAAACCCCCCGTAGTATAACTTGCCTGGAAAAAGACTCTCGACTCACGCCGTTCGGAATCGGCATTAAACTGTAGGTCCTTTTCACCTGTGTGAAAATTAAATCACACACAACATGGGTGATTGAGAGAAGCTTGGCTCTGGTCCTTCATAGGCTGTAACGCCACCAAAGAAGAAGATCCTCCATTGGTTGCTGGCCTGAAAAGCAAGTAAGTAATGCTCTTCAATATAAGGCTAAACAATTCATCAATAAAACCGTCATATTCCGATTTTATTTTGTGCTAAATATATGACCACCACTGTACCTAGGCATGTATTCCGCTATTGGTGGGCGGCGCACATATTGACGGGAACCAGAGCGATTCTCCTTTCATCCGTCGACAGTCTTGCGACTTTTTGACAAAAGTTTCTTTTCTGTCCCGGGGATTCTGGCTTTTTCCCCGTAACTGTTGACTTTTGTGTTCAATTTCTTCGTATTTGTTGCCTTCAATATGGCGACGGACGAGACCCTATTGATCCCGAGTGCAGCGCTGATCGCGCTTTATACTGTTAGAGAATATTAGTAATATTTGGATAATTGCTAAGGGGATTCGATAGTCTAACTAAAGACTTAAAATTGTTTCGATTTGAATGCAAAAAAACGATATAAATCGCTTCAAACTAACGTGAAGTGCGACTATTGACCTCCAGAGAACACAGAGTGAATGATATGAAGTGACGTTTGGTAAGAAACCGTTATGGAAGACATATTGTTCCGTTTTCTTTCTAATCAAGTGACTAGTCGAACTCAACCCTACCTGTTACATGGACTTCGGGACAGCTTCCTTCTGTTTTTTTTTATAGTTATACGCGCACTCAAGCCTTAGGCTGCGCGCACAGTGACGCGAGATGCGATGCGATGCGAGAAGCGATTCGGGAAGCGATGCGAGATGCGATATGGTGCGCACAGTGAAAGCTGCTCTGTACTCTTCTGTTGCGATGTATTAATCATCAGGCGAAGAATTTTTAAATTAAAGTTTATATTTATCGGGTTTTCCAATATGGACTTGACAACTTTTTTTTAAATAAAATGCAAACCGTTTGAGACATTTCAAGAACTTTACTATCGGCTTGAAGTTCAATCAAAACGTTTATGAATGGAACTCGACTCCGCTCATATGGCACCGCGGGCACGTTTGCAGCGGTCGATTTGTTGGACCCAATTTTCGATGACTGGGCCACACATTGGCTCTGAACTCTTCCAACGTCGTCGGCTTGTTGGCATAAACCAATGACTTAACGCAGCCCCAAAGAAAATAGTCTAGAGGCGTTAAATCGCACGAACGCGGTCATTCGACTGGCCTATTTCTTGAGATAACACGCTCATCAAACTAACTCTTCAATAAATCGATTGTAACGTGTGCTGTGTGGCACCATCCTGTTGAAACCACATGTCGTCCAAGTCCATATATTCCAATTCGGACCAAAAATAATAGGCAATTATGGCGCGATAACGCTGGCTATTCACAGTAAGTGACGATCCTTATCGTCGACGAAAAAATATGGCCCAATAACGCCGCCGGCATGCAAACCGCACCAAACAGTTTTTTTTTTTTGGTGGACGAAGTAGTGATTCATGAAGCACATATGGATTTTCACCCGACCAATAACGCATATTTTGCTTATTGACGAATCCATAGAGCCAAAAATGAGCTTCGTCACTGAAGATGATTTTGCGATGAAATTCATCATCTTGGCGCATCTTCTCCAGAGTCCAATCGGAGAACGCACGTCGCTTCAAATGGTTTATCGGCTTGATCCTGTATGGGTGAAAACCAAGATCCTTACGCAAAATACGCGTTAATTCTTAAGAACGCTGTGCAATTGATTGATTTGGATCGTTTGCTACGGACGCCCGAACGCCAGCGATATTTTCGACCAACCTGTTGTCTCGCTGACACGGCAATATCACACAACGAATGTGTAGACTCTAATTTTTGCATTAGACTTGTTATTGTCTGTCTAGTAGGGTGAGAATTACGACCGAAAATTGGAGTTAACGCTCTTAAAGTTGCGGTCACCGACTCCGAACTTCGGTAGAAAATTTTTATAATTTGGAGACTTTGCTCATTCATGCTTTTACTACGATGAAAATGTTGACTTTGCTGAATAAACTAGCAATGACAGTTCGATGATTAGTTAAAGGGTGCGTTCACAAATTGATTTCAAAGCTATCAATTTCCTATCGGGAAACCCTTTATATATCCACAGTTAAGGAACGATACTACTCGCACAGAATCGCTTGAAAAAGTGATCAGAAGAGTTTGTGTGCGAGAAGCTTGCGAGAGGTTTGCGATAAGCTTGCGAGAATCGCATCGAAAATCGCTTCACTGTGCGCTCGTACATAAGAATACATGTGAACAGTTTTTTCGCAAGCAACCGCTTCTCGCATCGCATCGCATTCTCGCATCACTGTGCGCGTAGCCTAAGATATAACGTCAGCGAGACGTTGTGCGAGGAAAAGGTAACGGGGAGAGGAGGAGGAGGTGGTCTTAAATATCTGCATGTCGAATTGAGGGGGGAATTGAAGAAAAAATCTCTATATTTGACAGCACGGCCGAAAACGGTCTTCAAAGTGTAATCGTGACCCTTCGGGGAGAGACGTGTATCGCGGGAGAAGTTGTGAAGGGGCGGAGTGCAACTGGCTTTTTCATCAGAGCACTTATGATGAAAGTAACGATAAAACAAAGAAACGCAGGAGACATTCCCGCGATGCCCCAGCGAGTGTAATGAATTTGTGATGCTGGAATCTTCTGAGTCTTATCGCGCGATTTTGTATTCTGTCTTAGATGTGCCAGACCAGACATGAGCGTTGAACTTCAACTTAGGACGAATGAACGCCTCATAAATTGTAGCCAGATCGGTGGTTGCGAAGAATTTCTTGCATCTGTATAAGAAACCTGGTAATTTCACGGCATTCTTGGCCACACTGAATATATGGTCACTCCAGTTAAGATTGTGAACAATACACATACCCAGGATGGAAAGCTTGCAAGTGCCATTCATGGATAATGGCATTGGGCCAGTGTTACGTCTTAAGGTCAGAAGCCAGCATTGTGTTTTGGATGCATTCAAATTCCACTCTATTGTTTTACCCCATGCAACGATGCTTTCGATATCGGAATTTAATGAGCTTAACATACGCTGCCGCTCACTGTCTACGCCCGAAGTGCAGGGTTGTGAAGAAGTGAACGAATATGAGAAGCTGAGAGTACTGTCGTCATCGAAGGAGTGAATTGGATTAGAAGTAACAGACAAGAGATCATTTATAAGAATGAGAAAGAGTGTCGGAGACAGAACGGAGCCCTGGGGAACACCAGCATTTATAAAGTGAGTATCAGACTTGAATCCGTCCAAGACAACTTTTTTTTTTTGTTTTTTAAAGACTCGCGCAGGTTCAAGAGTTTTTTTTTTTATATTCTCTTATGATGTGTTTTAGACACACAACCTGAACAGAGTGCAGTGGTTTGGGTCGTTGATGTTCGTTCACTACAGGGGTGGTTGTAGGACGAGAGCCGACCAAATTCCGAGTTGGTTATAGTTCGTAGTAATTCGTTCGAGCACTTTAGTATTGCATACTCAACTTGAATTGAACGATTCGAAAGGTAGTTTCTAATCCATTGGATTAGAGACTTATCAATCCCGAAAGCACACATTTTCGACGAAAGGGCTTCATGCCCAACCCCTGTCAAATGCCCTCGAAATATCCAGGGTAACTATTTTGTTCTCACCCGCCTGGTGGAGCGTACGATTCCACTTCTCGGTGAAACATGCCATCAAATCAGCATTGGATCTATTGCTGCGGAAACCATACTGCCGGTCATTGAGAAGTTTCTGCGATTCGAGATATTTCATTAGCGTTTGCATGAAAGAAGGGACGTTAGTGCAAATGTTTTTCACCTACTCGGATAGAGCCCAGAAGAGTAGGAAAGGTGAAAAAGTTTACGCAATGGTTTTGCCAGCGTAGAAGAACACCTCTTCAGAACTACAGATTATGGCAATTCTATCTGGACCAGCGGATTTGTGTATGTCAAGTTCTTTAAAAACCCTTGCAAGAGTTAGGAAGTAAATTTGTCTCATGATGGAATAACCGTACTCCAGAACAGGGGGTGGCTATATAACGCCATGTTTACTTTTGACATCCCTGCTAAGCTCGTCAGACTATGCAGGATGACTCTGTAAAATGCTCGCTGCTCCATCCGAATCGGTGCAGAACTGCCCGATAGCTTCGAAGTCAAAAAAGGATTTAGACAGGATTTTAACATCCTATTAGAAATGATTGTGCCAAAATCACAGGCCAATACAAGAGGCACAATCTATTTCAAATCCTCGCAACTCCTTGCACACGCCGACGACATTGACATAATAGGTAGATCGCAGCGAGATGTCAATGAGGCGTTTGCGAGTATTGAGATGGAGGCGGCAAAATTGGTTTGGCAGTTAATGAAGGCAAGACTAAATATCTGCTGTTTACCACCGACGTCTTGGACAGAACGTGCTTATTGGCAGATATAAGTTTAAGGTAGTTAAGGACTTCATATAATTCGGCTCCGCAGTGACTTGGAACAACGACCCCAGCTTCGAAATCAAGCGCAGAATTACTCTTGCCAACCGCTGCTTCTTTGGGCTCAAGAGGCAACTGAGAAGTAGAGCCCTCTCTCGTACGACCAAGTTGACCTTATATAAGACCTTGACTATCCCGGTCATGTTATACGGCGCAGAAACATGGACTTTATCTAAAGCGAATGAGGAAATCCTTGGTCGTTTCGAGAGAAAGATTCTGCGTGCGATTTTCGGTCCCATAAACACAGAGGCGGGTTGGAGGAGAAGATTCAATCATGAACTGTACGGGTTGTACAGCGACAAGAGTCTAGGTAGAGCGAATGGACACCACAGCTCCAGCCCGTAGAGACTTGGAATCCAACCCCGAGGGACGAAGAAATAGAGGACGGAAAATTCTGCGTACAATCTTCGGTCCCGTTTGTGTTGGCCGAGAGTGCAGGAGAAGATTCAACAGCGGCATCGGCCTAGTACAACGTCTACGGATCCAACGCCTAAGATGGCTAGGCCATGTAGAGCGAATGGGCAGCACAGCTTTGGCTCGAAGTGTCTTAGACCTCCAAACCGTAAGGACGATGCGCACAGGTGGAAAGGGACCTCAACCAACTGGCCGTGCGGCATTGGAAAAGATTAGCGAATGATCGTGCTAGGTGGAAAGGCATGTTTTTGTTTTTTTTTTTTTTTTAGAGACTCGCGCAGGTTCAATAGTTTTTTTTTTTTTTTTATATTCTCTTATGATGTGTTGGCACACACAACCTGAACGGAGTACAGTGGTTGGGGTCGTTGATGTTCGTTCACTACTCTCAGGGGTGGTTGTCCTAGACCTAGATAGGACGAGAGCCGACCACATTCCGCGTTGGTTATAGTCCGTAGTAATTCGTTCAAGCACTTTTAGTATTGCATACGCAGAGGATGAATTTCGTTTGACCATATACTGTGAGTGTTATGCCTGCAGCAGTACGTCTGGTCACTTTCCATTCTCAACAGCGTTGCATACCTTTTGGCCGCATAAAAACTACTTTTTCTTGGCTATGAAGCGAATTTGAACCATAAACCTTCCGCTCGGCGGTCGATGATGTTAACCACTGCACCACGGCCACCCCATGTTGGTTGAGGTCCAGGTTCAGCCCGAACTGTAGCGCCCGTTAAGTGAGTAAGTGGAACAGGGGGTGACAGAGGTGATTTTGAAAGCTGCGAGTTTGCTGCGAAATGGGTAAAAAACAGATTGGCTTCGTCCGAGGGTTTGACAGCTATAATGTCAGTGTGAATGAGCGTGGCTATAGACAACAAGACGGAGTTCTTAATATTTTCGACAAAAGACCAAAAACTTCTGCTACCTTTGGGGCATTATAGGATATTAAGTCTCAGTTTTTGGTCGTGTAAAAATGCTGCTCGTCGAATGTGGGAAATGCAGTCACTTCGGGCCTGCATACATATGTAGATCATTTTCGGCTTTCCCCAGTGGTGTTTGCCTTATAATTCCGAAAGCATATCTCTCTCAACCTGGCAACCTCCTTGCAGCTCAAGTCAAACCACGCAATATCTTAGTAAATTGATTTGACCTCAACTATAGTGCCAAAATCGTGGGAGATTCAGTATGTACATACATATATACAAGGGATCCGATGACACTGTTAATGCCTTTCAACCAGTCGTTTCTGAAAGAACATAGAATCACGTCTCCATAGCTACATAAGTTGCCAGTGGAATTACATATGTGTGTACGTGGTACTGCTTACTGTATGTGAATTCCGGGGCACCCTCTGCCTTACATTCCACGAAATCTAGAGCACCACTCACTATTCCCTCACCAATGAGGGCAACCAATTATAAAAGCAGATAAGTAGGCGAATCCATTGTATTTCTAAGATTAGATGTGCAGAAAGGCAACCATCAGCAGCTAATTTGAATAATGCAAAACAAAAGTCACTTGGTTGTCGAAACTAAAATTCGGATGCTTAACTGCGGTCATATGTGACTCAAAACAAATAACAAAAAAAAATTAAAAACTTCACTTTTCTAGGAATAAATAAACAAACTTTCTAATAATCGACCGGCGTCTTACCCAGATCTCTTCGGACTTTCAATTTATTCTTTCTCCATGCCTTTAACGACTTCCGAACAATCTCCCACAAGCAAAACATCACAAATGTGTCAACCAGACGCAATCTGTCTACTGTGATTAGTTTAATCGAATCTCATTCCCAATGTCCTACTTTTGCCAGATCCATATGTATAAAGGGCGCGACGTTTCCTTATCTCGTCTATGACTAGAGAATGAGTTTGAATGGGATCAATGCTAAGATGCGTCAACTATGTACATCCGTATGTACACACAACATCAACCAAATCAAGAATATCACCGATGACACAAAGAAGACGGATAATAGACCAGATGCTGGACACGTGCAGACATCTGCTACCTACATAACGTACACTCGCAAACAGGTACACCAAATAGTCCTGCCAACAGTCAAATGAAACTCACAGACACAGCCACCATCGAGCGACGACGATAAACTGAAGAACCAATTTCTACTTACACATATGCATCGTATTGCAATATCCATTGTGCATGCTGCAAGCACATACATACATACGTAAACGTTTCCAATGCAGCTGAAGGTGATGAAGATTTTTCGGAACCTTTTTGGCATACAGACACAGATGCACTGACACAATCAACCCTTGGGATCTAGTCGCATTTGCACACCAAATCGACTTGACACTTGAACACAAAAAACAACAAAACACGAGCACAAAACCGGAATTCCACTGGCAAATCTCTACGAATTACTATTCTCTACGTATGTGCATATGTATGTACATAGGAAGGAAACTTTAAACGACTATGGAATCTGCGGGAATAATCACGAATTTCACGGTAATTTTACTTTCATTGGGAAATTCCAGGCGCGCCAGATAGTAGCAGCCTCCCTTTGTCACTCATCGTCGCGCTAGTAATGTGTCAATGCGGAACAAAGAATATCACGCACACCTCGTAGCGTACCAGGGAAAAGGAAGAAAATACAGTTTTAATCTGCAAATCAGTCAGGTAGGCGTCATGTTACCGTCCTCTAAAGATTGCTGCACATCATCGATTGTAAAAGGAGAAGTGAAAGAAAGAAAAATATTAAAAAAAACAAAACGCCACTCGCGCACGACAACTACACTCGTTCACGGCCCAACAGCGAATGACCAAACCACACAGCTGTATGCAACGAAATCGAAAGCTGACATTTCGATTCGATTTCGAAAAACTAGTCGATTTGCCAACAACCGAAACGATGACGCCATAGATAAATTAACGAGATGGAAAACTTTCGTACGTCTGCCCTGTGATCCCCGCAAGGGTTGGTTGTTGTATTTGTAATTAAAGCGGCCTCTAGACGCCTAATAATATTGTGCATTATTTGATATTGCACAATATTATTGTTCGTCTGTAGATAATATTGCAAGATTGTGCCATATATTGCGGAAAATCAAAACGCTTTTGACTTTTATTACAAATATGAGCGGTCAACTAAATTATTGGGAAAAATATTGAACCGTCTGGGGCAGCAAGCCAATAAAATTGTGCAATATTTTGCACAATAATATTGAGCGTCTAGAGGCCGCTTTAAAAACGACGCTTTTGACTTAGAGTCAAGACGTCGGAACAAGGCAGAATGACATAGTCAAGACGCCGTCAAATCGAAACGAGTTTGTAGGGGCTAGTTGTCAAAATGCCTGTCAAAGCCATCGAGATTGCCATCTCGTTAATTTATCTATGGATGACGCTCTCTTTCGTTTTCTGATCGTGGAGTTGCCGTTGTCGTGATGTGGATCTTCCTACGGTTGAATTTAAAATTATTCTATTTCCTCGTATATAGGTATGTAAATACCAGTCCAGATCCGCGGACGTTAATTTGTGACACATTCACTCTTAGAAGTAATTTCTTTCTGTGATATGACATCACCTGGTTTCCATATAAAAGAACTTGTGCAGCTCATAATGAAATGGATACGAAGCAGACTAATTAGCATTCAAACTGGGTGGGTGAGTTGTTTGCTTTGCTGACGAAGCATCAGTCCACTTTGCGGACTTGTTGACGGCGTAAACCGCTTTGGCGTGGTGGGAATAATGATCATTTTTTCGCTGGATTTTTGGACAAGAATTTCTGTTTGTCAGACAAGCCACCTGCCATAGTTAAAATGGACGAAAGAAATTCGGTCTACAGGTAATTGCAACTAAATTTTTAGTCATGCATACATTGGGGAGCATGGGCTCGGACATAGAGGGACATAAGTTGTTGTTTCAATGCCCTGTTCAAGTTGGCACACAGCCTCCTGGCGGCGCCCTCTGGATAGCCACTACAACAACCGTTTAAAGGTGAACAAATGTATGCAGCTATCGCCCTAGGCAAGAGGGCGCCACAATACTCCGGCCAGACTGGAGACGAAAAATTAACAGGACTCTATACACTTCTGGAGCTGTTCATAAACTGGAAAGAATCCTCACGCAGTACAAGGCGGATATTACTGCGATCTAGGAAATACACTGGATAGGAAACGGTATGGAAAAATTATTGCGACATCTATTACATCAAAGTGGTTAGGGACGAAGGTCATCGATTTTAAGCCTATAAGTGATCGCCTGGCTGTGATATGCATCAAAGGCAGATTTTACAACATCACCCTCATATGCACACATGCCCCCACCGAAGAGACTGAAATACCCATCAAATAGGACTTCTATGATCTATTGGACGACGCCTACGGAGCTTGTGCGGAGTACGACATCAAAATCGTACTCGGGGACTTCAATGCCAAAATCGGTAAGGAGAACACCTTTGGCGGAGTGATCGGAAAGCACATCCTCCACTATACAACAAAGGATAATGCCTTCCGACTCACTGACTTTGCGACAGCTCGTAATGCGGTGACAAGTAGCACAAGATTTCCCCGCAAGCGAATCCACACAGTAACCTGGCAATCTTCTGTTGGTCGGACCGCCAAGGAAATCGACCAAGTGCTCATTAACGCAAGACACTCGTCAAACATCCTTGATGTGTGAGCATTCAGGGGGGCAAACATCGTTTCCGACCATTTCGTGCAACAGGCCACCATGAGGAGGTTCGATATTGGACGACTGGACGAGTCCACAGGGAGCTACTGAGCGAAAGGCTCTCCGGTACGCCTACGTCGCGTACAAATGTCAACAATATGTGGCTGCATTGCCGCTAAGCCTTTCAGGAAGTAGGCGAGACCACCTTAGGCTACCTACCACCCCCGACAAGAAACCGTACCAAAAGACGCTGCACAGAAAAACCAGGACAGCGCGGGATGAGTACCAAGCCAGAAGAGGGCGGGAGAAAAAACTGCTTCGACAAATGAAAAGAATCGTCGCGGCCTTCCAGCTTAATGATATCGAGGAGTCTAGGGACAAACATAAAATACCGTTCTTTTCTAAGAAAGCTTAAAGCCTTGAAGGAGGCTTCAAGAAAGACACCCAAGCTCTTCGAAATTGGTAATCTTGTCACCGACCCGCAGCCGCATTTCCAGCGGCTGATTATCGAGCATGACCAAGAGAGAATGGTAGGGACTGAGGAAATCCCAACTCCAGCCGCTGAAGTAGTCCTCCCACCCAGCATCCAAAAAGTTCGCTCAGCTATTCAAAAGCTGAAAAACAGCAAGACCACAGGCTCAGATGGCTTGCTATCAGAGCTCTTCGAGGCTGGCGGCGATGTTCTGCTAGGGAGCATGCACCAGATCATCTGTAGAATTTGGGAAGATGAAAGCATGCCCGACGACTGGAATATCAGCTCTATTTGGCGATCTTACCTCTTGCAAGAACTATAGAGGTCCCTGCATAATGTCTCATACAAGATCCCGTCCAGCGCACTGTGTGAACGTCTAAAGCCCTTTTGCACCGCACTAACCGGCAGCTACCAGTGTGGCTTCCGGCCCGGCAAATTGACTATAGACCAAATATTCACACTTCGACAAATCCTGGGACCAGCGAGTTTCAAATCGATATACGCCATCTCTTAATCCATTTTAAAGCCGCATACGAAAGCCTTAATCGCAAATTGTTGTTTGATGCGATGGTCGAGTTCCGAACCCCAGGAAAACTGTGTCGCGCCCAGCTAAAAAATACGCGATGCACCGTGCAGTTCGTTTTTATCACATCTGAACCGTTTGAAACATGCACCGGATTTCGGCAAGGAGATCCGTTGTCGTGAGACTTCTTCAATTTGCTGCTGGAGCAGATAGTGCGACGGGCAGGCGTCAACAGGGAAGGCACTATCTTCTACAAGTGTGTCCAACTGATAGAATACGCGGATGATATTGGCATCATCGCGCAGCCTCAGCGTTATATTGCAGAAGTTTTCACGGCGACTGGAAAACAGCCGGAACGAGTTGGTTTTAAATTCAACAGATAAAGGACATGCTGTCAAGCAAAAGCCGATCCGTCGCTCATCACCTGGGACAAAACATAACGATTGACTGCTATAATTTCGACGTGGTTAAGGAGTTTGTCTACCTCGGGGCGAACGTAAACTCCACAAACCCCTCCACAGTGGGGATCATACATAGAATCACCCTTGGCAACCGCTGCTACTTCGGTTTGTCCAAAGTCTTACTATACGGAACCGAAAGCTGCACGAAAAGCAGGACGGCGGTGTTGATTTTGGGTTTCATCGAAAGAAAAATTCTGCGCCGAATATTTGGTCCTGTCTGTGAGAAAGGTGAATGGTGAAGACATAACCGCGAACTCTACGAGCTGTACAGAGATGTGGATATAGTCCGGAATACAAAGATCCGTCAACTACAATGGCTCGGCCACATCGGGCGAATGAACCCCAATGCTCCAGCTAAGAGGGTCTTCGACTCCGAGCCTCCTGGTCTGAGAAGAAGAGAAAGGCCGAACCTCCGGTATAAAGAACAAGTAATCGCGGATGTTATACGCTTGGTCTTGATAACTGGATGGAATGCAGCTATAGCTCAGGCTCAGATCCTCCATGGATTGCTGGCATGATAAGTAAGTTATTCGTATTTATTGGCCCTTTCGGAACCGAACCGAACATACCTAGATTCCAATAAAAAACACATGTCTCTAGTGAAGTCTACTTGCTTCGTTAATTTTTTAACTTAAAATGCTCCTGGGACTGAAGACGAAACCTATAGGAGAATGCCAATCGGTTAAGTCTTCTTACAGCTGGCTGTTCGGAATCAGTTATAAAGTACATATAAGGTCCCTCCACCCAAGGCCGAAATCTACATTACCTACTCATTTCGCAACCATATGATGATTTCTTTTCCATTTAAAGCGCTATCACAACTCAAAATATTCAATGAAATGGGAGAAAACTTGATTTTGACTTTATCTCCCATGCAACTGCTTTACTCACTATAAGTTTCAAATTCGATAAGGATAAAGATACAAAACTTATTTGTTCTCCATTCTGTGTATCTGTAAATCATTTCCTTATATTTCAGGTTCAGCAACTAAATTATTCCATTCTAAATGCCAATCAAACAGTTGTCGATTTATAAATTTGATCTCGCACTCGTTTTAAGGTCAACTTTAGCAAAGTAGTCAACTGACACGTAAATTCAAATTTAAATTTGAACCGAAACGAATGTTGGCAACAATCGTGTATGCAACAAGTAGTTCCAACCTTTTTCACTGCATATCATGAGGCTAAATGACGACGGCTAAATATATAGCCTACCTCCAGGGGCTAAAAAAACAACATTTACGAAGACCAAGGAACGAAGATGAGGGCATTTACTCTGTATGCTGATTTCAATGAGAGCAGCTAAGGAAAAGATTTTGCCTGGAAAAGAGTAGAATGGAGTAGAACAGAGAACATGAACGGAGAACATAGTGGTTTCGGTCAAGAAGGCAGCAAGTATAATACAAAATGAACACTTTCTTTCGTTGCAGTCTTAAGTTAGTTATTCCTGCATCTCCCTGTGAATGAGAACTTTACCGCTTCACATTTATGAAGAAGGTGAGCTGCCTGGCAGACGATCTTCATTCTTGGTCGAGGGTGTAATTGTTTGCACAAATATTCACTAGTTTATCGCCATATAGCATAGAGAATACATAGGAGTATTGAAAATAGTACACTTGGGTGGATAGAGGCCCTCTGGCTTAATGGGTATGTAGGACAAAGTTTCTGATTGCACTCATCATGGCGAGACGGCAGCAACGATCCCTGCTAATGCTCAGGTCAAGTTGACATACAGCCCCCTCGCGGTGAACTGATGTATGCAGCTACCGCCCTAAGCAAGAGAGGCCAAGTCGACCAGGATGGCGGTTATGCGGAGGGTAACGAGAATATTGCCTCGGATACAAGGACAAATACCCAACGAGGAGACAGAAAGAAAAGGGACCACGATTCGCTCCTGCAGATGCAGATTTGTCGTGGGAAAAAGGCTAAGTACGAAAGTCATCGATTTTAAGCCAATAAGCGATCGCCTAGCTGTGATCCACAGCCACAGCCAAATGCACACGACCGTACACGACGAGGCTGAAGAACCCATCAAAGATGATTTCTACGACCTCTTGGACGACGCCAACGGAGCTTGTCAAGAATTCGACATCATAATTGTATTTGGGGACTTCAACGCCAAAATCGCTAAAGAGAACATCTTTGAAGGAGGAGTCGGAAAGCACAGCATCCACGATACGTAAACAGACAACGGCTTGCGACTTACGTGCTTTGCGGCAACTCGTAATACGGTAATAAGTAGCACAAGATTTCCTCACAAGAAGATCCACACAGCAACCTTGCGGTCTCCAGATGGTCGAACTGCCAACATCAGTCCACCAAGAGGAGGTTCGACATTGGAAGCCCCAGCACTTCAGAGATCGTCAGAGACTACAGAGAGCAACTGAACGGACGATTCGCAAGGACGTCTTTTAAGCGCGGTACAAGATGCTGCATCCTGAATGTTTTCCCTTCTGCCTTTTCCCATTTTCAACCAGGAATTACTGTAGATACAAGTATTTGTGGAAGTGTTTCGTTGCCAGAATTAGCGCCAAGAGTTCCCGTATGGTCTTCTGGCTTGAAGAGCACCTCGCTGAAGTAAGCGACCACCTTTCCTTCGCCATCATGAAAACCTTGGAAAGGACTGCTCCAACACCCAACTTACTAGCGTCTGCGTCCACGATAAAGGCTCTTTCGTATCAAACCCCGTCACCTACTTGGTGAAGCGTATTATTCCACTTTTCGATAAGACATGCCATCAAATCAGCAGTGGATCTGTTGCTACGGAAACCATACTATCGGCCATTCCTGAGTTTCCGCAATTCAAGATATTTCTGTAACTGACGCTTGATCAGCGTTTACCATGACCCTGGAGAGAAGGGACATTAGTGCAGTTGGGAAGAGAAGAAAATTCGCATTTTTGAGGAATGGTCTGGACAAATACTATTTCCCACCTCGGAAAGAGCCCAGAAGAGTAGGAAAGGTGGAAAACGTCGATGGCGTTGGTATTGTCCGGATCCGAACTTGCTCATCGTGCGTCAGAGTCCAACACACTAACCACTGCGCCACGGCGCCCTCACCCGTACGAAATTCAACTGACCCACGAGCCGGAGGTAAACGATCATAGACAACAAAAGGTGCTCGCCGAATAGGCTCTGGAGCAGTGGAAACTGACCCTACATTTCATCGAAAAATCTCCAGCGATGAGGTCCATTTCTGGGTGAATGGGTTAGTCAACAAACAAAATTGTCGAATTTCGGACGATACTAATCCACATGAGTTCCAAAATCGCCCAATACATCACGAAAAAGTCACTGTTTCGTGTGGATTTTGGGCTGGCGGCGTCATCGTTCCGTATTTCTTTGAGAACGATGTTGGGCAGGCCATCAACGTCAACGGCGAGCGCTATAGGTCGATGATTATTAACTTCTTTTGGCCTGAATCGGATGATATGGACACAAACGACATGTGGTATAACAGGACGGCGGCGCTACGTGCCATACAGCTCACTCCACATTGAAAATTCTGCACGAGCGATGCGAGGGCATGGTCATCTCACGTGGAGGTGATGTGAACTGGCCACCGAGATCAACCGATTTGACCCCGTTAGACTCTTTCTTATGGGATTTTCTGAAGTCGCAGGTCCATGCGAAGAAGCCGCAATCCACAGCGGCCCTCAAAGCCACCATAACCCATGCCATCGGTTAAATTCAGCCTGATTTATGCGCCAGATTCATGAAAAATTTGACATTACAGATGCACGCCACCCAGAGAAACCACGGCGAACATTTGGACGACGTTATATTCCATACATAATGGCATCGATAGACCTTTCAAACGAATAAAAAGGTTCGATGATATCTCATACACACTTTGCTTTATTTAAATTTAAAGATAGGAAACACTTAATGAAAGACCTTGTAGATCAAACGTTTTTAGCCAGAAACGTGCCTCAGCTATTCAAAGGACTTGGCCCCTGTGACTTTTTTTCTCTTCCCAAAATTCAAAAAACGAAGTTTTGTCGCGAATGAAGAGATAAAGATCGTGTCGCTGGAAGTGCTCAAGGCCATACCAAGAAGCATATATTCGATGTGCTCCGGGCGATGCGCAAGCGTGTTATATGTATATCTAAGGGGGTCTCTTGGAGGGGCCAACATAGACTTTGATGAATAAATAAATATTTTTCGACAAAAGCTTAGTTTTTTTGACCAGACCTCGTATAACTCACAATTTTGTAATTAGCAGCTTAATTGTGAAATAACGTCAGAGTCTCTGTTGAATTTTGCTGTCGAGAGATAGCCCATTCAAAACATGGGAACTCTTGAACTGAAACGAAAGAAAGATCCTAAATTCAGACCCATTTACCCATCACCGCTTTGTACAAAAAATGATGAAGGCAAGTCACAACAGAACTACAAACCGAATTTCTTCACAATTATGGATCGTAAGCAATCCCATCTAGAGCAAGCTCTAAGACAGGGATGGCGAACCTTTTTAAGACGTGGGTCAACTTTTGTTAATATTTTTTCATTACTAGCTCGTGGGTCACTAACGCTCATTTGCACCAAAGTGCTCAGAATGCTCAGTTAGCATTTTTTGTCTAAATCCTTTTTTTAACATCAAAACTATCGGTAAGGTGTTCACCGATTCGGATGGAGCAGCGGGCATTCTCCAAAGTCGTCCTACATATTCTGACGAGTTTAGCAGAGATTTCAAAGGTAGACATAGCGTTGTATGGATCGTCTCTAATTACGCTGTCGTACGTGGCTTTGAAATCGACAAATAGGTGGTGGGTGTCGACTTGAAATGCATGGGTTTTTTTCAGTATCTGCCGTAGTGTGAAGGTTTGGATTGTGGACTTCCCTGGCCTGAATCCGCACTGATAAGGACCTACCATCTTATTTATTAAAGGCTTCAGGCGTTTACACAAAACGGCAGAGCAGATTTTGTAGGCGATGCTAAGAAGACTTATTCCTCTGTAGTTGGCGCAGTCAGAGGGGTCTCCTTTCTTGTGAATCAGGCGTACCATGCTGAGACTTCATTCCTCGGGCATGCTTTCCTCTGACCATATTTTACAGATAAGCTGGTGCATGCTCCTAACCAAGTCATCCCCAGCTGCCTTGAAGAGCCCTGCAGACAGTCCGTCTGCACTAGCAGCTTTATTCGATTTGAGTTTCGATATGGCGATCTTAACCTCGTCGAGGTCAGGGGGACGGAGTTCCCTGCGGTCGTCGTAGTTGAAAAATTGATCATTCTGCCTGACAGCGGCATATTAGCTAACATCGCCATTATACCGTCTGCAGAAGTGGTTTTTCCATATTCTCAGCATCGACTGCGATTCTACTAGAAGGTGTCCGTTCTCATCCCTGCAGGCTTTTGTAATGGCTTTGTAACCTTGGCATGTTTGCTTTATCTGTTGATAAAACTTTTGAATATCACGCCTGCAGTAACACCTCTCCAAATCCTCAATCGCGGTCTTCTCACGCTCTTTCTTGTTTCTTCTGAGAAGCTTATGCTCCTCCCTTTTTTTCAACTCGTAGAGCTCACGTGCTGCTCTTGTTCTTCTATGGAGCGAGGCTTTATATGCATCCTGCTTCGCTGTGTGAATCCTCCTGCACTCGTCATCGAACCAGGTTTTTCTTCGTGGTGGAGCCTTGAAGGCTCAAAACTTCAGATGGAGTGCTTTTCGGGGCTTGTTTGCAAAGGGTCCACTGTTATTCTGTTGACAGCGTGAAGGGTTAAGGTGTATTGGGAGACGCGATCGGTAAAAGCACGAGCGGTTTGTGGTGATAGCGACTTTCCGACGTCATAACTTTGTATTCTTATTCTACTACGCTGCGTAGGTGCATCTTGGCTACTACAAGATAGTGGTCCAAGTCGATGTTAGCTCCTCGGAAAGTTCGAACATCAAGAATAGGAGAAAATGGAGGAGTGTCTGACGTGGATCGCAATGTGATCAATCTGGTTAGTAATTGATTGATCTGGCGACCGCCAGGTGCCTTTGTATATATCGAAGTGCGGTAAGCGTGTACTGGCTAGAAGGAGATTTCGCCTCGTAGCAGGATTAATCAGCTTGTGTCCGTTGTATGATTTAACAAACTATTCAGCTTGATATGGCCTGGAACTTGTATCTAAGAACGGTTGGTTCTAAAAATCTTTAGTTTCGCTGGTACGTTACCGATTCTACTGGTTTTTACTCTAGCATAACTATCGAGAATAACAGACACGAATATAAATTATCCACCCAAATTAGAAAATCTAAATGGTTGCTTAGCAATCGTGGGTCAGTTAAAAATTTGCGTGGGTCGGTGTCTGACCCACGGGTCATAGGTTCGCCATCCCTGCTCTAAGATTTCGATTTTCTTGCTAAACACGTCCACTTGAATAGGTTAGCAAGAGAAAGTCAATAGAGCGTTTGTAGTCAATGCTAATCGCTTTTGGGATTGGAGGATGAGGGGAAAACGAGTTTCAAAAAGAACTTCCGCCCCAATACTCGTCACCATCATGACTCGTGAATACCTAATCCTTCGGGCTTCAATTGATTTTTAATTCATACTCCATTAGATTGTTTTGGGGTTTTTTTTCGGGAGTGATTGTGACGCTCTTAATACTACCCAAGGCCAAGACTGATGACTTTTGCCTTGGCAGGTCACCATCTCCTGGATATCTCGACTACTAATGATGATGATGATGATCTCCTTGCACAAAGTGTTTGTTTACATCCATCTTTCTTATGTACACGATTATAACCAACTTGGGATGACAGGCATATCGCGTGATGGTTAAGTCTGCAACCAACAGTTAAAAATAGATTTTCAGCATTAAATGACGCAATAGTACGAGGGAACATGTAGATAACACAAAGAGGAATTCGAAGTCTTGTAAACCAACCGACTACTTATCGTACACTATATTCGTACTGGGCGTCGAGATACCTGATTAATTGCGGAATTATCTCGAAACTTGATTTTCAGTCTGTTACACGAAAAGAAAAATGTACAAATTGGTCACAGGGTTATCTCTCGTGTTATATGTTAAGATACAACTTCAATTGCATCCAAAAACGAAACCTGTTGGATCGAAAAAGATATACAAAAAAGGAGCCAATCGGTAAGGTCAAGCGTTCAAAGCGATTTATCAATAATTTGTATAAATTCATTCATTCAATCGAGCAATAATAAAAGCTTACCCTCCATTACGTAAACAATGCTGCCAACATCTCCCTCCTTGATAATAAGGCTCTTCGCTCCATACTTCACCGGGTACATGCAGTCCACGATCTCTCGAATCTGCGTTAGATCCAGATTTTTCATAAAATCATTATCGAGAATAGCCGATTTGATAAGCTCACGAGATCTGTAAATAAAAGATAAAAGATTGATTACCAGAAAACGACATCAATCTTAGTTAAGCCACTCAATATAGGGAAATCTTACACAACTGATTTGGGTATTTTGATGAGTTCACTTTCCGTGCCGGTCATTTGTGATAATGGCTCGGCACTGTAGCCTTGGCGTTTCAAACGCGGTTCGGTTACATACAACACCCGCGTAGACTCCACACCCGGCGACCAGATGGAATCTGCATTCATATTGCGTTCGAGAAACGCCTGTGTCAACGGCCGTACCACCTGTCGGAACTTGTCGATCTCATTCTTCAGATCGACAATTAAACTCTCCTTCTCCAGGCAATCCTTCTCAGCAAGCGATAGTTCATTACTTAAACGGATTATCCGTTCGTCGCGTTCTTTGATGATCTTATCCCGTATACCAATCTCGAAGCGTAAGCTTTCGATTAATTTCGTTGCACTTAATACCTGACTGCGTGATGCGAACAAGTTGATGTCCGGCAAACTTCGGCATTTGCCTTTGCCTCTGGCATCTGGCTGTCGTGTCCTGTCCTTTTGGGCCGTGTTATTTAGACTCATTTTATTCATTTTAACAAAAGTCGAGACAGTTTGACAGTTTCACTGCACTGTTACCAATCAAGTGAATTAAGAAAATGTCCGAAAATGAACACTTAACAGACGTTTACACCGAGACCACTGACGACTGACCGTCTCTGTCAAAGGAAAAGTACCCAAAAGGCCCACTGACGTATGTACGTGAGCTTTTCGCGTTCGTGGTATTTCAATATAATTGCCGCTTTCGTTGCGTCAACATATCACTTGTCTTGTGCCACTAACTACTGGTACTGTGGGAGTGCACACAATTGTGCGTGCACTTACTGTTCAATAATCAATATTGATGTCCACGCGTGTGAGGCGGGATGGGAGGTATTTGGCCTCAAAATCTATATATTCCAATTCGTTATTTATTTTATTTACATCCACATTTGTATGCAAACGTTAGAGCTGCATAATCAAAGTGTTAGTCATCACTGCACCTCGGTTTTAATTTTTTTTTTTTTTGCACAATAAACACTGTTTTTAATCTACACCAATGTTTACAGCGCGAGCAGATACTTGTACATCACACTTTCGCCAGATGATCGCGAGTGTAAACAACTATCGAGCAAAACTATAATTTTACTGCTTAAACATTTCGATGTGCACAAATTTACATGCTAGCCCATGGGGGTGGCATAAATATAAGAGATTTTGGCAGCCCGGACGACCTCATAACGAACGATCGAAAAATGATTGTATACAAGTCCATCGGGACATAAATTAAATGGATGCGAGGAGCAAACAATGTAAGGCTTCCGTTTGGACAATTTTACGAAATATTAGAATTAGCGGTATAGTGGCACGTAAAAATTGTTCTTGTCTTCAGGTAAGTAGGTACTCGTATCGCGGCTACCATTCATGGCCAGCTCGACGTGTAGACTGTTTGGATAGAATGATATTCTCCAGAACATAAGCACGGTGATCCAGTGACTGCGAACAATGTTTATAATTCCTACAGCACTTTGTGGCGGTTCGTCTCTTAGCCTGGCACTGTGCTTTCATCCGCTGATAAAATCGTTAAACTTAAGTGTTGCTTGGTTGTATTATTTCCTTCTCTCTTTCTTTCGTTAGAAGAAGTTTACTCGTAAGATAAATAATCATAGAGTACATGAGTTTTATAAGTCACAAAAAAAAAACAGCGTGTAAGCTTTAGACGTTGTAACTCCACTTGTCACGAGAGTATGATCAACGATCGACCATTTAAAATCAAGTAACGCATACTATACGTGAATCAATGCCTCAGACAGACAATTTGACTAGCTTCGGGGTATATGGCGCGATAACATAAGTTAAATTTAATTATTTCGTTGCCGGCGATATGCTGTAATAGATGGCAAATTATTTAAACACAGTGCTGCTTTGATCGCCTTCTCGATGAAGCGTAAACGTGCAGACACGCGAGTCTGGCCACTACTGTTTGATTTATTGCGTTATAAAGATTTGAAACAGGATCACTTAATTATTGCCTAGCATACGTAGGTTAGACGTCTGGACATGCTGACAGCAGCGCGACAATGTTGTTATTCAAAAAGCAATTGGCGATCAGTGGTTTATGCGCAGCTCGAGCATAAACAATGACATTGCATAGGTTCGAGTGAATACCTAATTTCATTACACACAATCGCCGGCCCGATGTATTATATTTGGCCGAGAACCTAGCTAATCATTAAGTATCACGGAAACAAATATCACCTGCGTGCTCGTAAGTGACTCAAGTCAATTTCTCATTGATGATAAACTCGGAGAGCGGGGTGAAACGATCATTAAACGCAATTTGACCATATCATTGGTATATGATAAATCAATACCAATAGATTAAAAGCACTAGGCCTAAGGATAATACGTGGTTTGACTCGAGCTGCAAAGAGGCTATTAGGCTCAGGGAGCTAAGTTTTCGGGCCTACAAGATAAACAGTTCTGAGGAAAACCGAAAAAAAGTACATACGAGCCAGAAATGACTGCAACATTCACATTCGACGGATTAAATTCCAATCCGACCAAAAATTAAGGCGTAAAATCCTTCAATGTCCCAACGGTAGCAAAAGTTTCTGGTCGTTTGTAAAAAACGTAAAAAACTCAACTAAGTCGTCTATACCGACGCTCATCCACAATGACATTCCAGCTGTCACCCCCTTAGACAAAGCTAACCTACTTGCTGCCCATTTCGCAACCAGTTCTCAGCTGCTTGTACTTTGTCTCCGCTTGTACTATAGTGCGTCAATTACACCATGGGACTAATCGACTTCCGCACTTCTACAGTCGCAAGGGTTCTTAAGGACCTCGACATACACAAAACCGCTGTGCCAGATGGATTGCCTCAATAGTTCTGAAGAGGTGTTCTTCTACGCTGGCAAAACCACTGCGTAAGCTTTTTCACCTTTCCTACACCTCTGGGCTCTTTCCGAGTAGGTGGAAAACAGCATTTGTCCAGCCTATACCCAAAAAAGGCGAATCATCTTCTCCCTCCAACTACCGACCCATTGCACTAACGTCCCTTCTTTCCAAGGTCATGGAAACGCTGATTAACCGTCGGCTTATGAAATATCTTGAATCACGGAAACTCCTCAATGACCGCCAATACGGTTTCCGCAGCAACAGATCCCCTGGTGATATGATGGCATATCTCGCTGAAAGGTGGAATCACTCGCTTCATCAAGCAGGTGAAAGCAAAATTGTTGCACTGGATATTTCGAAAGCATTTGACAGAGTTTGGCATGAAGCCCTTTTGTCGAAAATGCGTGCTTTTGGGATCGATGAGTCTCTCTTTCAATGGATTAGAAGCTACCTTTCGAATCGTTCAATTCAAGTTGTTTTGGACGGATTCAAGTCTGATACTCACTTTGTAAATGCCGGTGTTCCCCAGGGCTCCGTTTCGTCTCCGACACTCTTTCTCATTTTTATAAATGATCTCTTGTCTGTTACTTCTAATCCAATTCACTCCTTCGCTGACGACAGTACCCTCAGCTTCTCATATTCGTTCACCAGTTTACGACCCTGCACTTCGGTTGTAGATAATGAGCGGCAGCGTATGTTAAGCTCATTAAATTCCGATATCGACAGCATCATCCAATGGGGTAAAAACAATAGAGTGGAATTTAATGCTTCCAAAACACAATGCTGTCTCTTGTCGTTAAAGCGTATAAATAACCCGCAGCCATTATCCATGAATGGCACTTGCATCTCAGAAACTGAAAAGCTTTCCATCCTGGGTATGAGTGTTGCTCACAATCTTAATTGGAGCGACCATATATTCAGTGTCGCCAAGAATGCTGCGAAATGCCTAGGATTCTTATACAGATGCAAGAAATATTTCGCACCCTTAGATCTGGCTACAATCTATAAGGCGTTCATTCGCCCCAAATTAGAGTTTAACGCTCATGTCTGGTCCGGTGCTTCCAAGACCTCACTGCACCTACTAGACAGAATACAAAAACGAGCCATAAAAATGATAGGTGACTCCAGCATTACCAAAACATTAGACTCGCTGGAACACCGCAGGAATGTTACCTGCCTCTCCCTGCTTTATCGTTGTATGTATGTATGTTGGCGTTACAGTCCATGAAGAACCTGAGCCGCGCTTCTCTCAATCACCCATGTTGTGTGTGATTTCATTTTCACATAGGTGAAAGGGACCTACAGTTTATTGCCGGTTCCGAACGGCGAATTTCGAGGAGCTTTTCATGACATTTTCACTACAGGGGGTTTTGTCAGAACTCCGCTGAGGAGAAACACCGTGAAAACACGATCGATGACATGGCTGTGTCGGGATTCGATCCCGTGTCATCGGCTTTATCGTTACTACCACCAAAAATGCTCTGATGAAATAGCCAGTTGCATTCCGCCCCTTCAACATTTCTCCCGCAATACACGTCTCTCTAGGAATGCTCACCAATATACTCTGAAGCCCGCTTTCGGACGTACTGTCAAGTATAGAGAATCTTTCATTAACCGAACCACACGAATCTGGAACTCCCTGCCGGATTCGGTTTTCCCCCCTCAATGCAACATGCAAGCATTTGAGATCAATGTCCATCGGCATCTCCTCTATTCTTCTTCCTCTCTACCTTCTGCCCACACTGTGTCGCCGACATAATAAGGTTATTAGACCTTGAGTGCGCGCAAATTATTAAAAAAAAAAAATAATGAAAGACATGCTTCGAAAAGAATGGTATGCATGTACACAGCAAGTGTAAAAGAGGGTTTACAAAATGCCTGAGATCAACTTAAATACCTTTGCCGCACCCGAGCGAGTGAAGGTAACTCTCGGAAGATTGTTAACCTTTTCGGTGTTGGCAAGGGCAAATGAAATAGATACTTTCACAGGTGGCTACGATAAATCACCGTCTGACGAGCAGGTGTAGTCATATTCCCAGTAACGCCTACACAGTGCTACATGACGGATTGATGATCTGACTCTGACACTTCTTATTATTAAACCCAATAGACCGGTGTGGTTAATTGTTTTCAAATTTTTCTTGTTTCTGATTTTTGATTCCCTCATCACATTGATCGGATTGGATCTGCAAGCGGGCAACTTTGTGTTCTTTGGCTGGAAGTAAGGTCGAAAAATGAATGCAAACAAAATGTATTTTTAGACGAAAAAACACATTTAGACGGACATAAACGTAAACGAGCACTTTTCGGAATTTGAATATTGTAAAAGACCAACCACGGAACTTAATTTAAATTGCCATGACCCATTAGAGCACTTAGAGCTTCGCCGCCTATTGGACAGTGTGTTAGCTTCCGATGGGAATTTATGCTTTGTAGATGTTCGGGTCCATCCGGGTCCGACGAACGAGAGCTGCTCACGAAATCTATGAGCAGAAGAGAAGAGAAGAACACACGCTTTTCAGAAGAAAGAAGAGAGAGCACGGAAAGCGTGAGATCGAGGAGATGGAGAGATGCTTCCGCAGGAATGACGCCCGTAAATTTTACAACAGGGTAAAACGAACATGCCATGGCTACAAAGCCAGAGTGGCGGCCTGCAGGGATGAAAATGGAGAACTGGTAGTAGAGTCGCAGTCGATGCTGAGGATTTGGAAAGACCACTTCTGTAGACTGTATAACGGCGATGATAGACAAGATACCGCTGTCAGGCAGAACGAGCCATTCGCAATGGACCACGAAGTAACAGAATTCGGTCCACCCGACCTAGACGAAGTCAAAATAGCGATATCAAGACTTAAGTCTAATAAAGCCGCTGGCGCAGACGGCCTGTCTGCTGAGCTTTTTAAGGCGGCTGGAGATGAGCTGGTAAGGTGCATGCACCATCTCATCTGCAAGGTATGGTCGGAGGAAAGCATGCCCGACGAATGGAATCTCAGCATCGTTTGCCCGGTCCATAAGAAAGGAGACCCCTATAACTGCGCCAACTATAGGGGAATAAGTCTCCTTAACGTCGCATATAAGATCTTCTCTGCCGTATTGTGTGAACGCCTGAAACCGTTTGTGGATAACCTGATCGGCTCTTATCAGTGTGGTTTCAGGCCAGGTAAATCCACAATAGACCAAATATTTACGCTACGGCAGATCTTGGAGAAGACCAAAATACCAAATCGACACTCACCACCTCTTCGTCGATTTCAAGGCCGCGTATGACTGCGTATATAGAGACGAGCTGTACAAAGCCATGTCTAGTTTTAACATCCCTGTCAAACTCGTCCGACTGTGCAGGATGACAATGGAGAGTTCTCGTTGCTCCATTAAGGTCGGTAATGAGCATACCGAGACCTTTGATGTTAAAAAAGGATTTAGGCAGGGCGGCGCGCTGTCGTGCAACTTTTTCAACATCGTGCTTGAAAAGATTGTGCAAGAGTCACTGGCCAACACAAGAGGTACGATCTATTTCAAGTCTACGCAATTGCTTGCGTACGCCGACGATATTGACGTAATTGGACGAAAACAGCAAGACGTCAATGAGGCTTTTGTGAGCATTGAGGTAGAGGCGGCTAAGATGGGTCTCAAGGTTAATGAGGGTAAAACCAAATATCTGCTCTCATCTAAAAGAGACGGACAACACCGACGTATTGGCCAGAACGTCACCATGGGCGGATATAACTTTGAAGTGGTCAAGGAATTCGTCTACCTTGGCTCACTGATTACCAGCGACAACAACACCAGCGCTGAGATAAAACGCAGAATCACTCTTGCCAACCGCTGTTTCTTTGGGCTCAAGAGGCAATTTAGAAGTAGAGCCCTCTGTCGGAAAACCAAGGTGACACTATATAAGACCTTGATCATCCCAGTCCTCCTTTACGGCGCAGAGGCTTGGACCTTAACAAAAGCGGATGAAGATGCCCTTGGTCGTTTCGAGAGGAAAATTCTGCGCACTATCTACGGTCCCGTTTGTTCAAACGGTGTATGGAGGAGAAGATATAACGAAGAACTGTACGGGTTGTACAGCGACATCGGCCTGGTACGACGTCTACGGATACAGCGTCTAAGGTGGGTAGGCCATGTAGAGCGCATGGAAGATACAGCTCCGACCCGAAAAGTCTTCGAATCCACTCCGGAAGGAAGGCGCGGCAGAGGACGGCCGCCTCAGCGGTGGTGCACGCAGGTGGAAAGGGACCTCAACCAACTGGGCGTGCGGCACTGGAAACAGCTGGCCAAAGACCGTGCCGGCTGGAGACGCTTGTTGGTTGAAGCCCAGGTTCACCACGGACTGTAGCGCCACCTAATCAATTAATCAATCAGATGTTCGGGTATTTCCCTAACTGATTGAGCATACGGTTTCTTTCAACCTTCAGAAAAGCAAAGCCGGATATTGGGCTTACAACTGGATGTATTTTAATACTAGTTCGTTAAAAATGCCTTTGTAGACCTTTTTCTCGCGACGATGCATACCCGTCTCTCTATATCGAAAAGTTCTCGACAAGACAACTTTCTCTAATAAGACATTTTCAGCACTACTCTCTCAGAAGTAACTATTTACAAGAGAAAGCGCCGTGGTACAGTGGTTAGTGTGTTGGACTCTGACGCATGATCAGCGAGTTCGGATCCCGATAACAGGTGTCCCCCCTCGACAGCGTACTGGCAAAACCTCCTGCAGTATACTTGCTTTAAATCTTCTTGACTCACATCGTTCGGGACAACATGGGTGATTGAGAGAAGCTTGGCCCTGATCCTTCATGGGCTGTAACGTCACCGAAGAAGAACGTACAAGAGTCACTGCGACACTGCACTACACTGCAAATGGTAAGTGTCTTACTGCAACACACCAAAAGGTGTGTTTTCATTGTAGTCATTTTCTAAGCAATTTAAAGTATGTTATTATCGACTTCGCATTTTTAGCGCTGAACCACCAGCTTCTAGCCACTGCCACTGCCACCGCGGTTTCGTTTATATCGTGTAGTGGTGGGCCCAGAATCAGTCGGATTACTACTAAATAGGTTCAAAGATTGCTGCGAAAATCGTTTCCGGAATTACGTTTAATCGGCGTTCAGCAAATGCGGTACCCATTTATCCTACGCATAACTTTCGCATCTTATTTATTTTTTTTGTCCCCAGAGTCTTAGCTATCTCAATCATTTTCACTCGCCTATTATCTAACGCGATATCGCGTGCACTATCCCTATAGTATCTCCTGTGGTTGCGGTTTCGGCTGTCCTTGAATGTGGGTCGTCTTCTAGGGATGTGCGACCACGTTTAAATTCAGCTTCTTAACGGTCGTAATAGAAGGAGTAGGGTCCCTGTAAACTTTTGCCAACTTCGGAGCAATATCATTGGGGATTAATACGTCCAAAACGAACGATTTGATGACTGCACAATAGTCTAGTTTATCCCTTTTAACGAAAAATACGTAAGACGTTTACCGCAAAAATTCGTGTAAGCAAACTACTTGGGACAATAAGTTGAAACCTGTCATACAAACTAGTAGCACATGCACGCTGACAAGGAACATACATTTTTGGTGATTGAATGCCATCTCTGTGTGAAATCGAGTGATCGCCTGACTGTGATCCGCATCAAAGGCAGATTTTACAACACCACCCTCATATGTATGTGCACACGCCCCTACCGAAGAGGCTGAAGACCCCATCAGAGAGGACTTCTATGATCTCTTGGAGAGCGCCTACGGAGCTTGTCCGGAGTACAATGTTGAAATCGTACTGGGGAACTTCAATGCCAAAATCGGTAAGGCACAAGATTTCCCCGCAAATGAATCCACACAGCAACCTGGTGATCTTCGGGTGGTAGAACCGCCAGCCAAATAGACCATGTGCTCATTGACGTAAGACACTTGTCAAACATCCTGGATGTGCAAACATTCAGAGGGGCAAGCGTCGACTCTGACCAATTCGTAGTGGCAGCAAGATTAAGAGCTCGACTGTCTAATGTTAGAAAGCTGCATCAGCCCACCATGAGCAGGTTCGACATCGGACGCCTGAGCACACCGGAGGTTTCCAGAGTTCACAGAGAGCAACGGAACGAAAGGTTCTCCAGTATGCCTACGTTGAGCACAAATATCAACAATATTTGACTGCATTGCCGCTCCGCCGTTTAGGGGGTAGAAGGATAGCGGAGACTACTTTAGGCTACCCTACTGCTCGCAACAAGAAACCCGTGGTATGATGGCGAGTGTGAGCAGAAAAAGGCAGCAACCGTCGAGGTGTACCAAAAGGCGCTGCAGCGAAAAACCAGGGAGGAGTACCGAGCCAGAAAAAGGGAGGAGAAAAATCTTCTTCGACTAAAGAAAAGAATCTTCGCGGCCTCCCAGCTCAAGGATATCAAGGAGTCTAGGGACAAACATAAAATTCGGGCCTTTTATAAAAAATTAAAGGCTCTTCGAAATTTCCAGGATAATCTTGTCATAGACCCGCAGATCGGTGCAGCAGCATTTCCAGCAGCTGCTTAACGAACATGACAAAGAAAGAGTGGTAGGGACTGAGGAAATCCCAACTCCAGCCGCTAAAGTAGTCCTCCCACCCATCATCGAAGAAGTCGGCACAGCTATTAAAACTGAAGAACAACAAGGCCATAGGATCGGCTGGCTTGCCATCAGAGCTCTTTAAGGCTAGTGGCGATGTTCTGGTAGGGAGCATTCACCAAATTATCTGTGGAATTTGGAAAGATGAAAGCACGCCACAAAAAAGGCGATCCCACCTCTTGCAAGAACTATAGAGGCATATCCCTGCGACTATAGAGGCATAGTCGCATACAAGATCCTGTCCAGCGTACTGTGTGAACGTCTAAAGCCCTTTTGCGCCGAACTAATCGGCAAGTACCAGTGCGGCAAATCGTCTATAGTCAAAATATTCACACTTAGACAAATCCTTGAGAAGACCAACGAGTTTCAAATCGATATCCACCACCTCTTTATCGATTTAAAAGGCGCAAAGTCTTATTTAACGCGATGGCCGAATTCAGGATCCCGAGAAAACTGATCCGGATATGTCGCGTCACGCTAAAAAAATCGCGACGCACAGTGCAGTTCGGTTCTAGGAGCTCTGAATCGTTTGAAGCATGCACCGGATTTCGGCAAGGACATGCGCTGTCGTATGACTTCTTCAATTTGGCGCTGGAGCAGATAGGGCGACGGGCAGGTGTCAACAGGGAAGGCATTATTTTCGCGCGGTCTCGGCGCGATGTTGTAGAAGTTTTCAGGGCGATTAAGGAACAGGCGAAACGGGTTGGTCGGAGCATAAGACAAAGTACATGCTCGTTGCTCACCACCTTGGACAAAATATGACGATTGACAGCTATAATTTCTAGATAGTTAAGGAGTTTGTCTACCTCGGGGCAAACGTAAGCTCCACAAACGGCACCACAGTGGAGATCCGGCATAGAATCGTCCTGGGCAACCGCTGCTACTTCGATTTGTCCAAGTAACTTGGGTCAAAACTCTTCACTCGAAGAACCAAAGTCATGCTTTACAAAACGCTTATACTGCATACTCTCGGATGGCGGAGCTGATTTTGGGTTCTTTCGAAAGAAAAATTCTGCGCCGGATATTTGGTTCTGTCTGTAGGAAGGTGGATGGAGGAGAAGACATACTCTACGACCTGTGGATATAGTCCGGAAGGCAAAGATCCATCGACTATATTGGCTCGGCTAGATCGAGCGCACGAACACCAACGCTCCAGCTAAGAGTGTTTTCGACTCCGAGCCTCCTGGTTCGAGAAGAAGAGGAAGACCGAATCTGCGGTATAAAGACCAAGTAATCGCGGATGTAAGACAACTTAGTCTTGATAACTGGAAGCAGCGTGCCCGGGACCGTCAGGGAAGAAAGGCAGCTATAACTTAGGCTCAGATCCTCCATGGTTTACTGGCCTGATGAGTAAGTAAGATCTCGACGTCAAATTGCCATCGACGGCGTCTAAAGTTCATTAATTAATCAGAGAATACAAACTACAAATGTATTGCTGAAATGGTAGCATGAATATCAGTACATTCAGCTGCAAACCGCCCTGAACGTGCATTTTATTTTTATTTTGGCACAAGAAAATAAGTAAACCGAAGTAGGCCAAGTCCATCAAACCTGAGGGACTTCATTATATGGTCTCGTCCTCATTAATTAGCCGACTACCAGGAAAACGTAAAACATCTCACGATGTTGTCCTTATTTCAGTGATATTTCAAGAGGCGATGCGAATGAAAAACTCACCGCTGGAATTTTAATTGGAGAACTGACCAAACGAATACTCGAAAATGTGCATCATATTGCGCTGCTCAACTGTCAGTGATACACAACGCAAAGTCAATGCTACCACTTTGATACATCCTTCAAAAAATCCACTAATTGGGTCTGATACACATGATCACTACATGACCATATACCTTGCCAGATCGCTGAGGTGCACATCTGATGGATTGCGAAGGCATTCGAATTATGCACTAAAAAGTTCATCCTACGAGTATCAGTTTTTACGATGGCTATTTAATGACCGCTAACAAAGCGGCAAGGTATGCACATATATACTCACGACGCTATAAAGTGTATTTGAGCGAATGACGATCAGAATTTTAAGCGGTTTTTTTGGCGTTGGCTGCAGTTCCAGGCCGCTCGAGTGGATATCAGTCAGCTTGAAGTGTAATCAATCAAACGTGAACACCCATTCATTAAAAAGAAATTATCCGGGCAAAAAGCAAGGGCAACAGCGCCCACCCATCTTATGTGCGCCAATGCCTACTGCCATCTGTCAGATAGTAGTCAAATCGCAAATGGTGTCAGGAGCTGCGCGGCACATTTGACGCGTGTGATTGAATGAGTAATGAACTTTCAAAGCGAAACTGTTGATTCGATCGTTGAGCAATTTTTTTTTCCCATTTTTTCTACTTACTCAGCGTAACTTGTCACATGGTCTTGCTAATTGGAAACTATGAGTTCCGCTGTGAGAATTAAGTTAACATGTTCGAAAACAATACGAAAAGCCGTCGAAAAGTCTAGCATCGAGAATGTGATCGATAGATGTATCTATAGAAAACCCTTTTGTAGAACAAATTATTTTTATTTTTAGAAACCCGGTCATTAGCAAATCCCAGCTCGGCTTAAGCCAACCTACTGCTGTCACCGACGTTCTTTCATTTGGCAATATGAATTAATTCGAGGTTGTTTCAAACAACACCGAAGCAAACCTGTCGTCGGTTACCTGCGTACTGCACTGCTACATTGATTCGATTCGAGCCAATTGGGAGTACATTGTATGTACATAATTGATGGCAAAATAATCTGAGCTAGGAGTGGCACATTGGTGTCTCTAGATTGAAATGCCTACTGCTAATTACCGCTCCAGCGCTTGTTAGTCACACTTGAAAATCTTGTCTTACCAGGACATAATTCATTGGGCTTTCAAGTGACAACATGCTATGATGAAGCACATCAATTAGTCAGATAAGTTGCGTGAAGTGTACTTTAATGAATTGATGTTGAAACGTTGACGCGCCATACGACAATGAAACACTGCAACGTCACTCACATCAAATCACGCGGCGACACTTAAAACCATAATCGAGCACTTCGACAGCCCATTAAATGATTCTCG
This sequence comes from Eumerus sabulonum, assembly GCA_951905685.1. Taxonomy (NCBI): domain Eukaryota; kingdom Metazoa; phylum Arthropoda; class Insecta; order Diptera; family Syrphidae; genus Eumerus; species Eumerus sabulonum. Next base: position 106,053,110 of record OX645063.1, on the reverse strand, counting down.
TCTTAATCGTGGCCAATAGCAGGCAAAGATACAACCACAACTAAACGTGCTCGTAGTCTTTTGGGAATTACACATGGCTTCGAATATCGAAACAAATGGGCGCGTTAAGCGCGGCTTATCGCGTGCACAGCAGCCTCAAATCATTAAGCACTTTGGTAATAATTGTATTCGTGTCGGATTACAAGAAATCAATTAAATTAAATCGAACGGATTAAGTGATGACTCTTGAACCATAAAAATGCTGCGGATAAACCCGTTTGCATGGTATCCTAGGGTGAGTAAGTTTGGTGCGCACTATTCAATTCTAATAAAAGAAATAATCAGTTTACGAGCAGGGCGCTAGTAGGTAGGTAGGTAGGTAGGTAGGTTTGTAGCCTTCCCAGAATTGAGAAGAATGCACATAGGCCAGGGAGGCCTGTTGTGCAGCTATGAGGGGGTTTTACCCCCCTATTCGTGGAACCATTTTGTGCTTCTTAAGAAGTTAAGAAGGTTAGGTATCCCTACTTTCTGAACATCTGTCAGACCGTTAAGGAAGTAAGAGCCTAGGTAACGTTTCCTGATGTTGCAAAAAGCTGGACAACCTCCTCCTCGTCCTGACAGCTTCTGCAGAAGTCATTCGGAACTATTCCTAGTTTTTGTGCGTGACTGCCAATGAGGCAGTGTCCTGTGATGACACCAATGACCTTGTAGATGTCAGTTCTTTTTAGGGAGATTATACACCTTGTGCGTTGGCTGTCAAGCCGATGCCAGATATGCCAGGTATGTCCCTGGGTCCGTCTCAGGTTCGTCTCGGCCCTGGCGAGATTGGCTAGATTATGTTTAATGGTTGTAAGGAGTACTCCCTCACAAGCCACGATTGATTGTAGCGTCCTTCCATGTTTGGCGAGTGTGTCGGCCTTTTCATTACCTGTAATGTCGCTGTGTCCCGGTACCCAGATAAGCTGTATGTTGAGCTGTTCTGCCATCTCGTTAAGAGATCGGCGACAGTCGAGACTAGATTTTGATGTGTACACATAGGACTCCAACGACTTTAAGGCTGCTTGACTGTCTGTGAGAATTCCAATATCCGTGGTGGATATTACGTTCCACTTCAGCCAAGACAAAGCCTCTTTTATTGCCAACAGTTCGGCCTGGAAAACGCTGCAGTGATCTGGTAATTTTAGAGCTTTATACAGCTTAAGTTGTTTGCAGAATACTCCACTACCCACCCCGTCTTTGGTTTTAGACCCGTCAGTGTAGAAATCCACGCATTTTCTGCGGGGTTGAGTTTGACGAGTCCAGTTCTGTCTGTCCGGATATATGGTCGTGAAGTTTTTGTCCAAGACTATGGTGGGTTCTATGTGGTCCAAGTTTTCTGCCATAGTTATCCTGTTTTGCAACCAACTCGAGTTGGCTTTTAGTCTTATGATCGTATGTGTGGCAATTTGCTTACCGAAAATATCGAGTGGTGTAAGGTCTAGTATCATGTTAAGCGCAGCCGTTGGTGTGGACCTAAGGGCCATCCTTTGTACCTTCTCGAGTTGTCTGTAGTATGTTGTCCTGTCCAGTGCAGTCCACCAGACTATCACTCCATACATTAGTATGGGTCTAACGACCGTGATGTAGAGCCATAGGGTGATCTTGGGGTTGAATCCCCATTTTTTTCCTAGGGCGCTAGTAAGATACATTTAAATCAAATATGATAAGAGTACGCTAACAATTCAGGCAAATTAACCAGCGATTGATTCAAATCATCTTTTAGAACGTAAGCAACTTTATAACCAGCCATGTAAGCCACTGATTAGCTTGGTGAAAGGTTGCTTTCAGCATTTCCTATAAAACGTGAAAGAGTATGATTAAAGTGAAAACTGGTTTCATTGGTATTAAACAGTAGCCTACTTCATCTATTGCCTGGACTCTAGATCGATTAGGTAGAGCATTGTTGTTCTATTCTATACACAGTGACTCAGAATGATGGACCGGCTGACTCGTGTTATCCTCTACAAGGAAAAAACGTCAAAATAAACGTTCTTGGTTTGGTTTAGTTGTATGATTGGTCATAAATGACATCGCAATTGATCTGGTAGGCTTTTTATATCTATTTCTTGTCGAATCCGAGCCGGATGGACTAATTCCTATTCCGACCCAGTCATTTCCTTAACAATATTTAAAGGGTATTCAAAGAAGGATGGAGAAATCGAAAGGGTTTTGTCGAAATTTCGAAACTAGCCACTGAGGTTCCGGCCACCATGTTGCTATAGTACAAACGGGCAAAGATACCCTGAGCGGCCGCTCGACCTACTAAATATTAAAACCTGCTGGAACTGAAGCCAATTATAGCAAGTTACTGCGTTGAGCAGATTTTGACAAAAGGAATTACAAGTACCGAAGCGAAAACCGATGGTAAATTGTTGACGGCTGCTGGTCCGCTAAAAACAGCGAGCCGAACACCTTGCAGCTCTGTTAGCTAGGTCTTACTTCCACCTCCTCGTGGTAGCATCATGGAAATTACTCACGGAAGAGGACGAATGGTGAGTATCCTGCGCCACAAAACAGGATTAATGTCAGTTGGTCTCGGAAATCATAACCTCCACAATACTCAGAGACAACGACAAGCCTCGGATAAAACGGACCGAATTAATATTGACGACTCTTGCAAGAACCGAAAAAGAGACAATGATTTTCGACTCTGTACGTCGAATGTTAGATCCCTAAATAGACCACGTGGAGCCGAACAACTTGCGGACGGCCCTATACCGCTATGAAGCGGACTTAACGGCCATCCAGGAAATGAGACGGAATATGCCGGATAAAAATCGGATGAAAAACCGCGACATCTATTATAGCGGCTGCAATAGGGAGAGAGGATATCACGAACGCAGCGGAGTAGAGTAAGAATACAAAGTTATGACGTCGGAAAGCTACTATCGCCAGAAACCGCTCATACTTTTAGCGATCGCATCTCCCTTAATCTCTCTCATACACCTCAACCCTCCATTCAGTCAACAGAATAACCGTGGAACCTTTGCAAACAAGCATCTGAAGTTTTGGGCTTCAATGCTCCATCACGAAGAAACACCTGGTTCGATGACGAGGAGGCAAGAGGATTCACACAGCGAAATAGGAGACATATAAAGCCTCGCTGCATAGAAGAACAAAAGCAGCTCGTAAGCTCTACGAATTAGAAAGAAGGGAGGAGCATACGTTTCTCAGAAGAAAGAAGAAAGCACGCGATTGAGGACTTGGCGAATTGTTACTGCTGGCATGACGTTCGAAAGTTTTACGAACAGATAAAGCGAACATGCCAAGGTTATAAAGCTAGAACGGAAGCCAGTAGGGACGAGTACGGGCACCTAGTAGTAGAATCTCAGCCGATGCTGAGAATATGGAAGAAGCACTTCTGCAGAATGTATAACGGCGATATTATTCAATATAGCGCTGTCAGGCAGAATGACCCGTTTCTTAATGACGAAGATCACAGAGAATTCCGGCTCCCTGACCTTGACGAAGTTAATATCGCCATATTGAAACTCAAGTCGAATAAAGCTGCTGGCGCAGACGGACTGTCTGCTGGGCTCTACAAAGCAGCTGGAGATGACCTTTGATCAGAGGAAAGCATGCCTGAGGAATGGACTCTAAGCATCGTTTGCCCGATCCAACTACAGAGGAATATGCCCCCTAAGCATCGCCTACAAAATCTTCTCTGCCATTTTGTGTGAACGATTAAAGCCTTTTGTAGATAAGCTGATATGTAGGTGGCTTCAGGCCAGGGAAGTCCACCCTCGACCAAATATTCACACTACGGCAGAACCTGGAAAAAACTAATGAATTATAGGTCAACACTCACCACCTATTTGTCGACTTCAAAGCCGTATACGACAGTGTAATCAGAGTCGAGCTATACAACGCCACATGACGCGCACATGAGCTCAGCCTTGCGCACGGGTGAACTTGACGAATTTTGCGTCGAGACTTAGACCTACATCCGTATAAAATCCAATTGACCCAGGAGCCGAAGGAAAACGTGTGTTTGCTGGAGCACTTGAAAGTGAACACCGATCTTTAACGATGTGAGCCATTTTTAAATGAACGAATACGTCAACACGCAAAATTGTCGGGTATGGGACGATGCCAATTCACACAAGGCCCCTCAAGTGGCAATGCATCCACAAAAAGTCACTGATACTGCTGACGTATCTGGTGACGATGGCATTACCATTCTACTGTCAACGGAGATCGACGCTAACTAATTGATTTTGGCGCAAATCCGACAATATGGATGTGAACTTCTTGTGTTTTACACGCAACGATACTACACCCACACTGCTGATGTCACAATGGATGTTCTATACGGGCGATTTGAGCATATGGCGACGTGAACTGACCACCGGGTTTTGCGATTTGACTTGGTTAGACTTTCGGTGTGAAGTTTTTTTTAAGCTGAAGACCTATTCCAAAAAAGCTGGAAACAACTGGTTCCCTCAAAATCACCATAACACACACATAGCATCCCTCAAACTTGATATATTTATCAGTGGGTGTGCTCTGAAAGCCATGTCTCGTCTGAAGAGAAATGGCTTTTGGTACAACTCCCATAGGAATAACGGTGTGCTTGCGCAAGAATTGTCCTGCGACCCCTGTCTCATGGACATGCCTTCTGACGCACTGACGCCCGTTATCCTATTGCGTCGTAATTTAACAGTCGAGTTCCCATGGCGTCAGGATTGGCTATGGCTGGATACTGAACCTGGAAAGGATAGTCTTCGTATTTTCACGGATGGCTCCAGATCTGGGCGGGGGTCCGGTGCTGGGGTCTTCTTTGAGCGCGAAAACATCCGACTGCACCTCTCCTTAGGAAAATATGCGTCTGTCTTCCAATCAGAGATATACGCAATCCTAATGGCCATGCACTATGTTGTGAAGCACAGGTGGAAGGGGGAAAGCATATGCGTATGTAGTGCACTAAAAGCTATGTGTAACCCCTTAACTAGCTCCAAATTAGTGCTTGAACTCAAATCCTTCTTGAACAGAGTCGGCAGACTAAATTCATTAAGGCTTGTATGGGTTCCAGGCCACTCTGGGATCCCAGGAAATGAGACCTCTGATGAACTCGCTTGAATGGGTACAGAGGAGAGCTTCTCAGGACCTGAACCCGCTCTAGGTCTACCTGCGTCCACGGTAAATTCCTACATTAACGATTGTGTATTTACCACACACAATCGTAGATGGAGGGATTGTCCGGGTTGCAGGATGACTAAGCGCGTATGCCCTGATGTCTGCAAAAAATCTGCAGCATTCCTCCTGTCTTTAAGGAGAATCGACTGCGGAAGGCTTGTGGGAGTTATCACGGGCCATTACACTTTTGCCAAGCATCTCTACGTGCTCGGCATCAGTGAGACGCCTACCTGTGCTGCATGTGGCGAAGAGGAGGATGATACTGCAGAGCATTTCCTCTGTTATTGTCCCGCCTTTGCTCGCATACGGTGGCGCACCCTTGGAGCCGACGTGGTGTGTGCCGAATCCCTTAGCTCTACATCACTGAAGCTCCTTCAAATTATTCTCCGGAAAACGGAGAAAATACAGTAATGTAAGGTGTCTGTCTGGAGTACAATGGACCAGTGATTGCGTCTGAGTGCTCCAGCGGATAGCAGAAGCCTTCAACAAAAAAAAAAAAAAAAAAAAAAAAAAAAATCCCTCAAACTCTTTTCAACACCAGTGTTAAGTGATTAGGGGGATGGCTGAGAAAAACTCACTGGCAGTTTTCCATTCGCCAACGCACCCTTGTGTTACTGCCTAAACTGCTGTTTCGTTTCTGGTGTATAGTAGTGGAACCACGTACCATCCATGACGATAAATCCCGTACCAAATCGGTTCCAAAATTGCTGCACAAATCTTCTGCGCCTTAGCTCGTGATTCGCAATCGGCAAATCCAATTCCTTGTACAAGAAGTTTCGTATCCTATCTTTCAATATCCCCACAGCCTCTGACAGCTATCTCACTTATCTTCATTCGCCTATCGCCCAACACGGTGTCGTGCACTTTTTCGATGGTTCCCAGTGCAGTTGCGATTGGAACCAATTTTTGGATTCTTCGTAAGAAGTGAAGTACTGCTCTGTTAGGTCAAGTTTCCTTGACGACTTAAGCAACATGTGGCCGAGCGTTGTAGTGCTGAAAGATCTTTTTGTTGTACCTTTTGACATACTGGGGGCGTTAAAGCTTTAATGCTCGGCTTAATTGCATCCATTGTTGTTGGTAACGATTCGTAGTCGTGGTTTCGTTGAGATGGAGTAACTCATAGTAAATCACAGCACAGCATTTGATTTTTAGCATGAATTTTTGAATTGGCCATTAAAGTCCACGCATGGACCGGACATACTCCATGATTTTCTGCGCTTTCGATTGCCGTAGTGGATCCACAAATCCCTTCCGATTTTGTCTATAGAGCAGTTGTTTGCACGTGAAAACGGTGTTCGACGTCTCTTGGCTTGAGTTCATGCGGAATTCATTGCCCTTGTTTTAGCACCATGCCCATGATCTTAAGACGGTTTGAAATCGCTTAGTGAGTCATTCCCAAGGTTTCAGCGAGCTCCTCTCAAGTTTGGTATGAATGCTGGTCTAAGATGTCTCCAACTCAGCGTCTTCAAATTTTACTGGCCTCCCTTCGCGTTCCTTGTCACACTGCAAATGGTTAGTGTATTACTGTAACACACTCAAAGGTGTATTTTCATTACTGTCATTTTTAATGCAATTTTAAGTGTGTTATTATGAAAACATATAAAAAGGAATTACCCAATTACATATATGCAACCTTGTCAGAAAGCAAATTGTGACCCGGACCCATAGTATAATGGTTAACACACTGGACTCTCAACCCAGTGAATCCTTGTTAACTTAACTTCAAAGTGTGTCAAACGACGCACTTATGTATGAGTTATCTAACACACTTCTGTATGTAGTTTAACACATTAGCATTTGCAGTGAACTGGTGTCTTTTAAAGCACTTTTGAAGCGCCGGAACCAAACTCACGTGTTTTTATTGATGGAACATGATCCCCATATGTTTTATATAGTAATCGATGCCCTTTAGCTGAACTTTTCTTCAAGGTTTCTGTGGTGAACCTGGGCCTCAACCAACAAGCGTCTCTAGCTGGCACGGTCTTTGGCCAGCTGTTTCCAGCGCCGCAAGCCCAGTTGGTTAAGGTCCCCTTCCACCTGCGTGCGCCACCGTTGATGCGGCCGTCCTCTGCCGCGCCTTCCTTCCGGGGTGGATTCGAAGACTCTGCGGGTCGGAGCTGTATTTTCCATGCGCTCTACATGGCCTAGCCACCTTAGACGCTGTATCCGTAGACGTCGTACCAGGCCAATGTCGCTGTTCAACCCGTACAGTTCTTCGTTATATCTTCTCCTCCATACATCGTTTGAACAAACGGGACCGTAGATAGTGCGCAGAATTTTCCTCTCGAAACGACCAAGGGCATCTTCATCCGCTTTAGTTAAGGTCCAAGCCTCTACGCCGTAAAGGAGGACTGGGATGATTAAGGTCTTATATAGTGTCACCTTGGTTTTCCGAGAGAGCGCTCTACTTATCAATTGCCTCTTGAGCCCAAAGAAACAGCGGTTGGCAAGAGTGATTCTGCGTTTTATTTCAGTGCTGGTGTTGTTGTCGCTGGTCATCAGTGAGCCAAGGTAGACGAATTCTTCGACCTCTTCAAAGTTATATCCGCCCATAGTGACGTTCTGGCCAATACGTCGGTGTTGTCCGTCTCTTTTAGATGAAAGCAAATATTGGGTTTTACCCTCATTAATCTTGAGACCCATCTTAGCCGCTTCTACCTCAATGCTTACAAAGGTCTCATTGACGTCTCGCTGTCTCCGTCCAATCACATCAATGTCGTCAGCGTACGCAAGCAATTGCGTAGACCTCTTGTGTTGGCCAGTGACTCTTGCAAGATCTTTTCAAGCACGATGTTGAAAAAGTTGCATGACAGCACGTCACCTTGCCTAAATCCTTTTTTAACATCAAAGGTCTCGGTTTGCTCATTACCGAACTCACTGGAGCAGCGAGAATTCTCCATTGTCATCCTGCACAGTCGGACCAGTTTGGCAGGGATGTTAAAACTAGACATGGCTTTGTATAGCTCATCTCTATACACGCTGTCATATGCAGCCTTGAAATTGACGAAGAGGTGGTGAGTGTCGATTTGGTCTTCTCCAAGATCTGTCGTAGCGTAAATATTTGGTCTATTGTGGATTTACCTGGCCTGAAACCACACTGATAAGAGCCGACCAGGCTATCCACAAACTGTTTCAGGCGTTCACACAATACGGCAGAGAAGATCTTATATGCGATGCTAAGGAGACTTATTCCCCTATAGTTGGCGCAGTTATAGGGGTCTCCTTTCTTATGGACCGGGCAAACGATGCTGAGATTCCATCCGTCGGGCATGCTTTCCTCCGACCATACCTTGCAAATGAGATGGTGCATGCACCTTACCAGCTCATCTCCAGCCGCCTTAAGAAGCTCAGCAGACAGGCCGTCTGCGCCCGCGGCTTTATTAGACTTAAGTCTTGATATCGCTATTTCGAATTCGTCTAGGTCGGGTGGACTGAATTCTGTTACATCGTCGTCCCATACGAATGGCTCGGTCTGCCTGAGAGCGGTATCTTGTCTATCATCGCCGTTAGACAGTCTGCAGAAGTGGTCTTTCCAAATCCTCAGCATCGACTGCGACTCTACTACCGGATCTCCATTTTCATCCCTGCAGGCCGCCGCTCTGGCTTTGTAGCCATGGCATGTTCGTTTTACCTTATTGTAAAACTTACGGACGTCATTCCTGCGGAAGCTCGCTCCATCCCCTCAATCTCATGCTTTCTCTCTTCTCTTCTGCTCATAGATTTCGCGAGCAGCTTTCGTCCGTCGTTTCAGCATGGCTTTATATGCCTCCTGTTTTGCTGCATGGGCTTGTTCGCATTGTTCATCGAACCACGGGTTTCTAGGTGGTGGCGGTTTGGAACCCAGCACCTCTGAGGCAGCGTCCCTGACGGCGCTCTGGCAATGCACTCATTCCTGCTCCATTGTTTGTGCTGCTGTGGGCGGATTTTGAGAGAGCTTGGAGGAGACATGATCGGCAAAGATTCTGGCAGTCTCTTTCCGACGTCAAACTTACGTAGTCCTATCAAGAATGCTTAGGAGTCGAGTAGGACAACGAATGCATGTTGTTTACAATTCAGCGAAATAACACACACTGATTGTATGTATGTATGTATATTGGCGTTACAGTCTATGAAGGACCTGAGCCGAGCTTCTCTCAATCACCCATGATGTGTGTGATTTCATTTTCCCATAGGTGAAAGGGACCTACAGTTTATTGCCGGTTCCGAACGGCGAATTTCGAGAAGCTTTTCATGACAATTTTACTACAGGGGGTTTTGTCAGAACCCCGCTGAGGAGAAACACCGTGAAAAACACGTTCGATGACATGGCTGTGTCGGGATTCGATCCCGTGTCATCGGCGTCAGAGGCCAACACACTACCCACTGCGCCACGGTGCTCTCACACACTGATTATTAGAGGAAAATTGTGACGCTTTAGTAAGATAATAGTTACAACAAATCTAGGAGACGCCGCTCCATCGGACCTATACAACGAGAACGGGAATCTCCCAGAATGATACCTAGTTAAAGGAAACCCAACCTTACAAACTAGAATCAGTCTAATTTAGTTCATCTATTCGTGATCATCTTTGCTCGTCCTTACTTCATCTGCGCTCTCGTCTACCTTTCAATTGTTTTTTGTCTTCCCGCAAAGCGGCCTCATACGGCTGATTGAACCTCTCCAGGGCTTCTGGCAAATGCTACCGTTAGTTTCCAGTTTTTCTTTTTTTCTGTATTTATTTTGATTTTTCATTGACAGAAATTTGATGAGAAAGGTTATAAAGGGTCCGCCAAATAACTTTTTTTTTGAAAATGCTATAAAAAAAAAACGACGGAATATTTTCTCAAATTTCTTTTTTTATTTGAAAGTACAATCCTTCCGGTTAATAATGGAAAATAATTTCATTCAAACGGCTGCCTCGGCTGGCCATGCAGTAGCCTAAACCATCGGCCCAATTTTTAAACACATTATCGATTGTGTGCAGCTGTATTTCACCAATGGCTTCACGAATATTGTCCTTTAAAGCGTCAATTGTCTCTGGCTTGTCGGCGTAACACTTATCTTTGACGGCATCCCACAAATAATAGTCCAACGGTGTCAAATCGCAGCTCCGAGGTGGCCAAACGACATCATAAAACGAGCAATAAAACTGATAGGTGACTCCAGCATTACCAAAACATTAGACTCGTTTCCCCCCCTCAATGCAACATGCAAGCATTTGAGATCAATGTCCATCGGCATCTCCTCTATTCCTCTTCCTCTCTACCTTCTGCCCGCACTGTGTCGCCGACATAATAAGGTTATTAGACCTTGAGTGCGCGCAAATTATTTAAAAAAAAAAATCAGCTCTGCGGCTGATAATGCGATCTTCAAAAACAGGGCGCAAAACATCGAGTGTAGCTTCGGCTGTGTGGCACGTAGCGCCGTCCTGTTGAAACCAAATGTTGCCAATACGCTCCTCTTCAATTTTTGTGAACAAAAATTCGTTCAACATGGTCCGATAACGATCGCCATTGACTGTAATGGCCACTCCTTGCTCATTTTCGAAGAAACATGGCCCAATTATGCCTCTGGACCAAAATCCGCACCAAACAGTGGCTCGTTCTGGGTGCACCGGCTTTTCAATGTATGCGTGCGGGTTTTCTGTGCCCCAAATGCGACAATTTTGCTTGTTTACATACCCGCCAAGATCAAAATGAGCTTCACCTGAAAAGATGATTTTTTTGGCAAAATCGGCATCTTCTGTAAGTCGATCGCAGGCCCACTTAGCGAAGCGAAAACGCATTGAAGGGTCAGTTGGCTTCATCTCCTGAACCAATTGGACTTTGTATGGAGTCATACCAAGGTCTTTATGCAAAATTCGTCTCAATGATGTCTCCGAAATGTTCAATTGTTGAGAACGACGGTGAATTGATGTTGATGGCGCTTCACGCACACTTTCTGCCGCAGCAGCAATATTCTCGGGTGTACGCACTGTTTTTGGCTTTTCACGCTTTGGTTTATCGATGAGGATGCCAGTTTCTTTCACTTTTTTCACAAGATAACGAACATACGGAGCAGACGGTGCTTCTCTTCTTCCAAAATCCGTACGCAATTTTCGCACACATTCTGCAACATTACCATGATTTTCAAAGTAGTGTCGCAATATTTCCCAGCGTTGTTCAAGCGTATACACAACCATATTCGTTCAGCGGAAGGATCAAACTAATTATCTGTCAAATCAGACAAGAGCTAAGTGTTACCATTCACGAAATAAGCACTACTTGAACGTTAGATGGCGGACCCTTTAGTAACGAAACATACAGGATTGAGACACAACTGGAACTCTTAAAATAATCACACTATGAACGACTTAATTTCGTGAGTCACTGTACTCGTACGCATGCGCGCACGCCATTAACAAAATAATCAAACGAAACACTTAATTTTTCCTGTTTACGTTCGACTAGTAGGCAGAGACTAGTTATAGGAAGCCCACCTGTAACACTGCAAATATTGTGATTCGCAATTGTCACACTAATAAATCCGAGGAAATGATAGTTGAAGGCGAACAGCATGCAGCCATCGACGACAACGACGACGGCATAACCCGTCTAACGAACAGTGTGGAAAGGCAATAAATTACCCAAAGTAAGTTGGCTAATTTGTAGCTACCCAGTTTGTATCTGATGTGATCCTCTATGCCTGTCTCATATGGATGCGTGGTCAATTATGTATGTGCTATCACTTTCATTCCCCTTCGTGACATGCTCCATCAATCCAATTAATTTTAATTATTCTCTGTTGCATTTATCATGCGTATGCGTGTGCGTGTTGTGTAGAGAGTATATCGATAACAAGGAATCAGAATCAATTACCAATCCTAACCCTAACGAGTTTGGACCAGATCACAGCTTTGGATGAAGTCATTTGGCCAAAAAACCGTGTGCACACCAACGAGGACGAGAAATTCCACGTCGAACGAGACGGTGTCTTGTAGACACCCAGCCGGCTTACTTCATAAATCACAGCTCAGTATTAGCAAAAAAACAAGATATAAGAGATATTTTAGTGCAATCTACAGATAATTTACGAGTTCGCAAGTCTCGAATTTTAAATTGTGAATCGACAGACATTACATATGCTTTGGTAGTGAAGTGGAGTTCGGTTCGAATTCCCGACCAACCACAACGCCCGCCTCATTGAATACTTCTTACTGTCACAAGACATTTTCAACAAACCTTATAATGATCGAATTTCAATGCACGCAGTATGTACGAGTACGAGTAGTGGGTCCATGACCGACTTTGGCTCCACATCTCGTCAACGGCGCGCCAACATACGCACACGGCATATGAGACTATATTAGATCATGTAAATGACGGTTTTAGGGGACAAAGTAATGCGATCCGGAGGAATGCAAATATTTCTGCAAAACATCGACTAGACATTATTCAAATTGTCCTCCATGCAAGTCATGATCATCGAGCAGCACGTGCGCGTAAATCTAAAACAGAATTATCATTAGTTGCCCAGCTGGTGGTCTCACACTTATAAAGCTCAGCAGATCTGCGAGAAGGGTTAAGTGTTTCTACCTGTACTAGTCGTCTACACCATAAATGTAAACATGTGCTTGACGCTTGGAAATCTGGACATTCTGCGATCACCTAGCGTGACATGTAATTTATGTGTACGAGTAGTACTCGGAACGGCAAGCCTATAGCCAAAGGTAGAACATGTTTCACAGCAAAACGTCTTATCGCGACTGGATGAGCTACGTTAATCCGACCGTATGGAGGGGTTTCTGTCTGCCCATAGGTAGGCTGACTCCATTCTACATCTTGTTTGGCAAGCAAAAATTAATCACTTTCGATACATTTCGCTTACCTCTTAGGCTCGCGAGCGGGGATTGCATTGATTATGATACGACTTCGAGATACATTATCTGTAAAGTAGCAAAACCCGAATTTTTGCGAATTTCATAAATCTACAAGTCGGCCCAGGACAACAAATTGTTTATCGGGACGTACGATATTATAGTTTCGAGCGATTCAGTGCAACGTAGTCGGATGGGTGGCGTAGAAAAACATTCCCAGCGGCACGTCGTCGTGCCAATCAAAATACAAAGAATCCGACTGATAAATACGACGCGGATTGTCCGCCTCCTCATCTAAACTCAGGAGCATAGGAGCGTGGAGGACGGGCGACACCTTCTTGAATGAGTAATGCACGGGTGTCGTAAAATCAGCATCAGCCAGCACTTTATGACAGCAATGAATTGAACGCTAATAAACCTGTCAGTCCTGGAAATAAACACAGTAATCTGTTGCCGTACCGGAGGTGCTGGAAGTAAACACCTGAGTGACGTCTCGGTTTAATGAACAATGTGCAAAGCCAAGGGAAATGCCTACTGATGCTTATCGCTTATTGGTTATTATACGTACTATGAAAAAACTCACTCACCTTTCGTCCTTGTCGTGCTTCTGGAAAGTGACAAGCAGTAACGACTCACTTTGTGGCTCTGCCGATATGCCTTGGGCGCGTTGTCGTTGCGCCACTTGTCCACTCTTTCGACCGGGCGTTGTAGCCGCTCCGGTTACACTCCGACTGAATGGAAAAACGCTTTGGAATTTATCGAGGTGAGATTTCAGTTCGGCTATTTCTGTGTCCTTGTACTGCAGTGCCCTTTGCATTTCCTGTATCTTAAGGTCCTTAGCCTGGATTATTTGCACGAAACGTTGCTCCTGCGGTGTAGTCGGCACGAACGGAGTACTCATCATGTTCACCGAAGTGGCAATAGTTGGCTCACAATTGTTCGTATGTAAGAGAAGTCCTTGCATTTGATCGGTTAATAGTTGTGCGTTGTAATCGGCTACCGGGCTGTATAGTGTAGTGGGAGCTTGAAGGGCTGTCGTTGGTGCAGAGACAAGATTTTGAGCTTGAAACTGTAGGTGCTGGTAGCGTTGTTTTAACTGAAGTTCCTGTTGTTGTAAGTAGTTGAGCGTTTCTAAATTGGGATTGAGGCTGATTTGTTGTGTATCAGTAGGCACTGTCCCGTAGATTAAGGTATGCGTAAGTACGTCTGCGGGTTGCACCACGGCACCGCTATTGTTGTTCACTACTCCCAGTTCGGGCTGGAACTGAAAGTTTGCATTTGATTCCTGCTGCATATTGATGCCGTTCGTTTGGTTATTTTGTCCACTTGTCGGACTTATTTCTCGCACCTCGGTGCTATTAGCGTCTGCGGGTCTATTAATATCACCGTCCCTGTTGCTAGTCACGTTGCAATTTGTCGATGTGGATGTCACCATAGACGATGGTGTTTCGGTAAGCACGTCTTTTCCTCCTTTATCGATGGCGACGTTGCTTTCGCTCAGCGCACTAGGTGCTGATATCACGGATTTCTTCCTGGTCGCCGGTGGACCGAGGAATCTTGGATTCTTAAAATTATTGTCACTTGGATATGGCGGTGGATCTAGCGCGTTGATTGAGGCACCATGAAAATGTTGGACTGGTTTTCCGTAGTTGTTGCCGTTTGTGTCTAATTTTGACGAATTGTTTTCGCAATTTGTCGGACTTTTCTCTCTGTGCTTTGGACTGATTATCGGTGTAGCAATAGGTGGTGGGGTAGCTGATGCAGACGATGGATGAGTAGTTATAACTCCTTGACAATTCGGTATATGATTTGCTTCGGTTGTGGCTGGCCTCTTGGATGCGAAGCACAGCCGATCAAAACAGATCCGCATGCAAGCGATTTTGCTGAATCACCGCTGGCCGAAACAAAAACGAAGTTCCCCTTAGAGTCTCCCTGTAAAGCACAAAACAAAATTATCAAAATTAGAACAATTGGAAGGAAATGCATAAATCTATTTTTAAATTATTCTTCAATCACAGAGATAAAAAGGATCAGGAGGAAGCATTTTATCGGTGACAACTTCACTCATTACGTTCAGCAAACTTGCCCTGTTCGAGTCACGCAAATTAAGCCCCGATAAGAGCGATTGATGTGCCACATCGGCATTGAAATAGGTAATTACCAGCAGCCAGAAATGGTGTCGCTTCGATAACTGTCGAATTACGGCCTGTTACGGGCCAAACGACCTCAAAACACACTTATTTCAATAAAACCACTTTTGATATGTTTATCAATGAAAAAACGAATTCCATGTACGAATGAATTCAACTCGATTGTTGTTAAGCCCGAATTAGGGTCGGTATGCAAAACAATAGCGCGGCAGCGCGGAGCACACCGACCAAATAGACGTGCAGAACATGTGTTTCGAGTGATAAGATTTCGGTTCAATTAGTCCATAAAGCGTTTCCGAATAAATTCGATCTACGTGATTGGCATGCAAAGCAACGAGCAGTGAGCCTTGCGGGTACGCGAACGAGTCAAATGGTTGTTCTGTCAATTCTCGTACGAATATTCTGCACAGATAGCAAGGACCGTAGGTGTGAGGTACATATTTGCTCACGAATGCCTTATCAATACCAATAATTGCCTGAAGTACAATTGGAGACAGTAATTTACAAGTAAATGACGCGGGTATTCGCGGTGCTGTTGTGATTCTTGATTCGCTTTTGGAAGTTTGTTTTATACGCGAACGTATGATGGTATACTTATAAGCTTGCCGTCGTTAAATTTACTCAGGATGGTCTTGAATAGTTTCGTCGGGAGATTCAAAAGGACTTGTGCGATAGAGTTAGGGTTTGCCGCTCTTATAAAATTGTTTTTTTCGTTAATACCTATTTTTGTTATTTTTTTGCATCAGCTTTATCTAGCTTCTGGCACCCGCCAGGTAGTGAACCAATGTGTGCAGCGACCCGACCCCTTGTTCCTGGGGAAAGAGGAACCTGGCCCTCCAGGTTGGGGGTTGCGCTTAGGGCTAACATCCCTATCGCTTAAAACAAAAATTTTGTTCAGAGACAACCACTAGCCTCGGATACGGAGGGATTACATGTTGACGACCCCCGCAAACGTCAAAAAGGAAACGAATTTCGGTTCTGCACCTGGAACGTTAGGCCCCTCAACAGACCAGGTGCAGCCGAACAACTGGTCAACTCTTTGGACTGCTATAAGGCAGACATTACCGCGCTCCAAGAAGTGCGATGGGATGGGCCAGGCAAAAAGCGGATGAAACACTGTGACATATACTACGGAAACTGCTACAGAGAAAATAGACAACGCTTATTCGGATGCGGATTTGTTGTTCGAGGCAGACTCAGGAAAAAAGTCTTAAGCTTCCAGTATGTAAGCGAACGCCTCATAACTATCCGCATCAAGGCCAATCTCGGCAATATTAGCTTACTATGTGTCCACGCCCCCACAGAGGAGAAAGATGACCGACATAAAGACGACTTCTATGATCTCCTAGGCAGAACGTATGCGCAATGTCCCAGCTATGACACCAAAATCGTTCTAGGAGATTTCAATGCGATGCTGGGTATGGAAGCTATCTTTGAACGGGTCATTGGAAAGCACAGCCTACACAACACCACGTCAGAAAACGGACTAAGGCTAGTGGACTTTATGGCGGGACATAACCTGGTAGTAGCTAGTACACGATTCCCACATCTCAACATCCATAAGGGGACCTGGCTGCAATCGCAGGAGAACGCCAGGACCTTCGCCGATCAAGCTCTCTCAGGTCCCGATGCAATCTGCAGAAACCATAACAATGGAGTCGTTGTCAGAACGCCATTAGAGAGGCCGCCTCAGATATACTCGGTTTCGAGCCACCACCGTCGAGAAACCCCTGGTTTGAGGACGAGTGCAGACAGGCCCACGTAGAGAAACAGAATGCATACATGGCCACATTGCATCGACGGACGAGAGCTGCCCGCGAGCTCTATGAACAGAAAAGGAGGGAGGAGCATGCGCTTCTGAGAAGGAAAAAGAAGGAGCACGAGAAGCGCGAGATCGAGGAGATGGAAAGATGTTACTGCAGGAACGACGTTCGAAAATTTTACCAGAAAGTAAAACGAACATGCCAAGGCTATAAAGCCAGAGCAGAAGCCTGCAGGGATGAGCACGGACAACTAGTAGTGGAGTCACAGTCGATGCTGAGATTGTGGAAGGACCACTTCTGCAGACTGTATAACGGCGATGATAGTTAAAATGCCGCCATCAGGCAGAGCGAACCATTCACAATGGACGAAGACGAAGGAGAATCCCGTCCACCCGACCTAGACGATGTTAAGATAGCGATATCGAAACTTAAGTCTTATAAAGCTGCTGGAGCAGACGGACTCCCCGCGGAGCTGTTTAAAGCAGCTGGCGATGAGCTGGTTAGGAACATGCACCAACTCATCTGCAAGATATGGTCGGAAGAATGCATGCCCGATGAATGGAATCTCAGTATCGTTTGCCCGGTCCATAAGAAAGGAGACCCCTATGACTGTGTAAGTACCTGAAACCGTTCGTGGACAATCTGATAGGTCCCTACCAGTGTGGTTTCAGGCCAGGAAAATCCACGATAAACCAAATATTTACACTATGGCAGATCTTGGAGAAGACCCATGAATTCCAGGTCGACACGCACCATCTTTTCGTCGACTTTAAAGCCGCGTATGACAGTGTTTATAGAGACGAGCTATAGAGAGCCATATCATGTTTTAACATTCCTGCCAAACTCG
The DNA here is from genome assembly GCA_951905685.1 of Eumerus sabulonum. NCBI lineage: Eukaryota > Metazoa > Arthropoda > Insecta > Diptera > Syrphidae > Eumerus > Eumerus sabulonum. The sequence continues at coordinate 106,035,361 of OX645063.1, read as the reverse complement.
TCAGGCTATGCAGGATGACTATGGAGAACTCTCGCTGCACCATCAAGGTCGGAGGTGAACTAACCGACCCCTTTGATGTTAAAAAAAGGTTTTAGACAGGGTGACGCACTGTCATGTGATTTCTTCAACATTATTCTTGAAAAGATCGTGCGGGACTCTGCGGCCAATACAAGATCTACTTCAAGTCCACACAATTGCTTGCCTACGCAGATGACATTGACGTTATTGGACGAACAAAGCAAAAGTGGGTCTAAGGGTAAATGGGGACAAGACCAAATATATGCTGTCATCCAAGAAAGACGCACAACACCGACGTCTTGGTCAGAACGTCACCTTCGGCAGCTATATTTTTGAAGTAGTCAAAGACTTCGTCTACCTTGGCTCGGTAGTGACAAGCAGCAACGACACCAACGCTGAGATAAAACGCAGAATAACTCTTGCCAATCGCTGCTTCTTCGGGCTCAAGAGGCATTTGAGTAGTAGAGCCCTCTCTCGAAAAACTAAGGTTTCCCTCTACAAAACCTTAATCATCCCGGTCCTCCTCTACGGCGCTGAGGCTTGGACGTTGTCAAAAGCGGATGAAGAGGCTCTTGGACGTTTCGAGAGGAAAATTCTGCGTGCAATCCTTGGTCCCGTTTGTGTAAACGGAGAATGAAGGAGGAGATTAAACCAAGAACTGTACGGGCTGTACAGCGACATCGGCCTGGTTAGACGTCTTCGGATCCAACGTCTAAGATGGCTAGGCCATGTAGAGCGAATGGACATCAACGTTCCGGCCCGAAGAGTCTTCGACTCCAACCCCGAGCGACGATGCAGCAGAGGACGACCGCATTTAAGGTGGCGCGCACAGGTGGAAGGGGACCTCAACCAACTGGGCGTGCGGCACTGGAAGCGGCTGGCCGAAGATCGGGCCGGCTGGAGAGGCTTGTTGGATGAGGTCCTGGTTCACCCCGAACTGTAGCGCCATCAAAGTAAGTAAGTTTATCTAGCTTCTAATCACTATCAAGCTGAGTTGCTGCTGGTTAAGTACAGTACACGTTAAGAGCTATCAGATGCAACTTAGCTGCGAGTACTATTCTCCATTGGTGGTGTTCCGAAATAGAGATGCGAATTATAAGCACTTTTTTGCACTGGGTTATAACCCACAAAGATTAGATGCTCTTAGTGTTTACGTTGTGTAACAGAGCAGAACGCAAATGAAAACATACTCAGGCCCCTTTCAGCATACTGTTTCCTTTATAGAAGCCCCATTCTATGGGACATTTGATGCATTCGACGCACTGTCTGATTACATAGAAAGAATTGTTTCCCCGTTTCCTCGCACTGAAATTGTTTTAGCGGGCGATTTCAATGTACACAATTCTCAGTGGCTTCAACAGACAGTTGCTTCTGGACAAACAACACCCGAAGGAGGATACTTTCAAATTTTTGCTGAATTAAATCAAGTAACCCAACTTGTGAATGTGGAGTCGCGTATCCCCGATGTTGCTGGTCATACCGCCAACACACTGTACTTATTTCTTACCTCCCAGCCTAACAAATACACGATCGATGTATGGTCGCCTCTAGGCTCGTCCGACCACTGCGTGATATCAGCTAAATTCTCGAAATCCCACCTCCCAGTTAAAGAAAAGCTCCTAAGAGAACATTATGGCTTAACAATCTAACAACTTCTTCCGGATATTTGGAACTGGTTGTTGTACTTCCTCAAAAACGACGTACACGCCGCAGCTGATATTGTCGCAAATATTATCCGAATCGGCATGGCAAGTTTTATTCCTAGTAGGGTCAAAAGCACCAAGAGCAAGGATCAAAAGCGCCAAGAGCACCGTGGCGCAGTGGGTAGTGTGTTGGCCTCTGGCGCCGATGACACGGGATCGAATCCCGACACAGCCATGTCATCGAACGTGTTTTTCACGGTGTTTCTCCTCAGCGGGGTTCTGACAAAACCCCCTGTAGTAAAATTGTCATGAAAAGCTTCTCGAAATTCGCCGTTCGGAACCGGCAATAAACTGCAGGTCCCTTTCACCTATGGGAAAATGAAATCACACACAACATGGGTGATTGAGAGAAGCTCGGCTCAGGTCCTTCATGGACTGTAACGCCAACATACATACATACAGGATCAAAAGCAGCAGGTCAAAGGATCATACGTGGTTTGACTTGAGCTGCAAATTAGGCTATTAGGCTCAGAGAGCTAAGCTTTCGGGCAAATAAGGCAAGACAGTTCTGAGGAAAAACAAAAACAAAAATACATACGAGACAGAAATGACTGCAAAACCCACACTCGACGGGTTAGATTTCAATCCGAACTAAAAATTACGGCGTAAGCCCTTCAATGGCCCAAAGGTAGCAAAAGTTTCTGATCGTTTGTAAAAAACATAAAAAAACTCAACTACGTCGCCTATACCAATGCTCATTCACAATGACATGCCAGTTGTCACCCCCTTGACAAAGCTAAACTTCTTATTGCCCATTTCGCAGCCAGTTCTCAACTCCCAGTGTGTACTTTGTCTCTGCCTGTACTAGAGTGTGACTATTCCACCATGGGACTAATCTACTTCCGCACTCGTACAGTCGCAAGGATTCTTAAGGACCTCGACATACACAAATCCGCTTATCCAAATAGTATTGCCCCAATAGTTCTGAAGAGGTGTTCTTCTACGCTGGTAACACCACTACGTAAGTTTTTTCACCTTTCATACTCTTCTCGGCTCTTCCCAAGTAGGTGAAAAACAGCATTTGTCCAACTTACATATACCCAAAAATGGCGAATCATCTTCTCCCCCCAACTACCTACCCATTCCACTAAAGTCCCTTCTTTCCAAGGTCATGGAAACGCTGATTAACCTTCAGCTTATGAAATATCTTGAATCACGGAAACTCCTCAATGACCGCCAATACGGTTTCCGCAGCAACAGATCCACTGGTGATTTGATGGCATATCTGGCCGAGGAACAGGCGATTCGAAATGGTATTAAAGTCGACGAGAATATGACAGAGTACATACTGTCAAGCAAAACATCGTCGCTCACCATCTGGGACAAAATCTAACGGTTGACAGCTATCATTTCTAGGTAGTTAAGGAGTTTGTCTACCTCAGGGCAAATGTAAACTCCACAAACGACATCACAGTGGAGATCCGGCACAGAATTGCCGAGGAGAAGAAATACTGCGAAGTCTACGAGCTGTGCAAAGATGTGGATATACTCCGGAAGCAAAGATCCGTGGACTACATTGGCTCGGCCACATCAAGCGCATGAACACCAACGCTCCAGCTAAGACCAAGTAATCGCGGATGTAATACAACTGAAAGCAGCGTGTCCGAGACCGCCAAGGATAGGAGGCAGCTATAGCTCAGGCTCAGATCCTCCATGGATTGCTGGTATGATAAGTAAGTAAGTTATTAAGAACAGAAGATATAAAACGACACACCGCTTAGAAAACCTCGGAAGTCAGGCCAATATATATATAATGGAGGTATCAAAACTGAGATCAACAATTACAGGCCAATATCAATACTGCCCATAATTGAAAAGGGCCTTGAGTTATCAAGACTTGATGGCTAACAATTCCCTCATACATGCAAGCCACGCGGGCGCTGTGGTTAGTGTGTTGGACTCAGCCGCACGATGAGCGAGTTCGGATTCCGATGACCGATAACACAAACGCCATCGAATGTTTATTTCGCGGCGTCTCTCCTCGGCGAGGTACTGGCAAAACCCCCCGTAGTATACTTGCCATGAAAAAACTTCTCGACTCACGCCGTTCGGAATCGGCATTTATCTCTAGGTCCCCTTCACCTGTGTGAAAAATAAATCACACAACCTGGATGATTTAGAGAAGCTTGGCTCTGGTCCTTCATGGGCTGTAAGACATGCAAGCCAGTACGGATTTTAGAAAAATAAGAGTAACTACTGGTAAACTGTTAGGGGAATTCGCCACTTGTTTTAAAGAAAGCCAACACAAAAACGCTTAACCACGAAGGCTAATATCTAGAAGTGTTGGAACACCTGAATACCTGAATACACCTGCAGCACTTGGTACTACTGCCAAAAGGAAGGAAACCACCTGGAGAACCGTCCTCATACCGACCAATTTGTCTGTTGGATACAATAGGCAAGATACTAGAACGAGTGATCTACGATAAGTTACTGGCGGTGGCGGAAGCTAACGGTGCATTGTCAGCCAACCAATATGGTTTCAGAAAAGGACGATCAACAGCGCCATAGATACAGTGGTAAACCTGGCTGCGGATGCCATCAAAGGAAAAAGATTGTGATGGGCGGAGAAAAAGTATTGTGCTGTAATTACGCTGGACATAAAAAACGCTTTCAACTCGCTTAACTGGACGCGCATATAAAAGTTTTTAATTGACATGGGTACCCCGTCCTATTTATTAAGGACTGTCATCGACTATTTTAACAACAGGAGACTAATATACAATACCGGTGAAGGCGTAAAATTCTACAAAGTAACGGCGGATATTCCTCAAGGTTAAGTCCTTTGACCCCTCCTGTGGAACATCATGTACGATGGCGTTCTACGATTAGCGCTTCCTGAAGGAGTACGAATCATCGGCTTCGCCGACGATCGTCACAGTGGTTGAGCATATAGAGAAAGTAGAGGCTACTACGAACGCAGCTATCGCTAAAGTGAAAGATTGGCTTTCAATTGGCAGTCCGGAACTAGCAGCCCATAAAACGGAAGCTGTGCTCATAACATGTGGAATATGCGAGCTTCTTTGTCGGAGACCAGACGGTAAGGTCAAAGAAAGCAGTCAAGTATCTAGGGGTCATACTAGACAACAGGCTTTCCTTCAGGGAACATATAATGTATGCCAGCGAGAGAAGACAACACACGCAAAACGAGCTCTTTCGCGAATGCTTCCAAATATAGACGGTCCTACTCTCACGGGTAGTCAGCTCAGTCCTACTCTACGCTGCTCCAATTTGGGTGGAAGCCCTTGCAGTAAAAGTACTAAAGCGGAAATGGATCCAGTCTATCGACTCCGCGCAACAAGAGTAATCTGCGGATTCAGGACCATCTCAGATGAGGCGGCGTAAGTCATAGCAAGAATGCCAACCATCGATATATTGGCAGACGAGCTCAAAAGGGTATACCGCAGGCGAACGTCAGAACGGCAACAGACCAGGTTTATAAAAGCAGAAGAACGGGCAGAATCCATGGCAATGTGGCAAGCCAGATGGGATACCTCCACAAAAGGAAGATGGACGCACAGGCTCATTCCCGTCATAAAAACTTTGACATCAAGACCGGCAGTAGACTGCAAATATCATCTTTCGCAGTTTTTGTCTGAACATGGTGGCTATCGAAAGTATCTGCATAGATTTGGATAGGATAGTTCTCCCTTCTGTCCACAATGTCCAAATTCCGAGGAGGACGCAGAACACACAGTATTTTACTGCAGTCGCTTTATGCAGGACAGGCAAAGACTAAATGTATCAAGCCCTGAAAACCTGGTCCCCTATATGATGCCCTCGGTGGAAAATTGGAATGAAACATACGTACATTGCATCAGTACAAACAAAGCTAGGGCAAGCCGAAGCAGAGAGAAGAACCCAAGAGGCTTCTACCCGAGATAAAGCGCAAACCGCTAACCAGCCCCGCGAAGTAATGCCTAACGGCAGTCCCTAGGGGAGAGTGGTTGAAGTGTGCAGAGGTGTGGTTTAGTACGTAGGCGCGTGGATAAAGAAGAATATTATCCCGCGAATCGTGCATGCTGGCAACACGGGCTACCAATATCTATTGAAGATTTCACAACCATGGGAACAAAAAAAAAAAAAAAAAAAGCAAGTCCTTGAATACGGCAACAGGAACTCGGATCACTGAGTTGAGAGTCCAGCGTGTTAACTGTGTATTACGCCATGGATTCGACTCGCAAATTTCTTTCTGGCAAGGTTCCACGTATGTAGTTGAGAAATGTCCCTTTTGTTTGATTGATTGACCCAAAGTGTGTTATTAATTAATAAGTATGTATGTATGTCGCTGCAACACACTTAAGGTATGATTAGAGTTTTTACTCATGACACGCAATAGAACGTGTTATAGTCTTAACACGAATAAGGGTCACAATTTCAAAGATCAAACGAGTTAAGTGACACACTTAATCCTAAAGTGTGTGGAATGACATATGTACATACTTGCTGCGTGTTGTATAACACACTAGCATTTGCAGTGTTGTTGAGCGTATAATTTCGCGTAATTGACCTGTGAACTGGTCTCTACTATGATCCGGTGATCTCAAACCTTTAAATTACTTTCTTTGGGGACATGTGAAGCACTAGTCTATTCTGATAAGCCGGAGATGTTGAACGGTTTGGAAGTTAACATTCGTCGTATTATTGCTGATATATTGCCCCAGTTGCCGAACAGTGGTTTTCCCAATTGTGCTTCATTCGAGCTAGCTGTCGAAATTATATTAAAACATAGATGGCATTAAATGATCTATTAAATAAAGCTACTATCATGGACATCAACATTATCTTCAAGTGCTTTATTCCATATTGAATTTGTATACCTCTAAAAAAAACACCCCTTATAACAAGGTACCAATCATGAGACCTTTCGTAATGGGTAAATTGATTTTCCTGACCTAAAACCAATCTGAGAAGAACCCATCAAATTGGTTCCCCATTGTTGCCGCAATTATAGAACAAGAAGCAAGATTAAAATTGACACATTTTTCTACTACCAATAACCTCCAATTAACCCTAGAACACTAAGCTTTTTTTTTTGTCCTTAGACACTAACCCTCGCCTTTGAGGCTACTTTGAAGAAAACGCGCGATAAATCATAAAAAAACCAATTTTCACAATTTGAAAGTATTTAGGCGTCCTTTTTAGACTTTCCACTAAACAGAAAAAAACATCTTCTTAACTTAATTTAAAATTTTATTCACAGAAACTTAATAATAAAAAAATTTATTTTGCACCTTTTAAGTAGGCGACGGACTTTACAAAAAAAAAAATAAATAAATAAAAGAAAAAAAAGAAAAAAAAAAGTATTTCACAAGCTTAAAAAAAAAATAAAATGCTATTCAGTACTCAAAAAAAATTAACTTAAATAAAAAAATTGTGCCTTCGATATAAAAATAAAAATCAGCTTTTTTTGTGACTTATTTTTTATCGCATCCGAAACAATTTGATGATCTGTGCTCCAGACAGTAGGTGCTGCCGCATTTTGCGCACTTGTAAAGCTGCAAACTGACCTTTTCCCTTTTTTTATTAGGGGTTCGTCAGGCCCAGGCGAAGAACTTCCGGCAGCACGAGTGTTCACATTCAGCACTTGATGGAGAGCTTCACGAATTCGTTTGTTCATTGTTGGCCTTTCTGTTAGTCGAATTGTCTGCCAATTCTCACACAAGTCATTACTCAAGCTTTTGAGAAAGTTGCGCCTACTCATTGGCTTGATTTTACAAGCAAGACTGTTGGAAACATGTAAAATATAGCTGTTCAAAGCCGCCATATTCAGCATCCCGTAAAATACACACAGTGGCCAACGCCTTGTTTTACGACTTGTACTTAAATGGCCACACATTTGATCATATGTATCCACGGCACCTTTTGTCGCATTGTATGCCTCTATTATAGTAGGTTTTTTTGATACCTGATCAATAGCTGGCTTATTGTGCATAGTTGAAAGTAGAAGGACGGTCTTTTGAGGCTTAGGTTTGAAGCTCACAAGGGTGAGTTTATCATGAAAGCCAAACATGGATGTTCCAACGCGACGAGATGTGTTGTGCTTAAACTCTTCGGGTATTTCCTTTTTATTGTTCCTGATTGTCCCAAGAAGAGTTAGTTTGTATGGTTCAGCAAGCAATTCTTCAGCTAAAGGTACCGATGTAAACCAATTGTCTGTTGTAAGATTGCGTTTGGTTCCATGTACAGTTCTTGTAAGAAGCTTGCAATAATAACTGCCAAGAGAAGCGTCAGTAGCAGACCTATCATTGTTTTTTCCTAGATATGGGCAGGCATCAAACATATATTTCGTGTTGACATCACATGCTAAAACAATTTTTATTCCATATCTAGCTGGTTTATTTGGTATATACATTCTGAAGGGACAGCGCCCTCTGAATGCAAGAAGTTGTTCGTCTATCGTAAGATATGATCCTGGTTTGTATAGATCGCGACATTGTTGGATAAATGTTTCCCAAATATTTCTTATTGCAGCAAATTTATCGTCCTTTCTTCTAAGCTCTCGGCTGCTACGATCATCAAAACGAAGACATCGAATGAGAAAATCAAAGCGTTCTTGACTCATTGTTGCAAGGTATTTAGATCCGCAAAGTGAAGGATCAAAGAGTTCCTTGCTTGGCAGGTGATTATTTTTCATTGCACCGCTTAAAATCAAAAGGCCAAGAAGTGCATGAAGCTCTTCCTTTCTAGCAGCGGATACAGTAGCGACATGTACTTTATATTTACTTGATTTGATTTCAATGTCTTGATTAGTGTAAGAAAGTATTTCACTGATCATACCTGGCGTAAAAAATTTCTCAAATAACTCCAATGGCTTTGTAGTATTTTTGGCACGTTGCGTTGGTCCTGGTATTATGTGAACAATATTCCTCTCAGCTGTTCTGCTTTTTCGGGATGAAGCTGGTTGCGAAGACCAAACGTAATTGTTTTTGCCTCGCATGACGGGTTTCGAGGGCAAAATGATGTGACTTTCTTGCTCTGGAAGTTCTGCATTTGGTGAAACTGCTGCTGGAATTATTCGCTGCGAAGTTATTGCGTTTGATGTCGATGGCAAGTTAGCATCATCTTGCTCATCTACCGCTATGTAAAACAATTCCTCATCAGAGTCAGCAAGATATGCGGGGTCAGCTAGACTATCATCTGAATCAAGGTTCTCAATTTCCAAATTATCCTGAGCTTCGCTCTCGTCGTCGGACGGTTGCTCCAACCACCTTGTAATTTTTTTTTCTTGGTAATCCATCTTAAATATAAACCCAATTTTCTCCATGTAAGTCACGCTAATATCCAAAAATTCTATGAAAACTAAGAACTAAATGTGAAAAAAAAATTACCTTTGTCACTAAGGCTCGCCTCTCAGGCGACGCGTACCGCTGTATTTCTGCAACGCAAATCTAAAATTGGAATATACGACCACTACCTACGACGTCTCATAGTGAAATGAGTTGGCAAAGAGCTGCAACCCGATGTGAGTGGGAAAAGTACAGTTAAATGCAAAAAACAAATTTTGAGCGGCCTCACAGGCGAGGGTTAGTGTTCTAGGGTTAAGTCCGAAAAATCAAACACTTCAAGAGCGTGCAATGTAGTAAAATCAGTCTCGAGGCCGCTTAGAGATAAAAAACAAAATTATTTGCTTTTAATTGATTTTGTTTATCGCGGAATCCCGAGGAGTTTATAAGTCATTGTCTGCCTCTCGTGGACGTGTTCAAATGCCTAATTAAGGTCAATGTGGTTCTTCAATAAATTTGTGCGTACGAGGGTACGCACCACAATCATTTCCCACCATGACATCAGAAAATAGCCAATAACCTAGAGCCATGAAATCTCAAGAAAGGAAATAGCCTCATGTTGATTCAAAACAATAATGAACAACAACATTTCAGCCCCTTAAGGGAGGCATGCCACAAGGTTACCACTGAGGTACAACTATAAGAAAAACAACAAACAATTCTTCCTCCTCCCTGGAAAACAACTAAAGCGCAAGGTTGCCTGCCCTTCAAGAAACCACCGAGCACGATGAAATCCTGTATCGAGTTGTTACCCAATTTGACGCAGGTTAACTTAATCTGTTTATAATATCACTCCATCTCCTGTACAAGGCTTTTAAACCTGTTCCCATCACAGTACTTCCTGAAACGAATCCGCTTCTCATGTGTCCAATTACATTACCGCAGTAAAATAAGAAATTTTATTTTAACGCACATTTGTATCGGATAATTGCGAATGCATTTATTGAAATTTATTATTCGCGATGCATCATAGAGTGTTGCCGCTGCTTTGGAATCGGTGGCAGTGGTGTTAGGCAATAGAACTGGCCACTCGAAGCCGGTTAAATGCCATTCTCCACCAATGAAATGCATGGGATAGTCTATTTCTTAACTCGTTCATTGCACACCCATGCGCATGTGGATCTTAATTGAGATGCAGTGACTTTGATCGGTAATGTCATCCCTAAATCACAAAGGCGAGGCCACAACACAAGTTTTCCTTTAAGTTTCTCCCGCCATCCGAGCACTGGGTGTGTGGCGAGTACAGAGTCATATGTACAATAATTTTTCGAAAGGCGTTTGTCCTTAAACGGCTACCAAACTGCAGCAGCCTGACAGACGTTACTTGACACGAAACTGTTGTGACACAAGTTGCCAGAAGTTCTCGCTCAACCACACCGGGGGGTCGTGTCTTAACACTGATAGGTGGAACCTGACTGAGAAGCAAAACCGAACTGATGACATCTGATCGGTCGAAGGTCGTATCTACATCGGTGTTCGACCAGTTGTACAAGTGCAAAGCGAAATGCATCGTCGAATGTGATTGGAAAATACAGCTAATGAGTAGATAGATTGAAATTTAAAGTAATACGATTGCCACAATTGGTTGGCTGTCCGATCGTTCTTTTGCCTACACATAATGTATGAGGGGGCAACTTCATGAATAAGATACTCGTATTCGGTACAATCATGCTCGGTTCTAGCGTATCTCAACCGTTCGACCGTGCTACGGACACACCTTCCAGTCAACATCGCTTAAATGGCGAGCGTCGATCAATTTCAATTGGACCAGCTTGTTTTTTAAATGCCTTAATCCGCTTACGAGCTTGGTAGGAAATATTATCGATACGCTTCTGCTGATCAGAGTGGAACTGGCACTTGCTTATGCAAATAGCTTGGTGGCTTTTCCCGTTTGATCAAGATTTTCCTCTTTCGCCGTGCCGGTAGTAATCACTAATTGCTGTATACCGTTGTCGTTGTCGGTCAAGCACCTTTGGGACGTCAACTAAGATGCTATCTCTCTGCAACTAGCACATTTTGCAGTCATTGGCCGATGGCCGATGGCCATTCGTGCGCCGATAGACCTATAATAAGTGAAGTCATCAGTAGCGTACCACCACGCAGTGTCTGAAAACTGGTTGCATTTAAGTCGAATTTATGGATAGGTTGATAGCGATAGCTAATGCAAAGAGTCGTACGTCAGGTGCACTTCCACAGCACGACAACAGCCCATTCATCATCACCGTAATGGCGATGCAAAAAGCATTAAGGAAAAAAAACTAAACCTTACCGTCTAGCCTTGAGAGTTATTTTTGCTTCGTATCTGAATTCTGAATTTGCATCAAACAAGCTTCTCTTACGATATGAGTCTGTGGGACGAAATCGATTCAAAAGCCGGCGGCAGGAATTCCTATTCAATACACAATGTTGTGTTTAGAGACTACTCCTCTCATAGACTGGGTATGTTGGATGTTTTTGATTTTTGTTAAGTTATTAACACCTTTTCTCTGACAAGAGACTGCGAATTAGATTAATGTAACAGTAGCATACATAGATTGTCAATCAAACTTTGTTGATTTTGTGCTATTGCTGCTAGATGTCTTTATCAAATGCTTTTAGTGTTTCAATCGAGACCTAAAGACCGATTTGTCAACCATAACGGATGCACATACAAGACTTCTTCTTCTTCTTAATGGGCGCTACAGTTCGGGGTGAACCTGGGCCTCAACCAACATGCCCCAACTAGCACGATCTTTTGCTAGCCTTTTCCATTGCCGCACACCCAATTGGCTGAGGTCCCCTTCCACCTGTGTGTGCCATCTTAATTGCGACCGTCCTCTGCTTCTTCGTCTCTCGGGGTGGGATTCAAAGACTCTCCGGGCTGGAGCTGTGCTGTCCATTCGCTCTACATGACCCTGCCATCTTAGGCGTTGAATCCGTAGACGCCTGACTAGGCTCATGTCGCTGTACAGCCCGTAAAGTTCGTGGTTGAATCTTCTCCTCCATCCCCAGTCTGCATTTATAGGCCCGAAAATCATGCGCAAAATTTTTCTCTCGAACCGACCAAGGGCCTCCTCATCCGCTTTTGATAGTGTCCATACTTCTCCGCCGTACAACAGGACCGGGATGATAAGGGTATTATATAGAGTTAGCTTTGTCGTTCGGGAGAGGGCTCTATTACTCAGTTGCCTCCTGAGCCCAAAGAAACAGCGATTGGCAAGAGTGATTCCGCGTTTGATTTCAGGACTGATGTCGTTGTTCCAGGTCACTACGGAGCCAAGGTACCAATACAAACGTTCTGGCCAAGACGTTCGTGGTGAGCGTCCTTTTTTGATGACAGCATATATTTAGTTTTGCCCTCGTTTACCGCCAAACCAATTTTCGCCGCCTCCATCTCAATACTCGCAAACGCCTCATTGATATCTCGCTGTGATCTACCTATTATGTCAATATCGTCGGCGTATGCAAGGAGTTGCGAGGATTTGAAATAGATTGTGCCTCTTCTATTGGCCAGTGATTTTTGCACAATCATTTCCAATATGATGTTGAAGAAATCACACGAAAGCGCATCGCCCTGCCTAAATCCTTTTTTGACATCAAATCTATCGGTAAGGTGTTCACCGATTCGGATGGAGCAGCGAGCATTCTCCAAAGTCATCCTGCATAGTCTGACGAGTTTAGCAGGTATGGCAAAGGTAGACATAGCGTTGTATAGCTCGTCTGTAATTACGCTGTCGTATGCGGCTTTGAAGTCGACAAATAGGTGGTGAGTGTCGACTTGAAATTCATTCATACAAGACTTACTAGATACATATTGTGGCCCACAGTCTTGGCTGTTTAGCAGAACATTGTCTTTACGATGAATCGCAGTCTTCCAGCTAATTGGATCGATAAAGCTTTTATGACTCAACCTGTCACGCATTTGGAATTTTTCAATAATGACCAGCTAAATACATATGTACATATGTGAAGAATTCCCGTCTAAAGATACAGGACGGAAAAGTACCCTGAGCACGTTCAATATCCCCATTGTTTTGATTTTGTTTTCGCTTTAGATACCGGCGATTATAAAATTCTGACTAGCATTTAAGCACGCGGTCAGGAATGGTTTGTTGTTTTTTATTGTTTTGTTTTCCATCCAATTAATTGGAAGTGTACACAAACTGCTTGCTGTGTATTCCTTATTATCGAATGTATCTATTACTATTTTCTGATATACTGCTTTTAGGACATGAAAAGAGATTTTAATTTTAATACACCATTCGACTCAAGAGGCAAACTTGGCTATTAAAGTAAGAATTGTAACGAAATAACCTCAAAACAGGCTCCACAGGGTGTTAAACATTGCATTGATATGCATACATTGAAATAAGTCGTTCAGATTGCAGGTTTGTGAAAAAAATGTCACTACGCGAAAGTCAAAAGACTTTTTCGAGTTTCTGAAATTTCACGCTCTGACAGTTCCACAAGGTCAACTTTGACTGGGAAAGAAGAAAGCATCAGGAAAAAGTTTCTTTATTTGTTTGTTTTTTATTGAATTATAATCTACATAAGACCTGAGGTAGCTTTATAACTCCATCGATGTAGAACTTCACTTCGAATTCATAACGCCACAATGTCAAGTAATATTTGCTGAGAACTACAACCAACGTGAAAATTCAATAGAGCTTTTCTCGAATCCTATCTAGGACAATCACCCCTGGAGAGTAGAGAACGGACATCTACGACCCAAACCACCTGCACTTCGTTCAGGTTGTGTGACAAACATAATAAGAGTATTACTCTTGAACCTGCGCGAATTATAAAAAAAATGCTGTGGTTCATCATAATTTTCCGTGGTCCGCATATTCCTTTAAAGGGGTCGCAGGGGCAATACGCGCACGCGGGATCTCCAGACCACTCAATCCTCCGCCATTGGCTCTAACTCATCAGGAACTATGCCCAAGCGTAACCAGGCAAGTTTTTGGACTTGGTCAAGCCCCTTCGTCCTGCGTCTGACAAGCAGTCGCCAACCTGATTGTATTGCATTAAAGGCACGCTTCCAAAGTCGTGATAATGGAGACATTCGTCTCATGGGACCAAACCAACGAAGCATAGCCCTTTCCGTTCGGAGAAGCAACTGTTCAGCATCCCGGCAAGTAACTCCCACAACAGCATTAAGAAATATCATTTCGGCAGCTTGTATTCGTGATTTTATTCTCTCAGTCAATACCCAAATTTCATGACCATAGGTGAGAGTGCAGCTCGTGAGCTGTACGAGCAGCTCGTGAGTTAAAAAGAAGGGAGGAGCAGAAGATTCTTAGAAGAAAGAAGTAAAAGCACGAGAAGCGCGTGATTGAGAATTTGGAGAGGTGTTGCTTCAGGCGTGACGTTCGAAAGTTTTATCAACAGATAAAGCGAATATGCCAAGGTTATAAAGCCAGAACGAAAGCTTGCGGGGATGAGAACGGACACCTAGTAGTAGAATCGCAGTCGAAGCTGAGAATATGGAAAAACCACTTCTGCAGACTGTTTAATGGCGATGTTAGTCAATATACCGCTGTCAGGCAGAATGACCCATTTCTAGTCGACGAAGACCGCAGAGAATTCCGTCTCCCTGACCTCGATGAAGTTAAAATTGCTATATCGAAACTCAAGTCGAATAAAGCTGCTGGCGCAGACGGACTGTCTGCTGAGCTCTTCAAGGCAGCTGAGGATGACCTGGTTTGGAGCATGCACCAACTCATCTGTAAGATATGGTCAGAGGAAAGCATGCCTGCGGAATGGAGTCTCAGCATCGTATGCCCGATCCACAAGAAATGAGACCCCTCAGACTGCGCCAACTACAGAGGAATAAGTCTTCCTAACATCGCCTATAGAATCTTCTCTGCCATTTTGTGTGAACGCTTGAAGCCTTTTGTAAATAAGCTGATAGGTCCTTATCAGTGCGAATTCAGGCCAGGGACCAAATCTTCACACTACGGCAGATCCTATAGAAAACCAATGAATTTCAAATCGACACCCACCATCTATTTGACGACTTCAAGGCCGCATATGACAGCGTAATTAGAGACGAGCTATATAATGCCATGTTTACTTTTGACATTCCTGACGACTTTGCAAGATGACTCTGGAGACCTCAACCATCTGGGTGGGCGACAATGGAAAAGGCTAGCAAAAGATCTTGCTATTTGGAGGGGCATGTTGGTTGAGGCCCAGGATCACCCCGAACTGAAGCGCCCGTTAAGAAGAAGAAGAAGGTGAGAGTTGGAACAAATACGGAGTTAAAAGCTCGCCCTTCCTGATTACAGGCCTGCCGCGCTGTTTCAAAATAGACCCAGCTTGACCAATCCTGCAGGATTACTCCTCCCATCACTCGTGAAGAAGACCCCGAGCTACTTAAACTTCTCCATCTGCTTCAATTGGACTCCACTAACATGTAGAATGCTTTGGTCAGGCGTTCTGGAAATAACCATAACCTAGGATTTGTCCATGTTAACCTTCATCCCAGCAACAGAACATACGCTCACAAACCTATCTAACACGCGCTGGAGTTCCGTCTGGAAGGATGTGAGGAAAACTAGTTCATCTGCAAAAAGAAGATGGCTTACCCTCAACTCTCCCAATGTGAAACATTCCTCGCCCCGACTGCACTGCAACATGCAGTCCATATACATATATGTATATGTAATGAAAACGAGAGGTGACAAAACGTATTCTTGGCAAGGTCCAACGCCCACGGTGAAAGGTGTTGATTTACTACCGTTAACCCGAACACAGCTGCTACGTTTTGTGTATAGAGACTGAATGGCCTTCACCATCAATCCCATACTCCTGAAGAACATTCCAGAGTTTGCCTCGAGGAACTCGGTCATACGCCTTTTCCAAATTTACAAAACAACTGTAAATCGGTTTGGCGAGTACCAATCTTACAGTGAAAAGCTGGTAGGTTGTACTTCTGCCGTAACGAAAACCGCACTATTCATCCCCCATCCTGGATTCGACAGTAGCTCTGAAACGCGCCTTCAGCACCTTAGCGTAGACTTAGCCGGGGAGATTTAAAAGAGATATGCTTCTCTTTCGATATACGACCTCTCTTTTAACTCCCTTTGATCTATGATCGCTTTCCAAGTTCTCGCCGAACTCCTTCCAGGACTGCTCTTTAGCTGCTTGCACAGCCAATTTGCGAATTCTTCGCGATATATGTACCAGTCACGGGAAGTAGAGTCCCCCAGGAGAATCCAGTCCCTGTAGGTCTATGTCTTTTCTCCCATGGCTTCTTGGGCAGGCGGGCAGGTGTCAACACGAAAGGCACTATCTTCGACAAGTCCGTCCAGTTGCTGGGATACGCAGAAAATACTGACATCATCTCAGCGTGCCGTTGTAGAAGTTTTCACGGCGATTGAAGAACAGGTAAGACGAGTTGGTCTTAAAGTGAATGAGGTTAAGACAACATACATGCTATCAAGCAAAAACCGATCCATCGCTCACCACCTAGGACTGAACATAACGATCGACAGCTATTAATTCGATCATTTCGAGGTGGTTAAGGAGTTTATATAGTACCTAGGGGCAAACGTATACTCCACAAAGGACACCATAGTGAATCATAGAATCACCCTTGGCAACCGCTGTTACTTCGGTTTGTCTAAACAACTTGGGTCAAAACTCCTCACTCGAAGAACCAAAGTCATGCTTTACAAAACGCTTGTACTGCCAGTCTTGCTATGCGGAGCCGAAAGCTTACCGATAAGCAGGACGGCGGAACTGATTTTGGGTTCTTTCGGAAGAAAAATTGGAAGGCGAATGGCGGAGAAGCTATAACGACGAACTCTACGAGCTGTACAAAGAAGTGTATATATGTAATTCGGAAGGCAAAGATCCGTCGATTACACTAGTTCGGTCACATCCAGGCTTTGAAGTCGTTTGCGGGGGGTCACCAGCCTTTGATCATGATAGCTTGTGTCGAATTATAATCCATTGAGTTGGTTGCGTTTTAGCAGTATTTTTCTAATGGTAATTTGGTCAACCAAAATTTGCGTTAACTCATATGGCACCCAAACGGCTTATTTGAATATTCTGCTCATTGTTAAAGCCTATGCTATCTCCAGACTGCTTGAGTAGCACTCCTGCTCCACCAGCTGCAAAATTTCATCGATTTTTAAATGATCTGCCGGCGCCAACAGTTCCGGAGTCCGGCGTTCGTACACAGTACTCAGTATACACTTCACAAAATTTTCCGCATGTTTTTGCTGCTTTTTACCTACGTAGGAGGCATCACGTAGCATATTTTTTCGGGTATTTAACTCATTTCCAAATACATATATACAACTTTCTACGCTTATGACAAATTACAAAACTGTGTACACAAAAAATGTAGCTTGAAATGTCAGTTTTCAAACACGCGCGCGTTTGACAGAATCGGATTTGGTATCAACATCATCTTTTAAAAAAAAAACTTTTTTTATTTTTAGTCTGGATCATGACTGCCTAACGGCGCTGGAAAAACTTGTCATCGAAGTTAGACTTCGAATAAGTAAGTAAGTATTTTTGGATGTAACTGCTTCTGCTTTGGTGGCGTTACAGCCCATGAAGGACCAGAGCCAAGCTTCTCTCAAGCTGTAACTAAAGAGGAGAAAAAACTGGAGAGTGCTGTGACTTTGGCTTCGTTGTCTCGCCATAGCGGGGTATCAAACGGTAGGCCAGTAGTTTTCTCTGTAGATTCCAATGGACACGACACGAAAGCGTGAGGTTAAGCCCAAACGCCTAGCTTCTCAACTTTGTCGTGTCATGTGATATTAAATGAAAATCAAGACAATAAGCCCTTGTCATTTGAATATATGCGCACTCAGTGCAGTGCTTACAAAGCAACTTAATATGACGAAAACGATTAGTTATGATGGAAAGTTTATCTCAATAAGCCCGCTAGCTTATCATGTCGTTATTTCATATGGTAACAGCACAAGTCATTTGCGTTCTGGTCACCAGCAATGGATAGCATTTAATGGTTTTCAGCAAGGGGTTACAGTCATGATTAATTGGATATTTGCTCATTCATCAAAATCTTGCAGCTTTCAGTGTGGATTTTTCTTTAGTCTATGGTGTATCGAGATAACCTTTGACCAAATATTTACTGAGTAAATATTGATTAACATGTTCCACCCGTAGATAATGGCAGCTGATATCTTTATTAGCATGGCACGGTGTTGTGGGACGCTACATTTAAAGCATATGGCCAGCTCACTGAAATGTTATTGACAAAATATTGTCGTTGATTAAAAGAAACTCCAATTAACGTTATTAAATATAGGATCAAAGTACTTGGCGGAAGATGGGATTTGTATGGTAACTTGTTTTGAAAAGGCGATGTAGAAAAGGCTGAAGTTTTTGCTGAATATCTTGCTGAAACCTTCAAGCCATTCAGAGCATAACCGCTACCTGACCATAGCAATCCTGTGGAAATGGCCATGGAATACAGAATGACGCGAGCTGCGCTTTCCGAACTGGAAAATATCATAAAATCCCTTAAGCCAAATCAAGCACCAGACTACGACGTTGTAAACATGTTATGCGAAATAAAAAACATCTATCTATCTATCTACGACGTAATTAGTAATTACAGGAGATGTCCTTAAAAATGCGCCGAGAAATGCTCTGCTTAATCTTTTATATCTTGTTAACGCAACGCTTAGGTTCGGACACGTGCCACGAGTCAATGGGAGGTCGCCGAAGTTATGATGGTTCTAGAGCCCGGAAAGCCACCGACAGATAAAAAATCGTACCGCCCAATATCGTTGTTGCCGATAATTTCGAAGGCCTTTGAAAAAATCATAATCTAGCGCTTAAAGCCGATTGTCGAAGAAAAGCGTCTTTTGCCGGATCATCAGTTTGATTTCAGAAACAAGCATTCCTTTAGACCTTTCCACTTTAGACCAAGTGCATCGAACAACCGATGTGGTCGAAAATTAGAGCAATTACAGCTGGCGTTCCGCAGGGAAGCGTACTTGGTCCGCTGCTTTACCTGCTGTATACCAGAGACATACCAAAAACGGATGGCACTATACTGGCCACATTCGCCGGTGACACTGCAGTTTTGGCCACAGAAAAATCAGTCGAGAAATCAACGACTAAATTGCAATATGCCCTAAACCGTATAAGCGACTGGACAAAGATTATAATTCGCGCAGGTTTAAGAGTCACACTCTTATCAGGTTTGTCGCACAACCTGGGCCGAGTGCAGATGGTTTGGGTCTTAGATACTCGTTCAATACTCTCCAGAGGTGGTTGTAAATGAAGTTCGGATCCCATTCGCAAACGAGGCAAAATACCTAAGCGTGACTCTTGACGCAATATTCAAGTGGAAAGCGTATGTAAAGAAAAAAGGTGAAGAGCTTGATGAGCTTGAATTGACATATAAGGAGATGTGCTGGCTGCTAGGAAATCATTCCAAGTGCTTAAACCCAGTACCTACAGTATAGAACTCTGGGGTTGTATCTACCTTCTTCTTCTTCTTTTGGCGGCACAGTTCATGGCGAACCTGGGCCTCCTTCAAAAAACCTCTCCAACTGGCACGGTCTTTCGCCAGAAGTCTCCAGTGCCGCACGCCTAGTTGATTAAGGTCCTCCTCCAATTGGTTGCGCCACCTTAAATTTGGCCGTCCTCGACCGCGTCGCCCCTCGGGGTTGGATTCATAGACCTTCCGGGCCGGAGCTGTGTTTTCCATACGCTCAACATGACCTATCCGAAGACGCCGTGCTATGTTCATGTCGCTGTACAGCCCGTACAGTTCACTGTTAAGTCTTCTCCCCCACTATACAGGTCAGGCCGAAAATCGCACATAAAATTTTTCTCTCAAAACGACCAAGGGCCTCCTTATCCGCTTTCAATAAGATCCATGTCTCTGCGCCATAGAGCAGGACCGGAATGATAAGGGTCTTGTATATGCTCACCTTGGATTTTCGAGAGAGGGCTCTGCTTTTCAATTGCCTCTCGAGCCCATAGAAACAACGGTTGGCAAGAGTTATTCTGCGTTTGATTTCGGCACTGATGTCGTTTCTGCATGTCACTGCGGAGCCTAGGTAGACGAAGTCCTTGACTACCTCGAAATAATACCTGCCAATATGTGCACCCTGGCCAAGACGCCGGTGGTTCGCGTCCTTTTTCGACGACAGCATGTATTTCGTTTTACCCTCATTTACCGCCAGTCCCATTTTAGCCGCTTCCGTCTCAATGCTCGTAAAGGCCTCAATGACATCTCGCTGACTTCGCCCAATTATGTCAATGTCATCGGCATATGCGGGCAGTTGTATGGACTTGAAAAAAATGGTGCCTCTCGTATTTACCAGTGAGTTTTGCACTATCCTTTCACTATCTTTGTATCTACCACGAAGAGTAATTCTTCTATTACTCAAACGTTTCAAAAAGCGGTATTGCGGTTAATATTAAACCTTGGCGTACCAACCTTAAGCAGCTTTAATCGTAAGTTTAATGATGCTATGATGTTTAATATTGGTTACGTAGCCATTATTGCTGAGGACTCTCAGTGAACTTGTAAATATAAAAAAAGTAATTACTGTTACGTGATTAAAAATAAATCTTCCTTTGAAAGATACCAGGCCAGCCAACGTAGGAACCAAGTTAGAGTCTAAGTAAGACCGTCTGATATGTCAAAGTATATAAATTTGTAACAAAAATGCTGGAAACTGTATTGGACGACCATCGACTTAAAATGTACGAGCTAGCGCGAGGTAAGCGCCAAAAAAGAAAGCAACTTTTCGAAGTACACGAACTCGTAAGTATAATCGATTTCCGATTCTTTTTTTTTTGTTTTGTTGTGTTGGTACACATGCGTTGTGCTTAATTTTCAAAAAAAAACATAATAAAAAAATTGCGACGTCGTCGTAAAAATTACAAACGTTTTGTGATTTAATTTTTAGTGAAATCACTGCAAATGTTAAGTGTGTTACTACAACACACGAAAAGGTGTGTTCTCATTGTAGTCAGTTTTAATGCAATTTAAAGTGTGTTATTATGTAAAAACACAAAAAGGGAAATTCCCAACTATATGCAACCTTGCCAAAAACCAAATTGTGTCCAGGTCCCATGGTGTAATGGTTAACACACTGGACTCCCAACCCGGTGATCCCGTGTTCAAATCTCAAGGTTCCTGTGAACATTTTTCGCAGCGAACAAAAAAAAAGATTCATCTAGTCCAAGCTCTCCGACCATTTGTCGCTTCGAGGCTCACCAAGCCCGAAACATTGTTGTTTGTTTTTTGGTTGATTGAATTGATTGTTTCTTTTTGTTGTGAAGCAATATCAAGATGATTATGCCATCCGGCTCGAAGGACCAATGTAGGAATAGGAAAGGAGAGGTTATGGATCTCTTACACGAATAAGTACCTCAATTTCAAAGTGTGTCGAATAACAATCGGAAATCCTCCAAAATTTGAGGGTGGTGTATGGAGGCGAGTGTATACCAAGTGTAAGTTGGGGGGCAGCCAATGAAAACAATAAATGAAAGATCTGAAAGCCGCGATTGAAGGAAATGTTTATCGTTTTTTTTCAATATCCGCGGCATCGTTCACCGTGAATATGTTCATGGTGTAGAGAAGGTCAAAGAAGTTATAACCATGATTCTGAACAATTTAACTTCGAAGGGTTATCAAGGGTGCATCGAGTCGCGGGAGCCAGGTTGGAATCGGTAGAGGGCGACTATTCTGAAGGTTGATAATCAAATTTTGCGATGAACCTAATTTGCTTATTTTTTGTTTACGAATTCCCGGAACTTAATTGCCACATCAGAGCATTTTGGATGTCTAATTGGTTTTTGAATAATAAAGCCGCTGGCGCAGACGGCCTGTCTGCTGAGCTTTTTAAGGCGGCTGGAGATGAGCTGGTAAGGTGCATGCACCATCTCATCTGCAAGGTATGGTCGGAGGAAAGCATGCCCGACGAATGGAATCTCAGCATCGTTTGCCCGGTCCATAAGAAAGGAGACCCCTATAACTGCGCCAACTATAGGGGAATAAGTCTCCTTAACGTCGCATATAAGATCTTCTCTGCCGTATTGTGTGAACGCCTGAAACCGTTTGTGGATAACCTGATCGGCTCTTATCAGTGTGGTTTCAGGCCAGGTAAATCCACAATAGACCAAATATTTACGCTACGGCAGATCTTGGAGAAGACCCAGGAATACCAAATCGACACTCACCACCTCTTCGTCGATTTCAAGGCCGCGTATGACAGCGTATATAGAGACGAGCTGTACGAAGCCATGTCTAGTTTTAGCATCCCTGTCAAACTCGTCCGACTGTGCAGGATGACAATGGAGAATTCTCGCTGCTCCATTAAGGTCGGTAATGAGCAAACCGAGACCTTTGATGTTAAAAAAGGATTTAGGCAGGGCGACGCGCTGTCGTGCAACTTTTTCAACATCGTGCTTGAAAAGATCGTGCAAGAGTCACTGGCCAACACAAGAGGTACGATTTATTTCAAGTCTACGCAATTGCTTACGCCGACGATATTGACGTAATTGGACGAAAACAGCAAGACGTCAATGAGGCTTTCGTGAGCATTGAGTTAGAAGCGGCTAAGATGGGTCTCAAGGTTAATGAGGGTAAAACCAAATATCTGCTTTCATCTAAAAGAGACGGACAACACCGACGTATTGGCCAGAACGTCACCATGGGCGGATATAACTTTGAAGTGGTCAAGGAATTCGTCTACCTTGGCTCACTGACGACCAGCGACAACAACACCAGCGCTGAGATAAAACGCAGAATCACTCTTGCCAACCGCTGTTTCTTTGGGCTCAAGAGGCAATTGAAAAGTAGAGCCCTCTCTCGGAAAACCAAGGTGGCACTATATAAGACCTTGATCATCCCAGTCCTCCTTTACGGCGCAGAGGCTTGGACCTTAACAAAAGCGGATGAAGATGCCCTTGGTCGTTTCGAGTGGAAAATTCTGCGTACTATCTACGGTCCCGTTTGTTCAAACGGTGTATGGAGGAGGAGATATAACGAAGAACTGTACGGGTTGTACAGCGACATCGGCCTGGTACGACGTCTACGGATACAGCGTCTAAGGTAGCTAGGCCATGTAGAGCGCATGGAAGATACAGCTCCGACCCGAAAAGTCTTCGAATTCACTCCGGAAGGAAGGCGCGGCAGAGGACGGCCGCCTCAGCGGTGGCGCACGCAGGTGGAAGGGGACCTCAGCCAACTGGGCGTGCGGCACTGGAAACAGCTGGCCAAAGACCGTGCCGGCTGGATACGCTTGTTGGTTGAGGCCCAGGTTCACCACGGACTGTAGCACCACCTAAGAAGAAGAAGAAGAAGAATTGGTTTTTGAAAGATATACAGGTTAAACGGGCTTAGGTGTAATCGACGATTGTTTGCTATTGAAAGGATGGGTCGAAGGTATAATTTTTTTTGGCCAACAGCAATACTGTAGTCATGCCTTCTGTGATTTTTCTCTTCACAAAATTCAAAAAGCCACGGCTTAGAAGATAAAGACCGTATCGCTATACCAAGGAGCATATATCGGATATGCTTCGAGGGTTGGAAAATGCGCTTGCGTAGTGCGTACGTGTACTTCATATTTATGGGTGAACACTTTGAAGAGGACCAAATAGTTATTGAAAAATCACTTAATTTTGTAAACAGGCCACGTGTACCGCATGTCAACTGAAAAAGGGTTCCCACGATGGGTGCTTTTTCATTTGAATGTTTAGCGAAGTTTTACTCCTATTAGACGACGGGTTAGGCTCCAAAGAAAGATAGCACAATTGCCACTGTATAAAATGTATCGATCCAAAAGGAGACTATGTAAAGGAGTAAGGAGATTTTTTTCATTTCTCTCTAAAACCACAGCAAATGGCGTTAATTATTTTGGTGCAGAGCTTGATGATAGCATTGTATTCCTCCTCAGGGAAGTACTAAGGCGAACGCTGCTAATACATATATTAGTGAAATCTTCTCAAATAGGTTCCGGTAACCTCTAGAGAAAGTATTTCATTTGCAACAGACGGAAGATTGAAGGATGGTCGAGCTGCCAGATGAGCCATATAAAATCCTATGTGTGGTTGCTGGCATTTAAACTTGATTTAAGGTGCAGCCTAGTTTGGAAAGAATTATAGTAAACGTCCCGAAAAAAACAACAATCGCAATTGTCACCTCACTCCAAGTGCGGCTTTCATTGAAAAGTAGTAGAAAAATAAATAAAGTTGTAATTAGGAATAAAGAATCTGTTGTTACCGTATCGAGGTAGACAGGTGAGGTTAAGAAAAGGTCGTGTCGAGTCAAACAATTTCAAAGTATTTCTAGCCATTGTTTTGCATATTTACACGCCTCATTCGACGAGCTACGTTATTAAAACCGTGAATTCTGTGTATTCGTCGCTAGCTAATGATGTTTAGTAGAAAAATTACTTGACAGCCATGCGCTGTCACTTATAGATACATGTGTGTGTCATCTTATCACAAATTAATCACAATTTCTTAAGTAAATACTCGGTGAACCTCAGAGACGTTGACAGTCGTCCCATTAATTATGAGTTAAGTCCAAGCACCATTTCTTGACTTTTTTTTTGCTCTGTCTCGAGTGCTGCCCTTGTCCGCTCTAATAATATTCAATATTATCAAACAAGACATTTGAATTGCATAGAACGTGTGAAAAATAATTCCTCTTATCAGCGCCATTTCTTCAGAGTTTGAACACTTCGAGTCTTGATAGCACCGCGTAGCACAATACTATTTCTATATTTAGCGCCATGATCGATCATTATGACTAGGGCTACATACCACGGACGTATAGGCATTGTTCATATTGACATTTTCCCGTTCATCATAGTAGAATAAACGCTTACTTGTCTGATTACTTATAAGTCAATCAACACTGGCAAAGAGTTATAATGATGTTCTGTGTCGGTTGTTCCTTGGCAGCTCCGGTCGCTTGATGATACCATCTATTGTGTGATCGTGGAACAACGACAGACGATGACACAACCAAAACAGATCAATTAGGCCTCGTTCCATTCAGACTACATAAATGTATCAATAATTGTAAATTTTCGAAACCAATATCACATGATGCACGAATGGCTGTGGCATCGACGGCATCCGCATCGACGCTATACGAGTAACGAGTATATGTATGCACTGTGTATCTCAAGGGCTTGGGCATGCATGTTTCACTGATTTGTTTACAAGCTCCTCGAGATCGATGAGTCAATAACGAGAGGAAATTGGACACGTTTTTTAAAATTCCTAATTATTACCTTCCCAGCTGTTTTCGGAAGCACCGATGCTCTGCAAAGGCTGTTGAACTTGTATCTTTTAATCCGAACGTGAATATATGACGTAAGGTAACTAACAAATAAATAATAAAAAAAAAAAATTTGCAACACAAGGTCAATGCCGGGGGGTAATCAGTGTCAATTCGAGAAGGAAGAGAAACGTTATCAGGCGCGGTGCAACGTACATACGTATAATCGAACCGTCTATCACGTATCGATGTCAATATCGCGAACCGAGCTCCAAGAATGCCAAAGATACACTGAGCGGAACGTCAAATGCCAAGTATTGAAATGGTTTTCGCTCCTCGTCGGATAATCAACAGCCATTATACCAGTTTTACGACCAACACCACAAACCGTATACACCATCCACCCCATGAGCACCACATCGGCTCCCCATATGCCCATGTGTCAAGTGGCGTCCGACGTAAGCGTATCGTTATCGTCCGTGACTGATGTTCGATCATGTTCGATGTTCGTGTATCAACATTTGTCTGAATGTATTCGAAGCTCTGCGAATTTGTCAGGATTCATTGCTAAATCCTTTTTTGACTAGCTATGGTGACGATATGGTGCTTAGTGCAAAAATCCTTTGGAATAGATCGGGAAATCGATGTTCGATGTAAAATGTTGACGTAGTGACTTGCTCTACCCTAACTGCAGAATATTACATGGGAGGGCAAAGATAAGAAAGCTCGATGGTGCTCTTAAAAGCTCGACTACAGCTGATTGTCAATCTCTTTTCTCAGCAGTGAAATGCAATTTTCGAAAAGAGTACTTACTGTGTTACGCTAAGGAATGCATTGGAACAGATGCAGAAAATTTCAAAAATTCTATGAATGACGGCGGTTGGAGTACACTTTTTTCAACTGCCGGAAGACCTCATACAGAACGCGAATTACTTAGCTGTGGATACGTTCCATGGGTCAAGAACAGTCCACCGAACAATCACGCCATTTCTTCAACTGAATTGTAGCCAATTTCAGACTAAGGTGCTCTGCGTTAAAAAAGTAGGGTGACGTAGCACCCCTGATGCAACGCACAAGCCATATGCCAAAGGAATTTCCATTCTTGGAAACAGATTTCAGGGATGGCCTTCACCTTTCTCTTCGATGTGGCTTGTATCTCATGTATTGACATTGTCCCCGGAGTGGTCTTTTGGGTTTGTCGTAATTCTACCGAAGTAGTCTAGAAGAATCAATGCAGTGTAAGACGGTGCATTAGATGGTGTAAAAAGCAACAGTTGTCCCGTCACAAATACGGCCTTCTATGCGATAGCTTCACGAAAACAACGCATAACGCTCAAAATGCGCAACGCGACGATAATCGAAGAAAACAGTCAAAACGACTTTGGCGCGATTTCTTTTCGTCTTACCTCACCTTCAGCACGATATTCACTTGATTAATCGTTCGTTTCCGGTCGTTAGCATAGATCCAAGTCTCATCTACTTGCTCTTGATACTCAACATTTTTTCATAAACTTCAACGCGACGATGTTTTTCTAAAAATTTTGTTGTTTTCGGTAAATCGAGACTTGACGCATCTGGGGTCCCAAAAACGTCATTAAAAACGGTATTGGCTGATCCTTTTCAAATGCCGACATCATCAGTAAGATCTCTAATGGTTGATCGACGGTTTGCAAGCACCAATTCTTTGATTTTATGGAGAGTCATCGGTTAAGGTTGACAGTCTTCCGGGACGCTCTTCGTCTTCGACACGATCTTGACCTTCTTGGAACCCTTTATACCACTTGTAAACATTTTGTTTTTTTTTTTTTTTTTTTGATAAATCCTCATCACCGAAGGCTTTCTACGCCATCCCCAATGAATCTTCTTCTTCTTCTTATCAGGCGCTACAGTTCGGGGTGAACCTAGCACGATCTTTCGCTTGTCTTTTCCATTGCCGCACAACCCAGTTGGCTGAGGTCCCCTTCCACCTGTGTGCGCCATCATAGGCGCGTCCCTCTGCGTTTGATTTCGGAACTGATGTCGTTGCTCCAGCTTCCCGCGGAGCTAAGGTAAACGCCAATACAAGCATTTTGGCCAAGACGTCGGTAATCATTTACATCTCGCTGTGATCTTCCGCGAATGCGGAATGGTGCCTCTTGTGTTGGGCTAGTAATTTTTGCAAATCATTTGTAATACGATGCCTAAATCCTCTTTTGACATTAAAACAGTCAGGTCTGCATCGATTCGGATGGAGCAGCGAGCATTCTCCAAAGTCATTCTGCAAAGTCTGACGAGCTTAGCGGGTAACTATGTCAAAGAAAGAATTGGCGTTTTATATCCTGTCCCTTATTACGCTATCGTTTGCGGCTTGAAGGAATAGGTGGTGAGTGTCAACCTGAAATTCATTCGTTTTTTTCAGGACCTGACGTAATGTGAAAATTTGGTTGTTGGTGAACTTCCCTGCCCTGAAGCCACACCGATAAGGACCTATCAGTTTATTTACAAAAGGCTTCCGGCGTTCATACAAGACGGCAGACAAGATTTTGTAGGCGATGTTAAGGAGACTTATTCGTCTGTAGTTGGCACAATCAAAGGGGTCCTTTTGGATCGGGCAAACGATGCGGGGACTCCAATCCTCGGGCATGCCTTCCTCTGACCATATTTTACAGATGGGCTGGTGCATGCCCCTAACCAGGTCATCTCTAACTGCCAACAGATTTATTCGACTGGAGTTCCGATATAGCGATTTTAACTTCATCAAATTCAGGGGTACAGTGGTATATCGACTAACATCGCCGTTATACAGTCTGCAGAAGTGGTTTTTCCATATTCTCAGCATCGACGATTCTACTACTAGGTGTCCGTTGTCATCCCTATAAGTTGGTAAAACCTTTGAACGTCATGCCTGTAGTAACTCCTCTCCTAATCATCAATCGCGTGCTTCTCGTAGTTACTCTTTCTCTTCAATGTTGTTCTATTGACTACGTGGAGTGTTGAGGTGTATAAGAGAGCTTAAGGGAGACGCGATCGGTAAAAGCACGAGCGGTTTCTGGCGATAGTAGCTTTCCGACGTCATAACTTTGTGGTCTTGCTTTACTCCGCTGCGTTCGTGATATCCGTAGGCGCAACTTGGCTACTACAAGATATTTGTCCGAGTCGGTGTTAGTTCCTCGGAAAGTTCCTATATCAAAAATAGAGGAAGAGTGTCTGACGTCGATCGCGATGTGATTAATCTGGTTTTCATCCCCAATGAATCAGCGGCAGAAAATTCAAGCGCAAGTAACTTCTCGAAATGTAAGCAACACTAACCAATGCTGTGAACTAGCAAACAGGAAACGGGATTCAGTAATCACATCATATCTGGCAAAAAAATTAACTTCGACGATAGCTCTAAACGCGAATCGTATCTTCGTCTACCGGACCATGGAACAATATCGAGACACCGGCGTAGTAAACACAAAATATACTAATTGACGTCGACCGAATGCATCATTAATTGAGAAGCGAAGTCACAGCAGAAACGCAATGGCAATATGTGTGCCACAAGCATGCATCACATTTTACAGAAAAAGCTATGGGTCAGGCCTTCTACAAGACAAGAGGTTCAAGACCTCACAGTTGCTCGGAAAGCAATTCAGCAATACGGATCCTAAGGTCGAATGCGTCTAGTGAAACGCCATAGTTTACCAAGAAAATGTGTTATAAGGTTGTACAAAGTCGTGTGCAGTCAAACATTTAATAAAAAAGTTGCTGGACTTTCCGTAAGAGCTCTGAAATCAGTCTTGGCTCGCAGTTTTGGCTTTGAAAAAACGTTCCTATCTTCACGTCAATGGCAGACTGGCCTTCGTCCTCACCTGATCCCCACATGACCTTTGGAGGGCAAGATTAGCAACGAAAAATATCTAAAAATCACTAGTCGGCGAATGGAACAAAATTCGCAGAATGTCATTCGAGACTCATGCAATGCCTTCGCCGAGAGAATGGATACTGTGACCCTATTCAAGGGCAGTCATAGCAAAAAACTTAAAAATGTTGCACCTGACCTATATATGTACATATGTATGTGTCTAGCAGGTACTAGCTTCACTAAATAGAAGGAAAGGGTTTTGTACTCCTTGTAAAACAGCAAAAGCTGTGGGCTTTTGACTATGCTAATTCTAGACAGACAGCGAAATGATTTAGAGCTGATACGCCTGAATAGCTGTATGGGGGTCAAGGTCTGTAGTTCACTGTCTGTCGATAGCCAAGAAATACAATTCCTATACGGGGAAATTGTGCAACACAGCTTTTGTGAATGGGAAGTGATCAAATTACTGATGAAGGTATAACAGTCACAGTATATGTATGTATGGTCACTTTGAATTCATGCTCTGTGTGTGCAGTTCTAATATAACACCGTAATGGCATGGAACTTTTGCTGAGAATTATGTACAACTAACGTGAAATCCTATCGAGTTCCTCTCGAATCCTATCTAGAACAACCACCCCTGGAGAGTAGTGATCGAACATCTATGAAACAAACCATCTGCACTTCACCCAGGTTGTGTGACAAACATAATAAGAGTTTGGCTCTGGATCCTCTTGATATGTACAATATCACAAAAATAGAAAACCAGATTGATCAATACCTTCGCTGTTGGCACCATAGCCTGCCAACATCTACACCTTTACCATCTCGAAAGGTGGCCCAAGAACCACTTAGAGTTTCCCAGACTCCGAAATCTCTCCAGAGATGACAGACATCTCCTCAACCTTACTTAACCAAACATCAAATGTATAATGTAAAACTGAGAAGTTTTGGTATATTGACCGAAAGCTCTCCACAAAAGAGCACCTAAGAGCGATATTTGCTGAAATGCTGAATTGCAGTGTACTCCTTCATCGTGCTTTCTTTCTCTCTTCTCACCAACACACAAGCACTTGCTCGCCCATCACGGCATTCATGGTGTGTTTAAAAAACGAACAACAAGGGCATAGCTTGTTTTTCATGCCTTCATACTATCTATACATGCCGCTCGCACGCGAATGTATCTGTTTTGTTTAGTTAAAAATAGATTTCCATTTAAATTATGACCGAAGTGGACTGACTGTGTTGGCTGGTGTCCCCCTGGTTCGTATACGACAACGATGACTGGCACACAAAGCTGCGCCACCAGTTGACTTATTTACAATTTTTCCCATGCTTTTCTGCCTGCCGTTCGAGTATCTTACCTGAAAGGTTTTTATAAATAACATAAAATGGCAGATCACTTTGCATTTCCAGCTGTTCTCCTTACTATACCGTAGTGTGAGCACACTGTCGTCCGAAGCTGTGACAATCATAGCCCCGACTCTATACAAGATACAGACCATACACACTGGCATATGTAGCTCTACTATCGCACATTGTGTGACGTGACACGCGATCGAAAATGACAAGACAATCGGAATTTCTATCAGAGGCTCTGATTCAAACTGGTTTTTCGATGTAAGTCAGCCATCGAGTTCTGATTGTCTGCCGGGAACGAAAGCCAAACACACACCAGAAGGTTCTGTAACTTTCGTAACTTGTTTCCATCCAATTGGTGGTTAGCTACTAAACATCAGATGTTTTCCCTGTTTTTTATCGCTTAAAACAGCTCTTATCGGAATTGGTATTCACCTAGTTTTATATGACAGCTTCAGGGCCGAGCAACGCAAAACGTCCACTCTCTGCAGCCCACCCACCCATCACAAGCTGACGACAATAATGGAATATTTTCTAAGGATGTTTGGGTGTTTTGTCAGTCGAGATTGTGATAAGCGGAATGTGTCGGCCTGTTTTTGTAGACTCGCATAATTGCGCAGATAAGGCGTGATGATAACAAGCACGTCGTCGGTCGTTGGGCCGAACGTATGTATGTATGTAAGTAGTGACAAGTCAGAACGCATTATCGAACCTAGATACAAACGTCGGAGTGCCGGCATAGAAATCAAATCATATGTTCGGTAAGCAAATTAACTATGAGCTTGACCCGTTTATATGAATAGATACAATGCTACACATGCATTTGTACTGCACCGGACGCAGCAGTCACTGCCGACTAGTGACTGCACATTTCAAAGTGCATTCGGTTGCTAATATTCGTCAACAACACAAAAAACAAAAGCAACAGTAGCGTCGAAAAAATAATAAACCGGATAAAAGTGTAACACAACGACTACTGGAATCTGAACGAACGAATGCGGTCGTCAATTATCTCATTCTACACGTCGAGTTTTGTGGCAGATAAAATTAATTTCATTTATTTTTAGATTCGTACAAATGGAAAACTTTGTCGTGAGATTGTTCTTTCTCCTTTTGGCAGTTGGGAAAATAAAAATAAAAAAATTGTTTGCTTTCGACACATATTTATTGGCAGTTGTTCGATTGTGGTACAATCAATCGGCGCGCATCTAATCGCTGGCCTGCTAATAATGGATCAGCGGATAAGGGATTGTACATATTCTTATATCAACTGCTAAACTTACAACCCCAGAACGTAAACGATACGCGCGCAGATACATTTGGGTATTTATTGGCTTTGGTTAGGCAATTCCACTGCGAATGGAGCCGCTTAAGTAGTTTTCACTTCATCGCTACTTTCATACATTTTTCTACGTGTGATGCGTAATAAAATACAGAGAACAACCCTTTTGGACGGTTAGAATGGCCTTACTGATAATTTCGAAACGGAGTTTAAGTTATCACAAGGAAGTCGCCGAATAAGTGTTACCTTGGAATCTCAGCGGAAGACTTTTCCTTATCAGTTTGACGAAATACACGGAAACGCATTGGCAAACTGATGTCAGTCTTTTGAAGTGTATGGGGAGTCATACGATACCATATCAGTTCCCTCTGACTGGTGTGCTTTTCGGTACAACGTGTCATCACTCTAGTGATGTGCTAGAGTCAACGACCAAGACTGACGAGGAAGGGGGAGAGGGAGTGAGCAAACAGAGTAAAGAAGCTGATCGGGTTTGACATGGCAAATGCCGACCTCGATCTCTGTCCCTGCTCAATCCAAGTTGACACGTGGCCACCCCTGGATAGCTGGCGGACACCCGCCAGGTAGTGAACCAATGTGTGCAGCGACCCGACCCCACTGTTCCTGGCGAAAAAGGAACCTAGGCCTCCTAGTTGGGGGTTGTGTTTAGGGGTAACTTCCCTATCACAGAAAAAATTAAGTGTTGCGAAGGAATTACAAGCCTCGGATACGGACGGATACAAAGCTGACGACCCCGACAAACGATGAAATGACTTGCGAATCTGCACCTGGAATGTGAGGCCTCTTAACAGACCGGGTGCAGGCAATCTATTGGAGCAAACCCCTTCGCCCTAACCGAAGAAAAGGACGATCGACCCAGAACAGAGCTCATGGCCAATGTTCCAGCTACGATACAAAAATAATACTAGGAGATTTTAATGCGAAACTGGCTAAAGAGGACATCTTTGAGTCGAACACGAGGAAATATAGCCTACATGACACCACGGCCAAAAACGGAAATCGGTTATTTTACTTCCTGGCGGGGCGTAATCTCCTTCTAGCCAGCACACAGTTCCCGCATCTCAACATCCACAAAGGAACATCACCTGATCAGCCGATCATCAATCAGATTGGGCACGCTGCGGTCGACGCCAGACACTCCTCCAGCATTCTAGATGTACATACGAACCTACCGAAGAGCCAACATTGACTCGGATCACTACCTTATTGTAGCCAAGGTATGAACGAAGATACCAACGACGCCACGGAGTCGAGCTGGACAACGAAAGTTTAACGTCGGAAAGCTACAATCGCAGGAGACCGCTAGGATCTTAACTGATCGATTTCCCTGAACCTCTAGCAAATTCCGATGACACCGGCACATTCCACACAGCAACAGTGGGAGCATTGCCAGCACGCCATGAGAGACGCTACCTCTGATGTGTTGGGTTTCAAGCCACCGCCAACTAGAAACCCCTGGTTTGATGAGCAATGCAGGCAAGCTCATGTAGCAAAGCAAACCGCCTACAAGCCTTGCTACATAGACGGACGAGAGCCGCTCGTGAACATTACGAGCAGAAAAGGAGAGAGGAACACACGCTTTTAAGGAAGAAAAAAAGGACAGCATGAAAAGCGTGAGATCGAGGAGACGGGGAGATGCTATCCTAGGAATAATGCCCGCAAGTTTTACGAAAAAATAAAAAGAACATGCCAGGGCTATAGAGCCAGAGCGAAAGCCTGTAGGGATGAAGACGGACAACTAGTTGTAGAGTCACTACTGTAGACTGTTTAACGGCGATGAAAGATCCAATACCGTTGTCAGTCAGAATGATCCATTCAACACGAACGAAGATGTAAGAGAATTCCGTCCACCCGACCTGGATCAAATTAAGCTGATAATTTCGAAGCTTAAGGCTAATAAAGCCGCGCGCGCAGAAGACCTGTTTGCCGAGCTATTTAAAGCGGTTGGAGATGAGCTGATGGGGCGCATGCACCAGCTCGTCTGTAAAATATGGTCAGAGGAAAGCATGCCCGAGACAATGGAGAATTCCCGCTGCTCCATTAAGGTCGGTAGCGAATTGACCGAGGCCTTTGATGTTAAAAAAGGATTCAGACAAGGTGACGCGCTGTCATGTAATTTTTTCAACATCGTGCTTGAAAAGATCATACGAGACTCACTGGCCAACACAAGAGGTATGATCTGCACATATTGCTTGCGTACGTAGATGACATTGACGTAATTGGACGAATATAGTGAAACGTCAAGTAGAAGCGGCTAAAATGGATCTTTCAGTTAACGAGGATAAAACGAAATATATGCTGTCCACCAAAAAAAGACGCACAACACCGACGTCTCAGCCAGAACGTCACAATTGTATGTATGTATGTATGTTGGCGTTACAGTCCATGAAGAACCTGAGCCGAGCTTCTCTCAATCACCCATGTTGTGTGTGATTTCATTTTTACATAGGTGAAAGGGACCTACAGTTTATTGCCGGTTCCGAACGGCGAATTTCGAGAAGCTTTTCATGACAATTTTACTACAGGGGGTTTTGTCAAAGCCCCGCTGAGGAGAAACATCGTGAAAAACACGTTCGATGGCTGTGTCGGGATTCGATCCCGTGTCATCGGCGTCAGAGGCCAACACACTACCCACTGCGCCACGGTGCTCTCACGTCACAATTGGCAGCTTCAAATTCGAAGTGGTCAAGGACTTCGTCTACCTTTGCTCACTAGTCCCCAGCGCTGAGATCAAAAGCAGAATTACTCTTGTCAACCGCTGCTTCTTTGGGCTCAAGAGGCAATTGGTAATAGAGCCCTCTCTCGAAAGACCAAGGTTGCACTATACAGAACCTTAATCATCCCGGTCCTGCTCTATGGCGCAGAGGCCTGAACTTTAACGAAAGCGGATGAAGAGGCCCTTGGTCGTTTCGAGAGGAAAAGTCTGTGTTCAATCTATGGTCCCGTTTGTATAAACGGAGTGCGGAGGAGAAGATACAATGACGAACTATACGGGCTGTACAGCGACATCGGCCTAGTACGGCGTCTACAGATCTAAGGTCTTAGGTGGCTAGGCCATGTAGAGTGAATGGATGACACAGCCCCGGCCGGAGGAGTCTTCGTATCCCACCCCGAGGGACGGTGCAGCAGACGACCGAATCTATGGTGGCGCACACAGTTGGAAGGGGACCTTAACCAATTAGCAGTGCGTCGCTGGAAACAGCTGGCAAAAGGCCGTGCCAGCTGGAGAAGCTTGTTGGTTGAGGCCTAGGATCACCACGGACTGTAGCGCCATCTAACTAAGTAAACAAGGAAAAAGGATTCGCTCTATGACTCCAGCAGTGTAGAACTTTTGTGGTTTATCAATGAAAAATTTGTCCAAGTGATGCGACAAAACTTCTCTACTAAGTTCCGTCGATTTGCTGCGAGACATCAAAAATGTGTGTAGCCTGGTAGACGGCCACCGGCCTTTGATCATGATTGTATTTCGTTTAAGCAGCGTTTCGGATGCGGCATTTCCTCACAATATTCTAACCGTAGGTAGACCAAGGCACAATCAGCCCGTGTGCCACCACTCAAGTGACCTAGTGTGACGATTGTGTTTGGGTGTGATGAAGTCGTTTGAAGTCGTAGCCAGATCTTCAGGTAGCAGGTCCAATACCTTACTATGACCGTAAGGTTTTGATGATCAAAACCCGGACTCTCTGAGCCTAATTGCGCTGCAAGATACGGTATGTCTAATGTGGAGGTCCAGAGAGATTAGGTTTAGGGGTACGTTGAGTGCTTCGATCGGTCTGGACGTGCAACGGCTGTGTACATCCACAGCATCATTTTGCCAAAAGTTTGGCTGCAGGCGTAGAAAGCGACACATGCTTTCCATACTTTTTGTACTACGTTTAGCTTCCAATTGAGCTTTGTATCTAGAATAACTCCTAGATATCTGGCCTCGGAAGACAGAGAGAGAGAGAGTGTCTGGTTGTTGAGTCGAGGGAGATTAAAGGTCGGAATCTTATACTTAGTGGTAAACAGTATCAGTTCCGTTTTACTCGGATTTACGCTAATCCACATCCTGTAGCCCAGGCGCTAGCTTAATCAGAGTTCTCTCTGTAATTTCTTACCGTACACTTCACATATTTTTGGGCGTGTTTTTGCGGCGTTTTTACCCTTTTTAATGGTAAAAATAAGCACCACTAGGCGTATTTCTTCGAATTTTCAAATATAACTTTTTACAAAAAGAACGAAATACAGAACTGTACACACAGAAAATATATTCGGATCGGTCACCTTTTAAACGCGCGTTCATTTAGCAGAATTGGATTAGTTCCACTCTAAATATTGGCTTCATCAAATCAAAACCGAGGAGATTTAACCGCAGATGCAATACTATATTCATAATACGACTAGATACGACGACAGATCTTCGGGTTCGAGGAAAGAGATTTTTAGTTGTCACTACACCTACGGATGATCGTTTCCTTTCAGTAAAGTAATAAAACCAAACAATCAAATCAATCAAACAAAAGGGAAATTTCCTTTGCTTCTTAGTTGCTGTGAACCTGGATTAAGAGTCCAGTATTTTAACCATTACACAATGGGTCCGACTCGCAAACTACTTTCTGACAAGGTTGTATATACATATGTACATACATGCGTAGTTGAGAAATTTAACTTTTGTTTATTGATTGATCCAAGGTGTGTTAATTATTAATAAGTGTGTCGCTGCAACACACTTAAGGTGTCATTCTAGTTTTCATACATAACGCAATACATACATAACCTGTTACAGTTTTAACAAGAATAAGTGTCTCAATTTCAAAGATCAGACGTGTTACTCGAAAGTGACACACTTTGTTTTTTTTTTTTTTAGAGACTCGCGCAGGTTCAAGAGTTTTTATATTCTCTTATGATGTGTTGACACACACAACCTGAACGGAGTGCAGTGGTTGGGGACGTTGATGTTCGTTCACTACTCTCATCAGGGGTGGTTGTCCTAGACCTAGATAGGACGAGAGCCGACCAAATTCCGCGTTGGTTATAGTCCGTAGTAATTCGTTCAAGCACTTTGGTATTGCATACGCAGAGGATGAATTTCGGTTGACCATATACTGTGAGTGTTATGCCTGCAGCAGTACGTCTGATCACTTTACATTCACAACTGCGTTGCATACTTTTTGTCCGTATAGGAATTACTTTTTCTTGGCTATGAAGCGAATTTGAACCATAAACCTTCCGCTCGGCGGTCGATGATGTTAACCACTGCACCACGGCCACCCCACTTAATCCACCCCCACACTTAATCTCAAAGTGTGTAAAATGACACTTACATACATGTGTCACCTAACACCCTTCTGCGCGTTGTTTAGCATTGCAGTGAGACATGCAATCGATTTAGCCACCTTCCACAGTCAAGTCTTCTGTCAACAACTGGATCTCAGGACACAGATGGAGGTGCAAAAAGAGTCCACGCATATGCCCTGATGTCTGTAATAAAACCGCTATTTTGTTCTTTTCTTACTGCTGTGGAGTATACCGATTCATTCAGTTCGATCTCATTGACGCCCCTCCTCATTTTGTCTCGATCAGTGGTCAGATGGGTAGTAAAAGTCTATAGCAAAACAAAACTTAGAGGCT
Source organism: Eumerus sabulonum (assembly GCA_951905685.1). Taxonomy (NCBI): domain Eukaryota; kingdom Metazoa; phylum Arthropoda; class Insecta; order Diptera; family Syrphidae; genus Eumerus; species Eumerus sabulonum. Next base: position 105,998,037 of record OX645063.1, on the reverse strand, counting down.
TATTCCAAGTATTCACAAAATATAACAACAACGGTAACAAAAATCATTAGTTGGCGACGTCGTGCTTCGTCCGTGAACAGATAATCCGTTTGCGATCCATTTATAGCTAGTATGGCATCATTTACATAAGTCGAATCACGATTCTACAAGTATGAATTACGGCGACAGCTCTTTATTAAAAAATACAATCTTCTCACCACTTTTGTAGTTGACAGTACGTCCATGTCCAGGGCAAAATCAGATGGCTGGATTCAACTAGCAAACGGAGAGACAGCTATTATGTACTAGCAAACCAATTGGCTGAATACGCGATTCTGTTCTTCATTTACTGGATCAGAAGTGAGAAAAAAGCTGCTGGCAGCCCTGAACATAAGGCGGAGGGTGAAACTGGTCGAAAAATATTTGCCGATTTTTAGCATAGCTATATGGTCCAAGAGCAAGTTTAAACTTATTTGGTTGTTTTCCATTACTGTTTTAAGGGGTTTCTGTTGGCAAGAACTTTGGGCCAACAGCCCTCACACTCCTGTCTGATATTCCCTTTGAGAGTTTTGAGAATCCGTGGCTAACCTAGAAATACGAGGTCTGGCAACTAAGTTTCTGGAATTTAGCCATAACTCGGGAACCTGGATCTTATACCACAACAATGCGCCGGCCTATTTCTCGTTGACTGTTCAAGAGTTTTTAACGCAAAAAAAAAAAAAAAAAACATTCTAACGTTGCCACATCCACCCTATAGCCTCGATATTGCCTCCTGCGACTCTTTTTTTATTCCCCAAGATGAAGTCACACCTCAAGGGAACTCATCATGTCGGTGTAAAAAGGTCAAAGGGGGTGGCTGTGGTGCAGTGGTTAACATCATCGACCGCCGAGCGGAAGGTCTATAGTTCAAATTCGCTTCGTAGCCCAGAAAAAGTAATTCCTATACGGACAAAAAGTATGCAACACAGTTGTGAATAAAAAGTGACCAGACGTACTGCTGCAGGCATAACACTCACAGTATATGGTCAACTGAAATTCATCCTCTGCGTATGCAATACTAAAGTGCTCGAACGAATTACTACGGACTATAACCAACCCGGAATTGGTCGCCTCTCGTCCTATCTAGGTCTAGGACAACCACCCCTGAGAGTAGTGAGAGTAGTGAACGAACATCAACGACCCCAACCACTGCACTCCTTTCAGGTTGTGTGTCTAAAACACATCATAAGAGAATATAAGAACTCTTGAACCTGCACGTCTCTAAAAAAAAAAAAAAAAACCAAAAAAAAAAAGAGACTGTAACCATAATTCTGAACGAGTTTACTTCGGAGGATTATCAAGGCAGCTTCGAAACGTGGGAGTAACGTTGGGATTATCCTGTAGAGTTAAAGGGGAACTGTTGTAAGGTTGATAGTAACATTTTGCGACAAACTTAATTTGTCAGTTTTTTGCTTCTTTTTTGTCGGATGCTTCTGCTATCTGTTGGAGCACTCAGATGCAAATACTGGTCCATTGTACTCCAGACAGACACTTTACATTAATGTATTTTCCCCGTTTTCCGGAGAAAAATGAGAAAGAGCTCCAGTGATATAGAGCTAAGCGATTCGGCCCATACCACATCCGCCCCAGGGGTGCGCCACCGTGTGCGAGTAAAGGCGGGACAGTCGCAGAGAAAATGCTCTGCTGTGTGATGATCCGTAATGACTCCCACAAGTCTTCTGCAGTAAACTCTCCTCAAGGACAGGAAGAATGCTGCGTATACGGTTGCGTGCATTAAACACTCAATCGTTAATGTAGGAATTTACCGTGGACGCATTTAGGCCTAGAGCGGGTTCAGGCCCTGATAGACTCTCATCTGAACACATTCTGGCGAGTTCATCAAAGATCTCATACCTGGGGTCCCAGAGTGACTTGGAATCCATATAAGAAGGTCTTGAGTTCATGCACTAATTTGGAGCTAGTTAAAGGGTTGGACACAGCTTTGAGTGCAGCTTGGCTGTCACTGCAGACGCATATGCTTTTTCCCTCTTACCTGTGCTTCACAACATAGTGCGTGTTCATTAGGATTAGGACAGACACATATTTTTCTAAAACCTATCTCCGGATCCCCGCCCAGACCTGGAGCCATCCGTAAAAATACGACGACTGTCCTTTCCAGGTTCAGTATCCAGCCAGAGCCAGTCCTGGCGCCATGGAAACTCGACTGTGGATAACGGTTGTCAATGCGTCAGGAGTTATGTCCATAAGACAGGGGTCGCAGGACATTTCTTGCGCAAGTATACTGTTATTCGAGTTGTACCAAAAGCCATTTCTCTTGAGACATGACTTTCAGAGTATATGAGATTATAGGTCTTATCATTGCCACGTAGATCCAGAAGACCTTTGTCCCATGTTTTGCCAAAAGCTCCTTTGCATTGCCAGAAAGCTGACAGCACTTTGGTGGTTTTTGACTCAATATGCGTTGACCAAAGAAGCTTACTATCTAAGATGACGGGATGTGAGTGTCTTTTATAGGGCGCATAAGGGCGGGCATAGATTCCAGAGCTATTGAGTGCATTAAGCAGAGAGTCGACCACCATGCTTGCACCATAGCTGCGGAGATAGGACGCCGCTCTTCTTGGGTGCCTTGGGAAGCGCGCATTTTGTTTGTTTACTTATCGTTCATATGAAAATGGGGCTCGTCGCTCATGATGAATTTCGACCGAAAATCAGCCACTTCGTCACGGAGCTTCATTAGAGTGTGATTGTATGCACTTATGTACATAGGTATGTAGATTAGGCAGTAGCTGATGAATGTATGGTACATTTGCGGCATCTGTCAGACTTGTGAACCCTTTCGGCGCGACTTCTATGACGTATTGTTCCAGTAGTTGACTTAACAACGTGTATTCTGCATCTGTCAAGCCCACAGATATCAGGACGTCTTCAAAAATTATCGTCATCTTTCGGGTAAAACTCCCCCCGAAATTTTGTTTAGATGTCAAATCATTGGTTTTGCACCAAAATAAATGATAATTCAAAGGTGCAAGATTTAGACTCTATGGAGGATGCATGGAAGTTTTCCAGTCGAGCTGTACTGGTTTCTTTTGGGTCGCCACAAATATGTATGTATCTTTTCTGATGAGCCGTAAAACATTACATTTATTTTTCGTCCAATTTTTTCTTTAATCTTCTCTTGGCCGTAAAAAAATGTACATAAGTAAGAGTTAAGCTGTAAGAATCGTGCGTCAATCTTCTGTCACTTGTCAAACGTAAGAGCCGCCAGATGGGGTGAATATAGGCTATGTTACCATAGAACGGACACAAAACCATTGTGGTAAGTACTTCCTGCCAGGCTATATGAGAACGAACATCACGGTCATCAAATGGACACTAATCGGACACAGCCATCGCATTTTTAAAGTTTCGAATTACTGCCACGCCAGCTCTAAGCACACATCACATTCATATAAAATACAAAGTAAGCGTCGATGGATTAATGCATCAAAGTAAAATGAAACTTTATGGGCGTCCATAAAACATTTAATGCAAGTAGTTCCACTTACATCACCGACCATTTGGCTAACTCGTACAAGTAGACAATTCATAGCAATCGACTCAAAATTCGTAAAAGTCAACACACATTTTCCCCGGTCGGAGACAGGTCCAATTAAAATTTTTCTGCATCGGCAGCAAGCCGCACTGATTATTCATTCCATTTTTACGCGCATTCACTTGTGTATAAACTCGTGATATACAAGTGAGTGGCTTTTGCAGAATTCTATCCAACAAAACGTAGCGAATGTGTTGTTTAACTAAATAGACCGCAAGTAGAGGAACACGTTTCGTCTTCGCCGAGATCAATGTGTTCCAAAAATAGAAAACAAGTGGTTAGGGGTAGCCAGTGCTTAGTGCTTGGTGAAGAACAACAAATGAAATGATTGAACGAAACAAAGGCAACACAACAACGTGCGCAGAGGAAGGAGAAGCAAGAGAATGTCAATGGCGGCGGAACGGAATGGTTTTCGAGCCCTCTCCGTCCCACAGATAGTACGGCTAGCTATTTAGATCTGAGTCATGTTAGACGGCGGGAACAAATTTCCGTTTCAGTTTTATGCTTACATTTTAGCGTTCCGGACGAATTACAATTGTTCGGGTTAGAGATGTAATAAATGGTGTATTGTCCCAATCAAGATGTCCAATGTCTCCGTGACACTTTACATTCGATATGTTTGTTCTGGCGCCAATCTGTCGCTCATATGGCTACTACTCGTACATGTATTCCACACAAAATAACTGATGTTGCGAAAGTGAAAGCCCGGACTTGAGCTGAGATGGATAATTGTATTTTCTAACACACAACACTTGCACGAATCGAAAACGAGTTGACAGTAGTACGCATGCGTACGCACACTTTGATTGCACTAACGTGTTACCGGTTGACCGAGTGAGGGACCCCTTTACGATTGGGGGGGGTTAAAGCATCCGTATCCGTCAGGCAACAAGATGAAAGACAACGACGCGATCGTATGTATGGAATAAGTACAGGAAGCAAGAAATTAGAAGGAATGCAAACGAGGAAGTAAGTCGATTGACCCGCGGACCGATGGCGGCCAGACACTGACCGACCAACAACACACAGCCTGAGAAAGGGAGAGGAGGAACGAAAAAAAAAAAAAAAAACAAAACACTACTACTCCCGCACTCTTGTGTATTCCCGCACTCCCACTACTTGTCAGTGAATAATTCTTCGTGGCGAGTCGTCGCGCTTCTCGTTCAGATTTAATAAAATCACTTAAGCGCGCTTGTTAATCCAATTCGAGTCGCTCGCTTTAGCGTACACCGCTTAGTGCTAGTACGAGTATACTAACGCAGCGAATGTTTTCTGTTTCTGTTTTCCTCCGGAATTCCAGACTATAGTTCCTGAATGCAACAGGTACTAGCGCGACGCGACGGTGGCGGTGGTGATGACGACACACTACTGGGCAGAAGCACGAATTTGAATCAAAAAAAGTTTGTTGTCTACGGATGGACCCGTTCTATTTATCGCATAGCACACGGAACCCTCCCCCGCCGATCGTGATCACTTCTTTCGTTATACTGCTGAGGTTATCATTTTCGAAGCTGCTCTCAGCGCTATTTTCTCGAATTCGATGTGTGATCTTCTGCTATTGTACTAGTATGCTCCCCCCCAAAACCACACTCATTCAGTTCGTTGTGTGCGTCGGCGATTGCTCTCTTCCAATTGAGTGTGCGACAGTTGTTATTTAGCAAACTATTTCCAGATTGACGCAGCAGGTGGATTGGTTGATTGTTGATTCTTTCGATGGGAGTTGGGAAAATGCAATGAAAAAACACTCACTGTTCGCTGCATGGCCCATTTTTCTTCTAGAAAATGCAATGAGCTTTCGTCCAAAGTTCAGTGCTTACTCACTTACTCGCTCTTGTCCTCAGAGAAAGAGAGAGAGAGATAGAGAGAATCATCACTGCCGAACTACACGTTGCCGCTGCACTTGATTTCTTATTCCCTGTATCGGTGTCCGTGTCAATTCGGCGTGTCGCTATTTTCGAAGATGACATGCGACTTTCGGTGAGAAAACAATGACAGTCTAGTTCGGTTGTTGACTTTAAGAAGCAAGATAACGCCGCGTTGACCTTCTCCACCCGCATCTAGATGATATTGTGGTTTATTCGCATTCCATTTTGCGTTTCGCTGTGTCATCGTACACTTCACTCCAGTCTGGCGGTGGCATTCGAATTCCATGACATTTTGCCACAATACGAGTATGTGGGCATTGGTACATTGAAATTGTACTTTGTTTACCGCCCTGAAGCAAAGGCTATTTTATTAATTGACGCAATTATTTACTTACGCAAATAGAGGCCGATGCGACGACGACGTGTTCAAGTATTGAGAGCGTCAGCTGTATGGCTGTACGGGCGTGCACTCGGTATTGGGTATTCTGAATTGCACTTGTGGTTACTTAACTAAGTCTACTTGACTCGAATATAGTACGCCACAGAGGCATAGCGGCAGGGCCGGGCTATTGTTTATTCATCATTATTGTAATTGTTGATTTTACATAATTGCAAAGCAAAATATCTAGTTATAGAGCTCTCGAGTGATAACTGCTTTGCGATCTTGGGTAATTAAAGCATTCGCAGTTGACATGTTTCCTTCGATTTGCTGTCGATTGAAATGTCATTGCGACAAGTTTTGCTCGCATTAAGAAAGGTTTTGATAAGCCGGCACTATGCTATGCGTCTCTCTTTCAGGTATTCCTGCTGAGCAGCGGAATTATTAATTGTTTTCGATAGAACGACAGGCAGATGATCGCTTTCGTCTGTGCGCTTGTCTCTTTAAATGATAGGTGGTTAGTTTGTCAGGGTACTAATTGGTATTTCTTTAAGCGCTTCCTATCTTTCAATTTAAATAAACCAAAGTGTCGGCGAGGCATCATCGATATTTGTTTGAAAGGCCTATCGATGCCGTTATGGGAATATAGCGCTGAAATGTCCGCTGTGGCTTCTCTGCGTGGCGCGTATCCGTATTGTCAAATGTTGCATGATTCTGTCACATAATTATGGCTGAAATTGACCGATGGCATGAGTTATGTTGGCTTTGAAGGACGCTATGCTTTGTGGCTTATTCGTATATTTCTGCGACTTCAAAAAAGCCCCACACGAAAAAGTCTGAGGGGGTTAAATCGCACGAACTCGATGGCCAGTTTACATCACCTCGACATGACATGATATGACCATACCCTCGAATCACTCGTGCAGAATTTCCAATGTGACGTGAGCTGTGTGAAACGTAGCGCCGTTCGGCGTTGGTGTCCATATCATCCAATTCAAGCCAAAAGAAGTTGGTAACCATCGTCCTATAGCGCTCATCGTTGACGGTGATCGTCTGTCAAACGTTGTTCTCAAAAAACATGGCCCGATGAAGCCGCCAGCCCAAAATCCACACCAAACAGTGACTTTTGCGGAATGCATTAGACGCTCTTGGAACTCATGTGGATCGGTAACGTCCAAAATTCGACAATTTTGTTTGTTGATCTAGAAAGGGCCCCATCGCTGAAGATGATTTTTCAATGAAATTAGCGTCAGCTTCCAACTGCTCCGGAGCCCGTTATGCGAACACGCGTCGTCGTCTATGGTCGTTTACCTTCAGTTCTTGAGTCAGTTAAATTTGGTACGGGTGCAGGTCCAAGTCGCGACTTACTTACTTACTTAGGTGGCGCTACAGTCCGTGGTGAACCTGGGCCTCAACCAACAAGCGTCTCCAGCCGGCACGGTCTTTGGCCAGCTGTTTCCAGTGCCGCACGCCCAGTTGGTTGAGGTCCCCTTCCACCTGCGTGCGCCACCGCTGAGGCGGCCGTCCTCTGCCGCGCCTTCCTTCCGGAGTTGATTTGAAGACTTTTCGGGTGGGAGCTGTATCTTCCAGGCGCTCTACATGGCCTAGCCACCTTAGACGCTGTATCCGTAGACGTCGTACCAGGCCGATGTCGCTGTACAACCCGTACAGTTCTTCGTTATATCTTCTCCTCCATACACCGTTTGAACAAACGGGACCGTAGATAGTGCGCAGAAATTTCCTCTCGAAACGACCAAGGGCATCTTCATCCGCTTTTGTTAAGGTCCAAGCCTCTGCGCCGTAAAGGAGGACTGGGATGATCAAGGTCTTATATAGTGTCACCTTGGTTTTCCGAGAGAGGGCTCTACTCCTCAATTTGCTCTTGAGCCCAAAGAAACAGCAGTTGGCAAGAGTGATTCTGCGTTTTATCTCAGCGCTGGTGTTGTTGTCGCTGGTCATCAGTGAGCCAAGGTAGACGAATTCCTTGACCACTTCAAAGTTATATCCGCCCATGGTGACGTTCTGGCCAATACGTCGGTGTTGTCCGTCTCTTTTAGATGAAAGCAGATATTTGGTTTTACCCTCATTAGCCTTGAGACCCATCTCAGCCGCTTCTACCTCAATGCTCACGAAAGCCTCATGTGTTGGCCAGTGACTCTTGCACGATCTTTTCAAGCACGATGTTGAAAAAGTTGCACGACAGCGTGTCGCCCTGCCTAAATCCTTTTTTAACATCAAAAGTCTCGGTTTGCTCATTACCGACCTTAATGGAGCAGCGAGAATTCTCCATTGTCATCCTGCACAGTCGGACGAGTTTGACAGGGATGTTAAAACTAGACATGGCTTTGTACAGCTCGTCTCTATATACGCTGTCATACGCGGCCTTGAATTCGACGAAGATGTGGTGAGTGTGGATTTGGTATTCCTGGGTCTTCTCCAAGATCTGCCGTAGCGTAAATATTTGGTCTATTGTGGATTTACCTGGCCTGAAACCACACTGATAAGAGCCGATCAGATTATCCACAAACGGTTTCAGGCGTTCATACAATACGGCAGAGAAGATCTGCGATGTAAAGGAGACTTATTCCCCTATAGTTGGCGCAGTTATAGGGGTCTCCTTTCTTATGGACCGGGCAAACGATGCTGAGATTCCATTCGTCGGGCATGCTTTCCTTCGACCATACCTTGCAGATGAGATGGTGCATGCACCTTATCAGCTCATCTCCAGCCGCCTTGAAAAGCTCAGCAGACAGGCCGTCTGCGCCAGCGGCTTTATTAGACTTAAGTCTTGATATCGCTATTTTGACTTCGTCTAGGTCGGGTGGACTGAATTCTGTTACTTCGTGGTCCATTGCGAATGGCTCGTTCTGCCTGACAGCGGTATCTTGTCTATCATCGCCGTTATACAGTCTGCAGAAGTGGTCTTTCCAAATTCTCAGCATCGACTGCGACTCTACTACCAGTTCTCCATTTTCATCCCTGCAGGCCGCCACTCTGGCTTTGTAGCCATGGCATGTTCGTTTTACCTTGTTGTAAAACTTACGGGCGTCATTCCTGCTAAAGCATCTCTCCATCTCCTCCATCTCACGCTTTCCGTGCTCTCTCTTCTTTCTTCTGAAAGGCGTGTGTTCCTCTCTTCTCTTCTGCTCATAGATTTCGCGAGCAGCTCTCGTCCGTCGTTGCAGCATGGCTTTATATGCCTCTTGTTTTGCTGCATGGGCTTGTTCGCATTGTTCATCGAACCAGGGGTGTCTAGGTGGTGGCTGTTTGAAACCCAGCACCTCTGAGGCAGCATCTCTGACGGCGCTCTGGCAATGAGCCCATTCCTGCTCTATTGTTTGTGCTGCTGTGGGCGGATTTTGAGAGAGCTTTGAGGAGACACGATCGGCAAAGATTCTGGCAGTCTCTTGCGATTGTAGCTTTCCAACGTCAAACTTACGTAGTCCTACTCGACTCCTAAGCATTCTTGATATCCTCATTCGTACCTTGGCTACAACAAGGTAGTGGTCCGAGTCGATGTTGGCCCCTCGGAAGGTTCGTACGTCGAGAATACAGGAGGAGTGTCTGGCGTCGATCGCAATATGATCAATCTGGTTGGTGGTCGATTGATCACAAGACCGCCAGGTACCCTTGTGGATGTTGAGATGGGGGAATCGCGTGCTTGCTACAAGGAGGTTACGCCCCGCTAGGAAATCGATTAGCCTTAATCCGTTGTCGGATGTGGTGTTATGGAGGCTATGCTTTCCTATTTTTGTGTCGTAGCTGGGACATTGGGCATATGTTCTGTCTAGGAGATCGTAGAATTCTTCTTTGAGTCGATCGTCATTTTCTTCCGTTGGGGCGTGAGCGCATATTAAGCTAATGTTTCCAAATTTAGCTTTGATGCGGATTGTTATGAGGCGTTCGCTTACATCTCGGAAGCTTAAGACTTTTTGTCGGAGTCTTCCTCTAATAACGAATCCGCATCCGAATAGGCGCTGTTTGTTCTCCTTGTAGCAGTTCCCGTAGTAGATGTCGCAGTTTTTCATCCGTTTTTTGCCTGGTCCATCCCATCGCACTTCTTGGAGTGCGGTTATATCTGCTTTATAGCAGTTGAGGGTTCGCTCCAATTGATCGCCTGCACCCGGTCTGTTAAGGGACCTCACATTCCAGGTGCAGACTTTCAAGTCCGTTAGTCGTTTGCAGGGGTCGTCAGCTTTGTATCCGTCCGTATCCGAGGCTTGTTGTCGTTTCGGAACAAGTAGGTTTTTACGTGATAGGGATGTTACCCCTAAGCACAACCCCCAACCTGGAGGGCCAGGTTCCTCTTTCCCCAGGAACAAGGGTTGGGTCGCTGCACGCGGAGGCTGTGTGTCATCTTGGATTGAGCAGGGACAGAGATCGAAGCTGGCGTTTGCCATGTTAAACGCGATCAACTTCTTTGCTCTGTTTGCTCGCTCCCTCCCTCCTCTCCCTCCAAGACGCGACACAAAATTAAATTAGTTGTGGTCTGCGAAAAGCCGAGTTCTTGTGAGCGACGCGAAACCGACTGCGTCAAATTCTCCTACACACTCTCGCGGACAGCGGTGATGTTTTCGGCAGATTTTTCGTTTCGTCGACGTAAGGGTGTTGGTTTATCGTTTACTGAACTCAAATGTATTCTCTCGGTAGGTAAAATGGGAAATGATTACCACGGTCTCAGACGCACACTTATGGCTCCAAAGAGGGTTTCTGGCGTTGGCGCCGGCATCTTAGGACCAAATCGTAAGATCTCAAAGACCTAGCATCTTCCAAGCAGAAATATATACCATCCTAACATGTGTCAATTCATCCATCCAGGAGTAACCATCAATATATTCTCTGTTAGCCAAGCAGCACTCAAAGCGCTGAGTTCGTACAGCACGAACTCAAGAACCGTTAAGGAATGCCACGATGCCCTACAGGACCTGGCCAAAAGAAACAAGGTCAAACTCTGGTGGGTGCCAGGGCACAAGGCTACGAATATTAAGGGTAATGAAATCGCCGATCAACTCGGCACTCCCAAGTATTCAACTTCTTCTTAGACAAGTGGGAGAAATCGCTACACTCGTCTTTTGGAACAGCGCCCAATAGTTTTATGGACCTGAAAAGATCACCCTTCTCCACCTGACCGATGATCAAACTATTGTATGTCAACAAGTATTGGCACGAATGTAAGGAGTTGTCTAAGTAAACGTCAATTTGACAAGTACGCAATAGTTATTTACTATCATGTCACTTTCATGTCATTTATCGCCATGGTGTCGCATTCGATTGTGGACCGAATTAAGGTCATTCAAGAGCCCTACAAAAATGGTGAACAATTTTCATTAAAAATCATCTCCTGCGATGAGGCGCATATCACGTTTAACAGCACAGTAAACAAACAAAACTGATGCATGTGGGCCAACAGAGCAGCCGATACATTCCCAACGAGTGACTGTTTGATGTACTATTCGATCAAAAGGCAACATCTGACCTTATTTCTTTGAAAATGAGGACGAAAACGTCATTACCGTCATTTCTACGCAATACCTGCTATACATTGCACTGACGCTCTGTCCGAGGCGTCGATGTTGTGCGCCCTTTCTTGATGACAGCATATATGTAGTGCATACTTTGTTTTGCCCTCATTTACCGCAGAACCCATTTTAGCCGCCTCCGCTTCTATTCCAGCAAACGCCTCATTGACGGCCTGCTGCGTTCGACTGTTTTCTTTCTTTTGGAGGGGTTACAGCCCATAAAGGACCAGAGCCTAGCTTCTCTCAAACACACGCATGTCAAAAGGGACCTAACAGTTTAAGCCGAGGAGGGACGCCGCGAAATAAACATTTTATGGCATGGGTGACATCGGGATCCAAACTCGCTCATCGTGCGTCAGGGTCCAACACACGGTTGAACGGGCTTTTGGAAGATCGTACCCCTAGTGCTGACTTGTGAGTTTTGCAAGATCTTCTCTAGTATGATGGCTATACGAGAAAGCCAACTGGTACGGCCTTAACAACACAACGACCAGGTGCTGCCTCGACAACGACGTGGACGCCGCAACTGATATTATCGCTAATATTATCCGAATCGGCATGGTAAATTTTATTCCTAGCAAGATTAAAAGCACCAGGCCAAAGGATCATACGTGGTGTGACTTGATCTGCAAAGAGGCTATTAGGCTCAGGGAGCCAAGCTTCCGGGCCTATAAGGCAGAACAGTTCTGAGGAAAAACGAAAAAAGTACATACGAGCCAGAAATGACTGCAAAACCCACATTCGAAGGGTTCAATTCCAATCCGACCAAAAATTAAGGCGTAAAATCCTTCAATGTCCCAAAGGTAGCAAACGTTTCTGGTCGTTTGTAAAAAACTTAAAAAACTCAATCACGTCGTCTATACTGACGCTTATTCGCAATGACATTCCAGCTGTCACCCCCTTAGACAAAGCTAACCTACTTGCTGCCAGTTCTCAGCTCCCAGCTTGTACTTTGTCTCCGCTTGTACTATAGTGCGTCAATTCCACCATGGGACTAATCGACTTCCGCACTCCTACAGTCGCAAGGATTCTTAAGGACCTCGACATACACAAAACCGCCCCAATAGTTCTGAAGAGGTGTTCTTCTACGCTGACAAAACCACTGCGTAAGCTCTTTCCGAGTAGGTGGAAAACAGCATTTGTCCAGCCTACATATACCCAAAAAAGGCGAATACATTTTTTCCCCCACTACCGACCCATTGCACTAACGTCCCTTCTTTCCAAGGTCATAGAAACGCTGATTAACCGTCAGCTTATGAAATATCTTGAATCACGGAAATTCCTCAATGACCGTCAGTACAGTTTCCGCAGCAACAGATCCACTGGTGATTTAATGGCATACATATCTCGCCGAAGAGTGGAATTGCTCGCTTCACCAAGCAGGTGAAAGCAAAATTGTTGCACTGGATATTTCGAAAGCATTTGACAGGGTTTGGCATGAAGCCCTTTTGTCGAAAATGCGTGCTTTTGGGATCGATGAGTCTCTCTTTCAATGGATTAGAAGCTACCTTTCGAATCGTTCAATTCAAGTTGTTTTGGACGGATTCAAGTCTGATACTCACTTTGTAAAAGCTGGTGTTCCCCAGGGCTCCGTTTTGTCTCCGACACTCTTTCTCATTTTTATAAATTATCTCCTGTCTGTTACTTCTAATCCAATTCACTCCTTCGCTGACGACAGTACCCTCAGCTTCTCATATTCGTTCACTAGTTTACGACCCTGCACTTCGGTTGTAGATAGTGAGCGGCAGCGTATGTTAAGCTCATCAATTCCGATATCGACAACATCATCCAATGGGGTAAAAACAACCGAGTGGAATTGAATGCATCCAAAACACAATACTGTCTCTTGTCGTTAAAGCGTATAACTAACTCGCAGCTATTATCCATGAATGGCACTTGCATCTCAGAAACCGAAAAGCTTTCCATCCTGGGTATGTGTGTTGCTCACAATCTTAATTGGAGCGACCACATATTCAGTGTCGCCCAGAATGCTGTGAAATGCCTTCTTACAATCTATCAGGCGCTCATTCGCCTTAAATTAGAGTTTAACGCTCATGTCTGGTCCGATGCTTCCAATACCTCATTGTACCTACTAGACAGAATAGAGAAACGCGTGATAAGACTGATGGGTGACTCCAGCATTACCAAAACATTAGACATTCCTGCGGAACATCGCAGGAATGTTTCCTGCCTCCCCCTGTTTTATCGTTACTTTCACCAAAAATGCTCTGATGAAATAGCCAGTTGCATTCCGCCCCTTCAACATTTCTCCCGCAACCCACGTCTCTCTAGGAAAGTTCACCAATATACCCTGAAGCCCGCTTACGGTCATACTGTCAAATATAGACAATCTCTCATTAACCGAACCACACGAATCTGGATTTCCCTGCCGGATTCGGTCTTCCCCCCTCAACACAACATGCAAGCATTTAGGATCAATGTCCATCGGCATCTCCTCTATCACTCTTCCTTTCTACCTTCTGCGTGCACTGGGTCACGGATATAATAAGGTTATTAGACCTTGAGTGCGCGCAAATTAAATGGGATGGAATCCTTGTCTATCGTTGTCCAAGTTGAGTGGAACATTCTGCCTGACAGCGGTATTTGAGTCTTCCTCGCCGTTTAACAGTCTGCAGAAGTGATTCTTTCAAATTCTCCGTATAGACTGCGACTCTATTACCAGTTGTCCATTTTCGTCCCGGCAGGCTTCGGTCCGGACTTAATTCCTGCTATAACACCTCTCCATCTTCTCGACCGCGCGATTCTCATGCTCCTTCTTTCTGAGAAGCCGGTTCTCTTCTCTCCCTTTCTGTTCGTAGAGCTCACGAACAGCTCTCGTCTTTCGATGCAGCATTGCCTAATAGGCGTCTTGCTTAGCCGCATGGGCCTGTCTGCACTCGTCCTCAAACCACGCGTTTTTCCTGAGCGGTGGTGTGCTAAAACCAAGCACACCAGTAGCAATTTCTTTAATAGTTTTTTGACAATGCTCGCATTCTTCTTCTGCCATTAGTGCTGGCGACGTCGAACTTTCAGAGGACAAGTTCCTAGCGGTCGGTTACGATTGTAGCCTTCCGACGTCAAATTTTGTTTTTTTTTTCTCGCCTTCGTTGTTTCTTTTAATATCCACGCTCTTACCTTGGCCAAAACAATAAAATGATGCCAGTCGATGTTGGCTTCTTGGATGGTTCAGACATCGAGCATAATGGAGGACTGTTTTACGTCGATCGCAATGTGATCAATCTGGTTGACGGTTGATTGATCAGGGAACCTCCAGGTCCATTTATGGATGTTGAGGTGGGGGAAATGCGTACTAGCGCTCCAAGGCGAAATCCACCAGCCTGAGTCCGTTTGTGGATGCGTTGTCATGCAAAGACTTTTTTTCTTTCCCAACATTAAAGTCTCTTACGATCTTGGTGTCTTTGCTGAGGTATTGATCGTATGTCCTTTCTAGGAGATCATAGAAGTCATCTTCTGGCGGGAAGTGGGCGCAATTCAGGCTAATATTGCCGAATTTAGCCTTGATGCGGATTGTTAAGATGCGGTCGTAAAGCTTGACTTTGAACAAGAAACCCACATCCAAATAGGCGCTGCCTTCCCCCTCTGTAGCAATCGCTAATTCACTTCACAGAATCAATGGAGCTGGGTGAAATAACCACTCGATTTCTTCGTATAAAGGTAGACCAAGGTAGACCACACGGTCAGACCGGGTTCAGGACCAGCTCTGGAGGAAAACCAAATCAACGAATCAAAGGCATCGTCTAATTCGAATCATCAAATATTTGGTAAATAGATTTCCGAAGATCTTTTGCGTTGGCGGGAGTGAAGGGTGTACAAAAAGAAAGCACTAACGCGAGCATTTATCAGAATTCGAAGTGCAAGTGAGTCCCATTTAAATACTAAGCTTACGGACATCTAACAGCGGCGAGTGTAGTGGGTGCGGAGAGTCCGACCACCGGCCAGTAACGTCTCACACGGGATCCATTCAAGAGAAATATTCAGAGTGACAGGTGGTTAGAGCTCTACGGTGAGTGCGAGACCAGTATCCGATAGAGCTAGTGGCCGACCCCAACGTGTAACGTGAGTGACTGGGGCAGGCGATAAGCAAGAAGAAAAGCATTGGTTTTTAGAATCTAACAAGCTCGTTTCGTGTCTTGATACAAATTTTAGTAATAACCCCTAGGCGCAGAAGTTCGTTACACAAACTGGCTGGTAATACACCGTGGGCTGAAAAAACTAAATTCCAAAGAGACCGGCCTAATGTCCAACGTCTCAAAAACGTGTTCTGTGCTGAATTCAATTTGCGGATGAAAGAAAAAAAAAACGACAACAAGTAAGAGAGTGAATGTTTCAAAGCTTTCATACGTTCCACCGACTTGCGTCAACCCATTACTTTACAATTAACGTGTTTATAACCACATGCCGAGTAATGTAAAATGCTTTCATTCTGTTGTAAAGCTTTTGACACTCGTTGTCTCGCTGTCCCTTTGGCGCAGAGGATAGCGCGTTGGACTTCTAATCCAAAGGTCGCGGGTTCGATCCCCGCAAGGGATGTGTGCAAGTGTGAAGTATGTCTCGACCATACGGGGACGTGTTTGTGTGGTTTATTCTCATCGACCGTGGCCAGTATGTCCGAGGGTGTGTTTCTCATTTTTTGTTAATTTTTGTACAGTGCTTAGACGCATCTTACGTCATGCGAGGAACAAAAGTACAATATTGCAAAAGGAAAAAGTTGAAATTGTCTTAAACAATCATTCGCACCAGATGTCATGAGAGAAAAAGCGGTGTGTGTCATGATTAAACTCACCTCACTTGCAACTGGTCCACGAACCGGGTTCGTATCTCCGGTAGTATGTATAACAGTCTACTTGAAGGTTATTTTTCCCCACAAATAAGAGCAAAAAAAACATAAACGAAAAAAAAACAAATTTTGAGCTGGAAATAAAATGGCGAATCGCACGGAGGGGAATTTCTGAAGCCACACCTTCCGGCCGGTCGTATAGTACCCCATCCGATATAGCCTGTCGATGGCCGTCGGCACGTGGTGTACCAGGCATTCGGAACATCGTTTGGCCTAATGGTGAGGCAACCTGATTACGTGAATTCTTTTTTTTTTTTTTGCTTGTTTTTAATCACACAACCGTTATTAAATGAATCTTCGTGGAGGCGAAGGCGATGGGAGAGTTTTCGATTTTTTTTTGTTCGTTTTCCTTGCGCAGATTTCCAATTTCTAAATTTTCCTCTTCACTGAATGGCATATAGCCTGTCGCTATGTTTGAAAAGGTCGACGTCGTCGGTCGGTGTCTTATTGTGGAAACGAGAAAATGAAATTGTTCTAATGGCACTTTTGTGACGAACGGATAGGATCGAGAGCCGTTGGGATGGGATGGGATGGGTTGGGAATAGATTAGAAGGTTCGTCGCATGGTATAGAAACGAGTTAGCAGATGGACACATGCAAACGCCAAAGTTGCCGTCCTTTATGGCTGTTAGAAGGTAGCCTGCCCCCCACTACGTTGGATACACAAGGGAGTAATGTAACGATATATTACCTCCCCGTGTGGGTCGAACGGGCAGGCGTGCTACTACGGTGTAAGGATGTGTGCACGGCAAATGGAATCAAATAAATTGTGCCATCAAGAGGGAAGATTAAGCAATTTATATTTTTTATTCTTGCGTTCTCCTGTGCTGCTCGGTTTCGAACGGAATCCGCTCCGTCAGGATGTGAGGGTAGTCGAGCGATTAATGTCCGACGGTTTTTCTTCTTAGTTGGCCATAAATGAATCCATTTGCGAGGAGAATGCTGTCTTCAATATATCTCTTTGCTTGCGGAGAAGTGATGCACGGTGTATGTTGTATGTACATACATATACTAGCGCTCTCAACCCTATCTTGTAAGGGCAATTTGAAAAAAAAAAAAAACAAAACCGACAACGACAACTCGCATAAAGTTGTTCTGCTTTTTTGAATATATTTATTGCATTTTTCCATTAGCCAATTTCATCAGATGCCATCTCAAGATAGATGGTAGCACGTTACTGTAATAACCACAAACGAAAAGCCGCAATGAAATTTTGTTTTTGATAAATTCCCACAAAAAAGAAAAACGTCAAGGAAACGAGGTAAACGTATATGTAAGCGCCATAAGTCTTCCGGGACGGAAATAAATACCTCCAAACGGTGCCTACTTAAAAGCTAAAGCAGCTATAAAAGTTTATCATTTGAATGTGTATCGCATTCGTATTACCGGCAGAGAGTGCGCGAACAGGACCAGCCATACCATACAGTACATAACATAGAATACGATGGCGTAAAATTTACGATTATGCTTTGAGCCCACTTAAATAGCCTCATCGTCTTGCCGTAAGTGAATTCTTCTTACGTCCATTTTGAATAAGCTATTTGGATCGTCTTTTTCTTGTCCTCACAAGTGCCTATCCATCCAACCTAGACCGGAGCCGTTCTCGTTCGTAATGGCCGCGGCCGACCCACCAAAGAAATGAAACATTTTAACCCTCAACAGCCGCACAATAACTCACGCAAATGTAACTCGCACTGTATGTACCTCAGTTCCTTAGTCGAGCCAAGGTGGATGGTAATCCCCCGCCATCGCTACGTGGGGTAATGTCGGTTCCGGTCGTAAAATAAAACCGTAAACGCAGTCGGAATGAAATTAATTATTTTCCATTAAACTTAAGTGTAATATAAAATTTCCTCGAAAGGCAATTTAAACAGTCAAGTGCCCATATAAATTACATCAGTTTTGTCGGGAAGGGGAGCACGAAAAACCAAAAAAACAAAAAATGGAGAAGATGCGAAATGAAATAAACGATTAAGGGTTGGTGTTGGTAGTATAAGGTTTTTAGGAAAGAAGCTCAGCAGCGCAGTGGCAACCAGGCAAGCTAGATCGTTTATCCCATTATTCACGAGCTACCCGCAACCATCCATCTATCTACCCGTATCTAGTTACCCAGTACATAATCGAGAGTTATACACCGAAAACTGAATGGCGATTATTTGCGAGAAGCAATTTGTGAATTACTTGTGTAGTTGTGGGCGGTAAAAGTCGCCTTTTCCATTGTGTTCTTGCGACATCATTGGGAAATCTAACACCCATCCCCATCGACGGCTCAGACGGAAGGACGGACAAACAAAAAAAAAAAAAAAAACAAGGAAAAAGGAAAAAAACCCAAACAAAAGGAGAAAAAAGAAAAGAAACAAAAAAGGAGTTTGAGGGAGTGTTAGGGATATTTCCTTATTTCTTCATTGTTTCTTCCCCTGACGAATGCTTGTGTGGGTGAACAAACATCCACCCTGTTGGTATCGGCAGGTAGATAGACGAGAATCAGACAATGCATGCACATACACACACACACACACACCAACTCATACGAGCGATGATTGGCTTGGTGTGGGTGGGGAGCAGGGCAATCTAAATCTGATGAAATTAAGGAAAATTGATTGTGGCTCGAGGAGGAGATAAATTGAAATGAAGTCAAATGGAAACTGTATACACTTGGCTCCAAATTGTATTCGAGTTTTGTTTTTGTTTTTTGTCCCCTGCTCGGTAATAGCATTTTTTCATGTAACTGATATTAATGGGATGTTTGTCGGGGGAAGGGATATTCAAAAGTCTTCAAGTTTTTGGTCTCAGATGACTATAGTGAGAGGTGGTCTTAATCAAAGCTTGCTTCCCATTTGCCCTTTTTTTTCTTTTTTTGACTTCAAGAATCGAACGAGGCTAAAGTGGACTTAAGCTTGGAGTGGACAAGAGTTTTTGGGCATTACTTTTAGAGCATTGGCTATACACTGCAGTATGGTAAGTGTGTTACTGCAACACGCCAAAAGGTGTGTTTTTATTGTAGTCACTTTTAATGCAATTTAAAATGTATTATTATGAAAGCACACAAAAAGGGACATTTCAACTATGTATGTATTTATGTATGCATATGCAACCTTGGTGTAATGGTGTAATGGTTAACAGACTGGACTCCCAACCCAGTGAGTCCGTTTTAAAATCTCAAGGTTCCTGTGAACATTTTTCCCAGCAAACAAAGGAACAAATTCATGGAGTCCTCGCTCTCTGAGCATTTGTCACTTTGAGGCCCATCATGCCCGAAACATTGTTCTTTGGTTTTTGTTTGATTGAATTAATTGCAACATCATGATGATCCGGCTCAAAGGACCTATGTATGTTGAATAGGAAAGGAGAGGTTGAGCGTCGTTGCTTTCTGGTGGCTGCCGACATTGTGATTTGAACTGTGATTTGAATCACTGGGTTAAGAGTCCAGTGTGCTAACCTTTACACTATGGATCCTATTGGATTCTTACATCTTCCCCACTCACAAAAAAGGTCCCAAGATGGATATTTCTAACTACAGACCGATTGCTAAATTGTCCGCTTTCCCTAAGCTTTTCGAGTCCGTCGTGTATGATTCAATATTCTTCCACTGCAAATCCATCTTCTCCTCCCGACAGCATGGTTTCTTAAAAGGCAGATCTACCACAACCAACCTTACCGAATTTGCCTCCAAAATACTTCTAACTCTGGAGCAAGGCAACGAGGTTGATGTTATCACTACTGACTTTAGTAAAGCATTCGATAAGTTAAGCCATACATTAATTTATTTTAAATTAGAGGCTTTAGGCTTCCCGCCCCAAATCATATCATGGCTTAAATCGTACCTGGAGAATCGCCAATATAGAGTACTTTTCAGAAACTGTATCTCTGACCCCATCATCGCCTCCTCTGGTGTTCCGCAAGGTAGTCATCTCGGCCCTTTTATATTTGTCCTCGCTGTTAACGATGTCGACCTTATATTAAAAGATTCCCATTTGTCAATATATGCAGACGACATGAAAATCAGCAAGACAATATCAACTCCTGCAGACTCGCTAGCACTCCAAAGCGACCTTGTATCCTTCGGTAATTGGTGTGATAACAATAACCTGGACCTCAACATCGGTAAATGCCAGTTCGTTACGTTCTCTCGGAAACGCTTTCCCTCTGCTCCTAGAACATATTATCTACTTAACGAGCCTGTACCCCACGTCTCCTTCATACACGACCTAGGTATCATATGCGACAGAGAGCTAAACTTTGTCTCCCACATCAATCATATCATACACAAAGCTAATTCTGCCCTTGGTTTTATAAAACGCTGCACTAAGGAATTCTCGAATCCCTACGTCACTAAATCCCTCTTCATTATATACGTCAGACCTATCATGGAATACGCCAGTCAAGCCTGGTCTCCGTATTACGTTAGCCATTCTGCACGAATTGAAGCTGTGCAACGCAGATTTCTGCGTTTTGCCTTAAGAGGTCTCCCGTGGTCTGACAGGACTGTATTACCACCCTACGAAGACCGTCTACAATTGATCGGTTTACAAACCCTGAAAGCACGCCGTGAGGCGGTTGACATTCTCTTCATTTACCAGCTTATAGCTGGAATTATCGGCTCTCCTGCCCTCCTTGAAATGATTTCGCTCAATACCAACCCTCGTCGCCTAAGATCAAGTCCACTTTTTAGACTTCCTCCTCATCGCACTAACTATGGCTACAACGAACCAATTTGTAGAATGTTACGTTTAGCCAACCATTCTCAAACATCCATTGACTTTCATTTATCTCTTCCATCCATTAAAAAATCTCTCCTAAGGTCCAATTAAATAAAAAAAAATCTAATCTAATCTAATCCTTATACCTCCCACACACCACTTCACCCTATTCTCCCGTAGGTTAAGTAGCTAGCATTTTAAGTTTAAATTTAAGTTTAGATTGTTTAAGGATAGCTTGTAATAAGCTTAATAATAATAAATTGGCAAATTACTTTCTGGCAAGTTTGAATACTTACTTACTTACTTAGGTGGCGCTACAGTCCGTGGTGAACCTGGGCCTCAACCAACAAGCTTCTCTAGCTGGCACGGTCTTTGGCCAGCTGTTTCCAGCGCCGCACGCCCAGTTGGTTAAGGTCCCCTTCAATCTGCGTGCGCCCCCGATGAGGCAGCCGTCCTCTGCCGCGGCAAGCTTGTATATAGTTGCGAAATTTCCCTTCTGTTTGATTGATTGATCCAAAGTGTGTTAATTATTAATAAGCGTGTCGCTGCAACACACTTACGGATTTTATTCATGACACGCAACAGAACGCGTCGAATAAGTGTCCCAATTTTAAAAATCAAACGTGTTAGGTGACACACTTCATTTTAAAGTGTGACGAATGACACACTAGCACTTGCAGTGTAGGTATCGATTGAGAATTTCTCGACTGAGAGACAGCAACTGTTAATTCCAACTTCATCTCGTAAGATACAAGTCCATTTTCTTGTAATACATTGTATCGGATCTGTAAATTTATACTTTTGATACTTGTTTAACTATTTAATCGTTTTATTCAGATTCTTGTAGTATATAGCGGTGTGAATCCTGTATTACTGAGAAAAACCCTCCACGGAGCTCCAGAACTGAGTTAGCAATAAACGACTTATTAAAACACTGAACGGACGACGATCTTAAGCATTGCACAAGTGTTTGATAGCTATATGCAGTAGATGTTAGGGCAGATCAAAAAATCGACTTATATCGGCCAGCGAAAAATTATATGCGAAGGAACGTTCTTTGCTATGCTGACCGATATAGGGGACGGAGATTATGACTAATCGGAGCCTAATCGATCGTCAAATAGTTCGGATGAAAAAAGGTAGGTAGATAAGTGGTAGGTTTACTTGCAAAAACTTTAGACCCACGTTCGAAGCTTGGAAGGATGAATATAGGGTCGTAGAAGAGTTTTCTTTCTACGTTGGCTTATGACGGGTTGACGACTTCCAGTCCCTAATTTACGCGTATGCTAGGTACGTAAGGTATTTAAGTTCTTCAACAAAGCGAAGAGTACTAGAAACGAAAAGGACTGGAGCCTGTACAAAGAACCACTTAGAGTTTACAAGCAATACCTGAGGAAGGAGGAAAGGAAATCATGAAGGCTTTTCTGCAGTAATGTGGAAAAAGTCTCAGACGCCTCCAGACTAAGAAAAATCCTCTCAAAACATTCTTCAGCTCCCTTTTCTTAAATGGAGTATAGACAATGTCGGAAGAAGAAACACTTAACCTTCTTCTCAACACGCACTTCTCCGGTTACTGGGAGATGCAATATTCAGAGCAAACACTGCTAACTCAAAACTCTCCGGTAACAGAGGGACAGTACGATCACATAATCCCTAAAGATAAAACAACTTGGGCGATATAAATTTTCAAGCCCTTCAAGTCGCTGGGGCCGGATGGAATCTATCTCATCGAACTTGCACAGACAGTGGATAGTACCACGGCTGGAAGTTATTTTCAAAGGATGTCTAGTCTGGAGACACACACCAGAAAAGTGGAAGTCCGCAAGTGTAAATTTCATCCTCAAGGCTGGCAGAAGCGGAAGTTTCCACACTACACCCAAGGATCTTAGGCCTATCTGTTTATCATCTTTTGTACTAAGAACCCTGGGAAGGCTAATAGACGTGCACATACGGTACAATTTTGATCCATCCACTGCTACTGCAAAGGTAAATCAGTTGAAATAGCCTTGTACACTTTGGTGAGGAAATTGAAAGATCAATCCACCTCAATAAATACACCTTGGGAGCCTTCTTGGACAGAGAGGGTGCCTTCAACAAAGTCACACTTTCACTATTTAGCACAGGATCCCGTAAGTAGGTTAAACTGCTCTTCTAGTGCCAAACACCTTGGTATCATACTAGATAGGAAACTAGCTTGGAAGGACAATACAATCGAACAAGCAAAGAAGCCAACCATAGCTTTCTAAACTTGCACGTGAGCCTTAGGGAAAAAATGAAGATTCTACTCCAAACTAACTCTATGTTGCTCTATGTGCATCACCGGGGCCTTACTAAAAGTGCTTGGACGAATTACTACGGACTATAACCAACGCGGAATTTGGTCGGCTCTCGTCCTATCTAGATCTAGGACAACCACCCCTGAGAGTAGTGAACGAACATCAACGACCCCAACCACTCTGCACTCCGTTCAGGTTGTGTGTGTCAACACATCATAAGAGAATATAAAAAACTCTTGAACCTGCGCGAGTCCCTAACAAAAAAAAAAAAAAAAAAAAAAAGAAAAGAGAGAGCACGGAAAGCATGAGATCGAAGAGATGGAGAGATGCTTCCGCAGGAATGACGCCCGCGTAAGTTTTACAATAAGGTAAAACGAACATGCCATGGCTACAAAGCCAGAGCGGCGGCCTGCAGGGATGAAAATGGAGAACCGGTAGTAGAGTCGCAGTCGATGCTGAGGATTTGGAAAGACCATTTCTGCAGACTTTATAACGGCAATGATAGACAACATACCGCTGTCAGGCAGAACGAGCTATTCGTAATGGACGACGATATAACAGAATTCAGTCCACCCGATATCAAGATAAATATTTGGTCTATTGTGGATTTGCGATATCAAGACTTAAGTCTAATAAAGCCGCGGGCGCAAACGGCCTGTCTGCAGAGCTTCTTAAGGCGGCTGGAGATGAGCTGGTAAGGTGCATGCACCATCTCATTTCCAAGGTATGGTCGGAGGAAAGCATGCCCGACGAATGGAATCTAAGCATCGTTTGCCCGGTCCATAAGAAAGGTAACCCCTATAACTGCACCAACTATAGGGGAATAAGTCTCCTTAACATCGCATATAAGATCTTCCCTGCCGTATTGTGTGAACGCCTGAAACCATTTGTGGATAACCTAATCAGTGTGGTTTCAGGCAAGGCAAATCCACAATAGACCAAATATTTACGCTACGGCAGATCTTGGAGAAGACCCAGGAATACCAAATCGACACTCACCACCTCTACGTCGATTTCAAGGCTGCATATGACAGCGTGTATAGAGCGTGAGCTATATAAAGCGATGCCTAGTTTTAGCATCCCTGCCAAACTCGTCCGACTGTGCAGGATGACAATGGAGAATGCTCGCTGCTCATTAAGGTCGGTAATGAGCAAACCGTGACTTTTGATGTTAAAAAGGATTTAGGCAAGGTGATGCGTTGTCATGCAACTTTTTCGACATCGTGTTTGAAAAGATAGTGCAAGAGTCACTGGCCAACACAAGAGGTACGATTTATTTCCAGTCTACGCAATTGCTTGCGTACGCCTACGACATTGACGTGATTGGACGGACACAGCGAGACGTCAATGAGGCCTTTGTTAGCATTGAGATAGAAGCGGTTAAGATGGGTCTCAAGGTTAATGAGGGTAAAACCAAATATTTGCTTTCATCCAAAAGAGACAGGCAATACCAACGTATTGGCCAGAACGTCACCATGGGCGGATATAATGTTGAAGATGTCAAGGAATTCGTCTACCTTGGCTCACTGATGACCAGAGATAAAACGCAGAATCACTCTTGCCAACCGCTGTTTCTTTGGAGTTAAGAGCCAATTGAGAAGTAGAGCCCTCTCTCGAAAAACCAAGGTGACATTATATAAGACCTTAATCATCCTAGTCCTCCTTTACGGCGCAGAGGCTTGGACCTTAACAAAAGCAGATGAAGATGCCCTTGGTCGTTTCGAGAGGAAAATTCTGCGCACTATCTACGGTCCCGTTTGTTCAAACGGTGTATGGAGGAGAAGATATAACGAAGAACTGTACGGGTTGTACAGCGACATCGGCCTGGTACGACGTATACGGATACAGCGTCTAAGGTGGCTAGGCCATTTAGACCGCATGGAAAATACAGCTCCGACCCGAAGAGTCTTCGAATTCACCCCGGACGGAAGGCGCGGCAGAGGACGGCCGCATCAACGGAAGGGACCTTAACCAACTAGGCGTGCGGCGCTGGAGACAGCTGGCCAAAGACCGTGCCAGCTGGAGACGCTTGTTGGTTGAGGCCCAGGTTCACCACGGACTGTAGCACCACCTAAGTAAGTAAGTAAGTATATTTCGTATATGTATAATGGCATCGATAAGTCTTTTAAATTAATATAGAATGTTGATAATATCTCACACACAATTTGTATTATTTTAATTTAAAGATAGGAAGACCCTGTACATGCTCAAAACCTTTGCCCGTTGGTCTCTATTTCCTTCTCTCTCTTTATCTTCTTACCGCACTGTGTCACTGATATTATAAGGCTTACTGTGAGTTCGTGCTTATTATAAAATAATCCTCAAAAACATCCTCAAGTCACCATTTCTTTACTGAAGGACGCTATAACGCCAGCATGGTCGTCCCTGGTCCGAGATTGAGCAGGTTATTGAGTAGTCTCTCAACGTTCTGTGTAAATTTAGATTTTTCCTCAAATACCAACGAATGCTATTTTAGGTCTAATTAAAACTCAAATATTGGGGCTCAAGAGATTCCGCATCATCTTCCCCTGGACTTCTCACTGCCTGACACGATTTTCACGCAACGTATTGTTCGACCGTAAGAGTTAAACTGCGTTAGCAACCTACTTATACTTGTAATCGGTGCCCACCACTTTACCTTCATCGCTTTCTGTTTTCCTAAGAACCTGTTCGCCTTCCGTCTCCAGAATTTAGTAGAGCACAGCATAGAAACTCGTTAGGAGCCACAGACTCTAATATACGACTACGTTTATTTCCTCGACACATGCATATCTAACTGAGATTTTTCATACCCATCTTTTCCTGAAAAATTGAAAACACTGTATCTTACGACTTGCCTGTAGCCTTAGCTATTGGGTTGCTTGGAAAGTAATTCAAATTTTTGTATTTTTTAGCAGCCAACCTAACACAATCATTGTATTCTACAGTACTATGATGCTTACTAAAAACGAAACGACTTCAATGGCAGAAGCGCCATATCTTGGATTTCCTAAAGGCTTATTAAATACTCCTCGCACTAGAGTAATGGGCACTTAAGGATACTAATGAAAAAGCAGAGAACTATACATCCGTTTATGCTGCGGCTTTCCATCAGTGTTGTTCTGCCCTTTTACCAGCAGTCTACAGTCTCACCTATCAACGCAGGCGAAATGATTTTTCTATCCCTTCGTCCTATAATAGCACTTGTTTTCCGCTGTCGTTCTCGAAATCTGATGTATTTCTAGCGATGGACGGTATCGAGGCCCATGTTAGCTGCTCCTAAGCTTCTCTCACTCACGTCTTATTTTACGTAATATATGAAAGGTACGTTGTCGCTTTTGATGCTTCAATTTCGTGAAACTTTCACTGACAAGTATTCATTCGCTCTTAACTTCCCTACTCTGCCTACTGAGCTTACTTAGTTACTCTTCAGGCCAGCTACCCATGAAAGGTCTGGGCTTAAGTCGATGCAGCCTTTCATTCTTGGCCAAGTTGTCTTATGTCCGCGATCACTTGGTTTTTATACCGGAGGTCCGTTCTTCCGTTCTTCCTCCGTTCGAAGACCCTCTTAGCTGGCGCGTTGGTGTCCATGCGCTCGATATTGCCGAGCCATTATAGTCGACGGATTTATTCCATCCGGACTATATCCACATCTTTGTACAGGTCATGGAGTTCGTGGCTATGTTATTTCCTCCATTCGCCCCCTCGCATACAGGCATACAGGAACGAATATCCGTCACAGAATTCTTCTTTCGAAGGAGCCAAGGATCAACTCTGCTGTCTTGCTTATCGTCCAGCTTTCGGCTCCATATAGCAGGACTGGCAGGATAAGAGTCTTGTAGAGAACAACTTTGATTCTTCGGGACAGGAGAAGGTTTTGACAAGCCAAGTAGTTGCGGTTGCCGGGGGTGATTCTGCGCCGGACCTCAACTATGATGTCATTCGTGGAGTTTATGTTTGCCCCGGGATATGTGAACTCCTTCACCACTTCGAAATTATATCTGCCGATCGTTATATTTTGTCCTAGGTGATGTGTTCATTTTGTCCTTATAGATAAGAAGACCAGCTCGTTTCGTCTGATCTTCAATCACTGTGAAAGCTTCCACAATGGTATCCTGGGAGCTTGCGACAATATCAATATCAAAATAGCATCTTCCGTGTTGACGTTGGCCCGCCGCACTATTTGTTCCAACACGAGATTGAAGAAGTCGCATGATAGCGCAGCTCCTTGCCGAAATCCGTTGCAGGTTTCAAAAGGCTCGGAGGTTCTGGAGCCGAACTGCACGGTGCATCGAGTGTTTGTTAGCGTGGCTCGACTTATCCGAATCAGTTTGCCCGGGATCCCGAATTCGGTCATCGCGTTAAATAAGACTTTGCGATGAATGCTGTCATATTCGGCTTTAAAGTCGATAAAGAGGTGGTGGGTATCGATTTGCAACTCGCTGGTCTTCTTCAGGATTTGTCGCAGCGTGAATATTTGGTCTATAGTTGACTTGTCTAACCAGATACCGCACTGGTATGTGCCGATTAGTGTGGTGTGAAACGGCTTTAGACGTTAACACAATACACTGGATAGGATCTTGTAAGCGACATCGAGCAAGGATAAACCTCTGTAGGTTTTGCAGGAGATAGAATCGCCTTTTTTGTGAATGGGGCATGCATTCTACAGATGATCTGGTGCATGCTCCCTATCAGAACATCGCCTCCAGTTTTGAAGAGCTCTGATGGTAATCCTTCCGAGCCTGTGGCCTTGTTGTTCGTCAGCTTTAATAGCTATTGTCCGCTTCTTCATCCACTACCACTCTATCTTCTCCATGCTTATTAAGCAATCGCTGCTTGAAAACATCCTCTATTCCCTGTGGGTCGGTAGGTTAGGTGAGTGGGTGCCCTATTGACGAAAGGTCAAGGCTCTCTTGGACTACGAGGTGTCCATTGTGCCCTGCGGGTCGGTCATAAAATTGTTCTCGCAATTTCCAAAGTCTTGGATGTCGTTTTTAAAGCTTTTGACTTTGTTGTAAAATGTTCTTTCTGCATTTTTATCTCTGTACTCTTCGATATCCTTGACCTGGGAGGCTGCGAAAACTCTCTTTTCTCGCTGCAGCCTCCTTTACTCATTCCTCCTTCTGGCTTTGCAGCAACTTTTTGTATGCCTCGCTCGCTTTTTGATGATTGAGCGGCAATGAAGCCACATATTGTTGACGTTTGTGTCCGACGTAGGCATACTTGCGAGTCGCTTGCTTAGTTACTCTGTGTAGTTTCTGACGATCTCTGAGGTGCTCAGTCTTCCAATGTTGAACCTCCTTTTGGTGAGCTGCCATTAGGAAATGGTCAGAGCCGACGTTTGCTCCTCTGAACGTTCTAATATTCAGGATGTTTGACGCGTAACCTGCGTCTATGAGCACATGGTCAATTTGGCTGGCAATTCGATCATTTGGAGACCGTTAGCTTTCTATGTGGATCTTCTTGTGCTACATATTACCGTATGACGAGCTGCCGCAAATTCCGTAGGTCGGAAGCCGTTGTCTGTTGTCGTATGGTGGATGCTGTGCTTTCCGACTACTCCACCAAAGGTGCTCGGCTTATCGATTTTGGCGTTGAAGCCCACTGAGCTACTTTACTTTAAATTCGAATTCATGAAGTTCAAAGTTTTGAACAAAAACAAAAAAGATATTTCAAGAGACATTAAGCTGTCCTTGAAAGTACAGACTACCAATACATGCTTATCCATCGTCACCTCAAAAAACAAAACGACGTTGATAAAGTTGCTCCACCAGCAAAAGGATTTGTTGCAACTTTTTTGTAAAGCACGGCTGCAACGTAAAACTCCTAACACTGCGAACTACATTGATGACAATTACTCCCGAGGAAAGAAGAATTCAATTGGACGCCGTTGATTAGCAAAAGTGAATTACAATTGTTTTTCTAATCTTATGGAAAATCAACACTTTTTTTCACATCCTGTTCTCCTGCCAAAAATGTTTCATCTCAGGAAGGGCAGATAGGATTCCTTGTATCATTACAAGCGTTATACACACGTACATATGTATGTATGTACGTTTGGAAAATCGAAATGTTGCCAACAACAATTCGCATACCGATATCGTGTCGACCTCCCTCCTCTCCCTCCCCCTCCCCCTGCCCCTTCTCCACCGCCACCCAATTCCGACACTTCCCGGAGAACAACAGAAGAAAATTAATACAAATAAATTGAGTTGTCAGAAATGATCTCCCAAATAAATGCTTTTGTGAGTAATTTCTTCTCTGACATCCACCCGTTCAGCCAGCAGCCACCCTGCCTGCATTCCTTGTAACGACGGTAGAGAAATCTCTTCGCAATGTTGCCAACCCTACAAATTGAATGCCGACCGAGGCAAACACATACATAACTCCCACTTCCTTGCAGACTCATCCTTTCATTCGTTTCCATAATGCAAATTGAATTTCAAAGCGAGGAAAACGAGAAAATTTTCTTCGTTTAATGGCGGCTCCATAGGTGGTGACTGGCGATAGTAGCTCATCCGTGTTGGGGAATATACGAAGAAAAGTATCGCAAAAGCAAAACGACCGAACGAGTTGACGTTTTCAAGTAACATCGATGCGCAGACTCCGTCGAGCTGGGGAAATTCCCTGTCCCATTCAGTGCCAATGTGATAGAAGGCGTGTCCATAGCTCATGTCGTGCCGTAACTATGCGAGAGAGCTCAATTGGGGTGAATTGAGCAAACAACCCCATTGTCATTATAACAGCAGTTGCGGCCTGCTTTCCGCCATTTACATCAGAATGCCTCTGAAATCAGAAATCAGAATGAAATAAACCCTCGTGACAATCGCTGATGTGGTTGATTTCATCCGTGGCGTTGTTCCGAGAAGGTCGCCGCAGACTGTTGATCAATCTCGTCTTGTTGTTCTGTGTGTTTTGTGTGCGGTAAGATTTTATACACGCTTCGACGGTGGGTTGATTTGCTGCTGCTATTTAGTGCAACAAGCGATCTTGCATCGACAATATAATAATAAGACACAGGTCCAACGTTACACGACAACGTTTTTCCAAGTGTACTCGTACTCTTATCTGTGCCTGTGACGACCGTGCTTTTCCGGATGTACCTGTAACGGTGTGAAATGGGGTTGTGTGTCGTTTTTCCAATTTAAACTCGAAAACTTTTCCAAAAAAAAAAAAAAAAGTTAAATTGCTTCTCAAGCGAGAAGTTGAGGTAAAAGTTTCAGTTGAAGGAAACCTGTACGGACGTTTCACCTGCCTGCTGCTCTTTTCGAGGATAATTAAGTACTTGATTGTGCGAAGGACAGATTACGTCTTTGTGTGCTTACGTATAGCGCATGAAATTCACGTCCTTGCTACCATTGGAACTTTGTACCCGTATCCTTTCGCGCGGAGAGTGACTCTGAGTGAATCAGGTGCTGACAGCGTACAATTGTGGTGCAGTGCAATTGGTGTGGAGTTTACTTTGATTTGTTTGCTAATTAAAAGTTAATTTTTACGTGAAACGTGTGGCGGAGTTCCTGTCGGAGCTCGCTAATTAAATTTCGACAAAATTTTCACAGACGGGAACAAGGTAACTTTTCAATTTTCATTTTGAATGGGTGGATTGTATACGATGTATGGATATGGGTGTGTGTGTTTGTTTGTTTCCCCCTGGAGTATCCTAATCAACCTTTCCCTATAGATTCAATGAAGACATATTTAGAGATTGGAATCTATTGATTTACTCTTAGCAATGGTGCCAGGAACTCTTACCGCCGGAATATTGCTTATTAATAGAAGTCATTGATCCCATGCGTCATATGCCTTTGCCCTAAGGCCCATAATCAATCGACAACTTCAAGTAATTGATTTGCATCCTTTTGAGAGCAAAGCCAAAAGACATTTCAAATTTTTGCTTCGTAGAACCCATAATTGACTATGGGATTTACGCCTTTTCGTCTAGGACAAAGTACCTAAGCTTCCATTATACAATGGTCAAGTATGAAAATGGATCCATCCGCCTAATATACATTTGTGCATGAGCACATTTTCTGTTTCTATTCAGGTTTCCAGATTCAGTATTTTCTAAGAAAGGAACGCATCTGTGTTTCCCAATCTTCGGGTTTCTAATGTCAGTTGATCTCATATGATTTAAGTTTTTTTTTTTTTCGGAATGTTTGACATTTAAATTGTGCTTGATATATTGCCGCATCTACAACTTCTCCCTCAATTGATTCTTCAAGAAACTTCGTTCATTTCAATGGTAATCTTAGCTATGACTTGACAGATGCCGATTTTTAAGTACATGAAAGATCGGGTGCCCTTGGAGGCTAGTTTGCGTCATTACATTTATCATTGTGATGTGTGGCATAGGCAAAGGCTTCTCTTGAACAACATTAAAAAAAAAAAACTAAGTGATGGTGAGCTAAGTTCGCCTCACTAATGCAACGCGATAATGGTTCATTTTTTCCATAATTTGTGCAATGGAAGTGAAAATATCTCAAATGGACATTAAAGAAAAATACCGGCGACGCATATGAAGAGGAAGTGCATTAAACAATAAAAACATTAAGTCTAAGGAACATCTAGGGAATTTTCTCTGAATTCTTTCGATCCTCTCTAAAGCATTAGTATAATAAGGGTTCCGAACAATACAGCAGTATTCCAAGGAGTATCTAACTAGTCCAAAATAAAGGCCTCTCCTTTGAACTACTTTGAGTATCTCTTACTCTGTAACAGGAAAAGTGCACACATTTCGCTACATTTAAATGCAGTGAGTTTATGTTACATCAATATGAAAGGCGAGTGAGATCCTCTTGTTACTTAGTTACTTATCAGGCCAGCGATCCATGGAGGATCTGAACCTGAGCTATAGCTGCCTTCCGTCCTTGACGGTCCCGGGCACGCTGCTTCCAGTTGTCAAGACAAAGATGTCTTACATCCGCGATTACTTGGTCTTTATACCGGAGGTTCGGTCTTCCTCTTCTTCTCGAACCAGGAGGCTTGGAGTCGAAGACCCTCTTAGCTGGAGCGTTGATGTCCATGCGCTCGATGTGGCCGAGCCAGTGTAGTCGACGGATCCTTGCCTTCCGGAATACATCCACATCTTGGTACAGCTCGTAGAGTTCTTGTGTCTTCTTCTCCATTCACCTTCCTCACAGACAGGACCAAATATCCGGCGCAGAATTTTTCTTTCGAAAGAACCCAAAATCAGCTCCGCTGTCCTGCTTATCGTCCAGCTTTCGGCTCCGTACAGCAAGACTGGCAGTATGAGCGTTTTGTAAAGCATGACTTTGGTCTTTCGAGTGAGGAGTTTTGACCCCAGTTGTTTGGACAAGCCGAAGTAGCAACGGTTGCCAAGGGCGATTCTATGCCGGATCTCCACTGTGGTGTCATTTGTGGAATTTACGTTTGCCCGAGGTAGACAAACTCCTTAACTACCTCGAAATTATAGCTGTCAATTGTTATATTTTGACCCAGGTGGTGAGCGACGGATTGGTTTTTGCTTGACAGCATGTATTTCGTTTTGTCCTCATTGATCTTAAGACCAATTCGTTTCGCCTGTTCTTCAATCGCCGTGAATGCTTCCACAATGCCACGGCGAGAACACGCGATGATATCGATATCATCCGCGTATCCTAGCAGCTGGATGGACTTGTAAAAGATAGTGCCTTCCCTGTTGACGCCTGCCCGTCGCACTATCTGCTCCAGCACCAGGTTGAAGAAGTCACATGACAGCGCATCTCCTTGCCGAAATCCGGTGCATGTTTCGAATGGTTCCGAGGTCCTAAAACCGAATTGCACGGTGCATCGCGTGTTTTTTAGTGTAGCGCGACACAACTGGATCAGTTTTACCGGGATCCCGAATTCGGCCATCGCCCCAAACAGTGCTTCACGATGAATGCTGTCGTATGCGGCTTTGAAATCGATGAAAAGATGGTGTGTATCGATTCGAAACTCGTTGGTCTTTTCCAGGATTTGTCGAAGTGTGAAAATTTGGTCTATAGTTGATTTGCCGGGCCGGAAGCCGCACTGGTAGCTGCCGATTAGTGCGGTGCAAAATGGTTTTAGACGTTCACGCAATACGCTGGACAGGATCTTTTATGCGACATTGAGCAGGGATATACCTCTATAGTTCTTGCAAGAGGTAGGATCGCCTTTTTTGTGGATCGGGTATATAGAGCTGGTATTCCAGTCGTCGGGCATGCTCTCATCTTCCCAAATTCTGCAGATGATCTGGTGCATGCTCCCTACCTTAACATCGCCACCAGCCTTGAAGAGCTCTGATGGCAAGCCATCTGAGCCTGCGGCCTTGTTGTTCTTCAGCTTCTGAATAGCTGTGCCGACTTCTTCGATGCTGGGTGTGAGGAATACTTCAGCGGCTGGAGTTGGGATTTCCTCGTTCCTTACCACTCTCTCTTGGTCATGCTCGTTAAGCAGCTGCTGGAAGTGCTGCTTAAATACATCCACTATTCCCTGCGGGTCGGTGACAAGATTACCTTCGCAGTTTTGAAGAGCCAGGGTGCCCTTTTTGAAGCCTCCTGCAAGGTCTTTGGCTTTCTTGTAAAAGGCTCGTGTTTTATGTTTATCCCTAGACTCCTCGATATCCTTGAGCTGGGAGGCTGCGAAGATTCTTTTCTTTTGTCGCAGTAGTTTTTTCTCCTCCCTTCTTCTGGCTCGGTACTCATCTTGCGCTGCCCTGGTTTTCCTCTGCAGCGCCTTTTGGTATGCCAGGTCGGTTGCTGCCCTTTTCTGCTCACACTCGCCATTATACCATTATATCCTAAGGTGGTTTATATCCTAAGGTGGTTTCAGCCACTTCCTGAATGGCTGAGCGGCAATGCAGCCACATATTATTGGCATTGGTATTCGACGTAGGCATACCGTAGAGTCTTTCGCTCAGCTGCTCCCTGTAGACTCTGGTAACCTCCGGGGTGCTCAGGCGCCCAATGTCGAATCTCCTCCTGATGGGCTGGTGCAGCTTTCTGATATTGGACAGACGAGCTCTGAATCTTGCTGCTACGAGGAAGTGTTCAGAGGCGACATTTGCCCCTCTGAATGTTCGCACATCCAGGATGTTTGACGAGTGCCTTGCGTCAATGAGCACATGGTCGATTTGGTTGGCGGTTCGACCGTCCGAAGATCGCCAGGTTGCTGTGTGGATTCGCTTGCAAGGGAATCTTGTGCTACTTATCACCGCATTACGAGCTGTCGCAAAGTCAGCAAGTCGGAAGCCGTTATCTGTTGTTGTATCGTGGAGGCTGTGCTTTCCGATCACTCCGCCAAGGGTGTTTTCCTTACCGATTTTGGCGTTGAAGTCCCCGAGCACGATTTTTACATCGTACTCCGGACAAGCTCCGTAGGCGTTGTCCAGAAGGTCATAGAAGTCCTCCTTGATAGGGTCTTCAGCCTCGTCGGTAGGGGCGTGTGCACATATAAGGCTGATGTTATAAAATCTGCCTCTGATGCGGATCACAGCCAGGCGATCACTTATAGGTTTAAAGTCGATGACCTTCGACCTTAACCGCTTTCCCACGACAAATCCGCATCCCAGTAAGTGCAATCTTTTGTAACAGCTGTAATAAATGTCGCAATTTTTCTTTCTCATCATACCGTTTGCCATCCAGCGTATTTCCTGGACCGCAGCAATATCCGCCTTGTACTGCGTGAGGATTCCTTCTAGTTTATAAGCCGCTCCGGGAGTGTACAGGGTTCTGACATTCCAGGAGCATACTCGCAAATCGTGTTCCTTTTTCGTGCGTTGTCGTCTTCGAGTATCCGTCCGTGTATCCGAGGCATCTTGCTCATTCATAACTTTGTTTTTTTTTTTTGCATTTTTACGTGGGCGGATTGTTAGCCCGCCGCACAACCGCCATTCTGGTCGGGATTTTGTCGCTGCATACGTTTGTTCACCTCCCAACGGTTGTTGAAGAGTCTATCGAGAGGGCGCCGCGAGGAGGCCGTATGTCAACTTGACTCGGACATTTAAACAGGGATCATTGCTGGCATCTCGCCAGGTTGAGAGCGATCAAATAGTCAATAAGTCTTTAGAAAATGATAGTAAAACAAATTGTTTGTGTAAATTCTTTTCATTTTCCAACATAACCTCTTTCTTGTTCAATAAACTTCGACAGACGTCCCCCCAACTTTTTTACGCCTTCGGAAATATATGATTGTGGTGGTTCCTCAAAATAAGTATTCGACGTAGACTGTTGTCCACTGAGCCATTTCTTAAATTTGGAAATAAGAAAAAGCCACTCGGGGCCAGATCTGGTGAATGCGGTGGATGGTCTATCATTGAAACTGCGCTTGTATGTATGCACTCGCGCATTATCCTGGAGAAAGATGACTTATTCTTTTCTTTGAATGAGGGCGATTTTTTTTTCATGACCTAATAATGCCGCATAATACTGTCTAGTGATCACCTCAAGATAATGCCATGTGCATTCCAAAACACAGTAGCCATAATCTTTCCAGGTGATTTCACCGTCTTTGCTTTCTTTGGAGCCCGTTTTCCTTTAACAATCCACTGTTTTGACTGTTCCTCCGTTTCGAAAGTGTAGTGGTGTATCCATGTTTCATCTTCAGTTCTGTGCAGAAACTCATCTGATTGCGACGCGCGTGCTCCAAAAGAGCCTTAGGAGAGATCACGCGGTTGGGTCTATTCTCAGTTGAGAGCAAATGCGGCACCCCACCCGTCTCGCAATTCATCATGCAACATTTAAACGCTGGTGCCTTTTGAAACCATTGTGGCCTCAACTATTTTGCGCAATTTTATTCTTCGGTCATTTAACACCATGTCGTGGATTTTATCGGTCATTTCCGGAGTACTCACATCTACGGGACATCCTGAACGATGTTCGTCTTCTGTTGATGTACACCCACGTTTAAATTCATTTATCCAATTATAAATCGTTGCAAATAAAGGGATAGATGTGCCATGGACTAACTCCAATTCAGTTTGTATTTCTTTTGCTGCTAACCCTTTTAAATAGAAATGTTTAATCACCGCTCCAAGCTCCCCTTTACCCCTTTTTTCTAAACAAACACAAGTTGTTTACTTCAACAAACGATAAAAGCGAAACCACTCGAAGAATATGGATGTCTTATACGTAGTGCGGAATTATGCTTACTTAAAACAGAACGTTTACGATGTTATGAGCGTCTTCGACCCGTCCTAGTAGGTACTTACTTACTTACTTAGCGGGCGCTACAGTTAGGGGTGAACTTATGCCTCAACAAACATGCCTCTCCAGCTAGCACGATCTTTCGCTGATCTTTTCCAGTGCCGCACGCCCAGTTGGTTGAGGTCCCTTTCCACCTGTGCGCGCCACCTTAGGTGCGGCCGTCCTCTATTTCTTCGTCACTCGGAGTTCGATTCAAAGACGTTCTACATGGCCTAGCCATCTTAGGTGTTGGATCCGTAGACGCTTGACTATACTCATGTCGCTGTACAACCCGTGATTAAACCCGTGATTAAACCTTCTCCTCCAACCCCCCTCTGTGTTTACAGGACCAAAAATCTCACGCAGAATCTTTTTCTCGAAACGACCAAGGACTTCTTCATCCGTTTTAGATAAAGTCCATGTTTCTGCGATGTATAACAGGACCGGGATGATAAGGGTCTTATATAGAGTCAACTTTGTCGTTCGAGAGAGGGCTCTATTACTCAGTTGCCTCCTAAGCCGAAAGAAACAGCGATAGGCAAGAGTGATTCTGCGTTTGATTTCGGAACTGATGTCGTTGTTCCAGGTCACTGCGGAGCCAAAGTAGACGAAGTCCTTAACTACTTCAAACTTATATCTGCCAATACAAACGTTCTGGCCAAGACGTCGGTGGTGAGCGTCCTTTTTTGTTGATAGCATATATTTCGTTTTGCCTTCGTTCACCGCCAAACCAATTTTCGCCGCCTCCACCTCAATACTCGCAAACGCCTCTTTGTCTTTGACATCTCGCTGTGATCTACCTATTATGTCAATGTCGTGGGGCTATGCAAGGAATTTCGAGGATTTGAAATAGTTTGTGCCTCTTGTATTGGCCTGTGATTTTTGCCCAATCGTTTCTGATATGATGTCATAAAAGTCACACGACATCGTGTGACAGGGCATCGCCCTGTCTAAATCCTTTTTTGACTTCGAAACTATCGGTCAGTTCTGCACCGATTCGGATGGAACAGCGAGCGTTCTCCAGAGTCATCCTGCACAGTCTGACGAACTTGGCAGGAATACCTGCCTAACGGAGGTATGTTGACTGTCATCGCCGTTATTCAGTCTGCTGAAGTGGTTTTTCCAAATTGTCAGCATCGACTGCGATTCTACTACCAGGTGACCGTTCTCACCCTTACAGGCCTCCTTTGGGACTTTATAGCCTTAACACATTTGTTTTGTCTGGGGAAGAAACTTGGGAACGTCGTGCCTGCAGTAGCACGTCTCGAAGTTTTCAATCGCCCGCTTCTCGTGCTCTTTCTTTTCTCTCTTGAGAAGCTTATGTTCCTCCCTTCTTTTAAGCTCGTAGAGCTCACGAGCCGCTCTTGTTTTTTTTTGTGTAGTGAGACTTTGTATGCCTGCTGCTTTTCCGCATGTATCCTTCTACACTCGTCATCGAACTAGGTGTTTCGTCGTGGTGGACCTTTAAGATCCAGCACTTCCGTTGCTGCGCTCTTCAGGGCTTGTTTGCACAGGCTTCATTGTTAGTCTACTGACTGAGTGGAGAATTGAGGTCTATCGGAGAGCTTAAGGGAGACGCGGTTGTGGTCTCGTACTTGCGATCTCCGGCGATAGTAGCTTTCCGATGTCATAACTTAGTGTTCTAACTCTACTCCGCGTTGTTCGTGTTTTCCGTTGACGTATCTTGGCTACTACAAGAAAGTGGTCTGAGTCGATGTTCGCTCCTCGGAAAATACGACTTTCCCCATGAACAAGGGGTCAGGTCGCTGCACACATTGGTTCACTACCTGGCGGGTGCCAAGATAGCTATCCAGGGGAGGCCACACGGAGGCTGTGTGTTATCTTCGACTGAGCAGGGACAGAGATCGAGCTGCCATGTTAAACCCGATCAACTTCTTTGCTCCGTCCCTCCTCCCCTAAAGTGGGATGGTTGTTTCTGAAAAAAAAAAGATGGTCGAAAAAGTGTTGAAGACGAAGAGTGGCCCGGATGACCATCAGCCTCATCCGACGAAGCTCATGTCCAAAAACTCACAGATTTGGTGCTTGCAAATCATCGATTAGCAATTAGATATTTTACTGACGATGTTGTAGGCCTCAGACACGTTAAATCTAGATTGGTATCAGAAACAACCGATCAAACGAGTTAATATCGTGCTAAAGGTGAGGAAAGATGAAAAAACACGCCAAAGTCGCTCAAAAATCAAGGTCATGTTGGCTGTATCTTCTATTATCATCGTGTTGTGCATTTGGAGTTCTTCCCGTCAGATCAAGCATTATGCGCCACTTCCGGAAACTATTCGTCAAAAGAGACCGAAGAGGTCTCAGACTGCATTGATTCTTCGTGACCATTTCGCCAAACTCTCAACGCATCCAGCTCCACAACCACCGTATTAACCTGATTTGGCACCGTGCGACTTCTGACTATTCAACAAACTCGAATGTCTGCTCCGGTGACACTGTTTTGAATCGATAGAGCTGATGGGCTGGAAAGTTAAAGACCGCAAAAGACCAAAATCAAATACCGTTTGTCTGTTGACGATCTATTCAATTTGTTTTGGCATTGGAATCATGACTGTCGTAAGGGAGTGATCTTTCCTCATCAAATCTCAACCAAGAAATGTCAAGTAAAGAAAATCACAAAGCTAAACAGCACCATAATGTTGATATGTCAAGTTGATACACAAAATCATATTAAGGACAACTTTTGCAGATTATACTATCGGTATCTATGTTAAATATAGGCTTCAAAAGGATAAAGTCATTGTACGACCTAGAACCAAAGCCCCGACATAAGGAAGCGATGGAGACATTGTAGGAGCAGGCTAAGGACAACTTAGGTGACAGGAGTTACTTCTCGGTTATAATAAACGCACGAACTTTACATGGTTGGTCACTCATATAGGGTTGTCAACGTTTCAGTTAAACCGCAATCTAACTTTTCGGACCGATCGTACGTTCTGGATAAGCTATATTGAGAGCAGTAGGAATACCACAATTTTTTTTTTTTTTTTTATAGTTACACCCGCACTCAAGGCTAAAGAACGTTGTATGAAGGTAACAGGGAGAGGGAGAGTTTCGCGCAGGTTGATATTTTTGACACACAACCCGAACGGAGTGCAGTGGTTTTTTGAGTCGTAGATGTTCGTTCACTACTTTCAGTGGTGGTTTGTCCTAGAGAGAACGACAGCCGACCAAATTTCACGTTGGTTACAATTCACTGTAATTCGTTCATGCACTTTTGGTGCTAATTTTGCATACGCAGAGGATGAATTTCAATTGACCATATACTGTGAGTGTTATGCCTGCAGCAGTACGTTTGGTCGCTTTCCATTCACAACTGTGTTGCATACTTTTTTCCGTATAGGAATTGCTTTTTCTTGGCTATGAAACGAATTTAAATTATAGACCTTCCGCTCCACGGTCGATGATGTTAACCACTGCACCATGGCCACCCCCATTAACTCAATTCAGTTATAGTTCAGCTCTTCGTATACTTCTCAATTTTGCTTCCAACGTTTTATTGATGACCATTTTTGGGAACACTCTGCATAGTCATCTGTGTTAAGGAAATTTGGTCTGAAAACCTACGGACTATAGTGTCATTCACTCTTAAAATACTGCCCACAAAAGACAGACTTTTTTTTCCACTCCTACACAAACAGGAAGGTGTATATTGTACATATCCTTTAGCATTATTGAATTTCCTTCGTGTAATAATATTACGCACTACTTAGCTGGAGCATGTCCTTTTAATCGGTGATTAAATCACAGGCCAACAAAAGAGATCGTCTCAAGTGACTAGTGGCCAAATCGTACTCGTAAGCAGGTAATCTCAAGACGTTCTGAAGTGTTTCGTTTCATACCTTGCCTGTGAATTTACACGCTCAAAACATACATAAGTGCCTTCACAGAGGATTGAAAACAAACCTCGTGATAGCATCAGAAAATAAAAAAACAGAAAAGCGCTCATTGTCCCTAACAAACAATTTGAATTCAAATTGCAATACAATCGGCACAACATTTATTGACTGTTTACCCGTATACCTGCGCTAATTTGTGTCAATTAAACGTTTTCCTTTTTGAAAATGAATCGATTAAATGCTGGTCAGTAGAATCAAAACTGGAGTATGAATGATGCATCATATGGTTTCGGGCAATGGAGCCAAAAGTCGAATGGAGTAAGTCCCGCCCTCGGTCGGTGGTTTCGATTTTCGTACATGACCCACTCAACCGCGAACAAAAAACTTCTCTGCGACCACGTCCTTAAAAATTACATGAACCCTATCGGATTAAGTAGCGAACGTTTGAGCGGTGCAGCGACGAATTCGACGAACGACGACGAGCGTCCTGGCAACCAGATAGGCAGGCAAGCTTAATTAAATAAATATGATTCGTTGCATGCCTATATTCGTATCTGTGTTGTGCCGACAGTATACGTAGACCGAAGCTTTTCCACTTGATCGAAAATTCAATCCGAAAAGCCAAAAAGTGATCAATTAAAATGCAGTTTGAATAATTGATTGTAATTAAACAAGCCTCGCGGGTGGTCGGGGAGGTGAGGTAACGAACGCCAACGGGGATCAAAAAAAAAAAAAAAAACAGTAATATGGCGTCCATCCACACTGTGTCCGGGCGTGGTAAGGAGCCCGGAGCCCACCAACCATCGTCTATCAGCAGACCAACAGCAACGATGCCTCTGATGGCGACTCCTGCTCTCCAGCTGCTGCGGATGTGTCATCTACCCGAGATCAAAATGGCTTGTGTAGGCAAATTAAAAGTTTTTTCATCGAAGACCGAGTACAAAAAAAAAGACGGTTTGCCTGAATTGAATTGATAAGCCACAAATTAATTAAAACTGTCGGCGGTGCGGATGCCGATGGCGGCAGTGGCACTGGCAGTGGCAGCGGTGGTGGTCATCAGTCCTTTTGGCGGACGTTTTTCTGTTCGATTATTTTGCATTTTTTTTTTTTTTTGTTTTCGTTTGCTTTCGCAATTCAATAAAGAAATTATTGAACAAAATTGCGGAAATTCGATTAAGAGTCCGTCGACGTCGTCTGTTATCGTTGCCTATGGGGCCAGCATTCACGATTTCATTTTGCAGTGTCCACCCCAAATTGTTATTACTCGTTTGATTCATCTTATCGAATTGCAGACATGCTGCTTACCCACCCAAAGGGGTGGTTCCGCGTACGGCTTGTATTCTGTGGGGCTCGCCATGATGTGTTCGTCATTAGGAAAATTGCAGCAAAAATCTGAATGCAACACATGCGACAGTAGTCGGTCGTGATAATGGAGATTCATGAGTCTGCGGCATCAGCTGATGTGCGACAACGAGCAACATTTGTGGAATTCCGTGTCACACTCAGCGGATGAAGGCACAACGAGCTCAGTGGAAATTATGTCGTTACGGGGTGTAATTGAATTTAAAATTTAGCAAGCTCGCGACGACGACTACGACGACGACTAGATATCGTTGTCATCCCGATCGCGATCCCGGTCGTGTCGTGCCGCCAGTATGTGAGTCTATGTGAGCCAGTATCATGCTCGTAAAATGTAATCCTCAGTATAAGATCTAAGTACAAGCACCGAAACTCAAAGTGACCATGCGCTTCACGTTCATGTTACCTACGTTCAATTGCCACAATCAAATTCGAAAACAATTGCCTCAATTTAGTAGACGACGACGACAATGATGACGACGACTAGAACGATTAGAGCTCGCTTGTTACGATGGCAACGTCAACACGACGGATGTCGGATATGAGTGAAGTGTAATAGCATCACATACTAGTGGTAGATTTGTAGTAAATTGAGTATTACTAATGGTCCACTGTCCAGCCAGCCAGTCAGATAGCCAACAAGTGTAAAAATGCATTCGAATTACTACTGCCACCGCCAAACTTGTATCTGATTATGATGCGAATTTTCATTCCGTCAGATTGCGGATTGCAGATCAGCACGTCCGCTGAATGCCATCTGTAATCTATACTTACACATATATGTACCTTCAACGTCTATCGAATGCAATGTGGGCTGCCCGGTCGACCATCCAACCGACCGGTAGTGTTGATTCCTCTCTAAAGTCCAAAGTGAATTAAGTGCAATATCAGTTGTGATATGATGCCATTATGGAATCGCACGTGGATTGTAAATAATCTCGGTGATAATTTGCACTTTAGATTTTCCATTTCCATTTCCACTCTCTGATCTGGTTTAGTGCTGGCTAGCTGGCTGGGCATGTCGACGTGTCCGACGTATCGTGGCTTATGAGAAGGTGTCTCTTCCCTCGATGGTGGGCGGTATAGTGACTATGTCATACCACTTAATTGCAATTGTCACAGCTTCAACTCAGTGGGTGGCGGCTCTTTTCAATATCTAATGTGTACTCGTACAATGAGTAGCATCTTGTCGCGATGCATATGAAAATCTGAACATGTCGTGCGCGTCGTGTCGAACTTTCTGTCTTTTGTTTTGTTTTTGTAAGACATCAAATTAATATTAATTTAGGGCAATTTGGTTGAGTCAAATTTTTGTACATGTGTCGAGTGCTTACATAAAATGTCAGTCAAAACGTGCAGCAATCTCTGCTGTCATCATACAGTCCATAGAGGAGGCACACTTGCATACAACAAAGGAGTTGGCCAGCACATATGTACATATGTACATTCGTGATCGGCGCTGTCGGGAGAGAAAATGCAATTAATTTGTGCCGGCCAATTGATTTGTTTAAGGACAATTTAATCAATGGCGTTATTATATGTACCGAGAAAGAATGATGCATGCTGCTGAAGCAACGTGGCACTTGTGCAAGGAAACTGCATTGGAGACGTCCACCGTAATTTGGAGTATACGAGCGAGCAGGCTGCTCTTGTGTGGTTTGCGCGTTTAATCGAATCGAATCGTACTCGTTACGAATCGAATTGAATCGTGTGTATTTTGTCGTGCGCTGTGCTGTGCTGTGTGCAACAATAATTCCTAATTGAATCGAATTTAAGGTGCAATTGACAGTAATAATTGAAATCTGATTGGCAGAGCAATCTGATTCGATGACTGTGGCTCTTGCAAATCAACATGCACTCAGTGAGTGCATACTGGGCATTTGAATGAGTGACCTTGATGTGCGGGAAATTCGTGCCTGATGCACTTCTGCCTGCATCGAGCCGATAAGGACAATCTGCCATTAGGCTGCTGTTTTGCAGCAGCTGCATTCGATGTTTTGTTTCGGTTGTTCCCGCTGATGAACGTTTTAAAATTACAAAACTTATCAGATCTTCAGGGTGAAGTAGAAGTGATTCTGTTCCCTACATTCACACACAGATTTTGGATGATATTCAGAAGGGTTACATGCCGTGATCTCCTTTATGATCATTCAAGACGTTCTGCTTTTCAAAGTCTCTTTTGCATCCATTTTTAGGGTTCCGTACCCAAAGGGTAAAACCGGACCCTATTACTAAGACTTCGCTGTCCGTCCGTCCATCCGTCCGTCTGTCACCAGGCTGTATCTCATGAACCGTGATAGTTAGACAGTTGAAATGTATGTATTTCTGTTGCCGCTATAGCAACAAATACTAAAAACATAATAAAATGAATATTCAAACGGATTAGCCGTTTTAATGTGATCACTGATGAGGTAACATACAACGTTTCCTTCATATTTTTATATACAGATGGTACGGAACCCTTCGTGCGCGAGTCCGACTCGCACTTGGCCGTTTTTTTCCTCTTGACGTCTGGCGCCGCGATTCGAAATTGAACAGTACAAATGCGTTGTAAGGGGACCCCTATAGCTGCGCCCACTATAGTGGAATGATTCTCCTTAACATCGCGTATAAGATCTTCTCTGCCGTGCTGTGTGAACGCCTGAAATCATTCGTGGAAAATT
This sequence comes from Eumerus sabulonum, assembly GCA_951905685.1. Taxonomy (NCBI): domain Eukaryota; kingdom Metazoa; phylum Arthropoda; class Insecta; order Diptera; family Syrphidae; genus Eumerus; species Eumerus sabulonum. Next base: position 105,953,864 of record OX645063.1, on the reverse strand, counting down.
TGATAGGTTCCTATCAATGTGGGGTTAAGCCAGGAAAATCTACGATGGACTAACCCACCCATGAATTCCGGGTCGACACATCTTTTCGTCAATTTTAAATCCGCATATGATGGTGTCTACAGAGAGGAGCTGCCAATGTCGTCAGCTTGTGCAGGATAACAATAGAGAATTCTCGCTGCTCCATTAAGATCGGTAAGAAGTTAACCGGGAGTGGCCGTGGTACAGTGAACAATACTTACTTACTCATCAGGCCAGCGATCCATGGAGGATCTGAGCCTGAGCTATAGCTGCCTTCCATCCTTGACGGTCCCGGGCACGCTGCTTCCAGTTGTCAAGACCAAGATGTCTTACATCCGCGATTACTTGGTCTTTATACCGGAGGTTCGGTCTTCCTCTTCTTCTCGAACCAGGAGGCTCGGAGTCGAAGACCCTCTAAGCTGGAGCATTGATGTCCATGCGCTCGATGTGGCCGAGCCAGTGTAGTCGACGGATCCTTGCCTTCCGGACTACATTCACATCTTGGTACAGCTCGTAGAGTTCACGGTTGTGTCATCTTCTCCGTTCACCTTCTTCACAGACAGGACCAAATATCCGGCGCAGAATTTTTCTTTCGACAGCTTCGCTGTCCTGCTTATCGTCCAGATTTCGGCTCCGTACAGCAAGACTGGCACTATGAGCGTTTTGTAAAGCACGACTTTGGTCTTTTATGTGAGGAGTTTTGACCCCAGTTGTTTGGACAAGCCGAAGCAGCAGCGGTTGCCAAGGGCGATTCTACGCCGGATCTCCACAGTGGTGTCATTTGTGGAATTTACGTTTGCCCCGAGGTAGACAAACTCCTTAACTGCCTCGAAATTGTAGCTGTCAATTGTTATATTTTGTCCAAGGTGGTGAGCGACGGATTGGTTTTTGCTTGACAACATGTACTTTGTCCTGTCCTCATTGACCTTAAGACCAACTCGTTTCGCCTGTTCTTCAATCGCCGTGAATGCTTCCACAATGCCACGGCGAGAACACGCGATGATATCGATATCATCCGCGTAGCCTAGCAGCTGGACGGACTTGTAGAAGATAGTGCCTTCCCTGTTGATGCCTGCCCCTTGCACTATCTGCTCCAGCACCAGGTTGAGGAAGTCACATGACAGCACATCTCCTTGCCGAAATCTGGTGCATGTTTCAAACGGTTCCGAAGTCCTGGAACCGAGTTGAACGGTGCATCGCGTATTTTTTTTTTTTTTTAGCGTGGCGCGACACAACTGGATCAGTTTTCCCGGGATCCCGAATTCGGACATCCCACCAAACAGTCCTTCACGATGAATGCGGTCGTATGCGGCTTTGAAATCTATAAAAAGATGGTGTGTATCGATTCGAAACTCGTTGGTCTTTTCCAGGATTTGTCGAAGTGTGAAAATTTGGTCTGTCGGTGGCTTTCCAGGCTTTAGGACCATAATAACTTCGGTTCTAACCTAAGCGCTGCGTTAACAAGATCTAAAAGTTTGAGCAGAGCGATTCCCGGCAAATTTTTAAGGACATCCGCTGGTGGTTTATTCGGCTTGAGTAATTGTATGATATTGTTGCGGACACGAACTGACGGTTGTGTTCGAGTTTTGCTGTCAAAGTTTGGAATGCTCTGAGGCCGCTGAAAAGGAAGGATAGTAACTTTCAACGGCACACTGTTGAATGTCAATTCCAGAGCACGGAGCATTCTAGAGACTTCTGGAGGGGAAGGTCTGACGGTGAACATTCGAGAATTTGGACCGAGGGCTATATAAGCGGTAACACTCGCCCTCGGGGACATTCAGTATTCGTTTAGTAGTCAGTGACTCAGTGATCAGTTGGTAATCCAGTATGAAAATAATCGAGCCATCTAGTGGACAATTACCGATCAGTTGTAGAGACAAAGTGTGTAAAAAAGGTGTGTGTAAGCAATAAAGTGTTAGGTGCTATAAAAGCTTGTAATAAAGGTGCAGTGCCTAGATAACTGATATAAGATGGAGTAATAAAGTGTGTATTGGATAAACAAGTAACCAGTAGTAGGTTATCGCCACCAATGGTCGAAAATTATTCTGGACTCGTAGTAATTTTCGTAACAATATTTTCGGGAAGCGTAGCTCGTGCATTCTCTATTCCCCGGTCATTTCCAGAGTATTGCTATTGTCAGGTAGCGGTTGTTCTCTTTAATGGCTTGAACGTTTCATCAAGATATTCAGCAAAGGACTTCAGCCTTTTTCTCATCGTGTTTCATCCATTTATTTTGATTTTTCGTTATTGGTGCCTGCAGTTTAGGCTTTTTAACACCCCCAATAGCTTTCTAAAGCTTTTAGGCTGTCTAAGTACGAACGGAAAGTAAATGACAAGTATTCTCTTTTAACTGTAAACACGTTTGTAATTTTGTTTTTGTTTTTGACATAGAGGGTTTTTTTTTTTTCTTTATGTATGGGGCTAGTGCTACTATTAGCAATACGGCACTGCGACCTTTGCAGATCTATTGTGCCTTCTAGCCGATTAGCCGAGTAACCTCTCCACCTCTATAATGAAGTTAAGAATGCTTCTCGTAGGAGCCTGGGTGATCCCTCAGGAGTCATAACTTCACTGAGAAGGATACGCTTCCTAAGATGGCAGAGAACAGCACATTCACATAGTATGTGTTCTGCCATCTCATCGTCCTCTAGACAGAGCCGACACTCAGTTTCAGACGAGAGACTAATTTTGTTTAAATGATATCTCAGACCGCAGTGTCCCGTTAGTTAGCTGACTAGTCTTCTGATATCCCCTCTATTGAGTTTGAATATGTCAATAGGGTGTTTGTTCAGAGGTTGTATAAGTCATTTAAATTAACGGAGTCCCCGAACACTGTTCCAGAAGGACAGGGGTTGCGATTTTTCCCACTTGTCTAAGAAGTAATTTATCTTTGACCCGGGAATGCCGCAGAAAGGTTCCGGACCTATGTATTTGTCGCTGGAACCTTTTCTGGCAAGTTGGTCAGCAATTTCATTGCCCTTCATACCTTTATGTCCTGGCACCCACCAAAGCTTAACAGTGTTCCTTTTGGCGAGGTCTTGTAGGGCGTCATGGCATTCCTTGACGGTTTTTGAGGTCGTGCTGTACGAACCCAGTGCTTTAAGCGCTGCTTGGCTATTAGAGAGTATGTTGATAGTTACTCCTCTGATGCCAGTCTCGAGATTTAGATTGACGCATGTTAGGATGGCATGCAGCTCTGCTTGGAAGATGCTGGGGCTTGTTCCCATGGCCTTCGAGATCTTGCGTTTTGGTCCAAAAATGCCGGCGCCAACGCCAGAAGCCATCTTGGAGCCATCCGTGTACCACCTGAGGCCTTTGACATTTAGCAGGGGATCACTGATTTCCCATGCTGAGCGGTTTGGGATCAATATTTCAAATCTCGTGTCAATGGTGAAGGTGTGTGGCAATGCGTCCGAGACTGTAGTAATCATATCCAGCTCGGGAAAGTGTTGTAATATGGACATGTGGCCTGCAGGTCTACATGGCATATTTGTTCCCGAGCAGAGGATTCTGATTGCACTGCGTAATGCTACTTTTTTGATAAAAAGGTGCAGTGGAGCGAGTCCAATGAGTGCTTCTTGTGCTGCCGTAGGGCAGGATGGCATAGCGCCTGTGATGCCGAGACACGCTAGTCTCTGAAGGCGTTGAAGCTTGATAATAGTAGTTTTTTGCTCAACTTTTGTCCACCATACGGTGGACCCGTAAGTGACAATAGGTCTTACTATCGCGTTGTATAACCAGTGTACTACCTTAGGTTTAAGTCCCCAGGTTTTACCGTAGGTGCGTCGGCAGACCCACATGGCCTTAGTCGCTTTCATGAGTTTATTTTTCATGTTGGAGTTCCAGTTGAGTCTGCGGTCTAGGTCAATACCTAGATACTTTACCTCCTCTGAAAATCCTATGTGTGTGTCATTTAGAAAGATTGAGCAGGGTTGTACCTTTCTCCTCTTTGTAAATGGGACTAAGATTGTCTTATTTGGGTTAATATATAACCCTTATCTGGCACACCATTCAGAGATAAATTGGTGCGCAAGTTGCATGCGCTCACAGGCAGTGGCCTCGCACTTGCCCGTAACAATGGCTACTAGGTCATCAGCATATCCGATGACCTCGTAGCCCCGAGTGGTCAGCTTGCGTAGTAGATCGTCGATGAATATCGACCAAAGCAGGGGTGAGAGGACTCCCCCTTGTGGGCATCCTCTAACCACCGATACTGTCACTGAGACCTCTCCGCATGTGGCTGATATGATACGGCTATACATAGAGGTTAGTGTTATAGTACTTTTTTGCTCCAACACTCACTCAGCTGATATTTAATCTGACAGCCAATGCAGCCAACCAAACATAATAAATCCTTTCGGTAAGAAAGGCTCTTTCTCGGAGGAAGTCTGTAATGCCTATAATGTACTAGCTAATGGAACAGTTGCCCTCGAAACTACTATGACAGAGGAGAAACTCCACTTAGTTGTATTCATCGACTTTGTGGGAGATTTTTCTCAAGGATCTTTCTGTAAATGCAGGCAAGTTTCAATTGGTGGAAAAAATTCAAGGGAAATTTGGATGATCTTAGTCGGTTACTCGATTCCTCTTAAGATATCATTTTAGACAAAAATTGGGTTGTTTACTCGCCTGGTAGGTAGTTAGTGCAACATGAACGGTTCTATCCGACCACTTTTAACGCTATATCTCGCTTTATGAATCGTTCCCATAAGTCTTTTATCGCTAAAATCTACGTTTGATACCTAGAAACCAGACGATGATTGGTCAAACTCAGTTCCCGGCAATCAACCCCTCATCCACCCAGTCAGTACTAGTTTTCAGCTACCTACCAACTTTATTCCAGAAGCAGCCAACCTAAAATATGTATTAGCTTAATTGAAAAACGTAACCGAAACCAACCAAGTCGATCCGACACTCCGCTCTAAATCATCTACCGAGATCCAGTCGACGATTTAAGTAATTGCGAGACCCAGCATCAACACCAGCCACAGCAGTCCCAGCACAGTACCCGTGCACTTTTCGTCCCCCGTCCACATGGTCCCCAAGCAAATGTGAATAATAATTTTTTAATTCATCGGAATTATTTTCCAACTTTTGTGAATTTATTACCCGAACATGCACCAGCTGTATAGCTCTCAACTGTTTCAGCTTAATTTGTGCGAATAATTTGCACCTGAGCTTAAGCGAAATGATAAAGTTAACCCCGAATGGGGAGGAGACCTTCGTGCACACCCACTGTACACCGCAGCATGGACAGCATCACGACCACATAGCACCGGAGAGCCTTCATAGATTTTCATTACGAAATGAAATTTAAAATAACAATTTCTGTACGAGCATGCTCGTCCCGCAGACGCGAACCCACCGGAATTTAGGTTTTCCATTTCATCCCTTCTGCTGGCTGGATCCAGCTTCCCATTGTACACTGGTGATGGTCGTTGGCAAATGTCTAGCCGGGGGGCATAGGTACCTCTATACCTTTCAGAGCGCATTAGCATTTGTGTTCGAGTGCAGAATGCATGGCAGCCGCATGTACGCCGTCTACCGGACAAATGAAAACATGTGATGGCCTTCCATTTCAGTGCTCGTAAGTTGTACTCGTAGTATGTCACTCTCTGGCCGCTGCTTCCGCCTACGTTCATTTAATCATCGCTGAGCGGCGATGATTTTGTGCGTTTAAAATGCAATTTCCACTCGAATCTAATCTGTCGCCAGTTGTGGAAAATAGAAAATAGAAAATGGAAAATGGAAACTGCCTTCTGCTACAGCACACGTTCGCATGGATGCAATTTGCGCGGATCTGTGGTATATCTGTTTATCCGGCGACTGACGTGTCTCTGTCACTGTCGGTGTTGATATTTCACGAAATTTTAGCAACAAATTGCATTATTTGCCATGATACCTGGTGACATTAGTGATCACGGGCAAATGGAATCAGATTTTGGAATCCGAAATGAGTTTGAAATGCCAGCTGTCGGACGAGACGAATGCCCGAGTGGGTGATAGTAGCACATAGATAGTAGGCAGCGGACATGGTATCGTGTCGTTAGCATTTGCACACACAATTGAATAATTGAAAGTTCTAAGTGTGACTATTCTAATCTGGTCTGCTAGGCTCGTGGGCTTCAGCGCTGGCAAGGTCGTTTGAGTTGCTTATGATCTGCTGGAAAATCGACTCTAAGTGCCCGGTAGCTTCGTGGGTGGATGGCTCAATGATTTACTATCGTCGTACAGACGAAAAGGACATTCTCTGTCACAATATTCGCGAACAATTGACTTAATGATGTCATGTTGCAGACGCACGGTCATCTTATTAAAATCGGATGGATGCAAAGTGCTTTGACATCACAAATTCACATTACTGAAGAGAGAGGGAGAGAGTGAATGCATTATGCAACTTGCCACCGTCTACCGGATAGTGCGGACCAAAGCGGAACAAACTTGTGTTTCATTTTAATTTAGTTAATTCAAATTAATCAAGGGAAATTGCATTTTACTGCTTGTGAATGTGCATAAATTAGTGCAATTGGCGTTAGTTGATGACATGCGGCAAATGCACTTTTCCCGACCCATGTTCGCCGATGTTACTGCAAATTGCTCATTACGACTTCCAACTGCTGCCGATCGAATTTCTCTATGAGTCACTTTCAATGTTTTATTCGAATATTGAATATCAAAATTCAATAAAATCATCTGGGTATGTACTGGATGCCACAGATCTGCTTCAGTTTGACGATCAAACAAGTGACACGAGTCAGCGCACTACTTTGGCGTAAATAGCACAATTGAGAGACACTAATCTCATTAAATCAACTTAACTGGGACAGAGCAGGGTCTGGGCTCTACTGTCTTTTTGTTTCAAAAAAAAAAATAAAAAAAAATGAAACAGTGATGGCAGTGGGGGGAAATAACGTTAATTTAATCAAAATGCAACTTGTGTGTGAAATACAAAATACAAGTCATACCCGGGTGAAGGGTAAGAAGACGCTGGTGTCCACGATCCTCGTCGGAGCCGGACAAGTGCCCTTAATAAAAATGTTGAATATGTTCCACTTAAATTTCAATTTTCTCATTACTTTCTTTTGCTTTTTGCTTTTTAGGTTGCGTGTGATTGAATGCTGGACTGTTTTGGTATTCATTCGTGCTATAATTAATAATCCGGAATACATAGTCGTACGGGACGATAGGGTGGCTGGTAGCCCGATGGCTGGCGGCTGAGCCGTATAAGATTAAGGAATTTGAGCAATTAGGTCGATTAAACCCAATTCATTAAAACGCCACCATAACTGAGTGTAATTGGATTTAAAGCCAAGTTCTTTCATTTGATTTGTTTTGCCATCACGATTCGAATGCGTGTAAGTACCGAAGGGATCAGAGACCTCACAGCGGTTAGAGTGGAATATGGACATCTACATATCTTGCTCTACTCTAGGGAAATTTATTTATCAATGCTGGTTACTTGTATCGAAAAATCCAAAATAAACTTCTTCAAATTTATCTAAAGCCGTTTCTTTGTAGAGAACGCCGTAGCGCAGTGAGTAGTGTCTTGGCCTCTGACGCCGATGACACGGGATCGAATCCCGACAACAGCCATGTCATCGAACGTGTTTCACGGTGCTTTTCCTCAGTCGTATAATTGTCATGAAAAGCTTTTCGAAATTCGCCGTTCGGAATCGGCAATAAATTGTAGGTTCCTCTCACCTATGGGAAAATAAAATCGCACACAACGTGGGAGATTGAGAGAAGCTCGGCTTTGGTCCTTCATGGACTGTAACGCCAACATATGTTCATGCATACAGTTTTTGGTGATGGTTTCGTTAACACGCAGTAGCTCATAGTAGACCACTCCGAACTGATCCCACCGGATGCACAACATTTGCTTCTTGACATGAATATTTGGATTTGCCATTGAAGTCGACGCATGAGCCGAACATGCCCCATGATTTTCTTTGGGCCCACTTTTCATCCCTCGTCATTATTCGTTGCAAAAAACCCAAAAACCCTTATCCTTGTTGTTTTTTTTTTTTTTTTATAGCTACACCCGCACTCAAGGCTAAGGCCTTATAACGTTTCGCGCAGGTTGATGTTTTTGACACCCAACCTGAACGGAGTGCAGTGGTTTTTTGGGCCGTAGATGTTCGATTGTCCGTTTGTAGGTGGTTTGTCCTAGATAGGAAGAGAGCCGACCAAATTTCACGTTGGTTACAATTCACAGTAATTCGTTCATGCACTTTTGGTGTTAATATTGCATACGCAGGGGATGAATTTCAATTGACCATATACTGTGAGTGTTATCCCTGCAGCAGTACGTTTGGTCGCTTTCCATTCACAACTGTGTTGCACAGTTTTTTCCGTATAGGAATTGCTTTTCCTTGGCTATGAAACGAATTTAAATTATAGACCTTCCGCTCGACGGTCGATGATGTTAACCACTGCACCACGGTCACTCCTTGTGGCCCCCGTGTTTTTGCCCCATATCCATGGCCTTTGGACGGTTTGAAATCGCTTGTTGAGTTGATCCCACATTTTCAGCGAGCTCCTCTAAAGTTTGGCATGAATCTTGGTCCAATAGTATCCTTAACTCAGCGTCGAACTTTACAGGCCTCCCTTCGCGTTCTTTGTCGCTGGTGTCAAAATCGCCACTTTTGAAACGCGCCGGAACCAATACTCACATGTTTTTATTGATGGAACGTGGTCCTCATACGTATGAATGTATATATGCTCAACATAGCAATCTATGTCATCCAGCTGCACTTTTCTTCAAACTAAAGCACACAAGTTGACATGTTTAGAGCACAAAGAATGCGTGTTGTTTACATTTCTGCGAAATGACACATACTGATTAATTCTTCTTCTTCATTGGTGGCGTTACAGCCCATGAAGGACCAGAGTCAAGCTTCTCTCAATCAGCCATGCTGTGTGTGATTTATTTTCCACACTGGTGAAAGGAACCTACAGTTTAATGCCGATTCCGAACGGCGTGAGTCGAGAAGCCTTTTCATGGCAAGTTTACTACGGGGGGTTTTGCCAGTACCCCGCCGAGGAGGAACGTCGCGAAATAAACATTCGATGGCGTTGGTGTTATCGGGATTCGAAATCGCTCATCGTGCGCCAGAGTCCAACACACTAACCACTGCGCCACGGCGCCCTCTGATTAATTATTAGAGGAAAATGGTGACGCTTTGATATGAATATATGCATGTAGTTACAAGATGGTCCGATGCGATTGAATACTAGCTTCGTTATCCTTCAAAACTGTTTACTTTAAATTTAAGAGGACACAGGTAGATCACTAACAGAGAAATCATTATTTCCAAAAAACTTAATTTTTTTTAATCGAATGAAAAAATTGCCAGAAACTGATTGTTTGGCAACACCTTTGCGTTGACAGTCTATGATCTATGCTTGGACCGCAAAGTCATATTTGAATGCTTTTTTTGCGGTGTTGCCATAGGACTATTCGGAAGTTGTATACTCAAAGAAAAAATCTCTGTATAATAGGGAAAGAGTCATATTGACACACGAGATTTGAAGAATATTTATGAAATTTCAGTTCAGAATTGCCTGATTATAATCGGTCCTTGATAAGAACTAATAAAAGAGAAGTTCTGCGGCGTCAAATCGCAGCTCTATGGAAGTCAAGCATGATTCTTACTGGATATGGTTGGTCCCACGGTTATTGTCCCTTATTGCGAAAACGACCGAATGCTACACTATTTCAATGGCTTATCCAAATTCATCTTCTCATGGTTTTGTACTGCGCCATGATGATCGTAAATGGGCCAATCAGCAACTTAAAAAAAAAACCGCCGAGTGCGAGTCGGACTCGCGCACGAAGGGTTCCGTACCATCTGTATATATAAATATGAAAGAGACTATGTATGTTACCTCATCAAATGACAGATCTTGGTTGCAGGCAGGATTTTTTGGATGAAAATCATGTCTGTTGTATGGGAGCCCGCCTTAAATATTAATTTTGTTCTGCTTTTAGTATTTGTCGCGGTAGCGGCAACAGAAATATATCATCTGTGAAAATTTCAACTCTCTAACTATCACGGCTCATGAGATACAGCCTGGTGACAGACGGACAGCGAAGTCTTAGTAATAGGATTCCGTTTTACCTTTGGGTACGGAACCCTAAAAAGACGTTGAATGTTACCTCATCACATTAAAACGGCTAATTCGTTTGAAATGATTTTTTGCATGATGAGAGGTCTTGGTTGCAGGCAGGTTATGGATATATAAGTTTGATTATGAGAGCAATATTGGCTTTATCACCAAACAATTGTGGCCTAAGTGAAGCCTAGGACGAACCAGGGACCTAGTGGCAACCAAACGGGCAACTTTAAGTACTCTAGTGGGTGTCATTACAGGTCACTGCATCATCGAAACACACGCCGCCAAATTAGGGCTACCCTCCAATGACTTCTGTCGCGGCTGCATGGACGAGGAGGAGGAGGAATCTTTTGCGAACCGCAAGAGGATCTACCTCGGCGCGCCCTTCTATGAAAATCTAAGTGAGCCAGCAAACCTTAAAATAGCTCAATTCTATCGCTTCATCAGAAGCACCGGTTGGTTCTCAGGTAGCGGATCAGGGTAACTTGATCCAGGTGGTATCACAATGGGTCGACTTCGGCCTACGTGTGGCTTATGTCAACCATTTGTACCTAACCTAACCTAACCTAGTTTGACTAAATATAGAAAAATTGAATATACGTTTTTCTATATTTAGTCAAACAATCGATTTTGCTATTCACATACATATGATCATTCTCGACCATTTTACGATCGTCATGATCAATTTTGGAGTATGTATGTATGTATGTTGGCGTTACAGTCCACGAAGAACCTGAGCCGAGCTTGTCTCAATCCCCCATGTTGTGTGTGATTTCATTTTCCCATAGGTGAAAGGGACCTACAGTTTATTGCCGGTTCCGAACGGCGAATTTCGAGAAGCTTTTCATGACAATTTTACTACAGGGGGTTTTGTCAGAACCCAGCTGAGGAGAAACACCGTGGAAAAACTCGTTGACGGTGTGAACTTTCCATTCTTGGCGGTCCTTGGCTTCCAGTCAGAAGAACCTTACGTCGGCGATCAATTGGTCTTTATACCAGTGGTTTGGTCTCCTCCTTCTTCTCGAACCGGGAAGCTCGGATTCGAAGACCCTCTTGGCCGGAGCGGTGGTGTCCATGCGCTCGATATGTCTGAGCCATTGTAGTCGACGAACTTTTGCCTTGCGGACTATATCCTTATATTTGTACAACTCATACAGTTCCCGGTTATGTCTTCTCCTCCATTCGCCTTCCTTGCATACAAGAACGAATATCCGTCGCGGAATTCCTCCTTCGAAGAAGCCAAGGATCAGCTCTGCTGTCCTGCTTTTCGTCCAGTTTTCCACCTCAAATAGCAGGACTGGCAGGATAAGAGTCTGGAAGCGTATAACCTTGGTTCTTCGGGATAGGAGTTTATACCCTAGCTGTTTTGATAGGCTAAGGTAGCAACGGTTGTCGAGGGTGATTCTACGCCGGATCTCCACTTTGATGTAATTCGAGGAGTTTATGTTTGTCTCGAGGTATGTGAACTGCTTCACCGCCTCGAAATTACATATAGCTGCCGATCGTTATATTTTGTCCTAGGTGATGGGTGACGGACCGTTTTTTTTGCTGACCGCATATATTTCGTCACCTACTCCTTGATCTGAAGACCAGCTCGTTTCGCCTGATCTTCAATCGCCGTGAACGCTTCCACAATGGTGCGCTGGAAACTTGCGACAATATTAATATCGTCTGCGTTGCCCAGCTACTGGACCGATTTGTGGAAGATAGTGCCTTCCATTTTGACGATGGCCTGCCGCACTATTTGTTCCAACACAAGATTGAAGAAGTCGCATCACAATGTATCTCCTTGCCGAAATCCTGTGCAGGTTTCAAAAGTCCCAGAGGTTCTGGAGCCGAACTGCACGGTGCATCGAGTGATTTTCAGCGTGGCTCGACACATTCGGATCAGTTTTCCTGGAATTCCGAATTCGGCTATAGCGTTAAATAAGATTTTGCGATGAATGCTGTCACTTGCGGCTTTAAGATGCAAGTGGTGGGTATCGATCTGAAACTTCTCCAGGATCTGTCGCACCGTAAATATTGGTGCAAAACGGCCTTAGACGTTCACTCAATACACTGGAGTGAAATTGGTAAGCAACATTGAGCAATTAGATATCTCTGTAGTGCAAGAGGCAGGATCGCCTTTTTTGTGGATGGGGCCTATAGAACTGGTATTCCACTCCTCGGAAATGTATTCGTCCTCCCAAATTCTACAGATGATATTGTGCATGCTCCCTGCCAGAACATCGCCTCCAGCTTTGAAGAGCTCTGATGGTAATTCAACCGAGCCTGCGGCCTTGTTGTTCTTCGACTTTTTAATAGCTATGTCTACTTTTTCGTCCACTTCCACTCTCTCTTCTCCATGCTCGTTAAGCAGCCGCTGGAAATGCTGCTTGAAAACATCCACTATTCCCTGCGGGTCGGTAGGTTAGGAGAGTTTTTTTGTTTTACAATTCGCGCAGGTTTAAGAGTCATACTCTTATTATGTTTTGTCACACATCCTAGCGGAGTGCAGATGGATTGGATTGTAGATGTTCGTTTACTGCTCTCCAGGGGTGGTTGTTCTAGATAGGACTCGAGAGGAACTCGAACAATTGTAGATCCCAGCAAATGCTCTATGCCATTATGATGTTATACTAGAACTGCCTACACAGAAGATGAATTTGAAGTGACCATATACTGTCACTGGGTGGTGTGTTGGCCTCTGACGCCGATGACACGGGATCGAATCCCGACAACAGCCATGTCATCGAACGTGTTTTTCACGGTGCTTCTCCTCAGCGGGGTATGTACTGACAAAACCCCCTGTAGTATAATTGTCAAGAAAAGCTTCTCGAATTTCGCCGTTCGGAACCGGCAATAAACTGTAGGTCCCTTTTACCTTTGGGAAAATAAAATCACACACAACATGGGTGATTGAGAGAAGCTCGGCTTTGGTCCTTCATGGACTGTAACGCCAACATACATACATACATAAACTATGAGTATTATGCCTTCATCGCAACAGCTGTGCTGCACAATTTTTCTGTGCCCTATTGCCCTATTGACGAAAGGTCAGGGCTCACTTAGACTACGAGGAGTCCATTGTGCCTTTCAGGTCGGTAACATGATTGTTCTGGCGATTTCGACGAGCCTGGGTGTCGTTTTAAAGCCCGCTGCGCGGCCTTTGGCTTTTTTTTTTTTTTGTTGTAGAAAGTCCTATCGCGTTTTTGTCCGTCGACTCTTCAATATACTTGAGCTGGGAAGCTGGGAAGATTCTTTTCTTTCGCTGCAGCGTCTGTTTTTCCTCCCTCCTTCTCGTTCAGTATTCCCCGCGCGTTATTGTGTTCTCCTTAGCAGCATCTTTTGGTAGGTCTTATCGATCGCTCGCCTTTTATGCTCACTCGCCATCATACCACGTGTTTCTTGTTGTTGACACATATTGTCGGCGTTTGTGTCCGCGGTAGGCGTACTTGCCGGTCGTCCCATCAGTTGCTCTCTGTAGTCTCTGGTGATATCGGAGGTGTTCTGGCTTCCAATGTTGAACCTCCTCTTGGTGGGCTGATGCAGGTTTCTAACATTGGAAAATCGGGCTCTGAGTTTTGCTGCCATTAGGAAATGATTAGAGCTGTTGTTTTCCCCTCTGACGTTCTAACATCCAGGATGTTTGATGCTTGTCTTGCGTCTACGAGCACATGGTCGATTTGGTTGGCAATGCCGACAAGCCAGCGAATCTCCATATGAACCACTAGGAATCTCGTTTTAAAAATGCCGATGAGCAGGTCATTTTCATTAATTTTTTTTTCATTTGTACTTGCATAAAGCAGGCTTCGTGTAGTACATATGTATGTACCTTCGATCAAAATTAATTTAAAAAGTTGACATCGTTTCAAGAACACAAGGAAGGAGTTCTCTGCTTTTCTCTCCCCTTTTCAAATGTAAACCAATTTGTGTGTAATTCGTGAGGGTTGACACTAAATATGTTTTTATTTGAATAAGTCAGTGCTGCCAATGTCTAAATAATATCGAAATAATAAAGAAAAAACCACCCGTGTGGTTTTTCATAAAAAGGAGACCCCTATAGCTGCGCCAAGGGGCATAAGCCTCCTTAACATCGCCTATAAGATCTTTTCTGCTGTGCTGTGTGAACGTCCGAGATAGGTTCCTATCAATGTGGCTTCAGGCCAGGAAAATCCACGATAAACCAACTATTCACACTGCGGCCGATCTTGGAGAATACCCACGTATTTCAGGTCGACACACACCGAGACCTTCAATGTCTAAAAGGATTCAGACAGGGCGAGGCACTGCCATGTGATTTTTTCAACATCATCCTTGAAAACATCGTGCGGGATTCACTGGCCAATACAAGAGGCACGATCAACTTCAAATCTGCACGTTTGCTCGCATACGCTGATGACATTGGCGTGATTGGGAGAATTCAGCGAGACGTCAATGAAGTTTTTGCGAGTATTGAAGCAGAAGCGGCTAAAGTGGGTCTGAGGGTAAATGGGGACAAAATTAAATATATGCTGTCGTCAAAGAAAGACACACAGCACCGACGTATTGGCCAGAACGTCACTATTGGCAGCTATAACTTTGATGTAGAAATCTCCTTTCGGCAGCTTGTGTTCGCGATCTTATTCTTTCGGTCAATACCCACATTTCATGACCATAGGTGAGAGTTGGAACAAATACTGAGTTAAAAACCGCTAACTTGGCTTTGACACCAATCTCGGTCTTCCTGATTACAGATCTTCCAAGCTGTTTCAAAATTGACCCGGCTTGGCCAATCCTGCGGGAAAGCTCAGTATTACACCTCCCATCACTCGTGAGGAAGACCCGAGATACTTAAGCTTCTCCACCTGCTTCAATGGGACTTCACTAACATGTAGAGTGCATTGGGCAGGTGCTCTGGTGATAACCATAACCTCGGATTTGTCCACGTTAACCCTCATTCCAGCATCAGCACATACGGCCACAAACCTTTTTTAGCGCGCTGGAGTTCCGTCTGGGAGGATGTGAGGACAACTAAGTTATCTGCAAAAAGAAGATGGCTCCCCCTCAACTCTTCCAATGTGAAACACTCCTCGCCTCGACTGCGCTGCAACATCCAGTCCATATATATATATAATAAAAAGGAGAGATGACAAGATGCACACTTGGCGAAGTCCAACGCCCACGGTGAAAGGTGTTGATTTACTACCGTTAACCCGAACGCAGCACCGTGGCGCAGTGGGTAGTGTGTTGGCCTCTGACGCCGATGACTGGGGATCGAATCCCGACACAACCATGTCATCGAACGTGTTTTTCACGGTGTTTCTCCTCAGCGGGGTTCTGACAAAACCCCCTGTAGTAAAATTGTCATGAAAAGCTTCTCGAAATTCGCCGTTCGGAACCGGCAATAAAACTGTAGGTCCCTTTCACCTATGTGAAAATGAAATCACACACACAACATGGGTGATTGAGAGAAGCTCGGCTCAGGTTCTTCATGGACTGTAACGCCAACATACATACATACAACCCGAACGCAGCTGCTACAGTTTGTGTATAGAGATTGAATGGCCCTCAACAGAGGACCATCGATCCCATACTCCTGCAGAATACTCTAGAGTTTACCTCGAGGAACTCGGTCATACGCCTTTTCCATATCTACAAAGCAGCTTTAGATCGGTTTGGCGTACTCCCAAGCCTTCTCGAGTATCATTCTTAGAGTGAAAAGCTGGTCGGTTGTACTTCTGCAGTGACGAAACCCGCACTCTTCATCCCCTCTCCTGTATTCGACCATAGCTTTAGAACGCACCTTCAGTACCTTAGCGTAGACTTTACCGGGGACACTCAAAAGAGGTATGCCCCTATAGTTGGAGGACTCTTTTTCATCCCCATTTTTGAAAAGAGGGACAATCACCCCAATCTGACAATCGCTAGGTGTCTCCCAGCATTCCCAGGCCACCTTAATGACACAAGAGAGCCATAATACTCCCTCTTTACCCATTGCCAACTTTTGTCGTACACGACAAGAAAAAACGTTTTGTCGGCTTAGGTGTGGGTTCAGCCTTAACAAACTGGGCGCGCGATACTGGAAACAGCTAGCAAAAGATTGTGCGAATTGTAGTACCAAATAAGTAAGTAAGTAAGTCGTCAGTGATTAGATGATACTTCACTGATTAGAAGAAACCCCAACGTTTCCTACCCACTAAACCTCTGCCGAAAAGGGACATTTGCTCATTCGCTCTGATTTTCTACTCCTATCACGTGAAAAAATGTCAGGGAGTAGCTAGATCTTTGAATCAAAGCGGATCGTTCCTTCAAATATCCCAATGTCTTCAGATTCGGTTAGTTTTCTACTAGCAGACTGGCCCTCTCTTAGGCTGAATCTTTCTTAACTCGTCAAACTACGCCTACAGCTATGCACGGGAAACATATTTCACTCTTCCGATCGGGGAACAAGGCGCCTGTTCGACTACACACACTTTCATTTCAATATGCCGAATCGACTATGCCCCCGAGACACGTTTAAGCGCATTATCATTAATATTCAATCTATGTACTTTATCTCGTTATATACATACACACCAGATGAATAATGTTGTTGTAATTTCTTTTCAGCTGGGTCCTGCTGCAGCGGGAAGAGGAATGTTCTGCTATCACTGTCCGCCAGCGTTACATCCGGCTGGGCCCCATCCACCGAGGCTGCCTACTCTGGAATATCCGTTTGCTGCCACACATCCATGTACGTATGTTGCCATTCGTTTTGCTAATCAACTTAGATATAAAGTTGGAGATAACGTCCTCCCCGTTCTCGGCTAATGTGCTTGTCTGTGCATTAACGAATTATCGAATCACAAATATCGAGTTACATGCAGACGCTGGCTGTAGTGATAGATTTTCACTCGTGATAAGCGTATGATGAGCACTCCAGTCGTTGTCTATTGATTTATGAGCAAATGTACGTTCGTACATCACGGTGCATAACTTTCTCTAGCAGAATTTGAGCCTGCTTTCCCGGTCCCTGTCCCCGGTTAGAAGAAGCCTATAGTAAATGATAAATGAAAGTATATAAAGGCGACTTTGTTCGTTGAAATTAACGCAAATTAAGTTTGGGAACTTGTTCCGATCGGGATTGAGATGGCATCGCCCAAAGGGATGAAATTCGATATCAGTTGGATAGATAGACGAAAAACTCGATTAGTAGCCCTTACTGACTAACGGTGAGTATGAAGTTTAGTTCAACAAGTCCTCTGTTCTGGCGACAAATCGAGTGTGGACTTTCAGTTCGTTTTTGATTTTTACTAGAGTCCATAAACGTTGTTAGCCATGTAATTGTACGATTCAATTTGCCTTCTGTTAACAGGGATTCAAAGCAGATGGACAGACTTGAAAACAATTAACGACTCCATCCGTCATTTGCATACGGGCGAGTGTGCCAAAGCATGGCAGTGGTCATTGTTGTGCTCTGTGACCTCTGTGCTTGTTGTCCAGTCATCCACGTGGATACAGATTTAAATGAAATGAAAGCAAAGAGTAAAAAACAAAAAATGCAAATTCAGTTGCTTTCACGCTGATCTGAAGCCGAATCGAAGGTGACAATTGATTGCATTACATTCGTGAAATATGTATCATAATTTGCGCCTGTCGTCGCCCATCCATTGAATTCCATTAAAAGCATTTTTTGCTTTCCTTGGGGTACCACCTTCACCGATCCCATGAAATTCCACAGCAAATCCCTTCACCATTGCTCGCAAATAGTGCACAACGGCAGCAATGGAATGTGTATGCGGGTGCGTCACCACGCGCCATCGTTCGGGTGCTCGCATCTCAAAGGTATTACAATCGATTGAGTGTTATTGCTCCGAGCACCGAGATTCCCGATACATTTCCCGCGAAATTACATATTTAGCATGTAAATCGAGATGATGTGTGCACTCATATAGAATTCCTTTAATCAAATAACCGAAGGATGCCCGGCCCTGTTCTATGGACGTATGGATGTATCTAGTATATGTGTATAGGTTAGGGCGCGGCTAATCCTAAGTGTTGTGAATTTCATTAATTCATAGTTTAAGTGTGTAAGCGCATGCACGTATCACCTGTCAGTGTGTGAGACGAGCTACTTTACCAGAGGTGTCGGAATGTGCAATGGGGTATCTGTAGTCTCGCATGCATTAGTAATCACTCGAACATCCCCCACATCACAACCACTTACTTGATTAGAAGCAGCAGTTTGTGGGTAGGTATATACGTAGGTGTGCAGATGAATAGATAGATGGAAGTGCCGATGGCTGCAGGCCACATACTCACCTGCTTCCAGTGGACTAATGAGATAATCTCAAGAACTTGTAAGCGCATTAGTAAGAAATGCTAAAATTACTTTACCCTAATGGGTAAGTGTGTCCCATCATATAGTATAGAAGTACTACATACGAATCCGGGTCTTCTTCTAATTAATTCACATCTATATACCGAAAGTCTGTCGGTTAAGTACATGAGATCGCCCAAAGGTGTTAAGTTATTGCATTTAGTGTCTTAATCATTCATGTCAAGGTATTAGAGAGTATCTGCTCTGGGTCTGGCATTCTCTTTGGAATCAGATAAAAGCCACTTATCGAACGAAAAGAAAAAAGGACAATCTAGATGGGTATCATCGTTATCCATGACAAAAATCAAAGAAAACCTGATTTGCATCTGATTTTCTTCTCCTCCTCAAGAGACCTTTTTATTTTTTTATCTATAGTCGAGGGATGGGAAAAGGCTCAAATGCCCCGATTATGCCAAATTCAATTTGTTATCGAGTATGTGACACTTAAAACATTTTATTTCATTCCCGCGTCAACTCTGGCTAGACACACAAGGCACATGGGGTAGAGTGTAACCGGCCCCGAGAGCAGTAAGCGATACTCATCCGAAGGGGTTGGTTGATACTGTACTTGACTGTGGTACTGTGTAATAGCAAAAAGAGCAAATGATTTTTTCGAATTTGCATATCTCTATTAAAATTCATAAAAAGAATAAAAAAATAGGTGGAAGAAAGGTAGGTAGGACGAGCGAAAGGAAAGGTTCCCGAAGGGTTAGGGTTAAACGAGGCAGAGAGCATCCATCTACATATCTATCATCCATCCGTCCGTCATCAAATCCATCCCTTGACACAGTCACTTCAATTACGAGTATTACCACCACCTCAATGAAACAAGCACTCATCGTATGCTCGACAACCAGATTACAAGCAATTTTCATAACGAGCGTTATATTAGTTTTGGCCTAAGTCCTTGCTGCCAAGGATCTTTATCTCTCTCTCTCTCTCTCTTTTTCTGATGTAGGAGGAATGGATGTTATGTACTCGTTCATTGAAAGCCGTGACATTCGATACCACACAGCAACAACGTTCCAAAACAAACACATGTACACAGTCATGTCGAGGATTGATTCTCGATTTTCTACTCACACTGCGAATCGTCTTCGCCTTCGAATACTGAGTATGGAAATTCAATTATCCACCGGCAGTGAGGGTTGCCGAATAGAAATCCTTTAATGATGGCTATACCAACTGTCTGGAAATTGAATTACGTCCTTTATGTAACGATAATCATCACTGTATACTCGTATACTAAAACTAGTGATGCTTCTACCACCTAAACTGGACTGATGCAGTTAATTTGAGTGTGCGGGGAGTGATGACAGGAGACAAGGACATGTGCTGAGATAAGTTTTGCACACAACGAATCATCTAATCTGGTGATGCGAACGATTTGATCTATAAGATGTGTTACGGGATTATTGCTATTATTTCTTTTTTGTTAATTCATAGTTCATGAAGGGTAATTTGTGACCGTTATTGTAGCGCGAATTAAATCCATTAAGTGCTTGTGTTGAGAAATATGGCTAATACCTTTTAACACATTTTGTTTTCCATTTTTACAATGGAAAAACAACAGTCCAAACGCCAAGGCAGCTGCCCTCAAGGACTCATTAAGTATGTAATTACAAAATCCGATTATCCTCTCTCCCTGGAGGAGTTCCTTTTTGCTGAAAACATAATTCCCGTTCACTAAAATTGAATTTTGCAATTTTCTCCTGCCAATTAATAATTTAGGAAAAATTGAAAATTAATTTCCAGTGAATTTAAGACGGCGACCTTTGCTGTTGAAAGGCTCTTTGGAATTTTTAATGCCACTGCTAGAGCGATACAAACTTTCGTTCGTTCATTCCTCTATCTATCCAGAGTTATGGGACTGACAACCTGGACCTGCTGCTTGTACTCGATCTCATTAAATAATTATTTTTGTAGTTGTTGGGTGGCGGAAGTAATTATTGTGATATGTTTCCTTGGGGCAATTTGGAATCAATCTCGTGGGGGCAGATTATGGAGGGTTGAAAATCCTCTCTTAAGTGCTTAATTTGGTCAAGCATTTGGGACCTTTTTAATTTGAATTTTTACTTTCAGATACGAGTTATTCTTATCATCCCGCAATACATGATGAGACATTTGTTAGACGCAAGCAACGCCGGAATCGCACCACATTCACTTTGCAACAAGTAAGTCTGCATATTTAGGAGACAATCGATAATTGACTAAATTTTGTTGCATTTATTCTTATAATTTGAAAGCTTGAAGAATTGGAGACTGCTTTTGCGCAAACCCACTACCCAGATGTGTTCACACGTGAGGATCTTGCTATGAAAATCAATCTTACAGAGGCTCGTGTCCAGGTAAGCCTTAGTACTATTGCATGCTCAAAATTAGTAATTAAATGAAACAAAATAACAAACTTCAACGGTTAGAAACATAGGAAAGTCAAGGCGAATGCATGAGAGGATTAAATCCGTCTTCGCTATGTGCACTGCCAATGCTAGTGTGTAAAACAACACGCAGCAAGTGTCATTTTATACACTTTAAGATTAAATGTGTCACTTAACATGTTCGATGTTTGTAATTGAGAAACTTATTCGTGTTAAAACTACAACAGGTTCCATTGAGTGTCATGAAAAAAAATTCGAATGACACCTTAAGTGTGTTGCAGCGACACACTTGTTAAAAATTAAAACACTTTGAATCAATCAACAAACAGCAGGGAAATTTCCCAACTATGTATATGCAACCTTGCGATTTGGATCCATGGCGTAATAGTTAACACACTGGACTCTCAACCATTAGTTCTAAGAGAGTGTTCTTCTACTCGCACACCGCTGCACACTTCAAGCACTCTCCTCGCGGATAGACCATTTGTCTATCTAGCACAAGCGACTACACTCAAAAACTGCATGCTTTGCCTCCTCTTCAGAATTTGGACATTATGGATACAGCGGCGACCTATCATGTCCACATCTATGAAGATACTTTCGATAGCCGCCGTGTCCAGACAAAACTGCGAAAGGTGTGATTACAGTCTTTTGCCGTTCTTGATGCCTAAGTGTCGATAACCTCCCCTATAAGCCTATGCGTTCACCTCCCCTTTGTGGACGCGTCTCATCTGGCTTGTAACATTGCTAAGGATGTTGCCTGTTCTTTTACTTTTATATGTTTGACCTGCTGCCGGTCAGATATACGCGATATACGCTCTTGAGCTCATCTGCCAGGATGTCGATGGGTAGCATTCCCGCTATGACGAACGCTGTGTCATCTAAGATGGTCCTAAGTCCGCTGATTGTCATTATATAGAGTCTATAGACTGACGTCATCATCCGTTTCAGTCGTCTTACTACAAGTGTTCCAGCCCAAATTGGGGCAGCGTACAGTAGGACTGAACTGACTACTCATGAGAGTAGGACTACATTCGGAAGCATTCATAAGAGTGCTCCTTGTGTGAGCGATGCTGATCCCCGACTAAGAAGCACAGCCATCGGTTTGCGCGCCGCTAGTTCCATGCCGTTATTTACAAGCCAATCATTCACTTTGGAGATAGCTGTGTTCATAGCCATCTCCACTTCCTCTAAGTGCTCGGCCACTTTAACAATAGCAATATTGTCGGCAAAACCGATGATTCGTACTCCGTCGGGGAGCGTTAATTGTATGTAATCGTACAACATATTCCACAGTAGAGGTGCCAGGACTGATCTCGCCATGCTGCCTAGTTAACAATCATTTGTGTTCTATGGAAGGAGTGTTCCCAGAACCGTGGAAGATGCAACACCGCGTACTTCTACCAAAAAGAAATAAATCGCCCGAAGAACCATTGTCATATCGCCCGATATGCACTACAAGCGTTTGGTGTGTTACTGTAACACACAGAAGTGTGTGTTTTCATTGTAGCAATTTTGAACCCTGGGCTGGGAGTCCAGTGTATTATGCATTATACCACCGGTCCGGATCGCGGTTTGCCTTCTGGCAAGGTTGCATATACGAGTATTTTGGAAATTTCCTTTTGAGTGGTTTCATAATTACACATTATAAATTGCATTAAAAATTACTACAATGAAAACACACCTTTTGCTGTGTTGCAGTAACACACTGTAGACATAGCGAATGAATCCCTGGAAGGGCATTTTCAGAAGTGGAAAACGAAAAAATATTGCGCAGTGGTAGCACTAGTGACGCAGTGGTTAGTGTGTTGGACTCTGGCGCACGATGAGCGAGTTCGGATCCCGATAACACCAACGCCATCGAATGTTTATTTCGCGACGTTCCTCCTCCTTCTCGACTCACGCCGTTCGGAATCGGCATTAAACTGTAGGTCCCTTTCACCTGTGTGAAAAATAAATCACACATAACATGGTTGATTGAGACAAGCTTGGCTCTGGTCCTTCATGGGCTGTAACGCCACCAAAGATTTCGTCTGGAGTTTTACGTGGACACCTGCCTTGTTGGCTTAATTCCACGGTGGGCCATCCCACATGGGGTGAATATAATGCGTCCACCAACGCCCCTTCCTTAGATGTTATGGTTTGGTCTCAATTTGGAGTCATGCTTGGGGACATGAACACCACCCTTGATAAAGGCCGAGGTCTACCTAACACCTCTTGCATCTGACTTACTTTTTAGACCGAAGACCGAAGTCCGAAGTCCTGTCAGATACCATGCGTTCCCGCGATGTTGGGATAACCACAGCCACCACGATGCTCCCACAAGGGGGCCTACCTCAACTGACAGGACCGGAGCGAATTTCGGCTACTGAGTGTGCATATTATTTGCTACTGTCACGATTAAATTTTCTTCATTGGCACAAAGTGCCTCTTGGCTGTGTTTCGCTTAATCATTCTCACACACTCACTCACCTAGTTCACTCCGGGGGCTTCCTGTCCCCGTGGTACCAAGTATTTTTAAAGTGCCTTGGTTTTCACTCCGCCACTGAATGAAACCAGTCACTTTCAGATGAGTCCACCCAAAACTCAAGCCTGACAACTTACCCATCCGTCAAATTCTGAGGTGCCGGGATTTTAACACACTCAATTGGATTTTAGTCGCCTTTTACGACAGGCATGCCTTACCTCGGGACTATTCTAACCCCGTACCCGCAGGGGGACAACCATGCACCACCAGATTCTGGGAACCGCAAGGGTTTCCAACGACCATGCACCATAAAACAGATTGCATGGGGGTGTGACAACACCGCCCATGCGCCTTCGATCGCCCCGGAGGGCACCTAATACCCCGAAGGGTTCACTTCACCCCGAAGGGTCCAACTTTCACTTCACCCCGAAGGGTCCAACTTATAACCCCGAAGGGTTCACCTCACCCCGAAGGGTTCAACTTTTAATTCGAAAATCGTACGAAAAATCATTTCATGCATATCAACGTTACCATCTTCACCCCGAAGGGTTCAACTTTTAAAGTTCGAAAATCATACGAGACATCAATTCATGCATATCAACGTTACCCTTGATTGGGAGCGGCAACCAATCAATGAGTATCTTCAAATTAGATTCATATATGTATATGATTATATATATAATCTTTCGATATCTGGAGAATGTTCTCTTTCTTCACCAACGGACCAGGCAACAACTTTGGATCTACTACAAAGCCGCCACCTGGTCCGTCCTCCGGATTTTAGTCGCCTCTTACGACAGGCATGCCTTACCTCGGGCCTATTCTAACCCCGTGCCCGCAGGGGGAAAACCATTCAAACTGTTACCATAGATTGGAGAAGGGGTACTCCAATCAATGGATTTCACCTAAGATTCATATAAATACGAATCTTTAAATATCTGGGGAAGAGTATTCCCTTGCTCCACCTACGGACCAGGCAACAACTCTGCTCTGCTTCAAAGCCACCACCCGGTCCGTCCTCCGGATTTTAGTCGCCTCTTACGACAGGCATGCCTTACCTCGGGACTATTCTAACCCCGTACCCGCAGGGGGACGCCACCAAAGAAGAAAGAAGGTAGCGCTAGACGTCAAAAACGCGTTTAACTCCGCCGACTGGTCTGCAATTAGAAGATCGTTTGCAAGGATGGTAACGCCGTAGTACCCATTAATGATAGTTGCCAATTACTTCAAGACCGGGAAGCTAAGGCACGACAAGAATGAAGGAGTATCATATTTTAAAATATTGCCGCAGGAGTACCTTAAGGATCGGTGCTGGGTCACTTCCTTTGGAACATATTGTACGCCGGAGTCCGAAGTTTCCACCAGGAGTAAACTTTGCAGACTATACGAGTTACTATAAACGCCCAAAATCCACTCTAAATGGGGACGCCAAGCAACCACCAGAGTGGTTACCAGGGGAACCCCACAAGCAGGGGTCCTCTCATCATTTCTCTGGAATGTAGTTGTAAACGAACTACTAATCAAACTGGAGGAAGAAGGCCTGGACGTTATTGCCTACGCTGATGACGTTGCCATTTCAATCTCAGGTAAATACTTATCAACACTGAATGACCGTATGCAAACGGCATTCTCAATTCTTTGCAAATGGGCACATAGCAATGGGCTCAGGGTACATCCCCCCCAAAAAAAAAAAACAAAACGGAGCTCTTGCTATTCCCCAAAAAATACAAAATTCCGGAACACTGCCCAATCACTTTGTTTGGTACCAGGTTAACCTATTCCTCCAGTGCCAAATATCTTGGCAGTAAATTAACCTGGAAGAGCAACATAACCGAGAGATTAAAAAAAGCAACCATAGCTCTCTACACATGCAAGAAAGCCCTAGGGATAAAATGGGGATTCAATCCCAAGATCCTAATGTATGGAGTGATAGTCTGGTGGACGACGATCTACGACGATCTACCCGGACAGGCAAAACTGGACCCGCCAAACGCAACCCCGCAGGAACTGCGCGGATTTTTACACTGACGGGTCTAAACCCAGAGACGGGGTGGATAGTCTACAAACAACTAGCGTCTTCCAGGCGGGACTGTTGGCAATAAAGGGGGCTTTGTCTTGGCTGAAGTGGAACGTGATATCCACTACGGATATCCGTATTCTCACGGATAGTCAAGCAGCCTTAAGGTCGCTGGAGTCCTATGTGTACACATCAAAAACTAGTCTCGACTGTCGTCTATCTCTTAACGATATGGCCGAACAGTTTAACATACAACTTATCTGGGTACCGGGACACAGCGACGTTCCAGGAAATGAGAGAGCCGACACATTCGTCAGACAAGGAACGACGCTACAATCAATCGTGGCTTGTGAGGGAATACCCATTGCAACCATTAAACATAACCTTGCAAATTTCGCCAGAGCCGAGACGGACCTGAGATGGACCCAGGGACATCCATATGTACCTGCCTCATCACCAGGCAAATCTGGTCCCGGCTTGACAGTCAACGGATCAGGAGCACAATCTCCCTAAAAATAACTGACATCTACAGAATCATTGGTGTCATCACACGACACTGGCTTATTGACACTCACGCGCAAAAACTAGAGTAGTTCCGAATGATTTCTGCAAAAGCTGTGTAGACGAGGAGGAGGTCGAGTCTATTCATCCCCTTCTCTGCGCCTGTCCAGCATTCTGTACAATCAAAAAAACGGTACCTAGGATCTTACTTCTTTAAAGACCTGACAGATTTTCAGCAAGTAGGGATATCTGACCTTCTTAACTTCTTAAGAAGTACAAAATGGTTCCACGCATAGGAGGATGAACCCCCCTCGTAGCTGCACAACGGGCCTCCCTGGCCTATGTGTATTCTTCTCAATTCTGTGAAGGTTACGAACCTACCTACCTACCTACCGGACGTTATCAGATTAAGTCGCATTTGTTATGGCTGGAATGATCCCCATCGACATGCTAGCGGATGAGATGCAAAGAATTCACCTTAGGAGATCTTCAGCACAATATAAAGCCAGGGCAAGAAGAAGAATCCAAGGGGAAGAGAGGACGATGGACCTATGTATATCTTGATTCTATTGATCGAAGTATGGATTAACCGGGCACAAGGAGATTTCAACAGTTCCCCCCCGGCGACGGAAGTTACCTTCACCGTTTCGGACACGATAACTCTCCCTTTTGCCCAGAGGAGAAGGACGTGAACCACGCAATCTTCGAATATACCTGCTTCATGGAATGGAAAGGAATTCTACCCAACCCAGGAAGTACAATAAAACAAATGCACTTAGTGAGAAGTGTGCAGATAGAGCCGTAATTGAAGTTGAAGAAGCGAGAAGCAGGAGCACAGGAGTAGCATGAATTGCTGCCACCCTAGCGAAGTAATACCTAACATTAGTCTCGAGGCTGAAGTGTGCTGGGTATGGTTTTAGTATGTAGGCGTATACCATAAAAACAATTCCGTAAGGCCTGAGACGGGTCGCTGGAATCTATGAAAATTTCGATATCTCTTTGGCGCAACCGTTATTGCATAACTGGTGGACTGTTGACGTTACCCTATCTGACAGCGTTTTTTTTTTTCTTTTTAGGTGGGAGGTGGTCTGCCGATTGTACAACTTGTACAAACGAGGGAGGTTTTTCCCCCTATCTGCGAATAAGACTGAGAAGTAGACTCACAAGACTGAATGCATTCCTCAGAAACAGTCTTAAAATAGAAATAATGAAGTCATTACTTAGCATTCATTGGATAAATGTCTGCATTAGGCTTAACAACCTGCGCGGTGGGCTGACACGAGCAAGCCAATTAACACATTTAAATCGCTGCAACAATTTTCTGAGGAACTATCCAATTAGTGGGCACTTCCTCTGCCTTGCACAAGTATAATACATGAAAGACGTGATAAGCAGTCTTGACAATGTGGCAATTGCCTCATTTCCATTTCTCACGTGCGGATTATCACCAAACAAGGAAGCCTACCCTACTACCCCTTTCACATAATGAGAACTAACAAGAACGACACATGTCGAGAACCCATTTGCACATAGTAGAATCTCCGTATTTCCGGAACAATTACACGTGAGCCAACGTGAGATCGTAAAGCGTTTGTTCCTCTTGAAAAAAAGGTTTTTGTTTTTATTAGCACCGTCTGATTGTCATAACACAACACAATTAGCGCGAGTATTGAAACCACTCTTGGGCAATAGTAGGTACTTGTACCTTGGTGCAGATTGTTTCGTTAAAACAATGACACAATATGTAGCTTGGGAACAGTAACAACCAACACAAGTTGAGATCGTATCGCGGGAAGTACTCGTATGAAGTATGCAATATGAATATAACTACAAATTGGTCATGGGATCCCTTTTGAATGGCCTGCAGCAAATCCAGAATTAATTCTTCTTCTGCTTCCGTGAAATTTCCGACAAATGCAATTTTCACTTAACCACGCTGCCTGGTTGGTGTCTGGCCAATCCATTCATACTCGTAGGGAGGGTGCAACGGACGCAAAACAAATGAACGCGAACGTTTGTTGTAATTAAACAATAAACTTCACATTAATTCCCATGCGCTAATTGGCAAATTCTGCACCATGTGCTGCCACGTCGTCGTCGTAGCTACGTATCGTATACCCTTTCCTTACGAGGACAATTTAACAATTTTCCGGTGTTTTCTCACCACTCCAAACGACAGATTGACAAATTTCCGTTTATGAAATTACTTTGGGCATGACGCTTTACAACAAAGTGAAAGAGGAATTAAACGAAAACGACGATTTTGACACTTGATACGTTGACGCTATGTACTACGTACTGACACGTGCACGTGTCTAAACGACATTTCTTCGATCGTAGTCGTGTGTTACGCCTGTTCTTCGTCTCAAAATCTACCACAGTTGAGAGCTGTCACAATTGAAATCGAATAGACCAGACCAAACCAAACCAAACCACAGAAAGCCTCCTTATCGTATTATTTTGGCATATGATGTCGTGTCCCCAAACGCTGTAAGATGTACAATAATTCCTGAGAAGCTTTCTTGCTTTTTACCATTTGCTTTTCAATCCACCTAAAAGGGGGTTTAAGAAAATTCAATGAGATTTAGTTTATTTAATTTTTTGCTTTTGGATTTTTTCCTCGTCTTCGACTGATTCATTTCTGGAAAGTGGCCGGGACGTTCGGTTGGTTTGCTCAATTTTTTTTTGACAAGGGTGAAAAGTTTGGCATTTGGCGTAGAAAATAAGACATCAGTTGGTCGTTCGGCTGTCGTATCGATGTGGGTAGGTAGAGAGCGTGTCTGAAATTTGACACCGATCCAAATACTTCAAATTTGTACTTCCACCTTGCCAGTGGCAGTGCGGCGAGTATGCTCGGGGGAGGACATCATAACGACTGCAGAAAACAAGATACTCGACTTTATTACGTTATGGTTTCCTGCCGTTGTGGGGAAGTATCTAATTTTTTTTTTTTCGTTCTTTCGTAATAGAAATAATAGAAATGGACATTATAATTTCATTTCGGTTTCGGTTCCGTTTGTAATGTCAAAATTTGGTACGAGCCGGGAGATTTTATAATCTTGTTGCAAAAAATTCTCAGCGGGACTTGGGATTAATAATTCACGTGACGTAGGAAGTATTTTCTGTCTACGAGAGGTTTATATAGTCCTTCGGTTGTCCTAAGATCCTGTGTTTTTTTTTTTTTTTTTTGTCTTTTTCCGATAGGCATTTTCAAGACATTTATGTATTTGATCTTTGGAGAGCTAATTTCTTATTCAATTCTGTTGTATTTTTCTTCTTTTTTTTTACAGTTTTATTTTTAAGTCTCGAACGTTCTACTGCTTCTTGGGATTAATCCTTTTTAGTATCCTTACCTAAGTAGATTTGTTTCTAAATTGTGACTGGGAAGGAGAGGGACTTGTATAAATAATTCGAATTTTGTTGTTCGTTTTAATAACTCAGACTGAAAAACTAAAGGAAAAGTATGGAGGGTCCGGCTTATGTACTGTATCTCACTACCTCTAAGTGAAGGAAACAAAGTACATACATTCATATAATGGTGTAGTGGAAAGTAATCCATTATTTTCCCAATAGATGGCTTTAGTACTCTGTATCCGTCTTAGTTTTTGGTTCATTGACTTTGTTGATGGTTTGGCCCCCCGACTCTCATGAACAATGGGCTCAAAAAGAATATAAAAACCCAATAGTAAGTTGCCAGACGCTCAAACGCTCCAAATCCTTTAAACTGAAGCTGTCAGTTCCATCAAAATACGATTGGTTATTCCTGAACGCTGACGGCCGTCCTTTCACTCATGGAAAAACAACCTTCACCAGGTGGGATAAAAATATCGATATCCATCTCAAGACACTCAACAAATCTACGTACAGAACTAATTGTAAGAAACCTAATAATAAGCTTAAGCACTCTAACTGGAACTTCAAAACGAACCTCTTCCCATCCTTCACCCACCCCTCCATCCCATATATGCAGACCTTTTCCGCTGCTCCACCCAAACCTCCACGTCAACGAGTTTCTTTCAATCTGATTTCAACTACTTGTTATGCCACCACTAGCCCCTCGCCGCCAGTACAAACACCCCTCCCAAATTCATTTGCTAATTTCGATCTAAAATCTGGAGCCAGGTATCCTAATTTCCGCAGCTCTCACGTCCTTAACCCCTCTGCCCCCTCCTTTTCTGACACATCCATAACACACTCCACCTCGCACACTACAGCCGACTCCACTTCTCTCCCAACTGTCTCAACTCCCTCCTCAACAAGACCTCCTCCTTACCCCACCCAATCATTCGCTGATCCTCTTCTACCCCCCTCTGTCAAATTACCAAGCAATTTAATAATGTCACCGAAGGCCGCTATGCTCTTTCTCGTTTAAGGGATAGAAGGACGTATGAGAACGTCCGCCTTTTTTTTTCTTATCTCCATGACAAACCAGACTCAGTTTGCTATGAGGGTAATACTAACACTAGCGTACTGGTATCCATTCAACAGGAAGGCCTCCCTTCTGACTTTGCCAGCCTCAAAAACCTCTTTATCGAGTATCATGAGTTCCTTAATATGTCCCCCCAAAAATCATCAAATGATCTTGATACATTTCGTCAATATACGCACTCAAAGCGAATATCCCACCTCCAGCGTAGCAGAGCTGACCACGACAGATATTTTCGTCCCTAATTTCCATCCTCTTCTTGCCCACCACGCTAACCTTCCTCTCACCTTTTATTACCAGGACGTCAGAGGTCTCCGCTCGAAAACCCAAGCAGTCTTCCAACAGTCTCACGTTTTACCATTCGAAATCTTCGCTCGGATTGAAACCAACCTGATCCCCGCTATTAATAACGAAGAACTATTCCCATCAAATTTAACGATAGCCGCCCGTGTCGTGGTGTTTTAATAGCCGCCCTAAACACGATCGACTTGTCCTCTATTGCAAAATCCTCTTCCCCCTATCTCGACTTTGTTTCAATCAAGATCGTACTGCCCCGTAAGTCGCTCTACGTCATCTGTTTTTATATCTTACCATCTCACCCTATTAAATCCTATGAACTCGCTATCAATGCGATTGATCACATAATGACTTACGGGATCCCCGCGATGAAATCCTTCTCTTCGGCGACTTTAATCTTCCTTTTCTCCAATGGGAACCATCAGAAGATCAATCATTTTACACTGCCACTAATCCATCTTCTGCCAAGGAACGTCTCTTCTTAGGTAGCCTAGCCGATTCAAATCTTAGCCAAGTGAGTGGCATCTCATCATGTGATCTGATTTTCACAACCGACCCTATTAATTCCTCTGTTTCACTTTGTCCCCATTCCATATCAACCATCGACAATTACCATCCTCCCCTTCTTCTCTAATTTTTTCTCGACTCTCCACCACTGAACTCTTCCCCTCCAGCGCTCAAGTCTTTTTTGCCAACCTTTTCAAACAATCTTTCGCCGATGACTCCTTTGTGCCGGACACTTCCTATTTCGACTACCTACCACATTTCTCCCTTAGTCCATTTCTTCCACCTTCTGTTGAACCCCATATCATTGAAATTAAACTGAATCAACTTAATGATGAGTTCACTCCTGGACCCGATGGTGTCCCCGCCATATTATTAAAAAAATATTCCTATTCACGAAAAAGGTCCAAAGAGTGATGTTAACAACTACCGCCCCATCGCCAAACTCTCACATATACCCAAACTTTTCGAAAGCATCTTGAATGACACTCTAAGTTTCCATTGCAAATCTCTAATCTCCCCAAATCAACAGGCCAGCGATCCATGGAGGATCTGAGCCTGAGCTATAGCTGCCTTCCATCCTTGACGGTCCCGAGCACGCTGCTTCCAGTTGTCAAGACCAAGATGTCTTACATCCGCAATTAGTTGGTCTTTATACCGGAGGTTCGGTCTTCCTCTTCTTCTCGAACCAGGAGGCTCGGAGACGAAGACCCTCTTAGCTGGAGCGTTGATGTCCATGCGCGCGATGCGGCCGAGCCAGTGTAGTCGACGGATCCTTGCTTCCGGACTACATCCACATCTTGGTACAGCTCGTAGAGTTCGCGGTTGTGTCTTTTTCTCCATTCACCTTCCTCACAGACAGGACCAAATATCCGGCGCAGAATTTTTCTTTCGAAAGAACCCAAACTCAGCTCCGCTGTCCTGCTTATCGTCCAGCGTTAAGCGTTATAAGCGTTTTGTAAAGCATGACTTTGGTCTTTCGAGTGAGGAGTTTTGACCCCAGTTGTTTGGACAAGCCGAATTAGCAGCGGTTGCCAAGGGCGATTCTACGCCGGATCTCCACTGTGGTGTCATTTGTGGAATTTACGTTTGCCCCGAGGTAGACAAACTCCTTAACTACCTCGAAATTATAGCTGTCAATTGTTATGTTTTGTCCCAGGTGGTGAGCGACGGATTGGTTTTTGCTTGACAACATGTACTTTGTCTTGTCCTCATTGACCTTAAGACCAACTCGTTTCGCCTGTTCTTCAATCGCCGTGAGGGCTTCCACAATGCCACGGCGGGAACACGCGTACCTTGGCTACTAAAAGAAAATGATCCGAGTCAATGGTGGCGCCACGGAAGGTTCGGACGTCGAGTGTCTGACGTCGATCGCAGTGTGATCAATCGGGTTGACGGTTGATTGATCAGGGAACTTCAAGGTCGATTTATGAATATTGAGGTGGGGGAGCAGCGTACTAACGCTCCCAGATGAAATCCATCAATCTGAGTCCGTTTCTGGATGTATTGTCGTGCAGGCTGTGTTTTTCGATGACTATGGCAAAAACTTCTTCCTCTTCCAGCTGTGCTTTGAAGTCTCCTAGAACGATATTGGTGTCGTACCTGGGGCATTCCGGCAGATCATAGAAGTCATCCTTGCTATTATCATCCTTCACTTCTCTCGGGGTGTGAGCGCAAATCAGGTTAATGTTGCCGAATTTAGTCTTCAAGTGAATTGTTTTGAAGCGCGCGCTTATGTACTTAAAGTTTAACACTTTACGCCTTAGTCTGGCCCGAACAACAAATCCACATCCAAATAAGCGCTGCCCTCCCTCCCTGTGGCAATCGCCGTAGTAGAGATCGAAGTTTCTCATCCTCTTTTTGCCTGGCCCATCCCACCGGATCGCAGGTGATTAAATGAGCTTGCAATATGTAGTTTGTGGTAAAAGTCGGTTGCAAGATCATCGTTTCACCTGAGCATTGCTTTGGTGGCGTTACAAACCATGAAGGGCCAGAGCCAAGCTTCTCTCAATCAACCATGTTATGTGTGATTTATTTTTTACACAAGTGACAAGGGACCTACAGTTTAATGCCTATTCTGAACGGTGTGATTTTGTCAGTACCCCGCCGAGAAGGGACGCCACGAAATAAACATTCAATGCCGTTGGTGTTATCGGGATCCAAACTCGCACATCGTGCGTCAGAGCGCAACACACTACCCACCGCGCCTCGGCGCCCTGGGCATTTCAAAGAATTAATTGCCACGAGTCCCATGGTGTTGGGTGAATCGATATATTGTTCTATGGTTACACGGTGCTTGTTGATGGGTTCGCTGATCTGACAGTGGTTTCAGTGTTGCATCTCCATGGTGGGGTGTTATATGATCACGAATGATATAGGGAGCGACGGGGTGACTGTGCTGAGCGACGGGGTGACTGTGCACAGCGCAGTTTCTGTGCTGTGTAGACCAACTGAAATGTCGATAAAATCATGCAAATCAATAAGTCTGAGCACTGCTTCGATTGCTGAGGAGCTGAATCGCAATAAAATCGACCCATTTTTGAAGCGCATGGTGACTGATGGATCACGGCAACCTCAGGCGATAACAGTCGTGATTGAATCACCGTGAGCCAAGGTTGACGGTCGGAAAGGTTTTTCTGTGGGTTTGGTGGAAATAATTTACTAAGAGCTGCTCCCCTACGGAAAAACTCTTAATCAGACCTATACTGTCAACAATTGGACGCTCTGAGGGAAGCAATCGCCCTGAACCCGGACAGCGTTACCATTACAAGTAGGAGAGGGATTGTGATCCATCAGGACAACGCCAGGCGACACACAGCGATAGTGATTCGACAGAAGTTGCAGGAGTTTGGGGAGGTTCTTAGGATATATGTAATTCGGAACTGGCACCAAGTTGTTACCATCTACTTCTGTCCATGGTGAACGATTTTCCTCTAGAAAAATTCGCTTGAAAGGAGGCTTGTAAAGAGCAACTCTCACAGTTTTCTGCCAGTAAGGACGAGGGCTTCTACGAAAGAATTACCTTCAAAGGAACAGTAAGTTATTAAGCCAACCGGAGCATATTAGACCTAAATCGAATCGGTGATGCAGTGCGGGCAGGAGCTAAAGTAACCAATGGACATTTGTCTTGAGTATACATATGTACACCACTGGCGAGCAGAGTTGTGAAGCGAATATCTGTCGCCGGTTTTGCTAAATCAAGCCTTCAGTTTCATGCTAGAAAAATGGATTTTACCTGGACGGTGCACTTTTCGAGTTATAGCCCTTGATGGGCCGTCCCTAAAGGACACCAACTCACATTTGATTTATAGCATCCGTGTCCCATTTTTTGGCTTAGAACTTTGTGTAATCTATCGTGAAAGCTGAATAAGATGGTGCCGTTCGCAGACAGAATTGATTCTGACTGAGCTACCTGTAACGGGAAACCGTACATGAACATATTAAAGAGAAAAGAGCCCAGGATTGAACCTTGTGGAACGCCTGAGCTTACTTGATTTTGTCGGGAATATTTTCGAGGGAGCAGTTTTGTAAAAAGCTGTGGATATGATCTTGTTGAGGACCTTCATTCACTCGTAGCTACTGTATTTAGCGGAGCTTTGGGTTCGTACGTCAAAAAGGCTTAAATGCAGTTTACCAACTAGGTTGCCTACAGATCTGTAGCCGAATGGACAACTTGTCTGTGTGCATATAACAAGTGACTTTTAATATTTTTATGGCATGTTGCTGGTCAGATTTCAAAATCTAATTCCAAACTCTAGAAGAATATCCGGAATATAGACTCACCTGTTACGACAAGCGACAAGCGAAGCATTTGCGTCGTAAAAGATGACTTGATCCCTGTCCTTGCCTATTTCTGTTGGAAGTAAAGCAACAGCTCAAGCTGGCTTAATGGCATGTTAAACATTTCAAGATGCATGCCCTTGGTTGCTTTGAGGAAGAAGAAATGTAGCTATGGAAGCGAGCCGAGCTAAGAATCTTCTAGACTTTCAGTAAAACAGACCAGTAATGAGGAGCACATCTAGTCTAGTCTAGTTTCTCTTGAATAAGCATCACAACTGGTTAGTACTTGAGGTAGGAAAGTTAAATAAGTGTGGACTGGTGCGCACGTTATCTTTTGTCGATAAAGGGGCAAATCAGCTTCTGGTGCCATGTGTAAAACCCATCTGTTAACAAACTGGCGGGTATGGGATGTACAGAAACATAAAAAAAGAAATTCATTCTTAATCAATAGTAATAGAAAGAAAACAAATGATTATGCGGTGCAAAACAATTATACACTTGACTTGCCAGCCATTGTATTGCATTTATTGTAGCAACCTTCCCAGTCCAACAACTCGTCTTCTGCAATTACCCATTCCCGCAGAAATTAGAGTTTCATTAGAAGAAAAGTATGGAGTTTCAAGTAGTAAAAGTGATTCAAGGTACACATACTTGTCGGCAATAATTCCAGTAGCACCGTCAGCAACCACCATCCCATTAGGCCGGTTAGCGATTCAAAGACCCTCACACGCTGCCGCCAAAAGGGGTTGATGGTAATTGCATTCGGTCGAATAATCCTTTAATGCTGATGCTAACTGATGGCTTGATTCCAAGATCGAAAGCTGCCGAAAGGGTACCAGTTAACACATCTGTTCATTCATTCCACTCCAAGTGCCGGCGCATTCGATACATGTAGACAAGTAGCACTCGAACTAACCAAGGGTGATAGGCTGTATCAAGGGGCAAATTTGACTGCGGTTTGCATGTAACACCCTTCGCCGATGCTCGCGTTGCCCCCGGGCTAACGATTCGATTCTTCGATTGTGTAACAAGAAAAACACACATGTAATTACGTCCATGATTCCGGATACTCAGTGGGTTCCATGGATCTGTCCAAATTACCCGAACCACTTATCGCTTGACAAGTACGAGTCGAGTATTTACCATCGTCGCCACCACCCCTGATAGAGTTTGTCATTATTTACAGATTAGTTTCTTCGCTATTGTTTGTTTATTGTTTCTGTTTTATTGTGTACGTGGTGTTTCGGTAAACAATATGGCAACTGGCGTGAATCAGAGCATGGGCTACCTCCTAAATGGCTCTTGGCCGGCGGCGACTAGCTCTACCGCACGCGGTGACTAGTGTGTTTTTGCGCGTCGATCATTAGAGTGCTACTTACTAACCAACTGATACTTTATTTTTAAATTTCAATCTGCGATTTTGTTGTTTGTTCACATGGCCCACGATTTCTCCTTCCGTCTGTTCGATAGGATGTCAGCTCTTGAGCTCTCGCTCCGTAGGCCATGTCGCTACCCTCTGAATAATTTAATTTCCGTGAAAGTCATTGAAATATGAAATTGTTATAACCCACTTTGTTTGGCGAGAAGCCCTCTTCATTGTCCCTCTCGGTCTGGGGTACAATAATAATACTTTTGTAATCCATTCGTGGCTTGAAGGCATCTTCACCGCCTCCACCGAACAACAAAAATGGTTCCGAATACAACGAATTTGTTGGAAGCTTTCATCCCCCAAAAATTGTGCGACGCGCCGTAAGTGGAGGGCGTATATCTCGTTTACTATACCAAGTGGGAGATTGCCAGTGAACAGTGCTCGGAAGTGGGTGGATACCGAATGGAAATCCAGGAAAGGTTTTATTTATTACGGTGTATTACTGGAGGAATCCTTTTCAATTGTTTCCCTTCGTTTTATGGCCCATTGTGCATGAGGGTCTATATGTCCGTGTATTCGTATTTGTGTTCAACACGAAGCCCGGGGGGCGAAAGCGACCCACCTCGCTCTCGTTCTCCTCACTTTGTAAGGCAATATAGTCCTTAATAGGACAATTGAAATTATGGCTATGATTACAAGGCACCACACCCGTTGGCGACGAGCAGTATGTATTGTCTGCCATGCGGAAAGGCCCAAGAAACTTGCTCGTCTACTCGATATACAATATGAGCAGACATGTACTCGTATGTATGCTCGGGTACATGTGGAAACATTCAATTTGAATTTTGATTAAGACATTCGAAGGACGAAGGATGCGGTATGGTCGGTATAACAATGCGGAAGCGGAGAA
Organism: Eumerus sabulonum; assembly: GCA_951905685.1. NCBI lineage: Eukaryota > Metazoa > Arthropoda > Insecta > Diptera > Syrphidae > Eumerus > Eumerus sabulonum. The sequence goes on along the minus strand of OX645063.1, from coordinate 105,916,761 downwards.
AATCATAGCGAAGAAAATGATTGTCTCATTAGTTAAATAAATAATTTATGCCTTCCTTGAGGAACGTTTCACTTCAATCCACTTTGCGGTGCGATGTGGTTTGGGTTGGCCAAATGCCAAAAGCTACATTGGGGGTTGCGCAGGATATGTACACAGTCGTAATGGTATTGTTTTCCATAAATTCTGTTGTGCAAATAAGTAGAGTATGTGATTTTATTTGTTTGTTGTTTTGACGATTTGTGGAACTACTGCAAAAGGATGGCGGGATGGGGAGGGGGACGTGTGTGCGAGCAGGCGAAAAGTTAAATATGAAATTCACAATTGATACTCGTAGAATGGATTTGAAAATCTTGGAGAACTTGCAAATTGACAAAACTCTTGAGGCTGAAATGTTGAGAAACTTTTCCAATCATCGTAATGTGATATTGGGCGCATGATGATGCATGACCGGACCCTGGTTGGCGAGGCAAAGTTTGGCTAGCATCACCGGCGCAGTAGGATATGTAGCGCGACTTGTAGACTTGGATTTTACGCCTTTTGACCTATTCGTCGGATGCATAGGTCGATAACTTTGCTCTGTAAATAAGAAAGATGTCAGGGATTCATGCTCTTCTAGCGTTTTGGGCCTGCTTATGCTGGAAAATACGAGTACGTACCTCTGAAAATGATTCAAATTTATTTCTTTAATCTTGGAACCCTTGCGGTCGCAGGATTACCCGTGGTCATTTAGGGATCGAAAATGCATTTAGTTCACTGACCCGATAACATTAAAGAATGGCAGGCTTAGACGTTGTCAAATATGAAAACCTACAACACACACTGGAGAGCACCGTGGCGCAGTGGGTGGTGTGTCGGCCTCTGACGCCGATAACACGGGATCGAATCCCGACACAGCCATGTCATCGAACGTGTTTTCACGGTGTTTCTCCTAAGCGGGGTTCTGACAAAACCCCCTATAGTAAAATTGTCATGAAAAGCTTCTCGAAATTCGCCGTTCGGAACCGGCAATAAACTGTAGGTCCCTTTCACCTATGGGAAAATGAATCACACACAACATGGGTGATTGAGAGAAGCTCGGCTCAGGTTCTTCATGGACTGTAACGCCAACATACATACATACATACAACCACACTGTGTTTCTCGATTTTGTGGAGTCAGATTTAGTAACGGAGTTCATATCTCTTTGAGAAGACAGCGGAATTCAATTTTAATTTCTTGGACTTCAAAACCGTATAAGACAGAGTATACAAGGACAAAGCCCTGTACTGGCTTGATGCTATAGCGGAATGTATAAGCCTGTTTCAGACAATGATGATTCATTATTCCATTACCTCCTTTGCTGAGAGCGCCGTGGCGCAGTGGGTAGTGTGTTGGCCTCTGACGCCGATGACACGGGATCGAATCTCGATAATAGCTATGTCCTAGAACGTGTTTTTCACGGTGTTTCTCCTCAACGGGGTACTGACAAAACTCCCTGTAGTATAATTGTCCAGAAAAGCTTCTCGAATTTCGCCGTTTGGAACCGGCAATAAAAACTGTAGGTCCCTTTCATCTATGGGAAAATGAAATCCCACACAACATGGGTGATTGAGAGAAGCTCGGCTTTGGTCCTTCATGGAGTGTAACGCCAACATACATACATTACCTCCTCTGCTATCTATCTATAAGTTTTCTCAGAAAGGAGCAACTAAATTGACCCATAAAAAATAAGCTGTTTGTTCTAAACAGCGCCATCTATTTATGAGCAGTCAGAAACTACACTCCAACTGGAGGAGATTTCCATTTCGATCCTAAAGAAGTTACAAGGAGAAGACAAACAGATGTTACCTACCTTCTTATATTTGTACATTTTTAGTTAATTGGCAATTAAGTTCCGGGAGTTTGAAGGTTAGGTTCGGTAAGTGGGTGCCCTACAGACGAAAAGTCAAGGCTCACCGAGGATAGGAATCCTAGTATTCTGTTCAGCCCAATGTTACTGACCTCCTCTAGTCGCGAAAGGAAGTGTCTTTCTAGGAATACGTTCCTTTTTTGGTGACGAATGGATTCAATTGCCTCTTCGTCCCTGCGGCTTCTGCAGAAGTCATTGTAGGGCTGGCCTAGTCAAGCTGCATTGTAAGATAGCATGCAGTGCCCAGTGAGGGCACCGAGTGCCAGTTGAATATTCCCACGATTTAACTTCAGCAGATCTTCCATCCTTTTCTTATTATAGACGGGCCGTATCGATCTCGCCGTTGCGCATATATCTAAGTGACACCATCGCTTATTGGCTTTTATTAATAGCTCCGTCTCTATCCACTTGTAGAGCGCTCTGAGTGGCGTTTTGACTTCGGTTGCGAAGTTTGCACCTGATCCCAGCCTAGCTAGCTCGTCCGCCCTCGTTTCCAGAGTTATTCACATGACGAGGTACCCAGCAGAGGGTCACCTCGTTTAAATTCGATATCTCTGCTAACCTCTCTTTGCAGAGTTTGACGAGTTTGGATATTATCCATGCTGCCTGCGGAGCCATAATGGCTGCCTGGTTTACAACATGGATGTTGATCCTTTCTCATGAGAGATTCTCTTTACTAATCAGGTCTGCCGCCTACATGATTGCGAAGACGTCAGCTTGGAAAAAACTGCATCCATCATAGAGTCTATAGGAGCAATGTATGTATATCCCGACACTCAAAATAGATTCCGGCATCTGTGCCGACATCCATTTTGGATCCGTCGGTGTAGATTGTTAGTTTATTTTCCCTGCGTACCATATCATTCTAATAGAGAATCTCCTCTTCCATGAAGGAAGTCGGGTGATATAGTCCGTTTCGGTTCTGAATCTCGAGATGGCCCACCGATCCAAGACTGATGCGTGGCCGTGAAGACTCTTTGTCCAGAGATCGGATTCTTGTAGTCTTGGCACTTTTTGAAGATGACAAGACAACCGAACCATCGACTAGAATGGGTCTTACCACCGCAGTGTATAACCAATGTACCAACTTCGGTCTGAGGCCCAAAGGCTACCCTGCACGAATATAGTGTCACGTAGGCCTTTTTGATTCTTTCGTCAATATTTTCTCTCCAGCTAAGCTTGGAGTCCAGGATTATGCCTAAATATTTGGCAGATTTTCTAGGGATTAGATCGATACCATTCACATGGGGGTAGGTGTATCTTGATACAGATCTTTTCCTTGTGAAGAGTACTATCTCTGCCGGATTTACTCCCAGGCCTTGCCCCTTGACCCAGTTGTCAAATAAAATCAGTGCATAACTTAGTTTATCGCTGAGGACCTGCGGAAGCTTTCCAGAAATGTCGTCGGCGTAGGCCATTACGTTAAAACCATCCACCCCTAGAATCTTGACCATTCCATCGACCACAAGGAGCCACAGGGTTGATAGAACGCCACCTTGTGGTGTACCTTTATTTACCCTTCCCCACACCGCCATGATGAGATCACTCGAGCTGTAACTTCATCTTGGAGATTAAAAAAAAAATCGCGGAGGCAAACTCGGGGCTATAGAATGCGACGACGTTGGAATGTTTCTGTTTTTTTTTTTTTTTTTCGTCAAAAACTCTTGCACAATCAACGGACGCAATGTCGTGGTGCAAGATCCCTTCTTGGCTAGTTCAAATCGCACATGGAAAACGCGGCTCGCAACCTCTTCAGAAAGCCCATATAGAACTGTCAAAAAACTGTCTTGTCGGTAGGAACATATTCACGGTATACGATGCCACGATACGAGAGGTGACGGGCGCTCCTTCAAGTGGATCGTCTTCTACTGATTCGCGACCCTTCTGAAACTGCTTTGCCCATTCCAACACGTGTTTTCAACATAGACTCGTCTCCATACACCATCTGCAATTTTCGTATGATTTCCGAGGGTATTCCACCAGCTTTCACTAAGAATTTAATCACAACACGTTGCTTGTAGTTTGTGTCATTCATTTTCACGACGCCACTAAAAAAGTTTTGAAAAATACGCATAACACACGAACAAAACGTGCTGTCGACTTCAGCCTTGGGTGATCGATGTTGACCAACGACGCAGTGTTGCCAGAGCCCGAGCTTATGACTAAATTCCCGGAACGTAATTGCCATACAACGTATTGTACCCGTAGAAATCGGGTTGGATTCCACTATTTTGTCGATGATTGCTGGTTTGTTGCCATAAGACAGTAACTTAACGTAGTGCCAGAGAAAAATCCGTATGATGTTGATGGCTATTCCTCAAAACGTTTTCTGAAAATGTCGGCCGATATATGACACGTCAAAGCATCTTAATGGAAAATGTCTCCAGGCCCTTGCAATCCACTGGATGCTACAAATGTGATCCATCATGTCATGACACTCTGCGCTTTTCTAACAATCTCGCCGTGATGTTGAAAAGTGTAGCCCACCATGACATGTAAGTAATACTTCAGTGCTATCCAGTCATGAGCTTTTCGGAGCGTGGCTCATAGCACTGGTCCCGAACGGCGGTTACTCTACTAATTTAACTTTTTCCAAATTACTAAAGAAACGTCTGTGGCATGTTTAAAAAATAAGAAAACTTTTCTAATTAAGTGCATTCGATTCTCAAAATGTTTGTTTTGTTATGTTGTCAACCCTTTTGGATATTTAGTACGTTTCTGACAGATTGATTGATTGTGTTAGGTGTTAAGGTGTACGAGGCGATTTTTTGCTATTGGAAGAATGGATCAAAGATCCAGAATTTGTTGGCCGAAAACTATACAATAATCATGTCTACGCCACCGCGAGGGCGTCGTGGCGCAGTGGTTAGTGTGTTAGACTCTGGCGCACGATGAGCGAGTTCGGATTCCGATAACACCAACGCCATCGTCGCATCCCTCCTCGGCGGGGTACTGGCAAAACCCCCCGTAGTATACTTGCCAAGAAAAAGCTTCTCGACTCAAGCCGTTCGGAATCGTCATTAAAGTGTAGGTCCCTTTCAGCTGTGTAAAAAAAAAAATCAAACACAACATGGGCGATTGAGAGTGCTATGTGATGGTGTCTGCCATAAAAGAGGTAAAAACGCTACAAAGAAATGCCGAAAAACTTGTGAAGTGTACGGTGAGAATGATGTGAGTAGACGCAGGACCCCGAAGTGGCTTGCTCGATTCCGTTTCAGAGATGTTGGCTGTTCCGGTTGGCTAATCCCTGAAAAAATCATGAAATTTTGCAGATGGTGTAGTAGAAGTAGTCATCCAAAAGACTCGTTCGTTGCTGGTGAGACACAACGAACGCGAACCATTTTTTAGCAAATTAAATATGGAAATGTTCAGCGTAAGCAATCATGGTCAAAGGCCGGTGTCCTCTACCAAGGACTTCAAAGCTTGGTTTAACCGAAAACAAGGTAATGCTGAGTGTTTGGTGGGATGTAAGGGTAATTGTCTGTTATGAGCTGCTACATCCCGGCGAAAAAGTCAATGTAGTCTCCTACTGTGCACAACAGAATTGTGTAATTGGTAATTGTAATTGGTCAACAGAAAGGGAGTTGTGTTCCATCATCACAATGTCAGACTACACGCCATATTGACGGAACTTGATTGAGAAGGCATGATGCATCCATCGTATAGCCCGGTAAAAAATTGGTTGGACGAAGAGCCGCCGAAAATCATTTGACCGTTTTTCGCCGTTAAACCACAAAAGCTCTTCACCGATGAAGTCACGAAGCTACGCCAAAAATGACAATATGTCCTGATTGAATTTGATGTTTAAAAACTTACAAAAAATTCTGGGAACTTTCGTCACGTTACTTATTTACTTATCAGGCCGCCGATCCATGGAGGATCTGAGCCTATAGCTGCCTTCCATCCTTGACGGTCCCGGGCACGCTGCTGACAGTTATCAAGACCAGTTGTTTTGCATCCACGAATACTTGGTCTTTATTCTGAATACTTGGTCTTCCTCTTCTTTTCGAACCAGGAGGCTCGGAGTCGAAGACCCTCTTAGCTGGAGCGTTGGTGTTCATGCGCTCGATGTGGCCGAGCCAGTGTAGTCGACGGATCTTTACCTTCCGGACTACATCCACATCTTTGTACAGCTCGTAGAGTTCGCGGTTCTGTCCTCACCTCCATTCACCTTCCTCACAGACAGGACCAAACATCCGGCGCAGAACTTTTTTTTCGAAAGAATCCAAAATCAGCTCCGTCGTTCTGTTTATCGTCCAGCTTTCGGCTCCGTATGGCAAGACTGGCAGTATAAGGGTTTTGTAAAGCATGACTTTGGTTCTTCGAGTGAGGAGTTTCGACCCAAGTTGTTAGGACAAACCGAAGTAGCAGCGGTTGCCAAGGGCGATTCTATGCCGGATCTCCACTGTGGTGTCATTTGGGGAATTTGCGTTTGCCCCGAGGTAGACAAACTCCTTAACTACCTCGAAAATATAGCTGTCAATCGCAATACTTTGTCCAAGGTGATGAGCGACGGATCGGTTTTTGATTGACAGCATGTGCTTTTTCTTATCCTCGTTGACTTTAAGACCAACACGCCTCGCCTGTTCCTCAATCGCTGTGAAAGCTCCTACAACGTCACGCCGAGACCGCGCCATGATGTCAATATCATCCGCGTATCCTAGACGCTGGACAGACTTGTAGAAGATTGTGCCTTCCCTGTTGACGCCTGCCCGTCGCACTATCTGCTCCAGCACCAAATTAAAGAAGTCACACAGCAGCGCATCTCCTTGTCGAAATCCGGTGCATGCTTCAAACGGTTCAGAGGTCCTAGAACTGAACTGCATCGCGTATTTTTTAGCGTGGCGCGACAAAGCCGAATCAGTTTTCCTGGGATCCCGAATTCGGCCATCGCATCAAACAATCCTTTGCGATTAATGCTGTCGTATGCGGCTTTAAAATCGATCTGAGCCTGCGGCCTTGCTGTTCTTCAGCTTTTGAATAGCTGTGCCGACTTCCTTGATGCTGGGTGGGAGGACTACTTCAGCGGCTGGAGTTGGGATTTCTTCAGTCCCTAAAACTCTCTCTTGGTCATGCTCGTTAAGCAGCTGCTGGAAATGCTGCTTAAACATATCCACTATTCCCTGAAAGGGTCGGTGACAAGATTGCCTTCGCAATTTCGAAGAGCATGGAGGCTTTTCTTAAAGCTTCCTGCAAGGCTTTTAGCTTTCTTATAAAAGGCTGGTATTTCATGTTTGTCCCTAGACCCGTCGATATCCTTGAGCTTGTAGGCTGCGAAGATTCTTTTCTTTAGTCGCAGCAGTTTTTTCTCCTCCCTTCTTCTGGCTCGGTACTCCTCTCGCGCTGCCCTGGTTTTTCGCTGCAGCGCCTTTTGGTACGCCAACGTCGGTTGCTGCCTATTTCTGTTCACATTCGCCATCATACCACGGGTTTCTTGTCGGCGGTGGTAGGTAACCTAGAGTATTCTCGGCTACTTCCTGAATGATTGTGCGGCAATACCGTTTACATTTGTGCTCGACGTAGGCATACAGGTGTGCTCAGGCGTCCGATGTCGAACCTCCAGCTTTCTGATATTGGACAGTGGAGCTCTGAATCTTGCTGCGACGAGAGGTGGTCAGAGTCGACATTTGCCCCTCTGAATGTTCGCACATCCAGGATGTTTGACGAGTGTCTTGCGTCAATGAGCACATGGTCGATTTGGTTGGCGGTTCGACCATCCAGAGATCGCCGGATTGCTGTGTGAATCCGCTTGCGGGGAAATCTTGCGTAATTATCACCGCATTACGAGCTGTCACACAGTCCGTGAGTCGGAAGCCGTTATCTGGAGGCTGTGCTTTCCGACCACTCCCCGATTTTGGCATTGAAGTTACGTTAGGTTCTTAAAATCCAAAAAAGCAATTGCCTAATCGGCGTCTATCGTAACTTTAAATCGAAAGATCTCTGGTAACTCACAGATGATCACTCTCCTTCGCATACTCGTACTATGCTAGCTTAGGCTAGCCTCTCCAGGCATCGAAAACAGTAGCCTGGACAAATCAAAATTTAATTTTTTTTCTCCTTTTTTTGGCACATCGTTTGCGTCAAAACTATGTTCAAATAAATTTGTTTGACTGTCTCTGCATTCGATCTCTGGAACTGGAGGATTGAAAAATGTTGGATTATTTATTTTGGAATATTTTTCTTGTTTTGATGACGATTGTAAATAAAATTGAGATATCCGAATACGATAACGATCATATTCGAGTTTAATTGTGTTCATTTCGTTTTAGGTTTGGTTTCAGAACCGCCGTGCCAAATGGCGGAAAGCTGAACGCCTTAAAGATGAACAACGCAAGCGTGAGAACGGTGGTGACGGATCAGTACCTCTCGATAAGGTAACAGACAAATAAAATGTACTAAACAATGTACCCATTGAATATATCTCTCCGGCTTAGATGGAAGATAGCAGAGACTCCTCACCGGATATCACCGGAGAAATTGATGACGATCCTCGAAGTTCGCACAGCCCGCCACCAATTAGTCCCCGCGTAGACTCTGATCCCGAACGACCTTTATCCTCAACTCACCTTACTCAATCGGCTTCACAGTCGGGCGGCTCAATAAGTGCTGGATCTCCATCACCGGGTGTGCGGACTCCTCAAAATTCCGGAACCAGTCCGACCAATTCAAATAACACAGACTCTCCGATCGAAGTCGGCGGACCGATGTCCCTAACATCCCGTGCCCCGCAATCTATGACAACATCCACATTCAGCAATCATCTATTTAACAACTTCTCCGAAAGGTAAGTCAAGCAGTGATATCATGTCGTTTACATACCCAAGCTCGTGCTCTCCTGAAACCGAGTGCGTGCTTTTTCCTTCCGGTCCGGGCTGTTGTGCTGTCTGATTAAGCATAATGATTCGCACGTGTCTGCAATCGAAATCATTGAATTGATAAGCCCCAAACAAACGCTTAGCTGTACATTTATCGGATTGAAAGTTGATTCAAGAATGCACACTTCCTGTGCCAAAAAAAAAAAAAAAAGAAAAATGAAAACGACAACAATGGACCGAGAAACAAGAGCTAAAAGTCATGCAACGAACGAACGAACCAAGGACCAAGAGCAGGCAAGCGAAAAGACATTACCATTACCAACATCGTTTCCGCTTCTACTACCCTAAGCTCTACGAGGAACATCATCCACAAACCAGCCATTCAGCTTTGTACGGGTGTTTCGTGCTAATGTCATTACGGCAAGAGTAGGAAAATCCACCTAAAATGGTGGCAAAATGTTTTGGTATATAAATCCGTAATTGCCGGACCGCCCGCTGAGGTGGACGCGTGCGCAACTTGGCCCACAGGAGGAAAAGTATTGTTCTCCAACCACCGACCCCTGATAGCAGTGTCAGCGTGTCTTCCACGAATATGTACATCGTGCACATGCTGGCTATGCACTGTGCCAGTATCGCATAGATATGTACTCGTAAGGGATGAAAATCATCCGCCCCTCGTTCGTTTTGTGGGATAACTGCCTTGATTGTCTGGGAGGAAATGAAATCAGAGTTCCTTTATAGTTATCCACTTTCTTTTGGATCAAACGTACTTCCGTTGACGATGTGTTTCTAAATCAATTGCCAATCGTCTTGTTGTTTGTATTGTCTCAATACTTTCATACACCCGCTCTCCCATGGCATGGTGATGGGGGTGGTGATGACAATGGGCCGAAGTAAAAGTCACAGATTATCCTGAATATTTATGAGTTGTTGATGGTTTTGTTGCATTGCTTGAGCGACGAGCACGATGATGATGATGGTGATGTCCTTCCTTCGTGTGACAAAGGGAGGCTAATGATACGTACATAATTAGCGATCATTAATGAAGTTGTTGATACTTATTAGGGGGTTGATTGCAATCCATGTCGTTGACGTTGATGCGATATTGTCGCCGTTGAATTTATGCGGGGTGATTGAGGACAGTTTAATTGTCTTCTCTTCGTACTGTATACTGTGTACTGTGTACTTGACTTTTTTTCTCGTTTAACTAATTGATATTAAAAGGCGTTTGTATTATGGTATCTAATTGACGTCTTCATTGTTATAAATTTAAAGAAAATATGATGATATTTGCGCAATTTGGGGCTGTCACTCATTCGATTGGTGACAGGAAGAACAGATGAGTAATGCCCTCAAAGGAACCCTCATTCGTGTCATTTTGATGTGACGTTTTAGTAGTTTATTTACCTGTATTCAGGCCTTTACTTAGGGCCTGCAGTCTTTTGCCCACTAGTCTTGCTCATATATAAGATTTTAGCTCTGCCTCTGCTCAGCTAATATAGCGTAGTTAGCCTTGCTCTACAGAGTCTTGTTCAAAATGTATTAAAAAAAAAAAAAAAACAGCTTAGCCGTTAAGGCAATTACACACTGTAGTGTACGTCTGTGATTTGGACGATATTCTCTTTACTCATTGATTTGAGTATGAGGTGTGGCAATTAAGTTCCGGGAATTAAGTTTTTCGTAACATTTTATTATTTCGTAACCTTTTTCAGGAGTCCTTCTCTGGGTTAGGTTAGGTAAATGGGTGCCCTATTGATGAAAGGTCAAGGCTCACTTAGAGTACGAGGAGTCCATTGTGCCAATGACGGTTAACCCGTAGACATTTTCCGTTGTGTGGAACCACTTAAATGCAGATAGAAATCAGTAGTGTGTTCAGCCCAATGTTGCTCACCTCTTCTATTCCCGAAAGGAAGTGACTTCCAAGGAATATGTTCCTGTTTTGAGCTAGTGTTGGGCATAAGCACAGTAGGTGAAGAATGGATTAATTTCCTCTTCGTCCCTGAAGCTACTGCAGAAGTAATTGCGTTGGCATACTCTGGTTGGGATATCGTGGAGTGCCCATATCTAATGTATACCTTCGTTTATTGGCATTCACTATTAGCTCCGCCTCTATTTGTCTGAAGAGTATACTGAGTGGCGTTTTAGCTTCAGTTGTGATCTGCGCGGAGTTTGCGCCTTCTCATTTCCGGAAATATTCATATGACCTGGTACCCAGCAGATGGTCCCATTATTGACTTCTGGCGTGTCCTCCAGCCTCTCTTTGCAGAGTTTCACGAGCTTGGATTTTATCCATGCTGCCTGCAGAGTCTTGGTGGCTACCTCGCTGTCAATATAGATGCTGATTCCTTTACCTGAGCTCAGCTTGAAAAACGTTACAGCCATCATCTAGTCTATAGAAGTGATTTGCTTCACACGATTCGAAATAGACCCCGGCTCTTGTAACGATATCCACTTAGGTTCCCTTGGTATAGGTTGCCAGTTTATTTACCGTACGTGCCGTACCACTGGTCCAGGAATTCTGATAGAGAATCTCCTCTCGCAGCAAGGAAGTCGGGTGATACAGTCCATTTTTGTTTTGAATCTCGAGATTGCCCATCGATCCAGGACTGATGCGTGGCCATGAGGACTCCATGCCCAGAAACCAGATTCTTGTATTCTTAGCGCTGTCCTGGCTGCGATGCTTGCAGAGTATATGTCTAAAGGTGGAAGGTTCAACATTGTTTCAAGAGCCGTGGATTTCATAGAACCAGACAACGCCAAACAACCTGCGCTCTGAACCCTTGAAACGCTTTGAAGATGGCGCTTCTCTTCAAATGCCTTTCACCAAACAATCGGACCATAAACTAAAATTGGTCTTACCAGCACAGTTAGAGACTCGCGCAGGTTCAAGAGTTATATTCTCTTATGATGTGTTTATATTACACACACAACCTGAACGGAGTGCAGTGGTTTGGGCCGTTGATGTTCGTCTATACTCACAGGAGTGGTTGTCTCAGATAGGAGAGCCGATCAAATTCCGCGTTGGTCATAGTCCGTTATAATTCGTTCGAGCACTTTTGATATTGCAAACGCAGAGGATGAATTTCAGTTGACCATATACTGTGTTGTGCCTGCAGCAGTACGTCTGGTCACTTTCCATTCACAACTGCGTTGCATACTTTTCGTCCGTATAGAAATTACTTTTCTTGGCTATGAAACGAATTTGAACTATAGACCTTCTGCTCGGCGGTAGATGATGTTAACTGCACCACGGCCACCCCATTCACTTCTTTTGGTTTGAAGCCCCATATCTTTCTAAAGGCTACTCTGCACGAATACAGTGCCAAGTAGGCTTTTTTGTTCCTTTTATTAATGACGTCCTTCCAGCTAGGCTTGGAGTCTAAGATAATGCCAAGATATTTGGCAGATTTGTTGATGAGCAGATCAATACCATTCATACGAGGATTAATATATCTTTGTATAGATCTTCTCCTTGTGAAGATGGCTATCTCGGCTTTCACCGGGTTTACTCCCAGGCATCGCCCCCTGACCCAGTTATTAACCAATAACAATGCATAACTTAGTCTTTCGCTAAGGACCTCAGGAAACTTCCCAGATATCAGAATGGCAATGACGTCAGCATAGGCCGTGACGTTAAAGCCATCTGCCTTTCGAAGTTGTACCATTCCGTCTAACACAAGGAGTAATAGGAGAGGCGATAAAACGCCACCTTGTGGTGTATCCCGATTGACCCTCATCCTTCTGCTGTATGTTCACAGCCAGGGAACTTTACAAAACTATTGCAAAGTTGCTCACACGATTCGAAGTACCCTTGATAGTCTGTCGAAGTTAACTCGTTCAGAACCATGATTGCAGGCACTGTGACTTTCTCTACACCGCCATGTTGAGTTATAGAGTGTGGCAACACTGGAATGCTTTTTTCCGTCCAAAACTCTTGCACAATCAACGAGGAATAGGTCGGTGCATCGTCGTCGTGCAAGGTCCAGCCTTTCTTGCCGAGTTCGGGTCGCACACGGAAAACACGTGCTCGCAGTCCCTTCGGGACGCTAACAGAGCTTTTCAGTCACTGTCTGGTCGGTAGGAATACATTCACGATGAACGATGCCGCGTATATCGAAAAAAACGGTCAACATTTTCTTCAATCGCCACTTTGACGTCCTCGCTCCTGTTGGCCATTTTGCCGTTCAAATCGAAGGATTTCTGGGGGTTTTCACCAGATTTTACTAAAGAGTGAATGACAACCCGTTGCCTGCAATGTGACTCATTTTTACGACGCCACTAGAAAGTTGTTTGGAAAAGTACACAAGCAAAACGTGCTGTCGACTTCAGCCTTGAATCATGAAAACTGAGACCGCGTACTTCTCGTATATGCTTAGAGGACTATTATCGCCTAGATAGACTGTAAACTGATTGGCATCCATTTAGTGCAATTATTTCCGCGTGTGGTGTACCAAGCCGCGATGGGGAGAATGTGTGATATTTTTTGGGGCAAGTTCTTAGATAGACATTGAAACGTGACTCAACCGTGAAGGTAATTTCCTCATCAACAGATGAATCACGCGTCGCCACACTCTATCTCACGCCCATACCCACGGGTCTGTTTTGAGAAATAACTATTTCACCTTTGATCTGAATTCACCTTTCACCTCATTAGTTCGTGTGACAAGTTTCAACTTGTTCTTCCAAGTAGTTGGTTTACAAAATTTTTTTCAGTTGACGTCTTGCGTGTTTTGCTTGAATATCATTCGTTTTGGGTTGGATTAATCCCTAAGGAAATTTATCCCTAAGGCTCCGATCCTTCAATGTCAATCGTTAACAAGTGGGCAGCTGAATTTAAACGAGTGGAGGTGAGGGAGAGAGCTGATGTTATGGGGATATCATATCGGAAGAAATGGTGCGAAACATCTTGCGAGAGCTTTGCGCAAGTTGAGTGCCGTATGTGCGATTTTTTCAGCAATCTTTCGACCGATCTAATAGGAATCCGGCCATGAGACTTGGGTACATCACCACATGCCACAAACGAAACGGCGCCAAAGAAACTGAAGTCGGAATGCCAGAAAATTCTTGGCCAGCATGTTTTGTCATGTCGAAGGGATCCTGTTACTTGATTACCTTGCAAAAGGCAGAACGATTACAGACGAATATTATTCCAATGTTCCTGACCAATTGGCTGCCAACATATGTGAGAAGAGGACTGGATTGAAGAAATTATGTTTCACCAGAACAACTCACCTGTGCCTCTACCTGTACTGCAGGAATTGGGATATGATTTTATCGGCCATCTCCACTTGTTTCCCGGGGGCTCAACCGAGAGAGTCTCCTCAGTGATCATCGGCTCCAGGGTAGGGGTTTGCTCCGGGTTCGTGGATACCATGGAGTTGGCCGATGTAGCTCCAGAGCCTCTATTAGGTAAGTCCTCCCCGTCTTTATTATAGATTCTGAGCCTTGCTGAATCAAAGCTCAGAGAGATCATATTGTTAGCCTCTGCTAGAGGTGCCAGGGAATCCTGATTGATTATAATAGTAATCAATCTTGAGGGTCCCTTCACATCCTCTAGCTTGGCAATTTTCCAATCCCTGGTGGGGATTATCGGAGTGCAATTTTGCATGAGTACCAAAATTTCCTTAGGATGCTCGGGATAGACCGGTATAATGGCTCTAGACCTCACCGACTCTGCTGAGTGCAGGCTTCTTTTTAAGCCACTGACCTTTGGTCTTCGAAGGAGATCAGCTTGATTCTGCCTTGATAATACCCTGCATGATGGGTAATGGGGAAGGGTTCAGGGTATTCCTGGAGTAGCGAGAAGTAGTTTTTGAGTAGCACATTGCTAATTAAAAGCCACTTCGCTGGAGGGACGTTCCCATCCACATCACTTCTACCGACAACAGCCATTGTGGTCGAGACCTTCATCACGTCGCGATAGGAGAGCTGTGTTTCGGATTCGGATTCGCTTTCTTTGAGATGGAGGGAAGTTCCTCAGCCGACTTCGGGCGCTTGCCACCCTGCTCTTTACCGGATGAGTTTCCAGTGCCCTTGATTATGCTTTCCGCCCAATCAAGAACCTTCTTTCTCCTTTCCGAGAGCTGATCTCTTGGTACGTTCCGCAGCTTTTCCAGTAACTTACTAGCCACGCGACGTTCCTACTATCGCGTTTTGGGGGCACTCAGGGCTGGGTCTCGAGAAGTATACCTGACAGGATTCCTGTAATCCTGAGTGCGCCTAGTGCTCAGGATACTCCGCTAGCGACTGGGCTATTTTTAAGATGGGCCCCCAGCCAGGCTGATCTTCGGCACGGGTCGTGTAACACCTTGTTTCGGCCCATTGACCACATCTTGGCATCATGTCTCCTCTGGGGCTTACTTCGAGAGTCATTAACATTTACTGGGCCCTTGCACCGCTTCGAAGTGTGTAGTCACGCAAGGGCAATCGCTTGAGGTTGTCGTGATACGTTTTTCAACACCAGTTACCAATAGCTTCTGAAATTGGTTGATTTTGTTGCGATTCAGCTGCGGTTCTCAAATGGATATTCGGTCTTTAAGATTTTTTCACATTAAGTCGTAAGGAGGGCGCCGTGGCGCAGTGGTTAGTGTGTTGAACTCTGGCGCACGATGAGAGAGTTCGGATTCCGATAACACCAGCGCCATCGAATATTTATTTCGCGACGTTCCTCCTCGGCGGGGCACTGGCAAGCCCCTCGTAGTATACTTGCCATGAAAAAGCTTCTCGACTCACGCTGTCCGGAATCGGCATTAAACTGTATGTCCCTTTCACCTGCGTGGAAAATAAATTACACACAACATGGGTGATTGAGAGAAGCTTGGCTCTGGTCCTTCATGGGCTGTAACGCCACCAAAGAAGAAGAAGTCGTATGGCACCCATGGATCAATCTTGTATCTAGCCTCATTCAAATGGTTTCAGACAGTTTTGTCTACAATGTCTAACTTTTAGGCAATCAAAAAAGTGTTTACATGACGATCAAACTCTATGACCTTTATGACTCTATCGACATTTTCGACAATTGGCATTCCAGAGCGCACATGATTGGTTGTTACAGTATTAGGACCACACGTACTATTCACATTTTCAGCCGACTGCCTCAAGTTTTTGTTTTTATGACGTATTTCCTCTTGGCTTTCGTGCATCTTTGACGCGCGCTCGAACAAAACGGTGCCAACCAAACACAAAACTGTCAGGAAAGTTTTTTTTGGTACGAATATGCTCTCATGAGAGAGCATATGGAGCACCGTGGCGCAGTGGGTAGTGTGTTGGGCTCTGACGCCGATGACACGGGATCGAATCCCGACACAGCCATGTCATCGAACGTGTTTTTCACGGTGTTTCTCCTCAGCGGGGTTCTGACAAAACCCCCTGTAGTAAAATTGTCGTGAAAAGCTTCTCGAAATTCGCCGTTCGGAACCAGCAATAAACTGTAGGTCCCTTTCACCTATAGGAAAATGAAATCACACACAACATGGGTGATTGAGAGAAGCTCGGCTCAGGTCCTTCATGGACTGTAACGCCAATATACATACATACATACATGCTCTCATGTACTGTCCAATGTTTCGCAGCGTATTTCTTGAGTCCGATTCCATCGTTGCTTTTATGTAAAACTTTATCGCCAATTGCCGTTTCTGGTTTCCCGCGTGGTCCGTTTTTGAGGTTAAGATCTCTCACGCTTTTATCGTGACGTCGATGTTGCACGACTTCCTTTTAATAACAGTATTGATTTAGTTTTAATAAGAAAATAACTTATTGGCTGACATTTTACATAACAAGAAGCAAAACACTTATGAAAATGAAATACATCTTTGAGTAATTTCCTAAATCCGTACCATAACCGGGGGAGTGAGGTGTTCAATTTTGTAGGGAACGTTATGTGAAGGGTTTATGAAATATTTCAGCATTTATTTCAAAGAGTTTTCCAATGGTTTGTCAAAGGCTGACAACGTGCTTTACCTCATTCAACAGCGGCCCTTCTGGGAAAAGTACTTGTTAACACTTTTTACCTACTTCCTTACTTAACACATTAAACAAGAATTTATCTCTAAAACACCCACTAACCTTTCACAAAATAAGGCGCTGAAACGGAAAGAAACATGTGGAACAGAAAAAACATCCCTAACAGCAGAGGGAAAACCAAAACTTATGTTATGAGCAGACGGTTGCAGGCAGGACATGCCCTTTTTTATCCCATTGTTGCCACTTTTTCGCCTCAATTCAGTGTGCCACCCCGTCGAGTGAATAACAAAAAAGCAAAACCAAGACATCCTTGTCACCACCACCCAGAAGGGTGGTAAGTACGGATAATCGAGCCTTTTAAAAGCGGGATTTGTTTGTTTTGTCAATTGTCAATAAATACTATCTAAACAACCTCAGGGGTGTGTGTTTGGCCTGCGTTCTTTTCGCATGAACGCATTCGAATTGCCAAATTGCCCGATTGCCATTGTGTTGTATTATTTTTGAATTGCTAATCCCCCTTGATTTGGTGCGAGCAAATGGTATTTTTTTTTGTTCCTTTATTGTATCTACATATTGCAGAGTAATGGTTAAAAAATATCGGCAAAATGCGATTTTTTATGAAGTGTAACGCCGGACATCCGATGAGCTAATAAATCATCTACTCATGACAAAACAACATTTCTGACCGCATAACTCATTGTATTGTAAATGATATACTCGTATGTAATGCGGAATTCTGTAAGATTACATGCTCTTGGAGGACGCTCAGGCATAAGCGTTGAGTTCAAGATTGAATTATCGCTTCTGACTACCAGTAAATTCAATGAAACAAGTTAAATCGCATCTAACTTTTTCCTACGTCAGCTCTTCCAATAGTGAGCATATGAGTACGTACAACATGTCAACTCACATATGTAAGTCCCTGGAATGCGGTGAAACTTCCGGCTCAACGATATCCTTACATGGCACCGTACAAGGAAGGGACATGAAAAAAAGTACTTGAAATAGGATTTTCACCTCAGAGCGTAGGATTTGTACTTTTCAATAATTCATTTAGACGTAATCTTTAGCAACGCCCGCTCGTCGTCGTCATCCTGTACCGGTAGCATTCCTCATGTAATTTGAAATTAATTTAAACTCACAGTGTTGGCGGCGAAGAAAAGTACAAGAAAAGGAAGAAAACAAAAAAAAAAAAATCATTTACTCGTGGCATACATACATATGTAGTCCTGTGTACTTATGAAATTCACATTTTTATTCATTAGTCATCTCATCATACTCACAGATACATAAAAGCGTACCATGTACTCGCACATGGCCATGCCCATGACAGAATGAAATTGTATCGCAAACATGAGAGCGCGAACTTTGAGCCATGCGATGATGAGAAAGTTTAACGGAAAGTGTATTCGTTTAATTGGTTTAATCGACAAAATGAATTAGTTGGCAACATATTCATGTGGCAACGGCATTTCTCTTGAATTTCTATTTAATTGGGTTAATTCCTTGAAATTTGTTCGGGTGACGTCTGGTATTTGTACAGTGGTCACATGTTCACATACATTGTTTGGAAGGAGTCACGGAACCTAGGCATTTTATAATCCTGCTATCATTAGTTTGTAGTGCTTTTTTAAGGCCCAAGACTTCTTCTTCTTCGTGCCACTACAGACAGGTGTGGTCTTGGGCCTTAACCAACAAGCGACTCCAGCCAGAACGATCTCATGCCAGTCGTCTCCCGTCACCCACACCAAGTTGGTTGAAGTCTTTCTCCACTTGTGTGCGCCATTTGAGTCGAGGACTTAACCAGGCACATGCCGCCGTACGGTCCGTACAGTACGCAGAGCTTTTCTTTCGAAAAGACCAAGAGCTTCCCCATCTGCTTTCAATAGCGATCATGCCTCTGCACCATAAAGTAGGACTGGGATAATCAGGGTATGATATAAAGCCAGCTTGGTTTTTCGATAGACGGCTCGAGAAAACAGCGATTGGAAAGAGTTACTCTGCCTTTAATCTCGGTACTGATGTTATTTACTGCGGATCCGAGGTAGACGAAGTCCTTGACTACCTCGAAGTTCTTGCTGCCCATTGTAATGCTCTGTCCGAGGCGTCGATGTTATGCGTCCTTTCTTGATGAGAGCATATATGTACTTACGTTTGGCTTCTTTTACAGCCAGACTCAATTTAGCCGCCTCCGCTTCAATGCCAGCAAACGCCTCATTGACGGCCCATTGAGTTCGAGCGAACTTTTGAAAGATCGTGCCTCTAGTGCTGACCTGTGAGTTTCGCACGATCTTCTCAAGTATGATGTTAAAAAGTCACATGATAGCGCGTCGCTTTGCCTGAAACCTTTTTAGGGTTCCGTACCCAAAGATAAAACGGAACCCTATTACTAAGACTTCGCTGTCCGTCCGTCCGTCTGTCACCAGGCTGTATCTCATGAACCGTGATAGCTAGACAGTTGAAATTTTCACAGATAATGTATTTCTATTGCCGCTACCACGACAAATACTAAAAACGGAGCAAAATATTTAAGGGGGGCTCCCATACAACAGACATGATTTTCATCCAAAAAATCCTGCCAGCAACCAAGATCTGTCATTTGATGAGGTAACATACATAGTCTCTTTCATATTTATATATACAGATGGTACGGAACCCTTCGTGCGCGAGTCCGACTCGCACTTGGCCGGTTTTTTGATATTGAAGGTCTCGGTAAGTTCGTTACCGAACTTGATGGAGTAGCATCCTTCCCAATCTGACGAGTTTGGTAGGGATGCCCAAACTAGACATGACTCTGTATAGCTTCCCAATCTGACGAGTGTGGTAGGGATGCCCAAACTAGACATGACTCTGTATAGCTTGTCTCTATGTACGCTACGATATTACGCTGGCCTTAAAATCGACAAATAGGTAGTGAGTGTCGACCTGCATTTCTTGGGTCTTTTACTTCAGCCTTGATATTGCTATCTTGACCTCGTCAAAGTCGGAGGGACGGAATAGATGTCTATCGTTATCCAAGTTGCGTGGAACAATCTGCCTGACAGCGGTATTTGAGTATTCCCTGCCGTTTAATAGTGCAGAAATGATTCTTCCGAATCCTCAGTATCGATTACGACTGTACTACCAGTTGTCCATTCTCGTTCCAGTAGACTTCGGTCCGAAATGTGTATCCACTGGATATCTGTTTTACTTTTTTGGTAAAACTTCCGGACTTTATTCCTCCTGTAACACCTCTCCATCTTCTCGACCGCGCCCTTCCCTTTTGAGGGCACCCAAAAACATCGTGCTTCTTTGATAGCTTGCTTTTTTTGTGATTTCTAACTGTCATGCGGCAGATGTTTAGTGACTCCGCTTCCTCCTGACAGCTTGCTTACGGCTCCTGCTCCACCTGCTCTAATATGCATCTTTTATAATGAAATTTCCATAACGGAATCAAACAACCCCTCCCTGGTCCGGCATTCACTCACAGCATTTTCATCGTACACTTCACAAATTTTTCGGCATATTTTTGCAGCGCTTTTACCTTTTTTATAGTAAAAAAGCATCACATGGTGTTTTCCTTCGGATATTTCACTTGTTGTTCACTTGTTCATATAAATACAACTTTTGTGGTCTGAAATGTCGTCTATCTAGAATCGGATGAGTGCTACCAAATACATATAAGGGTATCAGCGCTGTGGCCAAAAACTGCGGAGATTTTAACACGGACACTTAACCGTGGACCGAATATAATTTGAAAACGATTGCAAACGTCTTTAAACTACACGGACAAACTTACTTAGTAATTTTGAAGTCTTGAGTGACCACGTTCGTTCCTTCCATTTTAAAAGACCCTAAAGTGATTATTGGTTCATGTCAACGTTGTCAGCCCATATATCCATCTAAAGCAAGTGAAAGTCAGAAACAAAGGTTAGAAATGGTAGCCCTAATTCGTTAGGTATTGAGTTCCCTCTAAATTGCGAACATGGACAGAACTGTACGTATGACGTACCACCTTTCTGTTCATTCTCTTTCAATCTACAAATGCAAAGGATTTTCACCGCCCCACTCAATGAATGGAATACATCTCTCTTCCGGCATTAGAAGGACGCAGACCCTATTGCCATTTCATTTCATCTCTCGTCTTGTTGTCGTTCCCTTTTGGGTTTTGCAAATTTTCGTGCATTTTACAAGTATTACGAATACAAGTCCATCAACAAACCCTAGTCGTGTAAGCTGCTCTCCTGCACAAAGAACGAGTTTATGTATTTCCGAGAAAAGATTTCTGAATAATTCCTGAAAGTGTTTTGTTTACCCTCCGTCTTGTCTTTTGGTCGGTAAACGAGACTGATGTCGACTCTCATTCAGCATATACTCATATGCAGACGATGTTCCTCCTGACGCAATGGGCAAATGTGAGAAAATTTCATTGTTGTTTGTTCATTCTCTGACGGAGTATATGTACAACTAAGAGGTGGCCCTACTGCAGGAGATGGCACATACGTACCTGTGTATTCCTTTAGGATTTTTCTTAATTAACAAAAATTGCTGCAAGGGCAATAGACGAACGAGGGTGAGACTTTGAGTGTCAGCAAATAGAATAAAGCAAACAATGAATTTAACAAACAAGAGTCTAACGACTCCTAGTCCTCGGGGGCCAATGTGCATGCGAAATTAAATTACGCAAGAGGATGAGCGCTTAATTACGGACATTTATCGTCGCAAATAAAAAAAAAACGAGGAAAATTCCTTAATTATGTGTACTCTGTTCTAGCCAAAAGCTTATGTTCTTTTAAGTTGACGCCATAGTGACAACTCATAGGATAGAAACTATGCCTGCGACTGTGATGTCATAAGGTTGATTCTAAATTCCACACTTTCGTAGCGGGTTTTTTTGAACTTGTTACACCCTTTGAAAGGATTAAGTTAAAACTGGAAAAATAAAACCCACAAAAGCCATGCCATAAACCTCTAATAGGATTTTCATTTAATTTAGGGCTTTTGAGCCACACATCCACCGCTCTCTCCGTACGCCATGTCATCAACATCATCATCAAACACTGACAAGCCAATCGTTTTATAGATCTGACGATGCTTATTTCCATCATCGTGTAGTTAGGTGAGGGAAGTTCAAATCTGCGGCAGGTTAAGAGCTGCCGTTTACAAAAGGAAAAGGAAAATTGGGATAAAAAAATCCGCTTGGATGGGGTGAAAGCGTGTTTTCGAATTTATTCATGCAGAAACGTTGCTGGCCAAAAACTGCAAAATACGGCAAAGTGTCCACGAGTCATTTCCGTCGTCTGTCGGCCTGCGGTGGACGATGGTTGATGAAATTTTCATTTGTTCGCGGTCGCACTGGAGTTTGGCGTTTCAGGAATCTGCAAATCGTGTCATAAAGTTTCCGTCTATCGTCGTATGGTTTTTCTTTTTATTTTTCCTCTTCGTCCTTTGCCTGGTAAATGTAATAATTTTTTGAATTTTAAATATCCTACGGGTATCCACTTAGCTCCCGTTCCAACCACAATTACGAGGTATAGATGTGCCGCCACCCCCTCGTTCTAAACATCGACCACCGGTCGCAACCGCTACACATAGTGGCCCCGTCGTCGTCCTTACTCGCTCTACACACAAGTACTTTTCAAATTTAATATTCCAATGGAAATTATTATATTTCTCCCGAAAATTGCCTTACTAATAATGTAGTATCATCCCTCCTGGATGGCGCCCGACGAAAGACGAAGGACGTTCACAGGGTGAACGAGTACGGGAGCCAGGGCCAGCAAAAAGAGATAGAAGGAGATAAAGAAAGAGAAGAAAAATGAAAGAAATTTCGCAATAAAAAGTTTTATTCTCATGCAAAATTGATGACGCCAAGGATATCATCGGCGCGCAAGGATAGCGGAGCCAAGCTTAGTTGCCCAACCTGGGGGTGTAGTTTGCATTTCGCCTACCCTACTCACAGGGTCGGGGAAGGGAGGAGAGCATATTAGGGGGATCAAATTGGAAAATTGCATTTTCATTTTACTCGGTGAAAAATTACACATAATCAAAAATGATTTCTCCTAGTCTATTGGTAGTCAGAATCTGTAGTTGCCTGTGCCATGTAAAGCACATGTACATGCCGGATGGAGGAGTTGCAGCATCAGCAGTAGCGTTGCCGTCTAAAGCGGTTCAGCTTTGCATACGTTAATGTTGAATGCGTTGTGAAACTTTTTTAATATCTCTCCCTCTTGCCGTAGTTGGGGTGAATGTAAAAAAAAAAAACGTGGTGTAGCGGCAGATGGTGGAGCATCTATCGTTTCGTCCCTTTTGGAGGGGCACTGCGCTCTATTTTTCCCTATCTACATTCTTTTTCACTTAGAGCTTGTGCTGATTGAATTTTAAAATTTTGCATGAAACGGCAGAGTGTGATGGAGTGTAGAGAAGTTTGTGGTAGTTGCGATGATTGCAATGGAATTAATTAACTTGCGATTTTGTTACTTTTTAACTTGATGGCTGTGCAGTCAATTAAGAGTTGACGTTGGGATTAAAAACTTTCAATTGGAGCAGTAGGGCTTTTTCACTATGTGGTGAAAAAGCAGGAACAAATATTGCGAGTAAGTTGGACAACAGCGTTTTGTCTGTGAACGGGTTCAGGGATTCAAATCTCGTTTATCTGACTTATTACAGTGTCCAAAAGGTAGCGTGATATAGCATTTACTTTGAAAAAAATTTATTTGTTCTTCCAAATCAATCTCGTCGCCCTAAAAATAGTCCCTTTGATTTCTAGGATAGCCTGCGATTTGTATCTCCTCTATCCACCCAAACTACGTCACTGGAGCGAAATTTTGGAGTCGCACAGTACCAAATCAACAACTTGCGGACGCCCTAGACCGCTATAAAGCGGACATAACCGCCATCCAGGAAATGCGATGGAATGGACCGGGTAAAAAGCGGATGAAAAACTGCGACATTTACTACGGTGACTGCTATAGGGAGAGAGGACAGAGACTATTTGGATGCGGATTTGTTGTTAGAGGTGGACTAAGACATAAAGTTCTAAGTTTCCAGTATGTGAGTGAACGCCTCATAACGATCCGCATCAAGGCAAATTTCTAAAACATCAGCCTCATATGCGTCCATGCCCCCACGGAAGACAAGGATGACTCAATCAAAGATGATTTCTTTGATCTCCTAGACAGAACATATACCAAATGCCCCAGCTATGATACCAAAATCATACTAGGAGATTTTAACGCTAAGCTGGGTAAAGAAAGCATCTTTGAGCGGATCATCGGCAAACACAGCCTACATGACACCACATCCGATAACGGACATAGGCTGATCGACCTTGCAACGGGGCGAAATCTTCTTGTAGCCAGCACACGATTTTCCCACCTCGATATACACAAAGGCACCTGGCGGTCGCCAGATCAATCAGTCACCAACCAGATTGACCACATCGCGATTGACGTCAGACACTCCTCCACTATTCTTGATGTTCGCACTATCTTGTAGTAGCCAAGATACGTCAGCGCATAACACGAACACCGCGGAGTAGAGTTAGAACACCAAGCTATGACGTCGGAAAGCTACTATCGCCGGAGATCGCCAGTTCTTTTGCCAACCGCGTCTCCCTTAAGCTCTCCGATACACCTCAATCCTCCACTCAGTCAGTAGAGCAACAATGGAGCCTGTGCAAACAAGCCCTGAAGAGCACAGCAACGGAAGTGCTGGGCCTTGAAGCTCCACCAGGACGAAACACCTGGTTCGATGACGAGTGTAGAAGGATTCATGCGGAAAAGCAGGAGGCATACAAAGCCTCACTACACAAAAAAACAAGAGCGGCTCGTGAGCTCTACGAGCTTAAGAGAAGGGAGGAACATAAGCTTCTCAAGAGAAAAAAGAAAGAGCACGAGAAGCGGGCGATTGAAAACTTGGAGAGGTGCTATTGCAGGCACGACGTTCGAAGATTTTATCAGCGGATAAAACGAATGTCTCAAGGCAATAAAGCCCGAACGGAGGCCTGTAAGGATGAGAACGGACACCTAGTAGTAGAATCGCAGTCGATGCTGAGAATTTGGAAAAACCACTTCTGCAGACTGTATAACGGCGATGACAACCAACATACCGCCGTCAGGCAGAATGATCCATTTTTTAACGACGAAGATCGCAGAGAATTCCGTCTCCCTGACCTCGACGAAGTTGAGATTGCCATGTCGAAACTCAAGTCGAATAAAGCTGCTGGCGCAGATGGACTGTCTGCTGAGCTCTTCAAAGCGGCTAGGGGTGAGCTGGTTAGGAGCATGCACCGGCTCATCTGTAAGATATGGTCAGAGGAAAGCATGCCCGAGGAATGGAGTCTCAGCATTGTTTGCCCGATCCACAAAAAAGGAGACCCCTTGGACTGCGCCAACTATAGAGGAATAAGTCTCCTTAATGTCGCATACAAGATCTTCGCTGCCGTTTTGTGTGAACGCCTGAAGCCATTCGTAAACAAGCTGATAGGTCCTTATCAGTGTGGCTTCAGGCCAGGGAAGTCCACCATCGATCAAATCTTCACACTACGGCAGATCCTGGAGAAAACCAATGAGTTTCAAGTCGATACGCACCATCTATTTGTCGACTTCAAGGCCGCATACGACAGCGTAATTAGAGACGAGCTATATAACGCCATGTTTACTTTTGACATCCCTGTGAAGCTCGTCAGACTATGCAGGATGACCTTGGAAAATGCTCGCTGCTCCATCCGAATCGGTGAGCACCTCACCGATAGTTTTGATGTCAAAAAAGGATTTAGGCAGGGCGATGCGCTGTCGTGTGATTTCTTCAACTTCGTATTGGAAATGATTGTGCAAAAATCACAGGCCAATACAAGAGGCACAATCTACTTCAAATCCTCGCAACTCCTTGCATACGCCGACGACATTGACATAATAGGTAGATCGCAGCGAGATGTCAGTGAGGCGTTTGCGAGTATTGAGATGGAGGCGGCAAAAATTAGTTTGGCAGTTAATGAGGGCAAGACTAAATATCTGCTGTCATCGAAAAAGGACATTTACCACCGACGTCTTGGACAGAACGTGCATATTGGCAGATATAAGTTCGAGGTAGTTAAGGACTTCATATACCTCGGCTCCGCGGTGACTTGGAACAACGACACCAGTTTCGAAATCAAGCGCAGAATTACTCTTGCCAACCGCTGCTTCTTTGGGCTCAAGAGGCAACTGAGAAGTAGAGCCCTCTCTCGTACGACCAAGTTGACCTTATATAAGACCTTAATTATCCCGGTCCTGTTATACGGCGCAGAAACATGGACTTTATCTAAAGCGGATGAGGAAATCCTTGGTCGTTTCGAGAGAAAGATTCTGCGTTCGATTTTCGGTCCCATAAACACAGAGGAGGGTTGGAGGAGAAGATTCAATCACGAACTGTACGGGTTGTACAGCGACATGAGTCTGGTCAGGCGTCTACGGATCCAACGCCTAAGATGGCTAGGCCATGTAGAGCGAATGGACACCACAGCTCCAGCCCGTAGAGTCTTTGAATCCAACCCCGAGGGACGAAGAAATAGAGGACGGCCGCACCTAAGGTGGCGCGCACAGGTGGAAGGGGACCTCAACCAACTGGGCGTGCGGCATTGGAAAAGACTAGCGAAAGATCGTGCTAGGTGGAGAGGCATGTTGGTTGAGGCCCAGGTTCACCCCGAACTGTAGCGCCCGTTAAGTAAGTAAGAACAGTACCAAATCAGGTGAATACTATGTTTCTGGAACGATATGGGTCGAGTTTTTGGTGAAAAAATTACGACGAATCAATGCAGGGTGATGCAGAAAACATAACTTGGGATGGAAAGTTGAGTTGAGAGTTTCCATTTCTTATAATAATGCATTTGTTCATGGCCTGGCGCTCGAAAAGCATTGTTTCACAGATTTCAACGCGACGATGTTTTTCAAAAAAAAATTCTGTGTTTGCGGTACCATTGGACACTTGACACGTCTGAGGGCCAATAGATCCTTTAAAATGGTATTGTCTAATCCTTTTGGAATGGCAATATCATCAGCATGATCTCTGATTGTGATTTTTTTATTTTGACGTTAGCTTTGTTGGCTGAGGTATGTAGATGGTTGTCCGGGACGCTCTTCTTCTTCGACACGTCCTCAGCCTTCTTGAAAATCTTCAAACCTCATCACCAAATGCTTTCTGCACCATTCTCAACGAATCAGCAGCAGAAAATTAATTCTGCAAACAAAACATGCAACTTCTATCATCTTTTGGATAATGCCTACGGAGCCTGTCCGGAGTACGATGTTAAAATCGTACTCGGGGACTTCAGTGCCAAAACCGGTAAGTCGAACTTCCTTGACGAAGTGATCGGAAAGCACAGCCTCAATGATTCAAAAACAGACAACGACTTCCGACTCACGCACTTTGAGACAACTCGTAATGCGGTGATAAGTAGCACAAGATTTCTTCGAAAGCGAATCCACACAGCAACCTGGCAATCTCCGGATGGTCGAACCGCGAACCAAATCGACTATGCGCTAATTGACGCAAGACACTCATCAAACATCCTGGATGTGCGAATACTGAGGGGGGAAAACGTTTACTCTATCCATTTCCTCGTAGCAGCAGGATTCAGAACTCGACTGTCAAATGTCAGAAAGTTGCACCAGCCCACCATGAGAAGATTCGACGCTGGACGCCTGAGCACACCGGAGGTTACCAGAGTCTACAGAGAACAACTGAGCGAAAGGCTCTCCGTTATGCCTACGTCGAGCACAAATGTTAACAATATGTGACTGCATTGCCGCTTAGCCATTCAGGAGGTAGCTGAGAACCTCTTAAGCTACCTACCACCGCCGATAAGAAACCCATGGTACGATGGCGAGAGTGAGCAGAAAAAGGCAGCAACCGACGAGGCATGCCAAAAGGCGTTGTAGCGAAAAACCAGGGCAGCGCGAGAGGAGTACCGAGCCAGAAGAAGGAGAAAAAACTGCTGCGGCTAAAGAAGAGAATCTTCACGGCCTCCCAGCTGAAGGATATCGAGGAGTCTATGGACAAACATAAAATACGGGCCTTTTGTAAGAAAGCTCGAAGCCTTGCAGGAGGCTTCAAGAAAAGCACCCAGGGGCTTCGAAATTTCGAGGATAATTTTGTCACCGACCCACAGGGAATAGTGGATGTATTCAAGCAGCATTTCCAACGAACATGACCAAGAGAGAGTAGTAGGGACTGAAGTAGCCCTCCCACCCAGCATCGAAGAAGTCGGTACAGCTATTCAGAAGCTGAAGAACAACAAGGCCGCCGGCTCAGATGGCTTGCCATCGGAGCTCTTCAAGGCTGGCGCGATGTTCTGTTAGGGAGCATGTACCAGATCATATGTAGAATTTAGGAAGATGAAAGCATTCCCGACGACTGGAATGTCAGATCTATTTGACCCATCCACAAAAAAGGCGATCATACCTCTTGGAAGAACTATAGAGGTAAATCCCTGCACAATGTCGCATACAAGATCCTATCCAGTGTACTGTGTGAACGTCTAAAGCCCTTTTGCACCGCACTAATCGGCAGCTACTAGTGCGGCTTCCGGCCCGGTAAATCGATTATCGACCAAACCTTCACACTGCGACAAATCCTGGAAAAGACCAGCGAGTTTCAAATCGATACACACTATCTATTCATCGATTTTAAAGCCGCATACGACAGCATTCATCGCGAAAAATTGTTTGAGGCGATGGCCGAGTTCGGGATCCCAGGAAAACTGGTCCGGCTTTGTCGCGCCACGCTAAATAACACGCGATGCACCGTGCATCGGGGCCCTGTACGGGGCACCCAACTACACCGCAGTGGCAGCCCCTGCTACTTCGGTTTGTCCATACAACTTGGGTCAAAACTCCTCACTCGAAAAACCAGTCATGCTTTACAAAACGCTTATACTGCACTATGGAGACGAACGCTGGATGATAAACGGGACGGTGGAGCTGATTTTGAGTTTTTTCGAAAGTCCTATTTGTGAAGAAGGTGAATGGAGAAGAAGCATAACTATATATACAAAGATGTGGATATAGTCCGGAAGGCAAAGATCCGTCGACTACATTGGCTCGGCCAATGGGCAGTATATGGTCGGACAGTTTCCCATTCTCATCCTTTGAGTTTAAGAAACCAACGGGCATATTGAATCATGCGAAGCAAAAGATCAAGGTTCCGAACTTCTAAGCTGGTTCCAAATATTAATGTTGCAAAGTCAATAAGAAAGCTTGATATTGACCCTACTGTAAAACCATCGAGGGTCTGCCAAATTTTTTGTGAGGTTGAGATGAGAGCCAAGACCTTAGTTCTCAGGTCTTAAGCAGGGCAATGCGCTATGATGTGACATTTTTTAACATCATACTTGAGAAGATCGTGTGGAACTCACAAGTCAACAGTATAGGAACAATCTTCCAAAAGTCCGTTCTACTGCTAGCTTACGCCGATAATATTGATGTGATTGATCGAACGCAGCGGGCCGTCAATAAAGCGCTTGCTAGCATTGAAGCGGAGGCTGTTAAAATCGGCCTGGCGGAAAATGAGGACAAAATGAAGTACATACATATATGCCGTCTTCAAGAAAGGATGCACAACTTCGATGTCTCGGACAGAGCGGTAAAATGGGCCGCAGGAACTTTGAGGTAACTAATACGAACATCAGTACCGAGATTAAATACAGAATAGCTCTTGCCAATCGCTGTTTTTCGGACTCAAAAAGCAATTGCGTAACAGAGCTATTTTTCGGAAAACCAAGCTGGCTTTATATAATACCCTGTTTATCTCAGTCCTGCTTTATGGCGCAGAGGCATGGACGCTATTGAAGGCGAATAAGGAAGCTCTTGGTCGAGAGAAAAATTCTGCGTGCGATATTTTGTCCTGTTTGCGTTGGTGGCATCTGGAGGATGTAGAGCCTATGGGCAACATAGCTCCGGTCCGAAGAATCTTCGAATCCCATTGCGACAACGCAACAGAGGACGCCCTTAAGTGGAGAAGGACCTCAACCAACTTGGTGTGCGTGACTGAAGTCGGTCTGTAGCGCCACGAAGAAGAGGAAGGGTATGAGAACTAGATCTCCATAAAAAAAATTTTACTTATCTTTAGCTCTTCAAAAATTAAACAGTCCTCGTAAAAGACGCGTCAAATTGTAAGCCCTCCTGTATGCCACCAAAAGAACTCCCGCCTTCGCACAAGAATGGCGTAAAATAATTTCTTTGTCCATTTCCTTGAGTACTTCTAGCCGAACTTCATCTAGACCAGAGACTTTTAGTCCGTAGGATGATCTTCCATTCAAAACTGCTCCACCGCCAAAATAAAACGTACAAACTTCAACGACGAAGCGCGCCCAAAAACCTTGTCGGAGTACTGTGGTGTGTTAATTACCTGCTTCATGTCATACCTATTGCGTTCAGATTTCGAAAAGTGTAAACAGATCCTATGGTATTCATTGGCTTGTTAGGGTTCCGTACCCAAAGGTAAAACGGAACCCTACTACTAAGACTTCGCTGTCCGTCCGTCTGTCACCAGGCTATATCTCATGAACCGTGATAGTTAGAGAGTTGAAATTTTCACAGATGATGTATTTCTGTTGCCGCTACCACGACAAATACTAAAAACATAACAAAATTAATATTTAAGGGGGGCTCCCATACGACAGACATGATTTTCATCAAAAAAAATTCCCTTGGTCACATACTGAACTAAGGTTAGTCGACAATATATTTGTGTCTCTGATGAATTAATCCTAGCTGCAAACCTTTTCCCCATATTTATATTTTCACATCGTTGCTGTCAATTGATTTGAATTCAATGGTGATTGTCAAAGTAATATGCCGATAGCCTGCCTGCAACCAAGATCTGTCATCATACAAAAAATGTGATTTAATGTGATGACTGATGAGGTGACATACATATGTACATTGTCTCTTTCATATTTATATATACATATGGTACGGAACCCTTCGTGCGCGAGTCCGACTCGCACTTGGCCGGTTTTTATAAAATTGATCACGAATCGACCAAGTAGTACTTGGGAGCAAGTAATCAACGTCGGAGCCTTGCCACAATTGAAGTAAATTTATCACTATTTGCGGGGTTCAAAATTGTCCACGTGTAACACTCAGGCTACTTTGTGTGTCAAATGCTCGAATCTAAAATCAGAGACAAATGATAAAACTTTACTTAAAACTGTACTGACATTAAGCAAAGATTAAGGAAAGCCTCGGTTGATGACATTTTATTTCTTAGATTTCTATTCACCTCAGGGAGTGGTAACTTATTTCTGTTTGGAGCCAACCAAACTGAATTGCAAAGCACCGTGGATAGTCGGAGTCTACACGGTGGCTTTCCTTTTGCGCCTTTTGCTTTTGAACCTGCGTTCCAATTTGAGGACGCGTCCACACGGAGCTTTTCTGCGCGTGCCTGTTTCTTGACATTTCGCTTCACATTTCAATTTCGTTAGCCTGTGGTGGTGTTTGAAAAGTAAGGATGGTATCCAAACGTACACTTCCAAGTCAGAAACAGGAGTGAAGCGACATCGCAAAACAAAGAGAAGGAAATAAGGAAATGGCAAAAAAACCCACGAAGTAGCTGCCCGCGCGTGACTGTGCCAACGTATTTCTGTTTCACTTACCCTCCCTTTTACACTTATTTTAGCCCTCGTCAGATAGTCCTCGTGTAGACTCCGACAATGGGATGAAATGCGATTTCAGGCCTTCGAGGATCATACGAAAAAGTTGAGCCTACCAAGATCTGTCTTATTTGCATGCATGTATGTACATAAGTTCAAGCATATAGCGTTCACATCCAGACCTTATATTCCATACTCTCTTCCTTCTGTGACAAAAAAAAACAATCAAAGTTATGGAATTCGACTTCCCTTCGAACGGATGATCTTCATTCTCGTACGAAGGGCACCATTGCCTGTTCCGTCGGCTGCCAGTATTCCAAGAAAGCGTATGTCTCATCACTTTTAATGCAATTACTGAACATACTTCAATTACTCTCAATTAACAATTAATTGAGTGTCTTGTGCGCGAAAAATTAAATTGTATCCAAATAAGATGATGCCTAATAGAAATCATTCCGTGCGCTTGAGTAGATTTGATAGATGACGGCATTTATGACATGATGGTGGCAGCTGTGTTTGATATGAGAGTAAAGGGTTCCATACATGCACCACGCGACGCCACAACAGACCCGCATGGCATGTCGGGTGTTAATTATGTCAAATGGATACAAACATTTAGCTTTGTCGGTGCGCGTTACGACACCAGAACCCGGCTCATCTAACCGAATTTCAATTCAAAAATATTCCTCCATCCCATGACGTTTACATGTGTGTACACGACACTCATCTTCGTGTTGCGCCTGTGGCAGGGTGTCAGTACGAACGGGCCATCCATCCATTTCAATTTGAGAAAATTAAATAATTCATATTTTGGGTAACGAGGCTACGGAGCATACTAATTAATTTCAGTTGGAAATTAATTAATTTTAATTTAATATGCGCGACAATTGCCAACTCAATCATCATGTGACTGTGTTAGAGCAAGTATTCTTGCTCCGTAGTCTATTGGCTATTGGCC
Organism: Eumerus sabulonum; assembly: GCA_951905685.1. Classification (NCBI taxonomy): domain Eukaryota; kingdom Metazoa; phylum Arthropoda; class Insecta; order Diptera; family Syrphidae; genus Eumerus; species Eumerus sabulonum. The sequence continues at coordinate 105,884,527 of OX645063.1, read as the reverse complement.
ATAGTCCCATAGTACATACATAGTTGTGCGTCATGCGAATGACGATGATAGACTAATTAAGCCGCAACATTCAAAAAGAGACCATTAACATTGACTAATCGAATTATTTGCTTTCAGTAATGGGGGTTTCCGACCGGTGCTCGATACGGCCTCACAGCGAACCAATCAACCGCTTTTCCTACCCCATCATCACTTGGCATCGTTGAGCTCACAATTCTCTCAACCCCTATTCCCGGGACTAAAAGGTAAGTGTTTTACGATATAGTCTTCCTCTTCGTTGTCAGTTATTAGACAACAGAAGATGTATTATTCGAAATCCAATCGGTGTTTATACATTTGACGCTTGTCAATCAATGCAAGCGATCTATTTCGCGGCCTACCTGCTGGCTGCCTGCTTACTCCATTGATTTTCCCCATGAAAGATTGACAGTCGACTCCATTCCATTATGGAAGATTACATTTCATTTTACGAACAGCATGAAAACACCTGACACTCACCCCGGTGCACAGTGCCGGATTAATGGTGATTTATGGTAACAACAATATTCCGGTGCTAGTGCGCTCCTTTTGTCGTTATTAAATTTCATTACATCGAGCTTGATCAAATTTTAAAGAAATTTCCCCGATGAGTAGTTTAACTTTCAACGGGCCCACTCGCTTTTAGTGAAATTAACTTTTAATGACACTCGAGTACTACACCGTAAGCTCGTCCGGCGACACTGTCATACTATGTTTGGTCGCAGGTATCAGGTGCCCAAGCCAGTCATCGACCTGCTGTAGTCAGTTATTTATGTGCATATTAAGTAGAGTGTGTTAAAAACAAAGAAAAAATATGTTTTTCCCTTTTCTGATTGGATTTATTGTTTTTTTTTTTTGTTCTTGCAGCCTTCTCCGGGCTATGCTCTTGTTGTTCGATAAAACCTCCATCAGTACCGGTCACGTCATCGAACTCGCCCGGATCATCGCCGATTTCCGCACACTCTACCCATTCCGATCCGCGATCCAGTTCGGTGGCCGAGCTACGACGTAAAGCACAAGAGCACTCAGCCGCACTTTTACAATCGTTACATGCTGCCGCTGCTGCTGGACTGGCTTTTCCTGCATTACATCTACCGCCACTCAATCTACATCATGCTCTCAATAATAATCGCAAAAACGAAGCTCAAGATATGACAGCTACAACAATAAATGGCATGGCTAACAATAATAGCTCAACAGATATGCAACAGAACAACCATGAGCATACGTCACAGTCGTCATCGTCATCGTCCATGTCGCATCCACTCAATTTGCAACCAAGTGCGATTGGTGAAACCAATGTAGATTAGGCGCGACTGGTAATCACACGCGTATCTTATTTGTATATTAATGTAAAATAACAGTTGCTTAGGTATTAATTAATATTCTATTCTATGGATCTTTGTTCATTCGAATGTTGGTTCAGCGGGTAAGGGTCAGTACCTGGGATCATGTTAAAAAAAAGTGAGGTTAGCTCTCAAACTAAGTATCTATGACGACAAAGACTAGTTGCTTAATCAAAAGGACTAATGACAAATAAGGAAGAAAAAAATATCAATTTCTCAACCCCTGCGCATGGTAGCTCACTGGCCATCCAGGAAGTCGCTGGACGACCATGATGAAAGTACGCCCCTATCTCGACTGAGTTTTATTTTTAGTCAACTTGTTTTCATCATTTCCGAGCATATTATATAAAGATTGATTAACGAGGATTATTTCTTAAATAATAAAAAACAAAATAAACACGTTGCGTTCGAAAAACACTTACTCACAACTCGAATACTGCACATTTGTCGACATTTGCAAATAGGAAAAAACCTAATCTCTAGCCACAAGTATGTATAATATATTTAAGGAGCAGCAGCAGAGGAAGGGGAATAACGAATTAAAATTTAATTAAGCATGTTACACTGTAAAATCATAAAACAAAAAAACCAAAAAACAATTTAAGAAAAGGACGAACAAGTAGATTTTCTTTGAAATAAACGCCTTTAGAACGAATTTTGAGTTTACATTTTGAGATTATTTATTTACACGCTTGCTCGCATTCCTCGAGAGTGGGGAATCGATTTGCATTGCCACCACAACCGCCATAGATGAACTCTTCACACTTGTCCGCCGCAGAGTTGTACGACCAGGAAGGAATAAATGCCATACACGCAATCTTACCGTTCCCATTTGCCGAGTGACGTAGAAGACAAGCAGCTAAAGGACGAGATGATCACAATCTATAAAAACAGAAAAAAAAAAAAAACGTATACAATGCATTCTTGCCTGATTTTTCGGCCATTGTGAAACCGCTAAGGGCCACTAGGATTAGTACGAGTCCAACGAGAAACCTCATCTTGCAACCAGTGTTCTACTTAAGGTTTGTTAAGCTATTATTTGACAACGATCTACTGGCGGAGCATCTAAGCTTCGAGAAAGTAAAACTGACTTGATAAAAATCACATCATCACAGGTCACGGCGATCGACTACGGATGATAAGAGCAACATTATATGTGTACGAACTGCAGAGCTGTACTCCTATAGTTTGTTGTCGTTCAATTCGAATGAGGGATGCCAGATAAGCATTATCTCCCACAAAGTGATAATCAAAGTTCCTTCACGAGGCAAATCGATGCAAGTACAGACTGAAAGGGGCATCTAGTGATCCAGTTAAACTTTACCCCCCGAACGAAATCGGAGGAAATTTGAAAAAATCCATGGAAATGATCGCAACATTAAGGTGTTTGGTTGGTTGTCTTGCTGTCGTCATGATCGCAATATGGTCACCGGAGCCGGTAGACAGTGCTACCATCTATCCTCGAGATCCGGGTAAACAATTTCAATTCGTAAAACATGTGTGGTGTTGGTGAGTAATTTTTTGCTAATTTCATATAGATTATTGTATAAAACCACCGCCAAGGTCGGAGGGCTTATGCACTGTAGACATTGAGGGTTTCTACTATGATCCGCGGACAAAAGACTGTCAGCGATACGAAGTGGGCGCGTGCCGATCAATTCCTGGTCAGAGTTTTGGCTCACGGGACGATTGCCTGGCAACATGTATCAGTCGGACGCGTCATATTCAGGATTTGTACAAAGACTAGTGAGACGAATGTGCTATTGTCTTTTAGATGGGCCTAGATACTCGTAGTTTTATATAGACATTTTGTATTATGAATAAAGACTACTCGTATATAGTAGAGCGGCTAGCGGGGGGAGTGTTTTTGTTAATTGATAAGAAATCGCTGTTTTTGTTGTTTTTTATTTATTTTTTAGCGGCCAGGATTGACGAAAAAGAAAAGATGCACAACAGTCGGCTAGAGTAGATGAGATTTTGGTCAGGTCGCGTCCGGTTGTAGCCGGTACGAGGGACTTTAAGCCGGCCATTGTCTGTTTTTTTTTTTTTTTTTTTTCGTGGATAGACTTTGTTTCAGATCAGTTTCGCATTAACAACTGACGGTATAACGAACCAAATCGAAAAAAAGGCTAATCGCACATATTCAAGCGACTGACCAGTTCATGTACAATACCGAGTATACGTACGACGGATGAGTACGAGTACTTGAAGCTATGATTTGAGTCGTTTTTGTCGCTTTGTATTGGGATCATTTGGTGTATCTCGCGCGATTTATTTGCTTTTGGTGTTGTTCCTGTTGACAAATGATTAGCTAGTTGTTTTCCCTCTCCACTTCCCTTATTTGCTTTTTTTTTTTTCTTCATTTGTTTATCAATGTGACGACGACGAATTGGACCGAATTGATTCCTTTTTGTTTTTTTTTTTTTTGCTTTTTTTCATAATTCTTCTGTATTGAATGCAGTGATAACGAATCATCGGGAGAAGAATAAATTAGTTGAGGACAGAAAAAAAGTTAATGTTAGTAAAAGAACCGTGATCGCATCAAGAACATTATACTTTCCATTCGTAAATAAGTCGTCCTGAAATCGAAAGTTTTCGCTTTACACACTATCACTATTGTCCGTGCTTGCTATTCGTATTAAGTTCGAGTACTACAGATACTTACTACTTATCGCTATGAAGCCTGTGATTATTCTGTTATATGTGCTCTCCTGTCTCACGCTAGTATGCTGCAGGACAAGTAAGGATTTAAAAAATCTTTAGACAGATTTGTGTAGGGATAACTCAGGATGGATGGTTTTGAAACATTTCTAGAGATTTGTGATCGGAGACCGACAATCAATGGACTATGTGTTACGTCGACATTGGGAATATACTATGACGCTGAGACGGAGCGCTGCAAGTATCTGGGATGCAGTACGGACAAAAGGATATTCACAACGCTTGAGGATTGTGAGAGGATTTGTAATAGCGCTCGTCGAAGGCGAAACAGGCCTGTTCATCCCAAGAGCACGCAATAAATTTAGATTAATCGTATACGTTAGGTTGAAGTTTGTAGTTGTTAATATGTAAATTATATTCAGAACTTATGTGAAAAAAAAAATTATGTTTTTTATTATGTGTTGACGAGATATGGTTGGGAATAGTCGACAGAGTCAACAGAGTACGACTTCTGGTGTAATACGTATATTCTGTTATCTAAAAGGTTTTGACCTAGACCTCTGCTTACAATGGGAGAAAAATGGGTAAATACTTGACCTCAGAGTTAAGTGAAAAACAATGGATAAGGTTCCACATGCTATACCGCCCTTTTAATGACATTCGAGGCTGTCGTTTCGCCAATTGAAATGATAACGACACTTACTAAGCAATCACGTATTTACTCAATTTGCTTTGTCATAGGTCAAGAACCTCTCTATCTCCGGCACCTTATGTACATATTTTACACATATTCACCTAAATATGTACATATGCATGTTGTCAGGTTAATCGGATCATATACATAATAAGAAAAGCAAATCAACCTTTGAGGTCATTGGAATAATGTAGATTCATATTCAATCTGCGGTTAATTCTCCTTTAGGATAAGATGAATGCTGCGGATTTCTTACAGGCAACAGGGCCTACGCCCTTAGTCATTCTGCATCCTGGATATTCTCTCCATCTACGATAGATACGATTGAAAACCCAGTCGTTGATGTGCTCAATACGGTCAATACCGTAGCACCAGGTAGACCCAAGGCGGGTTCAGGTCCTCAGAATCTATGCTCTGAGCCCATTCTAGCGAGTCCATAAGAGATCTCATTTCCTGGGAACCCAGAATGACCTGGGACCCGAGCAAGCCTTGAATTTAGTGAATTTAGTTTTCCGACATTGGTTTGTTTTTTTTCTTTTTTTTTTTTTTTTTTTTTGGAGGTTTCTGCTATCTGTTGGAACACTCAGACGCAAATACTGGTCATTGTACTCCAGACAGACACCTTACATTAATGTATTTTCCCCCTTCTCCGGAGAAAAATGAAAAGGAGCCTCAGTGATGTAGAGCTAAAAGATCTGCCACACACCACATCGGCCCCAAGGGTGCGCCACCGGGCGCCAGCAAAGGCGGGATAGTCGTAGAGAAAATGTTCTGCAATGTCATCCTCCTCGCAACATGCAGCACAGGTAGGCGTCTCACTGATGCCAAGCACGCAGAGTTGCTTAGCAAAAGTGTAGACTCCCATAATGACTCCCACAAGGCTTCTGCAGTCGATTCTCCTTAAAGACAGGAGGAGTGCTGTGAATTTCTGGCAGACATCAGGGCATACGCGAATAGTCATCCTGCAACCTGGATAATCCCTCCACCTACGGTTGCGTGTATTAAACGCCCAATCGTTAATGTAAGAACTTACCGTGGACGCAGGTAAACATAGAGCGGGTTCAGGTCCTGACAAACTCTCTTCTGAACCCGGTTCATCAGAATCCATATAAACCTTAGTTTAATTTAGTCTACCGAGTCTGTTCAAGAAGGTCTTGTTGAAGGGTTGGACACAGTTTTGAGTGCAGCTTGGCTGTCACTGCAGACGTATATGCATTTTCCCCTCCACCTGTGCTTCACAACATAGTGCATGACTACTAAGATTAGGTATGTTTCCTGTCAGATGTTTTCGCGCTCAAAGAAGACCCCAGCTCCGGACCCCCGCCCAGACCTGGAGCCATCGATGAAAATGCGATGACTATCCTTTCCAGGTTCAGTATCCAGCAAGAGCCAGTCATGACGCCATGGAGCTCGACTGTGAAATTACAGCGCAGTAGGATAACGGGTGTCAATGCGTCCATGAGACAGGGGTCGCATGTTATTTCTTGCGCAAGCACATGGTTATTCCGGTGCGAGTTGTATCAAAAGCCATTTCTCAAGGGGTGGAAGGATCATCATAGCATCTAGAACAGCGCCCGGCGTGCTGGGGAAAGCCCCCGTACAGCCGAGACAAACCGTTCCTTGGAGTTTTAGCCTGTTGCACCAGATAACCGATACATATGAGATTATAGATCCTATCGTTGCCATGTAGATCCAAAGTACCTTGGCCGGCGATAAGCCCCATGTTTTGCCACAAGCTCCTTTGCATTGCCAGAAAGCTGACAGCGCTTATGTGGTTTTTGACTCTACATGCTTTGACCAAAGAAGCTTGCTGTTTAAGATGACTCCCAGGTACTTACTTTCCTTGGACACCGGAATGGGAGAGCCTTTTATTATAGTACCAGCTGAGTCATGTCAGCAGTTTTCCTCCTTCTCGTGAAGAGAGCGACATCGATCTTGAGCGGATGAACCAACAGCCCATTTCTTGCACACCAATCATCGATCATATTTAGCGCCGCCTGTGCGTTAAGACGGACAATCGCTAAGCATGAGCCGACAGGAAGATCGACGACATCATCCGCATAAGCCTGTGCATATATTCCAGAGGCATTGAGAGCATCAAACAAAGAGTCGGCCACCATGCACCAAAACAGCGGAGACCAGACGCCACAGGTGCTGCCCTGTTTGGGCCGGATTTGACACATTGGTCGAGGCCTGCATTAGCGGTCAATGCCCTGTGCACAAGCATTGCTTTGATTTACAAGACCAGTGCTTCGTTTTCGCCATGCCGTCTTGCAGCATTGCACATGCTGTCGTAAGTTGCGTTATCAAAAGTTTTCTCAGTGTCGATGAAAATGCCCAGGGCGTCCTCTTTCGTTTCGAGCGCGCATTCAATTTTTCCAACTAGGTTTTGAAGCGCAATGTCGCAGATTGTTCCGCACTTATAAGCAGGCTGCTTCTTCGAATGAGGATGCATTCAAAGGAAACTTTGCGCACGTGCTTCTCTACCGGTCTATTCATGCTTTTCAGCAGGAAGTATGTTAGACTAATTGGTCTAAAACTCTTGGCGAGCAATCCTCTTTTCCTATTTTTGGAATAAAGACTGCTTTCATCGTGCGTCAAGGATAGGTATGTAGGCTAGTGCCAGACTAGGAGTGAGAATCGTCGTTGCCTGGCGAATTAAAGCCATCGAAGGATGCCACAGCAAATTCAATGGCTTCAGTCTTTACCACGTGCGACGCAATATACCGGCTACGCCGACTGTTCCTTGGAGGAGTGTGCAACGAGCCGGGAAATGAGTCTGAAGTAATAAACAAAGAGTTTCCTCTTTAGACTCAGTAAAGGTACCATCCGATTTTCTGAACGCATCCACCTTTATCGAATTTCCCAATTTGAGGACCTTAACCAACTTGCTTGTCGCACTCAGAGATTTAATCCCTTCGAGGAAGGTCTCATAAGAATCATTTTTCGATTTACGAATAAGCTTCTTATGTTCTTTCTGCTTCGACCGATTCTTGTTCCAGTCATCTTCCGAATTCGATTTGAGCGGGCTTTTCAGGAGACTTCTGGCTTCCCTACGAACACTTTGGAGCTCGGCATTCCACCAGGGAACCAATTTCCTGCAGGAAGATTCGCTGACAGAACATTCGAGTTCAAAACGATTGGTCATGACGCTATTGTTCCGTTCTAAGTTTAAGTGGGGCCTGAGTGGATTTTCAAGCTTCTCTCTAAGCCGTACCCAGTAAGCCTGGATTGCAAGAAAGGGATTCCACAACTTAATCGGAATTCGATATACATGTATGTACATATGTATGTATATGGTCCGACAGCGTAGCATCAGGCAAGATTGTCCAGTTAGTGATGTCCGTGATGTCGTCTCATCGTAACAAACGTTGGTTGAGGGCCAACATTGTTGATGGTAAGGTCAGACGAAAGAGTGAAGTCTAAACAACGTTCCCCTCTTGTATTGCATTTTCTGCTTCCTCAAGCAGTGTTTTGAGCATTAGCATTGCAACACAAGATGAGACCAATTTTCCGGCTTCACAATACTCTACGATTTACGAAACTGTCTTCGGGAGTGGAGGCAGCACAGAGTCGCAACGACGAAGTGTTTAATTACTCCGTGCGTTTTCTCTACACAAGTGTCTAAGTTTGGTTGCCGATAGTGAGATCGATATGATGAAGCAGACTCTAGGTCCTTCGGATCGCTTATCATAAAGAATCTTAGCATCAAGTGTACACCCACGGTTCTTGAATAGTTACAACGTGATAGTTTGTACTACTGCATGCAATTTTACTACTTAAAAGAGCCCTGTAATGTTGTAGATTAATCTGAGTAAAAACCGTGGATTCATACTGCAGGGCACGTCCCATCTTTCGATTACTTAACACTAAAATGGAATAAGATCCTACCGAAGCCGAAGTAGTGGCGTGAATCGTACGCAGAATTCAAGAGTTATACTCTTATGATGTTTTGTCACGCAACCTCGACGGAGTGTTGATGTTTTGGGTCTTAGATGTTTGCTCATTACTCTCTAGGGGTGGTTGTCCTAGATAGGAACAGAGGAACTCGACTGAATCTTTGCGTTGGTTGTAGTTCCCAGCAAATTTTCCATGCCACTATGGTGTTATATTAGAATTGCACACACAAAGTATGAATTTGAAGTGACCATATACTGAGAGTGAGGGCGCCGTGGCGCAGTGGTTTTTGTGTTGAACTCTGGCGCACGGTGAGCGAGTTCGGATCCCGATAACACCAGCGCCATCGAATGTTTATTTCGCGATGTTCCTCCTCGGCGGGGTACTGGCAAGCCCCCCGTAGTATACTTGCCATGAAAAAGCTTCTCGACTCTCGCCGTTCGGAGTCGGCCCCTTCAGCTGTGTGAAAAATAAATCACACACAACATTGGTGATTGAGAGAAGCTTGGCTCTGATCCTTCATGGGCTGAAACGCCACCAAAAGAAAGAAGAAGAAGAATATACTGAGAGTGTTATGCCTTCATCAGTATTTGTGATCACTTCCCATTCACAACAGCTGCGTTGCACAATTTTTCCAAGAAGAGTAGAACCCTCTTTTTTCAGAGAGCCCTTACTCTCCTTGTAGGAATAGATAATCCAAGCCCTCGTGTACACGAATACACGAGTACGAGTACAGTACGTGGCACACATGTATACGGTTAAGAAGTAAATAACCAGAAGCGACAACCCAACAAACGTGCTCAATTAAAATTCTGAAATCGAAAGTTCCACAATATTGTGTCGCACAAAACCCATCAATTATTCCAAACATCTACTTCCCATAAAGCTTGTTGCTCGCACCTGTCTGTCGCCTGCTGATACAATAGTGCGATGCAAGAAATCACCTTCAAGCTCTGCTCAAGGCTTAGCTCACTAGTCTCGATTTAGTAGACAACATCTTAGCCACAGGTGTGTGTTCTCTTTCTATTCACTTTCCATTCGTTTTGTTTTGTATTTTTCTCTCTTTTTCCTTCGTGCCTCTGAGTTATAGATACATTTCATCTATTACGAAATATCATATCAACTAATCAGTGAGCTAATCATGATGAAGTACAATGCAGTGATACTAGTTGCAGTAGTTTTGGCTGCTTTAGTCGCCGAGAGTAATGGCGTTCTAAGACGAGGTTCGTTTGTGTGTTTATTTTTTCTATCTAGTATATTACCACGTATTGAGTTGTGGATTTTCTGTTGTTTAGATATTTGTCGTCAGCCGATGGTGTCTGGAAGATGTTTTGGATATGTGCCCAGTTTTGCGTATGATGCCTTCACCGGAAAGTGTGAGGAATTCATTTATGGCGGTTGCGGGGGCAATGAGAATCGTTTCTACTCGCTTAAGGAATGCGAGAAATCATGCAGAGGTGTTTGAAGAATAGCTAATACGTAGACGTGTAGATGTTCTTTTTTTATTAATAAACTTTCTCAAACACATGACATTCGAAAGATACGAGGTGTTAATGGCTCGGTGTTTACCAAATCGCTCTGAAGATACCTTGTATATGCCGCACTTTGTACTATCGCAAGTCGGAATAAAAAACAATTCACCTACACTGTAATATTGCTTATAATCAAATTTGTTTGTTTTTTAATTGAATGGGCAAAATCAAAGATTACGAGTAATATCGTTTATTGCGTTTAATCACACATTTCTATGCATGTGCTCACTCGAATGTACCTCGTATCTACGTGTTTGATGTCATTACAGATGTATATAATGCACAGCAGATAAATACTTTGTTTTTTAAGTTTTGTACCCCTCCAAACAACCATATCGCACACCGAAATAGTTTATTTGGAATCAATGATGATTTGGGTAGATACGATTTAAATATTGTTGACATTGATGGCTACTGCAAATAACTTTCTCGTGTTCTCATGTTCGAAGGACGTTCAGTTTCAATTAAATCAATTTAACAATTCCAACCTAGCTCATCATCATTTTCTATGTATTTCTGGCTGACTAATTAGCTTATAAGTTGGCATCAACTGTAATACCAAACATTGCATTCTTGTATTGCTACATATTGTAACAGAGATACATATATAGGAAAAGGTGTGGACCTGTTTGTGGCCAAAAATGTAGAAGAGTTCTTGTGAAAATCTCACTTACTTATATTTGGACAAGTCTCATTGCTTTCAAATCGTATGCCAGCCAGAGAGTCTTAATCGTAAGGGGCCAGAAATGTCGACCAGAGTAATTCAGACACATTACAAATAAAGGGTGTTTTTTTTTTTTGACAAATTGTAGTCTAACATCAGAGTAGAAGCCAAATTATAGCTTGTAAAAAAGTTGTCACATACGATGTTTCGAGCACTTCCACGGAACAGATTGCAGCACAAATCTTTGACCACACGCCCACCTTGACTTTTTTCTCTTTCTCCAGAAGGTGCCCTACCAGTATGGATTTGTCCTTTGACTGGATAAGAAAGCTTCGCATACCCACCAACCTTAATACCATACTTGGCCGGTTTTGAAGGAATGTTGAGTGAATCCGCTGCCAACACGATAAGGATAAAGTTGTTCATCAACAGTGACATTGGCTCCTGCTTTATAGTTATCCTAGAGGTTGCTGGCGCGTGTTTCCATTATCAAATCCGATAAAACGACTGAAAGCCCAAAAACGTTGGAGACTCATTCAAGACACGATACAACGGATGTGAGTTAGTTTTCCATAGATCAGTTGTGTGTGACATCAGCTAACCAAAGTATGCCCAGATATACATATAATGCTAAGATCTTTTGTTCTACGTGCTGGTCCAGTGTTCGAGCTTCTTAGAATATTATGCGACAAAAATCGGCGAGGTTGTGGTGGTTGGTCTGACCAAATTGTACGATCTCTGGCTGTATAATTATTTGCAGAAGATTTAATTGGAGCTACTTCCAATTCTTGGTCCGAATTAGTCTCACTAACAGGATCATATTCTGGTAACTGCAATCCCTCGGTGTCTGAATCTTCTACATTCACATTATTGTATTCACCGTCGCCCTCTACGTCCGCCATTGCACTTCCATAAGTATCTTGCTCATCTTCACTATCAACTTCCAAAAATTTCTCTAATCTTTGGCTCTGTCTTCAAAGCTAAGTCCTTGCAATTGCCGTGGAGCTAACCATTAACCATCAGCCATAGAACCAAGAATCCAAGGGTAAGACTAGAAGCAGTTCGTCTTAACGTTTGCCACTACGGTTATGGACGAATAAGTCAGCGACCGTCAGCGAACGCAGCACTTAACTTGCTTGTAATTTGTCACGCACAAAAGGTCACGTAGGATTCCAATGCGACGTAGTTTTGATGATGGGCGCTCAGCGTAATTTGTGCTCGTATGGCTATAACGAAATTCGTGTGCTGTTCCTTGGGAGGGAGCAGAACATTTTTTTAAATCTGCTTTCAAACTCACTATTTTTGCTAAATCTCAAAAGTTAAAGTTCTTTCATATACAAATTGGGCAGCACTTATCCGATTCTGTCAAACGAACGCACGCTTGAAAGGTGACACATCAAACTTATATTCTTTGTTTTGTACGGCCGCTTGACTATGTCATTCAGCCTTGTTTCGACGTCTTGACTCTACACTGCACATCAGCGTCTTGAGTAGGGATAATGAATGAGATACCAATCTTTCGTACGTCTGCCCGTTGATCCCCACCGGGGTTGGTTGTTGCTTTTGTAATACACACCGTTACTATACGTGTTATTCTCTCATTTAAAAACGACGCTTTTGACTAACCCAATGATAGTCTCAAGACGTCGATGTGTAGAGTCAAGACGTGGCAAAATGGTCGCAACAAGGCAGAATGACATAATCAAGAGGCCGTCAAACCGCAAAGCGTTTGTAGGTGCTATCTGTCAAAACTGCTGTTAGAGCCAGGGGATTGGTATCTCACTGTTTACCCCTGGTCTTGAGACTCGCACAATGATAAGTCAAAAGCACGTGGTTTTCTAAGAAACTGGTCCCTATGCACGGTTGAGGGGAAATGTGTTCACAATTTTTTTTTGAATTTGAATTTAACGACAATTACAATCGACGTTAGCTACTTATTCACCTCATTATCCCTGGAAGAAATACGCTATGTGAAGCTTTTCTACTATTATTAAGACAAAAATTCTGTAAAAACTTGCCGAAAAATTGGGTGAAGGAACGGCGGCTTGACGAGACGATCAGTTCGGTCCTCTAATGTGGACAACTCGACTGTTTGAAGGAAACAATCAATAAAGAGCGACCTGAATTGGCCAACAGGATAGGAGTTGTGTTCCATCATAACCATACCAGGCCAAACAAACGGAACTTGGCTAGAAAGTCGCAATCAGCATATAGCCCGCATTACCTGCCGACTTATGATGGTAAAAAATTCGTCGCCGAACAGCCGCTGGAAACCACTTGGAATTTTTTGCTGAATTCCTGCTGCTCCATTAAGGTCAGTAAGGAGGTAACCGAGACCTTCGATGTCAGAAGAGGATCCATAGAAGGCGACGCAATGTCGCGTGACTTTTTTACCATCATGCCTGAAAAAATCGTGCGGGATTCCCTGGCCAATATAAGAGGCACGATCTGCTTAAAGTCCGCACAATTGCTCGCAGATGCTGATAACATTGATGTGATTGGGAGAACGCAGCGAGACGTCAATGAAGCGTTTGTGAGCAATAAAGCAGGCAAAATCAAATGGTTTTGCTCTCATTTACCTTTAGACCTACTTAAGCCGAAGATGAAGAACGCCGACATCTTGGCGAGAACGTCACTATTGGCAGCTACAACTTTGATGTAGCCAAGGATTTGGTCTACCTTGGATCATTGGTAACAAGCGGCAACGACACCAGTGCTGAAATTAGACGTAGAATTACTCCGGCCAACAGCTGTTTCTTCGGGTTCAAGAGGCAATTGAGAAGTAGGGCCCTCTGTCGGAAAACTAAGGTGACCCCCCATAAAAATTGATCATTGATCGGGGTGGCCGTGGTGCAGTGGTTAACGTCATCGACCGCCGAGCGGAAGGTTTATGGTTCAAATTCGCTTCATAGCCAAGAAAAAGGAATTCCTATACGGACAAAAAGTAAGTATGCAACGCAGTTGTGAATGGAAAGTGACCAAAAGTACTGCTAGGAGGCATAACACTCACAGTATATGGTCAACCGAAACTCATCCTCTGTGTAAGCAATACTAAAAGTGCTTGAACGAATTACTTCGGACTATAACCAACGCGGAATTTGGTCGGCTTTCGTCCTATCTAAGTCTAGGACAACCACCCCTGAGAGTAGTGAACGAACATCAACGACCCCAACCACTGCACTCCGTTCAGGTTGTGTGTGTCAACACATCATAAGAGAATATAAAAACTCTTGAACCTGCGCGAGTCTCTAAAAAAAAAAAAAAAAATCCCGGTCTTTCGCTATGGCGTAGAGGCCTTGAACCTTATCAAAAAAGGATGAAGAGGTCCTTGGTCGTTTCGAGATGAAAATCCTGCGTACAACATTTGGTCCCGTTTGTGTTGACGGAGAGTGAAGGAGAAGATTCAACCCCGAACTGTACGGGCTGTACAGCGACATTGGCTTGGTTAGGTGTCTACGAATCCAACGCCTTAGATAACTGGTCTATGTAGAGCAAGTGGACACCACAGCTCCGGTCCAAAGAGTCTTCGACTCCAACCTCGAAGGACGACGTTGCAGAGGACGGCCGCATCTAAGGTGGCGCACACAGGTGGAACCAACTGGGCGTGTGACACTGGAAATAGCTAGCAAAAGATCGTGCTATGTGTGCTATACACATGTGCTTGACTGAATTGAATGTCCGCAGATGCTTATTCTTGTTCGTGACGCTACAGACCGGTCAGATTTTTGACAAACGATTTCAGCACCGTGGCGCAGTGGGCAGTGTGTTGGTCTCTGACGCCGATGACACGGGATCGAATCCCGACACAGCAATGTCATCGAACGTGTTTATCACGGTGTTTCTCCTCAGCGGGGCTCTGACAAAACCCCCTGTAGTAAAATTGTCATGAAAAGCTTCTCGAAATTCGCCGTTCGGAACCGGCAATAAACTGTAGGTCCCTTTCACCTATGGGAAAATTAAATCACACACAACATGGGTGATTGTGAGAAGCTCGGCTCAGGTCCTTCATGGACTGTAACGCCAACATACATACATACATAGATTTCAGTTTTTCACACAAAACAGCATAGGGGATTTTGTATGCAATGTTAAGGAGACTGATCCCTCTGTAATTGGCGCAGTCAAAGGGGTCTCCTTTCTTGTGGATCAGGCAAACAACACTGAGATTCCACTCCCACTCGTCGGGCATGCTCTCCTTATCTTACGGATGAGCTGGTGCAAGTGCGCTATCCGATTTTCTCCAGCTGCTTTAAACAGTTCCGCGGATAGTCTGTGCGCTCCAGCAGCTTTGTTTGACTTCAACCTTGATATTGCTATCTTGACTCCGTCAAAAGTGGGGGACGGAATTCTTGTCTATCGTCGTCCAAGATGAGTGGAACATTTCCTCTGACAGCGGTATTTCAGTCCTCCTTGCCGTTTAACAGTCTGTAGAAGCGATTCTTTCAAATTCTCAGTATCGACAGCGACTGTACTACCAGTTGTCCATATTCGTCCCGGTAGACTTCGACTGGATATGGAGCGAAGCTTGGCTCTGGTCCATCACGGCCTGTAACAACGATATCTTTTTTGTTTTCTGGTAAAACTGCCGGACTTCATTCCTGCTGTAACACATCTCCATCTCCTCGACCGCGCGCTTCTCATGCTCCTTCGTTTTCTTTCTGAGAAGCCGGTTCTCTTCTCTCCTTTTCTGTTCGTAGAGATCACGAACGGTTCTCGTTTTTCGATACAGCATTGCTTTGTAGGCATCTGCTTAGCTGCGTGGGCCTACCTGCACTCGTCGTTAAACTGCGGGTTTTTCCTGAGAGGTGATGTCGTAAAACCCGCACATCACTGGCAGCTTCTTTAATAGCTTTTTGACAACGCTTCCATTCTTCTTTTGCTTTTGAGAGGCTCGGTCGGCAAAGCTCCTAGCGGTCAGTTGCGATCTTGGTGTTCTTTCTCGCCTCCTTTATTTTTTTTTTATATCCGTGCCTTTACATTGGCCACAACAAAGAAATGATCCGAGTCGATATCGGCTCTTCCGAAGGTTCGGACATCGAGAAAACTGGAGCAGTGTCTGACTTCGATGGCAATGTGATTAATCTGGTTGACAGTTGATTAATCAGGAGACCACCAGGTGCCTTTATGGATGTTGAGGTGTGGCAACCCCTTACTCATTACAGAGAGATTCCGCTCTTAGGCGAAATTTACCAGCCTGAGTCCGTTCCGGGAAGTGTTGTCGTGCAGGCTGTGTTTTGCGATGACTCTGGCAAAGACGTCTTCCTTTCCCAGCTGTGCATTGAATTCTCCTACAATGATCTTCGTATCGTAGCTGGGGCATTTATCTACGTCCGCGAGTGCGTACCTATTAAATACTTCGAAAAAAGCAGTACCCTGGATATGATCAGGGTTTTCCATAGCCTCCATCTCCCATTGGACTTTATTGACGCTGTTGAAAAAGGATTTGTATAACACGAGGAACTGACCGTATGATAGTGCAGCTCCTTTGTATGAAAGCTGGACGACGAAAGCCTTATATACGACGGTATTATGGGAATTGCGCTATAAACGCTGATAGTACCCGATATTAATTTACTGTATTTAATGAGGTTGTTCCGAGTAGTTCGGGACAGAAAAGTACAAGTTTTCGTTATTATTAGGGAAATTTTCTGTCTCATAGTGTCTTGCTTTGTGTCCAGTAAGGCTGCTCCCTGCTCAATGTCGCATACAGGATCCTGTCCAGCGTATTGTGTGAACGTCTAAAGCCATTTTGCACCGCACTAATCGGCAGCTACCAGTGCGGCTTCCGGCCCGGCAAATCGACTTTAGACCAAATTTTCACACTTCGACAAATCCTGAAAAAGACCAACGAGTTTGGAATCGATACACACCATTTTTTCATCGATTTCAAGGCCGCATACGACAGCATTCATCGTGAAGAACTCGGGAAAACTGATCCAGTTGTGTCGCACCACGCTAAAAAATACGCGATGCACCGTGCAAGTCGGTTCTTGGACTTCGGAACCGTTTGAAATATGCACCGGATTTCGGCAAGGAGATGCGCTGTCATGTGACTTCTTCAACCTGGTGCTGAAGCAGATAGTGCGACGGGCAGGCGTCAACAGGGAAGGCACTATCTTCTACAAGTCCGTCTAGCTGCTAGGATACGCGGATGATATCGACATCATCGCGTGTTCTCGCCGTGGCATTGTGGAAGCATTCACGGCGATTGAAGAACAGGCGAAACGAGTTGGTCTTAAGGTCAATGAGGACAAAACGAAGTACATGCTGTCAAGCAAAAACCAATCCGTCGCTCATCACCTGGGACAAAATATAACAATTGACAGCTACAATTTCAAGGTAGTTAAGGAGTTTGTCTACCTCGGGGCAAACGTAAATTCCACAAATGATACCACAGTGGAGATCCGGCAAAGAATCGCCCTTGGCAACCGCTGCTACGTTGGCTTGCCCAAACACCTGGGGTCAAAACTCCTCACTCGAAAGACCAAAGTCATGCTTTACAAAACGCTCATTGTGCTAGTCTTCCTGTACGGAGCCGAAAGCTGGCCGATAAGCAGGTCAGCGGAACTGATTTTGAGTTCTTTCGAAAGTAAAATTCAGCGTCGGATATTTGGTCCTGTCTGTGAGGAAGGTAAATGGAGAAGAAGACACAACCGCGGACTCTACGAGCTGCACAAAGAAGTGGATGTAGTCCGGAAGGTAAAGATCCGTCGATTACACTGGCTCGGCCACATCGAGCGCACGGACACCAACGCTCCAGCTAAGAGGGTCTTCGACTCCGAGCCTCCTGGTTCGAGAAGAAGAGGAAGACCGAACCTCCGGTATAAAGACCAAGTAATCGCGGGTGTAAGACTTGGTCTTGATAACTGGAAGCAACGTGCCCGAGACCGTCCAGGATGGAAGGCAGCTATAGCTCAGTCTCAGATCCTCCATGGATCGCTGGCCTGATAAGTAAGTAGAAGATTTCACTTCGTTTCATTTATTTGTTTCTATACTTTACAAGTCTTCTCACACTCGGCTTTAGACTCAAATCGATTTTTGTTGCCTCCACATCCGCCATAGATGAATTGAATGCATTCATTTCGGTCGCGTACGTAGCCCCATCTTTCCAAGTAAGCTCTGCAAAGGCCAGTAGTCAGCTCTCCATCGCAATCTGTCGGTAAATAAATTTTGTTGTCAATACGCGTATACTGTATCTACTTCACTTACCAGATCCTAATGCTGCAGATACACTACACAGATACACGCTACAGAATAAGAACAACAAAATGATTTTCAAATGCATCTTTTCGTGTGTAGTGACTGACGAAAGCTCAACTGATCTTGATGCTCAAGAAGTCCAGATTCGAACTGATACTGAACGAGTCGATGTTATCCATTTTATAGGTTTTCTAGATTTGGAAACACCTGTCTATACTCGCCCCACTGAAATATGTAGTTCATGATAACGAGTGCAATGGAAGCGCTATTCATGGCGTTAATATCTGAATGTTGTTGCACCCAGCGCGAGATGAGATTTATTTTTGTAAACAATTTTGTCGTAAAGTCAACTCGGATGCTAGGTTCACTTTTAATGTTCAAAAGGCTTTTCCTCATTGACTTTGAGTAAGCAGAGCAACGACTATTCTTTATGGTTGAGCGGAAAATCGGTAATGAAATTGTTTATTTTTCGTTTTATCTGAATTTTTTCAGGTTCAAGGTCAGACTCATCAACAGATAGTTACATAAGACAAGGTTATGTTTGTTCGGATTGGACAGATAGACGAGATTTGGATATGGATATGCAATCTGACGAATGCACATCTTTAAAACTCGCTTAATTAAATAGTAATAGCGACGTTCCTTGCCACTTTCTTGGTAAATATGGAAATATGGGCCGGAAGCGATTGCATGGCTTGAGGAGCTAGGATGCCATAAGTTCGGGGTGATGATGTGGTTATTGGAAATGTTCGGACATCTAATACTGTGTCGGCACAGTAGAGTCCGCGTACACTATCAATCCAGAGCTTTACAACATTTTCTAATACCTGTAGGTGGCAGCTTTGCTTTGGTGACGCTACAGCCCATGAAGGGCAGGAGCCAAGCTTTTCTTAATCACCCATGTTGTGTGAGATTTATTTGTTTTTACACAAGGTGAAAGGGACCTGCAGTTTAATGCCGATTCCGAACGGCTTGAGTCGAGAAGCTTTTTCTTAGCAAGTGTACTACGGGGGGTTTTGCCAGTACCCCGCCGAGGAGAGACGCCGTGAAATAAACATTCGATGGTGTTGGTGTTATCGAGATCCGAACTCGCTCATCGTGCGCCAGAGTCCAACACCACTGCGCCACGACGCCCAGTACTAACCTAAAATCCTCGAGGAAAGAGATGTCGGAGCATAACATGTATGTTCATATTTCGTTGTTCACAACTCCTAATACCATGACAGTAGCTGGAAATTCCGTGTGTATTACTTGGGAGAACCTCTGTAGGATCTGATTGTAGCTATTTATCATATTTACTGTTGGGTTTTTGGTCTTGACCAACATTTTGTTCGTCAGGGAGAAATCATGTTTCCGGAGCTTCAGGGGGCTTAAGCTTGTTCAGAAACCCTTTTGCACTGATAATTTTCTGTTCCTGAGTTTGTGCCGACAAAAAATGGTCTCTGCGTAGGAATTATAAGGAAGGTCTTCGTAGACAAGGATAAGGCCCTCCGAACTTTAAGGTCTCTCGCAATGGTTCTCATTGACTTCGAAGGGTTTCGTCAATTATCGTTTGTATTTGTTGAATAAGCCGGGTAGTTCTTATAGTGCCCGAACGTTCCTCTTGTTGTTTACTTTTTGCAACAGAATAAGTATCGTATACTGACGCTTCGAATTCACGGCGAACCTGTACACATTGTATAAAAAGTAAGGTGGCATAGCCTTTGTCAATGTATAGTCACCTGGCTGGCTATAGTCGCCTGGCTGGCTATAGTCGCCTGGCTGGCTATAGTCACCTGGCTGGCTATAGTCGCCTGGCTGGCTATAGTCGCCTGGCTGGCTATAGTCGCCTGGCTGGCTATAGTCGCCTGGCTAGCTATAGTCACCTGGCTAGCTATAGTCACCTGGCTGGCTATAGTCGCCTGGCTGGCTATAGTCGCCTGGCTGGCTATAGTCGCCTGGCTGGCTATAGTCGCCTGGCTGGCTATAGTCGCCTGGCTGGCTATAGTCGCCTGGCTGGCTATAGTCGCCTGGCTGGCTATAGTCGCCTGGCTGGCTATAGTCGCCTGGCTGGCTATAGTCGCCTGGCTGGCTATAGTCGCCTGGCTGGCTATAGTCGCCTGGCTGGCTATAGTCGCCTGGCTGGCTATAGTCGCCTGGCTGGCTATAGTCGCCTGGCTGGCTATAGTCGCCTGGCTGGCTATAGTCGCCTGGCTGGCTATAGTCGCCTGGCTGGCTATAGTCGCCTGGCTGGCTATAGTCGCCTGGCTGGCTATAGTCGCCTGGCTGGCTATAGTCGCCTGGCTGGCTATAGTCGCCTGGCTGGCTATAGTCGCCTGGCTGGCTATAGTCGCCTGGCTGGCTATAGTCGCCTGGCTGGCTATAGTCGCCTGGCTGGCTATAGTCGCCTGGCTGGCTATAGTCGCCTGGCTGGCTATAGTCGCCTGGCTGGCTATAGTCGCCTGGCTGGCTATAGTCGCCTGGCTGGCTATAGTCGCCTGGCTGGCTATAGTCGCCTGGCTGGCTATAGTCGCCTGGCTGGCTATAGTCGCCTGGCTGGCTATAGTCGCCTGGCTGGCTATAGTCGCCTGGCTGGCTATAGTCGCCTGGCTGGCTATAGTCGCCTGGCTGGCTATAGTCGCCTGGCTGGCTATAGTCGCCTGGCTGGCTATAGTCGCCTGGCTGGCCATAGTCGCCTGGCTGGCTATAGTCGCCTGGCTGGCTATAGTCGCCTGGCTGGCTATAGTCGCCTGGCTGGCTATAGTCGCCTGGCTGGCTATAGTCGCCTGGCTGGCTATAGTCGCCTGGCTGGCTATAGTCGCCTGGCTGGCTATAGTCGCCTGGCTGGCTATAGTCGCCTGGCTGGCTATAGTCGCCTGGCTGGCTATAGTCGCCTGGCTGGCTATAGTCGCCTGGCTGGCTATAGTCGCCTGGCTGGCTATAGTCGCCTGGCTGGCTATAGTCGCCTGGCTGGCTATAGTCGCCTGGCTGGCTATAGTCGCCTGGCTGGCTATAGTCGCCTGGCTGGCTATAGTCGCCTGGCTGGCTATAGTCGCCTGGCTGGCTATAGTCGCCTGGCTGGCTATAGTCGCCTGGCTGGCTATAGTCGCCTGGCTGGCTATAGTCGCCTGGCTGGCTATAGTCGCCTGGCTGGCTATAGTCGCCTGGCTGGCTATAGTCGCCTGGCTGGCTATAGTCGCCTGGCTGGCTATAGTCGCCTGGCTGGCTATAGTCGCCTGGCTGGCTATAGTCGCCTGGCTGGCTATAGTCGCCTGGCTGGCTATAGTCGCCTGGCTGGCTATAGTCGCCTGGCTGGCTATAGTCGCCTGGCTGGCTATAGTCGCCTGGCTGGCTATAGTCGCCTGGCTGGCTATAGTCGCCTGGCTGGCTATAGTCGCCTGGCTGGCTATAGTCGCCTGGCTGGCTATAGTCGCCTGGCTGGCTATAGTCGCCTGGCTGGCTATAGTCGCCTGGCTGGCTATAGTCGCCTGGCTGGCTATAGTCGCCTGGCTGGCTATAGTCGCCTGGCTGGCTATAGTCGCCTGGCTGGCTATAGTCGCCTGGCTGGCTATAGTCGCCTGGCTGGCTATAGTCGCCTGGCTGGCTATAGTCGCCTGGCTGGCTATAGTCGCCTGGCTGGCTATAGTCGCCTGGCTGGCTATAGTCGCCTGGCTGGCTATAGTCGCCTGGCTGGCTATAGTCGCCTGGCTGGCTATAGTCGCCTGGCTGGCTATAGTCGCCTGGCTGGCTATAGTCGCCTGGCTGGCTATAGTCGCCTGGCTGGCTATAGTCGCCTGGCTGGCTATAGTCGCCTGGCTGGCTATAGTCGCCTGGCTGGCTATAGTCGCCTGGCTGGCTATAGTCGCCTGGCTGGCTATAGTCGCCTGGCTGGCTATAGTCGCCTGGCTGGCTATAGTCGCCTGGCTGGCTATAGTCGCCTGGCTGGCTATAGTCGCCTGGCTGGCTATAGTCGCCTGGCTGGCTATAGTCGCCTGGCTGGCTATAGTCGCCTGGCTGGCTATAGTCGCCTGGCTGGCTATAGTCGCCTGGCTGGCTATAGTCGCCTGGCTGGCTATAGTCGCCTGGCTGGCTATAGTCGCCTGGCTGGCTGTAGTCGCCTGGCTGGCTATAGTCGCCTGGCTGGCTATAGTCGCCTGGCTGGCTATAGTCGCCTAACGATATGGGCCGAGTTTTTGGGGTGTGAGACGGTTCATTATCGTCCAAGAGTTATGTCGCCACAATTCCGGCCACTTTAGGCATTCGCCTTCACACAAACGACATATGATGCTCAAATAAAATTCCTCGTTTACAGTTTGACCCGGCGGGAGGAACTCAAAATGCACATCACCATGATAATCGAATAAATCAGTCACCATGACCTTGATTTTTGAGTGACTCTCAATTTCCTGGTATTGCCTAACCTTTAACATGACATTTCCTTGACTAATCGGTGGTCACCATGTCTTAAGCCTAAATCCGAGTCTCGTCTCCCGTAATAAAGCGTTTCATCTTGTCCTGACACTCAGAAGCATTGTTTCACAAACTTCAATGCGGCGATGTGTTTTCGGTACCAATGGAGATTTGACGCGTGAGCTCCATCGGTTGAGGGGCGCTGTTCGTCTTCGACACGTTCTCGGCCTTTCTGGAGCTCTTTACAACACTTGTAGATACTTTTTTTCCCACAAAACCTGATCAGCAGAGGCTTTCTGCGCCATCCTTAAAGAATCAGCAGCAAATTCTTTACGTAACAAAAGGTGTTTTTTTAGTATGCCCACATGATCTGATCGGGATCATGGGACACAATAAAACAGTACGGATCAACGAGTAGCCATCTTGACATTTCGTCTTGTTCAGTTATGTCAAAGATCTGACATTTGAAATCAAAATAAGTGTGGCGTTGCCATCTCAAAGAAAATTGTTCTTTTCATACAAATTTGTAACGATGGATTTAAATGTTTATGATAATAATTTTTATCGATCTGTGGGGGTAATATATCGCCAATCTACTCAAGCTTTTACAAATTTAAATTAATACACACATTTTATAGTGTTATGAGTCCAATTAGTTTGTACGGAGGGCGAAGCTGTTTAACCACCCCGGGCCACAATTTTATATCGGGTTTTCCAATAAGGACTTGACAACTTTTTTTTTTTTTTAATTAAACGCAAACCATTTGAGATATCTTAAAAACTTTATAATCGGCTTGAAGTAAAGGGTCCGCCAAATAACTTTTTTTTTTTAAAATGCTAAAAAAAAAACGACTGAATATTTTCTCAAATTTGTATGGCGTCATACCAAGGTCTTTATGCGAAATTCGTCTCAATGATGTCTCCGAAATGTTCAATCGTTGAAAACGACGGTGAATTGATGTTGATGGCGCTTCACGCACACTTTCTGCCGCAGCAGCAATATTCTCGGGTGTACGCACTGTTTTTGGCTTATCACGCTTTGGTTTATCGATGAGGATGCCAGTTTCTTTCACTTTTTTCACAAGATAACGAACAAACGGAGCTGACGGTGCTTCCCTTCTTCCAAAATCCGTACGCAATTTTCGCACACATTCTGCAACATTACCATGATTTTCAAAGTAATGTCGCAATATTTCCCAGCGGTGTTCAAGCGTATACACAACCATATTCGTTCAGCGGAAGGATAAAACTAATTATCTGTCAAATCAGACATGAGCTAAGTGTTACCATTCACGAAATAAGCACTACTTGAAAAAAAAAAACAGAAAACGTTAAATGGCGGACCCTTTACAATCAAAACATTTATGAATGGAACTCGACTTCGTTCATAGGACCACCGCGGGCACGTTTGCAGCGATCGATTCTTTGGATCCAATTTTCGATGACTCGGCCACTTATTTCGGCCGAAACGGAAGCTATTTCGCGTTCAATGTTGGCTCTGAGCCCTTGCAACGTCGTCGGCTTGTTGGCATAAACCAATGACTTAACGTAGCCCCAAAGAAAATATTCTAGAGGCGTTAAATCGCACGGACGAGGCGGCCAATCGACTGGCCCATTCGAACCAAAAATGAGCTTCGTCATTGAAGATGATTTTGCGATTCTAACGCTCTTAAAGTTGCGATCACCGACTCCGATTTTCGGTAGGAAATTTTTATAATTTGTAGACGTTGCACTTTACCGTGATGAAAATGTTGAGTTCACTGAATAAACTGACAATGACAGTTCGGTGATTAGTGAAAGGGTGCATTCACAAATTTAACTCAAAGTTGTCAATTTCCTATTGGAAAACCCATGTTCATCAGGCAATGATGTTCGTAATTTGAATGCGAAGCCAGTGGGGAATAGTGTAAACTAATTTTCGAATTTTGAAAATTGATCCAATTTAAGAGCTGGATCACGTGTTGTTATTGTAATGCATGTAAATTATGTTCCAGATCAGATCATGTGGGCATAATAAAAGACACCTAAATGTATGTTGGCGTTACAGCCCATGATGCCTGTTTCACAATACTACTACACGGCGACGCGACAGCGCAACTACAAACGCCGTAGCTGTCAAATCCATATTCACTCAATGGAATTATATTGTTACGAAATATTCAATCCCACACCGAATAGGGTTCGCACCACTGGATTGCGATAAACTGCAATTGTCCTTTTTATCACGCACACTTTTCTTGTTTCACCACAGACCAATTATCTGTGCAGCTTCACCACCTTTATTTATTATCCAATACTATCCACTTTAAATGTTATTACACAAACAAACCTTTATTGAGAACTTTTATTTTCACACTGACTTGTCACACGCTGTTCAATACCACAAACTGAATGAATGTCGAGGACGAGTGTTCGCGCTTATATAGCTCTCGGTCCACCTTCTCGAATGTTCGCCGTCGGAAGTTCCCCTTCGGAAATCTCTAGAATGCTCTGACAATTAGCATTACGCCGCTGACATCATTCCAATCCCCGCTTCAAGAGAGCTTTCGAACTTCGACAGCGAAATTCGAACTTAACCGTCGGTTTGTGTCCCCGCAACAATATGGAGTAAGTCACATAGGCACGTGTGTAGTCGTGTCGCAGCGCTTTAATTTCGGAAATTTGAAAAACTGTCGCAACTACACGGCGTTGTGCCATTTCGAATTCGACATTGGAGGAATACGTTTGATAACTTGGTCTAACCCACCACCTTCTTCTGACCTTTGTTTTCGCTTTTAACTTTTTATGGGCTAAAGCAGCCGCACATGTTAGCAATAATGTTTTTTTTCAAATTGTTTTTATCCATTTATGAACTAATTTCAGTTTCAATCTTCGAATTTTTTACTGATGCCAACTTCACTCTATAGAATTCACCTCCATCTTCACTCACAGAAGTAACCGCGCTGTCAAAAAAAAACGCCGATGAAAGAAGCTCCATTGTGGATTGACTGAACGACTTTACAACCACAGCAAACGGCAGCGTTTGTAGTTGCGCTGTCGCGTCGCCGTGTAGTAGCATTGTGAAACAGGCATGAAGGACCAAAGTCGAGCTTCTCTCAATCACCCATGTTGTGTGTGATTTTATTTTCTCATAGGTGAGAGGGATCTAGTTTATTGCAAGGGGTTTTGTCAGTACCCCGCCGAGGAGAGACAACGTGAAAAATACCTTCGATGACGTGCTGTTGTCGGGTTTCAATCCTGTGTCATCGGCGTCAGAGGCCGACACACTACCCACTACGCCACGGCGCTCTCAAGACACCTAAAGTTAGACATAAAATCGAATCGTTCACTTTCACCAGCTCACAAAACAAAGCGTATCTCGAGCGCTAATGAATATTTTGACGTGAAGCTTGGTGGGGGTGTTGGACACAGTAGTATAGTCCATATTTAGGTTATAGGCATCCATTGAAGTTGGATATGGATGTCCGCAAATACCATATGCACTCTGTACGTCTGTCATTCGAGCAAGGCTACATATGTTTGTATGTGTATGCGCTTCAAGGGCAATGAGTACCTCCACATAAGTATGTCTATGACTGCACTAAATAAGCTCACATTAGGTGACGCATTCTTAGAATCGACCAATTTACTTAGGTGGCACTACAGGCCGGGGTAAACTTGAGCCCCAACCAACATGCCTCTCTAACCGTCTTTTTCCAGTGCCGCACGCTCAGTTGGCTGAGGTCCCTTTCCACCGGCGTGCGCTACCTTAGATGCGGTCGTGCTCTGCTGCATCGACCCTTAGGGTTGCATTCAAAGACTTTGGACTGGAGCTGTAGTGTCCATTCCAGGCCGATGTCGTTGTTCGTGGTTGAATCTTCTGCTCCACTCTCCGTTAAAACAAATCGACCGAAGATTCTTCTTCTTCTTCTTCTTTGGTGGCGTTACATCCCATGAAGGTCCAGAGCCAAGCTTCTCTCAATCACCCATATTGTGTGTGATTTATTTTTCACACAGGTGAAAGGGACCTACAGTTTAATGCCGATTCCGAACGGCGTGAGTCGAGAAGCTTTTTCACGGCAAGTTTACTATGGTGGGTTTTGTCAGTACCCCGCCGAGGAGGAACGTCGCGAAATAAACATTCGATGGCGTTGGTGTTATCGGGATCTGAACTCGCTCATCGTGCGCCAGAGTCCAACACACTAACCACTGCGCCCGAAGATTACACGAAGCATTTTTCCCACAAAGCGTCCAAGTGCCTCCTTATCTATTTTTGATAGGGTCCAAGCCTCTACACAATAAAGGATGACCGGGATGATTAAGGCTTTGTAGAGGGTCACCTTAGTCTTTCGAGAAGGGACTCTACTTCTCAATTAGCTCTTGGGCACAAAGAAACAGCGGTTGGCAAGAGCTATTCTGCGTCTAATCTCAATGCTGGCGTTGTTGCCGCTTGTTATTAGTGAGCCAAGGCTTCTGGCCAAAACGTCGGTGTAGACGGAATTTTCTTTCATATTCGTCCAGGGTGAATTGTTCATTCTGCCTGACAGCGGTTATCTGACTATCATTACCGTTATACAGTCTGCAGAAGTGGTTTCTCCATTTTCTCAGCATCGACCGTGAGTCAATTACTAGATTCCGCTTTCATCCCGGCAGGCTTCCGCTCTGGCTTTTTTGGTAAAACTTCTGAGCGTCATTTGCGCTTTCTCTTTCCTTTTGAAAAGCGCGTGCTCCTCCCTTCTTATCCGCGCATAAAGCTCACGAGTGGCTCTCGTCCGTCGAAACATGGTCATGCATGTATTGGGGTTTTCAACACGAGCCTATATGCAATCCATCATCCGTCATCAAACCAAAGGTTTCTTCTAGGTGGCGGTTCGAAACCTTATACATCAGAGACGAGACTGCTGGCATTCTATGGTTTGCGCAGCTTGTATCTGATCTTCGGACAGCTTGAGGGAGATATGATCGGTGAAATTTCTGGCGAGCTCTTGCGATTCGACCTCATTTGCCTGCACAAAACAGGGAGAAATCGCACTTACAAATCACCATTTTTCACAAGTTCCAAACAAAACGATTACGCACTCGTGCACATATGCACTGTTTAATACGATAACCTAAAAAAGTTTATCACATTTGCTAGCAGGCAATGAACTATGGGATATCTACAGCAATTCTTTCATGAAAACGTCCCTGCGCACGGCGTTGGTAAAGCCAAGTTTGTACTTAAAGTACACCGGTGTCTTAACGACAGGATCCACTGAAATGATATTGAAACGATCAGTTGTACATTAGCGAAACGTTGAAGGGGAATACTACCTTCTTTCGCTAGTTGCTCTGCTGTTTTCTCGACAACCCGCCCAAAAATGTCCTTCACGACCTGCAAATAAATACAAAACGTATCTGTTACACCGTACGTAGCACCAAGCAAAAGGATACTGTTCTACTCGAAGCAAAAGGATTTATTTTCAATTTAACTTTATAATTGTGTTTCACAAAGCCAACCATTCACCATTCGGGCTTTCCTTCAAGAGTTACTGTGCCTAGTGACTATAGCAATTTCGATTAAATTAACGAATGGCCAGGATATAGAACTTTATTAAAAGTTCCCCAGAACCAAGCTCCCAACATTGCGACATTAGGACAAAGGATCAACACCTTTAAGCGAAATAAATGTCCTTTTTTTTTTTCCAATGCCTTCATGTACTGTTATTTATTTTTGGTAATCCTCCATTATGGGTGAGTCATTTTTCAAAATCCCATCAGGGGTTTTCGGGCTACATCGAATGCGGCGCTGGTTACGGATGAGAACATATGGATAGCAGCGCATCCTTTCGACTTTCGTGGAGAATTGGAATTTTCCTGCCAATGCCAGAGTATGTATAATTGATTTATCGGCATTAGGACCCACCAAATGAGAGTGAATAACTTGTGTTTTCATTTCTTTTTGGTTTTGATCCTTTTAGGTGGGGGAAAATCAAATCCACTGTGCGGTGGAATTCGCCATTCGTACAGGACGAAATGGGGGGACGACTGTCACAAGAATGCTATTAGGAAAATCCTATTTGCCCACGGGATTGCAGGGTTTTGGTAGTTCAAGGAATCATGACGTTATCGTTGTGTCTGCAATCATAAATCGATGGGCGTAATTACAAGAGAATGATGCGGGCGTAGAATAGAAGAATTGGACAGGATGTCGCCAATGAGTTTTCGTTTTTTATTCATTTCGTAATAAAATCATTCGAGAGCAGTTCCCGTTCGCAGGTACGAGTACGAGTACATGTATGGAGGGTGACTGGAGGTTGATGCGAAAGGGGTTGAAAATGTGTAGTGAGCGATAAGGGCGGAACAGGATTTTTCCTAAGCCAATGTCTATCGATACCGCCATTGTGGTTATTCTTTGCTTTTTATTCGTAAGGGTTAACATTGGAAGCACGCAAGTACACTGGCAAAGCTGATTCGATTACTAGAGGGAAGGGCAGTGCTTTCCTGCACTTTCTCAAAGGCCCACACGGTTACACAAAAAGAATAGAGAGGTTTCAAAACAATGTGATCTGGTGTAACCGCGTACAACAGGTTATTGATTTTCTTTGCCATTAGCCCGAATTCGATGTCTTAGATCTCACGGATAAAAAGGGTGGAGTGGGTGCGTGTGATATAGGGTTGACCAAATAAGGTACAGCAAAGTAGACGCATGGATGGTAAACGACTAACAAAGGCCTCGTAGGGGTAGCGTATCCGACATGCGCTGGCCCGTAATTTAGCGAGCAGAAGCCACTCCAGCCTAACATCTAGCAGCTCTGTTAGTAAGTCCTGTTTTCACCTCCTCGTGGTGCCACCTGGGGATTTATATTTGACGTCGCGAACGGAAAAGTGCGAATGACGAGTTTCCTGCGCCACAAAACAGGATAGGTGTCGGTTAGGCTATGGCCCTGCAAGCCATACCTGAAAAAAAAAAAACCGGAAAAAGCCTCGGATATAAAAAACGGACGGATTACCCGAAGACGACCCAGGAAACAACGTAACGAATGTAAGGTCCCTCAACAGACCACGTGCAGCTGAACAACTTGCGGAGGCCCTAGACTGTTATAAGGCAGATATTACCGCAATCCAGAAGTGCGATGGGATGGATGGGCAAAAAGAGGATGAGAAACTGTGATATCTACTACGGTGACTGCCACAAGGAGAGAAGACAACGCTTATTCGGATGCGGATTTGTTATTAGAGGTAGACTTAGGCAAAAAGTCTTAAGCTTGAGGCATGTAAGCGAACGCCTCATGGCAATCCGCATCAATGCTAAATTCGCAAACATCAGCCTATTTTGTGCTCACGCCCCTACCGAGGACAAGGATGACGCTACGACGATAGGACACATGCCCAATGTCCCAGTTACGATGTTAAAATCGTACTGGAAGACTTTAAAGCGAAACTGTGCAAGGAAGTCGCTCTTGATAGGGTCATTGGCAAGCACAGCCTACACAACACCACATCCGAAAATGAATTTACGCTGATAGACTTCGCAACGGGCCAAATCTTCAAGTTGCTAGCACGCGTTTCCCATATTTCAACATCCACAAAGGGACTTGGCGATCTTCGGATCGATCAACCATCAACCAGATTGACCACAATGCGATTGATGGCAGGCAGGCATCCAACATTCTGGTTGTACGAACTTTTACTACTATCTTGTGGCAGCCAGGTTACGACTGCGAATATGCCTGGCCCAGAAAAATCGAGTAAGGCCAGCGGCATACAATGCTACAATCACAAAAAACCTCCAGAGCCTATGCCTATCGCGTCTCCTTCAAGCTCTCGGAAAACCCTCCAACACCTGCTCAGACCGTACAACACCAATGGGCCAATGGAGCCTTAGAGAGTGCTGCTTCTGAGGTACTGGGTTTCAAACCACCGCCAACAAGAAACCCATGGTTAGACGACGAGTGTAGGAGGACACACGCAGCAAATCATAACGCTGCTGAGCAGAAGAGGAGGGAGGAGCATAAGCTTCTCGAAACAAAAAAAAAAGGGAGCATGGGAAGCTCGCGATCGTAGAGATGGAGAGATGCTATCGCGGGAATGACGTTCGGAGGTTTTATCAACGAATAAGACAGACATGCCAGGGATATAAGGCCAGAACGGAAGCCTGCAGGGACGGAAATGGTAACCTAGTAGTGGATTCACAGTCGGTAATAAGAATCTGGAAAGACTACTTCTGCAGACTGTATGACGGCGATGACGAAACAGATCCCGCTGTCAGGCAGAATTACCCTTTCACAGCGGACGATGATAGCAGAGAATTTCGTCCCCCTGACCTGGACGAAGTTAGAAATACTTTTTCTAAGCTTAAGTCCAACAAAGCTGCTGGACTACCTGCCGAGCTCTTTAAGGCAGCTGGAGATGACTTGGTTGGGGTATGCACCAGCTCATCCGTAAGATAAGGTCAGAGGAATGGAATTTTAGTATCGTTTGCCCGATCCACAAGAAAGGAGACCCCTTTCTCTGCGCCAACTACAGAACTACAGAGGTATAAGTCTTCTGAACATCGCTTGTAAAATCTTCTCTGCTGTTCTGTGTGAACGCCTGAAACCGTTCGTTAATAAATAAATAAATTGATTGAGGACTACTTCAGCGGCTGGAGTTGGGATTTCTGCAGTCCCTACTACTCTCTCTTGGTCATGCTCGTTAGCTGCTGAAAATGCTGCTTAAATAAATCCACTATTCCCTGCGGCGACAATATTACTCTCGAAATTTCGAAGAGCCTGGGTGCCTTTCTTGAAGCCTCCGGCAAGGTAGGTAGGTAGGTAGGGTCGTAGCCTTCCCAGAGTTGAGAAGAATGCACATAGGCCAGGGAGGCCCGTTGTGCAGCTACGAGGGGGTTTTACCACCCTATTCGTGGAACCATTTTGTGCTTCTTAAGAAGCTAAGAAGATCTAGTATCCCTACTTTCTGAACATCTGTCAGCTCGTTAAGGAAGTAAGAGCTTAGGTAACGTTTCCTGAAATTGCAGAGAGCTGGACAGGCGCAGAGAAGGTGGTGGATGGATTCAACCTCCTCCTCGTCCTGACAGCTCCTGCAGAAATCATTTGGAACTATTCCTAGTTTTTGTGCGCGACTGCCAATGAGGCAGTGTCCTGTGATGACACCGATGACTTTGTAGATGTCAGTTCTTTTTAGGGAGATTATACTCCTTGTGCGTTGACTGTCCAGCCGAGGCCAGATTTGTCTGGTGATGACGCAGGTATGTCCATGTGTCCATCTCAGGTTCGTCTCGGCCCTGGCAAGATTGGTCAGATTATGTTTAATGGTTGTAAGGGGTACTCCCTCACAAGCCACGATTGATTGAAGCGTCGTTCCTAGTTTAGCGAGTGTGTCGGCTTTTTCATTACCTGTAATGTCGCTGTGTCCTGGTACCCAGATAAGCTGTATGTTGAACTGTTCTGCCATGTCGTTAAGAGATCTGCGACAGTCGAGACTAGATTTTGATGTGTACACATAGGACTCCAGCGACTTTAAGGCTGCTTGACTGTCTGTGAGAATGCGAATATCCGTGGTGGATATTACGTTCCACTTCAGCCAAGACAAAGCCTCTTTTATTGCCAACAGTTCCGCCTGGAAAACGCTGCAGTGATCTGGTAATTCTTTTCTTTCCAATAATGAATTATGTACATAAAACCTGTTATATTTTTTTGCTATATATGTCGATACATTTCTGAATTTTAGAAAGTTACGTTAATTTTGTTAGACCCGGTTTAATTCGGTTATACTTTTAAATAAACTTATGAAAATTCACCTTCCGGAGTTAAATTTATTTCATGGTGCCGAAACCCGGGAATGTCGGAGAACAGATTCAATTAGTTTTTTAACGTACTTTCTTCAGTTCGTATTTTATTTGCTTTCTTGCTATTGAAAAAAAAGAAAAGGGAAAATGGAGCTGCAAACACGTGCCGGTTTTCGCAGCCAAATTACAAAAATCGTTAACGAAGCGACTGAATATCTAAAATCGATTAGTTCACGCGGGACAGAAGATTTGTCTACGCTAGACATTGTTGAAGAAGATCTTGCTTCATATTTGCAACGTTTAACCACGGCCAGCTCAAACTTAAATTCAATTAATAAAGATATCCAGGCAAAACAAATTGAGGACAAAACTCCTGAAAAAATTGCCGAATATGAAGACACAGCTGTGGGAATGATTGCTCGTTTACAAACTCGCCTTACAAAGGTAAGACAGCGTCTTGATCCGATTCCCAGTAGTGACAATCCTCAACGATCAGCACAACCAGAGGAGATAAATTCACGCATAGCAGCGTCGTATTCCAACAGTTTTATCGGTTCTTTTGAAAGCCGTCTCATTAGACAGTGTAATCTGGATAAGGCGTTTTCTCTATTTGAATCTAGCTGATGGTCCAAATGTTTCCATGGCAACGTCGCTTCATACCTGGTTGGAGTTTTATGAATACATTTTGCTTGGAGCTCTTTGGTAAATGAGATCACCACAACCACAAAGGTCTCAGTGCTCCCGATTGCCGAAATTGAATTTAAAACAATTTTCCGGTGACTACAATGAATGGATACCATTTTGGGAAAATTTCCGCTCAGCTGTTCATGAAAACGAATCGCTTTCTGGTGTGGAAAAATTCAATTTCTTGCAATCAGTACTATCAGGGAATGCGGCGAGTACTATTGCTGGTTTTACACCATCTGAGGCATGTTACGATGGAGCCATTTCCCTTTTGCAAGAGGAGTATGGGGACACGGAGAAGTTGATCGACAAAATTATGCAAAATCTAATGACGCTCCCAGTTATACATAGCCGGACGGATGCGACAGCCTTAAGACAATTATACAATTCGGTAATAGCAAGCAGCCGCTCACTCACTGCTCTAGGAGTGCCATCCACTCATTACTACATTATGCTCAAAAGCATCCTTCTTAGATGCATGCCTAGCGACTTACGGATTGATTACCATCGTATACATAAAGAAGGGCATGTTAAGGGAAACGAAACGGCAGAAGTATCGGAAAATGCGGATGACCAGAGTGATGCATCGACCCTCTCGTTTGATGGAGACCGGCAAGTTAAGAATATCTTACGCTTCCTGAAACAAGAGGTTGAGTCAATGGAGAGAGCCGGCATCGAGAAACCTATCAGATCGCGAGCGAAACATACTAATCTAACGACAGCAGCGGGTCTCTTCACTTCTGCAAGAAAATCAACATCCACTTGTTTTTTTCTGTAATTCCGTTGAGCATTCGACAATGGAGTGTTGCATTGTCAAAACAATAAGTGAAAAGAAGCGGATGCTAAAAGAAGATGGTAGGTGTTTTAGGTGCACACATAAAGGCCATACTGTCAAATATTGCAGAGTGAAAGGTATAATTTGTAAAAAATGTAAGGGAATGCATGCTACTGTTCTGTGTGAAGGGAGAAAACTTACCTCAAAAGCGAATAGTCAAGAAACTACGAGCAGTACAGCATCGCTGTTATCATCAGCGAATTTGTTTACATCGAATAACTCTTCTAATCTCTCTACAAATGTCTTTCTCCAGACCGCGCGCGTGTTGATCACTTCACCAACAAGCAAAAGTGACTTGTTTGTGCGGATTGTTATTGATGGTGGCAGTCAAAAGACCTACGTGACCGAAGCTGCAGCTAATCAATTAAATCTGCCCACCGTGGGTTTCGTAAGCATGAGTGTAATTCCATTCGGCTATGCTAAAGTTCCAAACTTTAAACGGCTGAGAACAGTGAAGTTAATATTAAAAAGTCAATTTTCGTCATTTGAACTAGAGATTATGGCGGTGGTCGTGCCTGAGATTTGCCCTGACACGTTGCCTGCTCCAGACAATTACTACCAACAGATAAACGGATTTTACCTGGCAGATTCCAATGTGAATGGGTATGAGCAGACAAAAGGTATGAGTGTTTTAGTCGGTGCAGATTATTTTTGGAAAGTTGTGACAGGAAGGTATCGGCGAATTGGAAATGGATTGACAGCAGTAGACACTGTATTCGGATGGACGCTTCAAGGCCCGTATATTTCCAAAGATTATAATAAATTTGATACCAAAAACATTTCAACTCTTTGCAGTTTTTCCCTCTGTGAAAGTATGTGGAACCTGGAATTGCTGGGTATTACAAACGATGAATTGGAAAGAAGCTCATTTACCAAAGAGCTCCAAGCAAAATGTATTCATAAAACTCCAACCAGGTATGAAGCGACGTTGCCATGGAAACATTTGGACCATCAGCTAGATTCAAATAGAGAAAACGCCTTATCCAGATTACACTGTCTAATGAGACGGCTTTCAAAAGAACCGATGAAACTGTTGGAATACGACGCTGCTATGCGTGAATTTATCTCCTCTGGTTGTGCTGAACGAGTGCCTCATCAAGCCGACGCTTTGAATTTATACTTCATGCCGCATTGTGCTGTATATCGTCCGGAGAAGTCCACCACAAAAGTTCGAATCGTATTTGATGCTTCCTCCCACGCTCCAGGTAAAGTTTCTTTAAATGATTGTTTGTGGACAGGCTCCAATTTGCTGCCAGATATTTTAAAAATATTATTACACTTTCGGCTGGGAAAAATTGCACTGGTTGCTGACATAGAAAAGGCGTTCTTACAAATCGCTTTAGCAGAGAAAGACCGCGATAGTCATCGATTTTTATGGTTTGCTGATAAGGTACTACCATCGCAGGATACCCCAAGTATTCAGGAATTCCGCATGAATCGTGTTACATTTGGCGTCACTTGCAGTCCCTTTTTGTTGTCAGCAACCATTGACTTACATCTTCGCGAAACCACAGCTGAGTATCCAGATACCTGTGCCCGGTTATGTAGATCTTTTTACATGGACGATTTAGTTACTAGCGTAAATAGTCGTGCCGAAGCAGAACTCTTTTATCAAGAATCAATGCTTATTATGAGTCGTGCTTACATGAATTTGAGGAAGTGGATGAGCAACGACGATAGCATTCGAAAACTATTAGGAAACAGCAACATTGATCAGATGCAAACAGTTTTGGGTGTACGATGGAATATTTTCGATGATAGCTTAGCTCTCAACCTCAATCCTGAAGAGTTACAGAAGATTACTGCAGCAACCAAGCGTAGCGTCTTGAAAGTTATTGCCAGAATATATGACCCTTTTGGTTTCTTGAATCCGGTTGTTATTCGGCTTAAAATTCTTTTTCAGTCCTTGTGGCGAGCTAAGCTCACCTGGGATCAACCTATTGGGGATGAATTTCTCAAGGAATGGAGTGTATGCGTAAAAGATCTTGATCAAATTGGTGGACTCTCATTTCCGAGATGGGTTGGAGTTGGCGAAGAATGTAAGGATATTGAAATGCACATATTTGCAGATGCAAGCCAAAAGGCATTTGGAGCAGTCGCATTCCTAAGAATTGAGTACACTATGTATGAAGCGCAGGTGAGATTCGTATGCTCCAAGGTACGAGTTGCCCCACTAAAATATAGCAATACAGATGACATTAGTCTGCCGAAGTTAGAATTAACTGCAGCTTTAGTAGCTGCTAGATTATGTGCCTTCTTTAAAAAATCCGAACTTCCTTGCAAAAGGTATTATTTGTGGACGGATTCTCAGATAACCTTGCATTGGATACGTGGAGATATTCGACGTTGGAAGCCATTTGTTTTTAATCGTGTGAAGGAAATACAAGATCTCACAAATACAATGGATTGGTGGCATTGCTCAGGATCAACTAACCCGGCGGATCTGATCACCAGAGGTATATCCATTCAACAATTAGCATCGTCCACGTTATGGAGAGAGGGCCCTGAATGGCTGAAAGATGACAAATCTAATTGGCCTTTTATCCCACCAGTTGATATCGGTCAATCAATGACCCTATATGCCGCGTTCGAAGAAGACAGTTCTTCGACATCAATTGAAGTCAACGAGCCCATACTATCATACGAAAAATATAGTTCGTGGAAGAAGCTTTTAAGAATTACTTGTTATGTTCTTCGAGCGATCGATTTTATTCTTCGTAAGAAAAAGCCTGCAACGAAATTTCTTGGAGCGAGGGAACTTCAAAAGGCCGAAACATATTGGTTGAAATTTATTCAAAAAACCTGCTTTACTAATGAAATTTTGTCTTTGCAGGTCGGAAAACCTATCTCTCGTTCTTCGACCCTCTTAACTCTCAATCCAGTGCTGGATACGGATGGACTTCTTCGCTTGGGTAGCAGACTGCAACAACTTGATGAACCGGCAGATGTAGTGAACCCAATCATTTTACCAAGAGGTTGTCTATTAAGCAAGCATGTAGCAACTTACTATCATACATTAACACTACATGGAGGTGTCAATACTGTCTTAGCGAAGATGCGCGAACGGTTTTGGTTAATAGGAGGGCGTCAGCTTATTAAAAAGGTCATTGCGGACTGCCGAATCTGTAGACGATTAAGAGGGAAAGCTGCTTCGCAACCTTTTGCTCCTTTACCGCTTCAGCGTATATTAGCTGCTCGTCCTTTTGAAACAGTGGGTGTGGACTTCGCCGGACCGCTTTATACCGCCCACAAGGAGAAGGAATCCAAGAAAGTATACATTATGATCTTCACTTGTGCAACTGTTCGGGCTTTACATCTAGAGCTTGTGCTTGATCTGACTACGGAATGTTGTCTGTTAGCTATTAGGCGCTTTATAGCGCGAAGAGGTGTACCAAATATGATTTACTCAGATAACGCCAAGACATTTAAGAAGGCAGCAAGTGAAGTTAAAGCTCTTGGTGATATATTTAACAGCGAAGTTTTCCATGGATTTCTCAGCAATCGTGGCATCATATGGCGTTTCAGCGTAGAAAGGGCGCCTTGGTGGGGTGGATTTTGGGAACGAATGGTGCGAAGTGTTAAGAATATCCTTAAAATTACCATCTGGAAGGCTAAGATTGAAATTGATGAATTACAAACGCTCCTAACAGAAGCTGAACGGATAATAAACATGCGACCACTAACTTATATTAGCAACGACCCCCTCGACTTGTCTCCGCTTACACCCGACCATTTCCTCACGGGAGCATCAAACACTTCTGTAAGTGAAAACACAGCACCAGCTATTTCTTTAGAACTTCGTACGAGATGGATCGCGAGAATCAAATACACCTCTCACCTTTGGAAAAGATGGAAAACCGAGTACCTAGGACTACTTCGTTCAGCCCATTATATTAACAAATGCTTTTCAAAAGAAATTCGCACAGGAGATGTTGTTCTTGTTTACGATTCTGCAACTCCAAGAATCCAGTGGAAATTGGCTATCGTGGAAACTTGTTACCCTGGACGAGATGGTAAAGTGAGAGCGGCGGAAGTTCGCTTCGCTGATGGAAAAATATTACGCCGCGCTATACAGCTTTTATATCCTTTGGAGATCCGTGAAAACGAATTGTCGCGGCCGGAGGATGTTAAAATTTAAACTAACATTTTTTTGTTATCACTTTTCTACACTTTTCTTTCCAATAATGAATTATGTACATAAAACCTGTTATATTTTTTTGCTATATATGTCGATACATTTCTGAATTTTAGAAAGTTACGTTAATTTTGTTAGACCCGGTTTAATTCGGTTATACTT
Organism: Eumerus sabulonum; assembly: GCA_951905685.1. Lineage (NCBI taxonomy): Eukaryota > Metazoa > Arthropoda > Insecta > Diptera > Syrphidae > Eumerus > Eumerus sabulonum. Next base: position 105,846,559 of record OX645063.1, on the reverse strand, counting down.
TTAAATAAACTTATGAAAATTCACCTTCCGGAGTTAAATTTATTTCAAGCTTTATGTAGGTTGAGTTGTTTGCAGAAAACTCCACTGCCCACCCCGGCAAAGCTTTTTGTGTTTTTATAAAAGGCCCGTATTTATGCTTGTCCCTATACTCCTCGATATCGTTGAGCTGGGAGACCGCGAAGATTCTGTTCGTAAGATATGTGCATAAAATGTTGGTTAGCTTCTCTGGTAAGACTTGTCTCAGTCTAAACACCAAGCCTTGGTGCCACACTTTTGTCAAAGGCTGGAGAGATGTCAAGGAATACACTCAGAATACGAGGAATACATATCAGTTTGTGTTCGAGTGTTTTTTCTATTTAATACGTGCTCCTGAGACTGATGATCTGGTAAAAGACGCTTTTCTTCAACGATCGGCTTTAGGCGATTAAGTAAGCTTCGTTCAAAAATGTTTGAAATTATCGCCAACGATTTCTTGTATGGTGCTGTAAGAGCCAAACAATGATCGCACGACGCGATTGATGGTCAGGTAGCCTGGGTTTTTGGGTATAGGGGTGAATTAAAATCCCTACGCGTGGCGGTCGTTTTTCCGGGCTTGCGAGACTTTGGCGCATCTCCCACAGAACCTGTGACCTGGAGTCTGCGTACCGAAGGACTAATAGTTGCCTTTTTCGGGCGCGAAACGTGGTAAATAAATGGCAAACATTCGACGAACGAAATGACATATACATAGATGGAAGAAAACAAACATCGGATCCTGCACCTCACTTGGACAATCGCTTACCATGGTAGGTATGTACGAGTAGGTAGGTTGAGGTGGCTACCCGACCTCACACAACGCTTAGGCGCCGTTTGGTTATGTTGGTCAAACTGAGGTTGGCTACCTCTGAGAGGTCGTCGAGGAAGTATTTGTTGTGACAACTGCGGCAGTGGGTGTTAGACCGGCGGCCTATTCTAGGGGCAAGTTTTTCTTGATATCCTGTTTCAGGATGTTGTCTTTGAGAAGGTTTAGCGAGAGGCCCAAAGTTTCAGTAGTGCAGTTTGAGGTGGCGCCGAGCTTGGCTAGCTCATCGGGCAAAGGAGCGTCTTATCAGTCCAGCAGCCAGCTCGTTTAACTTCTTTCTTGTAGTGATTCACCAGCTTAGAAGTGGTAGCGGACGAAAGGGATTTAATAGCGGCTTGGCTGTGGCTACAAATGGCGGTGGATTGGGGCGGGCTGCACTGAGTATTTTGCACGCTTCCCAATTCGCTAGCACTTCAGCTTGAAAATTGCGCTAAAGTGCTCCAGCTTGGAACCATCATCATTTCCTCCATTCTGCCCCGTAAGGAAAGTGAGAGTGCACCACACTCTTGAGGTCGAGAGAAGGTGGGATGTAGTCCGTAGAAAGCGAGGTCAAATTCGTTAACAGAAGTGACAGAGTTCTGCCGTGGTCATACGTTCTGGGTGACCAGTAGCCCGTCTCTTCAAGTCGAATGGCGCGCGCTGCCGTCTATTTAATGTGAAGTTCCAATGCAGTAGGGTATTAAGTGCTTCGGAGTTGCACCCTGTCCCATAAAAATATGTAAAAATAGCTGCAGTGGGCAATTTTGTTGGGCGTGCCGGTGTGATTTAAAAACACCAACGTTGAGCCTCTTCAAAGCTTGCCGAAAAATCGCCTCCGTGCATTTCCAACTATCCACCACTGCAATCCAATAGGTTTGTGGTTTTGTACAATGTGAAACGCATCAGCTCCACTCTTCCTCTGCTTCTTTCGATCGATGAGATTCGTCCCACCTGATCATACCAATATCAAGCTGCCCTTTCTAAGCTTCAAATACATACCTTTCATCTAGACCTTTGCCGAAAGAGGTTATGGGACCTTTTGTTTCACGCCCTCGGAAGGCCCAATTGAAAATAGCGCGAAACCTCTGACAGCACAATGGAAGCGTCTAGCGAAACCAAAAGCAGTCCATGAAGGACAAAAGCCGCGCTTCTCGAGGAGAAGCTTTTCATGGCAATCACATTACAGAGCATTTTGTCAGAACTCCGCTGAGGAGAACTACCGTGAAAACACGTTCGATGACATGGATGTTGTCAAGATTCGATCCCGTATCATCGGCATTAGACGGCAACACAACGTTCTCATCTGCATCATAAGAGCCTGTATTTGGGAAAAAGAAGTCTCACCTTTTTCGCTTTCGGTTTATCCTGATCCCAGATATCGATTATCAAAGCCTTATTGCCCTTTGATGAGGTGACTGGTTGTTGCGCCTTCGTAAAACGCTCCGTGTCACTTGTGTCCGAACGTGGAGTCGCCCTTCGCATGCGTTCAATCTCAATATCTCGGCTAATGTTCGTTTTTCCAATGTAGCTAAGTGTAATCTTCGGAAAATCTACAAGTTCCAATGCCAAAATGAGAGTCAATTACATCACTAATCTGTCTTATGTACCGGGTAATTGTGCGAGTATATCCAAGTCGGGTTCCATGACAAACGTATAGGTTCCATCGGGACATCTCGTCTGATTAAAGCTTATGCCCAGATCGACCATAATATTCACGGTCTGAGCGTACTCCACCTTTTCCCTAAAACAAGAAAACATGTCATTACCCATCGTCTGTGGAAGATAAGTGAATGCGTCAGTACTTTTCGGTTAGAAGCTGCTCGGCCACAGGTCGGATATTCGGTGATAGGATCCTTTTCAGCAACGGCACCGTCTCCACCAAGATTACGCTACCCTGTCCGATTCCAATCACACCACAGCTTATGCCCTTCTTCAACGACGCGAATATCTGCTGCTGTTGCGTCATCTTCTGTTTAAACTAAACGACAAAGCAAAACACACTGAATGCAGATCCCTAATTGCTGGTTGCATTTTTAATTCGACCCCTAACTGCATCATCATCAGAAAAGAGGAACGAAAACAGTCCACAGTCCACAGTATAATTGTGAAATTTCTCTCTCAATTTCAGCAAATTGTGCAAACATTCCCGCTTCATCACTTATTTACCCAAAGACTTTGTCTTTCTCGAGGAATTTTTATGGGAAATCTTTTCAAAATAGTACTCATACGACGAGTATGTGTGGGGAGGCCATGCCACACACACACCTAGGGGCGGGGGGACAGAATGTTCATTAAAAGGATAAAGACATAAAAGGATAGATTTTATTTTCGTCATCTTTATCTCACTAAAGGGTAATGAAGATTGCATAATTCATGTCCCCATCAGCAGTTGCTCGGTGAGGAGGACACCGAGCCGATGAAGGCGAACGAGCGATTAGGCAGATGTGGATGTGTATGCACGACTGAATGTTAGTGAGGTCCCTGGAGCTTGTGTCGTTTGTTGAGCAAACAAGGACAGACTTGGTTTCGACCGGTTGACACAGGGAAAGCTTAATGGAGATGGAGAGATATAAAATCGGACTCGTCAGCACTGTTCACTGCCACTAAATGGACTTATTTGATTGCAATATGATGCACATAACAAAATTGCAGGTCAAAAGATGTGGCGTTTGTAGTTTGGTGATAAGAAAATGCCCATTCAAGGGGCACACCGTAGCGAAATGAATGGGAATTTCAAAAACTAATTAAAAAATATTCCTCTTTGCGTAGGCAAGGACGAGGAGGTGGACAGTGTGCATGTGGGTCGTGTACTAGTTAATTCAATAAAACTTACTTCATGACCGCGGGTCGGGAAATGCACTGTCGGCCAAGCGGAAGTGGCAAACAGCAAGTGCCACACTACGAATCCGTACTGCAGATACGGGTACACAGTGTAATTCTGTAAATGTTTGATCTGCTGCTGAACTATGTCGGAGAAACAAAACCATTTAGTGGCGTCCGCCACGCCATCCAAGTTGGGATCCGGCATCTTCTGATTGAGGTAGTTCTCGTAGACGCCCTGCATCAGTCTACGAACAATACGATGTAGAGCGAGTGAGTGTACTCGTATTAAGAGAGATAACTTACATTTCATAGTCGCCGCCTGAATGGACGATGTCGAGAATTTGACGCATTCGTGTCGCTCGACTGTTGTCTGCTACTGTAACCAATGGACCACCATCTGCAGCACCATTCGGATCGAGTTGCCTTTGTGGCCTTTCTATCTATAGAAGGAAATCATGTCAAAATACCCATCATCCCATGTGGCATGTAAAGGTTTACCTTGAAAATAGACGTCCACACGTCGAAAAGGCCTCTATGGCGATCCTTCAAGCCGAAGCTATTATTCAGGACGTCCGTCAAGTAGATTGTCTTTTTCAGCGAGCTATGGATAAAGGCAGCAAATAGTCATCCAAACACTTTTTAAAGACAGCCACTTACTTGAAGAATTGCAGCATCGATATGCATGAACGCACATCGGTCCCGGACTTTTCCGCCAATGCAAACATCGTTCCAAAGTCGGTCTTTATCCGCTCCCTCTTAGCGATCTGCGAAAGTCGCTCAGCCAAACGAGAACTGTTGATAGGGGGGAATGTGACTACAAATGCCACTTGTCGCAATTGTCGCAGCGATGGCTCGTATAGATCATTACAAATGCAGATAATCGGTCGTCGCAGGATATTCTTGGCAGCCTTTGCGCCTTTCTTCTTAGCTTTCGTGACAACATTATCCGAAATGAAGCGAATGAGAAAATCGATCGATGGCTTTGGCGCTCCATCGATCTCATCTGATGTGGTCGAAACGAAAATCAATAGATTATATCAACAACGGCAGTCTAGCTCGAGCGTTAACCAACCTAATATGATGCAATTGGGCCTATTATCGGCATTGAGAACTGACGACATCTGAGTTCCATTCTCTAGAGTCATTTGAAACGCTTCCGGGCTCCTGTCATCAGACGCATTCATTTCCATCACTTTATATCCAGCATGGCGGGCTATCGTATGCGCGAGTGTTGTTTTACCTAACCCAGGTGGACCGCAGAGCAGGGCTACCTTCTGGATGGGACGACCCAGACGATCGATATTCGGGTTGAAATTTTGCTTTTTGTTCTTGCCCCAACCGCCGTTTACTTCGAATTTCCCAGTGAACCTGTTAAAATTGCTGAATCCTTTGGTGTCCGGCTGATGTTCCTTCGGTATGAACTCTCTGAAAAGCATTCTTTGTGTTGATTCTGGTCAGAGGATGACATTCAATGAAACTTACTTGCCGAATACAATTTTGTCCCACATTTTCAGCCAGAGCAACAGGCTCCGGTTCGTTCCTTCATCCGAAAGCAGGTCGATATACTTTCTCGGCTTGTATTTTTCAACCCAAAGATTGCTGTCACGCTCATGATGGGGCACCTGTACCACATCGCTTGGATCTGTGTTCTGCGTACTACCCAATGTCATCCTTCGGAGGACCTATAACTACAGGATATTAGCGCCTTTCCGACATGTGCCTTACTTGACTTAAACAATTTCTCTGGCATCGTTCCAGGTCTGTTGCTTCGATTCCCCCAGGAGCCCCTGGTAATGCCTATTGATCCTAGTGACTTCGTTGATCTGCTTGTTTTCGAATTCAATCGAGTGGTACCGGCAATATATTTTCTCATTGTCACTACGTTGGAGCGGTATAAATGGCCAACTGAAACCAATATAAATGGAATCAGGTGAGATTCAAAACGGGTTACAGGAATAAGCCCCTTACTTGGGCACGGAATAGGAGAGATTTCGCATTTTAAAGTCATGTATCGCGTCGAGTTGGTCAGTCTTAGGCTTCTTTGCTCCGCCATGGGCCATACGGAGAAGCCGTCTTGCCTCTAGGACTTTTTGAATCATCTCTCGGTCTCGTTCCTCTTCGAGTTTCTTCTTTTTCGCCTCCGGATCCACGTAGGTGATGTCTCCTAAATCACCAATTTCACCAAACAGATCTCGATCGATGCGTCTCTTCTTGTTGTTGCTTAATCCAACGTTTTGGAGCTCTCCCATTGGTGTGGGCATCACGATCTCCTGAATGGCTGGCATTTTTTTCGCAATTGGTGTCGAGAATGCTCTCTTCGCACCAGTTGGCGTACCGAACAGACGTCGATTGACCGCACCGGATATCTGTGACAGCTGCGGGGAGGCTGTTAGGAAGCTATTGTTGTCTTGCATCGTTGGTGTATTTTTCGAGACGGACGGCTGAGGCTGGCTGCTTAGAACTTGGTCCTCTAGAGTTCAGGTGGATTGGTTTATCAAATCCACAACGTCTTGACGCAAACAACTCACCTTCGCCCAGCATTTCCAGTTCATCCTGGTATCGCAGCTCATATTCCTCTTCCTCAGTTGGAAATTGATCCATTTTACTCCTAATATTCAGTTTATTTGTTTATGTAAACCAAACCACGACCACGAAATGAGAATCCAAATCTAAACTGAAGTTCCCGCGTATTTGTGGGGATGTCGAACTGTCAGTAGTAAGGGTCGCAATCAGTAGAGAGGATAGAAACCAATCAATAATTCTCGGGCGCCATCTGTGAAGTAATAGGTGAACCGCCGTGCAGGGTGTTATGGAATATGAGCGTTCAAATTATAAAGGAAATTTGGAAATTGACAAGGATTATACCCGAGTAACGGGATTAGTGATAGGACTGGTATGACAACTGCTAACCCAAAGAGTCATTAACGCCAACTTCGCTGGTTCGGCTTCAACTAGAATGGTCAGCAGAAGTACAGCACAGGGTGGCGTACTCTCCTCTCTACTCTGGAGTCATTGGACTACTATTGTTGCTAGAACAGGACGGGTAGGCTATGACCGCCTATGCGGGTACTGTAGCCGTCGCGGAAAAGTTTCCCAGCACAATAAGTGACCCTATGCAGGGAGCTTTACAACCAGTAAAGCACTTGGGGTGAACCCCACGAAGACAGATCTAGTACTGTTCACCAATAAATATAAAATTCCACCCCTCAACCCAAAGATTTAGTTTAATCGTTGACAGGAAACTAAATTGGAAACCCAACATTCTTAATCGTCTTAAGGTAATAACCACTGCCCTCTACTGTTGCAAGAAAGTGGTGGGCGAAAAGTAGTGTCTCCAACCTAGCATTATGCACTGGCTCTATACAGCAGTAATAAGACCTATGCTTCTGTAGGGCGTCGTAGTTTGTTGGACTGCTCGCAACCAACTGGAGAGAGTGCAAAGACCGGCCAGCATATGCATTAGTGGTGCGATTAGATCGATCCCCACAGAGTCCCCCAACATTCTACTACATCTACCAGACCTACGGACCAGGAAAATGGCCAACACTATACAAAAGCCATGTACCCATTTTCAACCATTTCGACTTACCCAAGGACACGGACTACATCATCCCGCAACACGTGTTCACCAAGTACTCCGAAGTTATCTTTCCACTCCGGGAGGAATGGGCTGTAGGGAAAATCATACCGATATATCTCTGTAACGTAGGCTCTAAAGTGAAGACGGGTGTAGGGATTGGTGTCTACTCCAAGGAACTTAATCTCAACCTATCATTAAGATTCCCCTACAGTGATAGCGGAGACCCTTGCACGGCTCAGAATTAATGTAATGTCCGCAAAGGACTTGGCTGCTGCCGCCTGACCAACTTACTTGCATGGCTGGCTGCAGCCGCCTGGCCAGCATACCTGTCTGGCCGGCTGCAGCCGCCTGACCAGATTAACTGTCTGGTTGACTGCAGCCACTGGCCAGCATACTTGCCTGACTGGCTGCAGCCGCTTTGCCAACATACTTGCCCGGCTAGCTGCAGCCGCTTGGCCAGCATATTTGCCTGGCTGGATGCAGCCGCCTGGCCAGCATATTTGCCTGGCTGGCTGCAGCCTCTTGGCCAGCAAACTTGCCTGTCTGAATGCAGTCGACTGGCCAGCATACCTATCCGGCTGGCTGCAGCCGCCTGGCCAGCATACCTGTCGGGCTGGCTCCAGCCGCCTGTCCAGCATACCTGTCTGGCTGGCTGCAGCCTCCTGGCCAGCATACTTGCCTGATTGATTGCAGCCGCTTTGCCAACCTACCTGCCTGGCTGGCTGCTTCCGCCTGGCCAGCATACTTGCCTGGCTGGCTATAGCCGCCTGGCCAGCATACTTGCCTGATTGGCAGCAGCCGCCTAGCCAACATATTTGCCTGGCTGGCTGCAGCCGCCTGGTCAGCAAACTTATCTGGCTGGCTACAGTGGACTGGCCAGCATACCTGTCTGCCTGGCTGCAGCGGCCTGCCCAACTTACCTGCCTGGCTGGCCGACTGGCCCGCATACTTGCCTAACTGGCCGCAGCCGCCTGGCCAGCATACTTGCCCGATTGGCGGCAGCCGCCTAGCCAACATACTTGCCTGGCTGACTCCAGCCGATTGGCCAGCATACTAGCCCGGCTGGCTGCAGCCGCCTGGTCAGCAAGCTTGTCTGGCTGGCTACAGTGGACTGGCCAGCAGACCTGTCTGCCTGGCTGCAGCGGCCTGCCCAACATACCTGTCCGGCTAGATGCAGACGCCTGACCAGCATACCTTGCCGGGTTGGCTGCAGCCGCCTTGCAAGTATACTATCCTGGCTGGCTGCCGCCGCCGCCTGGTCAGTAACCTTGCCCGGCCGGCTGTAGCCGCCTTGTCAACATATGCCTGCCCTTTATTGGCTAGCCAGCATACTTTCCTGGCAGCCTGCAGGGGCCATATTGCCTGACTGGCGGCAGCCGCCTGGTCAGCATACCTGTCGGGCTGGCTCCAGTCGCCTGGAGAGCATACCTGTCCGGCTGGCTCCAGTCGCCTGGCCAGCATACCTGTCCGGCTGGCTGCAGCCGCCTGGCCAGCATACCTGTCGGGCTGGCTCCAGCCGCCTGTTCAACATACCTACCTGGCTGGCTCCAGTCGCCTGACCAGCATATCTGTCCGGCTGGCTGCAGCCGCCTGACCAGCATACGTTGTCGGGTTGGTTGCATCCTCCTGGCCAGCATACTTGTCTGGCTGGCTGCAGCCGCTTTGCCAACATACTTGTGTAGCAGAGCACTGCACGAGTACATACAGCATCGTACGATTCCGAATACGAATACTCGTCCGACGAGTAAAACGAGTACCCGTGTGTACTCGGCATCGGCAGCTTAAAAGTATTCGCATCGTTCCGCATCGGCATCGGCGAGTAGTACTGTATTGGGCATCGTTTGCATCGGGGCAGGGGCGAGTATATACTCGTATCGGCACATGGGAATCATAAATATATTCATAAACACATAAACACAGTGCATAGAAGCACCCTAATAATAGTCACGCGATGCCACGATGCAGTTCTAACGATTATTACTCATAATCATTCCCGAAAAGTAATCGGCGATGCATTCAGAAACGATGCCGAGTACGTAATCGCATCGTTTGGTGTTATACTCGGCGATTTTTTATCCGAGTACTTTTTACTTACTCGTGCAGTGCTCTATTGTGTAGCACCAGATGCACGCGGATATATAGTCAGTCACCGCCCGCATAAGCGTCGAGTTAAGTGTGTAATAAAGAGCACCAAATTAAACCCGTTTTGCTCCCCTTTCCTTTCTACACAAAAAGAAACGCGATACACTAACGTGCGAGTGCTTCAGGTCAAGCAGTAGAGCATCGATCGCCGAACTGGACGGACGTGTTTCGGATAAAAAAAATAATAAAATTAAAAATGGAAATTTAAGAAAAAAAAAAAATACCTACGAGTACGACCACGACCGACGATCGCGGAGAGCGCTGTGTTCCGTTGTGCCCGCCGGTGCCGTGGATGGTTGTGGGTGCGTGGTAGACGCGATCACCAAAGGAAAAAGGACCGGCGTATACGAGCAAAAGACCCTAGAGCAGATTCCGTTGTCGCAGACCAGTTTTATGTTGTTGAAGCACCGATCAGCCGTGCACACGAGCACTGCTTGGGAGCAGATGGAAGCAAAGTTAAGAACAATGACCCGTGACGAGCTCCGGGAGGCGCTGAAGAAGTGCGTGATGCCTACGTATGGGACGAAGGAGGAGCTGCTGGCTCGGTCAAGGCGAAGGATATACCAGTTGCTAGCCCATCAATGTCTCGGGAGTCTGTCGAAAAACTGGTGAGCGCGAAGGGTGGAGCTGAAGGCGAAGACCTCGTCCTGCTACGCGCCAAGTTACAACGGTTGAGAGAGATTTTCGCCGAGCTCGCATCGGCACAGAGAGGGGTGGCTGGCAGTGGTGCGGCTGAAAGACAAGGCGTTGGTACGGGTTGAGTGGGCAGACACTCCGATATATGCCTGAGGATAATGAGGTGAGAGCATGTACTCTGTTCGGACGTTGCGGAGATGATACCACTGTTCGATCCCACGGCTTACAATGGACTGAAGGATGGAAACGAAAGGTAATCGATACGCAGGGGGTCTACGCATTGGATGTAAAACTGGTGCTCCGGTGGCGGCGACTACTAGACTGGTGGGAGCAGCAAGGTTATAGAGCCGTGGCACAACGATCAAGTCCCTAGGAGAACTATAACTATAACTTCCCGGCGGTGGAAGACGACGCAGATATTCACGACAGGCTGTGGGAAAGAAGGCAACACTCCGGCGAGGATACGGAGGAGGATACATATGTATATTCGAAATGAGGATGATAGCGTCTCGGGGACATGTGCAGGAGAGCACAAGAAAATCGTCCAGGGTTAGTGGATGCGGAATGCCAGAAAGCCTTCCGAGCGCTAAGGCCAACGTCGGTCAACGACGTTCTCAACAGGTTTCGCTGGGTAATGGGGCTAAGGAGTAGTGGGCGGAGGGCAACCGCTCCAGTACATAGAGAGACGGAGCAGCGGGAGGAGTGAACGAGTGGCCGGCGGCGGAACCACAGGAAGTGGGCCAAAGTTCTTCACGTGACATCAACCCGGGGAATTGCCCACAAAGGGATGGCGGACGAGTCAGCACGCGACCAAAAAGGTTCACCCAGCTGCTGTTGAAGGAGAGCAGGCCCGAATACATAAAGGACGCAATGGTAAATGGGTATCAAATCATAGCATTTATTGACTTGGGAGTGATTGCGTCACCTATTGCCGCTCGATCGCACAGGAGGGCGAAATCAAGTACGTAGACGACTGATGACGACTGAGTGGATTCGAGGGAGGAGCGTGCCAGACCGTAAGCAGAGTGTACGTCGAGGAAGCAGTAGATCAACTCCGGTCGTGGTGTGAGGTTCTGATAGTGCCAGACGAAAGCCAAGCGTATCCGATGCTATTTGGGCGGAAGTTACTGGACCAAGCGCAGGTGGAACTGGTGAAAACGTACAAAAGCGTATCAATCACCGACTACGAGACGGTACACCAGCCAGGAAATAGAGTAGCCTACGTCGACGCACTGAGTCGGCAACCAGCGGAAGAGGAACGGGAGATGGAGGAAGCCTCCGCAAAAAAACTTGAACGTCAACATCTCCGACGAGGATTGGGTGGCGACTATGCAATGGCAGGACTCGAAGCTGAGGAACATGATAACAATCCTAAAGGGGACCGAGGTGTTACAGGCGAGAAAGCAGTTGCAGAGGGACTACGTGGTACGAGGGTGGCGCTTATTCCGGAACATAGGCGAAGCGGAGACCGCGACCCGCTTCCATTCCACACGGTGCACTTGTACCACCACGGACCATTCACAAGGGCTAAGGGCGCCTTGGTGGACAATTTCACCAAGTATACTGTCCTACGACTCTACGAGCCATCAAACCGCCAATAGCAGAGGCGTTCTCGCAGTCCTGAAAGAAGAGGCTGATTATTTTGGGCTACCACGAAGGGTGATCACCGACAGAGGAGCAGCCTTCATACCGGAGATGTTTGAGCAGTTTTGTGAGAGGAACGGCATGCAACATATCAGGACCGCGGTTAGGACACCCAGGGCAAATAGTCACTCAAATATATGCATTACGACGAGGGGGAGACGACTGGGCCTCACACCTTCAGGCAAACCAATGGGGGCTCAACACTGTCCGAAACTGCACCACAAAGGCGAGTCCCCATGAGCTCCTGTTCGCCTATACACCACGAGGAATTTCTGGGGACAAGCTGCTGATGAAGTTGAATGAGAAGACGCAAGTGGAGCTGGACGAGTTGGAAAAACGACAAAGTGCGGCCATAGCCAACATCGAGGCACCTCCGACACGGCAGAAGGAGAAGTTCGATGCCCGGCGTCGACGGCCAACGGCATGCCAGACCGGTGCGTGGTGAAGGACATCCCTCACATGCAGCGAAATCTACGGAAACTATACGCCATAATGGCGTCAGATAGGATGATGCGTTGGTGCAAGGTCTCGGACGAAGGGATCGACAAGGACGTCAGCGACGGAGAAGATGCCGGTCTCGACAGCGAGAGTTGTGGCTGGCTACAGTCGCCATTCCAGCATACGTGCCAGCTGGCTGCAGGTGTTTGGTAAGCATACTTGCCTGGCTGGCGGCGGCCAGCATACTTGCCTGGGTGACTGGTGGCCAGGTTAGTTAGCTGGTGTGCCTGGTTGGCTTGCTCGTGGCCAGGTTTCCGGGCTGGTGGTCAGTTTGAACGGCCGGAGGTTAGTTTGGACGGCCGGTGGCCAGTTTGGGCGCCGGGGTAGCTTGGCCGACTGGCTGGTTGCTGTTATCTGGGGGGTGGCCAGGTTTCCAGGGTGGTGGTCAGGTTGGCTGGCGATGGTCAGGTTGGCTGCCTGGTTGGCAGGTGGCCGGGTTGTCCGGCTGGTGGCCAGGTTGGCTGTGTGGTGGCCAGGCTGGCTGCATGGTGGCCAGGTTGGCTGTCTGTTGGCCAGGGTGGGTGGGAGGTGGCCAGGGTAGCTGGTTGGCTGTCTGTCCTGATCGCTGGCTGTTGGCCAGGTTCGCTCGCTAGTTCGCTCCGACACGGCAGAAGGAGAAGTTCGATGCCCGGCGTCGACGGCCAACGGCATGCCAGACCGGTGCGTGGTGAAGGACATCCCTCACATGCAGCGAAATCTACGGAAACTATACGCCATAATGGCATCAGATAGGATGATGCGTTGGTGCAAGGTCTCGGACGAAGGGATCGACAAGGACGTCAGCGACGGAGAAGATGCCGGTCTCGACAGCGAGAGTTGTGGCTGGCTACAGTCGCCATTCCAGCATACGTGCCAGCTGGCTGCAGGTGTTTGGTAAGCATACTTGCCTGGCTGGCGGCGGCCAGCATACTTGCCTGGGTGACTGATGGCCAGGTTAGTTAGCTGGTGTGCCTGGTTGGCTTGCTCGTGGCCAGGTTTCCGGGCTGGTGGTCAGGTTGGTTGGCTGGTGGCCAGGTTGGTTGGTGGTGGTCAGTTTGAACGGCCGGAGGTTAGTTTGGACGGCCGGTGGCCAGTTTGGGCGCCGGGGTAGCTTGGCCGACTGGCTGGTTGCTGTTATCTGGGGGGTGGCCAGGTTTCCAGGGTGGTGGTCAGGTTGGCTGGCGATGGTCAGGTTGGCTGCCTGGTTGGCAGGTGGCCGGGTTGTCCGGCTGGTGGCCAGGTTGGCTGTGTGGTGGCCAGGCTGGCTGCATGGTGGCCAGGTTGGCTGTCTGTTGGCCAGGGTGGGTGGGAGGTGGCCAGGGTAGCTGGTTGGCTGTCTGTCCTGATCGCTGGCTGTTGGCCAGGTTCGCTCGCTAGTGGTCGATTTGGGAGGCTGATGTCCAGATCTGCTGACTGAAGGCTACGTTAGTTTGCTAGTGACCAGGTTGGCTGGGTAGTGACCAGGTGGGCTGACTGGTGGCTAGTTTGGCTGACTGGTGGTTGGGTTGGCGGGCTGGTGGCCAGGTTGGCCGGTTGGTGGCCAGGTTTCCTAACTGGTTTCAAGGTAGGCTGGTTGTTGTCAAGTTAGCTGGTTGGTGGCCAGTTTGCCTGGCTGGTTGCCGGGTTGGCTGGCTGGTGGCCGGGTAGGCGGGCTGGTGGCCAGATTGGCTGGCTGGTGGCCAGGTTTCCTGACTGGCATTCAGGCAGGCTGGTTCTGTTGAAGTTAACTGGTGACCAGATTGGCTGGGTGGTGTCCAGTTTGGCTTGCTGATTGCCGGGTTGGCGGGATGATGGCCAGGTTGGCTGGCTGGTTGCCAGGTTGTCTGGGTGATGGCCAGGTTAGCTAACTGGTGGCCAAGTTTCCTGACTGGTATTCAGGTAGGCTGGTTGTAGTCAAGTTAGCTGGCTGGTGGCCAGATTGACTAGCTGGTGGTCAGCCTGGCTGGCTGGTTGCCATGTTGTCTGGCTGATGGCCAGAATAGCTAGCTGGTGGCCAGGTTTCCTAACTGGTATTCAGGTAGGCTGGTTTTTGTCATGTTAGTTGCTTGGTGGCCAGATTGGTTGGGTGGTGGCCAGTTTGGCTGGCTGGTGGCCGGGTTGGCGGGCTGGTGACCAGGTTGGCTTGCTGATGGCCAGGTTGGCTGGCCGGTGACCAGGTGAGCTGACTGGTGGCCAGGTTAGTTGGTTGGTGGCCAGGATGGCTTGCTGGTTTCCATGTTGGCCCTCTGTTGGTCAGGTTGGCCAGTTGGTGGCCAGGTCAGCTTGCTGAAGGCCAGGTTGGCTTGGTGGTGGTCACGTTAGATGACTGGAGACCATTTTGTCTAGGTGGTGTCCAGGCTAGCTGATTGGTGGCAAGTTTGGCTGGCTGGTGGCCAGGTTAGGTGGGTGGTGGCCAGGATGGCTGGCTGGTGGCCAGGTTAGCCAGCTAGTAGCCGATTCGGCTGGCTGGTGACCGGGTTGGCTTGCTGGTGGCCAGGTTGCCTGACTGATGACCAGGTTGGCTGGGTAGTGACCAGGTGGGCTAACTGGTGGCCAGTTTGGCGGACTCGTGGCCGGGTTGGCGGGCTGGTGGCCGGGTTGGCTGGCGGTGGTCAGGTTGGCTGGCTGGTTGGCAGGTGGCCGTGTTGGCGGGCTGGTGGCCAGGTTGGCTGTGTGGTGGCCAGTTTGGCTGGCTGGTTACCAGGTTGTCTGGGTGGTGGCCCGGTTTCCTGACTGGTATTCAGGTAGGCTGGTTGTGGTCAAGTTAGCTGGCTAGTGGTCAGCTTGGCTGGTAGTTGGCCAGGTTTCCTGACTGGTATTCAGGTTGGCCGGTTGGGGTCAAGTTAGTTGGGGGCCAGATTGGCTGTGTGGTGTCCAGTTTGGGTGGCTGGTGGCCGGGTTGGCGGGCTGATGGCCAGGTTGGTTGGTGGTGGCCTGTTTGGGCGGCTGGTGGCAGGTTGGCTGACTGGCGAGCAGGTTGGCTGGATAGTATCCAGGTAGTCTGGCTGTGGCCAGATTGGCTGACAGGAGACGAGGTTGGCTGGATGGTGACCAGGTGGGCTGACTGGTGGCCAGGTTGGCTGACTGGTGGCCAGGTTGGCTTGCTGGTGGCCAGGTTGGCTGGCTGGTGGCCAGGTTGGCTGGCTGATGCCCAGACGGGCTGACTGGAGGCCAGGTTGGCTGGATGGTTGCCAGGTTGTCTGGGTGGTGGCCATGTTTCCTGGCTGGTGGTGGGGCCGGTTGCCAGCCGGGATGGCAGCAGCCACCGGGCCAGCGTAACTGTCAGCCAGACAAGTATGTTGGCCAGCCATGCTGCAGCCATTTGGCAAGCATAGCGGCCTGGCTGGCTGGAGCCGCCTTGTAAGCTTACTTGGGTGGCTGGCCTCAGACGCATGGCAAGCATACGTGCGTGTCGAAGAAAGAGCTTTAATAGCGGCTTGGCTGTCGCTGCAAATAGCGGTGGACGTGTAATTGGGACGGGCTGCACTGTCTATTTTACACCCTTCCCGAATCGGTAGCACTTTGGCATGAAAGGTGCTCGAGTGATCGGAGAGACGGAATGAGTTTTAAGCTATTCAGCTGTGTCGAGAATATTCCCGCTCCTACACCGTGCTCCAGTTTGGAGCCATCAGCGAAAGTCAGAAGTTGAAATTTCGCGACGCGGTTGCTTTCCATTGTACTCTAGAAGGAAAGTGAGAGTGCAGTACAGTATAGAGGAAAGTCGAGGGAAGGTGTGATGTAGTCCGTAGGAAGCGAGGTAAATTTTGTTAACAGAAATGACAGAGCTCCGCCGTGGCCATACAGTCTGAGTGACCAGCAGCTCGCTTCCTTAAGTCTGATAGCGCCGCCGTGAATTTTATGTGAAAGTCCAATGGGAGTAGATGCAGTAGGGTATTAAGTGCTTTGGATCTTGTTAAGGTTATCTATGTTATAAGCTTTGCTTAGGGCTGGCCAACAAAATAGGATACCATAGGTGAAGATAGAATGGAAAACGGCTGTGCGCAACAGCAGAGTCAGCTTATGTCTGAGTCTCCACCTTTTACTGAAAAGTTTTGCTGTAGGCGTAGCTACACTAACTTTCTTTACCCAGATTTCTATAATGGACCTCCACTTAAGCTTTGGATCTGGGATAACGCCTAACTACTTAGTGCTGGAGGAAAGGGATGGGGCCCAGTTGTTTAGCCTTCTTATTCTTCTTAACGGGCGCTACAGTTCGGGGTGAACCTGGGCCTCAACCAACATGCCTCTCCATCTAGCACGATCTTTCACTAGTCTTTTCCAAAGCCGCACGCCCAGTTGGTTGAGGTCCCTTTCCACCTGTACGCGCCACCTTAGGTGCGGCCGTCCTCTATTTCTTCGTCCCTCGGGGTTGGATTCAAAGACTCTACGGGCTGGAGCTGTGGTGTCCATTCGCTCTACATGGCCTAGCCATCTTAGGCGTGGGATCCGTAGACGCCTGACCAGACTCATGTCGCTGTACAACCCGTACAGTTCGTGATTGAATCTTGTCCTCCAACCCTCTTCTGTGTTTATGGGACCGAAAATCGAACGCAGAATCTTTCCCTCGAAACGACCAAGGATTTCCTCATCCGCTTTAGATAAAGTCCATGTTTCTGCACCGTATAACAGGGCCGGGATAATTAAGGTCTTATATAAGGTCAACTTGGTCGTATGAGAGAGGGCTCTACTTCTCAGTTGCCTCTTGAGCCCAAAGAAGCAGCGGTTGGCAAGAGTAATTCTGCGCTTGATTTCGAAACTGGTGTCTTTGTTCCAAGTCACTGCGGAGCCGAGGTATATGAAGTCCTTAACTACCTCGAACTTTTATCTGCCAACATGCACGTTCTGTCCAAGACGTCGGTGGTAAATGTCCTTTTTCGATGACAGCAGATATTTAGTCTTGCCCTCATTAACTGCCAAACCAATTTTTGACGCCTCCATCTCAAACCTCGCAAACGCCTCATTGACATCTCGCTGCGATCTACCTATTATGTCAATGTCGTCGGCGTATGCAAGGAGTTGCGAGGATTTGAAATAGATTGTGCCTCTTGTATTGGCCTTTGATTTTTGCACAATCATTCCTAATATGATGTTAAAAAAATCACACGACAACGCATCGCCCTGTTTAAATCCTTTTTTGACTTCGAAACTATCGGTCAGTTCTGCACCGATTCGGATGGAGCAGCGAGCATTTTCCAGGGTCATCCTGCATAGTCTGACGAGCTTAGCAGGGATGTCAAAAATAAACATGGCGTTATATAGCTCGTCTCTAATTACGCTGTCGTATGCGGCCTTGAAGTCGACGAATAGATGGTGCGTATCGACTTGCAATTCATTGGTTTTCTCCAGGATCTGGCGTAGTGTGAAGATTTGGACTTCCCTGGCCTGAAGCCACACTGATAAGGACCTATCAGCTTGTTTACGAATGGCTTCAGGCGTTAACACAAAACGGCAGCGAAGATCTTGTATGCGACATTAAGGAGACTTATTCCTCTATAGTTGGCGCAGTCCAAGGGGTCTCCTTTTTTGTGGATCGGGCAAACAATGCTGAGACTCCATTCCTCGGGCATACTTTCCTCTGACCATATCTTACAGATGAGCCGGTGCATGCTCCTAACCAGCTCACCCCCAGCCGCTTTGAAGAGCTCAACCGACAGTCCATCTGCGCCAGCAGCTTTATTCGACTTGAGTTTCGACATGGCAATCTCAACTTCGTCGAGGTCAGGGAGACGGAATTCTCTGCGATCTTCGTCGTTGAAAAATGGATCATTCTGCCTGACGGCGGTATGTTGGCTGTCATCGCCGTTATACAGTCTACAGAAGTGGTTTTTCCAAATTCTCAGCATCGACTGCGATTCTACTACCAGGTGTTCGTTCTCATCCTTACAGGCCTCCTTTCGGGCTTTATAGCCTTGAGACATTCGTTTTATCCGTTGATAAAATCTTCGAACGTCGTGCCTGCAATAGCACCTCTCCAAGTTTTCAATCGCCCGCTTCTCGTGCTCTTTCTTTTTTCTCTTGAGAAGCTTATGTTCCTCCCTTCTTTTATGCTCGTAGAGCTCACTTCCGTTGCTGTGCTCTTCAGGGCTTGTTTGCACAGGCTCCATTGTTGCTCTACTGACGGAGTGGAGGATTGAGGTGTATCGGAGAGCTTAAGGGAGACGCGGTTGGCAAAGGCACTGGCGATAGTAGCTTTCCGACGTCATAGCTTGGTGTTCTAACTCTACTCCGCGGTGTTCGTGTTATGTTTTGACGTATCTTGGCTACTACAAAATAGTGGTCTGAATCGATGTTCGCTCCTCGGAAAGTGCGAAAATCAAGAATAGTGGAGGAGTGTCTGACGTCAATCGCGATGTGGTCAATTTGGTTGATGACTGATTGATCTGGCGACCGCCAGGTGCCCTTGTGTATATCGAGGTGGGAAAATCGTGTGCTGGCTACAAGAAGATTTCGCCCCGTGGCAAGGTCGATCAGCCTGTGTCCGTTATCGGATGTGGTGTCATGTAGGCTGTGTTTGCCGATGACCCGCTCAAAGATGCTTTCTTCCGTGGGGGCATGGACGCATATGAGGCTGATGTTACAGAAATTTGCCTTGATGCGGATCGTTATGAGGCGTTCACTCACATACTGGAAACTTAGGACTTTATGTCTTAGTCCACCTCTAACAACAAATCCGCATTCAAATAGTCTCTGTCCTCTCTCCCTATAGCAGTCACCGTAGTAAATTTCGCAGTTTTTCATCCGCTTTTTACCCGGTCCATCCCATCGCATTTCCTGGATAGCGGTTATGTCCGCTTTATAGCGGTCTAAGGCATCCGCAAGTTGTTCGGCCGCACGTGGTCTGTTTAGGGACCTAACGTTCCACGTACAGAATCCAAGGTCCTTGTTTGTTTTTTGTTTTCTTATAGGGTCGTCCACATAGATCCGTTCCGTTTTATTATCCGAGGCTGTTGTTTGTTTCTGAGCAATTAGTGGTTTTACGGTTATGGTACGCTAGACCATAGCCCAACCAACACTAATCCTGTTTGGTGGCGCAGGATACTCGCCATTCGGCCTCTTCCGTCAGTAATTTCCCTCTTAAGGATATTTCCAGATGGCACCACGAGGAGGTGGAAGTAGGACCTAACTAGCAGAGCTGCAAGATGTTCGACTGCAAAGGCTCTTACTCGCTTTTTGTCGGGCCAGCATCCGTCGGCAGATGGGGGTGGCCGTGGTGCAGTGGTTAACATCATCGCCCGTCGAGCGAAAGGTCTATAGTTCAAATTCGTTTCATAGCCAAGAAAAAAGTAGTTCCTATACGGAAAAAAGCATGCAACACAGTTGTGAATGGAAAGCGACCAATCGTACTGCTGCAGGCATAACACTCACAGTATGTATATGGCCAATTGAAATTCATCCTCTGCGTATGAAATATTAACACCAAAAGTGCATGAACGAATTACTCTGAATTATAACTAACGCGAAAATCTGGTCAGCTCTCGTCCTATCTAGGACAAACCACCCCTGAGAGTAGTGAACGAACATCTACGACCCAAAACCACTGCACTCCGTTCAGGTTGTGTGTAAACCTGAGCGAAACTCTCCCTCTCCCTGTTCCCTTCACTCGCACAATGTTCAAACGTGATAAGGCCTTAACCTTGAGTGCGGGTGTAACTATAAAAAGAAAAAAAAAGATGCTATCCCTACGAGGCCTTTGCTAGTCCTTCACCATCCCAGTTGTTTAGCCGTGGAAGTATAAATAGCGGTATATCGGTCTTGGTGGTAAATAACAGCAGCTCAGTTGTCTTTGGGTTTAGGCTTAGGCCACAGCTTGTAGCCAAAAACTACCACTAATTTCACTAATCAATCCCTTTATTCTCTTGCTGTCCTTTCTTGTTCTGCTTTGATACCAACCTTAAACGTCAATATTCTTCAAGGTTTACACGTCGACTCATAAAGGATATCCCGTGTCCATCGCGACAAGTCTCTGAGCAGCAAAACATCATTCAAGTATTTAAGTATATTGTTTAGTTTATTAAGGCACTTACATATACGTATGTACATGCGAATTTATTGTTTTGTTTTCCAGTTTTCCTTTGACATTAATGTAATATCAACGAAACAAGCACTTAACGCTAGCAAAATAGTCTAGAGTGTCATTTACCTTCAACTTTTACAATCTAATGGCACGAATCGTATATTAAATAAACTATCTGCAATTGGACATTCAAAATAAATCGTACGTATAAGCGCAAATATTTTTATATAAAATAATTTAATAAAAAAATTGGTAGTTAGTCGGTAAAGTTTGCAGTAGTCACCTTACAGGCGAATATCGACTTGTCGGGATTACTGATTAAGTAATTCATATATCACATATAGATAGGGCAGATATCTGCACGAGGATGCTTCTAGAACACAGTCTCATTTCCGTGACGGGGGAACGCTTGCGCGGGCACTTTGTATCCGCTGCGCGACGAGCTCTGTCTGGTCGTACTATGTGTGCCGGGATACTTTCGGCCCGACGAGTACCTTGAGATTTTATCCATTGAAATCGCTGTGCTTGGGGTTTGTCGAACCGTCTGGTATGATGCTGTACTCGTACTATAGGCGGGCGCTGGCGGATACTTTGTTGGCGTGTGTTGTTTACACTTGGATGTCATTTGATTTTTATACATGTTGCCTATTCGAGGGCCCAGTACCCATGCGGACGATACTACGCCGAGCATGAGCTCCATGAAGGATCTCGTCATAAATGGCCATAGAGGTGCTTTCACCGCTGACGATGGTTCGTACGACGGAGCTGGTAGGTTCAGCCAAACGTCACTGTTGGCGAATTCGTAGAATACAGAAATCAAGAGCAGGGCACTTGGGATACAGTAGATAAATAGGAACGTCCCGACACCTTTCATGTTGACTGCCTTTTGGATTTTACTATTGATCGGAGAAGTTTGCTGCTGTCCATATAAAGTGGGCAAAGGTCCGCTACGACGGTGTACTAAGTAGCCGGCAAACAGATTAACTGATCCGAATATCCAGTAGCAAAACAGAGGTGTTGCGACCAGTATTCTTAGGCCCTTATCCGATTGATTGCCGACGAAGCAAGCACCTGAAAATGAAACAGAACAAGAAACGTGACACATGAGGAACAGCATTACTAAAAGGATATACAAATTGTATGTGCGTGCGTAAATATGTATATAAATGCGAATAAAAGAAATGATTCACTTGAGAAACGAATGAATAAACCAAGAAGCGGACCCTCCATGGATTTCCTGTGCGCTACTCGAAAGTATCGGGTTACCACACCGAAACCCACCGAATACCACCAAACAAAGGATCCTTTTCATAAAAGCTTTCCAGTTAATATGTAAGTGGAAGATACACATGTATGTAGGTAGATAGAAAGATGGAGTACATGGAGTACATTCACATACACAACAGGGTTTTTCACCTGTGAAGCCCTTCAATATCGGATTAACAAATTGATGCAAAGCCTTAGACTGCCCATGTGTCGTGTGGTCGTTGAACGTCTGAGCTCATGCGAGTATTTCTACGAAATTCCTCCATATGCCAGGCAGTGATAGAATTTCAGCGAACAGATACGCTTACCAAAGTGGGAAGTGAGCAAGGGAGCATACATATGTGTTCCATTAGGCATGAAATTTATGGACTCACATTCCCTGACCTTATACATAGGAGTTTCGACTGTCGAAACGGAAGTTTGGCGTTGTCCCAGAAATTAAGTGTCGACATGGTACAGATGTTTTAGATTTAGATAAACATATTGCACAGATTGGTACGCGCTGCTTGGTGTTGATAAATAAATACCTTTGGCCTTGAAGGAGAGTACTCATCAACGTGGACACTTAGATCTGTATATGAAGTTGTACTATCTGATGTATGTACTATGTAAGCTCTTAATCGATCCATTGCGTTCTTTACAAGTTCGTTTGTAGCCTACTGTTGCCTGCATAGACGAATGGACCGTCAGAATTTGGTTAAGAAGTTTTGTGCGAGCACCTACATATGGAGTATAAGGAAAAAAGACGCGCGTAGAACTATAAATCGACAATGATTCCCATGTGGATCTAGAAGAGCTGTCCAGCTAACTCATACCAGGCCTGTCAAGTGGTCGCAAGTGATAGTAAGTATGACATTCACAGCGGCCTTTGGAAGGTGCATTTAATAGAGGCATGCAAACCGGGTATGTACAGGGTCTTTCATTAAGCGTTTCCTATCTTTAAATTTAAATAAAACAAAGCGCTCGTGAGATATCGTCGAACTTTTTTATTCACTTGAAAGGCCTATCGATGCCATTATGGGTATAAGACATCATTCAAATGTCCACTGCGGCTTCTCTTGGTGGCGTGCATTCGAAATATCAAATTTTCCACGACATCTTCTTCTTCATTGGTGGCGTTACAGCCCATGAAGGACCAGAGCCAAGCTTCTCTCAATCACCCATGTTGTGTGTGATTTATTTTTCACACAGGTGAAAGGGACCTACAGTTCAATGCCGATTCCGAACGGCGTGAGTCGAGAAGCTTTTTCACGGCAAGTTTACTACGGGGGGTTTTGCCTGTACCCCGCCGAGGAGAAACGTCGCGAAATAAACATTCGATGGCGTTGGTGTTATCGGGATCCGAACTCGCTCATCGTGCGCCAGAGTCCAACACACTAACCACTGCACCCTCATTTCGACTTCGGCGCATAAATCAGCCTGAATTTGATCGATGGAATGGGTTATGTTGGCTTTGAGGGCTGCTGTGGTTTGTGACCTATTCGCGTAGACTTCTGCGACTTCAGGAAACCCCACAAGGAAAAGACTTGTCCCTGGGGGACACCAGCATTTAAAAAATTGATGTCAGACTTGAATCCGTCCAAAACAACTTGAATTGGACGATTCGAAAGGTAGTTTCTAATCCAGTGAAGAACCCTGTTAAATGCTTTCGAAATAACCAGTGCAGTGGATCGCATCCAGTGGATCTGTTGCTACGGAAACCGTACTGTCGGTCATTGAGGAGTTTCCGTGATTCAGGATATTCCATCACCGTTTTAATGACCTTGGAACGAAGCGACGTTAGTGCAATGGGTCGGTAGTTGGAGGGAGGAGAAGATTCGCTTTTTTTTTTGTTTTTTTTCCACCTACTCGGAAAGACTCCAGAAGAGTAGGAAAGGTGAAAATGCTTACGCAGTGGCCAGCGTAGAAGAATACCTCTTCAGAACTATTGGGGCAATACCATCTGGACCATCTGATTTCTGTATGTTGAGGTCTTCGAGAACCCTTGCGACTATACGAGTGCGGAAGTGGATTAGTCCCATGGTAGAATTGGGGCACTCTAGTACAGGCGAAGGCAAAATACAAGCCGGGAGCTGTGCACTGTCTACGAAGTGGGCAGCAAGTAGGTTAGCCTTGTTTAAGGGGGTGACAGCTGGAATGTCATTTTTACAGACGACTAGAAACGTTTGCTAGTGTTGTAGTCATTTTTGGCTGGTATGTACTTTCGAACTGTTTGCTTCATAGGCCCGAAAACTTAGCTCTCTGAGCCAAATAGCCCCTTTGCAGCTCAAATTAAACCACGTATTATCCATTGCCCTGGTTCTTTTAATTCTATTAGGAATAAAATTTGCCATGCCCATTCGGATAATATTTGCGATAATATCAGTTACGGCGTCCACATCATTGTCGAGGAAGCACAATGACCAGTTAAAGATCCGAAACAAGTTCCTAAGACCGCACCAGTTGACTTTCTCGTATAGCCATATTGTTCTCTTGGGAGCTTTTTCTTTAACTGTGTGGTTAAGTTCGAGAATTTAGTTGATATCACGCAGTGGTCGGATGAGCCTAGAGGCGACAATACATCAATTGTGTATTTGTTAGGGAGGTAAGAAGCGCGGTTCGTATTCAAGCACACTTGTTTTCAATATACATTTGTCTCCACACTTCTCCGCTTCTTCTTGTCGGGCGCTACAGTTCGGGGTGAATCTGGGCCTCAACCAACATGCCCCTCCAACTAGCCCGATCTTTTGCTCGCCTTTTCCATTGCCGCACACCCAGTTGGCTGAGGTCCCCTTCCACCTATGTGCGCCAACTTACGTGCGGTCGTCCTCAGTTTCTTCCTCCGTCGGGGTTGGATTCAACGACTCTCCGGGCTGGATTTGTGGTGTCCATTTTCGCTCTACATGGCCTAGTCATCTTAGGCGTTGAATCCGTAGACGCCTGAGTAGTCTCATGTAGCTGCACAGCCCGTAAAGCTTTCCTCCATTCCCCGTCTACGTTTATAGGACCGAAAATCCCACCAAAATCTTTCCCTCGAAACGACCAAGGACCTCCTCATCCGCTTAAAGAAACAGCGATTGGCAAGAGTGATTCTGCGTTTAATTTGGGAACTGATGTCGTTGTTTCAGGTCACTGCGGGGCCAAGATAGATGAAGTACTTAACTACCTCAAACTCATATCTGCCAATACAAACGTTTTGGCTAAGACTTCGGTGGTAAGCGTCCTTTTTTGATGACAGCAAATATTTAGTTTTACCTTCATTTACTGCCAAACCAATTTTCGCCACCTCCACCTCAATACTCGTAATCGCCTCATTGAGATCTCGCTGTATTCTTCCGATTATGTCAAGGTCATCCGCGTATGCGAGGAGTTGCTGAGACTCCATTCCTCGGGCATGCTTTCCTCTGACCCTATCTTACAGATAAGCTGATGCATGCTTCTAACCAGATCATCTCCCGTTTCTTTGAAGAGCTCAGTAGATAGCCTGTCTGCGCCATCAGCTTTATTCGACTTAAGTTTCGTTATGGCGATCTTAACTTCGTCGAGATCAAGGGGACGGAATTCTCTGCGATCTTCGTTGTTAAGAAATAGATCATTCCGCCTGACAGCGGTATATTGACCGCCGTTATACAGTCTACAGAAGTGGTTTTTCCAAAGTGTTTTTTTTTTAGTATTCTGGCTTTATAACCTTGGCATGAACGCTTTATCTGTTGATACAACTTTCGAACGTCATGCCTGCAGTAACATCTCTCCAAATCCTCAATATGCTCCTCCCTTCTTTTTAACTCGTAGAGCTCACGAGTTGCTCTTGATCTTCTATGCAGCGAGGCTTTATATGCCTCCTGCTTCGCTGTATGAATCCTCCTGCACTCGTCATCGATCCAGGTGTTTTTTCAGGTCTTTTTTTTTGCAAAGGTTCACAGTTGTTCTATTGACTACGTGGAGCGTTGAGGTGTATGAGAGGGCTTAAGGGAGACGAGATCGAAAAAAGCACGAGCGGTTTCTGGCGATAGTAGCTTTCCATACTCATAGCTATGTATTCTTACTCTAGTCCGCTGCGTTCGTGATATCCGTAGGCGCCTCTTGGTTGCACAAGATAGTGGTCCGAGTCGATGTTAGCTCCTCGGAAAATTCGAACATCCAAAATAGTGGAGGAGTGTCTAACGTCGATCGCGATGTGATCAATTTGGTTAGTGATTGATTGATCTGGCGACCGCCACGTGCCTTTCTGTATATCGAGATGAGGGAAGCGCATACTGGCTAGAAGGAGATTTCGCCCCGTAGCAAGATCAATCAGCCTGTTTCCTTACCCAACTTAGCATTGAAGTCCCCTAGTACAGTTTTAATGTCATAGCTGGGACATTGGGCACACGTTCTGTCTATGAGATCGTAGAATTCATCTTTGGCGAGTTATCCTTGTCTTCCATGGGGGCGTGGACGCAGATCAGGCCGATGTTGAAAAATTTAGCCTTGATACGGATCGTTATGACGTTTTCGCTCACATGCTGAAAGCTTAGGACTTTTTGCCTTAGTCCACGTCGAACAACAAATCCGCATACGAACAATCGTCCTCTCTCCCTATAGCAGTCGCCGTAGTAGATGTCGCAGTTTTTCATCCGCTTTATACCTGGTTCATTCCATCGCTATTCTGGATGGCGGTTAAGTGCTCTAATGAGCGGATGAGCTCTATCCGCACGAGATTTTCGAAACACCTCGTTACCATAGGCAATGGTTCAATCCTCGTCTCTTCCAATACCCATTGGAGCGTCTAAACCAGTTGCAGGCAGCTCTCCCTGACGACAAAGAACACATGACCATTGGTAAAGATGGTTTTCAAGTATCTGTCGATGTGAAGCAATTCAAACCAAACGAGTTAACCGTAAAGACTACCGACAACTACGTTGTGGTCGAGGGTAAGCACGAATAACGCGAAGACGATCATGGTTTCATTCAGAGGCATATTGTTCGTAAATACATGCTACCCAAGGGCTACGATCAGGATACGGTTGCCTCAACCATTTCAACAGATGGGGTTTCGACCATCAAGGCAGCACCATCGCAGAAAACGATCGAAGGCAAGGAACGGGTCGTATCGATTGAGGAAACCGGAACTGGAGGAGCCGGCCCAAACCAAAACAAGCACTAGACTGCTCACCAAAATGAATTAACTTCAGACTATTATACTTTAGATACTTTTAAGTGTGTAGCTGTTTGTATTCTTTCCAATTCATCTCGTCTGTAAGTTTAGGTATCAGATGATACTATTACGAGGCCTTTGTTAGTCTTTTACCATCCCCGTATCCATACTTACTTCCTTACTTACTTATCAGGCCAGCGATCCATGGAGGATCTGAGCCTGAGCTATAGCTGCCTTCCATCCTTGACGGTCCCGGGCACGCTGCTTCCAGTTGTCAAGACCAAGATGTCTTACATCCGCGATTACTTGGTCTTTTTACCGCAGGTTCGGTCTTCCTCTTCTTCTCGAGCGTTGATGTCCATGCGCTCGATGTGGCCGAGCCAGTGTAGTCGACGGCTCCTTGCCTTCCGGACTACATCCACATCTTGGTACAGCTCGTAGAGTTCGCGGTTGTGTCTTCTTCTCCATTCACCTTCCTCACAGACAGGACCAAATATCCGGCGCAGAATTTTTCTTTCGAAAGAACACAAAATCAGCTCCGCTGTCCTGCTTATCGTCCAGCTTTCGGCTCCTTACAGCAAGACTGGCACTATGAGTGTTTTGTAAAGCATGACTTTGGTCTTCCGAGCGAGGGGTTTTGACCCTAGTTGCTTGGACAAGCCGAAGTAGCAGCGGTTGCCAAGGGCGATTCTATGCCGGATCTCCACTGTGGTGTCATTTGTGGAATTTACGTTTGCCCCGAGGTAGACAAACTCCTTAACTACCTCGAAATTGTAGCTGTCAATTGTTATATTTTGACCCAGGTGGTGAGCGACGGATTGGTTTTTGCTTGACAGCATGTATTTCGTTTTGTCCACATTGATCTTAAGACCAACTCGTTTCGCCTGTTCTTCAATCGCCGTGAATGCTTCCACAATGCCACGGCGAGAATGTCGGCGACGATGTCGATATCATCCGCTTATCCTAGCAGCTGGACGGACTTGTAGAAGATAGTGCCTTCCCTGTTGACGCCTGTCCCTCGCACTATCTGCTCCAGCACCACGTTGAAGAAGTCACATGACAGCGCATCTCCTTGCCGAAATCCGGTGCATGTTTCGAATGGTTCCGAGGTCCTAGAACCGAGTTGCACGGTGCATCGCGTGTTTTTTAGCGTGGCGCGACACATTTGGATCAGTTTTCCCGGGATTCGAAACTCGTTGGTCTTTTCCAGGATTTGTCGAAGTGTGAAAATTTGGTCTATAGTCGATTTTCCGGGCCGGAAGCCGCACTGGTAGCTGCCGATTAGTGAGGTGCAAAATGGTTTTAGACGTTCACACAATACGCTGGACAGGATCTTGTATGTGATATTGAGCAGGGATATACCTCTATAGTTCTTGCAAGAGGTAGGATCGCCTTTTTTGTGGGTGGGGCATATTGAGCTGGTATTCCAGTCGTCGGGCATGCTTTCATCTTCCCAAATTCTGCAGATGATCTGGTGCATGTTCCCTACCAGAACATCGCCGCCAGCCTTGAAGAGCTCTGATGGCAAGCCATCTGAGCCTGCGGCCTTGTTGTTCTTCAGCTTCTGAATAGCTGTGCCGACTTCTTCGATGCTGGGTGGGAGGACTACTTCAGCGGCTGGAGTTGGGATTTCCTCGGTCCCTACCACTCTCTCTTGGTCATGCTCGTTAAGCAACTGCTGGAAGTGCTGCTTAAATACATCCACTATTCCCTGCGGGTCGGTGACAAGATTACCCTCGCAGTTTCGAAGAGCCAGGGTGCCCTTTTTGAAGCCTCCTGCAAGGCCTTTGGCTTTCTTGTAAAAGGCTCGTGTCCTTAGACTCCTCGATATCCTTGAGCTGGGAGGCTGCGAAGATTCTTTTGTTTTGTAGCAGTCGTTTTTTCTCCTCCCTTCTTCTGGCTCGGTACTCTGCTTGCGCTGCCCTGGTTTTCTTCTGCAGCGCCTTTTTGTACGCCTCGTCGGTTGCTGCCTTTTTCTACTTACACTGGCTATCATACCACGGGTTTCTTGTCGGGGGTGGTAGGTTTTCTAAGGTGGTTTCGGCTACTTCCTGAACGGCTGAGCGGCAATGCAGCCACATATTAGTGGCATTTGTGTTCGACGTAGGCATACCGTAGAGTCTTTCGCTCAGCTGCTCCCTGTAGACTCTGGCAACCTCCGGTGTCAGCTTTCTGACATTGGACAGTC
This sequence comes from Eumerus sabulonum, assembly GCA_951905685.1. Taxonomy (NCBI): domain Eukaryota; kingdom Metazoa; phylum Arthropoda; class Insecta; order Diptera; family Syrphidae; genus Eumerus; species Eumerus sabulonum. The sequence goes on along the minus strand of OX645063.1, from coordinate 105,817,874 downwards.
GAGCTCTGAATCTTGCTGCTACGAGGAAGTGGTCAGAGTCGACATTTGCTCCTCTGAATGCTCGCACATCCAGGATGTTTGACGAGTGCCTTGCGTCAATGAGCACATGGTCGATTTGGTTGACGGTTCGACGGTCCGAAGATCGCCAGGTTGCTGTGTGGATTCGTTTGCGAGGGAATCTTGTGCTACTTATCACCGCATTACGAGCTGTCGCAAAGTCCGTGAGTCGGAAGCCGTTATCTGTTGTTGTATCGTGGAGGCTGTGCTTTCCGATCACTCCGCCAAGGGTGTTCTCCTTACCGATTTTGGCGTTGAAGTCCCCGAGCACGATTTTTACATCGTACTCCGGACAAGCTCCGTAGGCGTTGTCCAGGAGGTTATAGAAATCCTCCTTAATAGGGTCTTCAGCCTCGTCGGTAGGGGCGTGATCACATATAAGGCTGATGTAATAAAATCTGCCTCTGATGCGGATCACAGCCAGGCGATCACTTATAGGTTTAAAGCCGATGATCTTCGACCTTAACCGCTTTCCCACGACAAATCCGCATCCCAGTAAGTGCAACCTTTTGTGACAGCTGTAATAAATTTTTCTTCCTAATCATACCGTTTCCTATCCAGCGTATTTCCTAGACCGCAGTAATGTCCGCCTTATACTGCGTGAGGATTCCTCCTAGTTTATGAGCAGCTCCGGGAGTGTACAGGGTTCTGATATTCCAGGAGCATACTCGCAAATCGTATACCTTTTTCGTGCGTTGTCGTCGTCGAGTATCCATCCGTGTATCCGAGGCATTTTGCTCATTCATAACTTGTGTTTTTTTTTTACGTGGGCGTATTGTTAGCCCGCCGCACAACCGCCATTCTGGTCGGGGTTTCGTATCCATACACTACCTGCAATTTTGGGAGGATTTCCGAGGGTTTTCCACCAGATTTCACTAAAAATTTAATCAGAACACGTCGCGTCGCTTGTAATGTGAGTTACTTTTTAGACAGATGTTGACGAACGACACAGGGCTGCCAGTTCTTGCGGTATCCAACGCAAACAAACCTTTTTGAAATATTGCACATGCGAGTGGAACTTATGCCGAATCATGACTCAATCTCAGGGTATGTCACATCACGATTTCGCAATATCAGCTCATGATTTTTTCTGGCACACCTTTTTTGGATGACCTGCACACGAAATTTTTCCTCTGGCGAGGTGCGACTAGGTTTTAATGCGGAAAACGAGTCAACTGTTATTGATCTAATCCACTTCGAAAGTCATAAAAAACCATCGTACGAAAATGTTTTCTATTTAATTCCATTTTTTGACCGAACATTCGTTGCCAAAGCCTTTTGGGTAATATTACCATTAAAAATGTCAGATTTGAGTGTGTCTTGTAAGTGGCAACCTATGCACCCACAGGCATTTAAATTAGAGCCGAAATTTGGTCGAAATATCGAAATCCCAAAGGAAGAGTCGAAAACTTTAGAAGCAAAACCAAAATAAGATGTGACGTCTCTTCTTCCCCGAAGGGGGTGGTATTATGATAGCATTCTCAATTTGGGACTAACACAAAAACAATGTTAGACGCACATAAAGGCTGGCGAAGAGTGAACAAGGAATATTGGTCCCTAAGTAAAGCGCTTATTCCTCGATCCTTTTAAATAAGACAACATTTGCCAACGCTGGTTTTAAGAAGAGAACCACTAGCCGATTAGTAGAGACGATACAAACCAGAAGGATTGAAAGTGATATTTTCATCGATAGCATACTTACCCAACAGTTCATCGGCGTCGACAAGTCGCGTAACCAAAACAGCAACCGTTTGAAGAGCAGGCAATCCCCAAGCAGCAACCTGTGCTACATTACTAAAAGTATCCTGATTACTTCGTCCCAACGATTTTCCAGTTGTGGTCTTGATCGGTGCTCGTTGGTAATTGCCAGTACCAATTATGCCCAAAGCACTGGCGGGTTCGCAAAATTCACTCCTTGTCTGTCTCACGCCACGATGCCATTCCAAACAGAGTATCGACCACCTATAAAACAGATACATACATACATACGAATGTAGATATACAAAACACCATTAATAAGATACTTATTACATGCTCGATATAGGTTCGAATACATAATAAACTTATCGCTCTGAAGTACATCATGCAATGTAGGAATTCTTTAGCTATCGATTAACAATCCTTAGACACGATACTTGAGCAATACAATATGCCACGTACGGCAGTGGGTATGATTGTGTAAATATTTACTGAAATGCGAGAGATGAAGCACATGTGCACATGGATAGATAGATAGATGTATTGGGGTTCCGGTCCAAAGTAAACAAATGCTGTGTGGCAAGAGAAGGTAATGCACCAAGTCGAAATGAAGGAGTGTGGATTGCGTCCGTCAGCCACCACCGCCACCACCGGGAGAGGAAGCCAAAGGAAATAAAATGGAAAAAAGAAAAATAAGCAAAACATCAACAAGTACGACGCGCATGGCTGTGAAGGGAAATTTGAGTTTTTGACTTAATGAGCTGGGCCTAATCGAAATTCTCATGTTCCGTAGCATTCGTGCTAAAGATTGCCATCGCCATGCACAGGAATCAGTATCGAAATCAGAATCCGACTCACGGACAAGGCACAAAGTGAATGGGCGAAAAACAAAAACATGCGCATAGGGGAGGCAATATAGCTCATCGACTTATAGGGCCAGACAGACAGACAAAGCACAGAACCACTTGAACCTGCTATAGCATCATCACCTCATCAAGGCACCCATTTAACTGGCACAGTTGAGAGGGACCACAGCAGCTTGGAATTGATTTTCTCTGCCTCTACTCTCGATCCTGTCGTCGACACTGCGCTGCCGCCGACACAGCCGACGACGTTTCGTTTCGTATATACATATGTAGTTTGTTTCCTTCGGCCAAATGTGGTCATAACAATCAAGCGATGTAAAACGTGATCCATGCACGAGATAAGTGAAGTAGACGAATGAAATTTAAACGAGCTCAAGAGTTCCCGGAGCATACATGTAGAAGAATGCAATGAATGCTCTCCTTACCTTACCTTACCTTACCCTACCTTACCTTATCTTAATTACAAGCGTTTTTTATAGAATTTCTCGACAGCTGAACAACATAAAGTTTACAGCCAATCTACCCGGCTATCATGGCACATATGTTCTGACACAGGGTGATCTCCAAATAATTGTTTCGATCATATTTAGCTTGACTATGGTTGTATAACAAATAACAACAAATCGTTCGAGATGGCTACGTAAACAGATCTTGTGACTAAGCAGTAATAGTTTATCTATCGACAGCTTAGTTACTGTATCCGTATGTGGGGTGTACACAGTCGCACGATCGTGTATACATAACTGATCGTCTCGTATCTTATCTATCTTCGGCGGACTGTATGTAAATATACAATTAACCGTCAACGGTTGCAGGTTGATGATCGCTCTCTGTGCTGCCTTCCGTAGTCATACACCTACTGGTGGCTAGTTATAGTATGAATACAAAAATATACTTGAAAATAAACTTGATCGACATAGTATCTCCTACTCGTAGTCGTCAAAGAGCTTGAAATCAATTCCCAACCAACCTCGAGGGAAACAAGAAACATCGAACATTTCCCCGTGTGTATTTCGACTCCAAACAAACACGCACTTTTTGAGTGATGATTGTTTGTTGATCGGACGGAATGTACGACGAGTAAGAGTATAGTAAGATCAGGAGCAGACAGGACCTGAGAAAAGCATCGTTCAGTGAATTAATGAGGAGCGAAAGTATGGGGTAAACAATAAGGTACATATCTATCTATGCGTAATCGATTTGTGAACGTAGATCGTTTGTTTAGTTTGGCATATCCCAGCGAATTAATTACACGCAATTAATTACACGAGAGCCAAGAGCTGGGTATACATAGCCATTAGACCGGTTTTGGAACGTTTTTTTCTCATCCGATTGTCTGTTTATCTGCGGTTAACTGGATGACATGCTAACAGGGCTAACAAGATATCCCGCAGACCGTATAATGAAAAGATACACAGCGTAGGATATAATATATTTTTCTTTTATTTTCTTTTTTTGTTAGGTTATGTTTGTCCATTTGAACAAGGCGATGCACTAACGACTCGGTTTCAAGTTGTTTATGCAAACGAACCACACGAAAGACGAAAACCAGAATTTGGAATTCTAAATGAGAACGACAGATACAGAGAGGAAGAGAGAGGGAGAGAGAGAGAGAATAATGGGCTGTAGGAACAAGAATCGAAATAATTTAGTAAAACCAATAAACAGTACATCCAAAAATGTATCCACTTCCCGAAGCCTGCTGCCTCTCTCCTCTATTGTACATTAATTGCAGGTTACATGGCTCAGCCGGCAAATGGGTAAAGTTGGCAGCGCAATTAATTGCTAACACGATTCAAGATACAAGTGCTAGGTATCCTAGAACGAATGATGATATACGACGTACCTACGTATGTACGTACAATCTTCGGTTAGGTTTGAATTATGGCATCCAACTCGTTTACAAATTTGCTTCGAAGGCGTTTTGCCACTCTTTCGACGTATCTGAACAACAGCTCTGTACACTCTGCACGAATGCGATCGGCGTGCATGGATGCATCCTATAAATTTCCATCCAACAAATTCGATTTATCACTGGCTTGTTGCAAAGTTGCTGCTGCTGCTGCTTCAGTCGCTTCGTTAGCACACCTATTCAGGTCTTTCCATTTCTACATATATATGTACATAGGTATGTATGCAGAGTCTATATACCTGAATAATGTAACAACCAACCAGCCAGCAAGATCTCCTGCTGTTATCCATATGGGTGAAGACCGATGTGAGGACGTGAGAGGGCTTAGTAACATCATCACAGGGTGATGGCCTGTTGTACTGCTGCAGCACAGACCTAACTCAGCTGGAGCTTAACGCAAATTTATTTATTCTGATTTCTGTATGCACCTACTTGGATTCATTTTCTAGAGTCGGAACATGAACATGGACATCGTTAGGAGCTCGACCAAAGAGAACCAAAAACCAAAAAGGTACAGCTGAAAAAAAAAAAAAAAAACAGAAAACGTGGCATTCTCGGTTAAATGCGGATATGTATCTTCCACCATGGGTACAAGTACCTTCATTTCATCGGTTTTAATGGTCTGCAGTTGTTGTTGTTCTGATCATTCTTCTTTCCATTGTATTGGATTGGATGGACGACGACGACGATGACGGCGACGTGGGATACACGAACAAGATGCTGACGATAAATATGGTCTTGCTGTGTTAGAGTACCCCGGGTACCTAGAGGATTTATATTTGTACCTCTTGGGTATTTCTCGTTATTATTATGTTTTTTTTTTTCTTTTCTTCGTTTTCTTTTCATTTTCTTGTTTACGTTTTGTTTATTCCTCCTCTTTAGGACGTTTCTTACTTGAAATTGTTCCATAGAAAGAAGCAAGGAAAACATCTTTTGGTTTTCTGTTCTTCGCTTCTGTCGTTAAAGGTACGTGCAATAAATTTAGGAAGAACATTGTACTATAGACCGAGTTTATGTGATGGTTCTACTAAGATATAGAATGGCCATCAGAGGTCCAGTCCAGTCAGCTTGGTTTTTAATGAGTCATTAACAGTGACATTACGTGGCACTAAGTACAACCGTCACATACAACTCTCGAGTAAGTATCGAGATCAAGGCTGCGTTCAATCGCGGACAATCAAACCTGGATTATGATCAGACCTGCATATCATCCAACTAAATGAATGAAATTGATTTTCTCTCGTGGACAGAATGAGGCTGGCTTCTCGATTGGATTTGTATTGTTAGTCGAACTTATTCCCACCCCGAACAATCGGTTATTTGTACTTTATTCTATGGTTTTAATTCGTTCTTCGTTCCACTCTATGAAGAATTGATTGTTATCGACGTTCCGATTGAGGGCCATTGAGGGAAACTGCACAGCTCAGGACGTATACCTAGTCCTATGTAATCCGTGTAAGGCCGTGCTCGTTGCTGTTACCCTTTTTTTTTGTTTTTTTAGAAGCTTTGGTAAATATTTGCAAACGTCGACTTCGACTTCCTCGATTCGAGTGGTAGGTATACTACATTCATGTGTTTTGTCCCTTATCGAAACATGATGAAATCAATGGACACAACAACAAGTCAAGTCGAGTGAAGCCTATATCGATTTATGTGTTTTATCTACGACTATTTCAACAATTTTCGTTTTCGTTTCGTTATCATTATCGCGTGTTTTGTGATAAGTAAGTCAAATGGCTCGATGATGGTTTGAATGGTTCCAGTACAAACACTCCAAGGTACCATTCACTCCAATTTGTTTCATTTATTTATGACTTTCGACAGTTTTATCGGGGGCCCAGACGCCAAACTACATATACCTGAGTCAGTTCGATTATATATGTATGTATAGTATATGTACATATATAAAGGAGATTACATTTGAGATATCTGAAGTGAAGCATATACCTTTCGAGCCCACGATACATCCCTAATGTACTCCAGAACAACAAAAAACAACAAAAAAAATAAAAACAATTTCCCTACTTACCATACACTCGCTGACATGCCAAAATAGTAGCGCAAAAGAAAGGTTGCTGCACACGATGCGTTCGAGAGACCATCGATTAGGAGTAACGAGACATTTGGCAATTGCGGATCATACCCGCAAGCGGTAGTATTTCGTCCTGACACAAATCTTACCGTCCATCCCACGGCAACTAAACTGTGACATGTAACCAAAGGCGTTAGTATTCGATCCCATTTCGTGTCGGATAAAATCAAGCACAGCGTAGCTATTACAGCGATACCGAGAGCTGCATAACTCCATGTTGTCACCCACATTTCGGCCAAAAGTTTCTCATCCCGATCGAAGAGGATATCTGCCTCGCATAGCGGTGCACAACGTCCCGATCGATTTAAACGAATGTATAAATGTGATTTGGCCAAACCCTGACAGCCAGGCGGATGGAACGATGATGTGACTTTCGATATTGGTGGTGGCATACCGACTCCTATCTCGCCCGGTCCTTCCATACACATGTGTTCGTGATTGTTTTCCTTCGGGAATCGATTACAATCTAACGCAGGTGGCCAAGGGAAACCGAAACCCTGTAATACCGGATGACATCGCATTCGAACCGATTCGCATAAACTCCGACATGGCCCAATCGGAACGGGTACCTTGGGAGTGCACATAGGAACATATGCCGCGCATAGGAAAAATTTCAATTGCGTACTACAAATATACTCGATTAGTGGCGCAAACGTTTGTAATGTAAAATCTGCATCGGCCTGTAGCTCGTGTCCCACCATATTTGGCATTGACGTCTCGTTATAACCAATACCGCGACACAATTCGATCCGTATTGGCTCACAGACTCGTGGAACTAAATCGGCTCTCGCTAAACTACCGGCACAAATAACTAGCACCCAGGTGCAAATATCCGTTGCATTTAGTTTGGTCATTATTTCTTATTATTTCTCGATCCGGCCAAGGATGCATAGGATCTTGGGTCTCTTCAAAAAAACACACTTTTCGAATAGTCGCACTCGTATGCGCGCACTAATGATGTTCGATAGACGAAAATTCGCACGTAAAATGAAGAAAAATGATTAAAGTATCTCGAATGAAGATCTAAACAAGTGCATAATGTAATCTGCGACGAGTTACATAGATGATCTTGCAACCGATTGATTTGATTCGATTACGGGGATTCGGGACATTAAATCCGAACAAGTGAATATCGAGATCCCACGTCACAACGACGCAACGACTCACTTCTGACTGAATGTTGAGTTGAACGTGCGCTCTGCGCTGTGTACTGTGTGCTGTGTCCAGTGTTCGGCTGACGTAGTGAAGAAGTGGCTCTGTTGTGCGGTTGCGCCTACTGTAGGTGTTTTCAATGAGAAGAGGGAGCAACCGAACGAACAGTGTGACGGAAAAGTCATCCCTAGTGCTCGTCGAACTCGTACAGATTACACTATTCACAGTTTTTCATTCTTTCAAATATTTACCGTCCAGCAACACTGTGCGCAACAACCTATTGCACCGAACATTTTGTATCTTTTTGAGGAAAATCTCAACCTCAAGTACGGAACGGAATTGAACTGAACGAACGAGCGAGCAAACGAGCGAGTGTGGAGGTGATGGGATTGGATTTGGAGCCAAAACGGCAGAAATTGAGTTTGGTGTCTAACAAGTTTGCTAACCACCTTGTTCTAAGCCGTTCACCGTACGTGGATTCGTTAACATAAACACATCGATACACACATACGCAGCGATTAACTCGATCGCTCATGAGGTTGACTTGCGCCGGGCTGTGACGATCGCCTCCAGCAAAAGTGGCATCGGTATGCGCCTTTATCACGGCAATAAGCAGTCGAGAAAGAACATTGTTTTCAACATTCTGTGTTTCATTTATTTATTTTTATTTTGTCCGCCTCTCTCTCTCTCGTTTCTCTTGTCTCTCCCGCTTTCCAACTCGTTAGGGTATCCAATCCATTTAGAGCTTTAACGAGACAACAAGCAGTTCCAGGTTTTTGGTCTTAATGTGTAGGTATGTACACGTAGCGGCGTATGGTAGATACATCCCACTATTTTCACTATTTAGTTCGAACTGCTCTGGAGAGTGGTACCTTTCGTACATATATTGTCTCCATTTCGATGGTTTCTACATAGTGCCAGATTTAAACGAATCTTAATCACCGAGGGGGGCACACAAACAAGACTTGTTGTACTGCCTGTTTAGGGTCAATATGACGTGTGGGCGTTGTGCGACAGATGGATGATGGCGACGCTGTGCTTTTCTTTATTTTCTTACTAAAACTCTCATTAACGTTTCATGTTCGTTTAAAGTCGTTGCTCCAGAGGCGGACGTAAGAACCGCGAAATGATTTCAAATACATATTGGTCAAGAAAATGCAACTTAGTGGTCCTACGACGTCATTGCTTACTTACTTACTTAGGTGGCGCTACAGTCCGTGGTGAACCTGGGCCTCAACCAACAAGCGTCTCCAGCCGGCACGGTCTTTGGCCAACTGTTTCCAGTGCCGCACGCCCAGTTGGTTGAGGTCCCCTTCCACCTGCGTGCGCCACCGCTGAGGCGGCCGTCCTCTGCCGCGCCTTCCTTCCGGAGTGGATTCGAAGACTTTTCGGGTCGGAGCTGTATCTTCCATGCGCTCTACATGGCCTAGCCACCTTAGACGCTGTATCCGTAGACGTCGTACCAGGCCGATGTCGCTGCACAACCCCTACAGTTCTTCGTTATATCTTCTCCTCCATACACCGTTTGAACAAACGGGACCGTAGATAGTGCGCAGAATTTTCCTCTCGAAACGACCAAGGGCATCTTCATCCGCTTTTGTTAAGGTCCAAGCCTCTGCGCCGTAAAGGAGGACTGGGATGATCAAGGTCTTATATAGTGCCACCTTGGTTTTCCGAGAGAGGGCCCTACTTCTCAATAGCCTCTTGAGCCCAAAGAAACAGCGGTTGGCAAGAGTGATTCTGCGTTTTATCTCAGCGCTGGTGTTGTTGTCGCTGGTCATCAGTGAGCCAAGGTAGACGAATTCCTTGACCACTTCAAAGTTATATCCGCCCATGGTGACGTTCTGGCCAATACGTCGGTGTTGCCCGTCTCTTTTAAATGAAAGCAGATATTTGGCTTTACCCTCATTAACCTTGAGACCCATCCTAGCCGCTTCTACCTCAATGCTTACAAAGGCCTCGTTGACGTTTCGCTGTGTCCGTCCAATCACGTCAATGTCGTCGGCGTACGCAAACAATTGCGTAGACTTGAAATAAATCGTACCTCTTGTGTTGGCCAGTGACTCTTGCACGATCTTTTCAAGCACGATGTTGAAAAAGTTGCACGACAGCGCGTCGCCCTGCCTAAATCCTTTTTTTTTTAACATCAAAGGTCTCGGTTTGCTCATTACCGACCTTAATGGAGCAGCGAGAATTCTTCATTGTCATCCTGCACAGTCGGACGAGTTTGACAGGGATGTTAAAACTAGACATGGCTTTGTACAGCTCGTCTCTATATACGCTGTCATACGCGGCCTTGAAATCGACGAAGAGTGGTGAGTGTCGATTTGGTATTCCTGGGTCTTCTCCAAGATCTGCCGTAGCGTAAATATTTGGTCTATTGTGGATTTACCTGGCCTGAAACCACACTGATAAGAGCCGATCAGGTTATCCGGTATAACGGTTTCAGGCGTTCACACGATACGGCAGAGAAGATCTTATATGCGATGTTAAGGAAACTTATTCCCCTATAGTTGGCGCAGTTATAGGGGTCTCCTTTCTTATGGACCGGGCAAACGATGCTGAGATTCCATTCGTCGGGCATGCTTTCCTCCATACCTTGCAAATGAGATGGTGCATGCACCTTACCAGCTCATCTCCAGCCGCCTTAAAAAGCTCAGCAGACAGGCCGTCTGCGCCGGCGGCTTTATTAGACTTAAGTCTTGATATCGCTATTTTGACTTCGTCTAGGTCGGGTGGGCTGGATTCTGTTACTTCGTGGTCCATTGCGAATGGCTCGTTCTGCCTGACAGCGGTATCTTGTCTATCATCGCCATTATACAGTCTGCAGAAGTGGTCTTTCCAAATCCTCAGCATCGACTGCGACTCCACTACCAGTTCTCCATTTTCATCCCTGCAGGCCGCCACTCTGGCTTTGTAGCCATGGCATGTTCGTTTTACCTTGTTGTAAAACTTACGGGCGTCATTCCTGCGGAAGCATCTCTCCATCTCCTCGATCTCACGCTTTCCGTGCTCTCTCTTCTTTCTTCTGAAAAGCGTGCGTTCCTCTCTTCTCTTCTGCTCATAGATTTCGCGAGCAGTTCTCGTCCGTCGTTACAGCATGGCTTTATATGCCTCTTGTTTTGCTGCATGGGCTTGTTCGCATTGTTCATCGAACCAGGGGTTTCTAGGTGGTGGCTGTTTGAAGCCCAGCACCTCTGAGGCAGCATCTCTGACGGCGCTCTGGCAATGAGCCCATTCCTGCTCTATTGTTTGTGCTGCTGTGGGCGGATTTTGAGAGAGCTTTGAGGAGACACGATCGGCAAAGATTCTGGCAGTCTCTTGCGATTGTAGCTTTCCGACGTCAAACTTACGTAGTCCTACTCGACTCCTAAGCATTCTTGACATCCTCATTCGTACCTTGGCTACAACAAGGTAGTGGTCCGAGTCGATGTTGGCCCCTCGGAAGGTTCGTACGTCGAGAATACAGGAGGAGTGTCTGGCGTCGATCGCTACGTCACGACGTCATTGCTGCCAATGCGAATTTTCATTCAGATTTGTCTGTATGGAATAAGAGCAGTTCTTCTTCTTCTTCTTTTTCGGCGCTACAGCTCATGGCGCACCTGGGCCTTCTATAAGAAGCTCTCCAACTGGCACGGTCTCTTGTCAGCAGTTTCAAGTCCCCTTTTACTTGCGTGCGTCACCATAAATTTGGCCGTCCTCGACCGCGTCGCAGCTCAGGGTTGGATTCAAAGACCTTTCGAGCCGCAGCTGTGGTATTCAAACACTCTACATGATCCAGCCATCTCAGGCGTTGGATCCGTAGACGCCGTGCTATCTTCATGTCGCTGTACAACCCGTACAGTTCACTGTTGAGTCTTCTCCACCATTCCCTATTTTCGCAGATCGGCCACCAAGGGCCTCCTCACCCGTTTTCGATAATATCCATGTTTTTGCGCCATAAAGCAGGACCACCGTGATAAGGAACGATAAGAGACGACTCTGCTTCTCAATTGCCTTTCAAGCTCAAAGAAACGGATGTTACTTACTTACTTTGGTGGCGCTACACAGTCCGGTGTGAGCCTGGGCCTCAACCAACAAGCTTCTCCAACTGTCACGATCTTTTGCCAGCTGCTTCCAGCGCCGTACGCCCAGTTGGTTAAGGTCCCCTTCCACCGGTAGGCACCACCTTAGATTTGGTCGTCCTCTGCTGCGTCGTCCCGCGGGGCTGGACTCGAAGACTCTTCGGGCCGGAGCTGTGTTGTCCATTCGCTCTACATGGCCTAGCCAACTTAGACGTTGGACCCGAAGACGTCGTACTAAGCCGATGTCGCTGTACAGCTCGTACTCCACTCTCCGTTAATACAAACGGGACCGTAGATTTAACGCAGAATTGTCCCCCCAAACGACTAAGGGTCTCCTTATCCGCTTTCGTTAAAGTCCAGGCTACTGCGTCATGGAGGAGAACCGGAATGTTAAGGTCTTGTATACTGCAACCTTAGCCCAAAGAAGCAGCGGTTGGCAAGTGTAATTCTGCGCTTGACATCAGCGCTGGGATTATTGTCGCTCGTCACTAGTGAGCCAAAGTAGATAAAGTCTTGGATGAGAGCATATACATATTTAGTTTAATCCTCATTCACCGAAAGGCCCATTTTAGCCGCTTCATTGACGTCTCGCTGTGTCCGTCCAATTACGTCAATGGAGAGACTTGAAATAGATCGTTCCTCTTGTGTAGACCAGGGATTATGGATAAGATGGCAATCCGATGGCTTTGACAGGTATTTTGACAGACTGCACCTACAAACGCTTTGCGGCTTGACGGCGTCTTGACTATGTCATTCAGCTTTGTCCCGACGTCTTGAATCTACACATCGAAGTCTTGAGACTAACACAATGATAAGTCAAAAACGTCAGTTTTAAACGAGAATAACACATATAGTATCGGTGTATTACAAAAGCAACAACTAACCGCTGCGGGGATCACAGGGCAGACGTACGAAGGTTTTCCATATTTTTATTTATCTCTGATGTAGGCCAGTGAGTCTCGTATGGTCTTTTCAAGCACGATGTGGGAAAAATGACAGGACGGTGCATCACCTTGTCTAAATTCTTTGTTAACATCAAAGTTCTCGGTTAATTCGCTGCCGACATTAATGGAGCAACGAGAGTTCTCCATTGTCATTCTGCACAATCCTACAAGTTTGGCAGGGATGTCAAAACTAGGCTTGACACTGTAAAGCTCGTCTCTATGTACACTGTCATACGCCGCTTTGAAATCGACGTTGATGGAGGTCGTTAAGGAAACTTGTTCGCCTGTAGTTGGTGCAGTTAAAGGGGTCCCCTTTCTTGTGGACTGGGCAAACGATGCTGAGATTTCATTCGTCGGTCATGCTTTCCCCGAACCCTATTTTACAGATGAGCTGGTGCATGCGCCCTACCAGCTCATCTCTAGCCGCGAGTGTTCCTCTCTACTCTTCTGTTTGTAGTGGTCACGAGCGGCTCTCATCCGTCTGCGTAGCATGGCTTTGTAGGCAGTTTGCTTTGCTACATGGGCTTACACACATTGCTCATGAAACCAGGGGTTTCTAGCTGGTGGCAGTTTGAAACCCAGTACATCAGAGGCAGCGTCTCTGATGGCACGCTGGCAATGCCCCCACTTTTGTTCTGTGGATTGTGCCGGTATCGTCGGATTTTGCAAGAGATTGAGGAAACTCGATTGACAAAGGTCCTAGCGGTCTCCTGCGATTGTAGCTTTCCGACGTCAAACTTTCGTTGTCTATACCCTAGCTAACAAGGTAGTGATCCGAGTCGATGTTGGTTCCTCGAAAGGTTCGTACATCTAGGATGCTGAAGAAGCGTCTGGAGTCGATCGCAACGTTATCAATCTGATTGATGGTCACCTGATCAGGTGATCGCCAGATTCCTTTGTGGATGTTGAGATGCGGGAATCGTGTGCCAGCTAGAAGAAGATTGACCCCCGCCAGGAAGTAAAGTAGCCTGTGTTCGCTTCGGAGTAGGTGTCGTGTAGGCTATACTTCCCCGTGATAGACTCAAATATGACCTCTTTGCCCAGTTTCGCATTAAAATCTCCTAGTAATATTTTTGTATCGTAGCTGGGAGATTGGGCATAAGTTCTATCTAGGAGATCATAGAAGTCATCCTTAAGTCGATCATCCTTTTAAGCTTTTTGTCGGAGTCCTCCTCGAATAACGAATCCGCATACGAATAAGTGCTGTTTGTTCTCCTTGTAGCAGTTCCCGTAGTAGATGTCGCAGTTTTTCATCCGTCTTTTATCTGGTCCATCCCATCGCACTTCTTGGAGTGCGGTTATATCTGCTCTGTAGCAGTTGAGGGTTTGCTCCAATTGATTGCCTGCACCCGGTCTGTTAAGGGACCTCACATTCCAGGTGCGGACTCGCAACTCATTTAGGCGTTTGCAGGAGTCGTCAGCTCTGTATCTATCCGTATCCGAGGCTTGTTGTTGCTTCGAAACATTTAATTTTTTTTTCCATAATAGGGATGTTACCCCTAAGGGCAACCCCCAGCCTGGAAGGCCAGGTACCTCTTTCCCCAGGAATAAGGGGTCAGGTCGCTACATACGTTGGTTCACTAGGCGACGAATGCCGAAGCAGGTATTTAAGGGAGGCCACGCGGAGGCTGCGTGTCAACTTGAATTGAGCAGGAACAGAGATTGAAGCTGGCGTCTACCATGTTAAACGCGATCAGTTTCTTTGCTCTGTTTGCTCGCTCCCTCTTCCACAAAAAAACACCGGTTGTTGTTATTGCTGCATGTCACTGCAGAGCCAAGGTAGGTGAAGTACTTGACTACCTCGAAATTATGCCTACCGATATGTGCGACTACCGTAAGCAACTGAGCGGACGACTCGCAAGTATGCCTACGTCTGACACAAATGCCAACAACATGTGGCTACTTTGCCGCTCAACCATCAAGAAAGCAGCTATAATACGCTACGCGCCACCACCGATAAGAAACCAAGCGAGCGACCTACGAGTCTGCAAAGGAGAACACGAGCAGCGCGTGAGGAATTCCGAGCCAGAAGGAGAAGCTAAATGATATCGAAGGGTCCAGGGACAAAAACGAGATAAGAGTATTTTACAAAATAGCCAAAAGCTTCGCAGTGGGCTTTAATAATGGCACCCAGGTCCTTCGAAATTGGGAGAACAATTTTGTTACCGCAGGGATGTTTTCAAGCAGCATTTCCAACGGCCGCTTAACGAGCATGAAAAAGAGAGAGAGAGAGGTGGTGAACAAGTTGAAAGAACAAAAAGACTTGGATGGATTACCATCAGAGTTCTTCAAACCTGAAGGCAATGTTCTGATAGGGAGCATGCACCAGATCTGCAGAATTTGGGAGCACGAATGCATGCTCGACGACTGGAATACCAGCTCTATATGCCCCAAAACACTAATCGGCACATAACAGTACGGCTCCCGACCAGGCAAGGCGACTGTAGACCAAATCTTCACCCTGCGACAAGTCCTGGAGAAGACCAGCGAGTTTCAAATCGATACCCACCATCTCTTTATCGATTTTAAGGGCGAATATGACGGTATTCATCTCAAAGTCTTATTTAACGCGATGCCCGAATCTCCGGTATAAGGACCCAGTGATCGCGGACGTAAGACAACTTGGTCTTTCCGACTGGAAGCAGCGTGTTTGTAACCGCAAAGAATAGAATGGTTAACAAACCCTCCCTGGGTTGCTGGCATGAAAAGTAAGTAAGTATGTGTTATGTCGAACTCACCATCTTGTGGCCACCTTTGAGGAGACCTTTAAACTATTTGATGGCCAAGAACTAACCGAAAGTGATTACAGTACAGACACGATGCGGGATAATTTCAGAATCAAAAGCGTAACATTGACCGAACTTCCTTAAGTTGTCAAAATCGAAGGAACGACAAGGCCCCTAGTTACGATCGTATCACGGAAGTAGGACGCATAAAAAACCTTTATGGAACTACTCCACCTCATTTACTCCACCTTCATTTAGACCTTTATACGTTTTTTTTTTTTTTTTTGTTTGATGAAGGCTTCTGCTATCCGCTGGAGCACTCAGACGCGATCACTGGTCCATTGTACTCCAGAACCTTTATACGTACTGCGACTATGGAAAGTGGCCGAGTGCTAATGATTCTTAAGCCAGGAAAACCACCAAACGATAAAAGTTTTTTTTTTTTTCTAAAGGTTGGTGAAAATCTTTAAAAGACACTACGAGGACCGGCAGCGCTTGCTCATAGTAGTGTGAGACTTGACTCACTAAGAACACCACCCTTCGAGCTAATTATTTTTTTGTTTTACTACAACTAAGTCAATTGACTTGTCCTGCAGTTTTCCGGTCTCGAGGAGGTAATCACATTTAGCAGGCAGCTTTCCAGTGAGAGTTCCAGCAAACCGAGACCTTTGATGTTAAAAAAGGATTTAGGCAAGGTGACGCGCTGTCATGCAACTTTTTCAACATCGTGCTTGAAAAGATCGTGCAAGAGTCACTGGCCAACACAAAAGGTACGATTTATTTCAAGTCTACGCAATTGCTTGCGTATGCCGACGATATTGACGTGATTGGAAGGACACAGCGAGACGTCAATGAGGCCTTTGTAAGCATTGAGGTAGAAGCGGCTAAGATGGGTCTCAACGTTACTGAGGGTAAAACAAAATATCTGCTTTCATCTAAAAGAGACGGACAACACCGACGTATTGGCCAGAACGTCACCATGGGCGGATATAACTCGCCAAGGAATTCGTCTACCTTGGCTCACTGATGACCAGCGATACCAACACCAGCGCTGAGATAAAACGTAGAATCACTCTTGACAACCGCTGTTTCTCTGGGCTCAAGAGGCAATTGAGAAGTAGAGCCCTCTCTCGGAAAACCAAGGTGGCACTATATAAGACCTTGATCATCCCAGTCCTCCTTTACGGCGCAGAGGCTTGGACCTTAACAAAACGGATGAAGATGCCCTTGGTCGTTTCGAGAGGAAAACTCTGCGTACTATCTACGGTCCCGTTTGTTCAAACGGTGTATGAGGAGAAGATATAACGAAGAACTGTACGGGTTGTACAGCGACATCGGCCTGGTACGACGTCTACGGATACAGCGTCTAAGGTGGCTAGGCCATGTAGAGTCTTCTTCCGAAGAGTCTTCGAGTCCACTCCGGAAGGAAGGCGCGGCAGAAGACGGCCGCATCAACGGTGGCGCACGCAGACGGAAGGGGACCTCAACCAACTGGGCGTGCGGCGCTGGAAACAGCTGGCCAAAGACCGTGCCAGCTGGAGACGCTTGTTGGTTGAGGCCCAGGTTCACCACGGACTGTAGCGCCACCTAAGTAAGTAAGTAAGTAAAATTTGCTTGGAAAGATTCGGTTTCGTTAAGCGTGATCCGCCAAGTCTTTGTCCAGTCGCTTACACGGTTCAGGCCATATGGCAATTTAGTCGTTGATTCTTCGATAAATTTTCCTGTGGCCAGAATTGCAGTATCATGGGTGAATTCGTCCTCTGCGTATGCAATATTAAAGTGCTGGAACGAATTAGTACGGGCTATAACCAACCCGGAATTTGGTCGGCTCTCGTCCTATCTAGGACAACCACCCCTGAGAGTAGTGAACGAACATCAACGACCCAACCACTGGGTCATCTCCTGTAATTAAGTTGTAGCCTGGTGCATTATTTGGCTTGAGGGATTTTATGATATTTTCCAGTTCGGAAAACGTGGCTCCAAAGTATTGCTATTGTTAGGTAGCGGTTGTCCCTAGAATGGCTACAAGGTTTCAGAAGATATTTAGCAAAAACTTCAGACTTTTCTTCTTCGCCTTTCGTCCATTCTTTTAATTTTTCCTTCTTGGTGGTGCCTGCAGTTTAGGCTGTTTAATGCCCTTAAAGACTTTCCAAAGGGAGTAATTTGATTTCTTGTGAGCGGTTAGGCCATGATTTTTAAATTCGCTGAGACATTTCCGCAGCAGGTTACATAGTCGGTTTAAATACATATGTTATATGCTGCGGCGCTCGCCTGTGTTGTCATCGTTTATGGGCCTTTCGTTACTTCTTTGATCCTGGTGGATAATTTGTGAAAAAAATGTTGTTATTCCACGCTACGTGCTAAGCGCCCTTCATAACGTCTCTCAAGCTTTCGACAAGGTTTGGAACAAAGGCTTGATCTTCAAATTAGGACCAATTCTTCCAGAGCAATTACATAACATCTTGAAAATTTACCTTGCAGAAAGACTTTTCCCTATTAAACATCGGAGTGAATACTCTGAATTCAAAAAATTGCTGCTGGTGTTCCGCAAGGAAGTGTGCTTGGCCCGATTTTGTTTCTTCTCAACAATCGAGACATACACACCGCAACAAGAGGGTTGTACGTTTGCAACGTTTGCCGACAATACGGCCGTTTTAGCTACCGGTAACTAAGTCGAGTCAACAGCTAAAAAGCTCTAATTAGCTTTAAATAAAGTATGGTCGGAGGCACATCTGTAAAACATGCCCGACGAATGGAATGTCAGCATCGTTTGCCCGGTCTATAAGAAAGGAAGACCCTCTAACTTTACCAACTACAGGGGAATAAGTGCCTGAAACACTTTGTGGATAATCTGATTGGATCTTATCAGTGTAAGATTCAATTAGGTGACGCACTGTCATACGAGACTCACTGGCCAAGACAAGAGGTACGATCTATATTTCAAGTCTGACGGATGACATTGACGTAATTGGACGAACACAGCGGGACGTCAATGAAGCGTTAAACGAAATAAATGCTATCATCCACAAAAGACGCACAATACCGACGTCTTGGCCAGAACGTCACAATTGGCAGCTGCAATTACGAAGTGGTCGAGGACTTTACCTACTTTGGCTCACTAGTGATCAGCGATAATAACACAAACGCTGCTGTCAAACACAGAATTACACTTGCAACCGCTGGTTCTTTGGGCCAAGGTTGCACTATACAAAACCTTAATCATCTCGGTCCTTCTCTATGGCGCGGAAGTCTGGATGAGGAGGCCTTTGGACGTTTTGGAAGGAAAATTCTGCGTTCAATGCGGATAGTGGAGGAAAAAATTCGGCCATGAACTGTACGGGCTATACAGTAACATTCGGCCTAGAACGACGTCTATGCATCTAACGTCTAAGATGGCTAGGCCATGTGGAACGAATGGACAACATAGCTCCGTCCCGAAAAGTCTTCGAGTACAACCCCGAAGGATGACCAAGCGGAGGACATATGCCCAGCGACTGTCCGTTTCAAAGCACAGGCGGCGCTAAATGTGATCGATGATTGGTGTACCAGAAATGGGCTGTCAGTCAATCCTCTTAAGACCGATGTCGTTCTCTTTACGAGAAGGAGGAAAAATACTGACATGACTCAGCTGGTACTAAAAGGCACTTCCATCCCGATATCCAAGGAGGCTAAGTATCTAGGAGTCATCTTAGATAGTAAGCTTCTCTGGTCAAAACATGTTGAGTCAAAAACCACCAAAGCGCTGTCAGCTTTCTGGCAATGCAAAGGAGCTTTTGGCAAAACATGGGGCTTATCGCCGGCAAAGGTCTTTTGGATCTACACGGCAATGATAAGACCTATAATCTCATATGCATCGGTTGTCTGGTGGAACAGACTAAAACGCAAACACGTCGTAGCCTCTATCACCAAACTTCAAAGAACGATTTGTGTCAGCTGCACGGGGGCTTTCCCCAGCACGCCGGGCGCTGCTCTAGATGCTATGATGAACCTTCCACCTCTTGATATATTTATCAGAGGGTGTGCTCTGAAAGCCTGTCTCGCCTGAAGAGAAATGGCTTTTGGTACAACTCGCATAGGAATAACGGTGTGCTTGCGCAAGAATTGTCCTGCAACCCCTGTCTCATGGACATGCCTTCTGACGCACTGACGCCCGTTATCCTATTGCGTCTCAATTTCCCAGTCGAGTTTCCATGGCGTCAGGATTGGCTATGGCTGGATACTGAACCTGGAAAGGATAGTCTTCGCATTTTCACGGATGGCTCCAGATCTTGGCGGGGGTCCGGTGCTGGGGTCTTCTTTGAGCGCGAAAACATCCGACTGCACTTCTCCTTAGGAAAATATGCGTCTGTCTTCCAATCAGAGATATACGCAATCCTAATGGCCATGCACTATGTTGTGAAGCACAGGTGGAAAGGGGAAAGCATATGCGTATGTAGTGACAGCCAAGCTGCACTAAAAGCTGTGTGTAACCCCTTAACTAGCTCCAAATTAGTGCTCGAACTCAAGTCCTTCTTGAACAGAGTCGGCAGACTAAATTCATTAAGGCTTGTATGGGTTCCAGGCCACTCTGGGATCCCAGGAAATGAGACCTCTGATGAACTCGCTAGAATGGGTTCAGAAGAGAGCTTCTCAGGACCTGAACCCGCTCTAGGTCTTCCTGCGTCCACGGTAAATTCCTACATTAACGATTGTCCGGGTTGCAGGATGACTAAGCGCGTATGCCCTGATGTCTGCAAAAAATCTGCAGCATTCCTCCTGTCTTTAAGGAGAATCGACTGCAGAAGGCTTGTGGGAGTTATCACGGGCCATTACACTTTTGCCAAGCATCTCTACGTGCTCGGCATCAGTGAGACGCCTACCTGTGCTGCATGTGGCGAAGAGGAGGATGATACTGCAGAGCATTTCCTCTGTTATTGTCCCGCCTTTGCTCGCATACGGTGGCGCACCCTTGGAGCCGACGTGGTGTGTGCCGAATCCCTTAGCTCTACATCACAGAAGCTCCTTCAAATTTTTCTCCGGAAAACGGAGAAAATACAGTAATGTAAGGTGTCTGTCTGGAGTACAATGGACCAGTGATTGCGTCTGAGTGCTCCAGCGGATAGCAGACAAAAAAAAAAAAAAAAAAAAAAGCTCCTTGGAGAAGACTCCACTGCCTACACCCGACTCCATCTCGTGCATCGTGCACGCACTTAAGATGTTGAAAATATCGTTGACAGAGTTGCTCCAAGTTGCGCCCCTGCATACGAGTAGGCGTTTCTCTACTTTCAGGGCGATGAGGTACCGCATGCTAGTCTTATGGCAATATGGATCAATCAAAGCAACTGATACCCGAATCCCAAGCTGAGTCAAATCAAAATGAGTTCATCCAACCGCGTTGCCTGCGATTCGTGTAATTCGTTTTGAATAATTTAATTAATAATAACAGGTTCACACAAAAACTAAGTTTAGCAACAGAATAATAATAGAAAAACCGCATCGAATAAATTGTAGCAATATACCAGATACAAGTCCTGCCGAGACGCTATGCACACACAAGTCACTACCACTCTTGGTTACTTTTCTTTGAGAAAATCCAAAAGCAGACTACGGCATGCTTTAAATAGAGAAGATGGAGTGTTGCGCATCTTTGGTTTTGTCACCCGTCTACCATTGGCTTCGGCTTTTTTTCCTGCACTACCACTGAGCATAAGGAGCGCCAAAGCAGCGTCGACTTCGGCTGATGATCGGCCCATCAACAAACCCTCTGCTGAGACACAAGGAATAAAAATAGAAAAAAATAAAAATTACACTTTACGCAGGCTCACTAACCATCTTTTGAAGTTGCCATTGTGCATGTACTCCTTCGTCCAGAGCTATGGAATAACTGTTGCAAAAATAGAATATTCCGTCAGGCCCTTAGCGCCTTGGGTATACATGATAGAAGCGCACAGGTACAGGACACCTTTACACATCGCCAATAGTTACAGGTAGGCTCAAGGACATTTCTAATGGCAAATTAACTAACGCTTAGCAGAGCATTAAGTCTAGACACACATGTGCATGCAAAAGAGCGGATTTATGACTTTCCTCGCCGATTTTACGATCAAACACATAAAGACACAATTCGGATACTATTCCATCCGCCAATTTATCCCAAAAAACGATCCAAGAATAAAACGACTCTTTCCACATTTTGTGTTCATTTTTAATTTGTTTCTTGTCGTTGCAAAAATTCTCTTTAGACACATTGGCTTTCAGGAAAATGCAGAGAGAAGCTTAAATACACTTAAAAGTTATTTTTTACAATTAGCGATACGTCCTTCACCTAGGGTACAAAGCCGGAAGAAGCTCGACACCGACCGCGACACAAGTTCTACGAGTGAATCTCGAACAGTTTCGCCACCTCGTTGAGGTCCTTGTACGATTTGTTTTGATTCACAATTGATCGGGCGAGACTGATACGATTGAAAATATTCCACAGAAGTATGCCGACAATTTTATCGTCCTGCAGGTAGAAGATGACACCGCGGCCATAATCGTCGGTCGGGTCGACAGGTATCGTCGGGGCGGGTGCCGTTGGACTTTTCTTATCCTTTGGCGTTTCTATTCTCTTAACATCGGATGCTTCGGTTGTGGGTTCGAGGTTATTTGTCTTTCTCGGTTCTGCGGATTGTAGTGCGAATACTCCGACTGTCGGTAGTGATGCGTCCGTTCGGCCAATGCCTTCGTAACCAATTCCCGGTCCCAGATCTGACCAGAACATGCTCTGATGTTCGTAGGGTTTCTCTGTTCGATAAATATAAATTGACAATCTCCGCTCGGGGGGTGTAATGAACTAGCGTATACTCACTTTTATCTTTCGCTGCCATATTCTCGCCGGCCAAGCGGCCAGATATTACGGAATGATCATGATGCTCCAATCGTCTCCGTCCCAACAAAGGATCATAGAAGCACGACGCATCACCAGCCTTATACCAAAAATCATAGAGAGAATACATCACAGAAAGAATAGATATCATAAATCAAGTACTCGTACATACCACGAATAGATTCTGTCGGGCTTCCAGTTCGGCATTGACCACGAACCCGCCCAATTCATCATCGACCTCTAGTCCTGATTCAGCAGCCAAATCCGTATTTGCCTCGCATCCCACACACACGACAATTTGATCAGTGAGCACTGTTTGGCCATTGCTTAAAGTCAACTTAACGCCACCCAGCTCTCGCACCACATCTTTCACTTGTACATTAGGTACAACACACACGCCCATTTGTTCCACCTTCTTTGTCGTCCACTTGCTCAGGTATTCGGGAAGTACTTTCGACATATTACCCGATTCCGGGAAGACTTGATTTATTTTAACGCTACCCTTCGCGTACGTGGCAAGCGAACAGCATAATTCACTGCCAAGAAAGCCGCTTCCAATAACCGTAATCGACCGCTTAGCATCGACCATGCTCTTCAGTTTTTCAAAATCGCTCGGCGATCGATAGAACATGATCTTTTCTTTGACCGCTTTCGGTGCATTCGTAAATACTGGCAATGATTTTGGCGTGCAGCCAGTAGCGAGTAAACACTTTCCGTATTCGATCTCTGTGCCGTCGGTTAGAGTTGCGATTCTCTTTTTCGGATCGATTTTCTTCACGGCATAACCTTGTGCGACCGCAATGCCACCGTTTGGACTGTCCAGTAGTTTAGCGGGATCTACGAAAAACTCCTCGGGCTCGAAAAATAAACTAAAGGATGAAAGGTGAGCGTTTAGGGGTGTTTTTCAATTGAGTATGAGTGATTGATACCTTCTTTCGGCCCCGGTCCACTGTTTGAAGCGATAGTCTTTTGGTAACGAGCCCGGTTCGGACGCATACCAAAGTTCCTTGGAGAGTGGCGGTCGCATGTAGGGTTTTAGCAGTTCGTCGCTAATAACTAGAACCTTCGCCGTTGGATCGTTGGATTTAATGGCGCGAAATGCTGAAAAACTAGCAGTACCGCCACCTACAAGTAGGTAGGGCACTTTCTTCGGTATATCCATAGAACTGGCTGGAACTGAGAGAAAAACGAGAATCTGATATTGGGGAACAGTGTCTTTGGTCTGATTTTGCGACACATTATTGCAGGTAGACGTAAACACGTTGACGTTTTACTGCGTTCGTTAGTAGTTCCAGAGAACTACTGAATGAGTTGTTACGTCCAACTACTCAATAGCATTGAAGACCAACAGAAAACTGGAAACTACTCCTCCCTTCGTATGATTGAAAGCATATGTTGCTCGCTTTCTATTTTTAAGCGGATCAACGTGGATTCAGGCCTATGAATAGACGTGAGCCAAAGAGCTGACTTCAGGATAAGCATGTGAAAGCCACTTGATCCAGCTCACCAACAAACGAACCATGGAAGCTCTTTGCCGCAGGCATCCGAAGAAAATGCGAAGGCACGCTCCAATTAGGCGAAGAAAAAATCTCTCTTTACCACGACAACGAACCAATGCGCTTATGCACAGTCCTTGGGTTGAAACTAAATGAATTCCAGAGTGAATCGCTGCCCATTGAAAAGAAAAAGCAAGTCATGGTCAAGGCAGAGGTGGTTTGGACAAAAATTTAACAAAGTCGTCTCAAGAGAGGTGAAGGTTGAGGTGGCTACCTGACCATGGGCGTCAGAATACAATAAGCGCTTAGGCGCCGTTTTGATGCCACGCAACTCATAAAACCTAAGGGATTTAGGTCCAGCCTGTGGAGTTAAGAAAACTGGCCAAACTGAGATTGGCAACCTCTGAGATGTAGTCGAGGAAGTATTTGTCAATGGCGCAGAATCTGCGACTTGCCAGTGCTGGTCATTCGTAGAGAAGATGGTGCAGGATTTTCTCTGCGTGAGTGTTGTGACAACTGAGTCACAGCGTGAGTTCCTTTAGGCCAATGACCCGTACTGACTGCTACGATTCTAGCTATGTTGGAACGGTGTCTATTGAGAAGATCGTTTACTTTGTTTTTTGAGTATGAGTGCCAGGTTTTTCTTGATATCCGGTTCAAGGTTATCGAGGTTCAGCGACAGGCCAACAGTTTCAGTTCTTCTCTATGTTGCTGTGTCCTGGAACCCAAAGGAGGGTCATATCGATCCACCCGCCAGCTCGTTTAAATTCTTTTTTGCATTGATTCGCCAATTTACAGAAGGTGGTAGGGGACGTAAGGGCTTTAATAGCGGCTTGGTAAACGCTGTAAACAGCGGTGGACGTGTAATTGGGGCGAGCTGCACTGAGTATTTTGCACGCATCCTGAATAGCTAGCACTTCAGATTGAAAGACGCTCGAGTGATCGGGGAGACGGAATGAGTTTTAGATATTCATTTGTGTCGAGAATATTCCCCCTCCTACACCGTGCTCCAGCCTGGACTGGGTTAAATACTTTCCATTGTACTCCAGATGGAAAGTTAGAAGCGAGGACAAATTTATTGGCAGAAGTTATAGGACTTAACAATAAATGCTTTTCACGAGCGATCAACAAGACGAAAGACTGCTCGCTCACCACGCCAGAAGGCAGATCGTAGCGGTACTTAATCACCCAGCCAGGGCACTGTTACAACTGTTCGAACTACATAGCCTGTGAGGAGTGCATTGACACTGGATTGTGCGAATTGTGGGCGGAGGATACTCGATGCTCGCGGCAGGGGACATTAGTCGACCGTTTGGAAACTGCTCGTTAATGCTGAATACCTCACGGTCCGAAAAGGCCGAGTGGGCATACTCACAGTGCCCAGATGTGGACGAGTGCGGACTTGGACTACACGACTGTCATAAGGAGGCTAAAAACACATTTGTGCTTTTGCTCATTCAGCTGCCACTGTCGTCGTGGTTACATAGGCATATGTACATGCTATGAATCCTGTGTCCATGGCCACTGTTCCGGATCGCCGGATTATGTTTGCTAATGTGAATTGGGCTGGGCAGGTGACGATTGCTCGGTAAGCTGCGGTTGCAACAACCATTCAACGTGTAATGAGCGCGTGCCAGGCGTGGACAGAAGGTGAATGTTGTCGTCTCGGAAGCTATGGAAATGCAACGTCGCAGAAAGGTTGTCATCCGTGAGAGTGCAATGGTCACGGTAATCAGGATCTGGGCATTTGTAACTTAACTAATGGCGAGTGCTTCTGCAAGGACAACACAGGTGGCTTCAAGTGCGAAGTGTGCAATCAAGACTACTACGGCGATCCTCGTGATGGTTGCCAGTGTTACTTCCAATGTGAAAGTCGCGGCATATTATATGCGGTAGGAAAGCACCGAATCGGTTCCTATCAGTCGTACAAGAGTCCATGGAGCGGCGCTGAAGTGAGCGAATGCCTTTGGCTTGTTTCACACGAACCGGCCGTGTCCGATATGGACACCATCATTCAAATGGAGTTTGAGTGGATGAGCTAGTGACGAATTGCGACGAGAACGCAGTTTACGTGTCCGATATGGACACCATCATTCAAATGGAGTTTGAGTGGATGAGCTTAGTGACGAATTGCGACGAGAACGCAGTTTACGTGTCCGATATGGACACCATCATTCAAATGGAGTTTGAGTGGATGAGCTTAGTGACGAATTGCGACGAGAACGCAGTTTACATCTATGACGGATGTAATACGAAATCCTATGCAGCCCGTACACATCTCAGCGGATAATCAATGCACACTCGACGCATCTGACTGTTCACTACAAGAAAGGCGGTGAGAAGTTTGTCTTAAACGCCCTGTACAACGTGAAGAACCGTGCGGCGAGAAAGTGTTTGGACGGCGAAAACTACATATGGTAATGTAGGTCCAGTTAAGCTACGATGAGTAACTCACTGGCATATGTATACAATGTAAAGCCACAAGCTACACATAAGCCGTATTACTGCTCCCATGCTAAGCCACACAATAACCATTAGCACGACACTAAATCTATGTCATAGAACTCATGCGATAAACACGAGACGCTTACCCTTTTTAACAACTCCAAATGCCGGAGGTGGCGGTCCACTATCCGGTGATTTACCGCTGGCCAATAAGAGATATAACGCCAGCGCACTAAGCCCAGCAGCTGCTAAAGCCGCCAATATCAACTTCTTCTTCTTATCTTCCTCCTCCTTCATTTTCTTTGCATTCAAAGCCTCCTGCGCAGACGTCTGCTGAAAAATACAATAACAAAACGTAAAGGGACATTAAATGCGTTGAAAAGCAAGACCCTTTTGGATGGATCAGGTGGATCGGGACAGGGACGGTTACTGGGTTGATCGGTTTTCCTTAACTTAGCTCGAGCCTCTAATGCTCTCTTCTTTACCGTTTGATATAAATTCCGATTGATGATATACGATGAAACGACCTTACTTTGTGCTGAAAAACAAGCGATAGAATCATTCACTCACGGCTTCTCAGCTAACCTACAATAAATCAATGGCTTACAATTGCTAAAACAGAAAGCTGTGCGGCCGGCAAAGATCGCTGACTGGCGGTAGGCAAGCACATTTAATCGAAGTAGTCTGGCACACAACATGGTGATTTGGAAATTTCAAAACGACTCTTATTCACTAAATGGGAAAAAAGGAAAAATGCAGAAAAAATATATGAAGGAAAATTCGTGCTCCGATCGCTTTCAATATATTTTATTTCCAATCGTATGTCAAAACGTCAAATGGGAAAGAGCGAACAAATAGAAAAAGAAAACAACGAACTGCTCATTTTGACAACCGAAAGTGGGTGGTTGATAAGAAATGTCGAGAAGTTCACCTCATCGATGGCAGCATTCAGGCGAACAGAAAGTTTTAGATTAAAAACAAAGAGTTATTTCAAGTGGGTCAGATTTGTTTTTTTATTTCTTTCCTATCAATAATTGATTTACGAGATACCTACTCATCATTCTAAACCTAAAGCCCAATTAATACCCTGCACGATGAAAAAAATTAGCGGTTGCCATGCAACCAACCATCTAATCCAGTCTAATAGACGTCCATAAAGCACATGGGGCCGTTCCCACCTGTAAACAAATGTTATTGAATGTAAGTAAGAAGCCTGTAAAGTCGTAACGGGTGTTACTTACGGATTACAAAACATCTTCTTGAGGTCGACCTTCTCTTTACAGTACGGACAGGTTTGCTTCTTGCCCACGATACACCAGCCGCGAATGCAAAACTCGTGGAATACATGGTTACAAGACAATTTATAAGTATTTTCGATGATACCCTCTTCCTTTTCGCTAACAAATAACAAATTACCACAAACAGCACACACGTTATCCTCCAGATGTCGTGTAGGCATCCCCTGTGCCGTATAATACTGCAAAAAAAAAAAAAATCGTTGAATCAAACGTCTGTTATCGTCAATTGATTTAATAACTTACACCGATGTGCGAGGCCATCTTATCGGAACAAATCTCTGATATATCACGACCCAATACGCCGACATATAGACCATAGAAAATGCACAACAACGCCACATCCATCCAAACGTTTGGCGGTTGATTGAATATAAAATTGAAACCCAGAAATGTGGCCATCATAATCAGATATCCTATAATGCCTAGCCCGTAGCTTAATTTATAAATAAAATAGAACCACTTG
This sequence comes from Eumerus sabulonum, assembly GCA_951905685.1. Lineage (NCBI taxonomy): Eukaryota > Metazoa > Arthropoda > Insecta > Diptera > Syrphidae > Eumerus > Eumerus sabulonum. The sequence goes on along the minus strand of OX645063.1, from coordinate 105,789,814 downwards.
TAAACGAGTCTGGGAAGGAAGGAAAGAAGCACGACTATTAAACAATCGATACATGCATCTTTGTGTTGTCTCACCGTGGCGTGGTGCCCTCGATCGGTTTACTAAGTGCTTTACGCATCACAATAGCGGTAATCAGTGAGAAAATCAACCAAATTATAATAAATCTATACCAAACGTAGAAAATTGATATGACTAGAGGTATGATCCACATCGCCAGCAAGGTGATTGCCTAAAATATATGATTATGGGACGAGTGGAAGCAATTGGGATAGCTTACAGAATAGGATTTATAGTGACGCTTCTTCCACTCGACTAGAATAATTTGTGTAACAATAAGAGTAATCAGTAGTATGAGGACCATTTCTGAATGCATCGATTCATGTCCCTTGTGCTTCTCGTGAATCAATTGATGTTCTGCCCTATGATGGTTGTAAATGAATAATTGAATGTCTCGTTCTAAGCACTAGAGTAATGGCACTTTACCTCAAACGTTCCTCCGGTGTCATATCATCGAGAGACTGTAATTGAACAATAAAAACAATACCAATTACAAGATAGTTTACTCGTTTTAGTCGGTTCACCTTGTTCAAGTCGACCGGTGCATGTAACTCTTGAATATCCATTTTGCCCAAAAGTATTTTGTTTCTGTCACGACGTTTATGTAGAAAAATAAACTGCAATCTAGAGAGTCGAACATACAATAGATGTAAGAGTTATAAGCTACGACCCGGGTCCGAAAATACGCGGTGGCATTATGAAGAAAAATAAAATAATTTTTTTCGTCCCGACTTTCAGTGTGTCACGTCACTTTGACAGCAAACTAATAAATGGGTGACAACAGTCGATTGGCGGTAAGGTGGAGTGGTGGAATTGAAATATTTATCAATGGTAACTATTTGCTTGAATGACTGGATACGTTAAGATTACAAAGGGAAATCAATCAGCAGAAAGCAAAAACTATTTTTTGTATAAATTATTTAATAAGAATAATGTCTTATCCAACAATGGATTAATTATCCAACACACTTTGATAATGTAGTTCAACCCACTTATCCCATCTAACCCACCCGTAAACCAATACCACATATCCACCAGAAATGTCAAAGTGATTTATAAAGGTGGATCTACATCTTACCCGCACGATAAGCCCCCAGTGAAACAAACGAAAATAAACAAAATACAAATTAAATTAACGCTTCCACCCAATTAGCAATTAGCATGGTCGTGTTAATATATTTCACAAGTTTTTGGTATTGATTGCCAATCATATGAGTTCGAATTCAAGTGTTTTTCCTACCAACACACCAAGTGAGGAAGAAACCCAAAACCAAAACCAAAACGCAGTAGTAGCAATCGCATTCATTACACACAAAATAAGCAACAAAATGTGCATAAATTAATTATACACCTGTTTTTGGAGCATTATATACGTCTTTACTTATAATGTGGTTGTTCGGAAGTCGTTCGAGAGCGAAAAGCAATCTCATCTCACCTTGGGCGGTGATAGATGTTTTCGTTTATTTACTAGTTTTGTGCGAGCATTTAGCTGTAGGCGAACGAATAGCCCTATTACCGTCTCCGAATCATTTTCAACCGTGCGATAGGAGTAGAAAAGTGTTTACAGAACCTTTTGGTGAGATTTCGGACGGGCCAGCCGGTTTTAATTACACCCAAGATTCGCATTGTGAATGGCTGATCAAGGCCAGAAATGATAGTCAATTTATAACGTTGACGTTTCACAGTATGGGAACAGAATGTTCGTACGACTATATCTACGTGTACGATGGCGACTCCTTCAACGCTACACTATTGGGTAGCTTTAGTGGTCGAACCGAGCCGCAGCGTTTAGTGGCAAGCTCGGGGAGCGTATGTTTGATGGACAGCCATCCCATTCTGGTTGCTAATAACTTGTATTTCAGATGCTAATATTGCTGTATAGTGACACCAACTATGTGCTGGATGGATTCCGTGCCTCGTACTATATATCGAATTGTTTGAATAATTGTCACAATCACGGAAAATGTGTTGGTCATCAGTGTGTTTGTCATGGCGAGTGGGTTGGACCGGATTGCAAAGACGAAGCGTGTCCGGAGAAATGTGGCGAAGTGTTTGGGCGCGGCAAGTGCATAAATGGAATGTGCAAATGCACGGAGGTAAAGCATGTGATGCATGTGAGCGACGGCAGTGGTCTTATTGAATCTCGTTGTAGGGGTACTCGGGCAAGTTGTGCGATTTGTATGTAAATCCGAATGGAAGCGATTGGCGATGGTTGGCAGCAGATTCCGAAGGGCTAACACCTAGAGCAGCACACACTTCGATATATGTTGAAGAGCAAGACTCGCTCTATGTGTTTGGTGGCTACGATCTGAATCATATCTTGGATTCGCTACAAGTAAGCTGTCAAGTGCTAGGTTCAATCGTTTCTAATGGTATTTTCCGTTGCAGATTTATCGGTTCAACACTAGCCAGTGGGAGGATGAGTGGGGAATACCACTACACAATCGACATCACTTTTATCAACCGCAGAAAATTGATCGCACCCTCCTTCAGGCCGTACTGTCGAACCGCAACGAAGACGAAGCGAAGCTCTGGGGCCTCAATAGTAACATTTCCTTTTTCACCAACGTCCTTCATACTCTGGCGAAGAGCAATCTCAATCAGCGGCGCATACGGTCGTATAACAACGAGACGGTCGAGCAGTTGTCGAGTTTTCTGGAGGATATCCTCGAAAATGTGACAGACAATAAGCCCTTAGCTCGCTATGGCCATGCGGCAGACAATGTACCAGGTAAGGACTAACTGATACTCTGATCATATTGATGCTACGAGTACGTGGTCAATTTCAGACGGTTTTGTGATTTTTGGTGGCAAACTGGAGAATGGAAGTTTCTGCAACGATCTTTGGTTCTACAACACTACCGAGAGTGGCGGGAAATGGAGATTGATGGCCAAGAATTCTGCATTCAAGCCGCCGCCTGTTGCCAGGCATACCATCACTCGTGCCGGTGACAAATTGTACGTTTTCGGCGGGACCTTGGAGACCGGTGATTTTTCCTCACGGTAAGTAGCACACTGTAGACCACGTTCGATCCTTTCTTTCACATCTAATATTGTTCTTAAAGGATATTCCGTATCCGCGTGCCCAATCATCCCCAATCCCCGTTTGAGGACGATGAACAATGGGTAGAAATTCATCCGCGTGGCGGAAAATCACTAGACGTCCGTTTGGCCGCACACTCGACCATCTATTACGAGCACTCGAACTCGCTCATCATATTCGGTGGCATTATGACCAGCTTGGCACGGTTTTCAAAGCTCTCCGATCGCATATACTCATTCCAATTGGACAAATTCCATTGGACCGAGATACTCTATCCGAAAACAGCACTACGCGACACCAACATTCCACGAGAACGTGCATTTCACACGGCAACTATATCGGGCAACCACATGATCGTCTTTGGCGGCTACACACATCGTCATAACAAGGAAGAGATTTGCTACGATAACCAGATGTATTGGTACCATTTGAGCTGTCACATTTGGATCAACCAAGAGGTGTCGAACGATAAACGTCCGTACCCGAAGAAACAGGGAGTTTTCGCGCACGCAGCTGCGCTAAGACTGAACAACTCGCTGCTCATTGTCGGCGGCTATCATGGAAATGTGAATGCCGACCTTTTTGCCTACGAACTGCCGCAGGTTCTTCGTGTCCAGAACAATATCTATAATCCGGAGAAATCGTGCAGACTACACAGCTCGCATACGGCATGCCTCTCGGACCCCGAATGTGGCTGGTGTTCGGCAGACAGTAGTTGTTACGGCCGCACGATTGGAGCTAATTGTACCACAAATCTGCAGATCACACGATGCCCAGGCATTTGTCCCTCACTCGGAGACTGTCACTCATGTCTGGTGCACGGGACCCAATGGTCTTCGTCGGCGAGCTACTTCAGTGTGGCAAGCAAGCTTGGACTGAACGAATGCACGTGGTGTGTACAAAATGCAAGGTGCCATCATCGAGACGATAACTACGGCGTCTGTGGCGAAGATACACCGTCCCACACACCCGGTTGGTGGGGCGACAAAGGCACGGAAATACTGAGCCCAGAGCAATGCACATACCAAGATCGCCGCCCGGGTCTCACCTACATCAAGTATCACTACCCGGTCAACTTGACAATGCCCGACTATGTGTCGATCGTGAACGCGACGATGGTAGACTTTGCCTCGCCGACGCCAACCACTCAAACCGAACATCAGCTCAGTGGCGAGATGATGGCGCGCTTAATGGGCTTTGTACGGCCGCCAAAAAACTGGGAACCGACCGAATTCCATATTTGTACAAGTTACTCATCGTCCGTACTTAAGGCAGGCATCGGAACAACCCTCGATTCGCTCGAGGACATATCGAATCAAACCACAACGCAGTCGCAGTGCAAGTCGGTGAAAACGCCCAGCGTCGACTCTCCGTTTTTGATCGACTTTCAAGCGCGTAGAAAAATCGGCGCCGGCAGCCTATACAACACCTATCAGAAGAGCCAAATGGAACTACAGCACTCCAGTCACGGGAACCTTAAGGCATTCACCTTCGAGTACCTCGAGCCGTATTTCTTCGGGAACTGTGAACAATACACGAATTGTCTGCAATGCTTGACGGATGCTGCATGCGGCTGGTGTGAGCTTAACAATAAATGCTTTTCGCGAGCGATCAACGAGACGAAAGACTGCTCGCTCACCACGCCAGAAGGCAGATCGTGGCGGTACTTAATCACCCAGCCAGGGCACTGTAACAACTGTTCGAACTACATAGCCTGTGAAGAGTGCATTGACACTGGATTGTGTGAATGGTGGGCGGAGGACGCTCGATGCTCGCGGCAAGGAAAATCGCCTACAGGAATCCGAAGCAGGGATCAATGCCCCATGCCGTGCCGATTGCGAAATTCCTGTACTGAGTGCCTGAACGATCGCGGCCGGTGTGTCTGGTGCGAAGCGAATTCGCAGTGCTTCAGTTTCGCCGTCTACACCAGCGAATATCAGTTTGGAATGTGCAGGGAGTGGATGGATCAATCGATAGTTCCATTATCTGCGGGTTACGAGACTCCTTCTCCGGTGGTGGTGAGTGCGCTTGGGAAACCGAAGCCGCAACAATGCAAATCATGTTCGCAGCACTCGAACTGTTCCTCCTGCTTAAAGACGTTGAACTGCGGATGGTGCTTCGATCGAGACAATCCCATCGAAGGTGTCTGCATGCAAGGGGACTTTAGCCGACCGTTTGGAAACTGCTCGTTGATGCTGAATACCTCACGGTCCGAAGAGGCCGAATGGGCGTACTCCCAGTGCCCAGATGTGGACGAGTGCGGACTTGGACTACACGACTGTCATAAGGAGGCTAAATGTACCAATACTCACGGCTCATTCAGCTGCCACTGTCGTCGCGGTTACATAGGCGACGGACGACTCTCCTGCATACGTACATGCTATGAATCCTGTGTCCATGGCCACTGTTCCGGATCGCCGGATTATGTTTGCAAATGTGATTTGGGCTGGACAGGTGACGATTGCTCAGTAAACTGCGGTTGCAACAACCATTCAACGTGTAATGAGCGCGTTGGCAAATGCGATCAGTGCCAGGCGTGGACAGAAGGCGAACGATGCGAACGTTGTCGTCCCGGAAGCTACGGAAATGCAACGTCGCAGGAAGGTTGTCATCCGTGCGAGTGCAATGGTCACGGTAATCAGGATCTGGGCATTTGTAACTCAACTAATGGCGAGTGTTTCTGCAAGGACAACACAGATGGCTTCAAGTGCGACGTGTGCAATCAAGACTACTACGGCGATCCTCGCGATGGCGGCCAATGTTACTTCCAATGTGAAAGTCGCGGCATATTGACTGCAGTAGGAAAGCACGGAATTGGTTCTTATCAGTCGTACAAGAGTCCATGGGGCGGCGCTGAAGTGCGCGAATGCCTTTGGCTTGTTTCACCCGAACCAGCCGTGGCCGAGACAGACACCATCATTCAAATGGAGTTTGAGTGGATGAGTTTAGTGATGAATTGCGACGAAAACGCCGTTTACATCTACGACCGTTTGCCGGATCTCACGGGAACCAGCCAACAACGTCAGCTCGTCGGTATCGTGTGCAGCCCGTACACATCTCAGCGGATAATCGAAGCACACTCTGCGCATCTGACTGTTCACTACAAGCAAGGCGGTGAGAACTTTGGCTTCAACGCTCTCTACAATGTGAAGAACTGTGCGGCGAGAACGTGTTTGGACCCACATGTGTGCGACGACAATGGGAAATGTGTTTGCCCCGACGGATATGTCGGTCCCAAATGCGAGATTCGCATCTGTCCGAACAACTGTAACGCGGAATTTTCCAGGGGCTACTGTGACCAGCAGTACGGTCGATGCTTGTGCAATGCAAACTATGCCGGTCCCGACTGTGGCTCGCCGATAAAGCCGAGTCTTCTACAAGTCACGGAATTGTTCAACACTCTCTACCTGAAAGACTCGCTGGAGCATCTGAAGAAGACAATTCCCCGTTTCGGCCACTCCCTCAGTGCAGATAAGCGTGACTCGCTGTGGATGTTCGGCGGATATTCCTTGTCGAACGGTCCGCTTAACGACATCCGGCAATTTGACACGAAAAACAACACTTGGGTGCAAGTGGCTGTAGAGTCGACACCAGATGCTAAAATGCCCCTCGGACGATACTTCCACGCCGCAGAGATCTACCTTGCCAAGCAGACAATTTACATATACGGCGGCCTATCTCGCGTAGAGAAGAATAAGTCATCGCGCACGCAGGTCTTGGACGATTTCTGGCAGTTTTCCATCCAGAACCAACGCTGGGACGAGATTGAGTTCTACACAAACGAACGTCCACCACCGCTCGCGGGACACACATTGACTTTTATCAAGAAACACGATAAGGAGTCGTTGCTGCTGATTGGCGGAATATCTTCGGAGAAAATAGTCAATCAACTCGAGCTATGGGAGTTCAATTTGGATGCCGTACGCTGGGAACGCCTCTTTGCCCTTGGAGTGCAAATGCCAGTCTTGTTCGGTCATAGTGCCGTCTATCACGCAACGTCGAATATTGTATACGTGTTCGGCGGCTACGCATTTGAGGAGATTCAGAACAAGTTGTATGCCCTCAATCTGCAGAAGATCACGTGGACCGAGTTGCCGGTCTTTAAGGAGCTGAACAGACCCGAGAATAACCTCCCGCGTGGTCGCTACTTCCACTCGGCCGTGACAACAGAGAACTACATGGTGATCTATGGCGGACGGACAAAGCCGTACAATGCCAGTGATGTCATCGTGGCTTACATATACGAATGCAACCAGTGGATACGCCTGACGGAAGATGTCGATGTTCTGGGAAAACTGCCGCAATACACATTCGGCGAGGGTGTGAGTATAGACCAGGACAACAAGGCCATATACGTCGTGGGTGGATGGGACGGTAGCATCCAGGGTCAGGTCATAAAGATCGGCCTACCCGACGACATCTGTCAACTGTGGAGTACGGGGAAGTACCTCTGTCGGCATTATATGGGTTGCAGCTTTTGTAGCGTGATGGCAGAGGAGGAATCGACGACATACTGCTTCTCAGAAGGAAACTCTGATGTTTGCGACGCTGGGAACGGAACACTGGTCTACAACAACGGAGCGATGTGCGACGATGCATGGATGTCCAGACGGAATTGTTCAACGTTTACTACCTGCACGGCTTGTCTCGCTTCCTGGCCGACACATGCCGAAGTCACGCCGACCTGCCAGTGGTGCGATGACTGTGGCATTAAGGGGCGTTGTCTGCCCGCTGGGCTGGATTGTGAGCGCCAAAGTGCTTGGTGCAACAAACACACAAGCGTCGGTCTACTAAACCTCTGCCCACCGCCGCAGTGTCACACTTTAAACTGCGAGAACTGCTTGGCCAACGACAACTGTGAGTGGGCTCTTAACGACGTTGGCATAACCGAGTGCATAACCAAAGACTTGGTCGAGAAGAATCAGTACAAGATAATAGGCAGCTGTCCGCCGGCTTGCAGCAACTTTGGCAACTGTAGCACTTGCCTAACAGTCGAGCGTGAAAACCCAAAGGACTGCCGATGGTCAACGATGCTTAACGCCTGTATATCGCCGCGAATACTACCGCTTTTCTGCGCCGGAGGAGTTTGTGGCTTGGTGCTCGACTCGAATGATATCGAATATTGTCCCGAACCGTGTGATGTCTACACCCAATGCGCCACTTGCCTAAAGCATGCCCATTGCGGATGGTGTTCGAAGGAAGGTGAGAATGGACAGGGTATCTGTACAGAAGGTTCTCTCGAAGTGTCACTGGAAAACCAATCAGCGTCGACCTGCGAGCTTCTATATGCCACGGCCCTCAATAATTCACTTGCTTGGAACTACGTTCAATGCCCGGCTGAGAACGAGTGCGAAAACAATCACCACAACTGCGATCCGGTGTCTGAGAAATGTGTCGATTCACACTTTGGTTACCAGTGTATTTGCGCCGAAGGATATCGGGAAGAAAACGGCTCATGTGTGCCGGTCTGTTCGCAGGGCTGTGTCCGGGGTAAATGCGTCAAACCGAACAAGTGTGAGTGTTTCTTCGGCTACGTTGGCGCAAACTGTAGTATCCAGTGTCAGTGTAATGGCCATTCCAACTGCGAGGGACCCGACAAGCTTGATTCCTGTATAAGATGCCATAACAACACGATGGGCGCGCAGTGTGAAAAATGTCAACCGCTATACGTAGGCAATCCGAAGGAGGGAAAGAACTGCGTACCGTGTTTGGACTATTGCAACGGGCATACGGACGTATGCGTGAACGCCGAGTACGATCCGGTTGTCTTTAACATGACCCGCGACGATCTGGAGAAAATTCTGCCCCAAGGTCCGGAGGCAAATGCGACTTGTCTGCGATGCAGTAACTTTACAGACGGCACTCGATGTGATACCTGTATAACCGGGTTCTTTCGCGGAACTGACGATTTGAGCAAGGAGTGCCGACCGTGTCAGTGTCACGGACATGGAAATATATGCGACCCGGTGACTGGGGAGAAATGTAATTGCGGAAATAACACGGAAAGTGATGCGACTTGTACGGCTGGTGGGGGGAAGAATTCAGCGCAACTTTGCTGGATGGTTCAGTGTTCCAAGTGCCGGGACTCATATGCCGGCAATCCAATGGACGGTCATCAGTGCTACAAGCAGATCACCGTCGAGTCGAGAATGTGCTTTGACGCCAAACCCATCGGTAAGTAGAAATGAATTAGATTGAGTGCGTGCGTGATACATTTTGTGTGTGTATTTGCAGAAGAATGTAAGGCAAAACCTGCCCCCTTACGCCCAGGCCAAACGGTATTCTTTGTCATTCAGCCGAGATTCATGAATGTCGACATACGGATTATAATCGACGTGACCCAAGGCGAATTAGACGTATTCATGTCACCGCAAGACGACTCGTTCATTGTCGAGAGTAACGAGACAACTGGCCATCATTCCGTTCTTCTCGACAATCGATATCGATGGATTCCGAAAGTAGCACTAGTAAACCCTCTCAACATAGCCCTGTCAAAGAATGAGAACGCCAGCGTCAAGACCTTGATAACCGAACAGAAAATCTTCTGGACACCGCACATACACGAGTGCAAATCACTCGGCGGCACCGGATTCTATGTTATAGACCAGCAAGCCAGGGAATTGAGTACCCACGTCACCCTGAACCAGTGCAATACGCTTTTGCGACTATTCAATCTCAAGAACCGACTTGTCCTCACCTTACCTCAGAATGCTCACAACTTGAGTGCGACGCGATTCTTCATAGCGCTACGTGCCAGTGTCGGATCGGATCACAGCTACGGCTCGATTGTATTCCGGCAGGATCAACTACATATCGATCTGTTTGTATTCTTTTCAGTATTTTTCTCTTGTTTCTTTCTATTCCTGGCCATTTGTGTGGTTGCATGGAAGGCCAAACAAGCCGCTGATCTACGGCGAGCTCGACGGCGGCACATTGTCGAAATGCTTCACATGGCTAAGCGGCCTTTCGCCTGCGTCTTCCTGAGTCTATTCCCCGATACCGAAAGTCCAATGCCATTCCCACGTCGCAGTCGAATCAAAGTCTTGACTTCGTCCTCATCACAGCAACCGGCAAATCCCACAATACGACTGATTGCCATCGAGCCGACTTTCGATAATTACGCCGCCGTTGGCACGGTGTTTGTAAGCCTGCCCGGAAGCCAAAAAGCCCCAAACACTCTTGCTCTGGCCTCATCACTGATACTATACCCACGACAATATCCTTTGAATGTACGTAACATGCAGCGAAATCGACGCTCGAGTTCGCAACAACAACTGCCCGTCAATTGAGCATCAACCGACTGAGTACTACTTTAATTTCGTTTTTCGAATACACTACCATCGTTTTTTGTACTAATCTAACCACAAGCTCGTAAAAGACAGAGACAAAGGACCGAAAGGTTCTACAAATGAGCGGTGGTCACAGAGCAAACTAGTAGATCAAATATAGATTTAAGTAAGCGAAAATGGAGTGTGGAGCACCGACGTACTCGTAAATGTTGAGTGTTATGCAATCTCTCTAAATGTGATGAACCCATTGTAACCGATAGGTGTTAATAGTTAATATTTAGGTAAATTGTATTTACGTATACATAATTGAATGCTAATGAAATTGACGTCATTTTTGTATAAGCTAGACCCAGTTGGGCCCTAGTGTTTGCTTAGTTCCTGTACCTGTCAATACGTTTACGTTTTTGTTTTTTATTTTTTTGTTCTCGTGTGGGCCCGGTCAATTAACTTGTACCCGACGGACGATGGATGATAAGCGGCGAACGAGCGCTCGAATATTTTTTCCGTGTATTTATTCATGTTTTTTTCGGTTTTTCGTTTTCGTTAGGTATTCGGATTGTAAACTTTGTAAGATAGATTCATTTGCTTATGGAATAGTCAATTTTATATTTTTATCGTTTAAGAAGCGGACAGAGATCCGTGGTCGATAGTTGTTGTTTCAACGCGTCCTTATGCTCATTTGTAACAATACAACTCTACACTCAGCTCAATTTTCCTTTATGAATTCGACTTAACTTGTAACTGTTTTCCTTAATGAGAAGTCAACCTACTTACTTGGGTGATTTGATTGTGTTGTTGTTCGTATTTTTTTTACTTATGATTTCTCCGTTTTATTCGAATGTACTATATCTATGTCTTAAGTGGAGAAAATAAGAAAACTTTTTTGAAGTTATATTGTAAATGTAAGGTGTATGCTATCGTAAGGTTGAAATGAGATTAAAATATAAGAAATATACAAATAGACCTTGACGTGCTCTTCTCATTCATTCACTACTCGGGCTGAATCGATGTTGCTTCTTTCTGTTGGTAGGTAGGTAGGTACGTAGCCTTCCCAGAGTTGAGAAGAATGCACATAGGCCAGGAAGGCTCGTTGTGCAGCTACGAGGGGGTTTTACCCCCCTATTCGTGGAACCATTTTGTGCTTCTTAAGAAGTTAAGAAGATCAAGTATCCCTACTTTCTGAACTTGGGGTGGCCGTGGTGCAGTGGTTAACATCATCGACTGCCGAGCGGAAGGTTTATGGTTCAAATTCGCTTCATAGCCAAGAAAAAGTAATTCCTATACGGACAAAAAGTATGCAACGCAGTTGTGAATGGAAAGTGACCAGACGTACTGCTGCAGGCATAACACTCACAGTATATGGTCAACCGAAATTCATCCTCTACGTATGCAATACTAAAGTGCTTGAACGAATTACTACGGACCATAACCAACGCGGAATTTGGTCGGCTCTCGTCCTATCTAGGTCTAGGACAACCACCCCTGAGAGTAGTGAACGAACATCAACAACCCCAACCACTGCACTCCGTTCAGGTTGTGTGTGTCAACACATCATAAGAGAATATAAAAACTCTTGAACCTGCGCGAGTCTCTAAAAAAAAAAAAAAAAAAAATCTGTCAGATCGTTAAGGAAGTAAGAGCCTAGGTAACGTTTCCTGAACTTGCAGAGAGCTGGACAGGCGCAGAGAAGGTGGTGGATGGATTCAACCTCCTCCTCGTCCTGACAGCTTCTGCAGAAATCATTTGGAACTATTCCTAGCTTTTGTGCGTGACTGCCAATGAGGCAGTGTCCTGTGATGACACCGATGACTTTGTATATGTCAGTTCTTTTTAGGGAGATTATACTCCTTGTGCGTTGACTGTCCAGCCGAGGCCAGATTTGCCTGGTGATGACGCAGGTATGTCCATGTGTCCATCTCAGGTTCGTCTCGACCCTGGCAAGATTGGTCAGATTATGTTTAATGGTTGTAAGGGGTACTCCCTCACAAGCCACGATTGATTGTAGCGTCGTTCCTAGTTTAGCGAGTTTGTCGGCTTTTTCGATACCTGTAATGTCGCTGTGTCCTGGTACCCAGATAAGCTGTATGTTGAACTGTTCTGCCATCTCGTTAAGAGATCTGCGACAGTCGAGACTAGATTTTGATGTGTACACATAGGACTCCAGCGACTTTAAGGCTGCTTGACTGTCTGTGAGAATGCGAATATCCGTGGTGGATATTACGTTCCACTTCAGCCAAGACAAAGCCTCTTTTATTGCCAACAGTTCCGCCTGGAAACGCTGCAGTGATCTGGTAATTTAAGAGCTTTATGTAGCTTGAGTTGTTTGCAGAAAACTCCACTGCCCACCCCGTGTTTGGTTTTGACCCGTCAGTATAGAAATCCACACAGTTTCTGCGCGGTTGAGTTTGGCGGGTCCAGTTCTTCCTGTCCGGATAAATCATCGTAAAGTTTTTGTCCAAGACTATGGTGGGTTCTGTGTGGTCTAGGTTTTCTGTCATGGTTATCCTGTTTTGCAGGATGGAGGAGTGGCCAGTGACATAGCTCGCCCATTTCGAGTTGGCTTTTAGTCTTATGGCCGTGTGTGTGGCAATTTGCTTGCCGAAAATGTCGAGTGGTGTAAGGTCTAGTATCATATTAAGCGCATCCGTTGGTGTGGACCTGAGGGCCCCGGTAATGCACATACATGCCATCCTTTGTACCTTCTCGAGTTGTTTGTGGTATGTTGTCTTGTCTAGTGCAGTCCACCAGACTATCACTCCATACATTAGTATGGGTCTAACGACCGTGATATAGAGCCATAGGGTAATCTTGGGGTTGAAACCCCTTTTTTTTCCTTGGGCTTTCTTACATGTGTAGAGAGCTATTGTTGCTTTCTTGGCTCTTTCAGTTGTGTTGCTCTTCCAAGTTAGTTTCCTATCGGGTCTAGTGCAGTCCACCAGACTATCACTCCATACATTAGTATGGGCCTAACGACCGTGATATAGAGCCATAGGGTAATCTTGGGGTTGAAACCCCTTTTTTTTCCTTGGGCTTTCTTACATGTGTAGAGAGCTATTGTTGCTTTCTTGGCTCTTTCAGTTGTGTTGCTCTTCCAAGTTAGTTTCCTATCGAATATAATGCCAAGGAATTTGGCACTAGGGGAGTAGGTTAACCTGGTATCGAGCACGAGCTCCGTTTTCTTTGGGTTAATCCTGAGCCCGTTATTATGCGCCCAATTGCACAGAAGTGAGAATGCCGTTTGCATGCGGTAATTTAGTGTAGATAGGTATTTACCTGAGATTGTGATGGCAACGTCATCGGCGTAGGCAACAACGTCCAGACCTTCTTTCTCCAGTTTGATTAGTAGTTCGTTTACAACTACATTCCAGAGAAGAGGTGAGAGGACCCCACCTTGCGGGGTTCCCTTGGTAACTACTCTGGTAGTTACTAGGCTTCCCCACTTAGAGTGAATCTTGCGTGTTGTTAGCAACTCGTTGATCAGCTCTATCAGAGTCCTCTACACCTTTAGCTTTTCTAGCCCTTCTATTATTGCTTTCGGAGTGACGTTGTTAAAAGCGCCCTCTATGTCTAGAAAGGCTGTTAGAGTATATTCTTTGAGATGGATTTATCTTTCGATTTTCCTCACTAATGTGTGAAGAGCTGTTTCGACCGATCTATCTTTACAGTAGGCGTGCTGTGCCTTAGAAATTAGGGAGGGACCAAGCTGTGCCGTATGTGTAGGTCTATCAGCCTTTCTAAAGTTTTAAGTGCGAAGGATGATAGACAGATAGGCCTTAGATCCTTGGGAGAAGTGTGAGAGTTCCTGCCGGCTTTGTGGATGAAAATTACCTTAGCGCACTTCCACTTTTCTGGAATGTGACTCCAAGCTAGGCATCCTTTAAAGATTATCTCTAGCCATGGTATAGTCCATTCCATAGTTTGTGTTAGTTCGATGGGGTAAATTTCGTCTGGACCCAGCGATTTATAGGGCTTGAAGCTTTTTAGTGCCCATATAATTTTCTCTCTGGAGATAATGTGTTCGTACTGCCCTTCTATCGCAGAGGAGATATGAGTCCCTCGCGAGTGCACTGGGTCTTGCGGTTCAGAGCAGCCAGGGAAGTGCGTTTTTCTGTAACTGTTACGGATTTTTTTAGGCACTGTTCTCGGAGGCATACAGCCTCCTCAACTCCCGTCTAGGCAGGAGGGTCCAACTCAACCAGGATGGCGGCTATGCGGAGGGCTAACAACCCGCCCAACACTTATGGAGCTACTCATCGACTAGAAAAGAACCTCAAGCAGTACAGAGCGGATATTACTGCGATCCAGAAAGTCACATGATAGCGCATCTCCTTGCCGAAATCCGATGCATGTTTCAAACGATTCCGAAGTCCTGGAACCGAGTTGCACGGTGCATCGCGTATTTTTTTTTAGCGTGGCGCGACACAACTGGATCAGTTTTCCCGGGATCCCGAATTCGGCCATCGCACCAAACAGTCCTTCACGATGAATGCTGTCGTATGCGGCTTTGAAATCGATGAAAAGATGGTGTGTATCGATTCGAAACTCGTTGGTAGCTGCCGATTAGTGCGGTGCAAAATGGCTTCAGACATTCACACAATACGCTGGACAGGATCTTGTATGCGACATTGAGCATATACATATATAGTTCTTGCAAGAGGTAGGATCGCCTTTTTTGTGGATGGGGCAAATAGAGCTGGTATTCCAGTCGTCGCGCATGTTTTCGTCTTCCCAGATTCTGCAGATGATCTGGTGCATGCTCCCTGCCAGAACATTGGCGCCAGCCTTGAAGAGCTCTGATGGCAAGCCATCCAACTTAATATTAACAGTGACTAAATTACTTTTATTTATTGAGGGCGCAGTGGTTAGTGTGTTGGACTCTGGCGCACGATGAGCGAGTTCGAATCCCGATAACACCAACGCCATCGAATGTTTATTTCGCGGCGTCCCTCCTCGGCGGGGTACTGGCAAAACCTGCCTGGAAAAAGCTTCTCGACTCACGCCGTTCGGAATCGGCATTAAACTGTAGGTCCCTTTCACCTGTGTGAAAAATAAATCACACACAACATGGGTGATTGAGAGAAGCTTGGCTCTGGTCCTTCATGGGCTGTAACGCCACCAAAGAAGAAGAAATTACTTTTATTATCAAATAAGAGAACCTGTACATATGAGATTGCTCGGACAGTGTTGTGGTTGGGTAAGGAAATGTGCACTCATGAGCTGCTCGTGAGGGTGCACTACCCAACGAGCAATTATTAAATGCACACGCTCAAGAGTAATTGGCTGTGAGCATTTTTATTTTCGCTCACGAACACGAGTGTGTGTGCATTTATGGAAACTCACCCCTGTGCGCACTTAACTGCACGCTGCAAGATCGTGCAAGAGTCACTGGCCATCACAAGAGGTACGATTTATTTCAAGTCTACGCAATTGCTTGCGTACGCTGACGACATTGACGTGATTGGGCATAGCGAGACGTCAATAAGCATTGATGTAGAAGCGGCTACGATGGGTCCAAAGGTAAATGCGGGTAAAACCAACAACACCAGCGCTGAGATAAAACGCAGAATCATTCTTGCCAACCGCTGTTTCTTTGGGCTCAAGAGGCAATTGAGAAGTAGAGCCCTCTCTCGGAAAACCAATGTGACACTATATAAGACCTTGATCATCCCAGTCCTCCTTTACGGCGCAGAGGCTTGGATCTTAACAAAAGCGGATGAATATGCCCTTGGTCGTTTCGAGAGGAAAATTTTACGCACTATCTACGGTCCCGGTTGTTCAAACGGAGTATGGAGAAGACTTAACGAAGAACTGTACGGGTTGTACAGCGACATCGGCCTGGTACGACGTCTACGGATACAGCGTCCAAGGTGGCTAGGCCATATAGAGCGCATGGATACTACAGCTCCGACCCGAAGAGTCTTTGAATCCACCCCGGATGGAAGGCGCGGCAAAGGTCAACCGCATCTACGGTGGCGCACGCAGGTGGAAGGGGAGCTTAACCAACTGCTCGTGCGGCGCTGGAAACAGCTGGCCAAAGACCGTGCCAGCTGGTGACGCTTGTTGGTTGAGGCCCAGGTTCCGCATGGACTGTACCGCCACCTAAGTAAGTTCCACTTAATGAATTATTAAAATATAAGGATTGATTAACCTAAACCTTGTTACATGTCTTTATTTGTATATGAATTGTACCTATATAGCGACATACAAATTGCTTGGCCACGATGTCTAATCATATTCTGCTCCAATGGTCACGCTTATTTTCCCTGGCAGCACGACAGTTTGATGATACCATTTATTTGTATCTAAAACAACTGCCACCGGATATTAGACAATCATGGAATGGCTGATACATAGATACTTACTGATATCTCCTTCGTCTACGATGACTTCGACACGACTGCACTGAAAATAACACTCTGGTGGAGGCATCAGGATCCACTTTTTAGTCCCAGACAACTGTGCCTGCCACGATGGCAGGCGTACATTATCCACCTAATTGCCGTTGATTTAAAACCAAAAGTATTTACTAGTATAAAGGTTTAGGGAATAATCAACTTTACGTGCATATGCGCGCCTAGTCCATATTGACCCATGAAAATCCAATCGACAGCGTTGTTTTCCGAAGTCTCTGGAAGAAAGTATGGTCTACCGTAGTGCTGTCGTAGAATCTCGGCAATTTCGGCGTTGCAGTTGCTCCATCCAAAGTACCATGCCGTGTTGGTTGAATCGGAATGTTCAGGCGGATTCTCGAGGGCTTCATATAGATTTTTGAACCCCGATTTGTAGGGAAAGAATTGGCAGCTTAAAACCTTCTGTCGCTCTTTCGCCTGCTCGTACGTACGTTTGAAATACCAATAGTCAAAGGTCTACAAAGGATGGCTTTCAGTCATGTATTTTATCGAAAATACAATATTTCATACTGTGAGAGATGTCCAGTTTGTGGTCGCATCTGTGACAACTACCGGAGTGCCGGAGTAAGCAAACTTCCTTTCGAATTCCTCACGAGATATCCGCCTGACCTTTTGGACGATAGAAACTTGTTTGCAAAAGTCACAATCTACAGGCGGCCTTAGTGCTCTACGTACACGATCAGGAAGGTTAACAGTGCACTAACGTAAACAGAAATTTACGGAAACGTCGTTTCACCTAATTCCACTCACTTACATACCTGGCTATTAGTCGGAAGGAACGGTATGGCTAGACAGAGTACCACAGCGGTAATCAGCCCGAACAGAATAATGAAATCTGTTTTCTGCGAAGCGTACTTTTTAAAAAATGCCCGGCATGACTGCAACTGCAGTGGATTGACTTTCGAATTTTTGCATTTTGCAATTAATCTATCAAGTCGGGACGAAACTTCTTCCATGTTGCCTCGGACGTGAACTGTCTTCCCCAGACACTGAACGGGTAATGATAGAACTGGTGCGTGGAAGTGGAAGTGAGATGGTAAAAGCTCTCGAAAGCCAAGAGCAAATTGAATAAAAGTAATCATTTCGCACTTCATCGCCTCGCTTATCATTGCTGTGCAGATGGGGCATGCTTTGTCGCAGTTCGATTTAAAGGCAACTGGTGTCTACATCTACATCCATTGTTTCCAATGGATATGGGGATACTTTTTATTACTTATATTGTGGCCTTAAAGTGAAAGCAGATTTATTACGCATCAGATGTCCATATTCAAAACCACTTCTGCAGACTGTATAACGGCGAGGTTAGTCAATATACCGCTGTCAGGCAGAATGATCCATTTCTAATCGACGGAGACCGCAGAGAATTCTGTCCCCCTGACCTCGACGAAGTTAAGATTGCCATATCGAAGCTCAAGTCGAATATAGCTGCTGGCGCAGACGGACTGTCTGCTGAGCTCTTCAAGGCAGCTGGGGATGACCTGGTTGGGAGCATGCACCAGCTCATCCGTAAGATATGGTTAGAGGAAAGCATGCTCGAGGAATGGAGTCTCAGCATCGTATGCCCGATCCACAATAAAGGAGACCCCTCTGATTGCGCCAACTATAGAGGAATAAGTCTCCTTAACATCGCCTACAAAATCTTCTCTGCCGTTTTGTGTGAACGCCTGAAGCCTTTTTCAAATAAGCTGATAGGATCTTATCAGTGCGGATTCAGGCCAGGGAAGTCCACAATCGACCAAATCTTCACACTACGGCAGATACTGGAGAAAACCAATGAATTTCAAGTCGACACTCACCACCTATTTGTCGACTTCAAAGTCGCATACGACAGCGTAGTTAGAGACGAGCTATACAACGCTATGTCTGCCTTTGACATACCTGCTAAACTCGTCAGACTATGCAGGATGACTTTGGAGAATGCTCGCTTCTCCATCCGAATCGGTGAACACCTTACCGATAGTTTTGATGTCAAAAAAGGATTTAGGCAGGGCGATGCGCTGTCGTGTGATTTCTTCAACATCATATTGGAAATGATTGTGCAAAAATCACTGGCCAATACAAGAGGCACTATATATTTCAAATCCTCGCAACTTCTTGCATACGCCGACGATATTGACATAATAGGTAGATCACAGCGAGATGTCAATGAGGCGTTTGCGAGTATTGAGGTGGAGGCGGCGAAAGTTGGTCTGACGGTAAACGAGGGCAAAACTAAATATATGCTGTCATCAAAAAAGGACGCTCAACACCGACGTCTCGGCCAGAACGTTTGTATAGGCAGATATAAGTTCGAGGTAGTTAAGAACTTCGTCTACCTTGGCTCCGCAGTGACCTGGAACAACGACATCAATTCCGAAATCAAACGCAGAATCACTCTTGCCAATCGCTGTTTCTTTGGGCTCAGGAGGCACCTGAGTAATAGAGTCCTCTCCCGAACGACAAAGTTGACTCTATATAAGACCCTTATCATCCCGGTCCTGTTGTACGGCGCAGAAGCATGGACACTATCAAAAGCGGATGAGGAGGCCCTTGGTCGGTTCGAGAGAAAGATTTTGCGCGTGATTTTTGGGCCTATAAACGCAGACGGGAGATGGAGGAGAAGATTCAACCACGAACTTTACAGGCTGTACAGCGACATGAGCCTAGTCAGGCGTCTACGGATTCAACGCCTAAGATGGCTGGGCCATGTAGAGCGAATGGACACCACAGCTCCAGCCCGGAGAGTCTTTGAATCCGACCCCGAGGGACGAAGAAGCAGAGGACGGCCGCACTTAAGATGGCGCAAACAGGTGGAAGGGGATCTCAGCCAACTGGGTGTGCGGCAATGGAAAAGGCTAGCGAAAGATCGTGCTAGATGGAGGTGCATGTTGGTTGAGGCCCAGGTTCACCCCGAACTGTAGCGCCCACTAAGAAGAAGAAGAACCAGATTGATCACATTTTGATTGCCGCCAGACACTCCTCCAGTATTCTCGACGTACGAACCTTCCGAGGGTCAATATCGACTCGGACCACTACCTTGTTGTAGCCAAGGTACGCATGAGGGTATCAAGAATGCTTAGGAGTCGAGTAGAACTACGTAAGTTTGACGTCGGGAAGCTACAATCGCAAGAGACTGCCAGAATCTTTGCCGATCGTGTCTCCTCCAAGCTCTCTCAAAATCCGCCCACAGCAGCACAAACAATAGAGCAGGAATGGGCGCATTGCCAGAGCGCCGTCAGAGACGCTGCCTCAGAGGTGCTGGGTTTCAAACTGCCACCACCTAGAAGCCCCTGGTTCGATGAACAATGTGAATAAGCCCATGCAGCAAAACAAGCGGCATATAAAGCCATGCTGCAACGACGGACGAGAGCTGCTTGCGAAATCTATGAGCAGAAGAGAAGAGAGGAACACACGCTTTTCAGAAGAAAGAAGAGAGAGCACGGAAAGCTTGATATCGAGGAGATGGAGAGATGCTTCCGCAGGAATGACATCCGTAAGTTTTACAATAAGATAAAACGAATATGCGATGGCTACAAAGCCATAAGAAAGGAGACAACTATAATTGCGCCAACTATAGGGGAATAAGTCTCATTAACATCGCATATATCTTCTCTGCCGTATTGTGTGAACGCCTGAAACCACAATAAATCACCAATAGACCAAATATTTACGCTACGGCAGATCTTGGAGAAGACCCAGGAATACCAAATCGACACTCACCACCTCTTCGTCGATTTCAAGGCTGCATATGACAGCGTGTATAGAGATGAGCTATACAAAGCCATGTCCAGTTTTAACATCTCTGCCAAACTCGTCCGACTGTGCAGGATGATAATGAAGAATTCTCGCTGCTCTCTTAAGGTCGGTAATGAGCAAACCAAGATCTTTGATGTTAAAAAAGCCTTTAGGCAAGGTGACGCGCTGTCATGCAAGTTTTTCAACATCGTGCTTGAAAAGATCGTGCAAGAGTCACTGGCCATCACAAGAGGTACGATTTATTTCAAGTCTACGCAATTTTTTTTTTTTTTTTTTTTTTTTTAGAGACTCGCGCAGGTTCAAGAGTTTTTATATTCTCTTATGATGTGTTGACACACACAACCTGAACGGAGTACAGTGGTTGGGGTCGTTGATGTTCGTTCACTACTCTCAGGGGTGGTTGTCCTAGACCTAGATAGGACGAGAGCCGACCACATTCCGCGTTGGTTATAGTCCGTAGTAATTCGTTCAAGCACTTTTAGCATTGCATACGCAGAAGATGAATTTCGTTTGACCATATACTGTGAGTGTTATGCCTGCAGCAGTACGTCTGGTCACTTTCCATTCTCAACAGCGTTGCATACCTTTTGGCGGTATAGAAACTACTTTTTCTTGGCTATGAAGCGAATTTGAACCATAAACCTTCCGCTCGGCGGTCGATGATGTTAACCACTGCACCACGGCCACCCGTGCTTGCGTACGCCGACGACATTGACGTGATTGGACGGACACAGCGAGACGTCAATGAGGCCTTTGTTAGCATTGAGGTAGAAGCGGCTAAGATGGGTCTCAAGGTTAATGAGGGTAAAACCAAATATCTGCTTTCATCTAAAAAAGACGGGCATCACCGACGTATTGGCCAGAACGTCACCATGGGCGGATATAACTTTGAAGTGGTCAAGGAATTCGTCTACGTTAGCTCACTGATGACGGGCGACAACAACACCAGCGCTGAGATAAAACGCAGGATCACTCTTGCCCACCGTTGTTTCTTTGGGCTCAAGAGGCAATTGAGAAGTAGGGCCCTCTCTCGGAAAACCAAGGTGACACTATATAAGACCTTGATCATCCCAGTCCTCCTTCACGGCGCAGAGGCTTGGATCTTAACAAAAGCGGATGAATATGCCCTTGGTCGTTTCGAGAGGAAAATTTTACGCACTATCCACGGTCCCGTTTGTTCAAACGGAGTATGGATGAGAAGATTTAACGAAGAACTGTACGGGTTGTACAGCGAAATCGGCCTGGTACGACGTCTACGGATACAGCGTCCAAGGTGGCTAGGCCATGTAGAGCGCATGGATACTACAGCTCCGACCCGAAGAGTCTTTGAATCCACCCCGGATGGAAGGCGCGGCAAAGGTCGACCGCATCTACGGTGGCGCACGCAGGTGGAAGGGGAACTTAACCAACTGGGCGTGCGGCGCTGGAAACAGCTGGCCAAAGACCGTGCCAGCTGAAGACGCTTGTTGGTTGAAGCCCAGGTTCACCACGGACTGTAGCGCCACCTAAGTAAGTAAGTAAGTTATGCTCATTGCATCGTATCGCATCAGAGGTAGCTCGTACCAACTGGTGTCTTCTGGTAAGCGACATTAGCCCGAAAAGTCACCTTCACACACAATCTATTAATAATATTCAAAGGAAATCGCCCAGTGTCACTTCGAGAAGATGAGAACTGGACTTGCTGAAGGGTTTTTGTGGATGAAAGAAAAAACAAGAAGAGCTCAGGAACGTGCTAAAATTGAGTCATACACATACATATTCCCAGTAATAAGGAAAGTTGAGTAAAATCGATCAGCGTTGCTGTCCAATGTTATCTTCAAGCACGTGCTCCAACTGATCCGGTATAATTCCGGTCTCCACTTTTCAACTGCGAGTTGATAGATAAAAATGAAATACCTACTTAACACCTGATTCAGATACCTGAAAGCAGTAGACAGAAAGATAAGCTGCACTGCCTTGAACGTTCCAAGGCCTATAGCACACAGTTACGATCTTCTCAAGTTCGACACTCTTAATCGGTCACTACTCCCCATACACTACACCACATCGCATTACATTCGCATTCGTTTCCAACAATTCCATATTGAATTAAAGGAAATCGATAATTCTCATTTGATAATAAGAATTCAAAAAATTATTGCGAAATGTTTGTTGTCATTTTATCTAGCTTCCTACGTACCTACATACGTACATATGTACATCGAAATGTTTGTTATCTTTGAAAATGCAATAAACAACATAAAGTCGGATGAGTAATTGAATCGACCAAGATGCCAGGCAATCTTACATGCTCTGAATGTATCTATGTATTCATATCTGAATTGTAGAGGGAACGGAAAAAATCCCCATCCACGACTGTACATATTGTATTTATCACCTGCTTAATTATCATAATTAAAGAGCGCACACGACGAGTGTGAGAAGAGACATTAAGCTCCGCTTATAAACCCCTCTCCCTACACTAGTTACTATGTATAGTACGAGCCTCTGGCGCACTCTAAAACATACTTTAAGTCGCGGTCTCTCTTCGAAAGCCGGTAAGAGAGCTCAAGTTCACTGCTTTTACCTTCGCCAGTTTAATATTCATACCAATGCAACATGGCAATAATCGGTGTTTCTGTTTTAATCCGATTGTCACGGTTTTCCAGTATTCGTATTCCTACTGAGCTGGCATTTAATTGTGAATGAGAAGCTCAGAACGAAGGTACTCGCGGCGAGAGAACACCTGAGAAGGTCTATACGGAACAGATACTAGTTGTGAATTCGGTTTGGGTGTGGTAAAAGGTCGTAACAGCATAGCTCCCATTAGGTTTTCTGCTTCGCACATTCGCACATACGGATACGGACTTACGGACGTAATTATTTATCTAAAATCGACTATTATTACGTGATTTTGTTCGCTTTTTCTTACATACATTCATATGTGCAATGAGTAATACAGTGGGTGAAAATCAAAGTGACGGGTATCAGAATGGCCATCAAGATATTCCGTTGGCCGAGGCAAAAGCAAATATTGTCGAGAGCGGTACAGAAGGTAATAACAAAAGAACTTGGGTGAAATTCGATGACGAAACGGAAGAAACGAAAAACACAACAGAAAGTGCTCATGCCCCATCGAATGCATTGAGCGCCACAGAAACACATCTAACAATAGCCCCTTTGGGAACGCAAACGGCAACATCACAGCCACAGTCACAGGTACCAAACAAGTTATCTCCACCACCACCATCGCAGCGTAAGCCAGCTGTACAGCAGCGACAACGTTCCCCAACCTCACAGATAACTACTACACGATCAAAATCTCCTTCACAGGTAAGTTTAGATAAAATATCTAAACCAATCTATCGCACGTACATATTGGATTCACTTGTCAACTCGAACGATTTTGACGTTACCGACCTTACGGGCGGCAGCGTAAACAACAGCAAAAAACTTATATAACCACTGGTGAGCTAGAAATTTGTAAAATTCCTCTCGAAACGCGAGCAGATCGTACAATTTGTTTATCAATTTTTCATGACGATACTATCGAATTCCGGTTGACATTTCGTTGTATCAGTCGTAACGCATGACTTACGTCGTAATGGCGGTCAAAATAACCTGAAAATGTTGGTTAAAATGGAATTCAATTTCCTTCGTCCTCTCCTTGGGCTACGTTTTCGGAAATGCGATGTAAATTCAAATCAAATTGACTTTAAATGAACCATCTCGTGCAAATTCTCTTTTTTTTTTTCATTATACGCATACGCATTACCTGGGCATTTGTATCTAAATTAAATACAGATCAGTTCGAATCTAGGTGTGCATGTTGTTAATTGATCTGCTTACCAGTAGACGGGCATAAAGAGATTTTTCCCTTTTTTGTAATCCGAGCGAATGCTTTATTGATATGGATACAGTAGCTAGTTCCTATGGCGTTCTAGCACATTATGTATTTTTTCTTTTTAATCCGGACGTGCTTCGATTGCCATTTACTCACACTTGATTTGCATACAAATAACAAATTTTTCCGAATATAGAGTCAAGAACTTTAAGTGATCATCAATCGCAAACAAGATAATGTACACTTCGTAGTATCTCCATATATTCTTATTCTTCAGATAACGTTAAAAGAGCACAGTGCGGTTTTCACAAACTTTGAATTTTAAATCTAGGTTAGGTTAGGTACAAGTGGTTGGCATAAGCCA
Source organism: Eumerus sabulonum (assembly GCA_951905685.1). Classification (NCBI taxonomy): domain Eukaryota; kingdom Metazoa; phylum Arthropoda; class Insecta; order Diptera; family Syrphidae; genus Eumerus; species Eumerus sabulonum. Next base: position 105,765,093 of record OX645063.1, on the reverse strand, counting down.
CACGTAAGCCGGAGTCGGTCCATTGTGATACCACATGGATCATTACCCTGATCCGCTACCTGAGAACCAGCCGGTGCTTCCGATGAAGCTAGCTCACTTAGATTTTCATAGAAGGGCGCGCCGAGGTAGATCCTCCTTCGGTTCGCAAAGGAGGGGCATGAGCAGAGAAGTCGATGTATTGATTCCTCTTCCTCCTCGTCCATGCAGCCGCGGCAAAAGTCATTGGAGGGCATCCCTAGTCTGGCGGCATGTTTTCCAATGATGCAATGACCTGTAATGACACCCACTAGAGTGCTCAAAGTAGCCCTTTTGGTTGCTACTAGGTCCCTTGGCGTGTATGTGCATTACCGGGGCCCTCAGGTCCACCCCAACGGCTGCGCTTAACATGATACTCGACCTTACACCACTCGATATTTTCGGCAAGCAAATTGCTACACAAACGGCCATTAGACTTAAAGCCAACTCGAACTGGTCAAGCTATGTCACTGGCCACTCCTCCATCCTGAATAACAGGTCAACTATGGCAGAAAACCTGGACGAACCCACCAGTCTTGAAAAAAACACTTTACAACGACCTACCCGGACAGACAAAACTGGACTCGCCAGACTCAACCTCGCAGAAACTGCGTAGACTTCTATACTGACGGGTCTAAAACCAAAGACGGGGTGGGTAGTGGACTATTCTGCAAACAACTTAAGCTGAACAAAGCTCTAAAACTACCAAATCACTGCAGCGTTTTCCAGGCGGAACTATTGGCAATAAAAGAGGCTTTGTTGTTTGATATCTGGGTACCGGGACACAGCGACATTCCAGGAAACGAAAGAGCCGACACACTCGCCAAACAAGGATCGACGCTACAATTAATCATGGCTTGTGAGGGTATACCCTTTGCAACCATTAAACACAATCTTATAAATCTCACCAGGGCCGAGACGAATCGGAGATGGACTCAGGGACATACCTGCCTCATCACCAGGCAAATCTGGCCCTGGCTCAACAGTCAACGGACTAAGAGTATTATCTCCCTTAAAAGAACTGACATCCATAAAGTCATCGGTGTCATCACTGGACACTGCCTTATTGGCAGTCACGCGCAAAAACTAGGTATAACTCCGAATGATTTTTGCAGGAGCTGTCTAGACGAGGAGGAGGTCGAATCCATTCATCACCTTCTCTGCGCCTGCCCGGCATTCTGCACAATCAGGAAGCGATACCTAGGATCTTACTTCCTTAACGATCTGACCGAAGTTCAACAAGTAGGGATATCTGATCTTCTTAACTTGTTAAGAAGCACAAAATGGTTCCACGAATAGGGTGCTAAACCCTCTCGTAGCTGCACAACGTGCCTCCCTGGCCTTATTTTCTTTTTGAGAAGGCTACGGTCCTACCTACCTACCTACCTACCTACTAGGTCCCTTGTTCATCCTAGGTTTAACTTAGGCCAGATTTGTTTAGTGATAAAGTCGATATTACTTTCATTCCATTGGAGGTTGGTGGCCTCTACGGTTCGAAGTTTTATCATGTGCTTTACCGTACTTATTGGTGTTTCAAGGTACCCGAGGGTAGGAAGACTGAGTGTGCTTGATCCTAACTTTGCAAGTTCGTCGTCCGCGCAGTTTCCTGGAATATCTCTATGCCCGGAAACCCACAATACTTTAATGTTCAACTATTCAGCCATCTTGTCTAGAGAGAGGCGACAGTTTAGGGATGTCTTTGATTTGTGGGTTACCGCGGCCAGGGATTTAATCGCAGCTTGGCTATCCGTGCAAATGACAATATCCTTAGAGGATATTACATTGATCCTGAGCCATGCAAGGGCCTTCGTTATTGCTGTTAATTCTGCCTGAGACACACTGCAGTGATTTGGGAGCCTGAATGATAGGTTGAGGTTAAGTTCCTTGGAGAAGACTCCACTACCTACACCCGACTCCATCTTGGAGCCATCGGTATAAAGGGCTGAACTTTGGTATAACTTTTCCTTCAGCCCATTCATCCTTGGATGGAAAGGCAACTTCTGTGTCCAAGTGTACTTTGAAGGGCTTAAGAATGGTAGTATGTCCTTTTTGTAATGTGGGCCACTTTCCTATGCCCCTAATTCGTAGGGCCGCGCAGGCAGCAACTTGCATGCTGAAGAGGTCCAACGGTGGAAAATGTAATAAGATATTTAGGGCCTACGTGGGGGTTGATCTGATCGCTCCGCTTATATATAAACAGGCCGATCTTTGTACCTTCCCCAGAAGGTTTCGGTAGACTGCAATCCACCAGACTACGATGCCATATAGGAGGATGGGCCTTATGACTGCTGTGTAGAGCCAGTGCATAATGCTTGGTTGGAAACCCCACCTTCTGCCCACCATTTTCTTACAGCTGTAGAGGGCAGTGGTTGCTTTCTTGACACGATCAAGAATGTTAGGTTTCCAATTCAACCTCCTGTCAAGGACTAGACCTAGGTATCTAGCCTGATCTTTGAATATTAGTTGGGTTCCATCCAACCTCGGTGGGTTGAAGGGCGGAATTTTATCTTTATTGGTAAACAGTACTGGGTCGGTTTTCTTAGGATTTACCCCAAGAACACAGTACCGCGTCCAGGTTTCTACTGTACGTAATGCACCCTGCATTAGGTCCTGTGGCGGCAATAGCAATGTCATCTGCATAGGCGGTCACGACGTACCCTTCCTGTTCTAGCAACAGTAGTAGTTCGTTGACCACCACGTTCCAGAGGAGAGGGTAGAGTACTCCACCCTGTGGTGTACCTCTGCTGACCATTCTAGTTGAGACGGCACCAGCGAAGTTGGCTTTGACTACTCTTTGCGTTAGCAGTTGTCGTACCAGTTCTATCACTGAACCCGTAACGCCCAGATCAGACAGCGCTTTGGTGACAAACCAGCCAACAAAAAGTGCTCGTAGATAGTTGGATAGCAATACAGAAATTCTTTTATTGCCAACCTTGTATTTATTGAACCATGCTTCCATGGTTAACCAAATATCCTTTACAAAGGATTATTGATTAAATTTATGCTACTCGTAAGTAGATCCTGGATAAACACCCTAACACTCCAATCTTTTACGGAACGAGAAGAATGATTAGAAATCCGACCAAAAAGAAATGGACAGGAGACGTTTTCAATACAGACCTGGTAATAGTTTTTGTTTTGCTCAGTCCAAAATGAACCTAGTTGATTTGACTATCTGAGACCGATCTTCGACAGTTTGAAGCGAAATGCTATACCTTGCGCAGGCGAGGCATACCAGAAATACTTTCTGGTGCCACGCCTTTCATAATGGTAAGGTGCCAGAGGAATATGATATCCAAAGTGGAGTATGTCAAGGATGCATACTGTCTGTCACCACTATTGTTCTTGGTAATTATCAGTGACATACTTCGTGTCTACCTACTTGGAGACTACGCTGACGATGTCTGCCTACTTTCACATGGACCTCCATCTGATGGCCCGCAACCTAAAAGCTGTGGCAAACAAAGTGGGGCTTAAAATAAGCACGGCTAACACAAAAGCTCTGAGTACCACTAACACTGGCACCCAGCTCAGCACTGCCGGGCAGAGAGTAGAGAAAGTTGACAACTTTTAATATCTAGGAAGTGTGGTCTCGGCTAACCGTGATGGTACCGAACTGGATATACATATGCAACCGAGTCGGGAAGGCTAATGCTGGAAAGGCAATGCTGTTAGCTCAAGAACCAAGATGCGACTGTTCCGCTCCAACGTAGAATCGGTACAGCTTTATGAGTGCAGAGTATCTGTAAGGTGGGCACCATTAACACACGCAGGCTACAAGCCTTCGTAAATATATGTATGTTTAAGAACAATCTTGATGATTTGTTGGCTTATCCGTATCTCCAACGAACAACTTTATCAGACCGTGGTGCTGTGGTAAGCATCACCGACTGTCAAGCGGAAGGTCTGTAGTTCAAAGTTTGTCCATAGCCAAGAAATACAATTCCTATACGGAAAAATTATGCAACCCTGCTGCTGTGAATGGGAAGTTATCAAAATACTGATGAAAGCATAACACTCACAGTATATGGTCACTCTAACACCATAATGGCATGGAACGTTTTCTGAGAACTACGACCAACGTGAAAATACGGTCGTAGATCATATCTAGGACAAGCACCCCTGGCGAGTAGTGAACGAACATCTACGACCCAAAATATCTGCACTCCGTCCAGGTTGTGTGATAAAATGACTCTTGAACCTGCGCAAATGTATCAGAGCCAGTATGGGCCAGAAGCCTATAAATATTATGATACGAAAAAAAAGTGCCATTGGATTGGATACACCCTACGGAGCGAAGACAACAACAACAACAACCCGCTCACCCAAGCAGACAGAATTGCGGATCGCCCTAGACAAACATAGCGTGGAATAGTCGAGGAGGAATCAAGATCTTTAGGAATGACCCTCGAGGGCTTTAAGGACATAGGAAGATCTTCAAGAAAGATAGTATGTGAACAGAAGATTTAATCAAGCACATATTGGACACTACTGTCTTAGGTCTTTGCCATTTTCGGGTAGCTTCATAACTCTCTTGGTGTAGAACGGCTGTGATTTATGGGCAAAAAACTTGCCCAAGTGGTTTTCCGCGGCTGTTTGGCCAACAAATCGTTTGCCATCAAGAGAGTTTTGCAGAGACCGAAACAAATGGTAGTCAGACGGTGCAAGGTCTAGGCTATCAGGTGTGACAATTAATTTTCTCAGATTTGCAAACAAGAACAAGCAAATTACGTTTGTTACAAAAATTTTACTCTCGACCTTCGCAATAGTTCTCTAAGTTTACACAACGATTCCGACGTTGCTCCCACGATTCGAAGCACGATTGACAATCCTCCAAGGTTAACTTGTGCAGAACTCGTTCTTTGACCTTCTCTACATCACCATAATGAGTTCTCTGGAGGTGTGACTTCATCGTAGGCAATATTGGTTCTATAGACCGAAAACTCTTGCAGAATCTACGAGGAGTGGGCCGTCGCTTTGTTGTGGTGAAAGATCCAGCCCTAAAAACAATTTTTTTTTTGCCAAAAAGTATGCACAACACACAAACAAAACAGCTTCCCGAGTTCCAGAGTTATGATACACCTCGTATACGGTGGATACATCAAAACTTTCCAACCAAGTTGCTCCGAGACATCAAAAATGATCGCACACTTTTGAGAAGCCTGCTCTTTTATTATGATCCCCAGCTGTCATATGGTTGACGCTTAATGTCTCCGCTATCCTCCGCTCCTGCTCCGCCAGCTGTAGAATTTCACGGACTTTTTCAGTGATTGGCCGACCAAAGTGAGGTGAATTTTTAACACCGATATTTCTGGAATGGAACCGAAGAAACCACTCCTGGGTCCGGCATTTATTCACAGCATTCTCAACGTACACTTCACAATTTTTTCAGCAAGTTTTTTGCACCGTTTTTACTTTTATCAGAATGAAAATAGAATCCCTGGGACTTATTTCTTCAGATCTGTCTATCATTTTCAAATATTTACTTACTTAGGTGGCGTTACAGCTCGGAGTGAGGCCTTAGCCAACATTCCTTTCCAACTGGCACGATCTCTGGCCAGCTGTTTCCAGTGCCGCACGCCCAGTTGGTTGAGGTCCCCTTATACCGGCGTGTGCCACCTTAGATGTGGCCGTCCGCTGTTGAGTCGTCCCTCAGGGTTTGATTCGAAGACTCTTCGGGCTGGAACTGTGGTGTCCATTCGCTCTACATGGCGTAGCCATTTTAAACGTTGTATTCATAGGCGTTTGACTAGGCCGATGTCGTTGTATAACCCATAGAGTTCGTGGTTGAATCTTCTACTCCATTCCCTCCGTTAACACAAACGGGACGGAAGATCACACTCAGAATTTTCCTCGCGAAGCGTCCAAATACCTCCTCATCCATTTTTGGTAAGATTTTGTAAAGATTTTGTCAGCTTGGTCACCTTGGTCTTTCGAGAGAGGACTCTACTTCTTGTCACTTGAGCCCGAAGAAACAGCAGTTGGGCAAGTGCTATTCTACGTCTCAGCGTTGGTACCGTTGCCGCTTGCTCGTCAAATCGACGAATTACAAAACTGCTTGATAAATATCTGGGGGAAAGAAGCCGAGAATCAGGTTTCGATCACAGTGTCATTGGCGTCATAGGTCAAGACACTTACCCAGTGAGCAACGGCGACAGTCGAACAATTTGCAAAGGTCTTCTTGGAACTTGTTACTACTAAGCTTACAAAGGATTATCCGTGGTCCAGGTAAGTCAATGACTAATCAGCTGACCACAGAATCCATAGTTCAAACCTACGAGGCCTCGCATTTTAAAATAAGCTGCTCAAAATTGGACCTCTTTGGATATTTGAGTTTCTCAGAAAGAAACTTGTATATTTGACGTGTCCTATGGAAGGCTACTATGCGACTATTCGAAGATTTCTTTTAAATTATTTAACTAGATCGCAACCTATGGAATGGACCGGGCATAAAGCGGATGAAAAACTGCGATATTTACTACGGCGACTGCTACAGGGAGAGAGGGCAACGATTGTTTGGATGCGGATTTGTTGTTCGAGGTGGACTAAGGCAAAAAGTCCTAAGCTTTCGGCATGTGAGCGAACGTCTCATAACAATCCGTATCAAGGCAACATTTTTTAACATCAGCCTGATCTGCGTCCACGCCCCCACGGAAGACAAGGATGACTCAGCCAAAGATGAGTTCTTCGATCTCCTAGACAGAACGTATGCCCAATGTCCCAGCTATGACATCAAAATTGTACTAGGAGACTTCAATGCTAAGCTGGGTAAGGAAAGCATATTTGAACGAGTCATCGGCAAACATAGCCTACACGACACCACCTCCGATAACGGACACAGGCTGATTGATCTTGCTACGGGGCGAAATCTCCTTCTAGCCAGTACGCGCTTCCCGCACCTCGATATACACAAAGGCACCTGGCAGTCTTTTGATCAATCGACTACCAACCAGATTGATCACATCGCGATCGACGTCAGACACTCCTCCACTATTCTTGATGTTCGAACTTTCCGAGGGGCTGACATCGACTCGGACCACTATCTTGTAGTAGCCAAGATGCGCTTACGGATATCACAAACGCAACGGAGTAGAGTAAGAATACAAAGTTACGACGTCGGAAAGCTACTATCGCCAGAAACCGCTCGTGCTTTTACCGATCGCGTCTCCCTTAAGCTCTCAAATACACCTCAATCCTCCACGCTATCAATAGAACAGCAGTGGAGCCTTTGCAAATAAGCCCTGAAAAGCTCTGCATCCGAAGTTTTGGGTTTCAAGGCTCCACCACGAAGAAACACCTGGTTCGATGACGAGTGCAGGAGGATACATACAGCGAAGCAGGATGCATATAAGGCCTCGCTGCATAAAAGAACAAGAGCAGCTCGTGAGCTCTACGAGTTAAAAAGAAGGGAGGAGCATAAGCTTCTTAGAAGAAAGAAGAAAGAGCACGAGAAGCGCGCGATTGAGGATTTGGAGAGGTGTTACTGCAGTCGTGACGTTCGAAAGTTTTATCAACAGATAAAGCGAACATGCCAAGGTTATAAAGCCAGAATGGAAGCCTGCAGGGATGAGTACGGACACCTAGTAGTAGAACCGCAGTCGATGCTGAGAATATGGAAAAACCACTTCTGCAGACTGTATAATGGCGATGTTAGTCAATATACCGCTGTCAGGCAGAATGATCTATTTCTAATCGACGGAGACCGCAGAGAACTCTGTCCCCCTGACCTCGACGAAGTTAAGATTGCCATATCGAAGCTCAAGTCGAATAAAGCAGACAGATGAACTGGTTGGGAGCATGCACCAGCTCATCCGTAAGATATGGTTAGAGGAAAGCATGCCCGAGGAATGGAGTGTCAGCATCGTATGCCCGATCCACAAGAAAGGAGACCCCTCTGATTGCGCCAACTATAGAGGAATAAGTCTCCTTAACATCTCCTTCTCTGCCGTTTTGTGTGAACGCCTGAAGCCTTTTGTAAATAAGCTGATAGGTCCTTATCAGTGCGGATTCAGGCCAGGGAAGTCCACCATCGACCAAATCTTCACACTACGGCAGATACTGGAGAAAACCAATGAATTTCAAGTCGACACTCACCACCTATTTTTCGACTTCAAAGCCGCATACGACAGCGTAATTAGAGACGAGCTATACAACGCTATGTCTACCTTTGACATACCTGCTAAACTCGTCAGACTATGCAGGATGACTTTGGAGAACGCTCGCTGCTCCATCCGAATCGGTGAACACATTACCGATAGTTTTGATGTCAAAAAAGGATTTAGGCAGGGCGATGCACTGTCGTGTGATGGAGGGGCATGTTGGTTGAGGCCCAGGTTCACCCCGAACTGTAGCGTCCACTAAGAAGAAGAAGATAGCAACCTTCTATGCAGCTCCAGACCTACCAACTGCTCAGTAACCACATACGACAGGGTGAGCGATGCATTATTAATAAAAGTACTACAGACACGGCTGTTTAGATTACACTGAATGAAAGTGCGACTACTTTGTCATACGTTTTCAATTGTTTTTCCACACTCTCCCTTTTAATGGCTACGAGCCTAGTTTGTGAAATCGCTTCCCTCTCATAAACACAAATTTCGACAGTGGAAAGCAGTTGAAAAGTTCACTCCATTTTTAGCAATCGTAAAGTGCCACTCCGTGACTTGTCTACTAGTTACCGCCGCCGTCATTCATAGACTTTCCCGTAGTTAATTATATGAATTTCATTTTCGATCCTAGAGCACTCCAGCAATTCCGGCAGACATCACACCAGCAGTATTGACCACTGAAAGTACTCATGTTAACCTTAACAGTGCTTCGGTAACGCCTGAAAAATCAATTTCATCACCAAACATCACAAATTCAGCTAAAAGCATATCCAATAATGCTTCGACAACAGCAGCAACATCGAAGAATGATGTCTCCATTCCAGTTAGTTCAACGATGCGAACGATTGAACTCTCAACTGGCACTGTTCGCGAAGGATTTGGTGAGTGGTGTATTGTGTGTCAATAAAGGATTTACATATATCTAATTATTGTTTTGTAGCTAACGGTGATATAATAGTGACATTGCTTCCCTGTAATACCAAATGGCCTTGGATAACACCGGCTATCTTTCGACCAGAATTAGTCCCGGAGGAGTTGATGGCTCAAGGATTGACGGTAAGGTGCATCTGACAATAATTTCAATTGATTCAACTCATTCACTACTTTGCAGCTAACAGTCGAGGAGTACGTCAATGCCATGGAAACCCTTGTGAATGACTACAGATTTACGCTGTACAATGTCTGTTACAAGCGCATATTGGTGTGCTGGATTCTATTTGCGTTCTGTGTTCTATTGACAATGTTATTCTCGGGCCTCCAAGGCGTTGCGCTTTTCTCCCTTGGCGTTGGTTGGTTATTCTTAAATGCCGCTGCTATATTCTTCTGCATGTGGATGAAACTTCGCCTATCCCGTGGTCTGGAGAAATGCCTGGCGCGTGTTAATAAACAATTAATCAAACACAAAATCGTACTTGTCCTCGACGATAGGGGAGAGATTTCGTGTCATAAAGTGAATTTGTGCTTCCTGTACTTTGATTCGACGCAGTGTGTGACGTTTTTGAATCACTTCCTCGAGCAAACGGAACAGAACGGGCATAACCTTCAAGCCGGATGGGAATCAAAACTAGATTTGGATGTGAATGATATTGTTATTCAGGGTAGTAACCCGATGAGATTGTCTCGAAAGCAGGTGAGCATAAAAGCATGTACATATACCCATCATCCTTACATAGAATAGTACACCCGATCCCTAGTTATTTCTATAAGCACGCAAATCAAAAATCATATTTTCCCTGTTAACTCTCTAGGCAATAGCACAAGAGATTTACCTTAGTTACCTTCAGCGATGGGGAAAAGATTTCCTTCGAAGGCGATTGGATTGGACCGTCCAAGAAGCAGGTGTTCACGAAACGCCACGCCACTTGCAATCTTCAATTTGTCCCTGCCAATATGAGGAGGAAGTCCTTCGAAACAAAATAAAGACTCAAAGCCAAAGAAAACGATGTTGTGGCATCAACTGTTTAAGTTTCTGGTTTTGACTCTAAAACACACACATAATTGATGACGTTTGTTTGAAATATATCATTCTTGATACATTGTTAGCGGCTTTCAAATAAAGGAAATACATTTTAACTATAACCTTTTACGTCTTTTCTTGATACTCGTAAGAAGCGGGGAATGGAAAAGAATTTGATTGTTTTCTTCGCAATTTACAGGAATTCGGTGTGCGTTTATATTTGCGTTACGTTGCGCGTTGGGGCAATGAAGCTTTACGTGGCCTACAGGAAGTTAGTCCCTTTTGTCCCGGCAGGCATTGCACTATATATCTTTGTCCCTGCCAATTTATCAAAGATCATTTGATGTGCAAACCCCAAGGCAAGACAATCTTATATTTGATATTTATGCTCAATACTTTTGACTTTGTTTTTTCTTTACAGGTTACCCTTGCGGTTGCATTGCCTACGTGTCAAATCCAGATCTCATGCGACCATAAGAAATTATGTTAATCCGATGCATGTACTTGAGCTGTATAATTGAATAAAAGTATTTTAATTTTGTTTCATACTGAATTGTACCTTCAAATTATGTCTTAACTTAAGACAATTCAGTTGTAAGTACTGTTCACCGATCTGACGTATTGCTTACGCCGCCAATCTAACTCAGTGGTTAGTACTTGATTTGACAGCAATTTCTCTCGAACGAATGTCAAAAGTGTTTGTTGACTAACCATATACCACCGTCATCTAAGGAGTTTGCAAAATGTTTAAAAAGAATAAAACCACCATTCAGCCACCGAAATCCCCAGCAGCTTCTGAAATCCTTGAGGATATTGGAACATTCCACGTCAACAAAAGTCCACGAGTGAAATCCCGGCAAATAGAGAGCGGCACCAATCTTGCCGAGTGGTGGAAAGCGTTTGAGACTTTTGTGGATGACGTCAACGACTTGACCACCGTCCAGACCGAGATCAATGGTTACAAACTGAAGCTGGAATCTTCTAAGCTGGACGTTGAAACAAAGTCCAAAATGATTAAGAACGATATAAGTGATAATCTCAAAGCGAGTGCGATTAGTTGAACAAAGGGTGTAGTCGAGGATGAGCTAGGTATACATACAAAGTGAATGTGCGATTTATTTTCGAAATTGTTGAGTTGAAATAAACGTTTAATTTACCGAAGTAGCCTTATGACTCAGACCAGTCGGCGTTGTTGCAATTGAATAATGACCAAAGTAAGAAACGACTGTCACAAAATTGACGAAATGGCCAGCCTTTTCTGTCCTAAACTGCCCCGACGCAAATGTAACTGCTTTCCCACGAAAAACTCAGGCCTCTGATGCACGATGAGCAAGTTCGGATTCCAATAACTCCAACGCCATCGAATGTTTACTTCGTAACGTCCCTCTTCCGGCGGGGTACTGGCTAATCCTTCTGTAGTATGCTTGCCTTGAGAAAAAAAAAAATCGCTCGTCTCTCGCCGTTCGGAATCTAAATGAATGGAATCCCGTCATTGCTTTCCTGGTCTACGAGAATGAAGATCATTTTCGCTTTATCAATGTTCGGTTAACAAGTTTTTTCTCTGACCTCCTAGGAGCTGAGCTTGTTTCCTTTGGGTTATTTTCAATTCGCAGTTTTAGAGAAATTGTATTCCGGAAACCGACTCACGTGATGGCGCCGATATATTTCGCCCAAACTACAAGCGAAGCTATGCTCTATACACGTACTATTCTGCTGGCTGGCGAACGCGCAAAACAGTGACCTCATATAGCATGAATTCAAAATCTGTTAAAGACTGTCATGACAATCTGTAAGACTTGGTCTAGAAGAAAAGGGGATCAAACCCTGGTGGGTACAAAGGCTCAAAGGCGCCATCAGGTCGCGAAATTCGAAAAGTCCCCTTATTTTTTTAACAGACTTCCATTAAGACCACACGGTGTTAGAAGACTAATTGAATCACTTTTCAGGTCTATGATACTGCCTTCATAAACTAATTTCATCCCTCGAGCCCTTCTTGTGTACGCGAGCTGCAACTTGAATGTTAGGTCCCTTAACAGGTCGGGTGTGGCCGAACAACTAGAAAAAGCCCTCAACCTCAAGAAGTACGATAGGTTAAAGAGGGAAAAAAAATTGATGAAAAACTGTGCAATGCCTACATGGATCCGGTTTCGCTCTAAGAGGCAGACTTAGGCAAAAAATCTTAAGCGACCGGCATGTAAACGATCATAACGATCCTTATCAAAACTATTCTCGGGAACATCAGGTTGATATGCGTCCATGCCCCCACCGAAAAAAAAGAGAACAAATTCAAGGAAGACTTCTTCGACCTCCTAATAAAACTTGGGCACAATGTCCCAGCTACGACACCTAGATTGCTCTGAGAGACTATAATGCGAAGCTGGGTAAAGACATCTTTGACGACACGTTACCACATTAGAAAGAGGATCAGGTGGGTTCCTAGTAGCTAGTACACGTTTCGCCCATCTCGACATTCATAAGGGGAACTGGAGGTCTCCTGATCAGTCAACCAATTCGATCATATTGCGAACGATTCCAGACCCTCCTACAGCATATCGAATATCCGAACATTCCGCGGAGACATGGCGGAGTCGTGTAAGACCAGCAAAATTTGACGTCGGAAAGCTGCAATCGCAAGAGACCATCAGGATTTTCACCAAATATGTCTCCCTCCATGAGGGCGCCTTGGCGCAGTGGTTACTGTGTTGGACTCTGGCGCACGATGAGCGAGTTCGGAACCCGATAACACCAACGCCATCGAATGTTTAATTCGCGATGTTCCTTCTCGGCGGGGTACTGGCAAACCCCCTGTAGTAAACTTGCCATGAAAAGGCTTCTCGACTCACGCCGTTCGGAATCGGCATTAGACTGTAGGTCCCTTTCACCTATGTGAAAAATAAATCACACACAACATGGGTGATTGAGAGAAGCTTGGCTCTGGTCCTTCATAAGCTGTAACGCCACCAAAAGAAAAAAGAATGTCTCCCTCAAGCTCTTCCAAAATCAGATGCACGCTGCATAAGCTTTAGAATATCAATGGGTACGGGGCCAAAATACCATCAACGATACCGTCTCTAATGTATAAGGTTTCCAGCCGCCCGCCACCTAGAAGAAACCCTTGGTTTGATGACCAGTTCAGACAGGCTCATGTAGAAAAACCGGGTATGTTGCATCGACAGACGAAAGCCACTCGTAGGCTCACGAACGGAAAAGAAGGGAGGAACACGCGCTTTTCAAAATGAAAAGCAAGGAGCACGAGAAGCGTAAGATCGAGTAGGTGGAAATATGCTATCGCAGGAATGACGCACGGAAGTTTTACCAACAATTTAAAACGATCGTGAGAAGGGTACCAAACCAGAGCAGAAATAGGGATGAAAGCGAACATATAGCACTTGACTCACAGTCGATGCTAAAAATATGGAAAGACTATTTCTGCACCTCTGATGATAGTCAAAATATCGCTGTCAGGCAGAATGAACCATTCGCCCTGGACGACTATGAAAGAGAAATCAGTGCGCCCGCCCCAGACGAACTTAAGATAGCGATTTCTAAAGTCTAATAAAGTTGCTAGCGCAGATGGACTGTCTGCTGAGCTATTTACGGTCTGGGTGACCTATTGGTCATGCTTCCTTGACTCTAATGTCGCTGCACGCCCCGCCGTGTATTTGATGGGAAGGTCCAAGGTGGAAGATGTATTAAGTGCTTGCAATTCCTGCGGATCGTTGGATCTTGTTAAGTTTGTAGATGTTAAAAGCTTTGCTTAGGACTGGCCACCAGACTAGAGACCCATACGTGAGGATAGGACGGATAAAGACTGCATATCCACAGGGTCAGCTTAGGTCGGAGTCCCCCCTACCTTTTACCGAAAGATTCGCCGTTTGCGTAAAATGCTAGACTAAACTTTTTTACCCGCTTTTCTATATTCGACTTCCAGTTAAGCTTTCGATCCAGGATTGAGAAGGTTATTTTCGCTTACAGAGATTTCACGGACTATGGGACAGCTCGTAATGTGATGTGATAAGTAGCACAAGATTCCCTCGTAAGAGAATCCACACAGCAACCTGGCGATATCCGGACGGTCGAACCGCCATCCAAATCGACCATGTGCTCATTGACGCAAGGCACTCGTCAAACATCCTGGATGTGCGAACATTCAGAGGGGCAAATGTCGACTCTGACCACTTCCTCGTAGCAGCAAGATTCAGAGCTCGACTGTCCAATGTCAGAAAGCTGCAACAGCCCACCAGGAGGAGGTTCGACATTGGGCGCATGAGCACACCGGAGGTTGCCAGAGTCTACAGGGAGCAGCTGAGCGAAAGACTCTACGGTATGCCTACGTCGAACACAAATGCCAATAATATGTGGCTGCATTGCCGCTCAGCCATTCAGGAAGTAGCCGAAACCACCTTAGGATACCTACCACCCCCGACAAGAAACCCGTGGTATGATGACGAGTGGAAGCAGAAAAAGGCAGCAACCGACGAGGTGTATCAAAAGGCGCTGCAGAGGAAAACCAGGTCAGAACAAGAAGAGTACCAAACCAGAAGAAGGGAGGAGAGAAAACTTCAAAAAGGGCACCCAGGCTCTTCGAAACTGCGAGGGTAATCTTGTCACCGACCCGCAGGGAATAGTGAATGTATTTAAGCAGCATTTCCAGCAGCTGCTTAACGAGCATGACCAAGAGAGAGTGGTAGAGACCCAGGAAATCCCAACTCAAGCCTGGCGGCGATGTTCTGGTAGGGAGCATGCACCAGATCATCTGCAGAATTTGGGAAGATGAAAGCATGCCCGACGACTGGAATACCAGCTCTATATGTAGCCCCATCCACAAAAAAGGCGATCCTTCCTCTTACAAAGACTATAGAGGTATATCCCTGCTCAATGTCGCATACAAGATCCTGTCCAGTGTATTGTGTGAGCGTCAAAAACCATTTTGCACCGCACTAATCGGCAGCTACCAGTGCGGCTTCCGGCCCGGCAACTCAACTATAGACCAAATTTTCACACTTCGACAAATCCTGGAAAAGACCAACGAGTTTCGAATCGATGCACACCATCTTTTCATCGATTTCAAAGCCGCATACGACAGCATTCATCGTGAAGAACTGTTTGGGGCGATGATGGCCGAATTCGGGATCCCGGTAAAACTGATCCAGTTGTGTCGCGCCACGCTAAAAAACACGCGATGCACCGTGCAACTCGGTTCTAGGACCTCGGAACCATTCGAAACATGCACCGGATTTCGGCAAGGAGATGCGCTGTCATGTGACTTCTTCAACCTGGTGCTGGAGCAGATAGTGCGACGGGCAGGCGTCAACAGCGAAGGCACTATCTTTTACAAGTCCATCCAGCTGCTAGGATACGCGGATGATATCGACATCATCGCGTGTTCTCGCCGTGGCATTGTGGAAGCATTCACGGCGATTGAAGAACAGGCGAAACGAGTTGGTCTTAAGATCAAGGAGGATAAAACGAAATACATGCTGTCAAGCAAAAACCAATCCGTCGCTCACCACCTGGGATAAAATATAACAATTGACAGCTACAATTTCGAGGTAGTTAAGGAGTTTGTCTACCTCGGGGCAAACGTAAATTCCACAAATGACACCACAGTGGAGATCCGGCATAGAATCGCCCTTGGCCACCGCTGCTACTTCGGCTTGTCCAAACAACTGGGGTCAAAACTCCGCACTCGAAAGACCAAAGTCATGCTTTACAAAACGCTCATTCTGCCAGTCTTGCTGTACGGAGACGAAAGCAGGACAGCGGAGCTGATTTTGGGTTCTTTCGAAAGGAAAATTCTGCGCCGGATATTTGGTCCTGTCTGTGAGGAAGGTGAATGGAGAAGAAGACACAACCGCGAACTCTACGAGCTGTACCAAGATGTGGATGTAGTCCGGAAGGCAAGGATCCGTCGACTACACTGGCTCGACCACATCGAGCGCATGGACAATAACGCTCCAGCTAAGAGTGTCTTCGACTCCGAGCCTATACTTTGTTTTTTTTTTTTTGTGGGCGGATTGTTAGCCCGCCGCACAACCGCCGTTCTGGTCGGGGTTTTGTCGCTGTATACGTTTGTTCACCTCCCAACGGTTGTTGAAGAGGCTATCCAGAGGGCGCCGCGAGGAGGCCGTATGTCAACTTGACCCGGGCATTTAAACAGGGATCGTTGCTGGCACCTCGCCAGGTTGACAGCAATCAACAACTTTACCCTGTATGTCCGAGCCCATGCCCTCCTTCGCGGCTTCGCTCGCGTTAAATTCGGGGTAATACGGTTCCCCTTTCCTGATTTAGAACACAGAAGAGAACTCGGAACAGAATGTTATTTTAATACGCTACTGTAGACGATATTACATGTCTTTCCATTTGGGGATAGAATGTAAAGATTCTGGGCATTGGACACACGCGAACATGCTACTTAGATAGATAGATAGGGTTAGGGGGTGGGATAGAGTCGCCTGATCACTGCGGCCACGATTGGGCCTATTGTGATGTCCGCCACTTACAGTTCACTCAGAAAACCTGAGTTCGTGATAAAACTTAGTATGCTTTTGAGTGAGCTAGCAGCGATTTCTTCTGCTTCAAGATAATACTTGCCTAGGTGACGAAGACGTGTACTGACCAGGCAGTTACAGTGGCATAGTATGTGCTCTGCTGTTTCTTCGTCTTCATTACACATTCGGCAAGTGTCATCTTGTATGATGCCCATTGTTTTGAGGTGTTTATTAACTGGACAGTGTCCAGTAAGGAAACCTGTGATTAAACGAATCTGACTCCTCGAAAGCATGAGAAGTTGTTTCGTTCTTTTGAGGGATGTAGTTGGGAGGAACAGCTTGGCTTGTCTGCTACCTTTCGTTTGTAACCAGTAATGATCCGTCGTGTTCCTTAACCAACTGTTTATGCAGCATTTGGTGGTGCTAATGGGTATGCCGCAGAAAGGCCGTGGCATCATAAATGGTGATGCAGAGCCTTTCCTATCTCTGCTTGAAAAACGGAGTTATATCTGTCCATGCTGACGTAGATGCATGTGCCTCTATTTGCTCCGTATACTCCAGCCCCAACGCCTTCGTCCGTTTTGGAGCCATCTGTGTACCACACGTAGGATCCACGATTAAAGAAGGGCCTATCCTGTTCCCAGTTTTGTCGGTTGGGGAATGTGACCTTGTAGTTTTGGCTGAAGTTGTATCTGGGGAGACAATTGTCTGTGAGAGATATCTTTACGATTTCATGCCTGTTTATTTCGGTAAGGATATCAGGGTGAAAGAGCCTACGGTTAGAGTCATCCTCCACGATCAGTCTATGGGCGAAGATCATTGCTTCTCTCTTCAGTTGGAGATGAAGAGGTGGCAGGTCTGTGATGACTTCTAGTGCTGCTGTGGGGGTTGTTCTCATGGCCCCAGTGATACAGATGCAAGCTAGTCTTTGCAATTTGTTGAGCTTGGCTTGCACTGATAGTTGTTTTGTTTTGTGCCACCAGACGGGCGCAGCATGTGTAAGAATTGGTCTGGTGATTGCTGTATATAGCCAGGGGGACATTTTGGGGTTTGTGCCCCAGTTTTTGCCAGTGAGACTTTTGCTGGTCCATAAAAAGATCATGGCTTTCTCAATGGTCTTTGTGATGTGAGAGTTCCAAGTGAGCTTTTCGTCTAGAGTTAACCCTAGATATTTGACTTCTTTTGAGAACTCTATCGCTTCACCAAAGAGGGTAGGCTTAGTAAGTTTGTGCCTATTCCTTCTTTTGGTGAAGGCGCTTATGATGCTTTTCCCAGGATTAACATTTAGTGCAACCTTTATGCACCAGTTTGCAACAAGGTTTAGTGCCCGTTGGAGGAGTTCCGAGACTGTGTCTTCGAATATGCCTCTAATCAGGATCACTATGTCGTCAGCGTAGCCTTGGACATAGAAGCCATTGTTGCTAAGTATGCTTATCAGTTCATTAACCACGATGGACCACAGGAGTGGTGAAAGAACCCCGCCTTGAGGGCATCCTTTCGCTGCGTTTACGCTGATTTCGTCATTGCCTAGTGAGGTGTTTATTTTGCTTAGCATGTGTTGGATCCAATTGCATGTGGTATTGTCCACCCCTGTGCTGAGGATTCAACGTTTTATTTGGGTGTATTCAGTGTTGTCGAAGGCACCCTCAATATCGAGAAAGCAACCTATCGCAATTTCATTGTCGCTCAGGGATTTGTTGATCCGGGCCGTTAGTTCCTGAAGAGCATGCGTAGTCGATTTCCCAGGCTGGTAGGCATATTGGTTTTTGTGAAGTGGTGATCTTTTCAGTGCACCGTCCCTGATATGCCTATCCAGGATTTTTTCCATTGTTTTTAGGAAGAAAGAGGTAAGGCTTATCGGTCTGTAGGACTTAGGCAGGTCTGTGGGTCTACGGCCTACTTTGGGAATGAATCTTACCTTTACCTCTGTCCAGCTTGTTGGTATGTGTCCCCATGCATAGCTGGTTCTAAAGATGCTAATGAGCATGGGGCTGATTTGCCCACTCCTCTTCTGAAGAAGGGCTGGGAAGATGTCACCCTCCCCCGGGGATTTTTATGGGTCAAAAGAATTGATGGCCCATTTTATGCTTCCCTCGTGAAATATCGTTCGTGCTCTCTTCCAATCCTCCCTGTTGGGTCTAGTTGCCCTGATCTGCGGAGGTATGTTAGAGAGATCGGAGGGAATGATGTTGGAGAACATGCTACATACCACTGTCCATGGGAAAAGCACGGCTTTTCTAAGTTCACCCCAGCCACCTTTAATGCTTGACCTTGCGCTTTGTTAATGGTCATAGCGAAACTAAGCTTTAGAGGAAATTGTAGCCTTTTAAACTGAAAAGGGAGATCTGTGGGAATTATTGGGATTCGTGGGATCATTACATTTCACCCCTTCCTACGCCGGTTAAGATAGTGGCGCTAATGATATTGCGGCCAAGTTGTGTGACACGCCCCATTACATAATCTCGGGGCATCTAAATTCCGTATAAGCATGACTGGGGCGCTTAGTAGTCAAATAACAGAGTATAGGTACCGTATGCACTGTAGTGTGAAGCGCGGCCCGATGCCCGCACTTAAGTACAGATAGAGAGCACACAACGTTAGCGCGTTTCAGAAACATATCAGCGCCATCTATCGTAATTAAGGAGTAACACTTATTTATGTTTCGAACGTTGACTGTTTTCTCAAAAGCTGATTGATTTATGGTTGTTTTAATTAAATTATTTTATTATTCGTTTGTATCATAGAACCTATACTAATTTTGCGGAGAGTCTCACACAAATTTCCATCCCCTCCTGTTTTTTTTTTTTTTGCTGCATACAAACTTAACGGGGGCTGGAAAGAAACAAAAAGTAGCCTATGTCACTCTCCATCCCTTCAACTATCTCCACTTAAAAAATCACGTCAATTCGTCGCTCCGTTTTGCCGTGAAAGACGGACAAACAGACATACACACTTTCACATTTATAATTGTAGTATAGATAGATTGCAGTTTTTTTTCTTACTAATATCTGCACTATCAGTATGTGTGTATATTTATACTTTTGTATTTCATAAAAAAGAAATAAAAAGTTGTCCGTCATCAGCCCTACAGGCTTCTGCTCTGGCTTTATAGCCCTAGCATGTTCGTTTAACTTTTTCGTAAAACTTTCGGGCGTCAGTCCTATGGTAGCATCTCTCCATCTCCTCGATCTCCCGCTTTCCGTGCTCTCTTTTTTTCTTCCTTAAAAGCGTGTGATCCTCTCTCCTTATCTGCCCGTAGTATTAACGAGCGATTCTCGTCCGCCTATGTAGCTTGGCTTCGTATGCGGTTTGCTTTGCTAAATGGGTTTGTCGGCATTGCTCATCAAACCAGAGTTTTCACACTCAGTACATCAGAGGCAGCGTCTCTGATGGCACGCTGACAATGTTCCCACTGTGATTCTGTGGATAGTGTCGGTGTCATCGGAATTTGCAAGAGGTTGACGGAAACCCGATCGGCAAAGAAATCGATCGCCAGGAAATCAAGTAGCCAATGTCTGTTTTCTGAAGTTGTGTCTTATAGGCTATTTCCCCGTGGTGGACTTAGGTATGTTCTCTTTACCTCTATCGTAGCTGGGACATTGGGCATATGTTTTGTCTAAAAGATCGTAAAAGCCGTATTTGAATCACTCGATTTTATTAAGTAAATTTATAATCAATCACCACAGTCTCTCAACGTTGTGTAAGCATTCCTCGGAAATGAAATGAATTTTGTGAAAAATATGAGCAAATTGGTTTCAGTTGCAATTTGTCGTCAAATACCCTGCGCACTCTGTATATGTAAGAAACGAATCACCTCACGCCACGGCTAGCCAAACAATTTACAATCACCCCTTGGTATGTACCACGTCACCTGAACGCGAACTGTCATCAAGCCGCCCCATGTAAATGTCCACTTAGCCCACATTAATGACTGTCAGTCAATTTTCGTGGCAACAGATCTGCCAAAAGCACAAATCACTCCTCAAAAACCAGAAAACCCAAGAATGGTTACAGTATTTATCCAAGTGAATTAGTAAAAACAATTTCTGTATAGTCACACCGTCATTCAGTCATTCATTTCACTTCGTATTTCCACTTATCCCACAATTTGGCACAAACGACAGCGAACGTAAGTTAATGACCCAGTTAGGGAAGAAGCGCACGTCGCGCACGTCTTCTCGGGTTATCTAGAGATAAGGGGCATTACATTAGAGAAACTGAGTCGAAAGTCGTTTTTAGATGAAGCTGTCAGTATTGATTGTATCTCTGTCGGTTTATTGCTTATGCGATAGATCGGCAGTGATAAGAGCGGATGATTCGTTCGAGGACAGTGAGTTTAGTGAATTTGATTTCGATCTGGATGATGAGCTCGATACGGGTGAGGGAGTCCTCTTGTCAAACTATCCGCCGGAGGACGAGGAAGTGGAAGTGAGAAATCCTATTACACAGGGTAAAAAAATGGCTGAATTTGCGACCGCATCCGATGATGACGATGGACTTGTGGAAGACGACGAGGATAATGAGTTTGAGCATTTCCACGATGAGGAGGAATTCGAGGGTTACGATGCGGGTGACGCGAAAGATATTCCGCCTGATCACAGGATACCTGAACCAAAGTTAACTGTTGCCAAGATACCGCTACACTTCAGGTAAGTGAAATAGAGATGTGCGCGAGGGCCGCATACATGTCCGTGTCATTCTAGAACTCACTGGGACTCGTATTGGATGGAGATGCTTATGTTAGCTGGTTTGACGGCGTATTTTGCGAATTTTTTCGTGGGCAAATCGAAAAACTCGAAACTGGCACATCTCTGGTTAAACACGCACAGATCGATGCTCGAAGAGAACTTTGCCCTAGTCGGTTGGTTTACTTCTCTTAAATGAAAAAAACTATGAATTCTACTTTACTGTCGTATGCAGGAGACGATGGAAAGGTCGAAAATGAGAATCCCGGCCTCTATAAGGAAAGCGAAAGTCTCTACACGCTATGGTGTTCGGGTCGAACATGCTGCGAGGGAATGTTGGTCGAGTTGCGAATGATTAAACGTCAAGATCTGGTCGCTCTAGTGGCCGGTCTTATGCGTCCGCAACAGGATCAACTTCATATAAAAGTGGAAATCTCGAAAGACTGCATGGACTCGTTTGTCTTTTGTGTTGGTGTGAAGAAAACCGTCACCAAGTTCTTCAAAGAACTCTCTGATCTAGTAAGTTAACATCACGTGTCCTAATTCAATGTTTTCCGACTTGCCCACCTCTTTACAGAGTAAATATTGTGTTCTAGTCAATAAACCAGAAGATAGATATAATGTACCAAGTGGATTTAGCGTGCTATCCGAGATACCTGAAGCCACATCGGCATTCCTAGAGTCCAGTATTGTGGGCGTGTTCCGTAGATATCCGCACATAGTCGAATACGTTCATATTTCGGATCAATTCAGCGGGCCGATACAACAAGAGGATCCTAATAATCTGAAACAGCCCGAAGTCAAGCGTATGCTGATGGTCGGTCTCAACTATCCGAAGGATTGTGATATGGATTCAGTGAAGCCTGTGTTCTTCGTATTGGTCTTTTACATCATGGAAAAACTGAAAACTTTCCGCCTCTCCAAGGATGTAAGCATGCGACTAAAGACTTTCAAGACTCTCTTATCAGACATTTGATTATTTAGGGTAAGGCAAAGGCTGAGAAGAATCGTCTTCGTGTCGAAGAGGAATTCCTAAAAAGCACACATGCTGCTCGTGCCGAAGCCGCTGCTCAGCGCAGAGAGGACAAACGGAAACAAGAAAAAGAACGCGTTCTCGCCGAAGACGACCCGGAAAAGCAACGTCGCTGGGAACTGAAAGAGCAGAAGCGTCAGGCCAAGAAGAAAGCTCCCAAAATGAAACGATTAGCAGTCAAATCACTCTAAAGAAATTAATTTATTTTCTGCTGTCCAGATATATTATTACTCTGTTCATACTGTAGCCCTATCCTCAACATTTTATCGGAATACATTGATCGTTGGACAGGAAAGTAATGTGATTTTTAAGGGTTTTAATTTGTTTTTGTGCGGAATCGAAACTGTACGAAAGGGTGCTTAATTGGGTTTGCATTTCTTTGATGACTGCCTCTCGATCGGAAATCGAGAGATAGGCACTTGCTCTGCACTGCGCCAACTCCTTTTCGAGTGTATCTATTCGGCTAGTTAATGAACCTTTGGTCGCTTCAAATCTCTCCTTTGTGGTCGCTATTATCTTGGCCGATTCGGCTCTCATAGTGTCCAAATCGTATTTGGCTTTTATCAACTCGTCGCATACCAACTCCTTTTCCTTTTGGATTTCCTCGATTTTATTCGTGAGGAGGACTATTTCTTGTTCGCACTTGGCCAGCTTGTCTGAGTTGTCCGGCTTATCGACAGTCAAGATCAGTTGGTCTTTGACCGCCTTTAGTTCCTTGCACACTAGGCGGAGTTTATTTTCCAGTTCTTCTTTCTCCTTGCACGTTGCTACCAACTTTACTTGTTCGTTTTCCAAGAGCTTCGGATACTGGGACAGTTCACTAAGTTGCTCTTTAAATTTCGCCTTAATCCGTTTAACCTCCGCCTCAATCTGGCCCTCGATACGTTTGTTGTTCATATCAATCTTTTCGAGCATGCACTTTTGCTCCTCGACCTTTTGCTGTGCATCGATGTATTTTCGGCGATATTCGTCTAGTTGTTCGGCTTGCTCCTTTATTATGCAAGTATATTCCTCCTGCTCGTCGCGAAGATCACTCACTTTGTCGCGTAGCAGTTTAAGTTCGGCAAAGTCAACATCACTCTTTCCTGGACTGCCACCTGTGGCGATACAGTAGCCTTTGGCTCGTTTCTCTACCTCCTTCAATTGTTCCTCTTTTTTCGAGTAGCACGCCAACAGCTGTGCAAAATCCTCCCGCAATTTTTGTATTTCGTTCGCCTTTTTTCCCGCCGGTACGGGTTCTGCAGCGCTGCGAGCGCTTCTTCCTGCTCGCCTCATGTCATAATCCTCCTTTTCTTTACATAAATTCTTTAGGTCCTTCTTAAGCATCTCTACAGTGCACTGCATTTGATTGATCGTATCCTCCATCTCCTCGGCTTCTGTGGACCTCTGACCCATCGTTCGTTTCCTCTCCGTTTGTCTTCTCCTCGAACTACAATAGTGCTCATTCTGCAGAAGCTTCAGCTTTTTGCTCAGTGTCTTAATCAATTTATCCTTACACGCGATCTCTTCGAACAACTTACCTTCGATATCTTCACCTTCATCCTCGCACACGCACGGTGGCTTCTTTTTCTTCTTCTTCTTCGAGCATACATCGCAAATATCTACGTCGTCATCCCGATCAGGCCGTTCCTCCGCAGTCTTTGGCATTAAGCCCAAAGACGCCAAAACGGTGGCATTCTTCATCTTCGGAAACACATCATCATCTATCGTCGTCACAATGGGCACTTCGTCCCAGCACCTGCTGGGCAAATCGTTTTGCATCTTAATCGCCTTCTGTACCATGCATTGCAGCTTGAGATTCTCTTTCTCCATACACGCCCGAATGTTCTTAATCTCGCGCAAGTCGCACTTGGTCAAGCAGGGATTTTCGCATTTCTTTATCAGCGTCTCCTTCAGATCATCGACAATCCTATTCTGACCGTCGATCTCTTTCAGCAACTGAAGGTACTCAATGCGATGCTTTTTCTTTGAAGTCGCACTCATATATGAATCTGACTAAAAATTAAATTTCTTATTCCCCCTCCCCAAATCAACACTTTTATACATACCTTTTCTAATTCCTCCTCTCCTCTCTCCTCTCCTTCGCCTTCCTCGCCAATTGTATCGCCCTCAAGGTCAATCATTTGTGCCGAAAACCCTTCATAACCCTCAAGACCTTCCAAATCGGTACCTTCCGCTCCGCTATTCGGATCCATGATTCTCTATGTTCTAGTATTATACTCTGAATGGGATTCAACGTGTAAAATTTGTTTGACGTCCTTTCACTAATACTCGAACGTGGTTGGTTCCGGAAAATTACAAAAGAAATTTACCTAAAACACTTGGAAATTTTTTTTAGATTTTTTTTAATAAATTGAAGAAAATTGGTTCTGAAGTTTTTTTGTAGATGCCGACTAGTGTGATGAGGAAATTTCTATTGAGTGTGAGTTGTTGCCGACAAAGTAGAATCGCTCGTTGGGGTTTGTTTTATTACTATGACGATCTATTATATTACCGTCACTGCAAGGTATTTCTTCTTCTTATGTGGACGTGGGCCTCAACCAACAAATCTCTCATTAGCCAGCGCGATCTTTTGCCAGCTGCTTCTAATTGCGCACAGGGGAGGAGGGAGCGAGAAAACAGAGCAAAGAAGTTAGTTACTTATCAGGCCAGCGATCCATGGAGGATCTGAGCCTGAGCTATAGCTGCCTTCCATCCTTGACGGTCCCGGGCACGCTGCTTCCAGTTGTCAAGACCAAGATGTCTTACATCCGCGATCACTTGGTCTTTATACCGGAGGTTCGGTCTTCCTCTTCTTCTCGAACCAGGAGGCTCGGAGTCGAAGACCCTCTTAGCTGGAGCGTTGATGTCCATGCGCTCGATGTGGCCGAGCCAGTGTAGTCGACGGATCCTTGCCTTCCGGACTACATCCACATCTTGGTACAGCTCGTAGAGTTCGCGGTTGTGTCTTCTTCTCCATTCACCTTCCTCACAGACAGGACCAAAGAAAGAACCCAAAATCAGCTCCGTTGTCCTACTTATCGTCCAGCTTTCGGCTCAGCAAGACTGGCAGAATGAGCGTTTTGTAAAGCATGACTTTGGTCTTTCGAGTGAGGAGTTTTAACCCCAGTTGTTTGGACAAGCCGAAGTAGCAGCGGTTGCCAAGGGCGATTCTACGCCGGATCTCCACTGTGGTGTCATTTGTGGAATTTACGTTTGCCCCGAGGTAGACAAACGCCTTAACTACCTCGAAATTGTAGCTGTCAATTGTTATGTTTTGTCCCAGGTGGTGAGCGACGGATTGGTTTTTGCTTGACAGCATGTATTTCGTTTTGTCCTCATTGACCTTAAGACCATCTCGTTTCGCCTGTTCTTCAATCGCCGTGAATGCTTCCACAATGCCACGGCGAGAACACGCGATGATGTCGATATCATCCGCGTATCCTAGCAGCTGGACGGACTTGTAGAAGATAGTGCCTTCTCTATTGACGCCTGCCCGTCGCACTATCTGCTCCAACACCAGGTTAAGGAAGTCACATGGCAGCGCATCTCCTTGCCGAAATCCGGTGCATGTTTCAAACGGTTCCGAAGTCCTAGAACTGAGATGCACGGTGCATCGCGTATTTTTTAGCGTGGCGCGACACAACTGGATCAGTTTTACCCGGATCCCGAATTCGGCCATCGCCCCAAACAGTGCTTCACGATGAATGCTGTCGTATGCGGCTTTGAAATCGATGAAAAGATGGTGTGTATCGATTTCGAAACTCGTTGGTCTTTTCCAGGATTTGTCGAAGTGTGAACATTTGGTCTATAGTTGATTTGCCGGGTCGGAAGCCGCACTGGTAGCTGCCGATTAGTGCGGTGCAAAATGGTTTTAGACGTTCACACAATACGCTGGACAGGATCTTGTATGCGACATTGAGCAGGGATATACCTCTATAGTTCTTGCAAGAGGTAGTATCGCCTTTTTAGTGGATGGGGCATATAGAGCTGGTATTCCAGTCGTCGGGCATGCTTTCATCTTCCCAAATCCTGCAGATGATCTGGTGCATACTCCCTACCAGAACATCACCGCCGGCCTTGTTGTTCTTCAGCTTCAGAATAGCTGTGCCGAAATCTTCGATGCTGGGTGGGAGGACTACTTCAGCGGCTGGAGTTGGGATTTCCTCGGTCCCTACCACTCTCTCTTGGTCATGCTCGTTAAGCAGCTGCTGGAAATGCTGCTTAAATACATCTACTATTGCCTGCGGGTCGGTCACAAGATTACCCTCGCAGTTTCGAAGAGCCTGGGTGCCCTTTTTGAAGCCTCCTGCAAGGTCTTTGGCTTTATTGTAAAAGGCTCGTGTTTTATGCTTATCCCTAGACTCCTCGATATCCTTGAGCTGGGAGGCTGCGAAGATTCTTTTATATTCTCGCAGTTGTAGAAGGGAGGACCCTTCTTCTGGCTCGGTACTCTTCTTGCGCTGCCCTGGTTTTCCTCTGCAGCGCCTTTTGGCTCGCCTCGTCGGTTGCTGCCTTTTTCTACTCACACTCGGCATCATACCACGGGTTTCTTGTCGGGGGTGGTAGGTATCCTAAGGTGGTTTCGGCTACTTTCTGAATGGCTGAGCGGCAATGCAGCCACATATTATTGGCATGTGTGTTCAACGTAGGTATACCGTAGAGTTTTTCGCTCAGCTGCTCCCTGTAGACTCTGGTAACCTCCGGCGTGCTCAGGCGCCCAATGTCGAACCTCCTCCCGGTGGGCTGGTGCAGCTTTCTGACATTGGACAGGCGAGCTCTGAATTTGAAGTGTCAGAGTCGACATTTGCCCCTCTGAATGTTCGCACTTCCAGGATGTTTAAAGAATGCCTTGCGTCAATGAGCACATGGTCGATTTGGTTGGCGGTTCGACCGTCCGGAGATCGCCAGGTTGCTGTGTGGATTTGCTTACGAGGGAATCTTGTGCTACTTATCACCGCATTACGAGCTGCCGCAAAGTTCGGAAGCCGTTATCTGTTGTTGTATCGTGGAGGCTGTGCTTTCCGATCACTCCGCCAAGGGTGTTCTCCTTACCGATTTTGGCGTTGAAGTCCCCGAGCACGATTTAACATCGTCCTCCTTGATAGGGTCTTCAGCCTCGTCGGTAGGGGCGCGTGCACATATAAGGCTGATGTTATAAAATCTGCCTCTGATGCGGATCACAGCCAGGCGATCACTTATAGGTTTAAAGTCGATGACCTTCGACCTTAACCGCATTCCCACGACAAATCCGCATCCCAGTAAGTGCAACCTTTTGTGACAGCTGTAATAAATGTCGCAATTTTTCTTCCTAATCATACCGTTTCCTATCCAGTGTATTTCCTGGACCGCAGTAATATCCGCCTTGTACAGCGTGAGGATTCCTTCTAGTTTATGAGCAGCTCCGGGAGTGTACAGGGTTCTGACATTCCAGGAGCATACTCGCAAATTGTGTTCCTTTTTCGTGCATTGTCGTCGTCGAGTATCCGTCCGTGTATCCGAGGCATCTTGCTCATTCATAACTTTGTTTTTTTTTAAGTGGGCGGATTGTTAGCCCGCCGCACAACCGCCATTCTGGTCGGGGTTTTTTTCGCTGCATACGTTTGTTCACCTCCCAATGGTTGTTGAAGAGGCTATCCAGAGGGCGCCGCGAGGAGGCCGTATGTCAACCGGGCATTTAAACAGGGATCGTTGCTGGCTTCTCGCCAGGTTGAGAGCGATCAACAACTTTACCCTGTATGTCCGAGCCCATGCCCTCTAGAGCAAAGAAGTTGATCGTGTTTAACATGCCAAACGCCAGCTCCGATCTTTGTCCCTGCTCAATCCAAGTTGACACACAGCATCCGCGTGGACTCCCCTGGATAGCTATACTGGCACCTGGCTCTCCAGGTTGGGGGTCAACTCATTAGACTGCTATAAGGCAGACATTACCGCGCTCCAAGAAGTGCGATGGGATGGGCCAGGCAAAAAGCGGATGAAAAACTGATATCTACTACGGAAACTGCTACAGAGCAAATAAACAACGCTTATTCGAATGCGGATTTGTTATTCAAGGCAGACTCAGGAAAAAAGTCTTAAGCTTTCAGTAGGTATGTAAGCGAATGCCTCATAACAATCCGCATTAAGGCCAATCTCGGCAATATAAGTTTATTATTTGTCCACGCCCCCACAGAGGAGAAAGATGACCGACATAAAGACGACTTCTATGATCTCCTATGCAGAACGTATGCGCAATGCCCCAGCTATGACACCAAAATCGTTCTAGGAGATTTCAATGCGAAGCTAGGTAAAGAAGCTATCTTTGGACGGGTCATTGAAAAGCACAGCCTACACAACACCACGTCAGAAAACGGATTCCCACACCGCAACATCCATAAGGGGACCTGGCGGTCTTTCGATCATTCGACAACCAACCAAATTGATCATATTGCGATCGACGGCAGACACTCCTCCAGCATCCTAGATGTCCGAACCTTTCGAATAGCCAACATCGACTCGGATCATTACCTTGTTGCAGCCAAGGAACGGATGCGAATTTCTCGGAATCAACGGAATCGAGTAAGAAGACCAAAATTTAACGTCGGAAAGCTGCAATCGCAGGAGACCGCCAGGAACTTCGCCGATCGAGTCTCCCTCAAGCTCTCTCAAGTCGCGATGCAATCTGCAGAAACCATAGAACAGCAATGGAGTCGTTGTCAAAACGCCATTAGAGAGGCCGCCTCAGATGTACTCGGTTTCGAGCCACCACCGTCGAGAGATGAGTGCAGACAGGCCCATGTAGAGAAACAGAATGCATACATGGCCACATTGCATCGACGGACGAGGGCTGCCCGCGATCTCTATGAACAGAAAAGGAGGGAGGAGCATGCGCTTCTGAGAAGGAAAAAGAAGGAGCACGAGAAGCGCGAGATCGAGGAGATGGAGAGATATTACGACAGGAACGACGTTCGAAAATGTTACCAGAAAGTAAAACGAACATCCCACGGCTATAAAGCCAGAGCAGAAGCCTGCAGGAATGAGCACGGACAACTAGTAGTGGAGTCACAGTCGATGCTGAGATTGTGGAAGGACCACTTCTGCAGACTGTGTAACGGCGATGATAGTCAAAACGCCGCCGTCAGATAGAGCGAACCATTCACAATGGACGGAGACGTAGGAGAATCCCGTCCACCCGACCTAGACGGTGTTAAAATAGCGATATCGAAACTTAAGTCTTATAAAGCTGCTGGAGCAGACGGACTCCCCGCGAAACTGTTTAAAGCAGCTGGCGATGAGCTGGTCAGGAACATGCACTAACTCATCTGCAAGATATGGTTGGAAGAACGCATGCCCGATGAATGGAATCACAGTATCGTTTGCCCGGTCTATAAGAAAGGAGACCCCTATGAGAGCGCCAATTACAGAAGGATAAGCCTCCTGAACATCGCGTACAAGATCCTCTGTGCCGTACTGTGTAAGTACCTGGAGCCGTTCGTGGACGGTGTGGTTTCAGGCCAGGAAAATCCACGATATTTACACTACGGCAGATCTTGGAAAAGACCCATGGATTCCAGGTCGACACGCACCATCTTTTTGTCGACTTCAAAGCCGCGTATGACAGTGTTTATAGAGACGAGCTATACAGAGCCATGTCATGTTTTAACATTCCTGCCAAACTCGTCAGACTGTGCAGGATGACTATGGAGAACTCTCGCTGCTGCATTAAGGTCGGAGGTGAACTAACCTACCTCTTTGATGTTAAAAAAGGTTTTAGACAGGGTGACGCACTGTCATGTGATTTCTTTTACATCATACTTGAAAAGATCGTGCAGGACTCTGCGGCCAATACAAGAGGTACGATCTACTTCAAGTCCACACATTGACGTCTCGCAATGTCCGTCCAATAACATTGACGTTATTGGACGGACAAAGCGAGACGTCAATGAGTCGTTCGCAAGCATTGAAGCAGAAGCGGCTAGAGTGAGTCTAAGGCTAAATGGGGACAAGACCAAATATATGCTGTCATCCAAGAAAGACGCGCAACACCGACGTCTTGGTCAGAACGTCACCTTCGGCAGCTATATTTTTGAAGTAGTCAAGGACTTCGTCTACCTTGGCTCGATAGTGACAAGCAGCAACGACACCAGCGCTGGGATAAAACGCAGAATAACTCTTGCCAACCGCTGCTTCTTCGGGCTCAAGAGGCAATTGAGTAGTAGAGCCCTCTCTCGAAAAACTAAGGTATCCCTCTATCAAAAGCGGATGAAGCGGCTCTTGGGCGTTTCGAGAGGAAAATTCTGCGTGCAATCTTTGGTCCCGTTTGTGTAAACGGAGAGTGAAGGAGGAGATTCAACCAAGAACTGTACAGCGACATCAGCCTGGTTAGACATCTTCGGATCCAACGTCTAAGATGGCTAGGCCATGTAGAGCGAATGGACATCAATGCTCCGGCCCTAAGAGTCTTCGACTCCAACCCGGAGGGACGACGCAGCAGAGGACGACCGCATTTAAGGTGGCGCGCACAGGTGGAAAGGGACCTCAACCAACTGGGCGTGCGGCACTGGAAGCGGCTGGCCAAGGATCGGGCCGGCTGGAGAGGCTTGTTGGTTGAGGCCCTGGCTTACCCCGAACTGTAGCGCCATCAAAGTAAGTAAGTAAGTAATATAGGAAAGCCAACTGGAATGGACAGGCTCTTTTGCCGAAATTACATGCGTATGGGATCGACGAGTCTCTCCGTCAGTGGGCTTACTACCCCAAGGTATCAGCGGTCTATTATTGTTACCTCTAATCCATTCATTTGGGGGTGGCAGTGGTGCAGTGGTTAACTTCATCTACAAAAGTGCGGACAAAGTATGCAAAGCAGTTGTGAATGGAAAGTGACCAGGCGTACTGCTGAAGGCATAACACTCACAGTATATGGTCAACTGAAATTCATCTTCTGCGTATGCAATATTAAAGTGCTCGAATGAATTACTGCGAACTATAACCAACGCGGAATTTGGTCCGCTCTCGTCCTATCTAGGACAACCACCCCTGAGAGTAGTGAACGAACATCAACGACCCAAACCACTGCACTCCGTTCAGGTTGTGTGTGTAACCACTGCACTCCTGAGCCTGCGTGAGTCTCTAAAAAAAAAAACAAAATCTTCTTCGCCGAAGATAATACTTTCCGATTTTCATATTCCTTCTTAGATTCACGGTCCCACTCGTCGACCCTAGAATCAGAGCGGTTTCGTGCGTTAATCTTACTCAATTCTCGAAAACATAGTTAATGGAATGTTGTCTTCTGTGCTCAAAACGAAATTGTAAGACACAGTCCTTATCGCTGGATGGCGCTTGCATCGCCGAAAACAAACACTTTTCCCTCCTTGGCACGTGCATCAATCACAGCCTTAATTGGAACGACCACATATTCGACGTCGCGAAAATGGTGATAAATGTTTAGGCGTCCTCCTTTGATCTAGCTAGAATACC
This sequence comes from Eumerus sabulonum, assembly GCA_951905685.1. Classification (NCBI taxonomy): domain Eukaryota; kingdom Metazoa; phylum Arthropoda; class Insecta; order Diptera; family Syrphidae; genus Eumerus; species Eumerus sabulonum. Next base: position 105,733,372 of record OX645063.1, on the reverse strand, counting down.
GTTCCCATTGCTGATTAGCTTCCTGCACATTCTGGACAGGTTGATGATAGCAACATTTCAAAATCATATCACTTGAGCACCATAGGAATCCGTTCTGCCTCTCTTTGTTTTATCATAGTTTCCACAATAAGTGCTCTAGCGAATCAGCCTGATGCATTCAACCCCTTCAAGTCTTCACCCGCAATACCCATCAAGCTCGGAATGCACACCAGTTCACCCTTAAGCCTGTCTTCAGATGATGTGGAATGCATTTCCAAGCTTGGTTTTTCTCAACAATTACAACCCGCAGACGTTTTAAACCGATGACCATGGAGGTACCTGCAGACTCCATTTCAGCCATCAAAAGAGTTGATATTGCCGGACAATGTCTCACCGATCACGTTCTGAAACCGTTCTGCTGAACCTGAACGCCCGGGTTCAGAGAGCACGATGTCAGGCTCGTAGAAGAATCACCGCCTCAGGGAATCATCACCAGTCTAGCCTAAATCATTTCCACATTGATCTAAATAGAGGAATGCTTCTGGAAAGACAAAGCCGTTCAGTCGCACTCTGTCATGGTACATATTATTGGGGTAGTAGGCTCCAGAGACCTATTGACCAAAGTCTTTACCCGAATCAGTTTTACCGTGTAGTTGTCTATCTATAAAATCTGTGTAATCTGTGGCAAGGCATTGCCTCTCAAACACACCTTTCCATCAATCTAGCAATCACATTAAATCAAACACGACCTCTATAGCTAATCATGGGCCTGATTAAGACCATGGAGCAGATTACTTTAACCCTAAAATCAGGTTAACTGCTATGAAACAGCCATCTTATCAGAGCGAAGTAAAGCTTGATGCTGCTCTATCCAGTCTGATTCCAAGCTATCTGACTACACTATTATTTGCCAGTGGACATCCGTCCGGTCCAAAGATTGAGAGCCTTCACCAGTGTTTTCTAGTGCTCACAGAGGCCCTAGGCCCAGTCATAGTAGTACTGCTGAATCTTGTCGAAGTCAAACCGCAGTAGGGTAACAATGACGTCATCTGTTGGACCTGACCTGTACACGATTAAGTCGTCTGCACACGCCATCGATTAGCAAAGAGATCAGATTGCTGATGTAAATGCTGAAGAGGATCGACGACTTCATCATGTGCTCTAGCAGACACGCTTGACTAAAAGCTACGTTGGCAAAGTTTACCACGAACTTTATACCCGTAAACATGTCGCCGATCAAATATAGCAATGGTTTGAGCTAGTAGTAAAGTCCTAACCACACGGTGTCGAAGGCCCGTACATTGGTTCTTGCATTTATACCATTGGATATCTGTGACGAGTTTCGTCGCCGAATATATAGTATCATGCTCTGTCCTGAATCCAAATTGGTTCTCCAGAATGATGTTCTTGTTCTCAACCCATTTAGAGAGGGCTCTGTGGACCATCCTTGGAAGAAGACTTATCGACCGGAGATTTGCCAGTTTAGAGACGTCTTTGCATTAGTCAATGCATTGTTAGACAGGATGTAGTACCTCTCTATAGCCACCGACGATGGAAGGTGCCTGAGCGGAATAGTGGATAACCAATTACTGCTTTCGTAGGGCAACAATAAAATGTTCAATCGAGTCGGACCACAAAACGACGAAGGTGTCTGTTAATCCGTCCGTCCAAGCGACCATCAGACACTAATGCACTCGATTCTCCTCAGTTGCCTTTTTTCCTTTCCCCAGGTCAACACAGTCATCCATAGCGCTCATACTACCATAGCTGGCACCAGATCTTTACTAATCGTTGCATCGATTTTTGCTGATCTTTGTTGGATTGAAGACTTTTCGACATTGACCACATCTCTATCAACTTAATGGTCTTTGGCTCTCAAACCAATTTTCTTGATAGTCAAGGTCCGTCCAACAAAGAAAGCAATCAGACGTGTCGACGAGTCCGAGAATCTGAGCCTGAGGCTAAGTAGAAGAAGAAGAAGTATAACTTTACCTTCTAGGAAGGCAATACCTAGTCTTTGGTGCTTTCTACGTTGCGTGCCTCGTTTTAAGTGACGGATCGAATTAGGTCCTCCCGGGCCCGAAGCTGCCCGTGTCGCATGTCCTCTACAGGTCGTCCGAAATCTTATGCTCATTCTGCCTCAAAGCAACCCGCGGCAGAACTGTAGTCAGCTGAAGAGTTGCGAAAGAACATTTTGGTTGTACCATCCATAGGCGGGTTAACTAGGCTTCTGCTATCTTTTCGCGCATTCAGACGCAAATACTGGTCCATTCCATTGTAGTGCCAGATAGACAACTGTATTTTCCCCGTTTTCCGGAGAAAAATGAGAAGAAGCTTCAATGATGTAGAGCAGGTTCAGGTCCTGAGAATCTTTCCTCTGAGCCCATTCTAGCGAGTTCATCGGAGACCTCTTTTCCTAAAATCACAAAATGACCTAGGACCCAAGCAAGCCTTAGTGAGCTTAGCCTACCGACTTTATTCCGGAAGGCCTTAAATTCATACAGTAACTTGGAGGTGGTTTAAGGGTTGGACGCAGCTATGAGTGCAGCTTGGCTATCACTGCAGAGGCATGGCCATCAGGCTCCTTTCTAGGTTCAGTATGTGGCCAGAGCCAATCCCGACGCCATGGGAATTCAACTGTGAAGTTATAGCGCTATAGGATGACAGGTATCATTGCATCAGGGGGCATATCCATGAGACACGGGTCGTAGGATATTTCCCTCGTAAGCGCACTGTCATTCCAATGCCAATCCATTTCTCTTGAGAGGAGGCATGGCTTTCAGTGCACACCCTCTGATAAATATATCAATGGGTGGAAGGTTTATCATAGTACCTTGAGCAGAGCCCCGCGGGCTGGGGAAGCCCCCGTACAGCTGAGAAAAACCGTTCCTTGGAGTTTTGTGAAGGAGGCTACAACGTGTTTGAGTGTTAGCCTGTTCCACCCAACAACCGATGCACATGAGATTATCGATCTGATCATTGCCACGTAGATCCAGAGGACCCTTGCCGGCGATAAACTCTTTGTATGTTTGGCCAAAAGCACATTCGCATAACCAGAACGTTGACAGCGCTTTTACCAAAGAAGTTTGCTGTCTAAGATAATTTCCAGGTACTTAGGTTCCTCGGATATCGGGATGAGATTGCCTTTTAGCACCAGCTGAGTCGTGCCAGTATTTTTCCTCCTCGTAAAGCGAACGACATCAGTCTTGAGAGGACCAACTGACAACCCATTTCTCGTGCACGACTCATCGATCACATTTAGCGCTGCGTGTGCTTTGAGACAGACAATCGCTAAACATGAGTCGACAGAGAGAACGGCGACATAATCCGTATAGGCCTGGGTATAGATTCCAGAGACATTGAGAGCATCGAGCAGAGAGCGACCAGCATGCATCATAACAGTGGACACAGGACGCCACCTTGCATCTCAATTCTTAGTTTGAAGACTCACCTTGCCTTCTTAGGTCATTTGTAAACGCACATGGCTCTGTAAAACGAAAACAATCTATTAGAACGTTAACAAAAAGACTACACCAAACAGTTGGCTCGAGTTTATTATACTACTTAGAATGATTAAACAATTGCATACAAACAAATAATCTTGTACGCGAAATTAAGGGGATTCCCCACGACCAGTCTGCTCTTCAAACCTCAAGTGATCGTAGTAACAATTGCCTGTGGTAGTCACTGTGCGATCGATGATCTCCTCATAGATCATGGCAGCGTTCTGACGGGGCACTTCCTCACAAGTCAAATTCAGTTTGTTGCACACCTTACTGTCGTGGTCGGTACAATTGCAACCGGTCAATGGCACCTCGTAGCCTTGATTGAGTGATTTATTCATCGTCGCAGTGTTATTCTGCGGTAGCTGACGCACAACATCAAATCTTTCGGCCGAACCGCGCACGATCGGAAGGTTCCGATAGTATGATAGATGAAATACTTTCTGGCAATTTATCCACAAGTAGAGCAGCACAAATAGAATAGCTATCCCTAGTGGAAGCATAAACACAATGACAAGCGCTTCGGCCTTTTGATTTCGTTTCGTTTCCCTCGGTCCTCCGTAGATTATAGTGAACGGAGAGGATGTGTTCTTCGACAACTTGGAAGAAACGCCTTCGTCTGCATACGTTACACATTCGAGACCATTCACATTGATTTTTGAGATGAATTTCTCATAGCGGAATACGCGATATTGCTGCGGCATCGTATACGACACGTTCACCAACCAAATACAATTCCACGGATTCCCATCGATCAGGATACGCAAATGGACATTCGACGACACCGACTCGGTGAGGTCTTCGAGATTTTTCAATTTGTTATTCCTCAAGTCGATCGTTTTCAAGTGAGACAGTAGCGCGTTAGTGAAAACGGCGAGGGATAGTACCTTGAAATTGTTCCCCTGAAGAAAGACATGGTCCAGATGTCGAAGTTGATCGAATTGCGTCGCGGTTAGCTGGGATAGACCGTTTGAACTAAGATCGAGTACTTTTAGATTTGTACAGTTTTGCAGTGAGAAGTCATTGAGCGAATTGGCACTTAGGTTTAGTCTGACCAAGGCGTCGTGGCCCTTGATGGTGATCGAAGTTAGGCTACAGTTGTTGATCGTGAGATTCTGTAATGCCGGAGGTGCAACAACGGGCAATTGATGATCGTCTATCGTCGTTTCTGCGATGACAACATTTTGCACGTTATCGGGAAGGTGAGAAAACACTTCACTGGCAATCCGGCCGACTCCACCGATATGGAGCTCCTCGAGACCAACAAGATCCTTGAATATTCTCGAGTAGGAAATAATAAGATTCACTTCCCCCGTAATACTGAGTATCCTTAGATGCTGCAGCCGACTAAACGCCTCACCAGCTATATGCCTCAAGTTATTACTGTGAAACTGTAACCGTTCAACCGTCACGAGATTGGCCATACTCGACGTAGGCACTCTAGCAAATTCATTATGCTCGAAGCGTACGATCTGCAGCGCCAAGCTCGGTCCACACGCGATCTCGTAGATCTCGTCGAAATGAAAATTCCTCAAATTCAATGAAACAATCCGTTCGCAATTGGGAATATACTCGAAACCAAATGTGTTTGCGTTCAAGGTCGCCTCGCATCCGTCTAGCGTGACGGCACTTATATTCTCGTAGCGCCGCTTCACTAAAACACTAGTTTCGGCATCGATATCTCGTTCCGAATGCGAACAATTGACCGTGATGGGTAAGGTGCGACCGGAAGAGAATTCTAGTGTAGCGGAAATAAAACAGTCATTCGTACTCCAACAGGAATTCGAATTCACTTCGTCGTAGTCACTAGTCGTAGCCGTGGACGTGGATCCACGTTGTAGTAGTGTCGTAGTCGCGAACGATTGCAACGCAATGCTAAGGAGGCAATTTAGCAAAAATGTCGGGAAGCGAAGCATGTCGCTTGTTCTCGTTTTGTTCGACCACTAAACCCCAACAGCCACACTGTGTCCATCCCAAAAAATAAATCGAGAAATTGAGATATTTTCGATTTTAAATTGTACGGAATTTCAGCAGTCGCTGGGATAGTGTCCACAGCGATGTTGTCTCGACGGACAGTGGTGCTAAAATGATTTCTATCATCCCCCGAACCTGATAAATATAAATGTCGAACAACACGGAATAGACTACAGGGCGACTATATTCCAAATTGAATCCGACCAGGGAAAGAGTGACCAGATAGCCCTAACACTAAACACAGTACATATGTATGTAGCTGGCATACCTTTGACAGTCAGTGTTTAATAAACAATCCCACCGACTGATTACATTCTTCTCAGCATGAGATTTCCAAACATAAAATACATATTGCTCACAGGCACAGGCCATCGTTCTCCTCTTCGTTCTCTCTATTCCAAATCGCCAACTCGTCCTAAATATAGAACTCAGTGATTTTCCCACCTTTCCGCTGTGGCAGCGTGGGGCGTTCGAGATTCCAAGACGGGTGGGTGATGGGGTAAAAATGCGAATTTGTATCTTTTGCACGAGAAATGCTATTATTTTATTTAAAGAGAAGAGGGCACAAGTAGCAAAATGATTCAACGACGTTTGTAGAGCATTACAAGACCTTCCGATACGAAGCCTTCAACTGGTGGTCCCAGTCGGGTGCTCGGTATCGAAAGACGTTGAAATCCTATTCAAACGAAGACGGACAGCATATTCAAACGATATCTTCAGGAGTAAAGCAATGACACGCACACGACACGGTCATTGTCAGTACTCGTTAAGAAAACGAGAGTATACATAGTATCTACGTACATGGTTTAAGGTTTGGACATCAACGATTATGGTACTTTCTCCGGAAGCGATTGGCTACCGGACAGCGAGTAGATATGTCTTCGAAGAATTCGAATGTGTTTCTGGGAGACTTCGAAATTGTGAACGAGCGTATTCAATTGCATATGCAGTTCGGCAATCAATTTGTCACGCTCCTCCACAAGGACGTTAGTCGAGTTACGGCTTCGGTTCAGCTCCATTTCAAGGTCGATTATCTTCTTTCGCAATAGACGTTGTTGCGACTCACCGCGCTCCTTCTGGCGTGAGATGTTCTTCGAGCTATTGGTTTTCAAATCATCGTTTAGATCCCTCAACTTGCGCAGCTCTTCGAATAGGCTTCGTTTCTCAGTCTTCAGAGTGCTATTCTGTGAACGGAATATCTTGAGATCGCGCTCGGCAGCCTTCAATTTATTCAGTGTTTTCAAGCGTTTCTGACCGGCTTCTTCGAACTTTGCCCGGGCAATCGTTAGTTCCTGCTTGATTTGCTGCAACTTAGCGACAAGGGCACAATTCTCCTTGCTCAGCTTATCGACCTTTACCTTTTCGGCCTTCACAGCTCGCGGCAAATGCGAGACTTCATTGATCTTTTCCTGAAATCTCTCCTTCAGCTCTTTCATATTCTTATTCAGCTCATTCTCCAATTGGGCATTGGCATTCGACAGTTGTTTCATTTCGAATCTCTGCGATTGTATGACCTTCTGCGCCTGCAAATATTTTGTATGAAAATTATTGATTTGCTCATGCTGCTCCCTGATCACATTCCGGAATTTTTCCTGCTCTTCCTGGAGCGTCTTCACAATCTCATACAATCGCTTCAGTTCGCCCGTGTCCCGTGACGGTACCGGTGGTGATCGGAATATCTTTTTCAATGTCTTCAAGATTAATTTCAATTCTTTATTGTTGCATACTTGCACGTTCTCCTTGTTCTCCCTTTTTTTCTCCTCTTTCTGTTGAGTCTTTTCGGTTTTGGTTGGTTTTTTAACTCTCGGCGATTTTTCTTCGGGCTGCTCGTGACGATGGAACACTTGTGTATATTTTCGTTCTAAGGCATTCTCCGAGGAATCACTATAGTCTGCCTCCTCCTCTTCATCGTTATTATTTTGCGAATTGATATTGTTCACGTACTGACCATGGCGCTCTTGTAATTGATTAAATTCAAAATTCAAACAGACATATTTCTCCTTGAGTCGATCGATAAAACAATCATTTGGATACATATCATTCCTTGCCGTTCGCGTCTCGTCATCATCATCGAAATGTGACGCTGTACACGAACTCTCCGATGATACTTCGTCCAGCTCCGAGTTTAAGTCGGCCTTGCACGTCTTAACCGATATATTATCGCCGATATTCTTGTCCTTCAATGCACTTCGTACTGACTTAACTGATTTGCATCTTTGATTTAATAGATAATTCGATTCACATGCATGGTTGATGGGATTATCTCCCTCCGAGTTCTGTATATTTTGATCGTGATTATTCTGAACTAACATTTCACTGGGATTTTTGTACTGAACATCAAGAAATCTCGAATAGTTGTTTGCCGACAGATGCGGATTCCCATGAAAGGATGGTATTAGAAAGTCACCACCAAAGTTACGATTTTGTGATAATGCCATTTTCGAATTTATGCCTATGAAGCAGAGCTCATTAATTCTTGTGGTTTGTTTTTATATTTTTGACTTTTTTTGGTAATGCTATTAATGGAGCTCGATGCTTGCCGATACAAAAATATTGTTACACAATCGGTTAAAATTGGGCTATCGAAAGTTTTAACAATTAATTTAAACAACCAAACACAGAATTTTAAACAGTCTGACAAACTGGTCGATGAAAATGAGCTTTTATTTTCTCTCCATTCTCGTCGGGATACTTTTCCTCGCTTCGAAAATACAGTATTTTCTTAAAGTTATTCAGGATTGACGCGCAAGGGCCGCCGGGTCCTGAGCAGGCTGCCTTTGGTGCTTGAGTCTCGCTTTAACACGATCTTAGAGCCCATTGTCGGCTGCAATGAGTGTCGAACAGTCCTGGTAAGACGGGCAGAATACTGTCGAAAAAAACAAACGCTATCATGCTGATAAGTATTCTACGAAATAGGATCCAGGAGCATAGGGTCATGTATGTGGATGTATTTAAGCAGCACTTCCAGCAGCTGCTTAACGAGCATGACCAAGAGAGAGTGGTAGGGACCGAGGAAATCCCAACTCCAGCCGCTGAAGTAGTCCTCCCACCCAGCATAGAAGAAGTCGGCACAGCTATTCAGAAGCTGAAGAACAACAAGGCCGCAGGCTCAGATGGCTTGCCATCAGAGCTCTTCATGGCTGGCGGCGATGTTCTGGTAGGGGGCATGCACCAGATCATCTGCAGAATTTGGGAAGATGAGAGCATGCCCGACGACTGGAATACCAGCTCTATATGCCCCATCCACTAAAAAGGCGATCCTACCTCTTGCAAGAACTATAGAGGTATATCCCTGCTCAATGTCGCATACAAGATCCTGTCCAGCGTATTGTGTGAGCGTCTAAAACCATTTTGCACCGCACTAATCGGCAGCTACCAGTGCGGCTTCCGGCCCGGCAAATCAACTATAGACCAAATTTTCACACTTCGACAAATCCTGGAAAAGACCAACGAGTTTCGAATCGATACCCACCATCTTTTCATCGATTTCAAAGCCGCATACGACAGCATTCATCGTGAAGCACTGTTTGGGGCGATGGCCGAATTCGGGATCCCGGTAAAACTGATCCAGTTGTGTCGCGCCACGCTAAAAAACACGCGATGCACCGTGCAACTCGGTTCTAGGACCTCGGAACCATTCGAAACATGCACCGGATTTCGGCAAGGAGATGCGCTGTCATGTGACTTCTTCAACCTGGTGCTGGAGCAGATAGTGCGACGGGCAGGCGTCAACAGCGAAGGCACTATCTTTTACAAGTCCATCCAGCTGCTAGGATACGCGGATGATATCGACATCATCGCGTGTTCTCGCCGTGGCATTGTGGAAGCATTCACGGCGATTGAAGAACAGGCGAAACGAATTGGCCTTAAGATCAATGAGGACAAAACGAAATACATGCTGTCAAGCAAAAACCAATCCGTCGCTCACCGCCTGGGACAAAACATAACAATTGACAGCTACAATTTCGAGGTAGTTAAGGAGTTTGTCTACCTCGGGGCAAACGTAAATTCCACAAATGACACCACAGTGGAGATCCGGCGTTGAATCGCCCTTGGCAACCGCTGCTACTTCGGCTTGTCCAAACAACTGGGGTCAAAACTCCTCACTCGAAAGACCAAAGTCATGCTTTACAAAACGCTCATTCTGCCAGTCTTGCTGTACGGAGCCGAAAGCTGGACGATAAGCAGGACAGCGGAGCTGATTTTGGGTTCTTTCGAAAAAAAAATTCTGCGCCGGATATTTGGTCCTGTCTGTGAGGAAGGTGAATGGAGAAGAAGACACAACCGCGAACTCTACGAGCTGTACCAAGATGTGGATGTAGTCCGGAAGGCAAGGATCCGTCGACTACACTGGCTCGGCCACATCGAGCGCATGGACATCAACGCTCCAGCTAAGAGGGTCTTCGACTCCGAGCCTCCTGGTTCGAGAAGAAGAGGAAGACCGAACCTCCGGTATAAAGACCAAGTAATCGCGGATGTAAGACATCTTGGTCTTGACAACTGGAAGCAGCGTGCCCGGGACCGTCAAGGATGGAAGGTAGCTATAGCTCAGGCTCAGATCCTCCATGGATCGCAGGCCTGATAAGTAAGTAGGTAAGTAAGTAAGCATAGGGTCACATGTGAATTGAGCCTTGTCCATTAAGTTTTACAGAAGAGTCATGCCAATCTACACCTCTTGGGTTGGTAGGTAAGGTAAGGAGGAACTCACTAAGGCACTGTGGGCCTCTCGACGCACTCACAGTAAAACCTGGGTATTCAAATTTAAGGTGATCCACTGTTTATATACCGCGATATTAAGACGTATCTTGAGAGCGCAGTGGGTAGTGTGTTGGCCTCTGAAGGCGATTACACGGGATCGACTCCCGACAAAAGCCATGTTAACGAACGGGTTTTCACGATTCTTCTCCTGCGGGGTTCTGACAAAGCCTCCTGTAGACTCTTCGGGCCGGAGCTGTGCTGCCCATTCGCTCTACATTACTTACTTACTTAGGTGGCGCTACGGTCCGTGGTGAACCTGGGCCTCAACCAACAAGCGTCTCCAGGTGGCATGGTCTTTGGCCAGCTGTTTCCAGCGCCGCACGCCCAGTTGGTTAAGGTCCCCTTCCACCGTTGATGTGGCCTGTTATATACCAGATTGTAAACCAAACACATTTAATGCGTACTTATTCCGTTTTATTTAAGGTTACTCTCTATTTCACACACGTGTCCGTTCTTGATCGCATCGCACACCAGAAGAAGTGACAGCAAGAAAAAACAGGGTGATCGTAGTTGCCAATTGATTATCGTTCACCTCGCGTTGACAAACTTATGCAATATATGACATTCTTCCCCCTTTAGATCGCCCTTACAAGTCCAATCGCGGAGGTGGTTTAATTATTCTGCCGTACCTGGTAACTTGGGGATTACTGGATACTGGTGGTGTCTCAAAAGGCAAACATTCCCCGTTCGGTGTTGTTAAATTAGTTGCGGATTTTCTATTGTTGCTTCGGTGTTGGTCGAGAATTGTTGTCGGTCTCGGGGATATGCAGCGGATTGGGAGCGGGAATGGAGGTCTTTACATGTCGGTATTTCCTTCCTGTTCGCACTTGCTGGTATTTGTAAGTCAGGTGACGAAAATTGACTCGCTGTATCTCTCGGCTCGTTAAAAGATATCCCATTGTTTTCAACTCGTTTCATTAGTTGATCAACCTGCCGTCTAGCGATCTGGTTTTCGGTCGTTTTAATGACGTAAGATACTGGCCCAGTTATTTCCAAAATTGTTCCCTTTATCCACTTTGGCCCATGAGAATAGTTCCGGATAAATACTAAATCTCCGATATTAAAACATCTCAATGATTTACCTGCATCCTTGCCTATGACCTCAATACCATCATTTATATTATCCGGATGAAGTACGTCTAAAGCTGTTCTTAGTTTTCGCCCCATTAATAACTCCGCGGGCGTCCTACCGGTTGATGTATGTGGTGTTGTATGCTGTTTAAACACAAACCTCTGTAGTTTAAGCTGCATATCACCTTCTGTTAATGATGCTAATGAGCTTTTGGTATATCCTACCATTCTCTCGGCCTGGCCATTACTAGAGGGATGGTAAGGTGCGGTCGTATGGAATTTTATCCCATTGTTCGTATAGAACTCCCTGATTTCCTCAGAGACGAACGCCGCTCCATTATCCGAGATCACTCTCCTCGGAATACCGTGAACCGCGTATATTTGCCGCAACTTCCTCACCACCTCTTCTGATGTTTGATTCGATGCTATTCTTACTTCCAACCATTTGGACATGGCATCCACCACGATTAAGAAAACCTTGCCTTTGTAAGGCCCAGCAAAGTCGATATGAAGTGTTGACCAGGGATTCGTTTCCGGGTTAACGAGCTGTCGTGTTGCGGTGGGTGGATTCGGGCGATTTAGTTGACACTGCACGCACGTCCTTACCTTTTCCTCGATCTGTTGATTTAATTGAGGCCACCATACGTAACTCCTTGCTAAAGCTTTCATGAGAGTCATGCCCGGGTGATTGCCATGTAGTAACTGCAAAATCTGTTTCTGGAATATGGTTGGTATAACTACCCGACTACCCCATAGTATACATCCTTTCTGGGTTGATAATTCCGTTCTTCTTTGGAAAAAGGGTTGATAAACTGCGTCTAATTTTGGAGGCCAGCCATGAAGTATCCATCGCAAAACTTTAGCATTATGTGGGTCCCTTGTTGTTTGTTCTGAGATTTCTTTAGCCCCGATTGACGGAATGTTGTGTCTTTCCAGAAGTAGGACCTCAGCTGGTTCACTGATCACCTCGTTGGTACACTTTAAAGGCAACCTGCTTAAACAATCAGCGTTGGCATTACATTTCCCTTGCCGGCATTCAATATCGTAATCGTACGCTGCCAGTAATAGTGACCATCTTAACATACGGGGTGAGATCATAACCGGGATAGTTTTCCTTTTGTTAAAAAGGCCCAACAAAGGTTTATGGTCCGTTACTATGACGATGTGCCTGCCAGCGATATATTGATGAAAATGTTTCATCCCAAAGATGATAGCCAAAGCTTCTCTATCAATCTGTGCATAATTGCGCTCACTATGAGACAGTGTGCGGGAAGCGTAGCAATCGGTCGCTCAACTTCTTCCATATCTCGATGTGCTTATACAGCGCCTACTCCATATGGCGAAGCATCGCATGAGAGCACTAAGGGCTTGGCTTCATCATAATGGGTTAGTACCCTGTCAGATCGCAGCAAGGTCTTTAAGTCTTTGAACACTTGAGTGTGTTCCTCCGTCCAGCACCAGTTGACATTCTTATCTAATAAACGGTGGAGTTTCTCTGCCTTGGTGGCTTTGTTGGGTAGAAAATTATTGTAAAAATTTAACATGCCTAAAAAGGACTGAAGCATCTCTTTGTTCTGTGGAATCGGTGCATTTTGAATGGCCTCAACCTTAGACCTACTTGGGGTGATTCCCGCTCCGGATATGTGAAATCCTAGAAATTCAATTTCAGATTTGCCGAATACACATTTAGTTTTTCGCACAGTAACATTTGCTTTTGCTAATTTATTCAAAACTTTCTCGAGATTCTGATTATGTGACATCTCGTCTTGCCCTGACACTATAATATCGTCCAAAAAAACTTTCACTCCAGGTATTTCACACAGTAAGTTTTCCATAAATCTTTGGAAAATTCCTGGGGCAGCTGATATGCCGAAAGGAAGTCTTTTTACCTTATATAACCCTTTATGAGTGTTTAATGTCAGTATCTCAGCTGTAGTTTCATCAACAGTTAATTATTGGTAGGCCTGTTGTAAATCGAGCTTCGTAAGCAACTTTCCCGACGATATTCCAGCCATCACATCCGAATACAATGGTAAGGGGTATGTGTTAGTCGTTATAACTGAATTGACTGTACTGCGATAATCACCACAAATTCTCACCGACCCATCCTTCTTGAGTACCGGAACGATTGGCGTGGCCAATGTTGTTGTTGCACCAACTTACTGATTTCCTTTTCAACCAGTTTTCTTAACGCAAAAGGTACCTGCCGATATTTTAAAAATATGGGTGACGCTCCAGGCAGTAACTCAATGCTAACTGGTGGTCCGACGCATGCTCCTAAATCCTCCTTAAACACCGCTGCATATCTGTTCTTAATATCATCCCAATTCCCGCTCATTTCTATTCCGTGCACTCCCCGGACCGATATACCCAATGGGATAAACCAGTCGCGACCCAACAAACTCCGACCCACACCTGCAACAACAATAACCGGTAGATTGTGCTCAATGTTTTTATACATAACTGTTACCTTTGTCGATCCCAACACTCTCAATTTTTCTTTGGACCATGTTTGGAGTATAAGTGACGACGTACGTAGTCCCTGGTTAGTCTTCCGGATTCGTTTCCAGGTCTTACCAGAAATGACTGTACAAGATGCTCCAGAATCCACCTCAAACTCTTCTGCAATCCCGTTCACAACTAGTCTCGTCATTATCTTTGCAGCATCAGTGCATATGTTGTTTATTTCATAAAATGAATTAAGTGCCGCCGGTTCCCCCTGGGTGGCATCCGACTCCTGAATGATATGGACTTGACGACCTTGTTCACCTTGTTTGCTCGCTGCTCTTTTCTTATAACATGCTCTGCTGGAATGTCCCATTTGTTGACAAAAATGACAATGTTTGTCCTTGAAAATACATTTGTCTGGTTGATGGTAACCTTCACAACGGAAACATTTAGTAACGATTTTTGTTCGTTTGTCGAGGCTCTTATGCTATGTCGAGACTGCCATTACTTCGTTACTCCCTCGTACCTCTAGGAAGTTTTTATAGGCTGCTTCATGAGACAATGCGATTTCATAGGCCCTTTGGAATTGTAAGTTTGGCTCACTAAATAACCTCTTTTGCAACGCTTCATCCTTGACTCCACACACGATTTGATCCCGTAACATATTATTCAGTTCTGCAAAGTTGCAATGTTCAGACAACTTGCGCAAATCTTTCACGAATTCAGCTATGGACTCTCCTTCTTTTTGACATCTTTTATGAAATGTGTACCGTTGAACAATCTCGTTGGGTTTCGGGTGAAAGTGGTCATCCAGCCTGTCGACGATTTCATTAAAAGTTACGTCTTTTGGGTTCAGTGGTGTTAGTAATGAGCGAATTATTTCGTAGGTGGTTTCTCCGATGCACGCAAGAAAAATAGCCTTTTGCTGTACTTCATTTTTAATTCCATTTGCCTCAAAATAAAATTCCATTCGTTCCTTGTAGTTATTCCAAGACATTGAAGGTTGGAATTGTTCTAATCTGCCGAAGGCGGCTGACGATATGGTTCCGCTGTTAACATTGGCCATTCCCGTATCATTTAATACACTCATTTTAATAAAAATTTTATCTCGTCGCCAGTGTTATATACCAGATTGTAAACCAAACACATTTAATGCGTACTTATTCCGTTTTATTTAAGGTTACTCTCTATTTCACACACGTGTCCGTTCTTGATCGCATCGCACACCAGAAGAAGTGACAGCAAGAAAAAACAGGGTGATCGTAGTTGCCAATTGATTATCGTTCACCTCGCGTTGCCAAACTTATGCAATATATGACATGGCCGTCCTCTGCCGCGCCTTCCTTCCGGGCTGGATTCGAAGACTCTTCGGGTCGGAGCTGTATTTTCCATGCGCTCTACATGGCCTAGCCACCTTAGACGCTGTATCCGTAGACGTCGTACTAGGCCGATGTCGCTGTAAAACCCGTACAGTTCTTCGTTATATCTTCTCCTCCACACACCGTTTGAACAAACGGGACCGTAGATAGTGCGCAGAATTTTCCTCTCGAAACGACCAAGGGCATCTTCATCCTCAAGCCTCTGCGCCGTAAAGGAGGACTGGGATGATTAAGGTCTTATATAGTGTCATCTGGGTTTTCCGAGAGAGGGCTCTACTTCTCAATTGCCTCTTGAACCCAAAGAAATAGCGGTTGGCAAGAGTGATTCTGCGTTTTATCTCAGCGCTGGTGTTATTGTCGCTGATCATCAGTGAGCCAAGGTAGACGAATTCCTTGACCACTTTAAAGTTATATCCGCCCATGGTGACGTTCTGGCCAATACGTCGGTGTTGTCCCGCTCTTTTAAATGAAAGCAGATATTTGGTTTTACCCTCATTAACCTTGAGACCCATCTTAGCCGCTTCTACCTCAATGCTTACAAAGGCCTCGTTGACGTTTCGCTGTGTCCGTCCAATCACGTCAATGTCGTCGGCGTACGCAAGCAATTGCGTAGACTTGAAATAAATCGTACCACTTGTGATGGCCAGTGACTCATGCACGATGTTGAAAAAGTTGCATGACAGCGCGTCATCTTGCCTGAAGCCTTTTTTAACATCAAAGACCTTTGCTCATTACCGACCTTAATGGAGCAGCGAGAATTCTCCATTGTCATCCCGCACAGTCGGACGAGTTTGGCAGGGATGTTAAAACTAGACATGGCTTTGTATAGCTCATCTCTATACACTCTGTCATATGCAGCCTTGAAATCGACGAAGAGGTCGATTGTCATCCTGCACAACCTGATGGGTTTGGCAGAAATGTCAAAGCATAACATGGCTCTATATACGTAGTTCATCCCTATAGACACTGTCATATGCGGGATTAAAATCGACGAAAAGGTGATGTGTGTCAACCTGAAATTCATGGTCCTTCTCCAAGATCTGCCGCAGTGTGAATATTTGGCCTGAAGCCAAGCTCATAGGAACCTGTCAAATTGTCCACAAATGGTTTCAGGCGTTCACACAGCACGGCAGAGAAGATCTTATACGCGATTTTAAGAAGACTTATTCTCCTATAGTTGGCACAGTTATAGGGGTCTCCTTTTTGATGAGGAAGACCCCTATCGTATCATCACCTATGCGTCTGCAGTATGGTGAACAAAAGTTGAACAAAAAACAATGATTGTTAAACATCAACGCGAAAACCATCCGAAGAAGCTTACTTATACAGAAACCACCACCTACTGCTTGGAATCTTGAAGCTCCATCTCAAGAAGTCCACCACCAAATGAAATTGAAGAATCGCTATGACATCCAGCTTCTATAAAACTCGGAAATTGCCCAGGAGTTTATGGAGAGGTTCACCTTGTCCTGCCAATCCAAGGCTGAGAACAAACGCGGAGAAAAAGTTAGGCTTCCAAGAACACATCGCAGGTAATGTACTAGAGACTCAACCTGGAACCAGGTGGAGATTAGAAGAAAGCTCAAAAGGCAACTACACCTAGCCCGCTCACGAGACGAGGGAAAACAAGCACAGGAGACGTGAAACGCAGCTGAAAGATCGGTTAAATAGATGGCGCGAGAGTACAGGAGAAACTTCTATAACAATGGGACGCCCTTGGCATCAGAACAACAACAACTGAAGCGATGGAAGTAATTCTTCCCTGAATCCCCTCCGGACGAAGAAGAGTACAACCCGTTTCCGCCATTATTTCGCAGAAATTAGAATTCGCAAGCTCTGGATGGAACTGTTCACGGTGATAGCAGAAGACATGGCGCCGATCTAGTACCCGATCATCCGCGCAGCATGAACTGAGCGCTGAATCCCTGACAGCTGAAAAGACGGTATCATTGTCACCATCCACAAAAACCGAAACTTGAGCAAGTGCAGAACTGGAGAGGCACCTCACTCCTGAATGCTATATATAAGTTACTCACCTCACTGTTCCTGCACCGGATTTCTCCAACTGTCGAGGAACATTTGCGCCGTGAGCAAACCGGTTTTCAACCCAAACGCCCATGCATTGATCAAATCACAACAATTCCGACTGTTATCGAACAATCGGTTGAATGGAACTCGTGTAGTAGGCGACGTGTCTCTAGTAAGCGGGGTGTCTTTAATAAGCGGGGTGTCTCTAATAAGCGAGGTGTTTCTAGTAAGCGAGTTGTATCTAGTAAGCGAGTTGTCTCTGGTAAAAAAGGTGTCTCTAGTAAGAGAGGTGTCTCTAGTAGGCGAGGTGTCTCTAGTAAGCGAGGGGTCTCTAGAAAGCGAGGTGTCTCTGGTAAGCGAGGTGTCTCTAGTAAGCGAGGTGTCTCTAGTAAGCGAGGTGTCTCTAGTAAGAGAGGTGTCTCTAGTAGGCGAGGTGTCTCTAGTAAGCGAGGGGTCTCTAGAAAGCGAGGTGTCTCCAGTAAGAGAGGTGTCTCTAGTAAGCGAGGTGTCTCTAGTAAGCTAGGTGTCTCTAGTAAGCGTGGAGTCTGCAGTAAGCTCTGGTAAGCGAGGTGTCTCTAGTAAGCGAGGTGTCTCTAGTAAGCTAGGTGTCTCTAGTAAGCGTGGAGTCTGCAGTAAGCGAGGTGTCTCCAGTAAACGGGGTGTCTCTAGTAAGCCTGCTGTCTTCAGTAAGCGAGGTGTCTCCAGTAAACAAGGTGTCTCTAGTAAGCCTGCTGTCTTCAGTAAGCGAGGTGTCTCCAGTAAACGGGGTGTCTCTAGTAAGCGTGCTGTCTTCAGTAAGCGAGGTGCCTCCAGTAGGCGAAGTGTCTCTAGTAAGTCAGATATCTCTTGAAGGCGAGGTGTCTTTAGTAAGCGAGGTGTCTCTAGTAAGCGAGGTGTTTCTAGTAAGCGAGTTGTATCTAGTAAGCGAGTTGTCTCTGGTAAAAAAGGTGTCTCTAGTAAGAGAGGTGTCACTAGTAGGCGAGGTGTCTCTAGTAAGCGAGGGGTCTCTAGAAAGCGAGGTGTCTCTGGAAAGCGAGGTGTCTCTAGTAAGCGAGGTGTCTCTAGTAAGCGAGGTGTCTCTAGTAAGCGTGGAGTCTGCAGTAAGCGAGGTTTCTCCAGTAAACGGGGTGTCTCTAGTAAGCCTGCTGTCTTCAGTAAGTGAGGTGTCTCCAGTAAACGGGGTGTCTCTAGTAAGCGCGCTGTCTTCAGTAAGCGAGGTGCCTCCAGTAGGCAAAGTGTTTCTAGTAAGTGAGATGTCTCTTTTAAGCGAGGTGTCTTTAGTAAGCGAGGTGTCTCTAGTAAGCCAGGTGTCTATAGTGAGCAAGGGGGGTCTATAGTAAGCGCGGTGTCTCTAGTAAGCGAGGTGTCTCTAGTAAGCGTGGAGTCTGTAGTAAGCGAGGTGTCTCCAGTAAACGGGGTGTCTCTAGTAAGCGTGCTGTCTTCAGTAAGCGAGGTGCCTCCAGTAGGCGAAGTGTCTCTAGTAAGTCAGATATCTCTTGTAGGCGAGGTGTCTTTAGTAAGCGAGGTGTCTCTAGTAAGCCAGGTGTCTCTAGTGAGCGAGGGGTCTCTAGTAAGCGAGGAGTCTCTAGTAAGCGAGGTGTTTCTAGTAAGCGAGTTGTATCTAGTAAGCGAGTTGTCTCTGGTAAAAAAGGTGTCTGTAGTAAGAGAGGTGTCTCTAGTAGGCGAGGTGTCTCTAGTAAGCGAGGGGTCTCTAGAAAGCGAGGTGTCTCCAGTAAGAGAGGTGTCTCTAGTAGGCGAGGTGTCTATAGTAAGCGAGGTGTCTCTGGTAAGCGAGGTGTCTCTGGTAAGCGAGGTGTCTCTAGTAAGCGGGGTGTCTCTAGTAAGCCAGGTGTCTCTAGTGAGCGGGTGTCTCTGGTAAGCGAGGTGTCTCTAGTAAGCGAGGTGTCTCTAGTAAGCTAGGTGTCTCTAGTAAGCGTGGAGTCTGCAGTAAGCGAGGTGTCTCCAGTAAACGGGGTGTCTCTAGTAAGCCTGCTGTCTTCAGTAAGCGAGGTGTCTCCAGTAAACGGGGTGTCTCTAGTAAGCGTGCTGTCTTCAGTAAGCGAGGTGCCTCCAGCAGGCGAAGTGTTTCTAGTAAGTGAGATGTCTCTTTTAAGCGAGGTGTCCTTTGTAAGCGAGGTGTCTCTAGTAAGCCAGGTGTCTCTAGTGAGTAAGGGGGATCTATAGTAAGCGCGGTGTCTCTAGTAAGCGAGGTGTCTCTAGTAAGCGTGGAGTCTGTAGTAAGCGAGGTGTCTCCAGTAAACGGGGTGTCTCTAGTAAGCGTGCTCTCTTCAGTAAGCGAGGTGCCTCCAGTAGGCGAAGTGTCTCTAGTAAGTCAGAAGTCTCTTGTAGGCGAGGTGTCTTTAGTAAGCGAGGTGTCTCTAGTAAGCCAGGTGTCTCTACTTACCGAGGTGTCTCTAGTAAGCGAGGTGCCTCTAGTAAGCGGGCTGTCTCTAGTAAGCATGGAGTCTGCAGTAAGCCAGGTGCCTCCAGTAGGCGAAGTGTCTATAGTAAGTCAGATGTCTCTTGTAGGCGAGGTGTCTTTAGTAAGCGAGGTGTCTCTAGTAAGCCAGGTGTCTCTAGTGAGCGAGGGGTCTCTAGTAAGCGAGGTGTTTCTAGTAAGCGAGTTGTCTCTGGTAAAAAAGGTGTCTCTAGTAAGAGAGGTGTCTCTAGTAGGCGAGGTGTCTCTAGTAAGCGAGGGGTCTCTAGAAAGCGAGGTGTCCCTAGTAAGAGAGGTGTCTCTAGTAAGCGAGGTGTCTATAGTAAGCGAGGTGTCTCTGGTAAGCGAGGTGTCTCTAGTAAGCGAGGTGTCTCTATTAAGCGGGGTGTCTCTAGTGAGCGAGGGGTCTCTAGCAAGCGAGGTGTCTCTAGTAAGCAAGGTGTCTCTAGTAAGCGTGGAGTCTGCAGTAAGCGAGGTGTCTCCAGTAAACGGGGTGTCTCTAGTAAGCGTGCTCTCTTCAGTAAGCGAGGTGTCTCCAGTAAACGGGGTGTCTCTAGTAAGCCTGATGTCTTCAGTAAGCGAGGTGTCTCCAGTAAACGGGGTGTCTCTAGTAAGCGTGCTGTCTTCAGTAAGCGAGGTGCCTCCAGTAGGCGAAGTGTTTCTAGTAAGTGAGATGTCTCTTGTAAGCGAGGTGTCTTTTGTAAGCGAGGTGTTTCTATTAAGCGAGGTGTCTCTAGGAAGCCAGGTGTCTCTAGTGAGCGGGTGTCTCTGGTAAGCGAGGTGTCTCTAGTAAGCGAGGTGTCTCTAGTAAGCCAGGTGTCTCTAGTAAGCGTGGGGTCTGCAGTAAGCGAGGTGTCTCCAGTAAACATGGTGTCTCTAGTAAGCCTGCTGTCTTCAGTAAGCGAGGTGTCTCCAGTAAACGGGGTGTCTCTAGTAAGCGTGCTGTCTTCAGTAAGCGAGGTGCCTCCAGCAGGCGAAGTGTTTCTAGTAAGTGAGATGTCTCTTTTAAGCGACGTGTCTTTAGTAAGCGAGGTGTCTCTAGTAAGCCAGGTGTCTCTAGTGAGCAAGGGGGATCTATAGTAAGCGCGGTGTCTCTAGTAAGCGAGGTGTCTCTAGTAAGCGTGGAGTCTGTAGTAAGCGAGGTGTCTCCAGTAAACGGGGTGTCTCTAGTAAGCGTGCTGTCTTCAGTAAGCGAGGTGCCTCCAGTAGGCGAAGTGTCTCTAGTAAGTCAGATGTCTCTTGTGGGCGAGGTGTCTTTAATAAGCGAGGTGTCTCTAATAAGCGAGGTGTCTCTACCAACCGAGGTGTCTCTAGTAAGCGAGGTGTCTCTAGTAAGCGGGGTGTCTCTAGTAAGAGAGGTGTCTCTAGTAAGCCCGGTATGAGCGGGTGTCTCTAGTAAGCGTGGTGTCTCTAGTAAGCGAGATGTCTCTAGTAAGTGAGTTGTATCTAGTAAGCGAGGTGTCTCTGGTAAGAAAGGTGTCTCTAGTAAGAGAAGTGTCTCTAGTAGGCGAGGTGTCTCTAGCAAGCGAGGTGTCTCTAGAAAGCGAGGTGTCTCTAGTAAGAGAGGTGTCTCTAGTAAGCGGGGTGTCTCTAGTGAGCGAGGGGTCTCTTGTAAGCGAGGTGTCTCTAGTAAGCGAGGTGTCTCTAGTAAGCGAGGAGTCTGCTGTAAGCGAGGTGTCTCCAGTAAACGGGGTGTCTCTAGTAAGCGTGCTGTCTTCAGTAAGCGAGGTGTCTCCAGTAAACGGGGTGTCTCTAGTAAGCGTGCTGTCTTCAGTAAGCGATGTGCCTCCAGTAGGCGAAGTGTTTCTAGTATGTGAGATGCCTCTTGTAAGCGAGGTGTCTTTAGTAAGCGATGTGTCTCTAGTAAGCCAGGTGTCTCTAGTAAGAGAGTTGTCTCTAGTAAGCCCGGTGTCTCTGATGAGCGGGTGTCTCTAGTAAGCGTAGTCTCTAGTAAGCGAGGTGTCTCTAGTAAGCGAGTTGTATCTAGTAAGCGGGGTGTCTCTAGTATGAAAGGTGTCTCTAGTAAGAGAGGTGTCTCTAGTAAGAGAGGTGTCTCTAGTAAGCGAGGGGTCTCTAGTAAGCGAGGTGTCTCTAGTAATCGAGGTGTCTCTAGTAAGCGTGGAGTCTGCGGTAAGCGAGGTGTCTCCAGTAAACAGGGTGTCTCTAGTAAGCGTGCTGTCTTCAGTAAGCGAGGTGTCTCCAGCCAACGGGGTGTCTCTAGTAAGCGTGCTGTCTTCAGTAAGCGAGGTGCCTCCAGTAGGCGAAGTGTTTCTAGTAAGTGAGATGTCTCTTGTAAGCGAGGTGTCCTTAGTAATCGAGGTGTCTCTATTAAGCGAGGTGTCTCTAGCAAGCGAGGTGTCTCTAGTAAGCGTGGAGTCTGCAGTAAGCGAGGTGTCTCCAGTAAACGGGGTGTCTCTAGTAAGCGTGCTGTCTTCAGTAAGCGAGGTGTCTCCAGTAAACGGGGTGTCTCTAGTAAGCGTGCTGTCTTCAGTAAGCGAAGAGCCTCCAGTAGGCCAGGTGTCTCTAGTGAGCGAGGGGTCTCTAGTAAGTGAGGTGTCTCTAGTAAGCGAGGTGTCTTTAGTGAGCGGGTGTCTCTGGTAAGCGGGGTGTCTCTAGTAAGCGAGGTGTCTCTAGTAAGCGTAGAGTCTGCAGTAAGCGAGGTGTCTCCAGTAAACGGGGCGTCTCTAGCAAGCGTGCTGTCTTCAGTAAGCGAGGTGTCTCCAGCAAACGGGGTGTCTCTAGTAAGCGTGCTGTCTTCAGTAAGCGAGGTGCCTCCAGTAGGCGAAGTGTTTCTAGTAAGTGAGATGTCTCTTGTAAGCGAGGTGTCTTTAGTAATCGAGGTGTCTCTATTAAGCGAGGTGTCTCTAGTATGCGAGGTGTCTCTAGTAAGCGTGGAGTCTGCAGTAAGCGAGGTGTCTCCAGTAAACGGGGTGTCTCTAGTAAGCGTGCTGTCTTCAGTAAGCGAGGTGTCTCCAGTAAACGGGGTGTCTCTAGTAAGCGTGCTGTCTTCAGTAAGCGAAGTGCCTCCAGTAGGCCAGGTGTCTCTAGTGAGCGAGGGGTCTCTAGTAAGCGAGGTGTCTCTAGTAAGCGAGGTGTCTCTAGTAAGCGTGGAGTCTGCAGTAAGCGAGGTGTCTCCAGTAAACAGGGTGTCTCTAGTAAGCGTGCTGTCTTCAGTAAGCGAGGTGCCTCCAGTAGGCGAAGTGTTTCTAGTAAGTGAGATGTCTCTTGTAAGCGAGGTGTCTTTAGTAATCGAGGTGTCTCTATTAAGCGAGGTGTCTCTAGTAAGCGAGGTGTCTCTAGTAAGCGTGAAGTCTGCAGTAAGCGAGGTGTCTCCAGTAAACGGGGTGTCTCTAGTAAGCGTGCTGTCTTCAGTAAGCGAGGTGTCTCCAGTAAACGGGGTGTCTCTAGTAAGCGTGCTGTCTTCAGTAAGCGAGGTGCCTCCAGTAGGCGAAGTGTTTCTAGTAAGTGAGATGTCTCTTGTAAGCGACGTGTCTTTAGTAAGCGAGGTGTCTCTATTAAGCGAGGTGTCTCTAGTAAGCCAGGTGTCTCTAGTGAGCGGGTGTCACTGGTAAGCGAGGTGTCTCTAGTAAGCGAGGAGTCTCTAGTGAGCGTGGAGTCTGCGGTAAGCGAGGTGTCTCCAGTAAACGGGGTGTCTCTAGTAAGCGTGCTGTCTTCAGTAAGCGAGGTGTCTCCAGTAAACGGGGTGTCTCTAGTAAGCGTGCTGTCTTCAGTAAGCGAAGTGCCTCCAGTAGGCCAGGTGTCTCTAGTGAGCGAGGGGTCTCTAGTAAGCGAGGTGTCTCTAGTAAGCGAGGTGTCTCTAGTAAGCGTGGAGTCTGCAGTAAGCGAGGTGTCTCCAGTAAACAGGGTGTCTCTAGTAAGCGTGCTGTCTTCAGTAAGCGAGGTGCCTCCAGTAGGCGAAGTGTTTCTAGTAAGTGAGATGTCTCTTGTAAGCGAGGTGTCTTTAGTAATCGAGGTGTCTCTATTAAGCGAGGTGTCTCTAGTAAGCGAGGTGTCTCTAGTAAGCGTGAAGTCTGCAGTAAGCGAGGTGTCTCCAGTAAACGGGGTGTCTCTAGTAAGCGTGCTGTCTTCAGTAAGCGAGGTGTCTCCAGTAAACGGGGTGTCTCTAGTAAGCGTGCTGTCTTCAGTAAGCGAGGTGCCTCCAGTAGGCGAAGTGTTTCTAGTAAGTGAGATGTCTCTTGTAAGCGACGTGTCTTTAGTAAGCGAGGTGTCTCTATTAAGCGAGGTGTCTCTAGTAAGCCAGGTGTCTCTAGTGAGCGGGTGTCACTGGTAAGCGAGGTGTCTCTAGTAAGCGAGGAGTCTCTAGTGAGCGTGGAGTCTGCGGTAAGCGAGGTGTCTCCAGTAAACGGGGTGTCTCTAGTAAGCGTGCTGTCTTCAGTAAGCGAGGTGTCTCCAGTAAACGGGGTGTCTCTAGTAAGCGTGCTGTCTTCAGTAAGCGAGGTGTCTCCAGTAAACGGGGTGTCTCTAGTAAGCGTGCTATCTTCAGTAAGCGAAGTGCCTCCAGTAGGCGAAGTGTTTCTAGTAAGTGAGATGTATCTTGTAAGCGAGGTGTCTTTACTAAGCGAGGTGTCTTTAGTAAGCGAGGTGTCTTCAGTAAGCCAGGTGTCTCTAGTTAGCGAGGGGTCTCTAGTAAGCGAGGTGTCTCTAGTAAGCGAGGTGTCTTTAGTGAGCGGGTGTCTCTGGTAAGCGGGGTGTCTCTAGTAAGCGAGGTGTCTCTAGTAAGCGTAGAGTCTGCAGTAAGCGAGGTGTCTCCAGTAAACGGGGTGTCTCTAGTAAGCGTGCTGTCTTCAGTAAGCGAAGTGCCTCGAGTAGGCGAAGTGTTTCTAGTAAGTGAGATGTCTCTTGTAAGCGAGGTGTCTTTAGTAAGCGAGGTGTCTTTAGTAAGCGAGGTGTCTCTAGTATGCCAGGTGTCTCTAGTGAGCGAGAGGTCTCTAGTAAGCGAGGTGTCTCTAGTAAGCGGAGTGTCTCTAGTAAGTAAGGTGTCTCCAGTAAGCGAGGTGTTTCTAGTAAGCGAGTTGTATCTAGTAAGCGAGGTGTCTCTAGTAAGCCAGGTGTCTCTAGTGAGCGGGTGTCTCTAGTGAGCGGGTGTCTCTAGTGAGCGGGTGTCTCTAGTAAGCGAGTTGTTCCTAGTAAGCCAAGTGTCTCTAGTAAGCGTGGAGTCTGCAGTAAGCGAGGTGTCTCCAGTAAACGAGGTGTCTCTAGTAAGCGAGGTGTCTCTAGTAAGCGAGGTGTCTTTAGTGAGCGGGTGTCTCTGGTAAGCGAGGTGTCTCTAGTAAGCGAGTTGTCTCTAGTAAGCGAGGTGTCTCTAGTAAGCGAGGTGTCTATAGTAAGCGAGGTGTCTCTGGTAAGCGAGGTTTCTCTAGTAAGCGAGGTGTCTCTAGTAAGCGAGGTGTCTCTAGTAAGCGAGTTGTATCTAGTAAGCGAGGTGTCTCTAGTAAGAAAGGTGTCTAGTAAGAGAGGTGCCTCTAGTAAGCGAGGTGTCTATAGTAAGCGAGGTGTCTCTGGTAAGCGAGGTGTCTCTAGTAAGCGAGGTGTCTCTAGCAAGCGAGGTGTCTCTAGTAAGCGAGTTGTATCTAGTAAGCGAGGTGTCTCTAGTAAGCCAGGTGTCTCTAGTGAGCGGGTGTCTCTAGTAAGCGAGTTGTCCCTAGTAAGTTAGGTGTCTCTAGTAAGCGAGGTTTCTCTAGTAAGCAAGGTGTCTCTAGTAAGCGAGGTGTCTCTAGTAAGCGAGGCGTCTCTAGTAAGCGCTGTGTCTCTAGTAAGCGGAGTGTCTCTAGTAAGTAAGGTGTCTCCAGTAAGCGAGGTGTCTCTAGTAAGCGAGGTGTCTCTAATAAGCGGAGTGTCTCTAGTAAGTGAGGTGTCTCTGGTAAGCGAGGTGTCTCTAGTAAGCGAGGTGTCTCTAGCAAGCGAGGTGTCTCTAGTATGCGAGTTGTATCTAGTAAGCGAGGTGTCTCTAGTAAGCCAGGTGTCTCTAGTGAGCGGGTGTCTCTAGTAAGCGAGTTGTCCCTAGTAAGTTAGGTGTCTCTAGTAAGCGAGGTGTCTCTAGTAAGCAAGGTGTCTCTAGTAAGCGAGGTGTCTCTAGTAAGCGAGGCGTCTCTAGTAAGCGCTGTGTCTCTAGTTAGCGGAGTGTCTCTAGTAAGTAAGGTGTCTCCAGTAAGCGAGGTGTCTCTAGTAAGCGGAGTGTCTCTAGTAAGTGAGGTGTCTCTGGTAAGCGAGGTGTCTCTAGTAAGCGAGGTGTCTCTAGCAAGCGAGGTGTCTCTAGTATGCGAGTTGTATCTAGTAAGCGAGGTGTCTCTAGTAAGCGAGGCGTCTCTAGTAAGCGCTGTGTCTCTAGTTAGCGGAGTGTCTCTAGTAAGTAAGGTGTCTCCAGTAAGCGAGGTGTCTCTAGTAAGCGAGGTGTCTCTAGTAAGCCAGGTGTCTCTAGTGAGCGGGTGTCTCTAGTAAGCGAGTTGTCCCTAGTAAGTTAGGTGTCTCTAGTAAGCGAGGTGTCTCTAGTAAGCAAGGTGTCTCTAGTAAGCGAGGTGTCTCTAGTAAGCGAGGCGTCTCTAGTAAGCGCTGTGTCTCTAGTTAGCGGAGTGTCTCTAGTAAGTAAGGTGTCTCCAGTAAGCGAGGTGTCTCTAGTAAGCGAGGTGTCTCTAATAAGCGGAGTGTCTCTAGTAAGTGAGGTGTCTCTGGTAAGCGAGGTGTCTCTAGTAAGCGCTGTGTCTCTAGTAAGCGGAGTGTCTCTAGTAAGTAAGGTGTCTCCAGTAAGCGAGGTGTCTCTAGTAAGCGAGGTGTCTCTAATAAGCGGAGTGTCTCTAGTAAGTGAGGTGTCTCTGGTAAGCGAGGTGTCTCTAGTAAGCGAGGTGTCTCTAGCAAGCGAGGTGTCTCTAGTATGCGAGTTGTATCTAGTAAGCGAGGTGTCTCTAGTAAGCGAGGCGTCTCTAGTAAGCGCTGTGTCTCTAGTTAGCGGAGTGTCTCTAGTAAGTAAGGTGTCTCCAGTAAGCGAGGTGTCTCTAGTAAGCGAGGTGTCTCTAGTAAGCCAGGTGTCTCTAGTGAGCGGGTGTCTCTAGTAAGCGAGTTGTCCCTAGTAAGTTAGGTGTCTCTAGTAAGCGAGGTGTCTCTAGTAAGCAAGGTGTCTCTAGTAAGCGAGGTGTCTCTAGTAAGCGAAGTGTCTCTAGCAAGCGAGGTGTCTCTAGTAAGCGAGTTGTCCCTAGTAAGCGAGGTGTCTCTAATAAGCGGAGTGTCTCTAGTAAGCGAGGTGTCTCTGGTAAGCGAGGTGTCTCTAGTAAGTAAGGAGTCTCCAATAAGCGAGGTGTCTGAGGTGCCTCTAGTAAGCGGGGGGAGCAAGGTCAACGATGCTTAAGAGAAGTAGAAAATGAAAAAACGAAGACTTGAGACAAGTTAACTCTTTTTATTCATCAATTTGACACAATTAAACCATTGCAACTAGCGAGTACAATCTTAGCTCAACATTCGAGTAAATATAAATTCTACGTCATATGGGAAGCAACATTTCGGATAAAACCATACGTACTTGTCGCCTGTATTAGGAAAAATTGTCTTAAAAAAAGAACAGAAAACGATTAAACTATTGCGGGACGGGTGGGTCTTCGGACTCTGTCTTTTCTCTTTTCGATTTGATGATTATTCGTCGGACAATAAAGTTCGATTTGGTCCGTGTGGACTTGCACGTGAATTTTGGCCGCTGATCGGTCCGTTCGGTTTGGGCAAAGTGCACGGATTTGGTAGTGTTCTCCCCGCTGAAGATATCCTTTTTGGCTACTAAAATTGACGGTCGCGGTTTCAGTTCATCTTGAGTGGATGTTTGTGGCTTGGCACAAAGGTTTGGCACGTTTTCTTTGTTCTCCTCCAAGCGTGGCTCTGTCTTGATATGCAGGCTGTTAAAGTCTGCTTCCAATGGTTTGGTTGGATTCGAGACTTCAGCTCTTATTGGCATTTTCTTAGGAAGGCAGGATGCCTCTTCCGGAGTATTCACGATGGAGTTGTCTACCTCTTTCTTGATTTGACAAATTTCCGGTGAAGATTTCACATCATTTTCTGCTTGAGCCAACTTAGAAGTTTCTCGTGGTGTGTCTTCGACTTTGACGATTCTATTCGGACTTATCTGATCCTTTGCATTGTTCTTCTTCTGTCGGATTTGTTGAATATCAACACCAATATTGGGTGTTACACTCTCTAGCACCGAAGGTGGGAATGACACATCTCGATTCGTGAAGGTCTTAAACTCGATCTTGTTGTCGGTGAGCAAGGCCTCACGATCTATTAGGATACACCTCGACTTTAAGGCTTCAAATCTCCACCTGTGGTAAAATAACATGTTTCGTAACGTTGTTATAATGTGAATGCGTACGTAAAGTACTGGGTTATCTACTTAGCCAAATCCTGTTGAGAGTTTCGTAGACGTTCCTCGAGGATGCCCTTCTGTAAGCGATTGCTATGGAGTTGTTTCTTCAATTCTTCCGTTTCTTGTCTTTAAATTAAATATTTTCTATCACACATGCCAGCGACAAGGTTTTTTGATTTGTTTTAGGTAAATAAATACTTAAAACTAAATAAATACATAAATACGTGGACGTAAACGTAGCTAAATAGGGCTAGACAATACGCAAAGCTAATTTACAATAGAGGGTTAGTGGTACGTGTCTAAATTAGGAATCGTGTGAGCGTAATGAAGGTTGCTGTCGCTCTTAACTGTTGAGCTATAAAGAAAATTTTTGAAAGCGCATACTTGCAGAATAGCAGCATAGAATCAAGCCACGCAACACCTTTGTCGTTTGCCAGAGTAACCAGTTCCTGTTGCGTAAAGCTTAGCTTGTTTTCCAAGTCTTCGTTCTGCTTAATTAACTGCATGATTCGTTCGTTTAGTTTCTCTGTAAGGAAAAAGGGTGAAAGCCTTGACGTGATCCTTCATCTGGCCCATACCCACCTTTGTATGTCTTATCTGCGCTGCAGAATATGGTCGTACAGGCCTGAAGCTCGTTGTGCATAGCGGCATTCTCTCGCTTAAGTCGTCTGATCTCGTGCTGACTCTCGTTGAACACCTTTTTCATGTGCAAGTAATTCTTTTTCTGTGCAGCTAGTAGCTGCTTCATTGCCTGCCGTTGATCGTCGACCTCGGCGAAGAGGGAATTGCCCTTGCGGTCTGTAAGAGAAATAAGCATACAATGCATGTTGGCAGGTTTATGGACAACTTACTGGCATCGTCAGGAGCTGATGTTAACATGGCAATCTTGCCGTTCATCTCGACAATCTGCTCTTGGGCACTCTCGAGCATTTGTGATTTCTCTTCGACTTCTTCGCGCTTGGACTGTAGATTCTCCTCCAGACAGAGTACTTGGTCGTTCAACATTTCGATTTGTTTCTAGGGGAAAAAAGTCGGTTTAGGCGTTGCCTACTACAAACTCGTTGTTTACCTCTTTCTCGGCTAGTTTCATTGTGAAGCTTACAACACTCTCGTGCGATTCGTCTAACTTTGCGAGTAGCTCCAAGTTCTCCGCCTCCAGCCGCTGCTTCAATTCCAAGTGATCCTTCGGAATTTGATACGAAATCTCGACAGAATGAGCCGCTTCAGCGAGTTCCTTCAACTTGTGCTTGAGTGTGGTATTTTCCGCGCGTAAATCGGCAACGTCCTGATGTAACTCCTCGTTTTCGGCTAGCAGTGCGTTTTGCCGTTTCTTCAGCTCGTCGACTTCGTTCTGTTTCTTTAGCAATGCAACATCGTTCTGCGACGATTGTGCCGATGATAATTGCTCGAGTTCTTGCGAAAGATACGCCTCGGCAGCGGCGGCTGTCTCTAAACTCCTCCGTAACTCATGTATGCGCTGCGTATCCTCTTCGCTTATCAACACAAGCTGATTGTAGCGTTCCCTCAGCTTGGAATACTCCTCCTGCAAGTCTTCGAACCCGATGGAACCGAAATCTATCTGCCCATCCATTCTTCCGCACAAAACTCTTTCCTATCCACCCTTTTATTTAATTATTCCACAGAAAGCAAATTGTTTCGTTGTTTTTCCCAGTTTTTCCGGCACATACAGAAAATCCTTTTGACAGTTGAGCTGGTTTGTTCAAAATGAAGGGTGCCAACTGCTCGAAAATGTACACTGGTTGTTGTCAAAATAAGCCGATAGCTCTCAAACTGTTTGTATAGACACAATTGTCATTTGTTTTCTCGCAAACAAATTCATTTACCTACGATTCGTCCTGCCGTCGATTTGTGGAAAATGCAAAACGAGATACAATCGATCCTTGAAAAGGACCAGCTAAATATTCCACCGGTCACATCCTTTCAATCCGACAACTTAATCGAGAAACTTAAAGTGCTAAACTACGAGAAATATTTGCTGAAGGAAATGAAAATGAAGCCGCTGACGAGGTTCTATTTCGTGAAATCGGTCAATCCCGGCGAGCAATTCTACATGTTTACGTCGGTATGTGCGTGGTTATTGCGGAAACTTGGCAAGGACTTGAAACAACCACAGGAGTTTGACGATCCCAACGAGATTGTGCAGAAGATTTTGAAAATCTTGCAGGAAATAGTGAGTGGAATTGTCTTGAGATGGGAATTTGATGTTGTTTCATCGTGTGTTTGTGTGTATTTTCAAGGACATTATTGTCGAGGTGCCGCCGACGAAACTGATGCAAGGAGCAGGTCCGATTTGTTTGTTTATACTCGACGCCCTGGCAACGCAGGTCATCAAGGTGTCACAGGTAAGTGGGTGTTCTTCAGCACTGTTTATCGGGAAAATGAGTTCAAATACGTTGGGCTACACGAATGTTCGAAAATGATTTTATTGTGACCGTCCACGTGTAGATGGCGCGTATGGAATTCGAATTTTGAATCCTACTTCCGTAAATGTACTCAAAATTCATTGTAAAATCGACGACAGACCTTCACTTCACGACTCTACTCGTCGGTGCTGTATGTTTAAGACCAATGTCCTTTGGTGCCTTCTTCTTCTCTTAGTTTACCATCTGCCCGCATTGTCTCACCATCATTATAAGGCTCAAACTCGAATGCGCATTTAATATAAACAAAAATGTGAATTTCATTCCAAATCTTTAGCGTCTACCTTTGGAAGTCATTAAAATCCGACATCGGCAGGATCATCGTATGGAGACAAAAGAATAGAGTGGAATTGAGTGCTTCTCAATTCACAGCACTCTCTTCCGTCGTCCAAGCGTACCACTGGCAATTGTATCTCAGACAGCGAACTGATACTGAACTTGGAAAAGGTTCATTCGCATGGCCCTTGTCTGGGCGGGGTTCCAGCACTGGGTTTTTCATTGAACGCGAAAACGTCCGACTGCACTTTTGTTAGGAAAA
This sequence comes from Eumerus sabulonum, assembly GCA_951905685.1. Classification (NCBI taxonomy): domain Eukaryota; kingdom Metazoa; phylum Arthropoda; class Insecta; order Diptera; family Syrphidae; genus Eumerus; species Eumerus sabulonum. The sequence continues at coordinate 105,702,454 of OX645063.1, read as the reverse complement.
TATACGTCTACCATTCCACCACAGATATACGCAATCCTATTGGTCATACACTGTGTTGCTAGTGTACGAACTTAAGACCTTCCTGAAAAAAGTCGGTAGACTAAGCGCACTGAGGCTTGATAGGGTCCCAGGTGATTCTAGGATCCTAGGAAAAGAGATTTCTAATAAACTCGCTAAAATGGGCTCAAATGAGAGTTTCTCAGGACCTGAACCGGCTTTGGATCTAACAGCTTCTACGGTCCACGGCAGGATTACTAAGGACGTACTCCCCGATGTCTACAAGAAATTCGTAGCATTCTTCTTATCCTTAAGAGGAATTAATTGCAGAAGACTTGTGGGCATCTCTGCGTGCTTGACATCAGTGAGACGCCCACCTGTGCTGCATGTTGCGAGGATGATGACATAGCAGAACACTTCCTCTGCATCTGTCCCGCCTTCGTTCGCTCACGCACGGTGGCGTAACCTTGGGGCCGACGTGACCTGTTGGTGTTTGCCGAATTTTTCTTAGCTCTACATCACTGAATCTCTTCCTCATTTTTCTCCGGGAATCGGGGAAATACAGTAATGTAGGGTGTTTGTACGTCTGAGTGCTCAAACATATTTTTTTTTTATTATTTTTTTTTTTTTTTTTTTGTTGAAGGCTTCTGCTATCCGCTGGAGCACTCAGACGCAATTACTGGTCCATTGTACTCCAGACAGACACCTTGCATTACTGTATTTTCTCCGTTTCTCGGAGAAAAATTTGAAGGAGCTTCAGTGATGTAGAGCTAAGAGATTCGGCACACACCACGTCGGCTCCAAAAGTACGCCACCGTGCGCGAGCAAAGGCGGGACAATCACAGAGGAAATGCTCTGCAGTGTCATCCTCCTCCTCGCCACATGCAGTACAGGTAGGCGTCTCACTGATGCCAAGCACGTGGAGGTGCTGCACACGCATATGCTTTCCCCCTTCCACCTGTGCTTCAGAACATAGTGCATGGTCATTTGGATTGCGTATATCTCTGTTTGGAAGACAGACGCATACTTTCCTAACGAGAAGTGCAGTCGGATGTTTTCGCGCTCAAAGAAGACTCCAGGGCCGGACCCCCGCCCAGACCTAGAGCCATCCGTGAAAATGCGAAGACTGTCCTTTCCAGGTTCAGTATCCAGCCATAGCCAATCCTGACGCCATGAAAACTCGACTGTGAAATTACGACGCAATAGGATAACGGGCGTCAGTGCGTCAGAAGGCATGTCCATGAGACAGGGGTCGCAGGACAATTCTTGCGCAAGCACACCGTTATTCATATGCGGGTTGTACCAAAAGCCATTTCTCTTCAGACGAGACATGGCTTTCAGAGCACACCCTCTGATAAATATATCAAGAGGTGGAAGGTTCATCATAATATCTAGAGCAACGCCCGACGTGCTGGGGAAAGCCCCCGTGCAGCTGAAACAAACCGTTCTTCGGAGTTTGGTGAAAGAGGCTACGACGTGTTTGCGTTTTAGTCTGTTCCACCAGACAACCGATGCATATGAGATTATAGGTCTTATCATTGCCGTGTAGATCAAGAGGACCTTTGCCGGCGATAAACCCCATGTTTTGCCAAAAGCTCCTTTGCATTGCCAGAAAGCTGACAGCGCTTTGGTGGTTTTTGACTCAACATGCTTTGACCAGAGAAGCTTACTACCTAAGATGACTCCTAGATACTTAGCCTCCTTGGATATCGGGATGGAAGTGCCTTTTAGTACCAGCTGAGCCATGCCAGTATTTTTCCTCCTTGTAAAGAGAACGACATCGGTATTCAGAGGATTAACTGACAGTCCATTTCTGGTACACCAATCGATCACATTTATGCCTGATTCACAACACTGCGTTAGTGCTAGCTGAGACATCCAACACAAGCAATTCAATGGGGTAGTCGTAAATACTGCGTTTGCGTTGGCGAGCTTTCGTTCATTACAAAATGAGAGAAAATAAGAAAAAATGAGAGCGAGAGAAAACGTAAGCTCACGTAACCAAAGGAGACAAAAGTCAAACGCGTCGGAAATTTCTGTGCGTTTGAACGACTGTTGCTGTGTATTGATGTGTATGCTGTATCTGTGTATTTTATGTTTGTGTTGTGTACGTTTAAGTCAGTGTTTTGACATGGAACGGCTGATAAAATTGAAGTAAGCATGCGTCGAAGCATTTCTCGTAACACGTAAAGTGCCTCGCACCAACGCAGTGTTGTGAATCAGGCATTAGCGCCGCGTGTTCATCCCACGACAAAATTGACGCCGTTTGAGTTGCTTAGTGGTCATATAAACAGATCTAATCCGTTTTGCCTGAAAGAGCAGTTCAAAACTAAACATGGCTACCTTAAACAGCACATACAAAACAAATAGCTCATGGCCGAGACCTACGGCAACGAACCCACATTATCAATAAACTAAATCAAACTCGACTTGCCACCCGAAAATTTACCAAACGAAACCGTATATGGATCCTACGACAGACGGAATCAATTGACGCTCAGATTTATCGAACACAAAATTGTTAAAAATCATAAAATAACAGTTGATACTAACAAAGGGAAGGTCCCTAAACAAAAGATTAAGAAAAGACGCAAAGTGGCATTATCTGGCAGTAAGGAATAATAATTATTTTGGTTTCTTTATACAAGTTAACGATGTCCTATAGGACGACATTAAAAAAAACGTGAACGCCAACCAAGAGGTTGGCCCAACGGTTCACTAGCAGAAATAACACGCACGCACTACTTTATTCTACGGTTACAATGTATTTTCCGTTTATACTCGAAGGTTCTCTATGAACTAACTTAATCCTAACATCCCACCTTGCATGCAATCGCTATCTTCTTCCGTCAAACCGCTGAGTCAAGAGTTGGGGTCGTCGCCTGTATCCGGTGCATCGCCGTAGCCCAATGCGTATATGAGTTACCGTGGGAACATATTTGCATCTGAACAAGAACATTGTGCTTACTTTGCAAATGTGGATCATGCCGGTTCCTCGTGGCTCGCGTGCGTGGTGTTAACTTACATAACATTGTGAGTGTATTTATGAATGTTTACGCTCAATAATGTGTAATGATTATCGGATTAAAGAATATAATTGTTGAACATGTTCAGGTCGGAGTCATTTTCTTCCACCAAAGCCCTGATTCGTGCTTTGAACAAAAACAAGATCACCCTGATACCTCTCCCAAAAAACAACTCCCAATTACATCTCACCCTTTGCGCAATGAATTCTCTTTAATGTGGACAAACCGAATTCAACCACCGAAAACGATCGGATATCACAAAAAAGAGAGCAAAACAACCCACCACTCGCCGCACCAATGAACTTCGACCGTTAATTCCGTCAACACATTCTTAAACGGGAGGAGTTACCACCGCTTTCTCGTAACTTTCCCCTACATACTTACTGTCATATCTACTACACTCACGTAGAACAGTTTGCTATTGAAACACGTGAGTGCATCAAGCGAATGCTGGTTCTTTACAAGAGACAGCAGAGTGTCCGAATATAGAGGAGAACGTATATTTGCAGGGATAATAATTAGCAGTGACCAAAGAGAGCGGTCACTGCAGGTTATTGGGTAGAATGCTTTTTAATAGAAAAAGAGAGAATTCGTAGCACAGTTTGCTACTCACACAAGTGAGTGCATCAAGCGAATGCTGGTTCTTTACAAGAGACAGCAGAGAGTCCGAATATAGAGGAGAACGTATATTTGCAGGGATAATAATTAGCAGTGACCAAAGGGAACGGTCACTACATGTTATTGGGTAGAATGCTTTTTAATAGAAAAAGAGAGAATTCGTAGCACAGTTTGCTACTCACACAAGTGAGTGCATCAAGCGAATGCTGGTTCTTTACAAGAGACAGCAGAGAGTCCGAATATAGAGGAGAACGTATATTTGCAGGGATAACGATTAGCAGTGACCAAAGAGAACGGTCACTGCAGGTTATTGGGTAGAATGCTTTTTAATAGAAAAAGAGAGAATTCGTAGCACAGTTTGCTACTCAAACACGTGAGTGCATCAAGCGAATGCAGGTTCTTTACAAGAGACAGCAGAGAGTCCGAATATAGAGGAGAACGTATATTTGCTGGGGTAATGATTAGCACTGACTAAAGAGAACGGTCACTGCAGGTTATTGGGTAGAATGCTTTTTAATAGAAAAGAGAGAATTCGTAGCACAGTTTGCTACTCAAACACGTGAGTGCATCAAGCGAATGCTGGTTCTTTACAAGAGACAGCAGAGTGTCCGAATATAGAGGAGAACGTATATTTGCAGGGATAATGATTAGCAGTGACCAAAGGGAACGGTCACTGCAGGTTATTGGATAGAATGCTTTTTAATAGAAAAAGAGAGAATTCGTAGCACAGTTTGCTACTCACACAAGTGAGTGCATCAAGCGAATGCTGGTTCTTTACAAGAGACAGCAGAGAGTCCGAATATAGAGGAGAACGTATATTTGCAGGGATAATGATTAGCAGTGACCAAAGGGAACGGTCACTGCAGGTTATTGGGTAGAATGCTTTTTAATAGAAAAAGAGAGAATTCGTAGCACAGTTTGCTACTCACACAAGTGAGTGCATCAAGCGAATGCTGGTTCTTTACAAGAGACAGCAGAGAGTCCGAATATAGAGGAGAACGTATATTTGCAGGGATAACGATTAGCAGTGACCAAAGAGAGCGGTCACTGCAGGTTATTGGGTAGAATGCTTTTTAATAGAAAAGAGAGAATTCGTAGCACAGTTTGCTACTCAAACACGTGAGTGCATCAAGCGAATGCTGGTTCTTTACAAGAGACAGCAGAGAGTCCGAATATAGAGGAGAACGTATATTTGCAGGGATAATGATTAGCAGTGACCAAAGGGAACGGTCACTGCAGGTTATTGGGTAGAATGCTTTTTAATAGAAAAAGAGAGAATTCGTAGCACAGTTTGCTACTCACACAAGTGAGTGCATCAAGCGAATGCTGGTTCTTTACAAGAGACAGCAGAGAGTCCGAATATAGAGGAGAACGTATATTTGCAGGGATAACGATTAGCAGTGACCAAAGAGAGCGGTCACTGCAGGTTATTGGGTAGAATGCTTTTTAATAGAAAAGAGAGAATTCGTAGCACAGTTTGCTACTCAAACACGTGAGTGCATCAAGCGAATGCTGGTTCTTTACAAGAGACAGCAGAGAGTCCGAATATAGAGGAGAACGTATATTTGCAGGCATAACGATTAGCAGTGACCAAAGAGAACGGTCACTGCAGGTTATTGGGTAGAATGCTTTTTAATAGAAAAAGAGAGAATTCGTAGCACAGTTTGCTACTCAAACACGTGAGTGCATCAAGCGAATGCTGGTTCTTTACAAGAGACAGCAGAGAGTCCGAATATAGAGGAGAACGTATATTTGCTGGGGTAATGATTAGCACTGACTAAAGAGAACGGTCACTGCAGGTTATTGGGTAGAATGCTTTTTAATAGAAAAGAGAGAATTCGTAGCACAGTTTGCTACTCAAACACGTGAGTGCATCAAGCGAATGCTGGTTCTTTACAAGAGACAGCAGAGAGTCCGAATATAGAGGAGAACGTATATTTGCAGGGATAATGATTAGCGGTGACCAAAGGGATCGGTCACTGCAGGTTATTGGGTAGAATGCTTTATTTGAAGAGAGAAAAATGGTTAAATGACATAATAATAGAAAAAGAGAGAATTCGTAGCACAGTTTGCTACTCAAACAAGTGAGTGCATAAAGCGAATGCTGGTTCTTTACAAGAGACAGCAGAGAGTCCGAATGTAGAGGAGACCGTATATTTGCTGGGATAATGATTAGCAGTGACCAAAGGGAACGGTCACTGCAGGTTATTGGGTAGAATGCTTTTTAATAGAAAAAGAGAGAATTCGTAGCACAGTTTGCTACTCACACAAGTGAGTGCATCAAGCGAATGCTGGTTCTTTACAAGAGACAGCAGAGAGTCCGAATGTAGAGGAGAACGTATATTTGCAGGGATAATGATTAGCAGTGATCAAAGGGAACGGTCACTGCAGGTTAATGGGTACCGTACCGAATGCTTTATTTGAAGAGAGAAAAATGGTTAAATGACATATTAATAGAAAAAGAGAGAATTCGTAGCACAGTCTGCTACTCAAACAAGTGAGTGCATCAAGCGAATGCTGGTTCTTTACAAGAGACAGCAGAGAGTCCGAATATAGAGGAGAACGTATATTTGCAGGGATAATGATTAGCAGTGACCAAAGGGAACGGTCACTGCAGGTTATTGGGTAGAATGCTTTTTAATAGAAAAAGAGAGAATTCGTAGCACAGTTTGCTACTCACACAAGTGAGTGCATCAAGCGAATGCTGGTTCTTTACAAGAGACAGCAGAGAGTCCGAATATAGAGGAGAACGTATATTTGCAGGGATAACGATTAGCAGTGACCAAAGAGAACGGTCACTGCAGGTTATTGGGTAGAATGCTTTTTAATAGAAAAAGAGAGAATTCGTAGCACAGTTTGCTACTCAAACACGTGAGTGCATCAAGCGAATGCAGGTTCTTTACAAGAGACAGCAGAGAGTCCGAATATAGAGGAGAACGTATATTTGCTGGGGTAATGATTAGCACTGACTAAAGAGAACGGTCACTGCAGGTTATTGGGTAGAATGCTTTTTAATAGAAAAGAGAGAATTCGTAGCACAGTTTGCTACTCAAACACGTGAGTGCATCAAGCGAATGCTGGTTCTTTACAAGAGACAGCAGAGTGTCCGAATATAGAGGAGAACGTATATTTGCAGGGATAATGATTAGCAGTGATCAAAGGGAACGGTCACTGCAGGTTAATGGGTACCGTACCGAATGCTTTATTTGAAGAGAGAAAAATGGTTAAATGACATATTAATAGAAAAAGAGAGAATTCGTAGCACAGTCTGCTACTCAAACAAGTGAGTGCATCAAGCGAATGCTGGTTCTTTACAAGAGACAGCAGAGAGTCCGAATATAGAGGAGAACGTATATTTGCAGGGATAATGATTAGCAGTGACCAAAGGGAACGGTCACTGCAGGTTATTGGGTAGAATGCTTTTTAATAGAAAAAGAGAGAATTCGTAGCACAGTTTGCTACTCACACAAGTGAGTGCATCAAGCGAATGCTGGTTCTTTACAAGAGACAGCAGAGAGTCCGAATGTAGAGGAGAACGTATATTTGCAGGGATAATGATTAGCAGTGATCAAAGGGAACGGTCACTGCAGGTTAATGGGTACCGTACCGAATGCTTTATTTGAAGAGAGAAAAATGGTTATTTGACATATTATTACAAAAGGAGAGAATACAACTCATGTAAAGGATAACAACATAAGCAATGTTTAAACATTTTAGGGCTCGGTATGGGGGAAATTTTCGTCACGCGTAACCAAAATTAGTATTAGTGTGTCGGTGAACGCAATCGAACAGTGTGCGTAAGCTGAGTAGGTATAAACACAATCTATTGGCTCTGATTCAAATTGAAATAATTTTCATCTTTCAGAGGATTTACTTTTAAACAAGTAATTTTCGATTTTGCCTGCTGGTGGAAGAAGAATTCAGAACAACATTTCGATACCATGGCAATGATGTGTAAATAATATCGGTTTCGGTATGGGGGAAATGACCGTCAAGCGTAACCGAAATTAGTAGTAGTGTGTCGCTGCGTGTAATCGAACTTAGGATTAGTACTACATCAGTGTGCGTAGGCTGAGTAGGTATAAACGCAAGTTTATTGCCTGTGATTCATCTATGGCTATGCGTTAATAAATTTGTGTGTTGTGTGCTGCCACACTGCACAAATACACACGAAGGCGATAGAGTGAGCACCGAAAGCACTGACGTACTGTACTAACACTTATAACTTGGGCATTTGACTGGAGCTGTTATAGTTAAATAAATATTATTAATATTCACGAAAAAATGACTGATAAAATATATGAAAATAAGGAAAACTAATAGATTTATAGTACAAAATGGATGTTTCAATTTTTGACCTAACCGATTTCATGAGTACCTCGTACTCAATCCTTCTTTTTTGGATGTAATTTTGCTTTTTATGTCACATTATGATTATCTGGTATTCTTTTATCGAATAAAAATGAATTGAATCAAACTAAATTGACTAAAAAAGTAATGCAATATTGATATTCTCTTATTTCATTGGACCTACTATATACATACATATGTGCATATACTATATAGGTGATTGTTTTAATCTACATAATTCAATTCTCGTTATACTTATCTTACTCTTACATCCCCTGGATCCGAACAATCGATCTTACGGATTACTTTGCTAATTTAGCCGGCGACTCTACCACTTGCAGCCCCTCACCTCTTGAAAACCCATGACCAATTTGCTTAGTTTAATAAATACTGTACAAAATAAGTGAAGGTAGAAAGCTCTAGCAAAGAAAGCCATGAGAACAACCCCCACAGCAGCACTAGAAGTCATCACAGACCTGCCACCTCTTCACCTCCAACTGAAGAAAGAAGCAATGGTCTTCGCCCATAGATTGATCGTGGAGGATGACTCTAACCGTAGGCTCTTTCACCCTGTTATCCTTACGGAGATAAACAGGCATGAAATCCTAATGATATCTCTCTCAGACAACTGTCTCCCCAGATACAACTTCAGCCAAAACTACAAGGTCACATTCCCCAACCGACAAAACTGGGAACAGGATAGACCCCCCTTTAATCGTGGATCCTACGTGTGGTACACAGATGGCTCCAAAACGAACGAAGGCGTTGGGGCTGGAGTTTACGGAGCAAATACTGGCACATCCATCTACGTCAGCATGGACAGATATAACTCCGTTTTTCAAGCAGAGATATTTGCTATAGAACTCTGCCTCAGAGAAAATTTAAACAGAAACATACTTAACAAAAACATTTACATTCTCTCTGACAGCAAGGCTGCACTTCTAGCCCTAAAGAGCTATAAAGTCACCTCCAAACTGGTATGGGACTGCCTACGTTTACTTCACCAGCTGGCCAGCACAAACAGAGTTCATCTCATTTGGATACCTGGACACAGCGGCCATTCAGGCAACGAAAAGGCGGACCTACTAGCTAGGAAAGGCTCCGCATCACAATTCATGATGCCACGGCCTTTCTGCGGCATACCCATCAGCACCACCAAATGCTGCATAAACAATTGGTTAAGGAACACGACGGATCACTACTGGTCACAAACGAAAGGTAGCAGACAAGCCAAGTTGTTCCTCCCAACTACATCTCTCAACAGAACGAAACAACTCCTCATGCTCTCGAGGAGTCAGATTCGCTTAATCACAGGTTTCCTTACTGGACACTGCCCAGTCAACAAACATCTCAAGACGATGGGCATCATACAAGATGACACTTGCAGAATGTGTAATAAAGACGAAGAAACAGCAGAGCACATACTATGCCACTGTAACTGCCTTGTCAGTACACGTCATCGTCACTTAGGCAAGTATTATCTTGAAGCAGAAGAAATCGCTGCTAGCTCACTCAAAAGCATACTAAGTTTTATCACAAACTCAGGATTCTTGAGTGAACTGTAAGTGGGGGACATCACAATAGGCCCACTCGTGGCCGCAGTGATCAGGCGACTTTGTCCCACCCCCCGTACCCTCTCTAACTCTAACACTCTAGCAAAGATACCAAAAGGTAACTTGAATACTAATCCAACTCGGCCATTGTTCACCAAATGGGGAGTTGGCCTAAGTGGTAGAGTCCCTGGCTAGTTTAGCAAAGACTCTCACACCCAAGAAGATCGGTGAAGGTAGAAAGCTTTAGCAGAGATATCAAACGTAAGGTGAATACTTATTCAACTCGGCTATTGTTCACCAAATGGGGAGTTGGCCTAAGTGGTAGAGTCCTTGGCTAATTTAGCAAAGACTCTCACACCAAAATAAAAAGGTGAAAATAGAAACTCTCAGCAGAGACACCATAAACCACGTGAGGTAAATGGTGATAAGCTTAAGTATGACACTTGGCTATCCTTTAGTAGATCCTGTGGTGGCGTAAGTGTTTGAATCGCCGATTAATGTAGCACGCCTGTTCGTATCCTGGCTATGTAAGACGTGCTTTTTTATTTTCAATTATTTTTATCTTTTTTGTTGTTATTATCTACGCCATTTTCTCTATTTTTGCTGCTTCTACTTAAGGAGATGTGTATGTGCTGTACCAACTTATGTAAGTATGCAGCTTGGTTGGTCTTTAGCAAATGGCGAGGAGGTACAGGAGGTCGGCGAAGTCGCCGACTAATCTAGTAATGTAACCAAAGGAAGATTGAAATAACGAGCTTTTTTAGGAACAAGAAGTAGAACTATTGACAGAGCTTAGCATAATGTTATCAGAGTGTTACCAGAGACTTGACAGAATCTTTACAGAGGGTTAACAGAGTCCTTAAATAGTCTTAACGGAAGCTTAACAGATTCTTAATAGGGACTTAACAGACTTAACAGAGGGTACACAGAATGCTCAGTTAGCATTTTTTGCCTAAATCCTTTTTTTAACATCAAAACTATCGGAAAAATGTTCATCGATTCGGATGGAGCAGCGTGCATTCTCCAAAGTCGTCCTACATATTCTGACGAGTTTAGCAGAGATGTCAATGGTAGACATAGCGTTGTATAGATCGTCTCTAATTACGCTGCCGTACGTGGCTTTGAAATCGACAAATAGGTGGTGGGTGTCGACTTGAAATTCATGGGTTTTTTTCAGTATCTGCCGTAGTGCGAAGATTTTGATTGTGGACTTCCCTGGCCTGAATCCGCACTGATAAGGACCTACCATCTTATTTATTAAAGGCTTCAGGCGTTTACACAAAACGGCAGAGCAGATTTTGTAGGCGATGTTAAGAAGACTTATTCCTCTGTAGTTGGCGCAGTCAGAGGGGTCTCCTTTCTTGTGAATCGGGCATACCATGCTGAGACTCCATTCCTCGGGCATGCTTTCCTCTGACCATATTTTACAGATAAGCTGGTGCATGCTCCTAACCAGGTCATCCCCAGCTGCCTTGAAGAGCTCTGCAGACAGTCCGTCTGCGCCAGCAACTTTATTCGACTTGAGCTTCGATATGGCAATCTTAATTTCGTCGAGGTTAGGGGGACAGAATTCTCTGCGGTCTCCGTCGATTAGAAATGGATCATTCTGCCTGACAGCGGTATATTGACTAACATCGCCGTTATACAGTCTGCAGAAGTGGTTTTTCCATATTCTCAGCATCGACTGCGGTTCTACCACTAAGTGTCCGTTCTCATCCCTGCAGGCTTCCGTTCTGGCTTTATAACCTTGGCATGTTCGCTTTATCTGTTGATAAAACTTTCGAACGTCACGCCTGCAGTAACACCTATCCAAATCCTCAATCGCGCGCTTCTCGTGCTCTTCCTTCTTTCTTCTAAGAAGCTTATGCTCCTCCCTTCTTGTTAACTCGTAGAGCTCACGAGCTGCTCTTGTTCTTTTATGCAGCGAGGCCTTATATGCATCCTGCCTCGCTGTGTGAATCCTCCTGCACTCGTCATCGAACCAGGTGTTTCTTCGTGGTGGAGACTTGAAGGCTCAAAACTTCAGATGGAGTGCTTTTCGGGGGTTGTTTGCAAAGGGTCCACTGTTGTTCTATTGACAGCGTGAAGAGTTAAGGTGTATTGGGAGACGCGATCGGTAAAAGCACGAGCGGTTTGTGGTGATAGCGACCTTCCGACGTCATAACTTTGTATTCTTACTCTACTCCGCTGCGTAGGCGCATCTTGGCTACTACAAGATAGTGGTCCAAGTCGATGTTAGCTCCTCAGAAAGTTCGAACATCACGAATAGGAGGAAATGGAGGAGTGTCTGACGTGAATCGCAATGTGATCAGTCTGGTTAGTAATTGATTGATCTGGCGGCCGCCAGGTGCCTTCGTATACATATATCGAAGTGCGGTAAGCGTGTACTGGCTAGAAGGAGATTTCGCCTCGTAGCAGGATTAATCAGCTTGTGTCCGTTGTATGATTTATCAAACTATTCAGCTTGATATGGCCTGGAACTTGTATCTAAGAACGGTTGGTTCTAAGAATCTTTAGTTTCGCTGGTACGTTACCGATTCTACTGGTTTTTACTCTAGCATAACTATCGAGAATAACAGACATGAATATAAATTATCCACCCAAATTAGAAAATCTAAATGGTTGCTTAGCAATCGTGGGTCAGTTAAAAATTTGCGTGGGTCGGTGTATGACCCACGGGTCATAGGTTCGACATCCCTGCCGTAGACGAAGCTATCTGAACTTATAATAATAGATAGTGTTCATTCAACGACAAAATTGACGCCGTTTGAGTTGCTTTGTGGTCATATAAACAGATCTAATCCCTTTTGCATGAAAGAGCAGTTCAAAATTACATTACATACAAAACTATAACAAAATGACACAAATAGTTCATGGCCGAGGTCTACGGCAACGAACCCACATTAGATATCAATAAGTTAAATCAAACTCGACTTGCCACCCGCAAATTTACCAAACAAAACCATGTATGAATCCTACAACAGACGGACTAAATTGACTCTCAGATTTCCCGAATGGGTATGTGAGCAAGTGCTAGACTAGCAGTGAAAATTCTTTTCAAAGTAGGAAGCAGCTGACTTATACCTTTTTGCAGCATAACAGGATATATTCCGTCGGTACCCGGCGATTTGAAACCATCGAAGGATGCCACAGTAAATTCAATGGCTTCAGACGTAACCACGCGCGACGCAATATACCAGCTACGCCGAGTTGTTTTCATCGTTTCAGTTGCAGTTTCCCTTGAAGAAGTGTGCAACGACCCGATGTCGATCTGATTTCCCGGGAAATGAGTCTCAAACAGTAAACTAAGAGTTTCCGCTTTAGACTCGGTAAAGGTACCATCAGATTTTCTGAGTGCATCCAGCTTTGTCGGTTTCCCCCATTTGAGGACTTTAACCAACTTGCTAGTCGCACTCAGAGACTTGATCTCTTCGCAGAAGGTCCTATAAAAATCGTTTTTCGATTTACGAATAAGTTTCTTATATTCTTTCTGCTTCGACCGATATTTGTTCCAGTCATCTTCCGAATTCGATTTGAGTGACCTATTCAGAAGACTTCTGGCTTCTCTGCGAAGACTTTGGAGCTCGGCATTCCACCAGGGGACCAATTTCCTGCAGGAAGGCTTGCTGACAGGACATGCGAGTTCAAAACAACTGGTGACGACGCTATTCAGGTTATGAACAGCGTCCTCTACCAACTGTTTCGTTCTGAGCTTAGGCAGGACCTGAGTGGATTTCTCAAGCTGCTCTCTAAATCGTACCCAGTCCGTCCTTCTCGGATTCCGTCTAGGTTGCAAGAAAGAGATCCCACAACTTAATCGGAATTCGATATATTTATGGTCCGACAGCGTAGCATCAGGCAAGACTCGCCAGTTAGTGATGTCCTTCACATATCTGTTGGATAGGGTCAGGTCAATCACCTCCTGTCGTCTTGTCGTAACAAACGTTGGTAGAGAGCCAACATTGTTGATGGTAAGGTCAGACGAGAGAGTGAAATCTAAAAGACGGTCCCCCCTTGTATTACACTTGCTGCTGCCCCAAGCAGTGCTTTGGGCATTAGCATCGCAACACAAGATGAGACCAACCTTTTTGGCTTCACAGTACTCTACGAGTTCAGAAACTACCTTCGGTGGTGGAAGCAGTATCGAATCGTAAGGAAAGTAGGCAGACGCAACGACGAAGTGTTCTATAACTTCATGCGTTTTGTAGCTTACTCTAGCAGCCACCAGATCGTGTCCACAAAAGTGCCCAAGTTTGGTTGCCGATACTGAGTTTGGTGTGATGAGGCCGACCCTGGGCCTTTCGGATCGCTCATCATAAAGAACCGTACCATCACGTATACCGCCAAGGTCACATAGGCGTTTATTCCCCACCCATCGTTCTTGAAGGGATACGATGAGGTGGCTTGTACTACTGCATGCAATTCTGCTACTTAAAAGAGCGGTAGCAGCCTTGCAATGCTGTAGATTGATCTGAGTAAAAATCATAGATTCATACTGCAGGGCACTTTCCATCTTTCGACTACTTTGACATTAAAATGGAAAGAGATCCTACCAAGGCCGAAGTAGGGACGTGAATCGTACGCAGATTTAAGAGTCCCGACAGAGGCTTCATCCATCCCCACAACCAGAGTAGAGCCCTCTTTTTTCAGAGAGCCTTTACTCTCCTTGTAGGAGTAGATAACCCAAGCTCTCGTGTCAAGCCCTGGATTCTGTGTGCGTAAGCGCGTCAGCACATCCACCTTATTTCCAGGTTTCCCCGGAATCCGGCAGATGGCGCGCGTCAATTTCGGGAGACTAACTACCTGGTAAGTAACAGTTCCCAGAGGGGGGATTTTCGGCACCGTGTTCCTGATCCAGGCCGATGTCTGCTGTGATGAACAGCTCACCACAAATGTGCCATTCATCAAAGCTGACTTTTCTGCCTGTAAGCAGAAACCCGTTGCCGAGGCTAGCTCCAGTAGACGTCCTCACAGTGCGTCGTTGGCCATTCTACTATCATCGCCAGCTTTCCCTATCCTGACCTTTTCAGAGGAGAAGGCCGCCTCTCTATAAGAGGGCTGCTTCTCTCGACTGCTTACGGTCACTTTCATCTCCATCTCGGAGGAAGGGGTTTTTTAAAGTTATGTCCCCTCCTCCGAGGAGCAGTTTTGGGCTATCGTCGTCTTCCGGCCAATGCTTTGATCCATCTGGGTCACCACATCTGCTATTAGACTCCGACTTCCCACCGCCCCACCGGAGAGGGAGGCATCATAAACTCTCTCCCTAACGAGGTTATCTTTGGCGGCCGTCTTTCGTTTGCGGAGGCTTTTACCTTTTTCAGTTAAAGCTCCCGCTCCCTTCGGACACCGCTTTTGGACCGCCTTGCCAGTTCGAGGAATGCTAGAACCCGTAGCGATTTGACCTTCGGCGTTCAGAGTCCGTATGTCGGCCCGCCACATTTTACGGCGGCAGTGCCAGCCATGGCAGAAACCTGAGCGCTTTCGGCCCCGTCGCCAGGGGAACTGATCAAGCTCTTACTGGGTGGTTGAACCGTCCCAGAGCATGCTTATGGTTGCCTCCTTTAGCAACCTTTCCCAATCGCCGACGTTTACTGCGTAGTGCATTCAGCGGTACGTCCTAATTATTGGGCGCGTTCCACCTTCACGGTTTTCCGTACCACGCCATCGTTGGTGTCGCCTCCGCTGGATGCACCGCTCATGCTCAGTCCGACTAGGTGGTCAGTCAATGAGCCGCAGGAGTCGGTGTCGTTCCGGGCTGCCGTAGTGTTAAAAATGAATGTGGGGGCCTCCAGAATCCGTGCCCCAGCCGCAATCAAGGAGATCGCGGGTGGATTTCCGCTGCTGCGGGTACCACCTGGAGTACTCAATTCCTTTTGTTTGTCCATTCATTTTTGGGGTCTTCGAGTCTTAGTTCGAGGTCTATGACCTCTTAAGCCTCCCGCCACGACAAGGCACCCGAAGAAGGGCTATATGCTCAAACATATAGCAGAAGCTTGGGAGCGTGCTTAAGGGGTACGACATGATCTACGAGTATGTCTGCTTGAATCTGTATTTTGCGTTTTCTCCGTCTTAAAGAATTCTAGGGCCTCCATAAGTACAGCTCCTTAAACGACAGCAATTTATTTGGGAACCTAGGACGCACTTACGAAGCTAAAGATTATTACCATTCTTCTCCTTCCTGGATCACACTACTGTGCGAGGTGAAACTTGGTCTCGTTCAACGGCTTGCTAGCCGTATTCAATGCCGCATTCTAACATGATTGAAACCTCTTTTTCAATAAGGGCATCCGCATTCGCATTCTCTATAAAAGACCGCGATAAACAGGATCTTGTACAAAGTTACCTTGTATTCCCTGACAGGGCTCGGTTAGTCAGTTGCCTCCTGAGCCGTGGAAAAAATTCAGTTGGCAAAGATTTTACTGCGTGTTTACCCAATCATGTCAACGTAATCGGCATACGCTAGCTAGCATACGCTTTTTTGCTCTAAGACTAGTTGCCATTCTGAAGGTAATCCCATTAGGCCTCTTTCATAGAAGCCCTCGTTCCTACTGGCTCCTACTGGATCAGTCAGAGCCTCAAGCCTCTCTTGAGGGCAGTATTTCACTAACAAAATTGTTTGCTTTAGACAGGAACAGCGCTAATCACTTGGACTTGCGGACTATAATCGTAAGAACCTCTCAATTAAATTCTGGAGCTTCTGATGGAAGCTTCACATCACTATCGATGTGTGTGACCTGGCGTTATCCTGATGGAATACAATTCGTGTTCTATTAGAGTTGCCCGCTACTTAGCGAATGCCTTCTTCAAACGGTGCTACTGTTGACAACAATTCTCCGCACTCAAACACCTCAGCCTGCTCCTCGGAGTCAAAAAGATTCAGAAACAAAAGGACAAATTCAGTCGGCGGTGTTTCTTCTTCTTTTTTCGGCGCTACAGTTCATGGCGTGCCTGGGTCTTCTTTAAAAAGCCTCATCGACTGGTCCGATCTCTTCCCAGCAATCTCCAGTCCCCTTCCACTTGCGTGCGTCATCTTAAATTTGACCTCTCGGGCCGGAACTATGGCACACTAGCCATCTTAGGCGTTGAATTCGTAGACGCCGTGCTATGTTCATGTCGCTGTTCAGTCCGTACAATTCACTGCTAAGTGTCCTCCTGCATTTCCCATTTATGCAGATCGGGCCGAAAATCGCACGCAGAATTTTTCCCTCAAAACGACAAAGGACCTTCTCATTCGCTTTCGATAACCGGAATAAGGGAGGGGCTCTGTTTCTCAATTGCCCCCGAGCCCAAAAAAACAGCGGTTGGCAGGAATTATTCTGCGTTTGATTTCGGCCCTGGCGTCATTGCTGCATGTGACTGCAGAGCTTGCTCTGGCCCAAACGTCGGTGGTTCGTGTCTTTTTTCGATGCCATCGTTTGCCGCCAGTCCCATGTTAGCCCCTTCCGCTTCAATGCTCGTAAAGGCCTCATTGACATATCGCCTAGTTCGTCCAATTATGTAAATTCTATCAGCATATGCGAGCAGTTGTACGGACTTGGAAAAGACTGTGCCCCTCGTATTGATCACTGAATTTTGCACGATTTTTTCACGGACGATGCCTCGGTTAAATCGTTTGCGACCTGCTGGAGCAGCGAAAATTCTCCAATGTCGTCCTGCACAATCTGACGAGTTTGGCAAGGATATCAAAAGTAGACATGGCGCTGTAAAACTCGTCGTTGTCGGTAAGAAGCATCGTAAACACTTGATATCAGTCTCAATGATGTTACCATGTTCCTGACACTCCTCAATGGCACAATTGAGCACGAATCCCTTCTTAATGTTGTTGTGAACAACATTGGGTTGCTGTTTTAAAGAGAAAAAAAAAAAAAAAAACCGATTAAGAGCTTTGCCGTACGGGAGCAGACGATGCCAATCCCACCGGACACAAAGAAAAACCTTCCTGGCTAAGCAGTATGTGCTGCGAGTCAACCATGACAGTTTTCGTTTGTGATCCACGTAGGCGATCCACTTTTCACCGCCAGTATCCATCCATCCGCTCCAGGAATGCGTCGATTTAGCATGAACCTCCGTCCGAATGTGTTTCCATGGCGGATGGACTCAATGATTTCTGTGATTTGATGGTGCTCCATTGATATCGAATTTGCCGAACCAAAACTATATGTGATCGACTGTTGTAGCATCAGGACCATAGACGCTATTCCTTGTGTTGTGTCGCCTTTATCGAAGAAAACCTGTTAAAAATAACGAATTTTCTAGAACTTTTCCTGGTGCCCATATTTGACGCGCGGACGATGTCTCATCTTCTTAATGGCATTCAGTGTACGTCGGATAGAATGTATATAACGCGAGATACTTACTTACTTACTTAATGGGCGCTACAGTTCGGAGTGAACCTGGGCCTCAACCAACATGCCTCTCCACCTAGCACGATCTTTCGCTAGTCTTTTCCTACGCCGCACGCCCAGTTGGTTGAGATTCCTTTTCACCTGTGCGCGCCACCTTAGGTGCGGTCGTCCTCTATTTCTTCGTCCCTCGGGGTTGGATTCAAAGACTCTACGGGCTGGAGCTGTGGTGTCCATTCGCTCTACATGGCCTAGCCATCTTAGGCGTTCGCCCTGTCTAAATCCTTTTTTGACTTCGAAGCTATCGGTCAGTTCTGCACCGATTCGGATGGAGCAGCGAGCATTTTTCAGAGTCATCCTGCATAGTCTGACGAGCTTAGCAGGGATGGCGTAAACATGGCGTTATATAGCTCGTCTCTAATTACGCTGTCGTTTGCGGCCTTGAAGTCGACGAATAGATGGTGAGTGTCGACTTGAAATTCATTGGTTTTCTCCAGGATCTGCTGTAGTCTGAAGATTTGATCGATGGTGGATTTCCCTGGCCTGAAGCCACACTGATAAGGACATATCAGCTTATTTACGAATGGCTTCAGGCGTTCACACAAAACGACGATCTTGTATGCGACATTAAGGGGACTTATTCCCCTATAGTTGGCGCAGTCTATGCTAAGGCTCCATTCCTCGGGCATGCTTTCCTCTGACCAAATCTTAGAAATGAGCCGGTGCATGCTCCTAACCAGTAACCAGCTCACCCCCAGCCGCTTTGAAGAACTCAGCAGACAGTCCATCTACGCATGCAGCTTTATTCGACATGGCAATCTCAACTTCGTCGAGGTCAGGGAGACGGAATTCTCTGCGATCTTCGTCGTTAAGAAATGGATCATTCTGCCTGACGGCGGTATGTTGGCTGTCATCGCCGTTATACAGTCTGCAGAAGTGGTTTTTCCAAATTCTTAGCATCGACTGCGATTCTACTACTAGGTGTCCGTTCTTACCTTACAGGCCTCCGTTTGGGCTTTATAGCCTTGAGACATTCGTTTTATCCGTTGATAAAATCTTCGAACGTCGTGCCTGCAATGGCACCTCTCCAAGTTTTCAATCGTCCGCTTCTCGTGCTCTTTCTTTTTTCTCTTGAGAAGCTTATGTTCCTCCCTTCTTTTAAGCTCGTAGAGCTCACGAGCCGCTCTTGTATTTTTGTGTAGTGAGGCTTTATATGCCTCCTGCTTTTCCGCATGAATCTTTCTACACTCGTCATCGAACCAGGTGTTTCGTCGTGGTGGAGCTTTAAGGCCCAGCACTTCCGTTGCTGTGCTCTTCAGGGCTTGTTGCACAGGCTCCAATGGTGCTCTACTGACTGAGTTGAGGATTGAGGTGTATCGCAGAGCTTAAGGGAGACGCGGTTGGCAAAGGCACTGGCGATCTCCGGCGATAGTAGCTTTCCGACGTCATAGCTTGGTGTTGTAACTCTACTCCGCGGTGTTCGTGTTATGCGTTGACGGTATCTTGGCTACTACAAGATAGTCGTCTGAGTCGATATTAGCTCCTCGGAAAGTGCGAGCATCAAGAATAGTGGAGGAGTGTCTGACGTCAATCGCGATGTGATCAATCTGGTTGGTGACTGATTGATCTGGCAGGTGCCTTTGTGTATATCGAGGTGGGGAAATCGGCCCCGTAGCAAGGTCGATCAGCCTGTATCCATTATCGGATGTGGTGTCATGTAGGCTGTGTTTGCCGATGACCCGTTCAAAGATGCTTTCTTTACCCAGCTTAGCGTTAAAATCTCCTAGTATGATTTTGGTATCATAGCTGGGGCATTTGGTATAAGTTCTGTCTATCAAAGAAATCATCTTTGATGGAGTCATCCTTGTCTTCCGTGGGGGCATGAACGCATATGAGGCTGATGTTACAGAAATTTACCTTGATGCGGATCGTTATGAGGCGTTCACTCACATGCTGGAAACTTAGGACTTTATGTCTTAGTCCACCTCTAACAACAAATCCAAATCCAACGTAGGACCTGACTAGCAGAGCTGCAAGATGTTAGGCTGCAGTGGCTCTTACACGCTTTTTGTCGGGCCAGCATCCGTCGGCAGATGCTACCTCTACGAGGCCTTTGCTAGTCCTTTACCATCCTATAACGCGAGATACAGGTCACTAAAATCATCTGTTGAGTCTTCCAATAGGGACTTCCGAACTTCGACAGTTGATAGCGGCCTAGAGGAGCATTGGAGGACATTTGAACGACATACAAAATGGCATCGATAGGCCTTCCAAACGAATAAAAAAATGTCGATGACATCTTGCACACACTTTGCGTTATTTAAATTTAAAGGTAGGAAGCTCTTAATGAAATACCCTGTAGCTCGTCACTTTGTAGGCCTTCATATGTGGTCTTAAAGTCGGAGCGTGTGTCGATTTATAATTGCTGGGTCTTCTCCAAACTCTGTCGTAGTGTGAAAGTCTGGTCCATTATGGACTTCTCTTACAACAGGTTTCACACATTACGATAAGGACAATCTCGTTGGTGTTCTCCAGGAGACTTATTTCTCTATAGGCCTTCAGACGACCAATGACCTCTTTCTATTTATTAAGCGCGCACTGAGGGCTTGTCACCTTATTATGTGGCCGACATAGTGCGAGCCGAAGATAAAGAGGAAGAAGAATAGAGGAGATAACGATGGACATTGACCTTAAATGCTTGCATGTTATACTGAGGGAGGAGAGTCGGATCTGCCCAGAAATTCCAGATTCGTGTAGTTCGGTTAAAGAAAAGGCGGTTCAAAGTATATTGGCTAGCATTACTAGCGGGACGTGTCTTGCGGAGAATAGTTTGAAAGAATGGAATACAGCATTTTCTGTGGAAGTACCGATAAAACAGGGAAAAGCAAGAAACATTCCTGTGATGTTCCAATGAGTCTAATGATTGTATGATGCTGGTTTCTCCTCAACGCCCGGCCTTGAATTCTGTCGAGCAGGTGTGATGAGGTATTAGCTGCACGGGGCCCAGACATAAGCGTCTAACTTTTAACACCTTATAGATTGTAATCGGATCCAAGGCCTAGGTATTTCGCAGCATTCTTACTACTACTACTTTAATAGGTCGTTAGATCCCTCGGAGAGCATAGGCCCTCAACCACGACTGAGCCCATTTTTCTGATTTCTGCAAAGCGTTTAGGCTGCCTTCCACTCATTCACGATTCCTCTTCGACTTTTCTGTGCCATGTTTGCCTAGACCCCACCCGGGTTTCCACTGCATCGCGTATGGTTATCGCAGAAGGGGGTGTGTCCAATCCACTGCCACTTTCTCCTTCCTATCGTAATGTTTATAGGCCTCTGGCCCGTTCTCTGATAAAGTTGTTCGATGGAGATGATCACCCCTCTTTTCCATTCCTGCGAAAGATGTTCGATGACTCTCCGTATTAACGGATGCAGCTAATCTGCTGGTATGCTTGGTGCCGTGCGTAATCGGGAGATTGTTGCTGCGGAATTCTCATTCGAGTTTGAGATCATCTCGGTATCGACTCTTCACTGGGTGTTGCTTGGAGTTCCTACCGCCGATGAACCCGTTGGTGCTCCATTGATATCGAATTTGCCGAACCAAAACTATATGTGATCGACTGTTGTAGCATCAGGACCATAGACGCTATTCCTTGTGTTGTCGCCTTTATCGAAGAAAATCTATTAAAAATCACGAATTTTCTAGAACTTTTCCTGGAGCCCATATTTGACGCGCGGACGATGTTTCATCTTCTTAATGGCATTCAGTGTACGTCGGATAGAATGTATATAACGCGAGATACTTACTTACTTAACGGGCGCTACAGTTCGGAGTGAACCTGGGCCTCAACCAACATGCCTCTCCAACTAGCACGATCTTTCGCTAGTCTTTTCCTATGCCGCACGCCCAGTTGGTTGAGATTCCTTTTCACCTGTGCGCGCCACCTTAGGTGCGGTCGTCATCTATTTCTTCGTCCCTCGGGGTTGGATTCAAAGACTCTACGGGCTGGAGCTGTGGTGTCCATTCGCTCTACATGGCCTAGCCATCTTAGACGTTGGATCCTGTGATGTTAAAAAAACCACACGACAGCGCATCGCCCTGTCTAAATCCTTTTTTGACTTCGAAGCTATCGGTCAGTTCTGCACCGATTCGGATGGAGCAGCGAGCATTTTTCAGAGTCATCCTGCATAGTCTGACGAGCTTAGCAGGGATGTCAAAAGTAAACATGGCGTTATATAGCTCATCTCTAATTACGCTGTCGTATGCGGCCTTGAAGTCGACGAATAGATGGTGAGTGTCGACTTGAAATTCATTGGTTTTCTCCAGGATCTGCCGTAGTCTGAAGATTTGATCGATGGTGGATTTCCCTGGCCTGAAGCCACACTGATAAGGACATATCAGCTTATTTACGAATGGCTTCAGGCGTTCACACAAAACGGCAGCGAATATCTTGTATGCGACATTAAGGAGACTTATTCCTCTATAGTTGGCGCAGTCTAAGGGGTCTCCGTTTTTGTGGATCGGGCAAACAATGCTGAGACTCCATTCCTCGGGCATGCTTTCCTCTGACCATATCTTACAGATGAGCCAGTGCATGCTCCTAACCAGCTCACCCCCAGCCGCTTTGAAGAGCTCAGCAGACAGTCCATCTGCGCCAGCAGCTTTATTCGACTTGAGTTTCGACATGGCAATCTCAACTTCGTCGAGGTCAGGGAGACGGAATTCTCTGCAATCTTCGTCGTTAAGAAATGGATCATTCTGCCTGACGGCGGTATGTTGGCTGTCATCGCCGTTATACAGTCTGCAGAAGTGGTTTTTCCAAATTCTCAGCATCGACTGCGATTCTACTACTAGGTGTCCGTTCTCATCCTTACAGGCCTCCGTTCGGGCTTTATAGCCTTGAGACATTCGTTTTATCCGTTGATAAAATCTTCGAACGTCGTGCCTGTAATAGCACCTCTCCAAGTTTTCAATCGCCCGCTTCTCGTGCTCTTTCTTTTTTGTCTTGAGAAGCTTATGTTCCTCCTTTCTTTTAAGCTCGTAGAGCTCACGAGCCGCTCTTGTATTTTTGTGTAGTGAGGCTCTGTATGCCTCCTGCTTTTCCGCATGAATCCTTTTACACTCGTCATCGAACCAGGTGTTTCGTCGTGGTGGAGCTTTAAGGCCCAGCACTTCCGTTGCTGTGCTCTTCAGGGCTTGTTGCACAGGCTTCATTGTTGCTCTACTGACTGTGTGGAGGATTGTTGCTCTACTGACTGAGTGGAGGATGCGAACATCAAGAATAGGGGAGGAGTGTCTGACTGATGAACCCGTTGGCGATGCTAAAAACAGTCCTTCCGCACCTGCTCGTTAGTTCTTCAGCCTTTGAAGCCAGTGTGTCGATAAACTGGCATTTGTCACGTCTCACACTACCTTGCACTTCTTTCTTCTACACACGGTACTAGGCTTCTAGCTCGATTTTCTCTACTTGTTGAGGCCACTGCCATCTGAGCTTTTATTGCTGGACGCTTATCGATCTGAAAAGGACGTTCGCTGTTTATAGCATTCTTGGCGACACAGAATATGTGAGCATTCCAACTAGGATTGTCAGTGATACGGTTTCTAAGATGCAAGTGCCATTCACGGATAATGGCTGAGAGTTGGTGGTACGCTTAGATGACAGAAAACTGCACTGTTTCGAAGCATTCAATTCAAATGCCTACGATATCGGAATTAAATGAGCTCAACATACTTTGCCGCTCTTTACTTTATAGCCGAAGAGCAGAGTGAACGAATATGAGAAACTGAGTGTGCTGTCGTCGACGAAGGAGTTCTTGTTGGACGACGAATTGCTATATTTCATACAAATCTTGCCAGTCGTTTGCCTAACACGTGTTTTGCGTCTTTGTCACACTGGAAAAAGAGCAGTTTTGGTCGGTAATTCGCTGTTTTTTTTTTTTTTTGTTTGGAAAGGAAACCAAGCGGCAGTTCTTCGCCACCACTGGTCGCAATCTGATATCAGTCCATCGAGACCATGCATTTTTGCACGTGATTGTGTCCTGAAAAAGCGAAAACGGCCCTACCGCCTGAAAAGGTCAGGCCCATTATATTCCTTGAAAGCAGCTGACTCAAAATCTTTACAGAAACCTGTTTACATAGAACGTGGAGCTAGATATTACCATTTATTGGCCGAATACGACCTCGAACTCGATCGACCCAACATTTAATTCGATTTTTTACACTTCCCATCCACAGATACAGTTCAAGCACCCGCACGTCAAGCAAGAAGTAGACCTCGCACCAGAGTTCCTCGACGATAACGCTGAGATCATCCTCGAAAAGCTCGAAGACGAACAAAACGGCACATTCAGTGACGATAGCGACAACGGCGGTAGCTCACTCAAGGACTTGAACTGGTTCACCAACGTAGCAAACCGAACCAACTACGACCTGAACTATGGCCCCGACAACTTTACCGAACACGAGGCGTGGCGCCTCGAACTAGAGCGAGTGTTGCCGCAGTTAAAAGTCGTTGTCAAGGCAGATTCCCGCGACTGGCGTTCGCACTTGAGTCAAATCGAAAATCTGAAGCAAAACATCGATGGGGTACGTAGAGCATGCCTTAAAAGTGTTGATCCAAACGTTATCTTATTGTCGTTTCAGATCTCCGAGGAAGCTCAGACGCAACTGAGAAAACTGCACAATGAATTCACTTTCAATCTCGACAAGATCGAAAGTCGTGAGAAGCACCTGAACAACGAACTGAGCGAACTGATTAAGCAGTTCAAGGACGTGTCTATCGAACTGGCTAGTGTCCAGAATGCTAGCAAGAAAATCAACCAAGACACCGAGGCGTTGACGGCCGAACTGATGACAGTCGTACAGGAGAGCGAGAACAAAAAAGCGAAATTAGAGCAGAGAGGTCAACTCATGTCCGATGGCAGTAAGTTCGAACTAACAATTCAAATCTTCGCCTTCGCATTCACTACTGTATTGTCTATTGTCTACTTCCAGGCTCGGTGATGCATATAAAGAAGGCAATCTCAAAGCTCAAAGAGGACATTTCCCATTTGAACCTTGAGATAGGCCTCTTACTACACGCTTACGACCACGACATTATTCGGCAATCATCTCTCTACAGTGAATCGTAGGAGGCTCACTCGCCACAGACCAGCCACCACTCACCAACAAGACGGGACAACGATTCGCGATTTAATTATTTATTTTTCTATGTATTTCCTCGGACATTGCAACATATGTAAATGCATCGATCTCGCGTGTAATTCGGATTCGTTCGTTCGGCTTAACCATAATCAACAACACCACGGGGACAGGTCAAATTGCTAGAATGTTTGCTGTTACACCATACTCTTGTTTGGCGCTTTCCACGAGCCGTACGACTTCTCCGATCCCGAGCTCCTTTGTCCTGTGCACGATAGAAAAATAAAGAAAATCAATTCAAGAGGAATTCGTTGTTCTATTTGACGAAGAAGTATCCGTCACATTAGTTGTAGGAGAACGATTCGAATCGAGGAGGCAGCGGGAGATGAATTCAGATCATACCTTTGCTGGGTTTCTTCGCTCGATCCAGGTTTTGGTTGGAAGATGCTTGCGGTGGCGGGGAATATGCTTTATAGCTGCCCGATCGGGAACCGGAACGATGGCTGCGTTCTCGCGGACTTGGTGGCGGACTGAAGTCGGTCTCGTCATCGTAGTTAGAGATTAGTTCGGAATTGTAGCCATATCGGTCGGGTGAATAGCGAAAGGAATGACGGGGCGGGGAGTAGGAATCCCTCCAATGGCCACGTCCACTGTTTTCGTGGATTTCGTCGTCGTCATCGTCATCGAGGTCATCGTCTTCGAGCGGTGAGTATCGATGTAGATGTGGCGGTGCACCCGGAGGCAGAGGCGGTGACATAAGACGACCCATTGGTGGTGGTCGCATTTCACCGGGTGGCATAAATGGTGGCGGTATACCCATAAAATGCGGTGGCGGAGGTGGTATGAATGGTCCCGGT
Source organism: Eumerus sabulonum (assembly GCA_951905685.1). NCBI lineage: Eukaryota > Metazoa > Arthropoda > Insecta > Diptera > Syrphidae > Eumerus > Eumerus sabulonum. Next base: position 105,676,573 of record OX645063.1, on the reverse strand, counting down.
ATGAATGGCGGTGGAGGTGGTAAACGGCCCAGGAGTGGAGAACTAGGCGAATCCAAGTGAACGGGTGATGGTGCATTGTTTAGTTCCGTTGCCGGCAGGTTAGTGTCAGCTAAAAAGGTAAGTTTTGGTACAGACACGTAGGATTGGAGTGGCCAATCGCACTTACGATTGTTTTCTTTGGTTACACCGAGTGCGTTTCCTCCTACGATGGCTGTTAACTTGCGCCGTAGAGCAGTTGCTTCGGATCGAGCTTCTTCAAATCGTCTCTCGGACTGTCTGGCCGCTAGCCAAGTTTCATGCGCTCGATTCTCTAGAGTTCCGATCTGTGCCTTATGCGCTGCTTGCTGTGCTTCGATCTCGGCTCGTAGCGAGTCGTTTTGCGATCTAGAAAAAGAAGACCGATGTATTCAGTGTGTGGGGATGATTCCTTCTTGATTTTACTTTAGCGTTTGAATCTCCTCTTGCATGCTGGTCAGCCGGTCAACTGTACTGGTAGTCTCTCCTTGCTGCTTCAGCCACATGGCTTCCTTCAGACTCAATTCCCTGTAACGATGCAATGATTAGTTTTTTGTTTCTTTGGATAAATGGATGATAATGGCTAACAAAGGCCTCGTAGGGGTAAAATCTGTCCGACAGATGTTGGGTTCACTCAACGCGAAAGGAGACACGGCAAACGAACACCTTGTGACTCTGTTAGTAAGTCCTATCACTACCTCCTCGTGGTGCCATCGACCAGCGAGTTTCCTGCGCCAAAATATTATCAGATGCAGTGCCAAAATTCCATCAGCGGTGCGGCCTCTGATGTATTAGGTGAGGAAAAACAGAATGCCATGTTGCTTCGATGGGCAAGAGCCACACGTAAGTTGTGCAAACGGAAGAGAAGCACGAAAGCACGCACTTTTCGAAAGGAAAAAGGAGCACGAGAAACGCAAGGTCGAGGGAATGGAGAGATGTTATCGCAAGAGTGACGCCAGGAAGTTGTTCCTGGAGAAGACCCAAGCCGATAGGCACCACCTCTTCGTCGACTTTAAGGCCGCATATGACAGTGTTTACAGCGACGAGTAGGGCGACGCAGTAGTAGAGTCTTCTCTCGAAAACCTAAGGTGACGCTATCAAAAATGAATGGATGAGGAAGCACTTGGACGCTTCCAGAGGAAAATTCTGCGTGCAATCTTCGATCCCGTTTGTGTTAACGAAGAGAGTCGAGGAGAAAATTCAACCACGAACTCTATGGATTATAACAGCGACATCGGCCTGGTCAGACGTCTACGGGTACAACGTCTAAGATGGCTGGGCCATGCAGAACGAACGGACATCAAAGCTCCCGATGGACGACCCAACAAAGGACGGCCACATCTAAGAAGGCGCACGCCGGTGGAAAGGGCACTAGAAACAGCTGGCCAGAGATCGTGCCGGTTGAAGAGACACGTTCGTTGGGGCCTAGGCTCAATAAGTTCTTTGGATAGATTGGCCACTTACTTTTGCAGTTGGGTTTCCTTCTCTTTAAAGTAATTCGACAGAACCTCGAGGCGAGTTTGAGCCTCCAGCTTATCCTTTTCTGACTCTTGGAAGTCATGCTTCAGCTTCTCAACGACTTCGTTGTTGGCTTTGATCTTTTCCTCCAGTAGTTTTCGCGCATCCTAGAACGAAAAACTACTGCTGGTAACGTGCTCGGGTGTGGATCATTCAATACTACTTACAATTGTGGACTCTAGTTTCTCTTTCAGCGCCGCTCTTTCGCGTTGCGTTGTAAGCAGTTCGGCTTGAACGTTGGCGGCATCGATTATTTGGGAAATCTTGACGCTCGGATCTCGTTTAACTGACTTTAAACACTCTTCTAATGCCTATAGAGTACATGTTGTTAGACAACCTCGCATACTGACACTATCGTTCTCACTTACCTCTACTTTGGCCACACTAGTCTGCCACTTCCTGTGCTCCTCCTCATATTTCGTCTCCAAATTGACTATGTTACTTTGGAGGCGTTTGATTTCAAAGTTCTTTCCCTCTAAAGCCTTCGTGATGTCCTGGTCAAATTCAACTTTCATTTCGTCTATCTTCGATGCTAACGAACACTTCTCGGCCTCCAATTCGTCGTTGTCCTGTTGCAGAGATGATATTTCCCTGCCGAATTTCGCATTTTGTTCGGCCAACATCAGTTGTAATTCACTATTCTCCCGGCTCTTTTCCGCCAGCACGGTATTAATCTCAAGTATGGTATCTGGGGATGGAGGAAAAGGTACATTTTAGGAGAAACATTTCATAAAACCAATGTGTTTGCTCACGTTGCTGCTCGTTGAGCTGCCGCTGAAGCTCCTCGACACTGCTTATAATGGACTCATCGCCGCTCTGATTACTCAGCAGTTCCGATACAATTTTATTCAACTCCAAGCCGGCTTCTGCTGCAGCTTCCAATTCCTGAAACAAAACTCTTTAGTAAGGCAACTCTGCTTACTTGTATGTAACAACACGTATTACCTTTTCCAGTGAGGCCACTTGTTCTTCGAGTTTAGTCTTCTCGTCCTCGGAGATCTCCAATTCGCGCTTTATGGCTATCACCATATCGTTGGAGCCAAACGAATTATTTTCGATGCTAGCCAACTTATCGCACGTCTCCACGAGATCATGCTTCAGAATCGACGCCTCCTTGTTCGTAGCCAATAGGCTCCGTTCTACGACATTTAATTTCGCAATAAGCTGATGCTCCTTCCGATATTGCGAGATGCAATAGTAGCCAAAGGTAAATAGCAACGTGGCTGTAGCTGATATCATCACCACACACAACAAGTCGAAGAACTCAAGAACCTTTTTGTAGAGACCATCGACGATGTCGGCTTGCGACGTTGCAAGGTATTCGAAACCACCAAAAAAGGACGAACTGCCAGTGTCGGCTTTGTGTTCGATTCCACATAGCGCACTATCAGTTCCCTTTCTACCACCTTCGGAACATTGGAATTCTTGTCCAAATGTCGCAAGACACGTTGTGCAACTCGTATCCACTTCGCATATCGCAACGTTTAGGGAACAGTTGATGTTGCCCTTATTCGGGAAAAGTAGATCATCGATCGTTATGCGTATTGTGCTGGGGTGACGTATGCTCTTCTGGCCCATTATGAACTGAGAGAGTTTACTGAATACTTCCTCGATTCTACTCATTCGAGGGAGTTCTACAATGGCTTTTGTGCCATCGTCTGGTTGTCGTTTTGGTTCCTCTTTTTTGGGGGTTCTCAGTTTACCCCAGATGCTGTCCAACATTGGTTGCACTTTGCTCATGATCTTTTGTTTGGTTGCCTTTATTTCTGGACTGTCTTTAGGTGGAGTCTCCGTAGCGGGCGGGATTTCTTGGTTCTCTGCGCTCTGGGGTAGAGTGGGTGTTGCTTGAGTGGTTGAATCGGCTATTATGGGACTTTCTATCTCGTTGGGAGGAGTTTGCGCCTGGGTTACCGTAGATTCAAAATGCACTTCGGCATTAGGCGACTGAGTTGCTTCGGCATTTTCAGTTTCGGTGCTGGTTTTTGGGAGCTTTACGTCCGGCGTCTCTGGAATAGCTGCCTCCAACTGATTGGCTTGCGTATTTGAATCAGCTGTTATGCTCCCTGGAAGCTGATTACCAAGTGTTTCTTCTGGTTTCGCGTCAATAAGTACTTCCCCTGAAGGTCTTCCGTTCTGAATCAGTATGGATTCTGTTAGCGCTTCTACAGTAGGTGTAGTTTGTGTAGTTGACTCACTTGCTGCCAGGTCTGGGACATTTGGCGTTATTTTTTCCTCTGTAACGCTTCCTGTCTGATTTACTGTTTGTGTTTGGGGGTTAGCGACAACGTCCAGGGTCTCTACGGGTTGCGACGTTGTTTCCTCTGGACTCTGACTGACTGTAGGCTCTGTTTGCGTAGCTATTACGACGTTTTCTACCTCCAAGTTTTTTCCTGTAAGCTGAATGCTAGGTGTCGATACAGTAGACGTTTCTCCTGGGCCACTTCTTTCCTGATTCACTGTGGATTCGGTTGACGTTTCCACTGAAGGTGTAGTTTCCTCAGTTGCTGCCAGGTTTTCAGATTCGGAATTGGTCGCTGGGACATTTGGCGTTGTTTCTTCTGTAACGCCTCCTGTCTGACTTACTGTTTGTGTTTCGGGGTTAACTACAACGCCCAGTGTTCCCACGGGTTGCGGCTTAATTGTTGTTTCCTCTGAACGCTGACCGACTGTAGGTTCTGCTTGCGTAGCTAATACGACGTTTTCTATCTCCGCATTGTTTCCTGGAAGCTGAATGCCAGGTGTTAATACAGCAGGTGTTTCTCCTGGGCCACTTCCTACCTGATTCACTGTGGATTCTGTTGACATTTCCACTGTATGTGTAGGTGACTCAGTCCCTAACACGTTTTCGATTCCGGAATTGGCCTCTGGGACGGGCAGGCTAACAGTGGTCGGCGGTGCCAATGTTTGTGGTATACTCGAAGCAGTTTGTGTGTCGTCTGAAGCCTGCACTTTCGATTCTTCTGGCAGCGCTAACTTTTTATCGCTTTCTACAGCGCTACCTGACCGCACTTCAGACGCTTCGGGTTGAGTAACTTCTGATGCATTGCTAACACCATCAGGTAGACCTTCAGTTGTGCCCTTAGCAGACTCCTGTACAAAGTTTAGTTTCGCGAATGGTTCACTTTCTTTGCTGTTATTCGATTCTGCCTCATTGCTTTTTGGGCTTTCTGTTTGGCTAGGCACTGCCTCGATCAATTCTGGCTTCATCGTCGAATATTGGGGCTCTACAGAAGGGTTATTCGAAACTGCCGGCTCCAAAGGTTGTTGGTCTGTCGGATTACTGTCCGAAATCGGTATAGCATTAATATTCGAGTCCATTGGTTGGGTTCCCGGCACATCTGGAGATTCTTTGGTGCTCGGCGCTACCGCCTCTGGGATTTTCTCATCGCTCAGAGTGTCTTTTCTCTCAATTTGCGGATTCAAAGACGAGAAAAGTGACAAAGGTATCAAGCTGGGCTTCTCTTTTACAGTGTCCTTTGACTCTACAGACGGCTCATTGACTTTAGGTTTAATTTCAGGATCATCATTCGCAACTGCGTCCTTTGCCGGCTGTTCGCTATCCATATTGGACGGATATGGATTTGTATCCATCTTTGGTTCCGCTGCCCTTGGCTTATCTACAACTTCTTCATACAATTTATCGGCTTCATCGTCATCATCACCCTCGTCGTCCTCGAAAGTTTCACCTTTTGCAGTACTAGTATTGGTCGTCGATTCCATATCGACGGTTTCCACAATACCATCAACGTCCTCTTTCGCCGGTAAACTACCTTCCGTCGTTGAATCTATAGGAATTTTGGTGCCATCAACAATCCTCACCGTGGGAGCCGGTGATATATTCTCCGTACTCGTACTAGGAACTTGGCCTTTGCTCACAATTTTTTCCCCCTCCAAATCGGACGGCAACGGTGCTGTCGTAGTCGCTGCCACCGGAACTTGTTTCGAGCTCTCCGAGCTCTTCAATTTCGATTTGCTGTGCTTTGGGGGCGGAATATCTGGCACACCTGGTATCAGACTAGCAGTTTTATGAAAAACCCGACTTTCTTGAATGAACATATTCGGCGCATAGCCATATTTTCCATCAATCTCTACACCCCACAAATCGGAATCCAGTGATTTGGATTTGATTTTCATTTCAGTTCCCGACTTGAAGGCAAGAACACCCTCCTTATTCGGTACATAACTCTTAACAGCCTTTCCCAGGGAAATGTTCTCTGAACGAGAGATAAAGAAAAGAAAAACTCGCAATAGAAAAAGAACAAAAATCGAAAAATGGAAAAAGCAATTCATGGACGCCAGCCTACTTACCCGTGCATTTTACGTCCACGCACAAACGCTTCTCCGTACTACGAATTTGTACAATAATTACGAAGCTAATTAAGAATCTCAATTGATTGGTAAACTTCATTTTAGCATTGTATTTCGTAAATGATAAATACAAAAGTAAAAACAATTCCCCTATTCGATCGCCACATCACAAGTGAGACGAATTGTCCTCGAGGTTGGTGAAACTGCGAGATGACATTTCCACATCAGCTGTTGAATAGCCAGTCCTCTAGTGGTGAATTCTGAAGAACGACGACAGGGATGTCAATTTGCCAGGGCTGTTATCGGATATCGTACTTTTGAAAAATAAAATTTTACTTTTAGGAGTCTAGGAGGCAATTTGTCAGAAAATTTCGAAAAATTAAATATTTCCAAAAGCTCGGCTTTTATTTGTATTCCAGTTGGTTATTTGCTTACTGATACCACTGGCTTAGACCATGAGTGATGAGAATTTCATCAAGAAAACGGGGCATTTTAAGTACCTCAACGGTCATCAGTACTACGGAGAATATCTTGCCGACTTGGGCACGAGAACGATCTTCCGTCACGGCTGTGGGACCTATGTGACAGCCGATTGCTGTACATACAAAGGCGAATGGAATCTTGACAGACTGGTAAAATGTGCCTACATCAAGTACTTGGATGAAACGACCTTTTGTGGACGATTGGACCCGGAGGGTAATTATTATAAAGGGACGGTTCAATTCACTGATGGATGTAGGCTTCTAATTGATCAGAAGAAAAAGCCAGCGTTACAATTTGAAGACATGAATGGAACATTTTGGGATGTCGAAATGACAGATAGTTCAATAATGCTGACAAATAAATAAAAATAATATATTTTTTATGATCTAACTAACGATGTGTTTGGTGGCAAAACGTTTGGGATGTCGACGTTTACGTTGACGTTCTTTATTTACGACAACTGTGGCGTCTAAAATTAAAATGATTACTGATAACTACACTGAATAAAGTTCAAAGTAACCGATATAATAATTCTTGGTTTTCACACTAATAGCTTGTAGAAAAAGTGTGTAAGTCAATTCAGAAACGAACGCATTCGTCTATAACTTCCTCATCTTCATCAAAAGGAACACCTTTCATGATTAATTGAGGGTAAGTGTGCCTATCTACGTTATCAAAGTGCAGCCTATCTGTTTCAATGATAAGTTGATCAGCGATAAGTTGATCAGAAGTTTGTTGGGCAAAAGTTTGCTTGAAATTTGGACGCATTGAATGTTTGAGTCAAAGAATTTACTAAAGGCACTGAACTTGTTGAAAACTTGCCTCCGAGATAGTGGCACCCAATGGCGTGTTCTTATTTTCGAAATTCAAATTACTGCTACCACCGATTAAAAACATAAAGAAACTTTACTGAAGAGAACGTAAACCAAACCCAAAATATGACCAGAAGAAAACCTATGGTGGATTGGAGTATTCGTTTGTGCTGATGCCGATATATGTATAGGGTAGCACTGATCCAATTCTGTCGAACTAAAGCGCGTTTGAAAAGTGACATATCAGCCTAAATTTTTTCCGTACCCAGTTTTGAATTCGTCAAAGAGAAGAGCGAAATATCTGCAGAAGAAGTACGCTATGTGATGAACGCTGCAAAAACGCAGCAAGAAATTTGGGAGGTGTATAGTGAGAATGCTACTATTAAACATCGGACCCAGAAGAGGTTTGCTTGAGTCCGTTGCGAAAATGTCGGAGTCAAAAATGCTAGCTCTGGTCAAAAATTTACTAAAAATTCGATGGAATCTTGCAGCTGGTGAAGTAGAAATGGCACCCAAGCTGACAGAAAATACTTACTTACTTATCAGGCCAGCGATCCATGGAGGATCTGAGCCTGAGCTATAGCTGCCCTCCATCCCTGACGGTCACGGGCACGCTGCTTCCAGTTATCAAGACCAAGATGTCTTACATCCGCGATTACTTGGTCTTTATACCGGATGTTCGGCCTTCCTCTTCTTCTCATACCAGGAGGCTCGGAGTCGAAGACCCTCTTAGCTGGAGCGTTGGTGTTCATGCGCTCGATGTGGCCGAGCCAGTGCAGTCGACGGATCTTTACCTTCCGGACTACATCCACATCTTTGTACAGCTCATAGAGTTCGCGGTTGTGTCTTCTTCTCCATTCACGTTCCTCACAGACAGGGCCAAATATCCGGCGCAGAATTTTTCTTTCGAAAGAACCAAAAATCAGCTCCGCCGTCCTGCTTATCGTCCAGCTTTCGGCTCCGTACAGCAAGACTGGCAGTATGAGCGTTTTGTAAAGCATGACTTTGGTCTTTCGAGTGAGGAGTTTTGACCCCAGTAGTTTTGACAAGCCGAAGTAGCAGCGGTTGCCAAGGGCGATTCTACGCCGGATCTCCACTGTGGTGTCATTTGTGGAATTTACGTTTGCCTTGAGGTAGACAAACTCCTTAACTACCTCGAAATTGTAGCTGTCAATTGTTATATTTTGTCCCAGGTGGTGAGCGACGGATTGGTTTTTGCTTGACAGCATGTACTTCGTTTTATCCTCATTGACCTTAAGACCAACTTGTTTCGCCTGTTCTTCAATCGCCGTGAATGCTTCCACAATGCCACGGCGAGAACACGCGATGATGTCGATATCATCCGCGTATCCTAGCAGCTGGACGGACTTGTAGAAGATAGTGCCTTCCCTGTTGACGCCTGCCCGTCGCACTATCTGCTCCAGCACCAGGTTGAAGAAGTCACATGACAGCGCATCTCCTTGCCGAAATCCGGTGCATCTTTCAAACGGTTCCGAAGTCCTAGAACCGAGTTGCACGGTGCATCGCATATTTTTTAGTGTGGCGCGACACAAATGGATCAGTTTTCCCGGGATCCCGAATTCGGTCATCGCACCAAACAGTTCTTCTTGAAATCGAAGAAAAGATGGTGTGTATCGATGGTGTGTAACTCGTTGGTCTTTTCCAGGATTTGTCGAAGTGTGTAAATTTGGTCTATAGTCGATTTGCCGGGCCGGGTGCCGCACTGGTAGCTGCCGATTAGTGCGGTGCAAAATGGCTTTAGACGTTCACACAATACGCTGGACAGGATCTTGTATGCGACATTGAGCAGGGATATACCTCTATAGTTCTTGCAAGAGGTAGGATCGCCTTTGTTTGTGGATGGGGCATATAGAGCTGGTATTCCAGTCATCGGGCATTCTTTCGTCTTCCCAAATTCTGCAGATGATCTGGTGCATGCTCCCTACCAGAACATCGCCGCCAGCCTTGAAGAGCTCTGATGGCAAGCCATCTGAGCCTGCGGCCTTGTTATTCTTCAGCTTCTGAATAGCTGTGCCGACTTCTTCGATGCTGGATGGGAGGACTACTTCAGCGGCTGGAGATGGGATTTTCTCGGTCCCTACCACTCTCTCTTGGTCGTGCTTAAATACATCCACTATTCCCTGCCGGTCGGTGACGAGATTACCCTCGCAGTTTCGAAGAGCCTAGGTGCCCTTTTTGAAGCCTCCTGCAAGGCCTTTGGCTTTCTTGTAAAAGGCTCGTATTTTATGCTTATCCCTAGACTTCTCGATATCCTTGAGCTGGGAGGCTGCGAAGATTCTTTTCTTTTGTCGCAGTAGTTTTTCTCCTCCCTTCTTCTGGCTCGGTACTCTTCTTGCGCTGCCCTGGGTTTCCTCTGCAGCGCCTTTTGGTACGCCTCGTCGGTTGCTGCCTTTTTCTGCTCACACTCGCCATCATACCACGGGTTTCTTGTCGGGGGTGGTAGGTATCCTAAGGTGGTTTCGGCTACTTCCTGAATGTAGAAGATAGACAGAAGATAGCGGAGGCATTAAACATCAACCACAAGACAATTTGGAATCTTCTGCACAACTCTACCGTTTGAAAGAATAATAAAAAGGGCCAGAATTGGCCAACAGAAAAGTGATTGCGTTCTGTCATGACTAAGGTAGACCGTCTTTGATGTCTCGGAACAAATTGGTGGAACTTGGTGAGGAAAAATACATATGTCGGTTTGATGGACGACATGTTCACTCGCAACCTCACTGCTGATAAGCTCATCAGTGAGGAAGGAAGATGATTTTTTTTTTCGCCGCCAAAGGAGCATTACGTCCCAATTAAGTTTATAAAGGAGGAGAGACCTAGTTTGACAGGTTCTTATTGCGAACTGAGTGAAAATCGGACATTTTGTCTGGTAAAACCTAGTAGTATATATGTAAGTGGCATTACAGCTCTTGGAGAACCTAAGGCTTGCTTCTCTCCTCAGTGGGGTACTGAAAAAACCCTCTCTAGTATTTTAGGCACGCAACTAGGAGGGCGCCGTGGCGCAGTAGTTAGTGTGTTGGACTCTGATGCACGATGAGCGAGCTCGGATCCCGATAACACCAACGCCATCGAATGTTTCGCGGCGTCCTTCCTCGGCGGGGTACTGGCAAAACCCCCCGTAGTATAACTTGCCTGGATAAAGCTTCTCGACTCACGCCGTCGGGAATCGGCATTAAACTGTAGATCCCTTTCACCTATGGGAAAAATAAATCACACACACCATGGGTGATTGAAGAGAAGCTTGGCCCTGGTCCTTCATGGGCTGTAACGCCACCAAAAGAAGAAGAAGAACTAGGTAGGTAAGAAGCCTGGTATCACAGAGACCAAGGCCAATTTTTTTTTTTTTTTTTTTTTTTAGAGACTTGCGCAGGTCCAAGAGTTTCTATATTCTATTCTCTTATGATGTGTTACACACACAACCTGAACGGATAGCAGTGGTTTGGGTCGTTGATGTTCGTTCACTACTCTCAGGGGTGGTTGTCCTAGATAGGACGAGAGCCTACCAAATTCCGCGTTGATTATAGTCCGTAGTAATTTGTTCGAGCACAGGAAGAGGAAGAAATTCAGTTGAAGTTATGAAGTTGTAGCCAGGTCTCCAGGTGGTGGGTCCAACACCTTACTATGTATGACCGTAGGGTATTGATGACCAAAGCCTAATTGCGTTGCAAGAAGCGGTACATCTAATGTGGACGTTGAGTGCTTTGGTCGGGCTGGACCGAAGGGCACCTGCTACATCAATGCCGGCCGATTTCTGGACTCGGCGTAGTTTGGTAATTATGCATGTTCTGTTTAAGGCAGGCCAGCATACAGGTGATCCGTAGTTGTGTACATCCACAGCACCATTTTGGCCCGGAGTCCCCGCCTTTTGCCAAGAGTTCTGCTACAGGCGTAGAAAGCGACACATGCTTTCCGTACCAAAGTTATATATTTAGCTTCCAATTGAGCTTTGGATCTAGGATAACTCCTAGATATCTGGTCTCGGAAGACAGAGAGAGTGTCTGGTTGTTGAGGTGAGGGAGCTTAAAGATCGGTATCTTATACTTAGTGGTAAACAGCATCAGATACGCAACTAAGTTCTCGCGATGCTCAACGTAGGCAATAGGCAATTTTGCCTATTCACGTTTCAATTCAAATTTGGTCAGCGATTACACGGTGTTGGTTGTTCCGGACCAACTCTCGCATTTTGCTTCATGAGAGCGATATTGCTCGGTGGCTGGCGGCTTTTTGTTTGTGGAAACTTCGAAGAATACTAGTAGCCCGTGTTACCAGGATGCACGATTGGCGGGATACTGTATTCCTTTTTCCTCACGCCTACGTAGTACGTACTAAACCACATCTCTGCACACTTCAACTACTCTCCCCGCGGGACTTTCGTTAGGTATTACTTTGCGGGGCTGGTGTGCGATTTACGATATTTTGCGGGTGGCGGCCTCTCGAGCTCATTTCTTTGCTTCGGCCTGCCGTAGCCTTGCTTGGAATAACGCAATGTACGAGCATAGCTCATTCCAATTATCTGCTGAATCAGTGATGTAAGCGACCAGGTTTCCGGAGCTTGGTACGTTTACCATTTATTTATCCTGTACAAAGCGACTACAGTCAAAAACTGCGTGCTCTGCGTCCTCCTCAGCATTTGAACACACTGGCGAATTATCATGTCGACATCTATGCAGATACTTTCAATAGCCGCCATGGCCAGATAGAAATTGCATAAGGTGGTAATTACAGTCTTCTGCCGGCCTCGATAACGGGAATTTGCCTTCGCGTCGATCTTCCTTTTGTGGAGACGTCCAATCTGGGTTACCACATCGCTGTGGATGCTGCCCGTTCTTCTACTTTAAAACGCTTGGCTTGTTGCCGGTCCCACGTTTGCATGCAGTACACCCTCTTCAGCTTGTCTGTCAGTATGTTGTTGGGTAGCATTCCTTCTATGACGAATGTTGCAGAGTCCATACACTGACGTCATCATCCGTTTCAGTCGTCTTACTGCGAGTGCTCCAACCCAAATTGGAGCAGCATACAGTAGGACTAAACTGACTACCTGTGATATTAGGACTCTGCGTGCATATCCTACCTTATACCTTATGTGTTCACGGAAGGAGAGCCTGTTGTCCAGCAAAACCTCTAGGGACTTCACTCATTCCTTGTACTTAACCATTTGATCTCCAACCAAGAGGCTTGCATATTCCACCTTTTTGCGGCTGGTTATGAGCACAGCCTCTGTGTTGTGGGGCATTAGTTCCAGGACGATATCTACAAGCCAATCTTTCCCTTTAGAGATAGCTTCGTTCATAGCATCCTCCACTTTCTCTATATATATGCTTAAAACCGATGATACGACGTCCCACCAGTCCATATTCGGTCTACTATAAATCAAATTACTTATAACAGAGTCGATCACGGGAAAGTATAGCCTACACTATACCACGTTCGAGAACGGACGCCGGCTACTTGACTCCCTGACTCAGATCACTAACTTGTCATAGCCAAGGTATGAACGAGAATATCAAGGATGCCATGGAGTCGAGCTTGACTACGAAAATTTGACTTCGCAAAGCCAAAATCGCAGGAGATGGCTAGGATTTTTGTCGATCGAATTTCCATCAACCTTTCGCAAAATCCTATGACACCGCTACAATCCACAGAACAACAGTGGGAGTATTACCAACGCGCCCTCAGACATTGTCTCTGATGTGCTGGGATTCAAACCGCCGCCAGCTAGAAGCCCCTAGTTTGATGAGCAATGCGAACAGGCCCTTGTAGTAAAGCAAACCGCCTACAAAGCCATGCTACATGGACGGACGAGAACCGCTCGCGCACACTAAGGGCAGAATAGCAGAGAGGAACATATACTTTTAAGGAAGAAGAAAAGAGAGCATGGAAAGCGTGAGGTCACGGATATGGAGGGATGTTACCACAGGAATGACGCTCGCAAGTTTTACGAAAAAAGTAAAACGAACATAACAGGGCTATAAAGGTAGAAGGGATGAAGACGGACAACTATTAGTAGATATATGTAGTAACAGTCGATGCTGAGAATATTGAAGGAACACTTCTGCAGACTGTTTAACGGCGATGATAGATCCGATACCGCTGTCAGGCAGAATGCATTCGCAACTGACGATTACACGAGAGAATCCCGTCCATCCGACCTAGATGAAGTTGAGCTAGCAATTTCGAAGCTTAAAAAAAATAATGCCGCGGGCGTACGGCCTGTCTGCTGAGCTATTTAAAGTAGCTGGAGGTGAGCTGGTAGGGCGCATGTACCAACTCATCTGTAAAATATGATCGGAGGAAAGCGTGCGCTACGAATGGAATCTCAGCGTTTGCCCGGTCCACAAGAAAGGAGGCCCCTATAACTGCGCCAACTACAAGGGAATAAGTCTCCTTAACATCGCATACAAGATCTTCTCTGCCGTACTGTGTGAACGCCTGAAACCCTTTGTAGATAATCTGATAGGTTCGTATCAGTGTGGTTTCAGGCCAGATATTCACACTGAGGGAGATCCTGAAGAATACCAAATCGACACCCATCACCTTTTCGTCGAATTCAAAGCCGACACTGTGACTGTGGATATAGGCGAGCTATACCGAGCCATGGCTAGTTTTAACATCCCTTCCAAACTCGCCAGATTCTGCAGAAGGACAATGGAGAATTCTCCCTACTCCATTAAGGGCTGTAGCGAATTAACCGAGACCTTTGATGTTAAAAAAGGATTTAGACAAGGTGACGCACTGTCACATGTAAAAGATCATACGAGACTCACTGGCCAACACAAGAGATGCGATCGGATGATATTGACGTCAATGATTCGTTCAAAAACATTGAAGCAAAAGCGGCCAAAATGGGTCTTTCGGTTAATGAGGGTGAAATGAAATATATGGTGTCAACTAAAAAAGATTCACAACAACGACGTCCCGGCCAGAACGTCACAATTAGCAGTTACTAATTCGAAGTGGTCAAGGAACTCGTCTACCTTGGCTCACTGATAACCAGCGCTGAGATCAAACGCAGAATTACTCTTGTCAGACGCTGCTTCTTTGGGCTCAAGAGGAAATTGAGATTTAGAGCCCTCTCTCGAAAGACCAAGGTAACACTCAACAAAACCTTAATCGTTTCGGTCCTCCTTTATGGCACGGAGGCCTGAACTTTAACGAAAGCGGATGAGGAGGCCCTTGGTTGTTTGGAGAAGGAAATTCTGCGTCGAATCTATGGTCTCGTTTGTATAAACGGAGAGTGGAGGAATAGAGACAACGACGAACTGTACAGGCTGTACAGCGAAATCGGCTTAGTACGACGTCTTCGTATCCAATCTCTAAGATGGCTAGGCCATGTAAAGCGCATAGACAACACAGCTTCGGCCCGAAGAGTCTTCGGGTCCAACCCCGAGGAACGACGCAGCATAGGACGACCGAATCTAAGGTCGCGCACTCAGATGGAAAGGGAACTTAACAAACTGGGTGTGCGGCGCTGGAAACAGCTGACAAAAGTTCATGCCAGCTGGAGAAACTTATTGGTTAAGGCCCACAGAATGTGTGGTGCGACGCATGACTACCTCTAAACCTTCTGCAGCAATTGGTATGTACTTTGCGATAACTTTTGACTAGTTTTTTCGTATACGTCGATGACTAAATTCGGATACAACTTGACAGATGTTAGCTGTCAAGTGTGCCATTACCGCAGGTTTGTTACCATAGACTCCACTTTTAAGGAAACCGCAAGAAAGAAATCCAACAGTCAGCGAGCTGATGTCACGGTGATGTGATTTTTTCCCAAAAAAAAAAAACAACTTACGTTGCATGCGATATGGCATCTGATGGCGATTTCGTCACCAATTTTTTTCTTAAGCAAAGAGTGGCAAAGTAGCCCTAAGAACCAATAGTTCCAGGTCGTCAGTCATTCTATTACCAGAAGTAGCAATATTCCTCACTCATCTTGTGACACATTTCCTACTGCATGCAGCGTTATCCTACGCTAAGTGATTCATTGCACAAATGTGACGTCTTAACTGCTAGCTCAATTAATCGCCACCTGCCAACCCAGCGTGCGGCAATAAAGTGGCCTCATATCGATTTCCCGCCTTAAAAAATTCCTACAAAATTCGTCGCACAGTTACATGACACAGCACGACAGCAGCTACACATAACTCAAAACGCTTTCGGCGGCTGTAAACTAACAGCCTAACATTGCCTTGTTTTTCAAATCGATGGTGTTACGGTCGATTCCATCACTTCCGTACACATCAACTCCAACCAAAGGTAGATATCATCTCTAGAATGTTCTCTTCAGCATTAGCGACTTGTCTATTTGCTTCTCACCAAACTAGATGTAAAATTGTAGGTCTTAAGAGGAGTTAAACGAGCGTGATAAGGTTAAAGAACCCTGCGACTAATTGCATATTTCATAGCTCTTCAGTGTGGTCGCGCGAACAGATCAAAGGTGGCGGCAAATAACATTTGTTCAAATAACTTTATGTTATTCCAGCTCATAAAACTATTGTAAGTATAGAAGTACATGGAGTATATTCAAAGCAGGCACATTATCGTTTCACAAGCTTTTCAAATAAGCCTGCGAATGAATATGTTCAATTTTAGAGCATCCCTATGGGTGAGAGCGGTATTTTACAAAGCTAAGTTGCGACTTATCAAATGTAAATGTCGTTCTTGTTGTCGTTGTTATTGTCGTTTGCTTTGTTTAATTTACGGAAGAGCAAAACTCGAAACTGACGCAGCTCTATGAGCACATTAACGCGTCATTCTTAAGTTTACTTTGCAACATACTACGTGTGATGTGTGTGATTCCTTCCCACGACATTAACATCGTTGGTTATGCTCTATATGGTTAGCGGTATTGTCGTTTGACTTAACCCATTTTCAAAATCCCCATCTAACACAGCTAGAGGAAGCGACAACGATTTATTCGTGGAATTGCATGAATATTTTTCTCTGAGTTAAAACATACCGACAATGACAACAACGACGAGACCCGGATGATGAGCACCAGTGAAACTCAAATGAAAGAGTTTATTTGCCTTGACCATAAAAAAAAAAAAAAAAAAACATACGTCGAACGTCGAAACGATGACATTAGCGGCGCTCTATGTCCTTTCCTACAAACAGTGATACCAATACCGCCGCCGACGTATAAGATAACATTCCATGTAAGGGCTTGCCGAAGGTATGCTAATACTCTGTCGTCAGATGGTTTTATTTGATTTCAATATCTGCGCTGCGAAACCAAAACTATACTCGTACTCGTAGTTCCGATGGATGTTAAGGCATTTCCCACGGCATTGCGTAACAATGGAAGCTGCAATTATGAGCCGAGCCCGGGCTTCTCGTGTTTGTTTTTCCCATTTTGTACGACTATCTTTTGAGTTTGTGGGATTCGTTCTTTTTTTTATCTTGCAATACACGTATCCATCCTCAGATACACATGAATGCCATCATTGAGTATAAGCAAATAAGAAATCACTCACACTAGCGCCGGGGGTGTGTGCCCAGTGCCCAGTACATTCCCTTGGTGCCATGGCCATTAGAGCGACTGGGAAGAAAGTGAATTCTTGAATTCCAAGAGTCGTATCTGTATGCATGAATGACGAGTGTATACCTTTGAACACAAGGAAATGTTTTTTTTTTTTTTAAGTAAATAATGGGGGGTCGCTTTTTGGCCACGCCTCTGTTGCAAGAGTATGCGATAGAAAGGCGTGTCCTTACATTGAATGCCACACATATGCTTTTGCCGAGTGAGATGTTGCTAGACAACTTTTAGCTACCAGTCTTGTGCGAAACCACATTCGGAACTGCTTACTACTGACGACTACCAACGCGGATTAGTGGGCGATGATTTGCAATTGGTAACATCCAATCATGGAATGACCACTGCCTTAGATTCATCTCGACAGGTTTCTGGAAATTCCTTCTTCTGGCAGCACTGCTCGGCGACATTTTTTTTAGCATTGAGGAAGGGGTAGACCAGTAGCATTCCGGTAGAGGTAGTATGTTCGTTTTTAAGTTCCGCCCTACGATGACGATTAGGACCTTGTAGCGTGGAATGAAGAATACGCCAATCGGCAGCATGTGCAGTACATACAACGAGCCATCGAATAAGGAAATGTCAATTGTAAAACAGGCAGTACTACTACCACTACTACAGTGTATGCGCATGTGTGTGGGTTGATCGCGTTTTTCCAATGCCAACTCCAGTTTGAATATCGCGGCTTCGACAATGAACGCTTGAGTCTTCAACGGCTGACTAATAGCAGGAGAAGGAGGTGTATCTCAAGTCTACGGATTTATTTATTTATATCGGTGTAGTGGCTTCATAGGATTTTTTTTTATTGTTCATTGTTCGTTGTCGTCGTC
The DNA here is from genome assembly GCA_951905685.1 of Eumerus sabulonum. NCBI lineage: Eukaryota > Metazoa > Arthropoda > Insecta > Diptera > Syrphidae > Eumerus > Eumerus sabulonum. The sequence continues at coordinate 105,659,054 of OX645063.1, read as the reverse complement.
GTCATCATCTTGCTTGTCGTTGTTGCTTTATCGTTTTTTTTTTTTTTTGCAGCGACGACTAACCAACCAACCAACGAACCACCTTAGCCAGGCAACCAACAGGCCAACACAACCAGCAGCCAGCAGCCAAGCAGCAACAACAGCAGCAGCAGCAGCAGTACCAGCAGCAGCTGAGCGAACACAGGCAGCACTTAACTATCAAGCTGAAGTTGAGATCGTAACTTTGCAGTTGGCCGTCGTGCACGGAAGCGTTCGGAAGTGGAATATACTTTATTAATAATATTTAGAGTTGATACAGATTTGAATAATTTAACATACGGTTTAGTCTCTTGGCTCTTGGCTCTCCTCGCATTCATTGCGCAACCGCATAGTGATTCAGTTGTGATTTCGTTTACCTTTACCTTTACGTTTGCGTTTGCGTATTCGATCGTGAAATATAAGCAAAAAAACAAGATACAAGCAAATATTCATTCATTCATTCATTCATTCATTCATTGATTAAGCGTTAAATAATTTAGAAATAATTTATATTTAACTGGATTTGAATCTGTTTAAGATTTGCCGTCGCCATTATCGTTGCCGCCGCTCTCGTGTCTTCCTATACAGATTATAAGACGCGCGATCGAATATCACGGACCCCACAGACTCACCGATCTACATTTCACGTTGGTAGGTAAGTAAGAATGATTTTACACGAATAGAATATTGTTTTAGATACAATATGTACAATGCCTTGAGATGCGTAACAACCAATGGTAGCTCGTGTTTCGCACACTCGTGACTTGAAAGCCAGCTACTGTGTAGGGAGCCGTTTGACTTGGAAGCCCATATGTATGCATGTACATATATGGAGCGATTAAAGATATATTGGTGTTGTATTGGCAGAAGTGGTTGTGGGTTAGCTACCGGTCTTAAGCACCTCCTTCTGGGTAAGACAAGTAGTTGAATATAACCAGATACTAGTTACATACACTCGCATCCTATGTACTGGGTACTGGTTGGTCCGTCAAAGCAATCCATTCATCAGTGGTCGGTTGGTTTCCTTATGCGTAATTTTCACTCATACTTTTGTTATGAGTAGGTACACGAATATTGGATAACGATGACGAACCATGACGAGACGATACACCGTGATGGTGGTGGTATTGCTGCTGCTGTTTCTGCTGTTCTGTTGTTGATACGGTGTAAGTGGTGTGCTGTGCTGTGTGTTTACCACCAGGTGAGAGGGCGAAGGTGAAGAGATGAGGCCGCACAGCTTGTGGCACTCCGTGGCATTAGTCCATTAGTCTAGTCAGTGGAAGTGAGGCACTTGGAATTATTTCATTTTGCTCTTCTTGCTCGTGAACAACGCACCGTAGTTGTGTACGCGCATACGTAGGTACCATATACCAACATCCGTGAAGCAGTACGTACATATCTATCTACTATATCGTGTATTGTATCTTCAAAATTTTGTCTCTCGTCTCGTTGATCAGTGATGTGCAATTGCTCTTTGCTGCTCGTCGTACTCTAGTCGAAAGTCTACAGTGAATTTTATTTAAATTTGTTTTTTTCTGTTTTGTTTATTTTTTTTTTTTATTCGTTCTCATTTTCGCCGGGTTATCTCTACGGGTAAGTCTGATTACTCTATGTAGGTACTATACCTATAGTTGGTCTATAAAAAAAAAAAAAGAAAAATTAGCACGGGCAGCTGTATTATGTATATGCGCGATGGTGTGCCCAGTCCATGCGACAACAACGTGTCTGTCCGTATTGGTTGGGAGCCTGTACTACCGGTTTTACGCGTTCTTATTGGCGAGTGTTTGTTTCCCAGAATGCGCGATGGTGGCATGCAGCATGTCGCTTGTGTGTACGCATTCTTGTTGGTTGGTTTTCAACTTCTGAGCCAATCAGGGGGAATCGTGTAAATCGATTTTTTTCCTTTCGATAATTCAATTTCAAATGTCTTTTGTTCTTATGTATTTGAAATTGATTTTAAGTGGCTGAGAAAGAGTATATACTTGTTACCGATAAGAACTTGAGGAGAATGTTCAATTCTGCAAACCATATCGGCGTGTTTTTGCTTAGATACTGATAGATACTGATACTGTAGATACTGATTCAATCAAAAACACCAATTGAAATGAGATACAAATCGAGGTTTTTTTGGGAAAATATTCACCCCTAAGTGACGCCGTCGGGTCTGGGTTATTTTCGTTCGCTTATAAGAGCTGTTCGGTTAGGGGATTCCCCTAGAGAGATTAAAAACTCTTTAAAAAATACCCCTGCGCTGTGTCCTAAATTAGTTTTTGCATTTTTTTGTAAGCGAGTAGGCGACAAAATCAATTTAATACACGGAATTGTATATTCTTGTAAGATAGATATTGGAAAATGCAAAAAAGGCCTGCTTATGAGGGAGACCCGTCCATTTCCTCCTATCTGCTCGGATATTAGTAAATTCCATTTAATAATCTCTCTATTAGGATGGAGTGCATTGTAATTCGAATGCCCAAAGTCATTCTGTTGAGGTCCAGGTTCACATCGAACTGTAGCGCCCATTAGGAAGAAGAGAGTCCTTCTGAGCTTTTTTGGATCAAACTTTACTCATTTGTCTGTAAACTTTCCATAGGAAAACGGTTCAATATAACGGTTTTTCACCTAAAATACCACATTACTCTCGTGTAAACCTACATATGTATATTCTTGACAACAAATCGCCCACGCGCTTACCTCACCGCGCGAATGCGGATGAATCCAAAAGCAAAAACCAACAAATGACAGCAAATACCATTTTGGTCAAGTGTTAACATTTCCGTTCGTCATTTCATTTGTCAGTGATCAAAATTGTCATAATTTATCTCAAGCTCACAATGGTAAAATCAAATACATAAATCATGACATTCCCAAAAAAACAAACCGTCGTCGCATGAATGGTGCGAGAATCAATTTTGGATCGACGTGCTTATCACGATTCCATCTCGGCCCACTCGAAAAAAGTCTCACCTGACAAATCAATGACAGTAAATTACGTACCGTTCCATTAAGCACGTATGGTAGCACTCTTCACTGCTAAAAAGGACATCAATAGCTGAGATTAATGTTAAATTAGTTGAATTCACTTTAACCATTTTCTTTTTGTTGTTGATCATCAGGTCAGAAAAGAAATGTAATTACTCCCTTTAAGGTATATTTCATTTCGTATCTATAGAATACCCAGTGTTGCGGCTACTAAAGTCGACAAATACGGTATAGTGATCTGAATTCGATTCTTTGTTATGCTAGAGGCTGTCTCTGGTTTCTAGGAATGTAACACACAAAAACAAAAAAAAGGAGACGAAAATCGAAATTATCTCACCAAGGCTCGAGTCCTGGGAGTTTTCCTTATTCACCTTCGTTTTATCGGGATAACAATAGAAACTCGTTTCCCTTTTGATTGCCACAGATCCACCTCCAAAAAGAAAGAAAAAAAAAAAATGAAAATATCTGATAGCCAAAGGTGGCAGCGGCGACACTGGGTGTTCTCACTGTCCTTTCTTTTTGGTTTTTTTTTTTTTTTTTTTTTGGTGTCAGTCATCACAAGTTAGAACGTGTGTTTACATCCTATCTTCATAGAGGGTGGCTCTTCGGAGAGAGAAAAAAAGCAAATCCTATGCCCAAAATATGTCCACACACATATACCTGTTAGAGATATCCTTGCGTTCGAATGTAGATACTCGCATTTTCGCAAAATTGGTAAACAGTATCTATGTTTGAAGGATTTTACCTGTGATCGACACTAGGAAACAGTCGTGTTTCCAAATTTCAGGATTTCCCTGTTTTCAACTTGTTTTTCCCTTTGTCTCATACTATCGCTCGCTAAAGCGAAAAACACGAATCCACAGCCAACCATCGGCCTGGCCAAGTTGTGTTGGGAATGTTCTGTCATTGTATTTCACAAATCTAATTTCACGCAGCATTAAAAGAATGCTGCATAAACATCAGCAAGAGACTTTTCATCATCATCATCATCATCATCCTGAGAGTTAGTCTGTCCGCTTGTCCGTTCGTCTGTCGTCGTGCTGTTGCGCTGAGCTGGGATTATGGTATTTCTGTGACGCAGCAGCAACAGTAGAGAAAAAGTAACAGCAGCGGCAGTACAATCAGCCAGCAAAAGCCGAGACAAAAGCCAATGTTTGCAAATTCTTAATGGATTTTCATTACCTCCTCAAAAGATTCGTCGTCGTCGTCATCGTCGTCGTTCTTTGGCAATTCGACCGGGTCGAAAATAAAGGAACCTAATTACCTGATGGGCAAACAGAAACATCGGATTAACCATCAAGTCCCATGCGGTGTTGTTTCTACGGCATAATTTACTTACCGCGTACCGTGACAGTCTAAAAAGCAACAACGAACCGAACGTCACAACCATTTGCCCTTCGTTCCTGGACAGCATATACTATGTATGTATACCCGTTCTGTACATATGTAGTATTGCAAGTCAAATCTGACTTTAGCGCCACAGCTATACATATCTATACATACATATGTACCTGCATACCATGTATCTATGGATTTTCTCAGTCGAACAAAGACTCAAACTTCCACAATGACAGCGATCGACTCAACGAACGAGGGAATATCCATAAAAGCAGCCAATAACACAATAAAAATAAAAAATTACACAAAAATTATGAACATAATTTGAATATATTTTCGTATGGGTCCGTCGGTGTGCGGTATGGTGTATGTCCCCCCCTTCCACCCGTGTGATCGCTCTATCCAGCTGTGATTTCGGTAATAATTGCGCTATGACCATGCCTGTCGGTTGTTAGCGATCGCACAGGCATTGTCATCATTTCTCGGCATTCCACCGATGATATTGACCAAATACTTCCTCTCGTCGACCATGGGAACCACATTGCCATGCTTATTAATCACCAAAAAAGAATAAATAAAAAAATAAAATCCAAGTTGCCACCATCATCAGATCAGTAAATCTTCGGTTGCCACTTTGTCAGCCGCAGTAAATGTCAATACCTGGCTTCAATTTGTTTTTCGATGTCAGCACCAATGATACCGAGTGACAAGCCCAAAAACGGTCACTATTGTCATCATTGGACAATAGAGTGTTGCATATTCGCTTTCATTGTCGCATGATAATAAGCAAATCAAAACGAGCTAAGCTAACCGACAGCGAAAAACCTAATTGAAATTTTTTTGCAAATTCTTCAGTCGAACCTAGGGTGGCCGCGGGCACGTTTACACTGTAGATACACCTCAAGCTCTTGTGCTGCCGTATTAATAATCAGGTAGTTATATTTGGAGCGAAGGAGCGACTCGTTTGTCTTGGCCGCTCAGCAGGGGGTGCTGCTTTATGTGATTGCGAGCTCTGCAGCCCGCAGCTCATTCTCATCGTCGCCATCGTGTTGCCACCGCACGGTTCTGCGAATCCCAATTAGTTGGGCTTTGGCTCCCATTTAAACAATGGCCTTGAGGTCACAAAGTATCATCAACATCTGCAATATTGAATTTCATTTTTAAATATTTATGTACCAATGTATGTACATGGATGTGTAGATAAAAAAAAATAATTGTTTTGAATTTCATTTCAGAAATACGACAGCGCATCTTAGTGTGGTTTTTTCATCGATTTCAAGCTGTGCATAAAAATATAACAAAATGTTTGCTGTAATGCGAATTGATAACGACGACTGCAGGTCGGACTTCCGTCGTAAGATGCGACCGAAATGTGAGTTCATATGCAAATATTGTCAGCGACGTTTCACCAAACCCTATAACCTGATGATCCACGAACGAACCCACAAGAGTCCCGAGATCACGTATTCCTGCGAGATCTGCGGGAAATACTTTAAGCAGCGTGACAATCTCCGCCAGCATAGGTAAGATTTACATTAAATTGAATTAGATTGTATAGTTGTATGTACATTCCTAGTCCTAATCCCGTACAAAATCATTGGAATCAGTTTAATCCCAGAAAAAAAAAAAAAGAAAAAATCTCTTTACTCATATTCTATACCTTTATGGCCATTCGATCAATCTATTAACCCCCTTCAAACTCTATTTTTGTTTTATATCTAATCAACTATATAACAAAATTTGTTTTTTTTTGAATATCTTTAAAAAAAAGACAATGTATCTATGTATGTTTTCTCTTTTTTTTGTAGATGTAGTCAGTGTGTTTGGCGATGAATCTTGCACAAAACTATAAAATAATAATAAAAATAAAATAAAATGTTGCACGCACTACTACTCATAGAAACACTGATGTGAACACTGATCTCTGTCTATATTGGTGATGGTGGTGTTGAAACAAAAACGAATAAAACATCTAAACTCTCTACTATATACAAAAAATAAAAAATAAAAAATTTCCATTCTAAGCCTATTATAAAGACAACCAGGAAACACATACTACACATAATGTTTAGAGTCGCATTAGATATGTATGTACATTTAATGGTCTCTACCATTGATTGATATACATTCGGGGACATACATAAATCTCTACATACTATAGATATATATACGAGTCCCTTTGACGAACATCTCTTCTGTTCCTACTCGACTATAAAGTATATAGTACGCCTAGTAACTGAATAAAAAATACGCAAAACAAAAAAAAAATCCATTTTCTCGGTGTGTGGTAACGAACACATTCAAATAATAATTTTATAATGAAATTTTGATTTTTAAGGAAGACAAGAATTTATACATATACATATCTATACATACATATATATATAATTGCATTTTTATTCCAGTAGAATTAAGTTTTTTAGTCTGCTATGCTGAGGATATGACGATGATTGTTGAAATGTTTCACGTTAAAAAACAAAACAAAATTGTACATAGAATTTTCTTATTTATATACATACACATATATATATATGAAAGTAAATATTTTATAATATTAAACATGATGGAAAATGAATAATTACATTTATACATTACTAACAATCGAAGGAAAACCGTTTATTCTGTTTTTTTTTTGTTACAACTTTAACGTCTTTCTGCTTTTGGCCGGGTCTTATTGTTTTTTTTTTTTTTGTTTTGGTTTCTTGGATCTATCGGTAGCTCGATTGATCGGATTTATTTTTACTTCCAAAAAAGATATACAAAATTAAACAAAGGCAATAAATGTGGTGGTTTCCCTCTCTTTACAAAATTTTCATCTAACAAGCAAAGCTTAACTACACAACAATTTAAAGAAAAACTTTTGGATAAAACGAGTCTGGAACAGTGAAAATTAAAATTAAAAAAAAAATTTAAATTGATTACACTCTACTTTCAGAACGATACACGTGGATGCGTACGGTCGCACTTACTAACCAGATCGGCCTGCAAGCTTACAACAAAACTTCCACTGCTTAGTACATAGCTATTAGAATGTTCCTCTTTTATCTGTCGCTCTGTGTTTCGAACTTATGGATAAAGATATATATATATATATATAACCAAAACCACTGCGCACTTTTTATTATTAAATTAAATTAAATTTTCTATTTTTTTTTTCTCTTTAAGTGGGGTGATTTTTTTTTGTTTTTTTTTTTTTTTTTTGCTTCCTTTTGTTAATAGGTGCCTTTGAGTAAAACATCCTCCAGAAAAGGTCAATTAAGCGTGATGCTTGTTGGTTTTTTTGCAAAGAGGAATTTTGTTTCTTCGGATGACCTAAGCGGAAATCTTAACTTTTTTTTTTTTACAATATCAAAATAAAATTTATTCTTATTTATTGATTTAATGAAATATTTAATTTTTTTTTGTGTATTTTGCGTAACGGTTTTTTGTTTTAAGTTCTCCGATTGGGTTTAGTAATCGTTCCAGCAATTTGTTTTCAATTTGTTTTTATTGTGACATTTCAGTATATAATTTTAATTTAAAATTAAAATAAAATAAAAGACAATAAAAAATAAATAATTAATTAAAATTGGTTTAATGTTAGGCAACTAACTTTGTAAAAAAGGCATACATTTATATTTATAGTTTATGTAATAAAACATTTATATTTAACTAAATTGTTTTCTGGTTTCTTTTTTTTTTTTTTTTTTTTCTAATTGATTTTATATTTTTGGATTTTATTAAAGTTACTTACTTACTCACTTTGATGGCGCTACAGTTCGGGGTGAACCAGGGCCTCAACCAACAATCCTCTCCAGCCGGCCCAAACCTTGGCCAGCCGCTTCCAGTGCCGCACGCCCAGTTGGTTGAGGTCCCTTTCCTGTGCGCGCCACCTTAAATGCAGTCGTCCTCTGCTGCGTCGTCCCTCGGGGTTAGAGTCGAAGACTCTTCGAGCCGGAGCGTTGATGTCCATTCGCCTAGCCATCTTAGACGTTGGATCCGAAGACGTCTAACCAGGCCGATGTCGCTGTACAGCCCGTGCAGCTCTTGGTTGAATCTCCTCCTCCACTTTCAGTTTACACAAACGGGACCAAAGATCGCATGCAGAATTTTCCTCTCGAAACGCCCAAGAGCTTCTTCATCCGCTTTGGATAAGGTCCAAGCCTCAGCGCCGTAGAGGAGGAGCGGGATGATTAAGGTTTTGTAGAGGGATACCGTGGCGCAGTGGTTAATGTGTTGGACTCTGGCGCACGATGAGCGAGTTCGGATCCCGATAACACCCACGCCCTCGCAGTAAACTTGCCACGAAAAAGCTTCTCGACTCACGCCGTTCGGAATCGGCATTAAGAGAAGCTTGGCTCTGGTCATTCATGGGCTGTAACGCCACCAAAAGAAAGAAAGAAAAGAGGGATACCTTCGTTTTTCGAGAGAGGACTCTACTACTCAGTTGCCTCTTGAGTGCAAAGAAGCTGCGGTTGCCAAGAGTTATTCTGCGTTTTATCTCAGAGCTGGTGCCATTGCTGCTTCTCACTATCGAGCCAAGGTAGACGAAGTCCTTGACTACTTCAAAAATATACTGGCGAAGGTGACCTTCTGAGCAAGACGTCGGTGTTGCGTGTCTTTCTTTGATGACAGCATATATTTGGTCATGTCCCCATTTACCCTTAGACCCACTCTAGCCGCTTCTGCTTCAATGCTTGCGAACGCCTCATTGACGTCACGTTTTGTCTGTCCAATAACGTCAATGTCATCTGCGTAGGCAAGTAATTGTGTGAACTTGAAGTAGATCGTACCTCTTGTATTGGCCGCAGAGTCCCGCACGATCTTTTCAAGTATGATGTTAAAGAAATCACATGGCAGTGCGTCACCCTGTCTAAAACCTTTTTTAACATCAAAGGGGTCGGTTAGTTCACCTCCGACCTTAATGGAGCAGCGAGTGTTCTCCATAGTCATCCTGCACAGTCTGACGAGTTTAGCAGGAATGTTAAAACATGACATGGCTCTGTATAGCTCGTCTCTATAAACACTGTCATACGCGGCTTTAAAGTCGACAAAAACATGGTGCGTGTCGAGGTGCCGTAGTTTAAATATTTGGTCTATCATGGATTTTCCGGGCCTGAAACCACACTGGTAGGAACCTATCAGATTGTCCACGAACGGCTTCAGGCACTTATACAGTACGGCAGAGAGGATCTTGTACGCGATGTTCAGGAGGCTTATCCCTCTGTAATTGGCGCAGTTATAGGGGTCTCCTTTCTTATGGACCGGGCAAACGATACTGAGATTCCATTCATCGGGCATGCGTTCTTCCGACCATATCTTGCAGATAAGTTGGCGCATGTTCCTGACCAGCTCATCGCCAGCTGCTTTAAGCAGTTCCGCGGGGAGTCTGTTTGCTCCAACAGCTTTATAAGACTTAAGTTTCGATATCGCTATCTTAACATCATCTAGGCCGGGTGGACGGGATTCTCCTTCGTCTTCGTCCATTGTGAATGGTTCGCTCTGCCTGACGGCGGCGTTGTGACTATCATCGCCGTTATACAGTCTGCAGAAATGGTCCTTCCACAATCTCAGCATCGACTGTGACTCCACTACTAGTTGTCCGTACTCATCCCTGCAGGCGCCGCCTCCGGCTTTATAACCGTGGCATGTTCGTTTTACTTTCTGGTAATATTTTCGAACGTCGTTCCTGCCGTAGCATCCCTCCATCTCCTCGATCTCGCGCTTCTCGTGCTCCTTCTTTTTCCTTCTCAGAAGCGCATGCTCCTCCCTCCTTTTCTGTTCATAGAGCTCGCGGGCAGCCCCCGTCCGTCGATGCAATGTGGCCATGTGTGCATTCTGTTTCTCTACATGGGCCTGTCTGCACTCATCATTAAACCAGGGGTTTCTCGAAGGTGGTGGCTCGAAACCGAGTACATCTGAGGCGGCCTCTCTAATGGCGTTTTGACAACGGCTCCATTGATGTTCTATGGTTTCTGCAGATTGCATCAGGACTTGAGAGAGCTTGAGGGTCGCCTGCGATTGCAGCTTTCCGACGTTAAATTTTGGTGTTCTTACTCGACTCCGTTGATTCCTAGAAATTCACATCCGTACCTTGGCTGCAACAAGGTAATGATCCGAGTCGATGTTGACTCCTCGAAAGGTTCGGACATCTAGGCTGCTAGAGGAGTGTCTGCCGTCGAGCGCAATATGATCATTTTGGTTGGTTGTCGATTGATCGAATGACCGCCCGGTCCCCTTATGGATGTTGAGGTGTGGGAATCGTGTACTTGCTACTACCAGATTAATTAAAATTAAATTTACAAATTTTAAAAATCGTCATCTATTCTACTCGATGCAAAATACACTCACAAATAGAGCAGGTAAGTATCACTGACAGTTCGAGTAGAATTTGTGTCCTATTAATGCATTAAATACAAGACAGGCTATCCGTCTAGCCGCTATGAGAAAAAGGTGTGATTGGAGTTCTATGGAAAATATTTCATATTATCTCGAAAAAAAAAAAAGTAATAAAGCACGGATTGGGACAAAATTTGCTTTCATGAAAATATGTGTGATCTACGAACACCGATAATGCTCCAAAAGAATTTGGATAAGGTTATACCCAAGCTTACGTTGATTTACAGAGGCTCGCTTCGACTCAGTTACATTTCCCAGACCTGGAGAAGAGTTCGGGTCGTTTTCACCCCGAAGGTTGGCAAGCGCGAGCATGAATCCGCGAAGGATCTCAGACCATTAGGCTTTGTTTTGAAAACCTTCGAATGCTTCTTAGACAGGCACATCCGCGGCACTTTCAACACGCCTACCTCAAAGGCAAGTCCATCGAGATCGGTCTATCCACCTCAAGCAATTAAACTCAGCTACTTTCTTAGATATAATGGGTTTTCTAATAGGGAACTTCGGCCCTCTCCGGGACACTGCGGCCAATACAAGAGGTACGATCTACTTCAAGTCCACACAATTGCTTGCCTACGCAGATGACATTGACGTTATTGGACGAACAAAGCGAGACGTCAAGCATTGAAGCAGAAGCGGCGAAAGTGGGTCTAAGGGTAAATGGGGACAAGACCAAATATATCCAAGAAAGACGCACAACACCGACATCTTGGTCAGAACGTCACCTTCGGCAGCTATATTTTCGAAGTAGTCAAGGACTTCGTCTACCTTGGCTCAGTAGTGACAAGCAGCAACGACACGCAGAATAACTCTTGCCAATCGCTGCTTCTTCGGGCTCAAGAGGCAATTGTGTAGTAGAGCCCTCTCTCGAAAAACTAAGGTATCCCTCTACAAAACCTTAATCATACCGGTCCTCCTCTACGGCGCTGAGGCTTGGACGTTATAAGAGCGGATGAAGAGGCTCTTGGGCGTTTCGAGAGGAAAATTCTGCGTGCAGTCTTTGGTCCCGTTTGTGTAAACGAAAAGTGGAGGAGGAGATTCAACCAAGAACTGTACGGGCTGTACAGCGACATCGGCCTGGTTAGACGTCTTCGGATCCAACGTCTAAAATGGCTAGGCCATGTAGAGCGAATGGACATCAACGCTCCGGCCCGAAGAGTCTTCGACTCCAACCCCGAGGGACGACGCAGCAGAGCACGACCGCATTTAAGGTGGCGCACACAGGTGGAAGGGGACCTCAACCAACTGGGCGTGCGGCACTGGAAGCGGCTGGCCGAAGATCGGGCCGGCTGGAGAGGCTTGTTGGTTGAGGCCCTGATTCACCCCGAACTGTAGCGCCATCAAAGTAAGTAAGTAATAGGGACCTCCGAACTTTGTTGAAGCTACATTTGTAAAATTGGCTGTCATTTAATGAGTCTGTTTTGCTAAATCACCGTGGACGTATATTGCGTTCAACAGCACATGCAAGTGATAAGACTGTTTAATCAAAAGTTTGTTCTGTTCGGGCAATGTTCCGCGCACTTCGCCCATTTTACAGTCGCCATAATCGTCCTACCGACAGGATATATTTGAGTCAGTAAACGATAAACCAACATCAGTACGTCGACGAAAAGCAAGATCTGTCGAAAATATCGCCAATGTCTGTACGAGTGTGCAGGACAATCCTAGGCAGTCGAATCCCGACAACAGCCATGTCATCGAACGTGTTTCCACAGTGTTTTTCCTCAGCGGGGATCTGACAAAACTCCCTATAGTGGAATTGTAATGAAAAGCTTCTGGAAATTCGCCGTTCGGAATCGGCAATAAACGGTAGGTCCCTTTCACCTATAGAGAAATAAAATCACACACAACATGGGTGATTGTGAGAAGCTCGGCCTGGGTCCTTCATGGACTGTAACGCCAACATACATACATACATACCAATCCAAGATCTATGAGCGTCCAATACATACTGAAGAAGTCACTGTTTGGTATGGATTTTGGCTTGCGTCGTCGGTCCATATTTCCTTGGGAACGACGTTGGCCAGGGAATCACCATCAACGGCGAGCACTATAGGTCGATTACCAACATCTTTTGTCCTGAACGGGGTGGCGCTACATGGCAAACAGCTCACGCCACATTTGTGATGTGATCTGGTCACGAGATCGTGTGATTTGACCCCATGACACTTTTTTCTTATGGGATTTTCTGAAGTCGCAGGTCTATGCGAATAAGCCATAAGCCACAGCGACCCTCAATGCCAACATAATCCGTGCGATCGGTCAAATTCAGCCTGATTTATGTGCCAGAGTAATGGGAAATTAGACGTTTCGGATGCGTGCCACCCAGAGAGGTTGCGGCAGACATTTGAACGATGTTGTATTACATTCATAAAGGCATCGACAGGCATCTCAAACAAGCAAAAAGTTTTGATAATATCTTGCATACACTTTGTTTTATTTAAATTTAAAGATATGTATGGAGCCTTAATGAAAGACCCTCTAGAAGGAGCTTTTACCAACGTCCAAGCTGAATGGATCCAAGATTCCCTCATCACGGTAGGTGTAGAGAGTTTTGTTAGCGGCTGAATTATATCCATGCCAAGATTGAAGACAGCGGCACACCCCAAAGAGGGGGTCATATCGCCTCTACTATAGCTCATGGTTATAGGCAGTAATTTATGCACAAGACGGGTTTTTCTGGTATTAGGGATGTTCGCCTCGGTAATTAGCGAAATCACAGAGAGGACTCTGATTAAGCTAAACGCATGGGACACAGGACGTAACTTAAGCATAATTCCGATTAAAACGGGACTAATGTTGTTTACCACTTTAATCTCACTCAACCCAGCAACCAAACACTGCCTCTGTCTTGCGAGACTAGGTATCTAGGAGTTATCCCAGATCAAAAGCTCAATTGAAAGCTAAACATAGAACATCGAGTACAGAAAGCACGTGTCGTTTTCTACGCCTGTAGCAGAACTTTTGGCAAGGACCCCACCTCAAAATGGTGCCCCATCCTCCCACGGATCACTTGTATGGTGGTATGCCTTAAGCAAAGCATATACAATATTACCAAACTTAACCAAGTCAACAGGTCGGCCGACATTGGTGTAACAGGTACCCATTGGTTTAGCCAGACCGAAGCACTCAACGTATGTACGTATTCCTAAGCCTCCTCCCTCTGGACCTACACATTAGATATACCACATCTTGCAGCGCAATCAGGCTCAGAAAATTCGGGTTCTGGTCATCAAAACCCTACGGTCATAGCAAGGTGTTGTCCTTTTGGAACAGCGTTCTAGGAATTAGTCAATCGAAAAGATTTATACCGCCCCTGAACAAACACTCTATTAATATATTCAAACTTAATAGAGTAGATATCAGAAGACGGGACACTGTGGTCTGAGATACCATTTCAATAAAATAAACCTCTCGTCTAAAACTCAGTGTCGACTCTGTCTTGAGGGCGAAAAAACTGTGCTGCTCTTTGCCATCTTAGGAAGCGCATCCTTCTCAGTGAAATTATGACTCCTGTTGTGATCATTCTCAACTTTAGATCTAAAGTCGGCACAGTAGATCTAAAGTCGTAGTGCCTCATGCTATTTGTTAACACTAGCCCCTTATTAAAAAACAAAAATAAGCAGGTGTTGGACCTTGTACTGCACTGCAAGTGCTAGTGTGTTAAACAACACGCAGCAAGTGTGCCGTTTGACACACTTTAAGATTAAGTAAGACACTTGCCACGTTTGATCTTTGAAATTGAGGCACTTATTTGTGCTAAAACTATAACACATTCCATTGTGTGTCATAATTTAAAACTCCTTAAATGTGCCGCAACGACACACTTATTCAAAATTAACACACTTTGGATCAACCTATAAAATAAAAGGAAAATTTCCCAACTTTATGTAACCTTGCCAGAAAACAATTTGTGAGTCGGATCCATGGTGTAATGTTTAGCAAACTGGACTCTAAACCCAGTGATCCGAGTTCACGGGGCTGGTCGTGGTGCAGTGGTTAACATCATCGACCGCCGAGCGGCAGGTCTATAGTTCAAATTCGCTTCATGGCCAAGAAAAAGTAATTCCTATACGGACAAAAAGTATGCAACGCAGTTGTGAATGGAAAGTGACCAGATGTACTGCTGCAGGCATAACACTCATAGTATACGTACGTATGTATGTATGTTGGCGTTACAGTCCATGAAGAACCAGAGCCGAGCTTCTCTCAATCACCCATGTTGTGTGTGATTTAATTTTCCCATAGGTGAAAGGGACCTACAGTTTATTGCCGGTTCCGAATGGCGAATTTCGAGAAGCTTTTCATGACAATTTTACTACAGGGGGGTTTTGTCAGAACCCCGCTGAGGAGAAACACCATGAAAACACGTTCGATGACATGGCTGTGTCGGGATTCGATCCCGTGTCATCGGCGTCAGAGGCCAACATACTACCCACTGCGCTGCGGTGCTCTCATAGTATATGGTCAACTAAAATTCATCCTCAACGTATACAATATTAATGTGCTCGAACGAATTACTATGGACTATAACCAACGCGGAATTTGGTCAGCTCTAGTCCTATCTAGGACAGCCACCCTTGAGAGTAGTGAACGAACATCAACGGCCCAAACCACTGCACTCCGTTCAGGTGGTGTGTATAACACATCATAAGAGAATTTAAAACTCTTGAACGTGCGCGAGTCTCTAAAAAAAAAAAAATGTCCGCACCAAAAAGCAAGGACACTCAACCTCTTCTTTCCCCTTCTACATTAGTCCTTCGAGCCGGATGGCATAATCATCATGATGCTGCTTCACAACAAACAGAAACAATCAATTCAATCAAACAAAAAACGATGTTTTGGGCTTGGTGAGCCTCGAAGTGACAAACGGTCGGAGACAGATTAGTCTTTTTTTTTGTTCGGTGTGAAAAATGTTCAAAGGAACCTTGGGATGCGAACACGGGATCACTGGTTCGGGAGTCCCGTGTGTTAACCATTATACCATAGGACTAGGTCGCAATTTGCTTTCAGGCAAGGTTACATATTGTTGGGAATTTCCCTTTTGTGTGTATAGTTGGGAAATTTCGCTTTTTGTGTGTTTTCATAATAACACACTTTAATTTGTGTAAACAATCCCTACAATGAAATAACACCTTCGGGTGTGTTGCAATAACACACTTACCATTTGCAGCCTGCACTACAGCATGCGACGCAGCAAAAGAGATTCCCGTTTTACTGGTGGAACGAGGATGTCCGGACGCTAAGAAGAGCGATCTGTCTTAGAGCACGATGGTGGTGAGGTGGTAAATGAGGTGGGAGGTGAGGAGCCACATATAACTTTCTCCAAGGTAAAGGCTAAGTCAGACGCCTTCTTTGTTAGCACTCAATCAGTTTCTGGAATGAGTGTCAACACCCGCCGGAGAGGAAAGGAGGTGGATGGACTGCCCGACTGTTTTCTGCACTGCAATGCACTGATTTATTGTTGTTTGTGTTCCACTCGTTTTGCGTACGACGGCTGTCAACGGCAAATTCTCCAAACTCCTCTGCCAGTCCTGTTATATGGGGCCGAAAGCTGGACGATAAGCAGGGCAGCAGAGCTGATCCTTGGCTCCGTCGAAAGAAGAATTCGGTCTCGTCTGCGCGGGGGGCGAATGGAGGAGAAAACATAGCCGCGAGCGCTATGAGCTGTATAAAGATATGGATATAGAAGGCAAAAATCCGTCGATTAAAAGGGCTCGGCCACATCAAGCGTATGGACACCAACGCTTTAGCTAAGAGGGTCTTCAAATTCGAGCCTACTGGTTCGAGAAGAAGGGGGAGACCGAACCTCCGGTATAAAGATCAAGTGCTCACGGACCTAAGACAACTTGGTTGTATTGAACGCCAACGACGTAAGGCTGTATTTACTCAGGCCCTGAAAAGTAGGTAAAGAGGGCATGGGCTCGGACATGGAGGGTAAAGTTGTTGAACGCTCTCAACCTGGCGAGATGCCAGCAACGATCCCTGTTTAAATGCCCGCGTCAAGTAACGGCCTCCTCGCGGCGCCCTCTGGATAGCCTCTTAAGCAACCATTGGGAGGTGAACAAACGTATGCAGCGACAAAACCCCGACCAGAATGGGCATTGTGCGGCGGGCTAACAATCCACCCACGTAAAAAAAAACATAAAGTTATGAATGAGCAAGATGCCTCGGATACACGGACGGATACTCGACGACGACAACGCACGAAAAAGGAACACGATTTGCGCGTATGCTCCTGGTACGTCAGAACCCTGTACACTCCTGGAGCTACTCATAAACTGGAAAGAATCCTCACGCAGTACAAGGCGGATATTACTGCGGTCCAGAAAATATCGAATATCGAAATGATCGCCTGGCTGTGATCCGCAACAGAGGCAGATTTTATAACATCAGCCTTATACATATGTGCACACGCCCCTACCGAAGAGGCTGAAGATCCTATCAAGGAGGACTTCTATGACCTCCTGGGCAACGCCTACGGAGCTTGTCCGGAGTACCATGTTAAAATCGTACTCGAGGACTTCAACGCCATAATCGGTAAGGAGGACACCCTCGGCGGAGCGATCGGAAAGCACAGCCTCCACGATACAACAACAGATAACGGCTTCCGACTCACGGACTTTGCGACAGCTCGTAATGCGGTGATAAGTAGTACAAGGTTCCCTCGTAAGCGAATCCACACAGCAACCTGTCGATCTCCGGATGGCCAAACCGCCAACCAAATCGACCATGTGCTCATTGAAGCAAGGCACACGTCAAACATCCTGGATGTGTGAACATTCAGAGGGTCAAATGTCGACTCTGGCACTTCCTCGTAGCAGCAAAATTCAGAGCTCAACTGTCCAATATCAGAAAGCTGCACCAGCCCACCAGGAGGAGGTTCGACATTGGGCGTCGAACACAAATGCCAATAATATGTGGCTGCATTGCGGCTCAGCCATTTAGGAAGTAGCCGAAACCACCTTCGGATACCTACAACCCCCGACAAGAAACCCGTGGTATGATGGCGAGTGTGAGCAGAAAAAGGCAGCAACTGACGAGGCGTATCAAAAGGCGCTGCAGAGAAAAAATAGTACCGAGCCAGAAGAAGGGAGGAGAAAAAACGGCTGCGAGAAAATAAAAGAATCTTTGTAGCCTCCCAGCTCAAGGATACCGAGGAGTTTGGGGATAAGCATAAAACACGAGCCTTTTACAATAAAGCCAAAGACCTTGCAGGAGGCTTCAAAAAGGGCATCCAGGCTCTTCGAAACTGCGAGGGTAATCTTGTAACCGACCCGCAGGGAATAGTGGATGTATTTAAGCAGCATTTCCAGCAGCTGCTTAACGAGCATGACCAAGAGAGAGTTGTAGGGACCGAGGAAATCCCAACTCCAGCCGCTGAAGTAGTCCTCCCACCCAGCATCGAAGATTTCGGCACAGCTATTCAGAAGCTGACGAACAACAATGCCAGCGGCGATGTTCTGGTAGGGAGCATGCACCAGATCATCTGCAGAATTTGGGAAGATGAATGCATGCCCGACGACTGGAATACCAGTTCTTTATGTATGCTCCATCCACAAAAAAGGCGATCCTACCTCTTGCAAGGACTATAGAGGTATATCCCTGCTCAATGTCGCATTTTGCACCGCATTAATCGGCAGCTACCAGTGCGGCTTCCGGCCCGGCAAATCAACTATAGACCAAATTTTCACACTTCGACAAATCCTGGAAAAGACCAACGAGTTTCGAATCGATACACACCATCTTTTCACCGATTTCAAGAAGAACTGTTTGGTGCGATGACCGAATTCGGGAACCCGGAAAAACTGATCCAGTTGTGTCGCGCCACGCTAAAAAATACGCGATACACCGTGAAACTCGGTTCTAGGACTTCGGAACCGTTTGAAGCATGCACCGGATTTCGGCAAGGAGATGCGCTGTCATGTGACTTCTTCAACCTGGTGCTGGAGCAGATAGTGCAACGGGCAGCCGTCAACAGGGAAGGCACTATCTTTTACAAGTCCATCCAGCTGCTAGGATACGCGGATGATATCGACATCATCGCGTGTTCTCGCCGTGGCATTGTGGAAGCATTCACGGCGATTGAAGAACAGGCGAAACAAATTGGTCTTAAGGTCAATGAGGATAAAACGAAGTACATGCTGTCAAGCAAAAAACAATCCGTCGCTCACCATTGACAGCTACAATTTCGAGGTAGTTAAGGAGTTGGTCTACCTCGAGGCAAACGTAAATTCCACAAATGACACCACAGTATAGATCGGCATAGAATCACCCTTGGCAACCGCTGCTACTTCGGCTTGTCAAAACTCTTCACTCGAAAGACCAAAGTCATGCCTTACAAAACGCTCATACTGCCAGCCTTGCAGTACGGAGCCGAAAGCTGGACGATAAGCAGAACAGCGGAGCTGATTTTGGGTTCTTTCTGCGCCGGATATTTGGTCCTGTCTGTGAGGAAGGTGAATGGAGAAGAAGACACAACCGCGAATTCTACGAGCTGTACGAAGATGTGGATGTAGTTCGGAAGGCAAAGATCCGTAGACTACAATGGCTCGGCCACATCGAGCGCATGGACATCAACGCTCCAGCTAAGAGGGTCTTCGACTCCGAGCCTCCTGGTTCGAGAAGAAGAGGAAGACCGTACCACCGGTATAAAGACCAAGTAATCGCGGATGTAAGACATCTTGGTCTTGACAACTGGAAACAGCGTGCCCGGGACCGTCAAGGATGGAAGGCAGCTATAGCTCAGGCTCAGATCCTCCATGGATCGCTGGCCTAATAAATAAGTAAGTAAGTAAGATAAGTATATATTTTAGGAAGTACTGGATCATTTAAAAAAAGAATTTAGTTTTGCTGGAAAAAACTGATTAAACGATGCCCGAAAAGCATTACCGTAAGATAAAAGCAAAAATATCTTAATCTGGGCAAAAATGTTGTTGATTTTCTAATCTTGATGGGCCACGATCAGGCCATCTAGAGTTCTAATAACTCCTTTGCATGTCTGCCACAAAAAAGTTCGAATACATGTCCTCCTTCTACTCAATATAGGCCCCTAAGCGAAGCTGATGCTACGAGTACCACTACTTTGAATATGTCACTTCCGACTCTCGGCGTAGCGGTCATTTAAGCCTTTAGCGGCTTAATTTAATGGCATCCGCTAGCTTAAATCCTAATTGACTTAAAATATTCATTGACAAAATTATGGCACATTAAGAAGCTTACCACAGCTCAGCCTAGGCTGACGACGCCTCTGTCCGCTGTCAAGTGACAATAGTATATTTTACTGACGGCTTTTGCATCTACGAAGGCATCGAGTCAGCGGCAAAAAAAAGACAAAAAGTGAAAGCCCAGGCCATCAAAGTGGATAAAGTATCTCTCATTCGTAATTCAGAGAGCCATGACTAAGGGAATTAGCCATAGCAGCGAGTAAACCACTTAGTAAGTCATTAACATGTTATTGTTTATTTTTGTCTTTATTTTCTTAATACTGCTTTCCGCT
Source organism: Eumerus sabulonum (assembly GCA_951905685.1). Classification (NCBI taxonomy): domain Eukaryota; kingdom Metazoa; phylum Arthropoda; class Insecta; order Diptera; family Syrphidae; genus Eumerus; species Eumerus sabulonum. The sequence goes on along the minus strand of OX645063.1, from coordinate 105,638,845 downwards.
ACTGTTTGGAGCGCGAACGCGTAATGTTTACTTTACTACCCATCTGTGAATTATTATTATTTTCACCGGAAAGTCCAGAGTGACCGATTAAATCGATGACTGGAAACGTTCGCTAATTAAGTAAAGATGCTGTCGCTGTCGCTGTCGGGATTTGTTTGTTTTTATTTCTGCGTATTACAAGAAGAAGCGCCAGATACTCGTATCTATACTCGATCAGGGGTTATTGAAAGAGTCAAGCCCAAGAGCATGACCAGGCCCAAGTGGAGCTGAAATTAACTGAACAAGAACAAGAACGGTGGCGATTGTTGTGTAAACAACCCGACCACGAGCCCATCAATATTTAGACTGTGTACCGCGGCGTTAATTTCTGATTGTTTCACATTCCTCAATGTAGCGCGTCCGGTTGTGGTGCTCTTTCGAGCTACTCTAATAAATGAACGATCGTGTGGCCCCGTTTTGGTGTTATATTATTACGATCGGTCCACATGAGTACGCGCATTTATACCTGTACGCGCCGGTACAGTATTGGCGGCTTGTTAAGCACTCTACCTAATAATCGTCACTTAACGAAGGTGATGTGGGTAAAAGCGCAGCAAAATTACTCGTAAAATCCGATGAATTGCCACTAAATAACTGCCGTATCGTGGCAAGGAGATCTAATAAGGAAGCTCAGCTCAGTGACAGCACGACTGGCGCGTTCGTACCGCAATTAAGTCAATTCCAGGCCATGGCATGCTTTAAACAATGTCATATCAGATCAGATTAAAGCCCCCGATGACAGCTATCTCATAAACACGGTACGGCGTTTTTAACATGGGCGCGCACCAATCCCGAATTACGAAATGACTTCGTACACCCATGCCAATTTTATGACCGACCGCTCTTACGACTGACTCTATGTGGACAAGAATGAGCTGTTGTCACTCACGTCGTCGTCATCATGTCTTCATGTTAACTGGCGATCCTTATCTATGCGCATTTACGTGTAAACACATGCGATGGGTGATGAAGCAAATGGGAAAAAAGGGCTTGGAGGAGCATTGCGATTGCGATTGTGATTGGGATTTATTAGACGAGACCTGCTTCTTACCTGCTCGTTGTTGGTTCGTTCGCATTATGCTGCTGCCCCTTGCGTAATAAGTCATCTTGCGGTCGAAGAATTCATCTGCGCTAACAACAGAAGCTGAATCACGTTGTGTTGCGTGTTTCGCAATATTGTGAAGGTGAGAGAAAATCTGCTGACGGTAGTCTTTCGCTGTAAATTTGTGGTAAGTGTATTGAGGACGACGGCATTTTTGTGACATTACTACTTACGAGTGCGAGAGAAACTCTATCGACGAGTGACCTGGTATGATTCAGTCGCCCCGCACCGGTATGTCTGTCTGATGTGTCGGATGTGGGAAATATAGAATAATTGATGCATCGTCGCGCCGTACCATACCATAAGTCTCACCATACAGGAGCTTGGTCGGTTCAAATCGAATAATCGACGCGGAAAAGATTCATAGACAGAGAGAGAGAATCGAAGCCACCAATAGGTAATTGCAGTGAATCCATGTCCATGTCCATGTCCCGTCGAAAATTTAATTTTGGAACGTGATCTCTTCACTTTCATCCGCCCCCATGAGCATCGATCTTCGGGCCGCTCAGTCCTACCTACCGATTACGAAGATTAGAGAATCTGTTTATTGTGGGCGCGTAGAAAACTGTTTACTATTCGTTGCGTTCCGTAGACTGTTATTAAAATGTCAAGGGAGAGGAAAATAATGCATCTTCGGCGGATTGGAATTCCAGACCGCTTAGAATGATGACTTCAATTTGCTGCTCGCTGCGTATCAGAAGCCGTCCTAATTGGGTGTATTTTTCAGATGAATTTCGGTGCTCAATTCATTTTTTTTTTTTTTTTTGTTTTGTTATCCTCCGTCGATTCGGTTCGTTTTGTTTCAGGTTTCTTGATTCGTATTCCTTAATCCCTTTGGCTGATTCCCTTTGTAGATTGTTTTTTTTTTTTTGGTCGGTATATTCCATAGCCCATATTGGTGTGCTCTGATCGTGTGAACATTTCAGAGCATCTGATGGCGGTTCAGAAATGTTACTAATTACAATTGTGTCTGCAACGGGCACGTACTTATCGTTTATTGTTTTCACTGAGATACGAGGAGTTCGGTGAGTCAATTCTGTTGATGGCTTCAGTTGAGAAGACCTTTGGAGGCGATTTATGGGCTTTACAATTACATCATAGAGGTCGTATGCATCAGGTGACTGCTGTTTTATTATATTTTGTTGCACATCTGACGTGCGAAGGCGCCGTGTCACAATGAATAACTTATGCCATTGACATCTTGTCATTAACCTGTTGGGTTGTCTTCTAGAAAATGCCGTGTTCATCACTGTTCAGAGGGTAACATCTTATACGTTTACTCACTTTTTAGTATTGGCATTGTACTTACTTACTTACTTGAAAGGCGCTACAGTTCGGGGGAACCAGGGCTTCAACCAACAAGCCTCCCCAGCCGGCACGATCTTTGGCCAGCCGCTTTCAGTGCCGCACGCCCAGTTGGTTGAGTAGATGCGGTCGTCCTCTGCTGCGTCATTCCTCGGGGTTGGAGTCGAAGACTCTTCGGGCCGGAGCCGTGATGTCCATTCGCTCTACATGGCCCAGCCATCTTAGACGTTGGATCTGAAGACGTCTAACTAGGCCGATGTCGCTGTACAGCCCTCCTCCACTCTCCATTTACACAAACGGTACCAAAGATCGCATACAGAATTTTCCTCTCGAAACGCCCAAGAGCTTCTTCATCCGCTTTTGATAAAGTCCAAGCCTCAGCGCCGTAGAGGAGGACCGGGATGATTAAGGTTTTGTAGAGGGATACCGTGGCGCAGTGGTTAGTGTGTTGGACTCTGGCGCACGATGAGCGAGTTCGGATCCCGATAACACCAACGCCATCGCAGTAAACTTGCCAGGAAAAAGCTTCTCGACTCACGCCGTTCGGAATCGGCATTAAGAGAAGCTTGGCTCTGGCCATTCATGGGCTGTAACGCCACCAAAAGAAAGAAAGAAAAGAGGGATACCTTCGTTTTTTCGAGAGAGGGCTCTACTACTCAGTTGCCTCTTGAGCGCAAAGAAGCAGCGGTTGCCAAGAGTTATTCTGCGTTTTATCTCAGCTCTGGTGTCGTTGCTACTTGTCGCTATCGAGCCAAGGTAGACGAACTCCTTGACTACTTCAAAAATATACTGCCGAAGGTGACGTTCTGAACAAGACGTCGGTGTTGCGCGTGTTTGTTTGATGACAGCATATATTTGGTCTTGTCCCCATTTACCCTTGGACCCACTTTACCCGCTTCTGCTTCAATGCCTGCGAACGTTTCATTGACGTCTCGCTTTGTCCGTCCAATAACGTCAATGTCATCTGCGTAGGCAAGCAATTGTATAGACTTGAAGTAGATCGTACCTCTTGTATTGGCCGCAGAGTCCCGCACGATCTTTTCAAGAATGATGTTAAAGAAATCACATGACAGTGCGTCACCCTATCTCAAAATATTTTTTAGCGTCGAAGGGGTCGGTTAGTTCACCTACGACCGTAATGGAGCAGCGAGAATTCTCCATAATCATCCTGCACAGTTTGACGAGTTTGGCAGGAATGTTAAAACATGACATAGCTCTGTATAGCTCGTCTCTATAAACACTGTCATACGCGGCTTTAAAAGTCGACAAAAACATGTTGCGTGTCGACCTAGAATTCATGGGTCTTTTCCAAGATCTGCCGTAGTGTAAATGTTTGGTCTATCGTGGATTTTCCTAGCCTGAAATCACACTGGTAGGAACCTATCAGATTGTCCAGGAACGGTTTCACGCGCTTACATAGTACGGCAGAGAGGATCTTGTACGCCGTAGGGGTCTCCTTTCTTATGGACCGGGCAAACGATACTGAGATTCCATTCATCGGGCATGCGTTCTTCCAACCATATATTGCAGATGTGTTGAAGCATGTTCCTGACCAGCTCATCGCCAGCTGCTTTAAACAGTTCCGCGGGGAGTCCGTCTGCTCCAGCAGCTTTATAAGACTTCAGTTCCGATATCGCTATCTTAACATCGTCTAGGTCGGGTGGACGGGATTCTCCTTCGTCTTCGTCCAATGTGAATGGTTCGCTCTGCCTGATGGCGGCATTTTGACTATCATCGCCGTTATAGAGTCTGCAGAAGTGGTCCTTCCACAATCTCAGCATCGACTGTGACTCCACTACTAGTTGTCCGTGCTCATCCCTGCAGGCTTCTGCTCTGCGACAACGACTCCATTGCTGTTCTATGGTTTCTGCAGATTGCATCGGGACTTGAGAGAGCTTGAGGGAGACTTGATCGGCGAAGGTCCTGGCGGTCTCCTGCGATTGCAGCTTTCCAATGTTAAATTTTGGTGTTCTTACTCGACTACGTTGATTCCGAGAAATTCGCATCCGTACCTTGGCTGCAACAAGGTAATGATCCGAGTCGATGTTGGCTCCTCGAAAGGTTCGGTCATCTAGGATTCTGGAGGAGTGTCTGCCGTCGATCGCAATATGATCAATTTGATTGGTTGTCGATTGATCGAAAGACCGCCAGGTCCCCTTATGGGTGTTGAGGTGCGGGAATCGTGTACTTGCTACTACTAGATTATGTCTCGCCATAAAGTTCACTAGCCTTAGTCCGTTTTCTGACGTGGTGTTGTGTAGGCTGTGCTTTCCAATTACTCGTTCAAAGATAGCTTCCTTATCCAGCTTCGCATTGAAATCTCCTAGAACGATTTTGGTGTCATAGCTGGGACATTGGACATATGTTCTGCCTAGGAGGTCATAGAAGTCGTCTTTATGTCGGCCATCTTTCTCCTCTGTGGGGGCGTGGACACATAATAAGCTTATATTGCCGAGATTGGCCTTGATGCGGATAGTTATTGACAGAAAATTAACCTGGAAGAACAACACAACCGAGAGAGTAAAAAGAGCAACTATAGCTCTCTACACATGCAAGAAAGCCCTAGGGAAAAAATTAGGATCCAACACCGAGATCACCCTATGGCCCTACATTACGGTCGTTAGACCCATACTAATATATGGAGTCATAATCTGGTTGTCCACAAACAACTCGAGAAGATACAAAGGCTAGCATGTACATATGTGCATCGCCGGGGCCCTCAGGTCCACCCGAACGGCACCGCTCAACATGATAGTTCACCACCTACACCTACTCGATATATTCGGCAAGCAAATTGCCACATACACGGCTATAAGACTAAAAGGCAACTCAAAATGGACGAGCTATATCCTGAACAACAGGATAACTATGGCAGAAAACTCGGACCACATGGAATCCACCATAGTCTTTGAGAAGAACTTGACGACAATCTACCCGGATAGACAGAACTGGAGCCGCCAAACGCAACCTCGCAGGAACTGCGTGGTTTTCAACACTGAGGGGTCAAAAACCAAAGACGTTGTGGGTAGTGGAGTATTCTGCAAACAGCTAAAGCTGAACAAGGCTTTAAAATTACCAGATCACTGCAGCGTGTTTGAGGCGGAGCTGAAGTGGAACGTGACATCCACTACGGATATCCGAATTCTCACGGATAGTCCAGCAGCCTTAAAGTCGCTGGAGTCCTATGTGTACACCTCAAAAACTAGTCTCGACTGTCGCCTATCTCTTAACGAGATGGCTGAACAGTTTAACATACAAATTCTTTTGGTACCAGCACACAGCGACAACCCAGGCAACGAGGGAACCGACACACTCGCCAGACAAGGAACGACGCAACAATCAATCATGGCATGTGAGGGAATACCCCTTCAACCATTAAACATAATCTCACAAATTTCGCCAGGGCTGAGACGAACCTGAGATGAACCCAGGGACACACCTGCCTCATCACCAGACAAATCTGGCCCCAGCTCGACAGTCAACGGACTAAGACAGAAAACTAAAAAGAACTGACATCTATAAACTGACGTCTGACTGACCGGTGATGAGGTCACTGCCTCATTGGCAGTCACGCGCAAAAACTAGGAATAGTTCCGAATGATCTCTGCAGAAGCTGCCTAGACGAAGAGGAGGTCGAATCGATTCACCACTTTCTCTGCGCCTGCCCGGCATTCAGCACAATCAGGAAACGATACCTAGGATCTTACCTCCTTAAAGACCTGACAGATGTTCAGCAAGTTGGGATATCTGACCTTCTTAGCTTTTTAAGAAGCACTAAGTGGTTCCATGAATAGGGGGATTAACCCCCTCGTAGCTGCACAACGGGTCTCTCTGGCCTATGTGCATTCTTCTCTATTCAGGGAAGGCTACGAAATTACCTACCTACCTAGCTAGTGCCACAGCTAAGAATGCGGCTATTTTTTCCCCTGGACGGAGTCAAAACATTTTTTTACGTTGAGATAAACAAGCGGAGAATTAGCTAGGTTCTTCTTCCCATTAAAACAGTCCTTACAGCCAACGAGGGATTTGAGAATTAGCTTAATCCCCTACGTTGCGAAAGATTCATGTTTCTTATTGATTCAAGGATTCAACTGTTTAATGCCATCCTTGAACGAATTTGGAGAAGTGAGCTTGTCATCAGCATAATGCTGAAGGGAAGCTCACGGGATTCCTGTATATTGAGTCGCGACGGCATCGCCTGTAGGCCTCCTTTGAATAAAGACACGATGATCCTGAAACTGGAATATCCTTGGAACCAGGAACTTCGTTGTCTTGTCTTTTTTTTTTATATATATATAGGGCTATCAATAGCAATGCGGCACTGCGACCTTTGCAGATCTATTGTGCCTGCTAGCCGATTTAGCCGAGTAGCCTCTCCACCTCCACAATGAAGTTGAGAATGCTTCTCGTAGGAGCCAGGGTGATCCCCTCAGGAGTCATAACTTCACTGAGAAGGATACGCTTCCTAAGATGGCAGAGAGCAGCACACTCACACAGTATGTGTTCTGCCGTCTCATCGTCCTCAAGACAGAGCCGACACTCAGTTTCAGACGAGAGGCTAATTTTGTTTAAATGATATCTCAGACCGCAGTGTCCCGTTAGATAGCTGACTAGTCTTCTGATATCCATCCTATTGAGTTTGAGTATGTCAATAGGGTGCTTGTTCAGGGGTCGTATAAGTCGTTTAGATTGACGGAGTCCCCGAACGCCGTTCCAAAAGGATAGGTGTTGTAATTTTTCCCACTTGTCTAAGAAGTAATTTATCTTAGACGCGGGAATGCCGCAGAATGGTTCCGGACCTATATACTTGTCACTGGAGCCCTTCCTGGCAAGTTGGTCGGAAATTTCATTGCCCTTGATACCTTTATGGCCTGGCACCCACCAAAGTTTAACATTGTTTCTTTTGGCGAGGTCTTGTAGGGCGTCATGGCATTCCTTGACGGTTTTTGAGTTCGTGCTGTACGAACCCACCGCTTTAAGCGCTGCTTGGCTATCAGAGAGTATGTTGATGGTTACTCCTCTGATGCCAGTCTCAAGATTTAGATTTACGCATGTTAGGATGGCATGCAGCTCTGCTTGGAAGATGCTGGGACTTATTCCCAGTGCTTTCGAGATTTTGCGTTTTGGTCCAAAGATGCCGGCGCCAACGCCGAAAGCCATCTTGGAGCCATCCGTGTACCACCTAAGGCCTTTGACATTTAGCAGGGGATCACTGTTTTCCCATGCTGAGCGGTTTGGGATCAATATCTAAAATCTCTTGTCAAAGGTAAAGGTGTGTGGCAGTGCGTCCGAGACTGTAGTAATCATATCCAGTTCGGGAAGGTGTTGTAATATGGACATGTGGCCTGCGGGTCTACATGGCATATTTGTTCCCGAGCAGAGGATTCTGATTGCACTGCGTAATGCCACCTTTTTGATAAAAAGGTGCAGTGGAGTGAGTCCAATGAGTGCTTCTTGGGCTGCCGTGGGTCAGGTTGGCATAGCGCCTGTGATGCCGAGACACGCTAGACTCTGAAGGCGTTGAAGCTTAACAATTGTAGTTTTTTGCTCAACTTTTGACCACCATACGATGGACCCGTAGGTGAAGATAGGTCTAACTATCGCGGTATATAGCCAGTGGACTACCTTAGGTTTAAGTCCCCAGGTTTTACCGTAGGGGCGTCGACAGGCCCACATGGCCTTAGTCGCTTTCATGAGTTTATTTCTCATATTGGAGTTCCAGTTGAGTCTACGGTCTAGGTCAATACCTAGATACTTTACTTCCTCTAAAAATCCTATGCGTGTGCCATTTAGTAAGATTGAGCAGGGTTGTACCTTTCTCCTCTTTGTAAATGGGACTAAGATCGTCTTATTTGGGTTAATAAATAAACCCTCTCTGCCACACCAGTCAGAGATAAATTGCAGCGCAAGCTGCATGCGCTCACAGGCAGTGATCTCGCACTTGCCCGTAACATTGACTACTAGGTCATCAGCATATCCGATGACCTCATAGCCCCGAGTGGTTAGCTTGCGTAGTAGATCGTCGATGACTATCGACCAAAGCAGTGGTGAGAGGACTCCCCCTTGTGGGCATCCTCTAACCGCCGATACTGTCACTGAGACCTCTCCGCATGTGGCTGGTATAATACGGCTATTTAGCATCGCCCGGATCCAGTGATTAGTGGGATGGTCTACACCCCTGCAGGATAGTGCAGTGGTGATCGAATCATAGTTGTCTTGTCTTAGTCTTGTGATTACTAAAAGTTTTTTTTTTTTCATTTTACTTTCACTTTTCCTGAATGTCCACCATTACCTATCGCCCCGGTATTTAAACAAAGTTGCTTGGGCGTGAACTTTGAAGTCACTTGGTCCTTGGAGAGAAGTAGATAAGCCATTCTCGGGTCGACTACGCCTCATTTCTCATCGCCGACGATTGTATGCCTTCTGGAGCTGATGATTTCATGCAAGTCTAGGGGAGTTTTTCTTATCAGGCCGTATGTTCCGAGCCACCGCATATTTACAATACCGTATGTTATCCATTGAGGCACATAGACACTACTACCAACTGGATACCTCGCCAGAGAGAGACAACGCAAATTTGTAATTCAAAGTCAACGATATTGATCACGATTCGATCTCGGTGCTATTGGCGTCAAAAGTCAAGATACTTACTCACAAAAGCTTCTCGGCTCACGCCGTTCGGAATCGGCGTTAAACTGTAGGTCCCTTTCACCTATGGGAAAATAAAATCACACAGAACATGGGTGACTGAGAGAAGCTTGGCTCTGGTCATTGCGTACCCCGAATGACGAATTTTGAGAAGCATTTCCCGACAATTACATACATACATATATTAGGTTCGCGGTTAAGTGCTGGTTTTCAGGTTCGCTGGCTGGTGGCCACGATGGCGGGCTGGTGGCCAGGTTGGTTGGCTAGTGGCCAGGTTTTCTGTCTGGTGGCCAAGGGGGTTGGCTGATAGCCAGGCTAGCTCGCTGGATGCCAGATTAGCTGTCTGAAGGCCAGGTTGGTAGGCTCTTGGCCAAATTTGCGGGCTCTTGGTCAGGTTTGCGGTCTGATGACAAGGTTGTCTCGCTGGTGGCAAGGTTAGCTGGCTGGTGGCAAGGTTGGGGGCTGATGATCAGATTAGCTGGCTGGGGCCTGGTTGGTCGGCTTGTGACCAGGTTGGCTGGCTGGTGGCCAAGCTGTCGGACTGGTGGCCAACTTGTCTGGTTGGTGGCAAGTTTTGCTGGCTGGTGGTCAGGTTGGTTGGCTGGTGATAAATGTCACTGGCTGGTGGCCAGGATAACAGGCGGCCAGGTTGGCTGGCTGGTGGTCAAGCTGTCGGGCTGGTGGTTGGCTCGCTGGTTCAAGGTTGGTTGGCTGGTGGTCAGGTTGGTTGGCTGGTGGTTGCCAGGATGGCAGGCTTGCGTCCAGGTTGGCTGGCTGGTTCAAGGTTGGCTGGCTGGTGTCATGGTTGGCTGGCTGGTGTCATGGTTTCCCGGCTGGTGGCCAAGCTGTCTGGTTAGTGGCAAGCTTGGCTGGCTGGTGGTCAGGTTGGTTGGCCGGTGGTCAATTTCGCTGGCTGGTGGCTAGATTGGCTTGCTGGTGGCCAGAATGGCAGGCTTGCGGCCAGGTTGGCTGGCTGGTAGCCAGGACGGCAAGTTTGCGGCCAGATTAGCTGTCTGGTGGCCAGGTTGGCTGGCTAGTGGCCAGGGTGGTTGGCTGGTTTCCAAGTTGTCTGGTTGGTGGCAAGCTTAGCTGGCTGGTGGTCAGGTTGGCCGGCTGGTGATCAATTTTGCTGACTGGTGGCTAGATTGGCTGGCTGGTGGCCAGAATGGCAGGCTTGCGGCCAGGTTGGCTGGCTGGTAGTCAGGATGGCAGCTTTGCGGCCAGGTTGGCTGGCTGGTGGCCAGGTTGGTTAGCTAGTGGCCAGGTTTTCTGTCTGGTGGCCAAGTGGGCTGGCTGATAGCTAGGCTAGCTGGCTGGATGCCAGATTAGCTGTCTGAAGGCCAGGTTGGTAGGCTCTTGGCCAAATTTGCGGGCTCCTGGCCAGGTTTGCGGTCTGATGACAAGGTTGTCTCGCTGGTGGCAAGGTTAGCTGGCTGGTGGCAAGGTTGGGGGCTGATGGTCAGATTAGCTAGCTGGGGCCTGGTTGGTCGGCTTGTGGCCAGGTTGGCTGGCTGGTGGCCAAGCTGTCGGACTGGTGGCCAACTTGTCTGGTTGGTGGCAAGTTTGGCTGACTGGTGGTCAGGTTGGTTGCCTGGTGATTAATTGCGCTGGCTGGTGGCCAGGATGGCAGGCTTGCGGCCAGGATGGCTGACTGGTGGTCAAGCTGTCAGGCTGGTGGTAAGTTTCGCTAGCTGGTGGCCACGGTGGCAGGCTCGTGGCTAGGTTGGCTACTTGGACACCAGATTAGCTGTCTGGTGGCCAAGTTGTCTGGCTGGTCGCAAGCTAAGCTGGCGACTGTGTAGGTTGGCGGGATGGTGACCAGGTTGGCGGGCTGGTGACTAAGTTGTCGCGCTGGTGGCCAGTTTGGCCGGCTGGTGGCCAGGTTGGCTGGCTGGTGGCTAAGTTGACTGGCTGGTGGTCAGGATGGCAGGTTTGTGGCCAGGTAAGCTTGCTTGTTGGCCAGGTTGGGTGGACAGGTGGCTAGGTCGGCTAGCCAGTAGACAGGTTGACTGGCTGGTGGCCAGGGTGGTTAGCTGGCTGGTGGCAAGGTTGGCGGTAGATGGTCAGATTAGCTAGCTGGAACCTGGTTGGTCGGCTTGTGGCCAGGTTGATTGGCTGGTGGTCAATTTCGTTGGCTGGTGGCTAAGTGGGCGGGCTGGTCGCCAGGATGGTAGGCTTGCGGCCAGGTTAGCTGGCTGGTGGTCAGTTTCGCTGGCTGGTGGCCACGATGGCAGGTTTGTGGCCAGGTTGGCTGCCTGAACGCCAGATTAGCTCTCTTGTGACCAGTGTGACCAGCCCTTCAACCCACCGAGGCTGGGTGGACCCCAACTAATAATCAAAGCGCAGGTTAAATATCTAGGCCTAGTCCTTGACAGGAGGCTGAATTGGAAACCCAACATTCTTGATCGCGTCAAGAAAGCAACTGTTGCTCTCTATACTTACTTACTTACTTATCAGGCCAGCGATCCATGGAGGATCTGAGCCTGAGCTGTAGCTGCCTTCCATCCTTGACGGTCCCGGGCACGCTGCTTCCAGTTGTCAAGACCAAGATGTCTTACATCCGCGATTACTTGGTCTTCTTACCGGAGGTTCGGTCTTCCTCTTCTTCTCGAACCAGGAGGCTCGGAGTCGAAGGCCCTCTTAGCTGGAGCGTTCATGTCCATGCGTTCGATGTGGCCGAGCCAGTGTAGTCGACGGATCCTTGCCTTCCGGACTACATGCACATCTTGGTACAGCTCGTAGAGTTCGCGGTTGTGTCTTTTTCTCCATTCACCTTCCTCACAGACAGGACCAAATATCCGGCGCAGAATTTTTCTCTCGAAAGAACCCAAAATCTGCTCCGCTGTCCTGCTTATCATCAAGCTTTCGGCTCCGTACAGCAGGACTGGCAGAATGAGCGTTTTGTATAGCATGACTTTGGTCTTTCGTGTGAGAAGTTATGACCCCAGTTGTTTGGACAAGCCGAAGTAGCAGCGGTTGCCAAGGGCGATTCTATGCCGGATCTCCACTGTGGTGTCATTTGTGGAATTTACGTTTGCCCTGAGGTAGACAGACTCCTTAACTACCTCGAAATTGTAGCTGTCAATTGTTATATTTTGTCCCAGGTGGTGAGCGACGGATTGGTTTTTGCTTGAGAGCATGTATTTCGTTTTGCCCTCATTGATCTTAAGGCCAACTCGTTTCGCCTGTTCTTCAATCGCCGTGAATGCTTCCACGATGCCACGGCGAGAACACGCAATGATGTCGATATCATCAGCGTATCCTAGTAGCTGGATGGACTTGTAAAAGATAGTGCCTTCCCTGTTGACTCCTGCCCGTCGCACTATCTGCTCCAGCACCAGTTTGAAGAAGTCACATGACAGCGCATCTCCTTGCCGAAATCCGGTGCATGTTTCGAATGGTTACGAGGTCCTAGAACCGAGTTGCACGGTGCATCGCGTGTTTTTTAGCGTGTCGCGACACAACTGGATCAGTTTTACCAGGATCCCGAATTCGGCCATTGCGCCAAACAGTTCGTCACGATGAATGCTGTCGTATGCGGCTTTGAAATCGATGAAAAGATCGATTCGAAAATCGTTGGTCTTTTCCAGGATTTGTCGAAGTGTGAAAATTTGGTCTATAGTCGATTTGTCGGGCCGGAAGCCGCACTGGTAGCTGCCGATTAGTGCGGTGCAAAATGGTTTTAGACGTTCACACAATACGCTGGACAGGATCTTGTATGCGACATTGAGCAGGGATATACCTCTATAGTTCTTGCAAGAGGTAGGATCGCCTTTTTTGTCGATCGGGCATGCTTTCATCTTCCCAAATTCTGCAGATGATCTGGTGCATGCTCCCTACCTGAAAATCGACGCTAGCCTTGAAGAGCTCTGATGGCAAGCCATCTGCGCCTGCGGCCTTGTTGTTCTTCAGCTTCTGAATAGCTGTGCCGACTTCTTCGATGCTGGGTGGGAGGACTACTTCGGCGGCTGGAGCTGGGATTTCCTCGGTCCCTACCAGTCTCTCTTGGTCATGCTCGTTAAGCAGCTGCTGGAAATGCTGCTTAAATACATCCACTATTCCCTGCGGGTCGGTGACAAGACTACCCTTGCAGTTTCGAAGAGCCCGGCTGCCCTTTTTGAAGCCTCCTGCAAGGCCTTTGGATTTCTTGTAAAAGGCTCGTGTTTTATATTTATCCCTAGACTCCTCGATATCCTTGAGCTAGGAGGCCGCGAAGATTCTTTTCTTTTGTCGCAGTAGCTTTTTCTCCTCCCTTCTTCTAGCTCGGTACCTACTCTTCTTGCGCTGACCTGGTTCTCCTCTGCAGCGCCTTTTGGTACGCCTCGTTGGTTGCTGCCTTTTTCTGCTCACTCTCGCCATCAAACCACGGGTTTCTTGTCGGGGGTGATAGGTATCCTAAGGTGGTTTCGGCTACTTCCTGAATGGCTGAGCGGCAATGCAGCCACATTTGTGTTCGACGTAGGCATACCGTAGAGTCTTTCGCTCAGCTGCTCCCTGTAGACTCTGGCAACCTCCGGAGTGCTCAGGCGCCCAATGTCGAACCTCCTCTTGATGGGCTGGTGCAGCTTTCTGACATTGGACAGTCGAGCTCTGAATCTTGCTGCTACGAGGAAGTGGTTAGAGTCGACATTTACCCCTCTGAATGTTCGCACATCCAGGATGCTTGACGAGTGCCTTGCGTCAATGAGCACATGGTCGATTTGGTTGGCGGTTCGACCGTCTGGAGATCGCCAGGTTGCTGTGTGGATTCGCTTACGAGGGAATCTTGTACTACTTATCACCGCATGACGAGCTGTCGCAAAGTCCGTGAGTCGGAAGCCGTTATCTGTTGTTGTATCGTGGAGGCTGTGCCTTCCGATCACTCCGCCAAGGGTGTCCTCCTTACCGATTTTGGCGTTGAAGTCCTCGAGTACGATTTTAACATGGTACTCCGGACAAGCTCCGTAGGCGTTGCCCAGGAGGTCATAGAAGTCCTCCTTGATAGGGTCTTCAGCCTCTTCGGTAGGGGCGTGTGCACATATAATGCTGATGTTATAAAATCTGCCTCTGATGCGGATCACAGCCAGGCGATCACTTATAGGTTTAACGTCGATGACCGCATCCCAGTAAGTGCAACCTTTTGTGACAGCTGTAATAAATGTCGCAATTTTTCTTTCTCATCATACCGTTTCCTATCCAACGTATTTTCTGGACCGCAGTAATATCCGCCTTGAACTGCGTGAGGATTCCTTCTAGTTTATGAGCAGCTCCGGGAGTGTACAGGGTTCTGACATTCCAGGAGCATACTCGCAAATCGGGTTCCTTTTTCGTGCGTTGTCGTCGTCGAGTATCCGTCCGTGTATCCGAGGCATCTTGCTCATTCATAACTTTTCTTTTTTTGACGTGGGCAGATTGTTAGCCCGCCGCACAACGGCCATTCTGGTCGAGGTTTTGTCGCTGCATACGTTAGTTCACCTCTCAACGGTTGTTGAAGAGGCTATCAAGAGGGCGCCGCGAGGAGGCCGTATGTCAACTTGACCCGGGCATTTAAACAGGGATCGATGCTGGCATCTCGCCAGGTTGAGAGCGATCAACAACTTTACCCTGTAAGTCCGAGCCCATGCCCTCTAAAGCTGCAGGAAAGTGGTGGACAAATAGTGTGGTCTCAAACATAGCATTATGCACTGGCTCTACACAGCTGCCATAAGGCCCATCCTCCTGTTTGGCGTCGTAGTCTGGTGGACTGATCTGGACAAGGTAGTCAATCGAAACCATCTGGGGAAAGTACAAAGATCGGCCAGCTTATACATAAGCGGAGCGATCAGATCAACTCCCACTCAACTCCCAAGCAAGTTGCTGCCTGTGCGGCCCTAAGGATTAGGGGCATAGGAAAGTGGCCCACATCACAAAAAAGGCCATACTACCATTCTAAAACAGTTTAAAGTTGCCATGGACACAGTCTACATCATCCCGCAGAATGTGTTCACTAGGGACTTCGAAGTTGTCGTTCCATCCAAGGAGGAATGGGCTGAAGAGAACGTCATACCAAAGGACTCGGTTTCCCCCTATATCGATGGCTCTAAGATGGAGTCGGGTGTAGGTAGTGGAAAGAACTTAACCTCAACCTATCTTTACGACTCCCAAATTACTGCAGTGTGTATCAGGCAGAAATAACAGCGGTAACGGAGGCCCTTACATGGCTCAGGATCAATGTAATATCCGCTAAGGATATTATCATTTGCACGGACAGCCAATCTGCGATAAAATCCCTGGCAGCAGTAACCCACAAATCAAAGACATCTCTTAACTGTCGACTATCTCTAGATGAGATGGCTGAACAGTTCAACATTAAAGTACAGTGGGTTCCCGGACATAGGGATATTCTAGGAAACTGCGCGGCCGACGAGCTCGCAAAGCTAGGGTCAACCACACTCAGTCTTCCTACACTCGGGTACCTAAAAATACCAATAAAACTTCGAACCATAGAGGCTACCAACCTCCAATGGAATGAAAGTAATATCGGCTTTATCACTAAACAAATCTGGCCTAGGATAAACCTAGGACGAACCAGGGACCTAGTGGCAACCAAAAGGGTAACCTCATCAGAAGCACCGGTTGGTTCTCAGGTAGCGGATCAAGGTAATATGATCCATGTGGTATCACCATGGGCCGACTTCGGCCTACGTGTGGCTTATGCCCACCACGTTAACCTAACCTATACTGTGAGTGTTATGCCTTCATCAGTATTTTGATCACTTCCCATTCACAACGGTTATGTTGCACAATTTCTCCGTACAGGAATTGTATTTCTTGGCTATGGACAGACTTTGAACTACAGACCTTCTGCTCGACAGTCGGTGATGTTTCCCACTGCACCACGACCACCCCATGAGGTCAATGCAACAGAGGACGCCCTCAAACTGAGATGACGGACACAAGTGCAAAAGATCGTGCTGGCTGGAGAGGTTGGTTGGTTGGGACCCAGGTCCACCACGTACCGTAGCGCCACATAAGAAGAGGAAGAGATCGTAGTTGAAGCTACTTTGTATCTGAACATGCCGCGTGAATAGATGAAACCAAGCAGCGCCTTCAATCGCACCTGATTTTCGAAACACTTGCACACCCCTCCCCATGGGAAGGACAATGAATTATGGTAAAAGCCAACTTATTTTGAAGCTGATAAACACATAAGTTGGTTAGACATACAGCCAAAGGTATAAATTAGCATCCAATTAGTAATGGGTTTCCCCATGATTCCCATGATTCGCCGTGATGGCAATAATTTGTGTCTGAATCATACAAAGTCTGATCGATATCGGAGTCTTGGCAAACGAGTATTTCACCTCAATTGCACTTGAGACACAGACAGTTTCAAGGCATCCGGGCATAGTCTATGTATATGCCCATCGATAGCAAATAAGAACACTTGGCGATCTCGAGCCATTGCGCCGTTAAACAACAAGTTACTCCATAAGGGATGATCCATACACTCGAGATCAATATGAAAAAGCATCATTGTTGAGTCCAAGGTTGTTTTGGCACTGCACCATCGCGCCAATAGGCAATGAAGTACAAACGGTCGACTGTCTTCTTATCACACAATATATCCAAATTGCTTCCAAACATCCGTCCCAGTATATACCATCCACCACGAAGTGGACCATGTATTTGACGCTATCACATGAAATAAATAATCAAATGAATTTGACTTATCTTTACGGCTGGCCGTGAACAGGGTGGAATGAAGTCAATAAAATCAAAGAAAAAACAAAAAGCCCAAGAAACGAATTGCTTTTCTCCAATGATCCAAAGAAAGAGTTATCAACCCACCGAAAAACAGGAGAGAAAAAAAATTGGAACCGCTTTTGTTGGAGGATTTATGGCCATCGAACAACATTTCTTTTTGCATCAGTCGACGAAGTCGAATGAAAGAATGAAAGGAAAGATTTCGTGGCTCATTTGGTGGTTGGAAGGACTCGTCGCCCATCGTCGCGAGGCGAAAAGATTTGTCGTCACAAATAAGTTGAGATCGCTTATCGGCGGCGGTCAATTCATTCTTCTCAACGAACAGTGCGAACAAATATCTTTGGATCTTCGAGCTGTTGGAATGCTGATAAGTATCGGTTATA
This sequence comes from Eumerus sabulonum, assembly GCA_951905685.1. Lineage (NCBI taxonomy): Eukaryota > Metazoa > Arthropoda > Insecta > Diptera > Syrphidae > Eumerus > Eumerus sabulonum. The sequence continues at coordinate 105,621,643 of OX645063.1, read as the reverse complement.
AACGACAACGTTGACGACGACGGCCGGCCGGCCGGCCACAATGTGCTTGGTGACAGTGAGGATGGCTTTGTGGCAACAACCCGTCCGAGACATCAGACAGAGGTAGGAATGCCGAGCACCACTGAATTGTAGAGCGGTGGACAAATGAATGGTAACGAAGGTGAAGACGAAGAAAGGAATCTGTTTGGTCGTTTGGCACTGGTCTGGAGTGACGGAGTGACGTGTGCCAAAGTAATTTCGTCGTTCCAATAGTGCCTACTTGGCCTACCGGTAATAATGGCACCAAGAATCTTTTGTTTTTTTGCTCTCGCGTACATATGAATGGGGGAAGCAAGCTCCATTGGCTATTGGTCGATGGTCGATTGGAATCACTTAATGGGAATAGTATGTTAAGTAAGCCCAACCCAAATGCTTGCTGTGTATTGTAGCAAAATAAAGGATTCGGCGCGCGGACAACGCACGAGAGAACACACTGCAAACAAGCTCATATGTAAAAAAGTATGTACGTACAGGTTAACTTACTAAAAAGCTACCTCCCAAGGCCTTCACAAACGATTCGGATGATCGCTCGATCGGTAGGCTGTGACGCTCCCCACCACCGCAGCGGTGGGTATAGCATGAGAACAAAATCCAAATTTCTTGTTAGATGAATTCCGACAAGATGTTTTCTGACACCTTTGGAAATTTACTTAACAACACCGAAACACATGCCCGCAAAGTTGCATTCTCCTTGTCAGGTTTTTCTTGCTCCTGTCACGGCTTAACCTTACGCGAGGCGCGCTTGCTTATTTTTTTTTCTTTTCTCGCTTCATTTTTGGTTTTATACTTTTCTTTGTTGTTTTTTGTATGGTTGCTTGTGCCAATTTTATGGCCATTTGACCGTTTGCTCGTTTCTCAATGGATACTAGATGGACGGATGGATGGTCTGACTGTTTTGGGCTTGTATGTTTATATGACCAACTGGACGGGTGGCTTCCTTGCCGTGCGATATGGATTCTTGTACTTAAACTCTTCCCAGAGTTGTATGTCAAATTAATTATTGGCTCTTTAATGAATCCTGCTCTTCGTTGTCGCCACATATGTATATGTATCTAGTATGTACAAGAGTATGTTGGGTTGAGTGCAATATCAACATGGACCATTCCATGTGCGCTTGATTTTCAATTTACAATTTATGCTTCCGGCACCAGTTTTAGAGATCTGTATGAAGAGTGCATGTCGCGATTAGTTGGCTATTTATCAAGCGACATATTTGCCCGCCGGAAACCTGTAAGCCATTGCTATAAATTACCTTGCAAACTGGGAGCGTACGAATGCGGGACGACGACGACGATGACTCCTACACCAACATATGATGGTGGTATCCCATAGTGGAGCGACAGATACCTCATACCACCAACTTAATGTCCACATTTAAGTGGCCACGTACAAAGAAAACGACTTCTTTATAATGACGCATAAATATCGTCAAGTTGACTCTTGGATCGATTCCGTGACTTTTGTGCACTTAAAAGGTGTTAGCAAAAGACACAAAACACAAAAAAAAAAAAAGATAAAAACAAGTTTATTCAACCATTCTAGATACCATACATATCGGCCTTGTTTTTATTCGAATACTTAAACCCCCAAACAATGGAGATGTGAAAAATCTAGACCGGGCCAAACAGGAAATTGTAGGATGCCGATCATCGGGACGGGCGCGCATGACATGATTTTCTCCATTCAACTATTGATTAGAATAAAAGGCGAATACTCCTATGAAATTTGAGATAGTCAACATTTCGATAGTCGGTCGTTAGCATAATTTAATCGAATCGGAGCCGCAAGTGTAAGATTTTCCTCTAAAGTTCACCGGTTTATTGGTTTATCTTGCTTTCACTGAATTGATTGAATACACTATGGACACTTCTACCGAATACCGCCTACGTGTAAAACCAGTGAATACATCCATAAAATTGAAAGAAGAAATGCATATAACGCACGATTCTGTCAGATGTCGGAATAAATTGTAATAAATAAAGCCAAATGAGGTGGCTGCTTCAAGCTGGAGTCGTTAAATTACCGTGATTTCGAATTGTATTTTAAATACGCAACATCCCGATGAGATTAGATCATTAAAGCTTAGATACAAAACTACAAGTTTGAAAACAAAAGACAAATCAATGTCGATCAATGTTGTCGTGACAGCTACCCACCATTTAACATTTGTTTTTTGTGATTTGTCTTTTGGATATTTTTTTTGGTTTTCGAAACGGGTTATAGCTAAGATGAAGAAGAGATCCGATAGGTAGTTTTTTCAGTGAGATATATGTCGCAGAAGTTTAATTGAGGATAGTCAACAGTCTACTAGCCAGCCACACTCAAAAGCTTTTCATTCTTTTCACTCAGGGCGGGTTGGTGGATCCTTTTCATGACCCGACGTCTTAGGGGCTAGTGCAAACAAATAGCATGAGACACTGCGACCTTTGCAGATCTATTGTGCCCATTAGCCGATTAGACGAGGAGCTTCTCCACTTCCTTAGTGCAGTTGAGAATGTCTCTCGTAGGAGCTGAGACTGAGACTCTTTCCCAGAGCCTCCGAGATTTCCCGATTTGATCCAAATATGCCGGCGCCAGAAACCATCTTGGAGCCATCAGTGTACCACCTAGGACCTTTGACGTTGAGCAACGGATCACTAGTTTCCCAAGCCGTGCGGATTATGGTCAATATCTCAATTCTCTTAGTGAAAGTGAAAGTGCATGGTAATGCGTCCGAGACCGTGGTAATCATATCCAGCTCAGGAAGATGTTACAGGATGGATATGTCACCCATTTTTTTTTTTTTTTTTTTTGAATTAAGGGGCTAATGCTGTCCAATAGCATTAGGCACTGTGACCTTTACAAATCTATTGTGCCTGCTAGCCAATTAGCTGAAGAGCTTTTTCACTTCCCTAATGAAGTTGAAAATGCTTCTCGTAGGAGACGAGATGATCCCCTCAGGAGTCGTAACTTCACTGAAAAGCATACGTTTCCTGAGATGGCAGAGAGCAGCACACTCACACAATGTGTGCTCTGCCGTCTCTTCGTCCTCACGAGAGAGTCGGCACTAGATAGAATACAAAAACGCACGATAAAACTGATAGATGACCCCAGCATTACCAAAACACTAGACTCGCTGCAACATCGTAGGAACGTATCCTGCCTTTCATTGTTTTATCGTTACTTTCATCATAAATGCTCTGACAAAATAGCCAGTTGTATTCCGCCACTTCACAACTTCTCCCGCGATACGCGCCTCTCACGGAATGCGCATGAATTCACTTTGAAGCCCGTTTTCGGTCGTACTGTCAAATATAGAAATTCTTTCCTCAACCGAACCACACGAATGTGGAACGCGCTACCTCGTTCGGTCTTCCCCGTTCAGTACAATATGCAGACATTTAAGACCAATGTCAATAGGCAGCTCCTCTCCCTCTCCCTGCTACCTTCTGCTCGCACAACGTCCGTCGTTATAAGGCCTAAGCCTTGGGTGCGCGTGTGACTCTAAAAAAAAAAAAAACTCAGTTTCAGACGAGAGGTTAATTTTGTTAAGATGATATATCAGAGGGCGCCGTGGCGTAGTGGTTAGCGTGTTGGACTCTGACGCACGATGAGCGAGTTCGGATCTCGATAACATCATCGCCATCGACTGTTTATCTCGCGGCGACCCTCCTCGGCGGGGTACTGACGAAACCCCCCGTATTATACCTGTCTTGAAAAAGCTTCTCAACTCGCGCCGCCGTTCGGAATCGGCATTAAAACTGTCGGTCCCTTTCACCTGTGTGAAAAATAAATCGCACAGAACGTGGGTTATAGAGAGAAGCTCTATTACCTCTGGTCAATGGGCTCTAACGCCACCAAAAGAGAAGAAGATATCTCAGACCGCAGTGTCCCGTCAGGTCTCGCTAGTCTTCTAGTCTTCTGATATCTACTCTATTAAGTTTGGGTATGGTCCAAAGATTGCCGGCGCCAACGTCAGAAAACAACCTGGCACCTCTAATCTACTCTAGGGTCTTTGACGTTGAGCACGGGATCACTGGTTTCCCAAGCTGTGCAGCAAGATCGATATCTCAAACCTCTTATCAAAAGTGAAAGTGTATGGTAATGCGTCCGAGACCGTTGTAATCATATCCAGCTCGGGATGATGCTGCAAGATGGACATGTAACCCGTAGATCTGCTTGGTAGGCCTGTTTCCGAGCAAACATTTCTGTTTGCCCTGCGTAATGCAAACTATTTACTAAAAAGGTTCAGGGAAGTTAGTCTAATCATTGCTTCTTGAACTGCCGTAGGGCAGGTTGACTAAGCGCCTGTAATGTCGAGACACGCTAGTCTCTGGAGGCATTGAATCTTAACGATTATCGTTTTTTGCTCAACTTTCGCCCACCATACAGTGGGCGTATAGGTGATGATCGGTCTTACTACCGCGGTGTATAGCCAGTGGATTACCTTACGTTTTAATCCCCAGGTTTTACCGTAAGTGCGTCGACAGGCCCATAAGGCCTTAGTCGCTTTTAATGTTGGAGTTCCAGTTAATTCTGCGATCAAGGTCAGTACCTACTTAACTTCTTCTGAAAATCCTATGTGCATATCATTTAGAAAGACGGACCAGGGCTGCGACGTTTTCCTCTTTGTAGACGGGACTAAGATTGTCTTATTTGGGTTAATCGATAAACCCCGTCCGCCACAGCAGTCAGGGATGAACTGAAGCGCATGCAGCGGGATCGGTTAGCTTGCGGAGTAGGTAATCGATAACTATTGATTAGAGGAGTGGTGAAAGGACTCCTCCTTGTAGACACCCTTAGTCGCCGATACTGTCACCGAGACCTCTCCGAATGTGGCCGATATAATACGGCTATTTGCCATCGTCCTAATCCAGTGGGATGGTCTACACCTCTGCAAGATAGTGCAGTAGTGATCGAGTCTTAGTCAGTATTGTCAAAAGCCCCCTCAATGTCAAGGAAGGCGCAAATAGCGATCTCCTTGAGTGTGAAACTGTTTTCAACACGCGCCACTAAGTGATGTGGTGTCGTTCTTTGGGATATGACTATTGGTTAGGATGCAGTGGTATCTGCTTCTAGGATACCTCTAATATGGAGCTCTGTCAGTTTTGCCATTGTTTTTAATAGGCTGATGTTAGGCTGAAAGGGCGATAGGATTTAGACTGTTCACTTGGTTTTCCAATCTTGGGAATAAAGACAAGGTTGGCTTCTTTCCAGATTTGAGCTCAAGTTGAAACACGACCTAAAAAGAACTATTAGTGATGATAGAATAATGTTCAGGCTTTTCTGTAGAATAGAAAAGATCCGACGTAATGCGGGTAACTAGCCGATAAGAAATTTATTTGGTCCTAAATCACTTTGGTATGTACGTATGGTATTAGAGGTAGTCCATATCAGTGATATTCAAAGTTAATGAGAGCCATTACGAGGGACCTTAAAGTTTCGAAAGACCTTCGCTATAGGTTAGGTTAGGTACATAAATGGATGGCCGGTTGACGAGAGATCAAGGCTCACCTAGACTGCGAGGAGTCCATTGTGCCCAGTTAACGTTCACCCCTAAAAATCTGAAGTTTCCCCGTTGAGCTGAACCACTTAGATGCACATAGAATTCCTAGTAGTCTGTTCAGCCCAATGTTACTTACCTCTTCTAGTCCCGAAGGGAAGTGACTTCCAAGGAATATGATTCTGTTTTGGGCTAGTGCTGGGCATTCGCACAGTTGGTGACGTATGGATTTCAATTTCCTAGTCCTGCTTCATGGTAGGATATCATGCCAATCGAATATCCCCACAACGGAATTTTAGCAGACTTTCTATCTTTTCCTTATCATAGACGGCCTGTGTCGATCTTGCCGTTGGGCATGCATCTTATTGTTGCCATCGTTTATTGGCTTTCATTATTAGCTCCGCGCGTATTTCTCCGGAAATATTCAAATGACCTGGTACCTAGCACAGGGTCATCTTGGATATTGTCCATGTTGCCTGCAGAGCCTTGTTGGCTGTCAACATAGATGTTGATGATTATACTTGAGAGGTTTCCTTTAAGAATCAGGTCCGCAGCCTGTTTAATTGCGAAAATCTCAGCTTGAAAAACGCCATCATCAAGTCTATAGGAGTGACTTGCTTCACAAGATTCAAAATAGATCCCGACTCCTGTACCAGTATCCATTTTGGATCCGTAGATTGCAAGCTCATTTCCCGTACGTACCATACCACTGGTCCATTCCTCCCTGGAAGGAATTCTGATAGATATAGTCCCTTTCGGTTTTGAATCTCGATATGGCCCAACCATTCAAGACTGATGTGTGGTCCTGAGGACTCCTTGCCCAGAGACGGGATTCTTGCATTCTTAGCACAATCCGTGATACGATGCTTTCGCAGTATATGTATGTTTAAACGTAGAAGGTTCAGCGTTGTTTTAAGAGCCACCGTCGGTACGGATTTCATAGATCCAGTCACCGCCAGAAAATCTGCCCTCTGAATCCTTGAAACGCTCTTAAGATGGCATTTTTTCTCCAGTGCCTTCCACCAGGCAATCGAACCATAGACTAAAACAGGTCGTCCCACCGCAGTGTAAAATCGATATACCACTTTCGTTTAAAGCTCCATGTCTTTCCAAGGACTACTCAATGATAATGTCCTTCCAGCCAAGCTTGGAGTCTATGATTATGCCATGGTATTTGGCAGATTTTTGTGGGGATCAGATCTACACCATTCATACGGGGGTACTTACTTACTTAACGGGCGCTACAGTTCGGGGTGAACCTGGGCCTCAACCAACATGCCTCTCCACCTAGCACGATCTTTCGCTAGTCTTTTCCAATGCCGCACGCCCAGTTGGTTGAGGTCCCCTTCCACCTGTGCGCGCCACCTTAGGTGCGGCCGTCCTCTATTTCTTCGTCCCTCGGGGTTGGATTCAAGGACTCTACGGGCTGGAGCTGTGGTGTCCATTCGCTCTACATGGCCTAGCCATCTTAGGCGTTGGATCCGTAGACGCCTGACCAGACTCATGTCGCTGTACAACCCGTACAGTTCGTGATTGAATCTTCTCCTCCAACCCTCCTCTGTGTTTATGGGACCGAAAATCGAACGCAGAATCTTTCTCTCGAAACGACCAAGGATTTCCTCATCCGCTTTAGACAAAGTCCATGTTTCTGCGTCGTATAACAGGACCGGGATAATTAAGGTCTTATATAAGGTCAACTTGGTCGTACGAGAGAGGGCTCTACTTCTCAGTTGCCTCTTGAGCCCAAAGAAGCAGCGGTTGGCAAGAGTAATTCTGCGCTTGATTTCGAAACTGGTGTCGTTGTTCCAAGTCACCGCGGAGCCGAGGTATATGAAGTCCTTAACTACCTCGAACTTATATTTGCCAATATGCACGTTCTGTCCAAGACGTCGGTGGTAAATGTCCTTTTTCGATGACAGCAGATATTTAGTCTTGCCCTCATTAACTGCCAAACCAATTTTTGCCGCCTCCATCTCAATACTCGCAAACGCCTCATTGACATCTCGCTGCGATCTACCTATTATGTCAATGTCGTCGGCGTATGCAAGGAGTTGCGAGGATTTGAAGTAGATTGTGCCTCTTGTATTGGCCTGTGATTTTTGCACAATCATTTCCAATACGATGTTGAAGAAATCACACGACAGCGCATCGCCCTGCCTAAATCCTTTTTTGACATCAAAACTATCGGTAAGGTGCTCACCGATTCGGATGGAGCAGCGAGCATTTTCCAAGGTCATCCTGCATAGTCTGACGAGCTTCGCAGGGATGTCAAAAGTAAACATGGCGTTATATAGCTCGTCTCTAATTACGCTGTCGTATGCGGCCTTGAAGTCGACGAATAGATTGTGCGTATCGACTTGAAACTTATTGGTTTTCTCCAGGATCTGCCGTAGTGTGAAGATCTGATCGATGGTGGACTTCCCTGGCCTGAAGCCACACTGATAAGGACCTATCAGCTTGTTTACGAATGGCTTGAGGCGTTCACACAAAACGGCAGCGAAGATCTTGTATGCGACATTAACGAGACTTTTTCCTCTATAGTTGGCGCAGTCAAAGGGATCTCCTTTTTTGTGGATCGGGCAAACAATGCTGAGACTCCATTCCTCGGGCATGCTTTCCTCTGACCATATCTTACAGATGAGCCGGTGCATGCTCCTAAGCAGCTCACCCCCAGCCGCTTTGAGGAGCTCAGCAGACAGTCCATCTGCGCCAGCAGCTTTATTCGACTTAAGTTTCGACATGGCAAACTCAACTTCGTCGAGGTCAGGGAGACGGAATTCTCTGCGATCTTCGTCGTTAAAAAATGGATCATTCTGCCTGACGGCGGTATGTTGGTTGTCTTCGCCGTTATACAGTCTGCAGAAGTGGTTTTTCCGAATTCTCAGCATCGACTGCGATTCTACTACTAGGTGTCCGTTCTCATCCTTACAGGCCTCCGTTCGGGCTTTATAGCCTTGAGACATTCGTTTTATCCGCTGATAAAATCTTCGAACGTCGTGCCTGCAATAGCACCTCTCCAAGTTTTCAATCGCCCGCTTCTCGTGCTCTTTCTTTTTTCTCTTGAGGAGCTTATGTTCCTCCCTTCTCTTAAGCTCGTAGAGCTCCCGAGCCGCTCTTGTTTTTTTGTGTAGTGAGGTTTTGTATGCCTCCTGCTTTTCCGCATGAACCCTTCTACACTCGTCATCGAACCAGGTGTTTCGTCGTGGTGGAGCTTTAAGGCCCAGCACTTCCGTTGCTGTGCTCTTCAGGGCTTGATTGCACAGGCTCCATTGTTGCTCTACTGACTGAGTGGAGGATTGAGGTGTATCGGAGAGCTTAAGGGAGACGCGGTTGGCAAAAGCACTGGCGATCTCCGGCGATACTAGCTTTCCGACGTCATAGCTTGGTGTTCCAACTCTGTCCGTGTTATGCGCTGACGTATCTTGGCTACTACAAGATAGTGGTCTGAATCGATGTTCGCTCCTCGGAAAGTGCGAACATCAAGAATAGTGGAGGAGTGTCTGACGTCAATCGCGATGTGGTCAATCTGGTTGGTGACTGATTGATTTGGCGACCGCCAGGTGCCTTTGTGTATATCGAGGTGGGAAAATCGTGTGCTGGCTACAAGAAGATTTCGCCCCGTGGCAAGGTCGATCAGCCTATGTCCGTTATCGGATGTGGTGTCATGTAGGCTGTGTTTGCCGATTACCCGCTCAAAGATGCTTTCTTTACCCAGCTTAGCGTTAAAATCCCCTAGTATGATTTTGGTATCATAGCTGGGGCATTTGGTATATGTTCGGTCTAGGAGATCAAAGAAATCATCTTTGATTGAGTCATCCTTGTCTTCCGTGGGGGCATGGACGCATATGAGGCTGATGTTACAGAAATTTGCCTTGATGCGGATCGTTATGAGGCGTTCACTCACATACTGGAAACTTAGGACTTTATGTCTTAGTCCACCTCTGTCAACAAATCCGCATCCAAATAGTCTCTGTCCTCTCTCCCTATAGCAGTCACCGTAGTAAATGTCGCAGTTTTTCATCCGCTTTTTACCCGGTCCATTCCATCGCATTTCCTGGATGGCGGTTATGTCCGCTTTATAGCGGTCTAGGGCGTCCGCAAGTTGTTCGGCCGCACGTGGTCTGTTTAGGGACCTAACATTCCACGTACAGAACCGAAGGTCCTTGTTTGTTTTTTATTTTCTTATAGGGTCGTCAACATATATCCGTTCCGTTTTATTATCCGAGGCTGTTTTGTGTTTCTGAGCAATTAGTGGTTTCACGGTTATGGTTCGCTAGACCATAGCCCAACCGACACTAATCCTGTTTGGTGGCGCAGGATACTCGCCATTCGGCCTCTTCCGTCAGTAATTTCCCTTTTAAGGAAATTTCCAGATGGCACCACGAGGAGGTGGAAGTAGGACCTGACTAGCAGAGCTGCAAGATGTTCGGCTGCAGAGGCTCTTACTCGCTTTTTGTCGGGCCAGCATCCGTCGGCAGATGCTACCCCTACGATGCCTTTGCTAGTCCTTCACCATCCTCATACGGGGGTAAGTGGTATAGATTTTCTCCTTGTGAAGAGGACTATTTCGGTTTTTGCCGGGTCTACTCCCAGACCTCGCCCCTTGATTCAGTTATTAATCAGTAGCAGTGCATAACTTAGCCTTTCGCTGAGGACCTGAGGAAATGACGTTAAGGACAACTGCCTCTATTGCCCCGATTGACCCACACCTTTCCACTTACTACTGCTTACGTTCAACCAGCCTGCATATTCCCGAGTTTATTTGGGCCATCTGAAAGCTGGATACTATTGCATCAGTACAGATGTTATTAAAGGCACCCTCAAAGTCTAGAAAGGGGGCGGCCGTGTTGTAGTGGTAAACACCACCGACTGTCGAGCGGAATGTCTGTGTCCATAGCCACTCCCATACGGAAAAATTATGCAACAGAGCCATTGTGAATACTGGTGAAGGCATAACACTCACAGTACATGGCCACTTCAAATTTATACTCTGTGCGTGCAGTTCTAATATAACACCACAATGGCATAGAACATTTTCTGAGAACTACAACCAACGTGAAAATTCAGTCGAGTTTCTCTCGAATCCCATCTAGGACAACCACACCCGGAGAGTAGTGAACGAACACCTACGACCCGAACTATCCAAACTCCGTCCAGGTTGTGTGGCAAACATAATAAAAGTATGACTCTTGAACCTTTGAACCTGCGCAAGCTATAAAAACAAAAAATAAAAAAAGAAAGACACATAGAGCAAGTTCTTTGACACTGAGTGCATCGTATAGACTACCCTGTGAAGAGCATTATCTACTGATTACGTAAGCGTTGTGTGACTGTGATAAATAGCTGTCACTGATCTCATCTTTTATGTACATGACGACTAATCGTTCCAAAGTTTTTATAAGGAAGGAGGATAGACTAATAGGTCTATAATCCTTATGAGAACTATCAGCATAAAGCGTCTTTGCAACTCCGAAAATATTGTGGTTTACCTCTGACGAAAAAAATGTTGACCAAGATCGAAAAACGAAAAATGATAGGATTGAAGGGCTTATTGCAATAACATGGTAAGCCACATGTCTCAAAAATTGAGATTTTAGTGGCTTTGCACCCAGGTATACCTTAGCTAACAATCCACTTACTCACGCACTCATATAGCATTTATTAAAAATAATTAAAAGTTCAAAACCAACAAGCGTCTCCAGCTTGCACGGTATTTGGCCAGCTGTTTCCAGCGCCGCACGCCCAGATGATGAAGGTCCCCTTCCACTTACGCGCGCCACCGTAGATGCGGCCGTCCTCTGCCGCGCCTTCCTTCCGGGGTGGATTCAAATACTCTTCAGGTCGGAGCTGTATTTTCCATGCGCTCTACATGGCCTAGCCACCTTAGACGCTGTATCCGTAGACGTCGCATCAGGCCGATATCGCTGTACAAACCGTACAGTTCTTCGTTAAATCTTCTCCTCCATATACCGTTTGAACAAACGGGACCGTAGATAATGCGCATAATTTTTCTCTCGAAACGACCAACGGCATCCTCATCCGCTTTTGTTAAGGTCCAAGGTTCAAGCCTCCAAGAAGAAGGACTGCGACTTATATAGTGCCTTGGTTTTCCAAGAGAGGGCTCTACTTCTCAATTGCCTCTTGAGCCCTAAGAAACAGCGGTTTCCAAGAGTGATTCTGCGTTTTATCCCAGCGCTGGTGTTGTTGTCGCCAGTCATCAGTGAGCCAAGGTAGACGAACTCCTTGACCACTTCAAAGTTATATCCGCCCATGGTGACGTTCTGGTCAACACGTCGAATACGTCGGTCTTGACCATCTCTTTTAGATGAAAGCAGATATTTGGTTTTACCCTCATTAACTTTGAGACCCATCTTAGCCGCTTCTACCTCAATGCTTACAAAGGCCTCATTGACGTCTCGCTGTGTCCGTCCAATCACGTCAATATCGTCGGCGCACGCAAGCAATTGCGTATCTGTTGAAAAAGTTGCATGATAGCGCATCACCTTACCTAAAGCCTTTTTTAACATCAAAGGTCTTGGTTTGCTCATTACCGACCTTAATGGAGCAGCGAGAATTCTCCATTGTCATCCTGCACAGTCGGACGAGTTTGGCAAGGATGTTAAAACTAGACATGGCTTTGTATAGCTCATCTCTATAGACGCTGTCATATGCAGCCTTGAAATCGACGAAGAGGTGGTGAGTGTCGATTTGGTATTCCTGGGTCTTCCCCAAGATCTGCCTAGACGTAAATATTTGGTCTATTGTGGATTTACCTGGCCTGAAACCACACTGATAAGAGCCGATCAGGTTATCCACAAACGGTTTCAGGCGTTCACACAGTACGGCAGAGAAGATCTTGTGTGCGATGTTAAGGAGACTTATTCCCCTATAGTTGGCGCAGTTATAGGGGTCTCCATTCTTATGGACCGGGCAATCGATGTTGAGATTCCACTCGTCGGGCATGCTTTCCTCCGACCATAACTTGCAAATGGGATGGTGCATGCACTTTACCAGCTCATCTCCAGCCGCCTTAAAAAGCTCAGCACACAGGCCGTCTACGCCCGCGGCTATATTAAATTTAATATCGCTAATTTGACTTCGTCTAGGTCGGGTGGACGGAATTCTCTTACATCGTCGTCTATTACGAACGGATCGTTCTGTCTGTCATTGCCGTTATACAGTCTGGAGAAGTGGTCCTTCCACATCCTCAGCATCGACTGTGACTCTACTACCAGTTCTCCATTTTCATCCCGGCGGCGACCTGCGCTTTGGCTTTGTAGCCATGCCATGCCCGTTTTACCTTATTGTGAAACTTCCTGCGGAAGCATCGTTCCATCTTTTTTCTTCTGAAAAGCTTGTGTTCCTCTCTTCTCAGCTCTCGTCCGTGATTGCAGCGTGGCTTTATATGCCTCTTGTTTTGCTGCATGGGCTTGCATTATTCATCGAACCAGGGGTTTCTAGGTGGTGGCGGTTTGAAACCCAGCACCTCTGAGGCAACGTTTCTGACGGCGCTCTGGCAATGCGCCCAATCCTGCTCTATTGTTTGTGCTGCTGTGGGCGGATTTTGAGAGAGTTTAGAGCAGACATGATCGGCAACGATTCTGGCAGTCTCTTGCGATTGTAACTTTTCGACGTCAAACTTACGTTTTCCTACTCGACTCCTAAGCATTCTTGATATCCTCATTCGTAAGATCTCGAAGGCCCTGGGAGTAAGCCCCAAACTGAACTGCACGCCATCCTAACATGCGTCAACCTAAATCTCGAGACCGGCATCAGAGGAGTAACTATCAACATACTCTCTGATAGCCAAGCAGCGCTTAAAGCACTGGGTTCGTACAGCACGAACTCGAAAACCGTCAAGGAATGCCATGATGCCCTGCAAGATCTCGCCAAAAGAAACAATGTTAAACTTTGGTGGGTGCCAGGACATAAAGGTATTAAGGGCAATGAAATTGCCGACCAACTTGCCAGAAAAGGTTCCAGCGACAAATACATAGGTCCGGAACCTTTCTGCGGCATTCCCGGGTCTAAGATAAATCACCTCTTAGACAGTTGGGAAAAGTCGCAACACCTGTCCTTCTGGAACAGTGTTCGGGGACTCCGACCCCTGAACAAACACCCTGTTGACATACTTAAGCTCAATAGAGGGGATATCAGAAGACTGGTCAGCTACCTAACGGGACACTGCGGTCTGAGATATCATCTAAATAAAATTAGTCTCTCGTCTGAAACTGAGTGTCGGCTCTGTCTAGAGGACGATGAGACGGCAGAACACATACTGTGTGAGTGTGCTGCACTCTGCCATCTTAGGAAGCGCATCCTTCTCAGTGAAGTTGTGACTCCTGAGGAGATCACCCTGGCTCCTACGAGAAGCATTCTCAACTTCATTATAGAGGTTGAGAGGCTACTCGGCTAATCGGCTAGCAGGCACAATAGATCTGCAAAGGTCGCAGTGCCATATTGCTAAGAGTAGCACTAGCCCCATGCGAAAAAAAAAAAAAAAAAAATCCTCATTCGTACATTGGCTACAACAAGGTAGTGGTCCGAGTCGATGTTGGCCCCTCGGAAGGTTCGTACGTCGAGAATACTGGAGGAGTGTGTGGCGTCGATCGCAATGTGATCAATCTAGTTGGTGGTCGATTGATCAAAAGACCGCCAGGTACCCTTGTGGATGTTGAGATCGGGGGATCGTGTGCTTGCTAAAAGAAAGTTACGCTTCATTAGGAAATCGATTAGCCCAAGTCCGTTGTCGGATTTGGTGTTACGGAGGCTATGTTTCCCGATGATCGACTCAAATATGTCCTCTTTGCCCAGTTTTGCATTCACGCGGAGGCTGTGTGTCAACTTGGATTGAGCAGGGACAGAGATCGAAGCCATGTTAAACGCGATCAACTTCTTTGCTCTGTTTGCCCCCCCCTAATAACTAAGTCATACTGGGTGCTTAACATCAAACGAAAAAAATATTGAAAGTGGTCTAATCAGTCAGAAACTGTGGGCATATATTCTGGTAGGCAAGAAGGAAAGCTCTCTATAACCAACCACCACAAGACAACCTTTTAAAGAAACAATGGGTGTTGTACTTTGCCCACAAAGTAAATATTTCCTCGGCCGTGTATAGTTAAAAATGATTTACTCGTATATGGTCGTTTAAAAAAATTGGAACCAATTATTGCCATCCACAACATCCGATATATTAGCAAATTGATTTTGGGTATAAATATTTTCGGCATACCTAAGAGCATAACCCTATAAATTATCATCAAGATACATACTACCAAAAGCCAATGAATTCTTTTTTGTGGTGAATTTAAGGCACTCATATCCGACGAACGCATAACGCAAATTCATTTCAAAAGTGCCGATAAACCATCGAACCGAATATGATGAGGGCAGGGGCATTCCGGTATGTTGTGTTCGTCGCCATCCCTATCACCATGGATGGACTGGTTCTACATACAAAAACCTAACTACCTACCTACAACATATCGTGTACGTACATACAAATGATCGCGAACGATTGCGATTCTGATCCGATCAATTCGAAAAGTAACGACGAAAAGATCAATGCAAAATCTCGCACTATTCGCATGAAACGAATACATGCATAGACGCACGCAGATACGAGTATGTAATACTGTTCGGCAATATTCCGCCACATCGTCGTCGTCGGCCAAACAGTCAAACAGCGAAACAGCGAAACAGTCGAGCGCTGTTCAATCGCAGTGAAAGATTTGTCACATGTCAAAATCAATTAAAGCCAATCCTCTTCACAGGGGGTTCGGCAATGGCTCACGGTCGCCTCATATCGCATCGAGTCGAATCGAGTCGCGGATAAAATTGATGAAGTTAGGTCAGCGTGCTTACACGACTCAACGAACATTGGGGCTGTTTAAATCTCAACTTATTCTGCGGATTACTCGTTCGAGTAATTCCACTGTCGGTCGGGGCTCCGATAGTCAGATAGCGAGTGAGATAGTCGGCTAGGCTAGGGAATATACGAGTAACAAGCAACCAGCCACTACCACTTCATTTCACTTCACTCCACTGTCAAATTATTGTTCGCGCCCAGTCTACGCCAGTCAACAACGATAGCAACGATGGCAATAGCGTTGATGGTATGGTGATGATGATGATGACGATGGCGATGGCAATGCAATGATGACGAGTAAGTAAGAAAGCAAGGAAGGAAGGAAGGAAGGAGACTTAAGCAGCATAGCCATAGATTGTACCTCTGCCGCGCCGCGATTCAATTTAACATTTCAACATCGCGGATAATCTCGCTATCACATGGCATATTTAGCCCACTGATGTCCACGTCGTCGTCGTCGTCGATGTTGTCGTTGTCGTTCTCGTTCTTGTGCTCTCTCTCTATCTATCTACTACTCGTGGAATTTGGAATTTTATCTGTGTTCAGGTCCCGTTTGGAACGCCAGCCGCCCTGTGCTCACTCCCTCTGACTGACTGTCTGGAATTCCGATTTTAATTAAATGCGTTTTCACAGAATTTTTGTTTTGATTACGATGATATAAATGAAATTGAAAGGACGAATTGAAGATTTGGAGATTTGATACTCAGTTTGGTGCGGTCACTGGTTGTTGCTCGTTGGTCATCAGAGTCGCCTGGGTGGCCGCTGTCATCGGTGCGGCACAATTCAATAAAGGAAATCATTTATGTACGAGTATATGCGATGACTAAGTATACTCATATGTAGGCACGTGTGTGCAGTTTTTTTTTTTTGGGCTGATCCATGAGATTCCCGGTGACAGGAGCCAGTCAATGATCGTTTACAGTACTCCTCGATGGCATGTCGGAAAAGCGTGAGGTTTTATATGCATTTTCAGACACGGTAATTACGCACAGTCCGACAGTGAAGCAAGCAAGCCAGGCAAGCTCAAACTGAGGTAGGTCTAAGCTGCATTAAATTACCACTGGTTGCCTGAACAGATGATATATGCACCGCGTACGTATAAGAAGGAACGGTTTTCATTTTAATCGCATTTGGCAAAACTTCACATCATTTCGTTTAAATCGGACAACTGCATACCACCACGGATGCGAATGGATGCTGGTGACCATGCGAAATATGCTGCGCATGTCATTTTCAGCTCCAGCACACACCGCAATACTCGAAGCAGTCAAAGCAGCCCATCAACATCATCATTGGCAGGCATCGTTGTCGTCGTCTTAACATCTTGCCATCACTATCCGCATCCAATCCGCTGAGAGTGACTTAGTGCCGAGATGTGTACGATTTAATTTAAGAGATCGTGATTAAAGTTGGAAGCCGCTTGATTTATTTACCTTTAGTATTTCAGCCGCCGTCACGTGTGAGACTCTATAGACATTCGCATTTGCGTTCTTTCGCGCATTAGATGTCGGTTCAATGGTTTGTTGCTGCTGTCTGCCATGTGCATCGTTCGTCCGAATGTCTTCTTCCACTACCAATCTAAATGGTGTTGGCGCTGAGTGAGTGTATCTTCATCATTGATGCGAGCTACTAAGTACATATCTTTAGCTGACATCTACGTCTTGATGTCTTTATATCCCAATGCCATAAGCTCTTGACTACATGCCCGACCTATCACATAGATACTATAATACATATCAACGCGCTTTTGATACCTACATACATTCCTCCTCTGTCTCTCTCGCATTAAGTCGCATTTGCGATCATCGTCTTCCACCTCTATGCGACTGTTGTAACGTAACGATATTAAATTGAAAATGCGTGCTGCAGGTTTTATCATGGGAACGGTCGGTCGGTCACTCCTGTCGTCTTCGAACGAACCGGGCACTGGACACTGGACACTGGGCACTTTGTGCCTTGATGATTGCCGAGCAGAACTAAATTACAAGGAATTAGCTTACATGTTTATATTGATTACGATAGCATTCAATTAGGTATCTTCTGACTCACTTGACGGTTGACAAGTATCATATGGTCGACGGTCAAATGCAGTAACCCCACCAGTAGAAAGGGAGTAATAAATGTTATCCGTGTGCACATTTTATTGTGGTGGTGATTACTGCGATTCGATAAGACGACGACGCACCGAGACTCAACCGAATGGTGTAGTTTTGCATAGATACGACACTATGTAAGGGGCGCTGGCAATGGCAAAGTTCACGGCTACAGATGTGTTTATGACATTTCTTTCATCCGACTCGTAAGTGCGTGGAAAAATATTGTTGACGTGTCGTCGGTGGTGATGCAACACGCGATAAACGTTGCAAGTTCAATTAAAGACGACTGGAATCTGGAATCCGGAATGGATGCACTCCTTTATGGGGGGAATGTACTTAGCACATCTTAGACACTCAACACTTAGTAACTGAATATGATGTAAAAACGGTCGATCACATTCCTTCAATACAAAAACCACAGGGAGTAAATGGTAAATCTATTTGCATTCAGTTAAGATCAAAATCTGCTAACTACAAGTACTCGTACGTCCTCACAAATAATCCATTCGTGTACGCATAGTGAGTTGGTATACCATATCGCGCAACCAATCTCCCATCTGCACATGAGAAGATGAATGGACCTTTTAGTTGACATTATCAGTTACTCGTATCGGATTCAATTTGAATAAGAATCGCAGCGATCCCCGCGAAAGAGAATATATATCCAATCGAATCACCTCTCACCGTATAATGGATTTGACGACAAATTGCTCTCGGGATGAATCTGTAGGTTGCGAAAAGCAACTCGGCCAGTTGTTGTGGCAGCGGTCGACGAGTTATTTTGATTTCGATTCTAGATACGAAACGTCCGCAAACCAATCGAGCACGATCGACCGATCGTATGGTATTTTGGTACACCACAAATACGCAATGCAACATCTCAATACGATATGTTGCACGGGCATTTGTATCTTCGATACGGCGTTGTTATCATTGTACCTGTCGTCCGTCGGGTCGGCTAATTTGCTTATTTGTTCTCGGATACCACAATCGCCCTATGACCGCCACAGGTACATAGTCAAATGCCGCGTGCTCGTCGAGTTTCTTATCTCGTCGGAAACCTTTTAATTAATTTACCTTCGCACTTAATAGGTAAATTCCCATTTGTCGAAAATGCTCCGCATACCCTCACCCTCTCTGTGTTTACTCTGCCATTGTGCATATTTGCATTCTAATCCGAGGATCGTGTCATCGGATGCGCATGCTTTCTGACATGCTCTTTTCGGGGTCACTGTCAATCGGCAATGTGTCTAATGGAAGTCTATTTATCATCGCCGTAAAAAAAAGAAAAACCACAAACAAAAAAGGAAAGAGGCGAAGAGGTTGGATAAATAATTGACTGTGTACGCGCGCAGAGCCGTCGACGATTTGTCCAACGATGGCGATAACATAACACTACACTCATCGACTCACCACCGTCACCACCATCACCACCATCAGCATCGCAGCCATTCGATTAATTATCCTCCCGCTGTCGTTGTCCATTCGTGGGTAGTAGGACAGTTTTAGGACAAATGGTGACACCTGACAAATTGAATGATTCGATAATTGCGTGAGAGCTGTCGGATTAAGGTGTTTGCCATCTATTGTAGCGATACACGCAACACAAGTACGTACATACGGCAATTTGTCAGCTCCGCCCGGTGGGAAAACTTACTCGCATTCGAATGGGAGCCGGGTAGCCGGATGAACGTGTTCCCTTTTTCCATTGTCAATCAATTACTCATTTTCTTCCCTCAGTCCAGTTCACGTGCATCCACATAGCACATACATATGTGAATGCATCATGGAACGAAAGCAAATTCCTCGAGTCGAGGAATCGAATTTCAACACGACGGTATTAAAATAATTTGGCTAAATAAAGAATTAAATATTTCACATTGATTTATGGGCCATCGAATAGCCAGTGCTTTGCTGCAGGGGTATCAAGATACTTGTGCGCTCCTGACGCCCACTCAATCGCGCGCGCACCAAAGTGCTCCGATCACATTCAGACATATTGGGCGCACGAATGGCAACACATTTCAAATGCTCCACGACATCGCGAATGGATCGAATCTGTAACTCACCGCCATGGAGCAGAATCGGAGTTTGGTTTCAGCACATTTTCGCCAGATCGCACCTCACACCAAATGTGCTCGATCGCTTGCCTTGCCTACATACGTACACCATACGTGAGGCCTAATCTACAATCTACACGGCCATAGGCGCAAATTTCACAAGGCAATAAAATTTCTCTTGTCGCCCTCTATTGGACACTGAAATGAAATCCATGTTCACAGTTTGTACATTTAACACAATCATCTCATCAATGGACACCAGTTAAACATATGTGAGCAATGGATTTTATGCCCAAAAACGACCACGTCGACAGAACATGACGACGACGTTGCTGGTGTGATGCTAGTGTACGCAACGGTGGGCCCCATTGAGACGAGGGTGGCCGGTTGATTGGTTGGCGGCGAAGACAGCGCAGGGCTTACATGGAGCACAACATAAGAGGAGGCTAAGTGCGACTGTAGCAGTGACTGTGTGAGAGGAGGTAAACAAGTTTACTCCTTTGTTTGTACGACGAGACTATGAAATTGCGTTTTCCGTGAATCTCATAGTTCGAGAGTGCCAGATTGCCGGTCTAGGTCTTGTGTCGAGATCGGCCCACCATCGAAACTGGTCTATTAATTGTTTCGAAACGAGAGTAATTACACGTGAATTGAATTTCGACCGATGGGCAACAATAACATACGTACGTTCGATTGGTCTTGACGTGTGGATACCATTGTTAATCGGCTATTAAAATCCGATTGAGTTACATGTCACTTGATGTCACAACGATGATGTACAATATCCCATGAGGTGGGATCGGTTACATAGGAATTCATTTCGAAATGCAAGAATCTATTGTTCGACGCACTCGTTCGCTCGGGCTGGGAGTAGCTTCGTGTGTTGGTTTTGTTCGGTATGACAAGGGACTTCTATTGAGGTCACCTGTTGTCGGCTTTTGGTTTTTCAACAGTACTGACAACGAATGCTCCTATCGCTACGTGCGTGCGAAAATGACGGGATGACGTTTCTTGGTGTTGAGTGCATTTTTTTTTTTTTTTAGATGCAGAACGAAGACTTCATTCGATTGGTGTCAAATGCTCAATAGGCCTTTCAGCTCGAACTTGCAAGTCATTTAATTAAAGTGTGATTTACTTACTTACTTAGCGGGCGCTACAGTTCGGGGTGAACCTGGGCCTCAACCAACATGCCTCTCCACCTATGTAGCACGATTTTCCCTGGTTTCCTTTTCCAGTGCCGCACGCCGTGTTGGTTGAGGTCCCTTTTCACCTGTGCGCGCCACCTTAGGTGCGACCGTCCTCTATTTCTTCGTCCCTCGGGGTTGGATTCAAAGACTCCACGGGCTGGAGCTGTCGTGTCCATTCGCTCGAGATTACCTAGCCATCTTAGGCGTTGGATCCGTACACGTCTGACTAGACTCATGTCGCTGTACAACCAGTTCGTGGTTGAATCTTCTCCTACAACCCACCTCCGTGTTTATAGGACCGAAAATCGCAGGCAGAATCTTTCTTTCGAAACGGCCAAGAATTTTCTCATCCGCTTTAGATAAAGTCCATTCTTCTGCGCCGTATAACAGGACCGGGATAATTAAGGTCTTATATAAGGTCAACTTGGTCGCACGAGAGAGGACTCTACTTCTCAATTGCCTCTTGAGCCCAAAGAAGCAGTTGTTGGCAAGAGTAATTCTGCGCTTGATTTCGAAACTGGTGTAGTTGTTCCAGATCACTACAGAGCCGAGGTATATGAAGTCCTCAAACTTATATCTGGCAAAGGCGTCGGTGGTAAATGTCCTTTGTCCTCGATGACAGCACATATTTAGTCTTGCCCTCACTAACTGCCAAACCAATTCTTGCCGCCTCCATCTCAATACTCGCAAACGCCTCATTGACATCTCGCTGCGATCTACCTATTATGTCAATGTCGTCGGCGTATGCAAGGAGTTGCAAGGATTCGAAATAGATTGTGCATCTTGTATTGGCCTGTGATGTTAAAAAAATCACACGGCAACGCATCGCCCTGTCTAAATCATTTTTTGACTTCGAAACTATCGGCCAATTATACACCGATTCGGATGGAACAGCGAGCATTCTCCAAAGTCATCCTACATAGTCTGACGAGTTTAGCAGGTATGTCAAAGCTAGACATAGCGTTGTATAGCTCGTCTCTAATTACGCTGTCGTATGCGGCCTGAAGTCGACGAATAGGTTGTGAGTGTCGGCTTCAAATTCATTAGTTTTCTCCAGGATCTGCCGTAGTGTGAAGATTTGGTCGATGGTGAACTTCCCTGGCATAAAGCCACACTTATAAGGACCCATCAGCTTATTTACGGTTTTAGGCGTTCACACAAAACGGCAGCGAAGATCTTGTATGCGACATTAAGGGGACTTATTCCTCTGTAGTTGGCGCAGTTGTGGATCGGGCAAACAATGCTGAGACTCCATTCCTCGGACATGCTTTCATCTGACCATATCCATATACAGATGAGCCGGTGCATGCTCCTAACCAGCTCACCCCCAGCTGCCTTGAAGAGCTCAGCAGACAATCCATCTACGCCAGCAGCTTTATTCGATTTGAGTTTCGAAATGGCAATCTCAACTTCGTCGAGGTCAGGGGGATGGAATTCTCTGCGATCTTCGTCGTTAAAAAATGGATCATTCTGTCTGACGGTGGCATGTTGGCTGTCATCGTAATTATTAAGTCTGCAGAAATGATTTTTCCAAATTCTCAGCTCCGACTGCGATTCTACTATTAGGTGTCCGTTCTCATCCTTACAGGCCTCCGTTCAGGCTTTATAGTCTTGAGACTGCTGATAAAATCTTCGAACGTCGTGCCTGCAGTAGCACCTCTCCAAGTTTTCAATCGCACGCTTCTCGTGCTCCTCCTTTTTTTTTTCTTGAGAAGCTTATGTTCCTCCCTTCTCTTAAGCTTGTAGAGCTCACGAGCCGCTCTTGTTTTTTTGTGTAGTGAGGCTTTGTATGCCTCATGTAGGCTGTGGTTGCCGATGGCTCGTTCAAAGATGCATTCTTTACCCAGATTAGCTCTTAAAATCTCCTAGTATGATTTTGGCGAAGCGTTTGGCGTATGTCCTGTCTAGGAGATCATAGAAATCTTCTATGATGGAGTCATCCTTGTCTTCCGTGGGGGCATCGACACATACATATGTTGATGTTACATGCGGATCGTTATGAGGCGTTCGCTCACATACTGGAAGCTTAGGACTTTATGCCTTAGTCCACCTCTAACAACAAATCCGCATCCAAATAGTCTTTGTCCTCTCTCCCTATAGCAGTCACTGCAGTAGGTATCGCAGTTTTTCATCCGCTTTTTGCGCGGTCCATTCGATCGCATTTCCTGGATGGCGGTTATGTCCGCTTTATAGAGGTCCAGGTTGTCCGCAAGTTGTTCGGCCGTAGGTGGTCTGTTTAGGGACCTAACATTCCACGTACAGAACCGAAGGTCCTTCTTCATATTTTGTTTTCTTAAAGGGTTGTCCACATAGATCGTTCCATTTGATTATCCGAGGCTGTTTTTGGTTTCTGAACAATAAAGGGTGATTTAATAAAATTGAAATTTGTGTATGTCTTCTAGAGTAAATCAACTGCCATCAAACCGACTGGGATTGACTAGTTAGTCTAGCAACGACTTCCTTCTCTCAAAATTTTATTTAAAAGACAAACAATGTGATAGAAGCTACAATATTCGAACAATGTGAAGGCGAAAACACCTCCTCTGGTTTCCTGGCAATAGCAATATAGAGGGAAAAGAGAAAACTGATGCGCTGGTAAGGCACGGCTCTACCCTCAATAGTTCCCCGGCGGAGACAGTAACCCCTTTCATAAGACTGGTCAAGCGACACACTTTTCAGCATATCCCCTTAAGGGCGAACTCTAGATGGAGCACCCTGAGTAACTGTGTCATATCAAGAAAGATATGGCCTTCCTACAACACCCACGACCTAAGAGATTGCCAACATTGTAGCAATCAGTAATGGCCTTTGGCCTGCCGGCACTCATGCTGCCAAGTTAGGCATCCCATTTAACACACACTGTCGAAGTTGCAAGAACCCGCTTGAAAAGGAAACCCTTAACAATTTCCTTTGCGAATGTCCGGGTCTAGCTAGAACCAGATAGCGCACACTAGGCAAAGCCTTGATTGACAACCTATCAGAACTCAATAGCATAGAATTCTGTAACATAATCAAGTTTCTCAACTCCACAGGGTGGTTTTGAAACACAAAACGGCACACACGCGCTAATTGGGCTTTGTTCTCTCTGATACCAGGCGGCCACTCCTACCTACCTACCAGACAATATTATCCAGTCTGGTAGACTAAATCGTCTTTATAGAATATTTCGTATTCAGGAACCTTTCCATTCAATATTACGAACAAATTGGGCGACGAGTATGTGGACCAGTATTCTATGCCTGTTAGGCTCCACTTAGTACAATTAGGCTTGATTGGCAAAGGTTGTGATGCATATACTGGACATTTCCTGAAGCTTACGCGTTGTTCTTTTTTCCTTTTGAAGTGTTTTTAGAACATATGACACATCTTTCAAATGTTCAAATACAGTTGTAAGGTGACTCCGAACTAGGGAATGAGAAGGATGTTTCAAAAACATAGATAGCCCTGAAAACCTCTGCATTCGAAGTTTTGGGCTTCAAGGCTCCACCACGAAGAAACACCCGGTTCGAACACGAGTGCAGGAGGATTCACACAGCGAAGCAGGATGCATGTAAAGTCTCGCTGTATAAAAGGACAAGAGCAGCTCGTGAGCTCTACGAGTTAAAAAGAAGGAAGGAGCATAAGCTTCTCAGAAGAAAGAAGAAAGAGCACGAGAAGCGCGCGATTGAGGATTTGGAGAGGCGTTACTGCAGGCGTGACGTTCGAAAGTTTAATCAACAGATAAAGCGAACATGCCAAGATTATAAAGCCAGAACGGAAGCCTGCAGGGATGAGAACGGATACCTAGTAGTAGAATCGCAGTCGATGCTGAGAATATGGAAAAACCAATTCCGCAAAATGTATAACGGCGATGTTAGTCAATATACCGCTGTCAGGCAGAATGATCCATTTCTGAACTCGACGAAGTTAAGATTGCCATATCGAAACTCAAGTCGAATAAAGCTGCTGGCGCAGACGGACTGTCTACTACGCTCTTCAAGGCAGCTGGGGATGACCTGGTTAACAGCATGCATCAGCTCTTCTGTAAGATATGGTCAGAGGAAAGCATGCCCGAGGAATGGAGTCTCAGCATTGTTTGCCCGATCCACAAGAAAGGAGAACCCTCTGACTGCGCCAACTACAGAGGAATAAGTCTTCTTAACATCGTTTACAAAATCTTCTCTGCCATTTTGTGTGAACGCCTGAAGCCTTTTGTAAATAAGCTGATAGGTCCTTATAAGTGTGGCGTTAGGCCAGGGAAGTTCACCGTCGACCAAATCTTCACACTACGGCAAATCCTGGTGAAAACCAATGAATTTCAAGTCGACACTCACCATCTATTCGTCGACTTCAAGGCCGCATACGACAGCGTAATTAGAGAAGAGCTATATACCGCCATGTTTACTTTTGATATCCCTGCTGAGCTCGTCAGACTTTGCAGGATGACTCTGGAGAATGCTCGCTGCTCCTTCCGAATCGGTGCAGAATTGGCCGATAGTTTCGAAGTCAAAAAAGAATTTAGACAGAACGATGCGCTGTCGTGTGATTTTTTTTAACATCACCGGCCAATACAAGAGGCGCAATCTATTTCAAATCCTTGCAACTCCTTGCATACGCCGACGATATTGACATAATAGGTAGATCACAGCGAGATGTCCATGAGACGTTTGCGAGTATTGATATGGAGACGGCGAAAATTGGTTTGGCAGTAAACGAGGGCAAAACTAAATATATGCTGTCATCAAAAAAGGACGCTCACCACCGACGTCTTGGCCAGAAGATTCACTCTTGCCAATCGCTGTGTCTTTGGGCTCAGGAGGCAATTGAGTAATAGAGCCCTCTCCCGATCGACAAAGTTGACTCTATATGAGGCCCTTATCATCCCGGTCTTGCTGTACGGCGCAGAAGTATGGACACTATCAAAAGCGGATGAGGAGGCCATTGGTTGGTTCGGGCCTATAAACGCAGACGGGGGATGGAGGAAAAGATTCAACCACGAACTTTACGGGCTGTACAGCGACATGAGTCTAGTCAGGCATCTACGGATTCAACGCCTAAGATGGCTGGGCCATGTAGAGCGAATGGATACCACAGCTCCAGCCCGGAGAGTCTTTGTATCCAACCCCGAGTGACGAAGAAGCAGAGGACGGCCGGACTTAGGATGGCGCACACAGGTGGAAGGGGACCTCAGCCAACTGGATGTGCGGCAATGGAAAAGGCTAGCAAAAGATCGTGCTAGTTGGAGGGGCATATTGGTTGAGGCCCAGGTTCACCCCGAACTGTAGCGCCCGTTAAGAAGAAGAAGAAGTCAATTCGAACGGAGTACTTAGCTTGGCGACAGAATTATGTTTACCGCCGTGGAACGATAGCCTTTGCATGGGTAGGACAACTTACTGTTTTATACTCCTTCTGACCTGATCATGACAGAAGAAAAATTGTATTTACTTCAGGAAGAGTGTTTAAGGGTTATGTGCTCAACTACCTATACATGACAACATCTATGCATTCCATCCTCGTCCAGGACCAATACCACACGAACTGGTCACTAAACATGAACAGATCATTGACTGCTTAGCGTCATAAAGATAAGACAAAATTCAAATCCCATAAAGTACAACTCCTAAGACATCCGACCACCCTTCCGTTCAGCGCGACCAGAAAAGGTAAATGAAATAAACCAAGATCTAAGCGGGAGGAACTGAATATCTAGTGGATTCATTATACCAGCATACTACCTCTACAGCAAATACCCATTTTTTAGAGCCAATAAAACCTTGATAAACGACCAGATAAGATGAACTTACTTTCTTGTGACTTGCTGTAGACTTCTATTGTTTTATTGACGACAAGACGATGAAGAAGCGTCCGAGAGGTGCGGCGAAACCCGTCACGTCAACCTGGCCGAATTGTATCGCTGTTGACTTGTTTATAGTGTCGGTTAGAAACAAGTCGATAAGGTATTAGTCACCATTCGCTAAATTCTAGATTGAGAGACGCCCAATTGGGTGAAGAGATGCAAAACGTCACGTCACATCAACAGTTTGATATAGGAGAAAAGCTTAATCTTATCATCGAGGCGTTTACACGTGTTAAGATTTATATCGTGGCAAATGCGTAACATGATACCACTGTCATAGCTCATGGCTCGCCCCATTGTGGTACATAGTATGTCGTTATTGAAATGAGGCAAAACACCACAAGGAGTTCCTGATAATTCACTCGCCAAGATTAAGTGTCCGGGCCGGTCAAAGCATACATACATATGTATTACACGCATGCGTAATGCATTTTATTTGCATTCCATTGGTGTGTTAATCAGACGCCGGCTGGGATCGGCTGCAGTAACAGCAGCAGAAGCTGCCCCATAGACACCCGTGTACGCACATCTAACATGGATCGCAGTGGCAATAAAATCATCCGTCCAGCAGTTCAGTGCAGTCGCGCTGTCGAGACCAGTGTACTGATACTGGTAGTCAAGCAGGCTAACCAAGCCACTATTCCAGTAGCGATGTTCACTTAAGAATTATATTTATCGTTCGCCCAAGCAAATTAGTAGTCATCGTAGCCTCTCTCGTCCAGCCAAGTGTGCCACGACGTCTCTCTCCAGCTACAATTTTGATTTGGCTTTTAATTTATTTCAGAATGCATTATTCCCGCATGTTTCAAAAAATCATTAACACAGGAGCAAAAGAACTACGGATATCTGATCCCTCCGTGGGGGAGCCACCGACCGGCCCGGACTGTGTATATTATGATTTATGCTCGTTTTGGCATCGCAAGTGTCCAGGATGCTGTTGAGTGCAAGCGCAAAGGAGTTGGTATGCTCGTGCGGTCTCGGGACGACGCGCAGGCTTAGTGCGTCATACATTTGCAATTACGGCTCAATAAGAAAGTGTTAATTCGCCGCTCATGTGTACAAATTGTTCTCCATTCCGAGTACAAGTGTTTGAATTTCACCTCGAACATAGTGGCGTAGAACAGGTAATGTACTACATACGATGTCCTCGCAGTACGATCCCCAGGTAGTAGTAGTATGCATGGATGCGTGTTTGGAGTTGTTACGGTTGCTAAGCTTAGTCAGCGGATAATTATTTTCAATATGAGATCGTTCTCTCCCCTCATCTTTGTCTGTCGAAAATATATTTTTAATCATGCGTCCGAGACTACAGAAGTAGAAGGAGCAACCGTAACGTAACGAGAACGTCCCGCAAATGCATTTGGATATTGGCAGGCGGAGGCCCCGCTGAGAGGACATTCTTCTACCGTGCGGACCGAAGGATATTATATGTTCACCGGGGGCCACCATACTGTGTGTGTTTGGATCACCCCCAAGACACGATATTATAAATTTCATAATTCACGAAATATCTTAAAATGAGTGCTGCGCTATATTTTCGCTGGAAATTGCTTCGTATGAGTACGAGGCGATAGGTGGGCCATTGCCGAATGTCAATATGAATAACAGAAAGCAACGAGCAGCCAGTAAGCGACCGGCCGACCGATGGAATCCTTCCAATTATTGTATTATGCCGAGTCAAGTCGGGCTTATTAGGGCCTCCGCCGATACGATGCGATATCGATACGCAGTCCCCAATGGATACTACTTATATGTATGTTGTACTGTCGAAAAACACCCCTGTGGTTTTTGTTTCCGCGCAGCGAGACAACAACAACTGTGGCGCACAGTTGAGGAGCTGAGCTGCTGCACAAATGTCCAGGATGAATATATGGGAAAATAAATAAAAACATCATTTCCGCTTAAGTTGCATTAAAATGATGTTTCGGTGCTGCGCTGGCTGCTATGCAGATGAAACGGTTGGGTCG
The DNA here is from genome assembly GCA_951905685.1 of Eumerus sabulonum. Lineage (NCBI taxonomy): Eukaryota > Metazoa > Arthropoda > Insecta > Diptera > Syrphidae > Eumerus > Eumerus sabulonum. The sequence goes on along the minus strand of OX645063.1, from coordinate 105,593,108 downwards.
GTTGCGAATGTTCATCTGTCGCTTCGTGCGGTGAAATCGAATGCAATTAATTTGCCAATCGATGCCGTGGAAGACTCAATATCGTGAGATGGGACATGTCGGGCTCAATGCGGCGTTGTCTGTCAAATCTATGAAAAGCTAGTTTGCGTGGTGTTTGATGGATTGCGTCACGGTTGTTGGTTTCGGTGGAGTGACTGGGCTATTTGTAGCGTAAATGTTTGCGCAAATTGATGAATTGTTAGGTTTTGCAGCTGTAGATTGAGGTGCAGGTCAGAATGGATGCGATATTTTAGATTTGAGTCGTTCAGTCGTTGGACTTTCGAGATGAAACGCTCGTGCTCTGGAACAAATTGCTTGGAGTTGAATGTGTTTTTAGGCGAAAGTGTGTGTTGAGATTGAATAGAAATCGTCTAAGGTATTGCGTGACTTTCTGACTCTTGTGCCACTTCATCAAATCCAATATAAACGTTCGGCAAACACGACTTATCGTCGTCGACCTTGAACCCAATTCTTATGTGGCGCTACAGTCCGGGCTGGACCTGGGCCTTAACTAACAAATCTCTCCAGCCAGCACGATCTTTTGCGCACACCAAGCTGTTGAGGTCTTTCTCCACTTGTGTGCGCCATCTCAGTCGAGGGCGATTCAAGGACTCTTCGGTCCGGAGCTGTGTTGTCCATACGCTCTTCTCCATATGCCATCAACGCAAACAGGACCAAACATCGCCTGTAGAACATTTCTCTTAAGAAGACCAGCAGCTTCCTCATACGCTTTCAATAGTGTCCATGCTTCTGTGCCGTAGAATAGGACAAGGATGATTAAAATGTTATACTTATATAAACCCAACTTGGTCTCTCGAGAAAAGCCTCTATTGCCTCTTGAGCCCAAGGAAACAGCGATTGGCAAGAGTACTTCTGTGTTTGATTTTTGTTTTTGCTGCCTATTGTGAGGCTCTACCCGAAAAGTTGACGTTGAATGTCCTTCCTGGATGACGCATATATGTACTTTGTTTTGCCCTCATTTACCGCCAGAAACATTTTGGCTACTTTCGCTCTAATGTCAACAAAGGCTTGATTGACGGCTCGCTGTGTTCGACCAATCACGTCAATGTCATCTGTGTAAGCTAGCAGTTGAACGGACTTTTGGAAGATCGTGTTAATCTGTGAGTTTCCCCAAGTAAAAATGTCACTTGACAGCGTGTCGCCTTGCCTAAAAGTTTTTTTGACACTAAAGGTCCCGGGGACCTTGATGGAGCAGCGAGAGTTCCCCATCGTCATCCAACATAATCTGACGAGCTTGGAAGGAATGTCAAAACTGGATATGGCACTGTATATCTTTTCTCTATGCACGCTGTCATATGCGCCCTTGAAATCCGCAAATAGGTGGTGAGTGTCGATTTGCATTTCTTGGGTCTTTTCCAGGGTCTGCCGCAGTGTGAAGATCTGGTATATCATGGACTTCCCTGACGAACGGTTTCAGGCGTTCACACAAAATGGCAGATAGCATCCTGTACGCGATGTTAGGGAGACTGATCCCCCGGTAGTTGGCGTAGTCGAAGGGGTCTCCTTTCTTGTGAACCGGACAAATAACATTAAGATCCCACTCGTCGGGCATGCTTTCCTCCGATAGATTAGTTGGTGCATGCGCTCCACCAAATCATCTCCAGATGTGTTAAGCATTTCTGCAGAAAGTCCATCCGACCCAGCAGCTTTGTTCGACTTCGGTCTCGATATTGCTATCTTGACCTCATCTAAGTGGTGGGGGTGGCCGTGGTGCAGTGTTAAACATCACGACCGTCAAGCCAAGAAGTGACAATTCCTAAAAAATAATGCAACACAGCTGTTGTGAATAAGAAATGATCAAACATATTGATAAAGGCATAACACTCATAGTACATGGTCACTTCAAATTCATTCTCTGTCTGTGCAGTTCTAATATAACACCATAGTGGTATGGAATATTTGCTGAGAACTACAACCAACGAGAAAAGTGAGTCAGTTCCTCTCGAGTCCTATCTACGACAACCACCCCTGTAGAGTAGAAAACGAACATCTACGACCCAAACCACTGCACTCCATTCAGGTTTTCTGATAAACATTATAAGAGTATAAACCCTTGAATCCACGCGAACCCTAAAGAAAAAAAAAAAAAAAAAAAAACAGAAAGTCGGGGAGACGGAATTCTTGTCCATCGTCGTCCAAAGTAAGTGTACCGTTCTGCCTGACAGCCTCGTTTGGGTTGTCATCACCGTTTAGCAGTCTGCGGAAATGATTTTTCCAGATTTTCCCATTCTCATCTGGGCAGTCTTCGGTCCGAACTCAATTAGGGCTACGTTTATGAAAAGTCATGAAGTCTCTTTGCCGAATAGTGACGCTTAACTTATCAAGTTAGGGAGAAGGTAATAACGAATTCTCGCTACTCTATCAAGATCAACGACGAGCTACGGGAGACCGTCATTGTTAAAAAAGTACTCCAGCGGGACAGCGCACTATCTTGTTCAGCGATGGTTTCATCATCGTTGGGGATTTTAATCAATGAGTTTATCAAAGGACGAGGGCTTTTTAGTCTATATTAATGCTTCTTGTGACAAGGGAAGTCCTCTTACAAACCATCTTGTAGAGTCTTACCTATTTTAGATTAGCAGTATCACTAACAACCTGACCTCCTATTTTACAACTCCGTTATTACGTTGTTCTGTTCTACCGCCTGCACCGTCCCTCTACCGTCCCTAACTTGTCTTCTATCATCAACACTCAATTCTCACAAGTTCCTTCAGGGCTATGGATCATCTCGTCCACTACCAACTGGACCCGAAAGAAAGAGTCAACTTAACGCTGGATGATTTAAAACTTTATAATGTTGGTATCCAACGGTAGAATCTTTGAGGAAATTCAAATTTGGCATGAAAAATGGATTTAACTCCTCAAGCAACCTACCCGAACTATGACTTATCTCTTATGGATGAGATTCGACCAAGATACTAATCAGAATGCCACTCAATAGAATGGTTTTCCTTCTCTACCACCCGTATTACCAACTTTCCAAGCCCAAACTTCACCTTGTCGTACCGCTGTTGAGAAACCTAGATCGGCTTCCGTTGCCTCTCCTATCCTTCGCCGCGGCCTAACCTGGACTAAAATTGAATTTGATCAACGTGCCAAGAAATTCCAGGAATCCAATTAACCAACGTTTTCACCAGTTTTCATCCTTTATCAAATTCTTCTACCAACAATACTCCATAAACTTGCTAGACTGTTAAAGACCGGTGCTGACAGCTTCAAATTGTTGCTACCCACTAAATATGAGTCGTGTTCACTAACCTGCGTGGGAAGGAACTACAGGACCCGATATTACGCAAAGTTTCATGTAAAGTTTCTTCTCTGTAGATATTAGGTAGTCAAAAGACATATGATAAGTATAGCAATACTGTTTGTTTTAGAGTGCCCGCATAGGGTCAGTAGTAAGTTTGTCAAAAATATAATGAATGTAAGATGTAAAAAATTAAGGAACTACAGGTAATTTAACTTTGAGTAAGCCTAAGCCTAATTCTAAGCCTAAATCTAAAAAAAACTTGAGTTAAGCCCTAGCCATAAGAACACTTTATCTCCAAAATTGCATTTAACCGCCTCTTATATTAAATACTGCCTGTGTAGACTGCGCGAGCACCGTCTCTATGAAAACACTAGTCTGTACTCAGTTTACCTTGGTGATAAGCCGGATTCCGTCTGTTATGGCATCCATCCAACAAGAACGTCTTCCTACTGACCAAATATCTCTGAGTAAAATCTACAAGCAACGTTTCTAGTTTCGCCATTCATATTAGCTCTAAACGCCTTTCTTTTCTCCAAAAAGCTAGCAAGGATGCCATCAACTATTTTTATGTAAGAGGCCTCTGGTTAAAAATTCCAACAGACTATCCATATGATATATTCCCTATGATATGTTCGCTACTAGTATTCGATTCTTGACTCCGAACGTTTCTCTTCAAGCTTTGTCGTCTAATGTTCAATAACGCACTTCTCACTGGTCGTGGCCACCTTGTAGCTATCCATAACCGCCTTGAGACACCATTTGTCCGTATGTCACGCTTTTGAACTCTACTTCTTTCGAACTTGCTTGCGCCAAGATACCAGTCTCAACAAGTTGTAACTACACGTTTGGATGTTACATCCGGCCCATCACAACCTGCGGAGATATGTGGGGGTGGCCGTGGTGCAGTGGTTAACATCATCGACCGTCGAGGGGAAGGTTTATAGTTCAAATTCGTTTCATAGCCAAGAAAAAGCAATTCCTATACGGAAGAAAGGATGCAACACAGTTGGGAATGGAAAGCGACCAAACGTCCTGCTGCAGGCATAACACTACAGTATATGGTCAATTTAAATTCATCCTCTGTGTATGCAATATTAACACCAAAAGTGCATGAACGAATTACTGGGAATTATAACCAACGCGAAATTTGGTCGGCTCTCGTCCTAGGACAAACCACCCCTGAGAGTAAACACCGAACATCTACAATCCCTCTCCCTGTTACCTTCGCTCACACAACGTTAAAAAAAAAAAAAATAAAAGCGTTATAAAGCCTTAGCCTTGAGTGCGAGTGTAACTACAAAAACAAAAAAAAAAATAATTAACTCCCAGCAAGGGCTTCGTCATCGTTGGGTACTTCAATCTTCCATTCCTGCTCTTCTGGAAAATCTGTCCCATTCAACTTTCGGAAAGCCGACTTTGCCACTGTTAACAATTCGCAACCTCTTCATGAAAGAAAATAGGCCCATTTCCATCTTACGGGCATTTTTCTACACCGCTCTCTTTAGCTATCCGTCCTATACGTCCCTCGGAAAAATTATTTCTCATCATCTTCTTGGTAAACGAGGTGTGGTAATTAGGTTCCGGAATTTGTAAACAAAAAAACAGGCAAATTAAGTTTGTCGTAAAATGTTATTATCGACCTTCACAATAGTCCACCTCTAACTCTACAGAACGATTCCAAATTGCTCCCACGATTTAAAGCATCCTTGATAATCCTCCGAAGTTGGCTCATTCAGAACCATAGTTACAGCCTTATTGACCTTCCTTACCCCATCATGATGAGTTCCCTTGAGGTGTGACTTCATTTTGGGAAATGGAAAAAAGTCACAGGGGCAGTCTCATTGCTATAGGGTGGATGCGATAACGTTGGAATGTTTGTTTTTATATTATCAAGCCCTTGGTAGCCAACATAGAACTGTCCAGTCATTCCTTGATCGGTAGGAAAATATTCACAATGAACGATGCCGCAGATATCGAAAAGAAAAAAACGATCAACATTCCCTTCAGTTGCAACTTTGACTTCCCCATTTTCGTTGACCGCTCCCTATACGTGTTTTCGACACACACTCATATCCATACATCATCGGCAATTTTTGGGTTTTTATCCAGATTCAAATAAAAATTGAATTGATTTTTACAACGCCACCAAAAAAGTTTTTTTTTTTTTTTTTTTCGAAATGATACACACAACACAAAGAAAAGGGTGCGAGGGCAGTTTAAATTCAAGTGTCACCTTACTTTTTGGACACAATAGTATGCCGCAGAGAGCTCAATTTTCTTGCCCACATCAATCATGTCAAAACGATGGTTTGAAGAATTCTCGAACTCCTAAGTTGCCAAATCCCTCTGCATCACACTTGTTAGCTGGTAGGTGTGTTACTGCAACACACCAAAAGGTCTGTTTTGATTGTAGTAATTTTTTATGCAATTTAAGGTGTGTTATGAAAGTATACAAAACGGACGTTTTCAACTACATATACATATGTATCATTTTCGGAAAGTAATTTGCGAGTCGGATTCATGGCGTAAAGGTTCACACACTAGACTCCCAAGCCAGTGATCCCGTGTTGAAATTTCAAAGTACCTGTGAACATTTATCCCATGCTCTCCGAGCGTTTGTTGGGAAAATTCCCTTTTGTTTGATTGATTGATCGAAAGTGTGTTAATTCTTAATAAGTGTGTCACCACAACACACTTAAGGTGTCATTCTTCTTCTTCAATCACCCATGTTGTGTGTGATTCTATTTTTCACACAGGTGAAAGGGACCTACAGTTTAATGCCGATTCCGAACGGCGTGAGTCGAGAAGCTTTTTCTAGGCAAGTTATACTACGGGGGGTTTTGCCAGTATCCCGCCGACCGAGGAGGGACGCCGCGAAATAAACATTCGATGGCGTTGGTGTTATCGGGATCCGAACTCGCTCATCATGCGTCAGAGTCCAACACACTAACTACTGCGCCACGCTATAGTTCTAACACGAATAAGTGTCTCAATTTCAAAGATCAAACGTGTTAAGTGACACACTTAATCCTAAAGTGTGTTGAACGATACACTTACGACAGAGCTCTCTCCGAATATGCTAGTCAAGTTTCTCTGGCTTCCATACTACATTAGCCATCCTGTACGAATTGAGGGTGTGCGACGTAGGCTCTTGCGTTTTGCCTTAACCCGTCTGGACCGGCAGAATTACTGTCCTACAAAGATTGCTTGAATTGATCGGCTTGCAAATTTTGAAAATACGACGGGAAATAGAGCGGACATCCTCTTTTATATACCAACTGTTTGCTTGAGCTATCGACTCTCCTGCCATATTGGAAAACATTTCACTCAACACCAACCTTTGTCGCCTAGGGTCTATGCCTTAGGAATTCCTTGAGAAGTAGTGGTATTGGATAAAAAAGCTTCATCTGGATGTTATCTTATAAAACTAAACGGTTAACTCCAAGATTGTCAAAACTTCAGAATTCTTTGAGCTCTGTGGTAAGGCGCATGTGAATACCGTCGGGAGTTAGTTGGCCACACCAGCCAAACACCATCTGACTTGAATGTTATTTGTATGAGAATAAAAGACCTTCACCCGTTGCGAAGCTTGAATCTGAAACTTGGTACAGAGCTTTCGCCCCTCCGGCTCCATATCTCTTTTCGATTTACTCAATTTTGATTGTCATCTGTTCAGTTCCACTGTAAGCTTCACACCCCTTCCGATGTATTGAGATGCGCCCAGTTGAAGCCTAGTGCCATGATAATGGTGACGCTACATCCACTTCATTGGCAATGGCAGCTCTTAGATGCTATAATCATACGAAAAAGAATAAGAAAACGACATAGTACTCGTAATAACAAAAAGAACACGAGGAAAAGGTAAGTCAAAAAAAAAATGCTGAACGTTGAAAACAGAATCAACGTGGGCCACATTCCAGCATCAGAGCGCACAGCACACAAGCCCGTACAAGAGTATTCATTCAATTTGCTAGGCGTGGGCGTTCGGTTTTCTGTATAGCCTGCGGGCATCCTACCCGATTGTATTTTGAGGAATATGAGAAGGCGTTTCAACGTCGAACAAATCTCGTACACCTACGACAAGAGTGTCCTTTTCGCAAATAGCACTAGAGTAGTACCAGTACTTGCCTAGAAGCTGGTACTGATCGCGTAAAAGAGCAAACGACTCTAGGGGAACTAGAGAGAAAAGCAAGAACGGCACGGCGACAGTCATAAATCCCCAAGTGAACATAGGGAAAAAGCTCGATAATCCTGCACGAGGTCTCAATACTATGGAATGCGTCCTTCCTTGCATACACCATCGCCGAATACATACGTTTAGATCAAGAGAGACAGACAATGGGTCGTAGCTAGAGCGCATCCGGGTCAAATGTCGTTCAATTCTTTTGTTTGTTCGCATTTATGAGCCAACGTATCCGACGTGTATGTAGTCATGTGGATCTAGGCAGTTTTGATGACAGATTCGTATGCTCCATCTGATGTATGGCCAGATGTCAGACGATAGTAGTACTGCTAGGTAGACTGCTGATGAGTATGATTCTGTCCAGTATCCCGTTTCAATTTCTATCTTTTTTTTCGCCACCTTTGGACAGCATCAAATGTAAATTTTGGTTTTATTGTATCTCTCTACCTACCTTGTTAGAGCGGGTGAATGATCACATACCGCATGCGGTGTGAATAGGCATTGGGCGTTTCGAATTAGATTAAATTTGCATTCAAATTGATTGAAATTTGTACGGTGCCTGCTTCGGGTTCCAAATGTTTAATAGTTATGTTAAGTTTGTCTACGGGGTTTCGTTCGGAATTATACTTTAAAATATATTGCTGATCCCTGGCATTCTGTGTGTGATCTGTTGTCGTTGTTGTGTTGTTACCAAACGCGCTTTGTGCTTTGTTTTGTTTCCCCTTGTGTTTTACACTTTCTTGAATTAACTCGAATCCGGAAACTTGTTCGTCGTTTTTTCTCGATATTTTTTTTTGTTTCTTCTTCTAAGTGGAAATAGATGTTCCAGCGATCTTTGTTGAGGTGTCGCCTCGTTTGTAAAACGACAAAATATTTCATTTAGTTATCGAGATACACAGATACATGATTGTGTGGTATATTTTTGGACGAACTGTGAATAGAGCAGGTTGTTTACCGCACCCCAATTACCATTAAGTGCGGACTCATCTTGGGTGGGCCTTCAGTCTGGCCTCTCTATTCCCCTCGCTATTACGTACGTACTATGTACAATCGTCTATCGCAGTGTTTTAGTGAACTGATGACTAACCCAACTATCGGCAGATGCTCTTCGTCGATGTTAACATGATCAATAACCAATCGACGGTGTATAGCCTGAGATGAGCCGTAAAATGTTAAAACTGCTCGACTGGATACCGCACATCGATGAATGAATACTTTTGCGTGGACCGTAGAACGATTGGTACAAATGAGAGTTGTGGTTTCAACTTGGGGATGTACTAGGGAGAAGTCCAGACGACAAAAGTCATAATTCCTCATAGGCGGATGCTAACCTCAATTGCATGACCACCCTGTCGATTCGTTTAAAATCATCAGGCAAGGTGACAGGGATTTCGATGTTTCCTATTTCTTGTTGTTAACTTTGCTATCCAAAATGCTCCACATGACAATGTCCGTTGGGTTGAGATCGAAGGCCGATCTGCCGCTAAGACGAGGTCAGGCACTTTGTGAAAGGATGTAGAGTCCTTGTTAATGAACTCTGGCGTTAATTTTCACTCCCGTCGGCACAAAAACAAGTGCAATGTGTCCAGTCTCTGGTACTCCAACCTAAACCATCACGGACGCTGATTTCTTGACACTCTAAATGCCCGCGGTTGGTCCAAATTCAATCAATTAAGTTCGGCGAATTTAGTCATATGTAACTCGGGAACTGGCAACACTGCGTCCTTCGTCAACGTCTATCTAGGCGTTTTTGTTGGTTGTGCTGGTGTCGTAAAAACGAGTGACTCGCATTACAAGCAACGTGTTATTCTTTAATTTTTCGTAAGATCTGGTGAAAAAAAACCATGGAAAATTCTCCGAAAATTGCAGGTGGTGTATCGAGTCGAGTGTAAGTCGAACGTGCATTTTAATGGGCAAAGTGGTCCAAGAAGGGCCAAGAATCAGAAGAGGAAGATGTAGGAAAAGTAGCTCCTGTCATCTCTCGTACCGACGCAAATGTCGAACGTCTGCGTGCGCTGATGATATCTAACCGACGCCTAAGCATTCGTGCTTGGTCTAATGAGGCTGCAAGCACGTGTTCTGACGAAGTCGCACCTGAAGGGAACTCATTATGGCGGTGTAGAAAAGGTCATAAAGGCTATAACCATGGTTCTGAACAACTTAACTTCGGAGGATTATCAAGGGTGCTTCTAATCGTGCGAGCAACTTTAAAACTATTGTGTAGAGTTTTGCGGCAAACTAAATTTGCTTGTGTTTTGTTTACTAATTCCCGGAACTTAATTGCTATACCTCGTAAATAATTGGGTAAAAAAGATCGGACAAGTTTTCCAAGGAAGGATGTGCACACTCGGTCTTATAGGATATTTAAATCATATTGGACTTGCAACGTCTTAAGGTAGAAAAATGGAAGAAAGCCGCAGTTCCAGGGTTCAGATTTAGGGTTAGCCAGGGTCCCAGCTAACCAGCCTCGATAGCCAGTATGATTTTGTTATATACCCTAATGTTGAAGGTCATTTTCCACCGGAACGTCTCGTCTCAGTAACTGTCGTTCTCAGGCGTGTCGTTACCCGGGTGATATGGTGATGGGTAAGCCAGCGATCTTAGACATTAGGTCCGCGGTCACCGGAACAATACGATGTCTCACCATATACAGCCAGTACTGTTGAATTTATTGATATGGTACACGGAACCTGCGCAAGGCGCCAAAACCAATCGGGGCGCTACAGTTCATTGCAAATGCTAGTGTGTTAAACAACAACCAGCAAGTGTGTCATTTGACATATTTTAAGATTAGGTGTGTCACTTAACACGTTTGATCTTTGAAATTGGGACAGTTATTCGTATTAAAACTATAACACGTTCTATTGCGTGTCATGAATAACAACACTAATGACAACTCATGTGGGCTGCAACGACACAGTTGTTATTAATCAACACACTTTGGATCAATAAATCAAACAAAAGGGACGTTTTCCAAATTTCAATGGGTTAATGGCTAATGGCATCGGGGCACAGTGGTTAGTGTGTTGGACTCCGGCGTACGATGAACGAGTTCGGATTCCGATAACACCAACGCCATCGGTACTGGCAAAACCCCCCATAGTATACTTGCCAAGAAAAAGCTTCTCGACTCAAGCCGTTCGAAATCGGCAGTAAACTGTAGGTCCCTTTCACCTGTGTAAAAAATAAATAAATCACACACGACATGGGGGATTCAGAGAAGCTTGGTTCTGGCCCTTCATGGGCTGTAACGCCACCAAACCAAGCAGGCAATGGTTAACACATTGGACTTTCAACCCAATGATACAAGTTCAGATCTCAATGTCCTCAACCTCTCCTTTTCCATTTTACATTGATCATTCGAGTCGGATGTGCGGATGCCATGATCTTCATGGTGATGCTTCACAACAAAAGGCAACAATTAATTCAATCAAACAAAAAACAAAGAACAATGTTTCGGGCTTGATGAGCCTCGAAGCGACAAATGCTCGGAGAGCGAGGACTAGATGAGTCTTTTGATTTTGTTCGCTGCAAAAATTGTTCACAGGAACTTTACGATTTGATTACGGTATCACTGGATTGGAAGCCTAGTGTGTTAACCATTTCACCATGGGCCCGGATCGCAATTCGCTCTCTCGCAAGGTTGCATATAGTTGGGAATTTCCTTTTTTATGTGTACGGTTGGAAAATGTTCCTTTTTGTGTCCTGTCATAATAACGCACTTTAAAATGACTACAGTGTGAACACACGTATTGGTGTATTGCAGTAACACACTTACTATTTGTCGTGTTCGGTGGGCCTTCATTCACTTTTGTCTTTTTTCTACATCGAATAATTTTTTTAAGCTTTTCTTCATATTTAGGTAAATGCATATGAGGCCCAATATATTTTTTATGTTCATCATCGGACTATGCGTTTAAGGGGTGCCGGAAAGTATAAGGCGAATAAGAGCTGGATGTCTGCAGAAACCAAAATTCAATTAGAACCAGCAGACCTCGCGGAAAATTCTGTGTCGCTGAACAATTCAACTGCTCTACCCACGAACATTTCTACCGCTGATCAGTGAGAATTATGAGGGCAGGTCAACACGTACCCGTGTTCGAACCTATTTGGTATCGTTGAATGGACGTATTACTACCGTGGTATATGGTAGTTTGTTATAGAATGCAACGCTAAATTTCAAACAAATTCATCCGCAGTATCCTGAGCTATTGCCAATATGAGAAAAGAGCAACATTGTTGGGTGATTCGCTTTTTTTTTTTTCTAATCGACATAGAGGATCACGGCCGCTTTTAAAGTCATCCTCTTAGACTTCTCGAAGAAAGGAAGGTCACTGGGTTATGGTGAACATTGAACCACAAGAAAGTTATGGTTCACTTCTGGATTTCACAGGTTCTTGAAGGGATGTACGTAGCTCTGCCCACATCTGGCCTTATGACAATCTTAACGTATGCGCAATCATCCATCACGCGGTCATTACTTGGATCCACTTCAAACAGGGCTGTCCATTTAACTACAGCTGCAACTTTGAATCTGCGGAAAAAGTCAGTGGGAAAGAGTGTAGAGGCGTCATGTCATATCCGTTTCATGTTATTCTGGCTTTTATGTGATTTCGTTATTTTTATTTTTTTTTTTTCTTTCTTTCATTTACCCAAGCTTCGACCGACCACTTTCCCATCGGCCGCTGCCCACGATTTCTATGCAAATGCCTTCTTATTCAGAGTCTAGGTTAGGGCCATGACACAAAGTTTCAAGAAACGTTTGATGGCTTTTCGCCGGACTCATGGCGTTGTGCCTAAAAAAGGTGTGACATCAGTCAATCAATCCACGCAATAAAAATCATCAACATTAGATAAAGAACATGACATTAGCCTACTTCGCATTCACGTGTGTAGGTTACATCTATGTATCTATCCGATCAAAATGCGTGTTTAATGCATTCTCGACCGGCTAACCGGCCACCTGTTGTACTAGCGCATCGAAAAGGGTTATTTTCAAGTTTGTTGGCGAATATTATTTCCAACGAATTGCGTGATGACACTTACACGCTTCTTTAGAACCCAGTTAACCCCAGATGATCGGAAATTTAAATTTGTTAGCATCTGGCTAATTGAGGTTTAATTTATTGAAGGTTGTTTGAACAGCTGAAACGACTAAGGCTGAGATATTTATGGCCTTTTTATCGCTCAACTAGTAATGTCTTTATAATCTTGTATTGTTTTGTCAAATTAAAATCCTGTCCGTGTTCATATGGCTTTCGAGTGGTAGATACACGTAACCCGTAACTCGTATATGCGTAAATACATGTGAATGAATGGGACTATCTGATTCAGTGTCAATGGAGACGAGAAGCTTGTGGCACTTTTGGTTGGCATAGCAATAAACCGGATCTGTACCGGTATAATAGGTGTGCTGAGATTGAGAATGTTTTTCTTATAAGAGGATAAATGGCATTTCTTGAATTCATTGTAGCTCGAAGGCAAAGAGATTGAAATGTGTAGCAACATGAATGTACACGGTGTTCGGGCGATTATTCAAATTCAAGTTCGAATTCGTATTCGTATTTACTCACTTATGGGCTCCATTGTTAAGTAATTGTTTTTGATCATCGTGCTTTCGAAAGTATGAGGCAAGGTCTTAGTAAGTTGTTAAATTTGATTCTCGAGTACTATTCAAGTTCTTCTTGTTTTGTTTTCTTTATTTCGGCTTGAGTCTCTGTGTGCTCCAAGATGCAAGATGCCTCGGATACACGGACTGATACTCGACGACGACGATAACGCACGAAAAAGGAACACGACTTGCGAGTATGCTCCTGGAATGTCAGAACCCTGTACACTCCCGGAGCTACTCATAAACTAGAAGGAATCCTCACGCAGTACAAGGCGGATATTACTGCGGTCCAGGAAATACGCTGGATAGGAGACGGTATGATGAGGAAGAAAAATTGCGACATATATCACAGCTATCACAAAAGGTTGCACTTACTGGGATGCGGATTTGTCGTGGGAAAGCTGTTACGGTCGAAGGTCATCGACTTTACACCCATAAGTGATCGCCTGGCTGTGATCCGCATCAGAGGCAGATTTTATAACATCAACCTTATATGTGCACACGCCCCTACCGACGAGGCTGAAGACCCTATCAAGAAGGACTTCTATGACCTCCTGGACAACGCCTATGGAGCTTGTCCGGAGTACGATGTAAAAATAGTGCTCGGGGACTTAAACGCCAAAATCGGCAAGGAGAACACCCTTGGCGGAGTGATCGGAAAGCACAGCCTCCACGATGCGACAACAGATAACGGCTTCCGACTCACGGACTTTGCGACAGCTCGTAATGCGGTGATAAATGGCACAAGATACCCTCGTAAGCGAATCCACACAGCAACCTGGCGGTCTCCGGACGGTCGAACCGCTAGCCAAATCGACCATGTGCTCATTGACGCAAGGCACTCGTCAAACATCCCGGATGTGCGAACATTCAGAGGGGCAAATGTCGACTCTGACCGTTTCTTCGTAGCAGCAAGATTCAGAGCTCGACTGTCCAATGTCAGAAAGCCGCACCAGCCCACCAGGAGGAGGTTCGACATTGGGGGCCTGAGCACACCGGAGGTTACTAGAGTCTACAGAGAGCAGCTGAGCGAAAGACTCTACGGTATGCCTACGTCGAACACAAATGCCAATAATATGTGGCTGCATTGCCGCTCAGCCATTCAGCAAGTATGTAGCCGAAAAACCCTTTGGTATGTTGGCGAGAGTGAGCAGAAAAAGGCAGCAACCGACGAGGCGTACCAAAAGGCGCTGCAGAGGAAAACCAGGGCAGCGCAAGAAGAGTACCGAGCCAGAAGAAGGGAGGAGAAAAAACTACTGCGACAAAAGAAAAGAATCTTCGCAGCCTCCCAGCTCAAGGATATCGAGGAGTCTAGGGATAAACATAAAACTCGAGCCTTTTACAAGAAAGCCAAAGGCCTTGCAGTAGGCTTCAAAAAGGGCACCCAGGCTCTTCGAAACTGCGAGGGTAATTTTGTCACCGACCCGCAGGGTATAGTGGATGTATTTAAGCAGCATTTCCAGCAGCTGGTTAACGAGCATGACCAAGAGAGAGTGGTGGGGACCGAGGAAATCCCAACTCCAGCCGCTGAAGTAGTCCTCCCACCCAGCATCGAAGAAGTCGGCACAGCTATTTAGAAGCTGAAGAATAACAAGACCGCAGGCTCAGATGGCTTGCCATCAGAGCTCTTCAAGGCTGGCGACGATGTTCTGGTAGGGAGCATTCATCAGATCATCTGCAGAAGTTGGGAAGATGAAAGCATGTCCGACAACTGGAATACCAGCCCTATTTGCCCCATCCAGAAAAAAGGCTATCCTACCCCTTGCAAGAACTATAGAGGTATATCACTGCCATTTTGCACCGCACTAATCGGCAGCTACCAGTGCGGCTTCCGGACCGGCAAATCGACTATAGATCAAATTATCACACTTCGACAAGTCCTGGAAAAGACCCACGAGTTTCGAATCGGTACACACCATCTATTGTTTGGTGCGATGGCCGAATTCGGGATCCCGGGAAAACTGGTCCAGTTGTGTCGCGCTACGCTAAAAAATACGCGATACACCGTGAAACTCGGTTCTAGGACTTCGGAATAATTTGAAACATGCACCGGATTTCGGCAAGGAGATGCGCTGTCATGTGACTTCTTCAACCTGGTGCTGGAGCAGAAAGTGCGATAGGCAGCCGTCAACAGGAAAGGCACTATCTTCTACACGCGGATGAAATCAACATCATCGCGAGGTCTCGCCGGGACATTGTGGAAGCATACATGGCGATTGAAGAACAGTCGAAACAAGTTGGTCTTATGGTCAACGAAGTACATGCTGTCAAGCAAAAACCAATCCGTCGCTCACCACCTGGAAGAAAATATAACAATTGACAGCTACAATTTCGAGGTAGTTAGGGAGTTTGTCGGCCTCGGGGCAAACGTAAATTCCACAAATGACACCACAGTGGAGATCCGGCATAGAATCGCCCTTGGCAACCGCTGGTTCTTCGGCTTGTCCAAACAATTTGGGTCAAAAGTCCTCACTCGAAAGACCAAAGTCATGCTTTACAAAACGCTTATACTGCCAGTCTTGTTGTACGGAGCCGAAAGCTGGATGATAAGTAGGACAACGGACCTGATTTTGGGTTCTTTCTGCGCCGGATATTTGGTCCTGTCTGTGAAGAAGGTGAATGGAGAAGAAGACACAACCGCGAATTCTACGAGCTGTACAAAGATGTGGATGTAGTCCGGAAGGCAAAGATCCGTCGACTACGCTGGCCCGGCCACATCGAGCGCATGGACATCAACGCTCCAGCTAAGAGGGCCTTCGACTCCAAACCTCCTGGTTCGAGAAGAAGAGGAAGACCGAACCTCCGGTATAAAGACCAACTAATCGCGGATGTAAGACATCTTGGACCGTCAAGGATGGAAGGCAGATATAGCTCAGGCTCAGATCCTCCATGGAACGCTGTACTCTGTGTGCTCCACTGAATAATATACTATGTGGTTGGACAAGAGACAGCAATGGTTGGGCTTTGGAAATGTGTCCATTATGGATGTGGTAGGAGCTGGACTGATAGCTATCTGCTTCGAAGGAAGTCGGTAGCTTTCATAGCTCTTAGTTTCTGGCTCTGAAAGTAATTCACCCTCTAGGAGTGACCTAATTTTTTCTTTGTTTCTTTTGGTGGCATTACAGCCAATGAACGACCAGAGCCAAGCTTCTCTTCAATCATCCATGTTGTGTGTGATTGATTTTTCACACAGGTAAAAGGGACCTACAGTTTAGGTAATGCCGATTCCGAACGGCTTGAGTCGAGAAGCTTTTCCAAGGCAAGTTTCACTACGGGGGTTTTGCCAGCACCCAAGAAGGATATGTGTACGCTCCCAATCAGTCTCTAAGATGAGCTCTTATCCACTTAAAGATTACAGATTTTTTGACTTTTTTCTAAAACTCATCGAGTATGTAACGAAGAGCTTCCGTAATAGAACCTTCACCGCCGGCAATTCAACAGTGAAAGGAATATCCAGTGAACGGAAAATAGCACTTTCAGTAAGAAAAGTACATGAGAGAAACTTACTAGGAACTTGATAGGAAAACCCGAGTGAGTGATCTGATTTCCCCTGAGTTGAATTTTAAAGTAGACAACAAAGTATGCAATGAAATGATATGAATGGTACACTAATAGGACAAAGATGCAGCTCACACATTCCTCTCTGCGTTGAGTCAACGATATTTAAAACTGAACTGTTCGTAGCAACACATTGCATCAGCGACAGACGGCCTAACTCGTTTCTTAAGGCGCTAAAGAGTTACACACTCAACTCTAAGTCAGTCTGGGAATGCCACAAGGCACTAAACAAACTGGCAGAAAATAACAGGCTTAAGCTGATTTGGGTCTAAGGCCATGAAAACCATGAAGGCAATGAAAAGGCTGACATACGCTAAGAAAGGTGCTCAGGTACCTTTTACAGGGCCTACACCTACACAAGTGGATCATAAAACAAAGTAGGCTATTAAGTAAGTTGGCAACTAACTACAATCCAAAACGAAGCAAAGAAGCTCAAACTCAACAAAGTCGACCTAAGGGTGCATGTGAAGCACTAGTATGACACGGGGCATGCAATTACCACCTTCACTTAATGAGTTTCAACAACACGGATATCTGCAGGCGATGTAGCAATGCTAAAGAAACCATGGAGCATATAGCAACTGTCTGCCCAAGCCTCGGCCGAGAAAGATTCAGAATGACAAACAAAGCAACAGTATCAGAGAAAGACTTTCAAGAAATCCCATCTAGAGAAGTTGTCAATTTTTTAAAGACAGCAGTTAAACCCTAGACCAAAGAAGGGGGTACAATAGACCTTTATTGTCGCATTACTAGTGTCTTCATGCGACACACTCCGATTTCTTAAATTAAATTTTTGTGGAAAGGATGTGGTGTTGACGAGGAAAATTGTTATTTCCGTCGAATACAATGACTTATTAAAGGGGGCAACGTTCAATTTCCCCAAACTTCACCACTTCGTTTACATTTGACTTCTGTCGGAATTGGATGTTGTTTAAATCTTGCCTTAGAAGAAAAAAGAGCAGTTTCGGTTGGTGATTCATTTTTGAAAGGGCATAACTTTCTCGTAGGTGGAGGAGTCCCCACGGACATGCATCAGTCTTGGATCGATGGGCCGTCTCGAGATTCAGAACCGTAACGGACTATGTCACCCGACTTCCTTCCTGGGAGAGGAGATTTTCTATTAGAATTCCCTCCAGGGAGGAATGGACCGGTGATTTGGTACGTACGGAAAGTGAACTGGCACTCTAGACCGACGGATCCAAAATGGATGTTGGCACTGGTGCCGGAGTCTACTTAGAGTCTCGGGATATGCATCGCTCCTACAGGCTTGATGATGGATGCAGTGTCTTCCAAGCTGAGGTCTTCGCTATCAAGCAGGCGGCGGACCTAATCAGCAAAGAGAATATTACAGGAAAAAGGATCAGCATATATGTTGACAGCTAGGCAGCCATTAAGGCTCTGCAGGCAGCATGGATAAGATCCAAACTCGTCAAACTCTGCAAGGAGAAGTTAGAAGAGATATCCAATGTAAATGAGGTGACCCTTTGCTGGGTACCTGGTCACATGAATATCTCCGGAAACGAGAGGGCGGACGAGTTGGCTAGGGTGGGATCAGGTGCTAATATTGCGCAGATCTCAGCTGAGGCCAAAGCACCACTCAGTGCGCTCTGCAGGGAGATACAGACGGAACTATTGGTGAAAGCCAATAAGCGATGGTGTCGCTTAGATACATGCGCAACGGCGAAATCGACTTGGCCCGTCTATGATAAGAAAAGAACGGAAAATCTGCTGAAGTTCAATCGTGGGAACATTCGACTGGCAGTCGGTGCCCTCACCGGGCACTCTATGCTATCCTATCATGCAGCTCGACTAGGCCAGCCCTACAATGACTTCTGCAGAAGCTGCAGGGACGAAGAGGAA
This sequence comes from Eumerus sabulonum, assembly GCA_951905685.1. Taxonomy (NCBI): domain Eukaryota; kingdom Metazoa; phylum Arthropoda; class Insecta; order Diptera; family Syrphidae; genus Eumerus; species Eumerus sabulonum. The sequence continues at coordinate 105,574,586 of OX645063.1, read as the reverse complement.
ATTGAGTCCGTTCGTCAACTGCTGTGCGAATGCCCGGCGCTAGCCCAAAAAAGGAATATTTTCCTGGGGAGATACTTCCTTTCGGGACTAGAAGAGGTAGGTAATATCGGGCTGAACAGAATACTAGGATTCTTATCCTCGTCTGGCTGGTTCAGCTCGACGGTAAATGCATAGGTATCAACGGGCTAAACAAAACAGGTGGGCACAATGGACTCAACGTAGTCTACGTGAGCCTTGACTTTACGTCAATAGGGCACCCATATACCTAACCTAACCTTCTCGTAGGTGAATGTCACCTATGGAGATCGTATGCCATCGATAATCGCGATCAAATGCTGGTTCAAGAAATGTAAATTTTGTGAGCAGTGATTTTAGAACCGCGTGAAACTTCCTGATATCGCCAATGAGATTTTTTCTGGCATAATAACAGCTGAGGAAGGCAAGACTTAGTTTCAAATCTGGTGGTTGGGTGTCACACATATTTTTTAGAATTACATAAACACGGATTGGGTATCACTTGTGAAATAGGATGAACTAGAGCAGCTTTTAGAGCGAATGCATGCGAAATATGAACAGTGGATCAGTGGATCTATAATGTGATCTGAAAAAAGGAAAAACCTTTTCCGAAGCTTGCAGTGGATGCTCAAACCATAAAAAGCCAGAGTTACATATAGCCAAGGAAGATCAGCCTTGGTGAATTGAAATGGAGCGATCAAAATTGTGATTAGAAAACAAAAGCGATTGGAATTGATTATTATATAGAGGCAGTATCGACTTTGAACATTTTTGGCGAATTGATATTGTACACTATAAGTCCGACTCGCGGACTGCCTCTGGCAAGGTTGCATATGGTTGGGTAATTTGCCTTTTGCTTGCTTGATTTGATTGTTTGTTGCGAAGCAACTTGCTGTTGAACTTGGAATCAATTAAAAAGAACAGGTTACTCAAAGAAGTTCGATGTTTGGGTGCCACATGGATAAACGCAAAGAAAATTGCCTGACCGACTTACCATCAGTGAAATGCAGTTAAAAACGCAACGAAATCGAACTATTTTTAAGGCGAGTTATTACGGCTGCGTTGGACTCTGACGCACGATGAGCGAGTTCGGATCCCGGTAACACCAATGCCATCGAATGTTTATTTCACGGCGTTCCTCCTCGGCGGGGTACTGGTAAAGTATACTTGCCGTGAAAACTGTAGGCACCTTTCACCTGTGTGAAAAATAAATCACCCACAAAATGAGTGATTGAAGAAAAGCTTGGCCCTGGTCCTTCATGGGCTGTAACGCCATCAATGAAGAAAGATTACGGGTACTGAAAATTGTATTAAATATGAAAATACCCAATCAGAATCGGGAAATATAAAAAGGTTTTATGTTCCGTCATAAAAGGGTCAGAGAACACACATCTTTAATGTTACGGAACTTGAGTGAAAGGTTTAATGCGTCCACCGTATAGCCGGCCGAACAGCGACTGACTTGACCAAGATTTCCGCCGATTAGCTAGTTAAGTGGTACACCACCGTGTAGGGCAATTAAGTTTCGGGAATTTGTAAATTTTGCCTGTTGCAACATTTTATAATCGATCTTCACGATAGGTCTCCTCTAACTCTACACAATGATTCCAACGTTGCCCCCACGATTCGAAGAACCCTTGATAATCCTCTAAAGTTGACTCGTTCAGAAGCATGGTTACAGCCTCTTTGACATTCTCTACGCTGCCGGGGTGCAGGGTGGATGCGGCAACGTTGGGATATATTTCGTCAAAAACTCTTGCACAATCAATGCGGAATATGCCTGCGCACTGTCGAGGTGCAAGATCCAGCGCATTTTGGCGAGTTTGGGTCGCACACGGAAAACACGTGCTCGCAGCCTCTTCGGGATGCCAATATAGAACTGTCCAGTCATTGTCTGGTCTTACTTACTTACTTTACTTAGGTGGCGCTACAGTCCGGTGTGAACCTGGGCCTCAACCAACAAAACCATTCCCAGTCGGTTAAGGTCCGCTTCCATCTGTGTGCACCACCTGAGATTCGGTCGTCCTCTAGTGCGTCGTCCCTCGGGGTAGAATTCGAAAACTCTTCGGGCCAGGGCTGTGTTATCCATTCGCTCTACCTGGCCTAGCCATCTTAGACGTTGGATCCATATATGTACGTACGTCGTACTAGGCCGATGTCGCTGTACAGCCCGTATAGTTTGTCGTTGTGTCCTCTCCTCCACTCCCGTTTATACATACGGGACCATAGATTGGCCGCAGAATTTTTCCCTCCAAACGTCCAAGGGTCTCTTCATCCGCTTTCGTTAAAGTCCAGACCTCTGCGCCATAGAGGAGTACCGGGGTGATAAAGGTTTTGTTCAGCGCAACTTTGGTCTTTCGAGAGAGGGCTCTACTTCTCACTTGCCTCCTAAGCCCAAAGAAGTAGCGGTCGGCAGAGTAAATCTGCGTTTGAAATCGTGTTTATCTTATTTAGTTAATTGATAAAACCTCTCTGCCACACCAGTCAGATATGAACTGAAGCGCAAGCTGCATCCACTGACAGCGGAAATGTTGCACCTGACTGTGCATCGGCATATCCGAAGACCTTGTAGCCGAGATTAGTTAGCTTGCGGAGTAGGTCGTCGGTAACTATCGACCAGAGAAAGGGTGAAAAGATTGCTCCTTGTGGACGGCGCTTAGCCATCGATACTGTCACCGAGACTTCTCCGGGTGTAGCTCATATTGTCGGCTATTTAGCATCGCCATAATCCAGTGATTAGTAGGATGGTCCACACCTCTGCAGGATAGTGCAGTGTTGAGCGAATCGTAGCCAGTATTGTCAAAAGCCGCCTCAAATTCGAGGAAGGCGCAAATCTAGATCTCCTTGCGTGTGGAACTATTTTCAACACGCGCACTTAGTGATGCAATCTGAATATTGATTTGGACGCAGTGGTATCTGATTCTCTAAACCTCTAATATGGAGCTCTATTAGTTTTCCATTGTTCTCAATAGGAATGATGTTAGGCTGATAGGGCGATAGGATTTAGGTTGTTCAATTAGTTTTCCAATCTCGGGAATGAAGACAAGGTTGACCTGAAACAGGACCTAAAAAACTTGTAAGTGGTGATAGAATAATGTTCAGGCCTTTGTGTAGAATAGCAGGAAAGACAATTTTTTTGCCTGGGGCCTTATAGGGTATAAATGAGCTAATTGCCCATTTAACTCTATCGGGGCTGAAAAGTCTACCAGAGGGGGGCTGTACGCTCTGCTTTCGATGTTATTTACGACGCTCGTCTTATCGTCAAAAGGCATAAGCTGGGGAGTAGAATCAGAGAAATGTACCTTAAGCAAGGTCCCAGGGTTTCCCTACGATTGAATATATATATTTTTTTAATAATTTGCGCGCACTCAAGGTCTAATAACCTTATTATGTCGGCGACACAATGCGGGCAGAAGATAGAGAGGAAGAGGAATAGAGGAGATGCCGATGGACATTGATCTTAAATGCTTGCATGTTGCATTGAGGGGGGAAAACCGAATCCGGCAGGGAGTTCCAGATTCGTGTGGTTCGGTTAATGAAAGATTCTCTATATTTGACAGTACGTCCGAAAGCGGGCTTCAGAGTATATTGGTGAGCATTCCTAGAGAGACGTGTATTGCGGGAGAAAGGTCGAAGGGACGAAATGCAACCGCCTATTTCATCAGAGCATTTTTGGTGGTAGTAACGATAAAACAGGGAGAGGCAGGTAACATTCCTGCGGTGTTCCAGCGATTCTAATGTTTTGGTAATGCTGGAGTCACCTATCAGTTTTATGGCTCGTTTTTGTATTCTGTCTAGTAGGTGCAGTGATGTCTTGGAAGCACCGGACCATACATGGGCGTTAAACTCTAACTTGGGGCGAATGAACGCCTTATAGATTGTAGCCAGGTCTAAGGGTGAGAAATATTTCTTGCATCTGTATAAGAAGCCTAGGCATTTCGCAGCATTCTTGGCGACACTGAATATATGGTCGCTCCAATTAAGATTGTGAGCAACACTCATACCCAGGATAGAAAGCTTTTCTGTTTCTGAGATGCAAGTGCCATTCATGGATAATGGCTGCGGGTTATTTATACGCTTTAACGACAAGAGACAGCATTGTGTTTTGGAAGCATTAAATTCCACTCTATTGTTTTCACCCCATTGGATGATGCTGTCGATATCGGAATTTAATGAGCTTAACATACGCTGCCGCTCATTATCTACAACCGAAGTGCAGGGTCGTAAACTGGTGAAAGAATATGAGAAGCTGAGGGTACTGTCGTCAGCGAAGGAGTGAATTGGATTAGAAGTAACAGACAAGAGATCATTTATAAAAATAAGAAAGAGTGTCGGAGACAAAACGGAGCCCTGGGGAACACCTGCATTTACAAAGTGAGTATCAGACTTGAATCCGTCCAAAACAACTTGAATTGAACGATTCGAACGGTAGCTTCTAATCCATTGGAAGAGAGACTCATCGATCCCAAAAGCACGCATTTTCGACAAAAGGCCTTCATGCCAAACCCTGTCAAATGCTTTCGAAATATCCAGTGCAACAATTTTGCTTTCACCTGCTTGGTGAAGCGAGTGATTCCGCTTTTCAGCGAGATATGCCATCATATCACCAGTGGATCTGTTGCTGCGGAAACCGTATTGGCGGTCATTGAGGAGTTTTCGTGATTCAAGATATTTCATAAGCTGACGGTTAATCAGCGTTTCCATGACCTTGGAAAGAAGGGACGTAAGTGCAATGGGTCGGTAGTTGGAGGGAGAAGATGATTCGCCTTTTTTGGGTATAGGCTGGATAAATGCTGTTTTCCGCCTACTCGGAAAGAACCCAGAGGTGTAGGAAAGGTGAAAAAGCTTACGCAGTGGTTTTGCCAGCGTAGAAGAACACCTCTTCAGAACTATTGAGGCAATACCATCTGGACCAGCGGATTTGTGTATGTCGAGGTCTTTAAGGACCCTTGCGACTGTACGAGTGCGGAAGTGGATTAGTCCCATGGTGGAATTGACGCACTCTAGTACAGGCGGAGACAAAGTACAAGCTGGCAGCTGAGAACTGGTTGCGAAATGGACAGCAAGTAGGTTAGCTTTGTCTAAGGGGGTGACAGCTGGAATGTCATTGTGGATGAGCGTCGGTATAGACGACTTAGTTGAGTTTTTTACGTTTTTTACAAGCGACCAGAAACTTTTGCTACCTTTGGGACATTGAAGGATTTTACGCCTTAATTTTTGGTCGGATTGGAATTTAATCCGTCGAATGTGGGTGTTGCAGTCATTTCTGGCTCGTATGTACTTTTTTCGGTTTTCCTCAGAACTGTTTGCCTTGTAGGCCCGAAAACTTAGCTCCCTGAGCCTAATAGCCTCTTTGCAGCTCGAGTCGAACCACGTATTATCCTTAGGCCTGGTGCTTTTAATATTGCTGGGAATAAAATTTGCCATGCCGATTCGGATAATGTTTACGATAATATCAGTTGCGGCGTCCACGTCATTGTCGAGGAAGCACAATGACCAGTTAAAGATCCGAAAGAAGTTGTTAAGGCCGCACCAGTTGGCTTTCTCGTATAGCTATAGTGTTCTCTTAGGAGCTTTTTCTTTAACTGGATGGTGGGAGTTCGAGAAGTTCGCTGATATCATGCAGCCTAGGTGTTCCAATACATCGATCGTGTATTTGTCAGGCTGAGAGGTAAGAAACAAGTCCAGTGTGTTGGCGGTATGACCAGCAACATCGGGGATACGTGATGGGTCATTCACAAGTTGAGTTAAGTGATTTAACTCAGCAAAAATTTCGACATACCTTCCTTCGGGTGTTGTCTGTCCAGAATGTCGAAGCCACTGAGAATTGTGTACATTGAAATCATTGAATATAGCGCTTTATAGAGTCAGGCCGCAACTTGTAGCGAGTCTGTGTTCTCGCAGTGTTTCTTTAAAGACATTATCTTGAATTTACTCAGTTCGAGGTTGTATTTCGTTGGAGCAGATCTATAATCAGTCAGATCTCACCTGTTTCCTTAGATATTCATAAGTGCTTCGATGAATTGATAAGCCGCTTCTTCGATATCATCTCTCGGCGCAATCTACTTAAGAAGCATATCTTTTTAGTGGCAAATTGAGCTTGGAAAAGAGTCCAATTTGTTCATTTGGGCTGATATCCAGGCTCAGCTTCCTTAACCTCGCTAGAAATGTTAAATCTTCAATGAGGCCCCATTGAAGACGTGCCGGTCACAAATTATATTTGAAACAATAGAAGAGGGCCTAGTAGGTATAATATTGATCGTCGGAGAAAGCAAACTCTTACGAATCCTCCCTACTCTGTCGAACATAACCAGAGGTACAAGCAATAAAATCCTTTCCTCCAATGACAGAATAATCAAAAAAATCACAAAGGATACATAAATCCATTGAATACGAAATCAATCTTTTAAAAACCGAAAAAAATGCACCACTGACCAGCACCCTATTAGCACCAACCCCGGATTTCCCCTTCAGATTGAAAAGCAAATTGTTTTCCAATCCCGCATGTCAAAATTATGAATAAAAAAAAACACATCTCCTGACAACAACAGATGCCATCAACTTCCAACCATCAGTTGCGCTCGCAAAAGACTGCGTGATGATCATCAGCGATGATTTTCCGCTTATCATCACTAAGATCGGTCTCTAATCCGACATTTTATTCGCTATTAACTCGAACCAAACGGGCAATCATCGGTACCCAGTTCAACCGTCCACGAGGGTATAAATTACAAGGTTCTCGATTTAAAAAAAATGGGCGTGATTCCGGTGAGTATTTAAAATATGCAACAAACTCTTGCTGAGATAATTGGGTTTTATGAAATGGTATACCTGCATTGCAACTCAAGTGATAGATACTTGAGTGCCATCAAGGGTGCTGGTTGTTGTCGAACAACAATTCAATGTGAATGGGGAAGTTTCTCACCCTGTCATCGGGATTAGGGGTTGCTTGTGTGCATGTCTAATTAAATTATTTGTATATCGTATGGCCTGTTGGATGCGAATGAGATATGTATGTAGGTACATACGAGTAGGTACATATTTGTCATCAGATGAAGATGGTCGCCGAGTTTGTTTCGATATCGATTGATACGGCCCGGAAATGAGAAAGGGAATGGTACAATAAATACCAAGTGTGAACGTATCTATGACATATAACGTGGCATAAGGCGATCTCTATGCCGGCAAACTTGTGAGGGCATTCAATCAAACACATAACAAATTGGCGGCATAATTACCTTTGATGTTGATTGTTTTCGGTTTAGTTAATCAGCGGCTGCCGCACCTTCCAACACAAAACAAGTACGAGTACTTGTGTGTGAACACATGTACAGACGATGGAAAACTCTTTTTTTTTTTTCGTGTGAATCGCGCTTATCAGTCGTGTAAAGCAACAATCAAGATAAGATACTATCGCGTTCTGTTTGTCACCTTCATAAAAAAAAAAAAAGGCCACTCGCCTGGAAAGATCACCACCATCGGTCCGTCACCGAGCGGACAACGTACGTACTTACGTGCATGTCTTACAATATGTTTACTGAGTTCGCGGTAAAATTGCATCCGACTGGGCAATCAAACCGCTCTATTTAGCACGCACGATACACTACAGAAGGTACCGATGATGGTGGTGTATGCCTATATGTGTTGGATCCCCACACAGAAAGTGGATTTCTCAGAAACATTTCCAAATTCAAACAAATTCCTCCAAAAAAAAAAAAAAAAAAAATTTAGCCCGGCCCCTATGGCCCTGTCACTGTGACAAGCGGCATTTTTTCAAGACTCCACATCCACATAGATACTTGACGACCATAATTGTTAGTCAAATATAAATATTGAACTATCATAACTCTCTCATTGCTTGCATCGAAAGAAAGACGGCTGCCACGTTCTCGTCTATGTAAATAAGTACTTCATACACCTATGAGTAGGCCGCCGTGCGTGTGATCATGAACCTTCGGATAGACTTAGCCGAAGATAGAGCGTGTCAATGTTGAAAAGGTGGTGTGAAAATGCATGACGATGATGATGATGATGATCGGATTGTCAGTTAGTAGAGATACAGTTTTCTGAGTTTGGTAAACATGGTGCGCCTTGAGAAGCGGCTTGTTACAGTGATCGTAGGCAGCACCACCGTTTGTGTATCACCGACTGATACAGATAAATTATTGTCGTCGGTTCCATTGTCAGATGTCATAGATGACACAAAAGGCAATCAATGCCGACAAGGTGTTGTGTTTTTTTTTTTTTTTTTTCTATAGAGATGTGCTCGTATCTGTAGATATGTACCTATATCGGAAATTGCCGGGTTTTGCTTGTTTTTCCCATCTGCGACGTACATCTACGCGTACACAAATTAGTACCGGGAAATACTCAACTTCAAACATCCCTAAGAGTTTTTTTTTTTAATTTTTTTTTTATCTTGAGACACACCTTTCATCGTCGTTGTCGTCGTCATCGCGCAAAAGTGTTGTACCGATGGATGCCCTCTCTGGCGAATTAGCTTCAGTCAAGTGTTCCTTGTTCACTATGGATATATGTAGTATTTCTGGAAGTTTGCTTTCCGTCGATATCGTTTTTTTTTCATTTTTTTTTTGGAATTTTTTTCACGAGCGATAAGAAAAGACATCTCCCCCCACCCCGTGTGTGTGTGTATACATGTGAATTGTCGAATTTATGGGCTTCAGATATCAGAGACACTGATGTTGTCGATGCTGACGACGATGTATATAGAATTCTTTAACGTCAGCTTCTTCCGTATATCCAACCCACGCACAGATCGTTTCGAATCGTCTAACACGACTTTTAAATTAGGGTTCCTTTGTTCAAGCTGAAAGCTTTGCGCTTCTTTGCACCTATACATACACTCCACTCCACTTAGGGAAGATTTGTGAGTCTCTCGGGCAGTTTCATGTTGTGGAATTTTGCAATTACGTAGACACAGGTTTCGATTGAACCTCTTTCAAACCTTTGCTATGGTTCGAAACTCAGGGGCACGTGCTGGAAAAGTATCAAATTTCCGGGTGCCCATATCGCCGATGGATCATGAATGATTCCAAGAATCGATCTCATTTTTGAAATAGATACATATGTATATAGAAACCAAGAAAATTGAAACTTCAAACTGTATAGATACATTTATTTCTCTTAGTTAACATTGGTGCTTACGAGCTAGACATATAAATCTATTGCGAGCCCTCTTAAGGAGTGCCCACCTTACAAGCTACACATGTCATATTCAAATGGTTCCAAGGAACTCTTAGCCGACGATACAGTGCCAGTGGATAGAAATTATGTATGTGTATGTGTATATACAGTCTAATACAATAGATACATATGCATAAGTACACTAATAAGAATCACAATGGGAGAGAAGAGGGAGGATGGAAAAGGCTATATCGTATGGTAATGGTCTACTCAACATGGTCCTTGTCCAAGAGAGTGTCGGGATTTTTATCTCGGACAAGATTCATCTCTTGCGTGTCATTTAATCCAGTTCCGCTCGAGGTTAGATTGTGCGTTAGGCTATGACGCCGGAGATCACAATTCCTTCGGAATACCTTACCGCATGAACCACAATTGTATGGCTTAATATTGGTATGCGTTAATAGGTGCGTTTTCAAATTCGATCGTTGATTGAAGCTACGATTGCAAACGGGACACTTGTGCGGCGACTCTTCCATATGTAGGATCTTGTGCACGGCCAATGTCCGTGATTGACAGAAGCCCTTTCCGCATTCGTTGCATTTGAACGGTTTCTCCTTCGAGTGAATGTACCTGCAACGAAATTCAATTAGCATCTCAATAAAATGTTGATCGGAAAAACAAGTTTTAGAAGGAAGAGATAGAGAGAGAGAGTGGGACTATGTACATAAATCGCCGGTGTTATGAGGGTATGAAAAGAGGTAAATGGAACATGTAACGCCCTAAGCTGTAGTATTATTGGGGTGCGTGTGTCCCACGGGATACTCTATAAAAACCAACACAAGACGGCGACGTACGTCCCCCAGAACGAACAAAAACAAAAAACAAAATCAGAAGAAAAGAAAAATCAAAAAGGAAAAAGGAAAAAAAAAAACAAAATCTTTTGTCCCATGGCGCCCCATGCTTTCGTAGGTGTTTTCGTTTAAAATTTATGACCCGGGGACCATCTTATGAATTCTGGAACTTAACATTTTTGAGTTTTTTTTTTTCCGGCAGATACATTTTTATATGACAATTATTATTTTTATTTATTGGACTGGACACACAGAGACACAGAGGCTAAATGGAGACGAGTATCCCCACGAAAAGGATCGACTATGGTCACATGGTAATTTTTAATTTTTCGCTTTTATTGGTTTTATCCACAGAGGCCGCCCAGTTAAAGCATAAATAAAAGAAGGAACCCATCTCGACGGTGTGCCTGAGTCATTCCAGTTCACCCAGGTATATGATAGCCTATATACTATGTACATACGAGTCAAGATTGGCTTTGTCTTCTAACATAGTGTGTCGCATTCAATAACGATAATGATGATTTAAGAAGGATTAAGGCTTTTTTCTCTCAGACGCGACATAATGACCCAAAACACTGCGGACAATTTATTAGGTCCACCATCGATGGACCGCCTCTCGTACCATCTTCCCCGGTAATGAGCTTGAGATTTATGACGGCGAAAACTTGTTTTTGTTTTATTGTGACCCGATCACTTTGCCGTCGGTGTCTGATGTTGTCATTATGTACATATGTACGTGAAACATTTGCGTGGAGCTACATAATTATGTTCAGGTGCTATTGTCAAGCCAATACTGTGCTATCTCAATTTCGACAGGTCTACTCGGACTGGATGGCGTGGTAAGGTGCTACAATAAACACAATGAGGAGATTAACGTTAAGACCTTGTTGTGGGAGCGTAACGTGATAAATGTGTCGATTTTCGTTGAGATAAACACAACAAGTGCCTTGTCATTTGTAGCCAAGGATGTTTGTTGTTTTCGTGTTTCGATGGTGCGGCATGACGATGACTACAACAACGGCACGGCAGCAATAACGATGGCATGTGATTTATGCCGCAGTAATTATTTGACTGTCGGATGGGGTTATTAATGAGATTTGGAAGCAAAAGGTACAGGTATACAAACAAACAAAGGATTTGCATAACAAAAACAACAACAAACCTGTGATCCCTGAGATGATCCTGTCGACGGAAGGCCTTGCCGCAAATATCACAAGAATACGGTCGCTCATCGGTGTGGGTGCGCTCATGGATGAGTAGATTATAGGATTTCGTAAATTGTCTATTGCAGAATTTACAGATGAACTGCTTCTTGGATCGCTGTTGACTGCCACCGACAATCGTCGTCGAAACGGATGCTTGCTGTTGTAATACGGATGATGTTGTGACAGTCGATGTGGTTGCAGTGGATGATGATGATGATGACGCACTGGATAGATTTTTCGCAGTTGTTGATGTTAAGGATGACGATACGGACACCGAAGATGACGATGATGATGGCAGGCTATGATGCTTAGAGCTAGAAGTCAAAGTTGAATTGAGTAACATTTTGTCATGAAGCATTGCTGCCTGTAGAGTCTCTGTATGCGACGGATTGTATGCGCTTGTAGATGTAGCGTTTATCATTAGATTATTGTATGTTGTATCGAGTCCCTGAAGACCATCTACGGCACTGGCATCGATTGCCGTTTCGAACGACAAATGTTCGTCAGTCTCCAATAGATTGAGATCATCACAATCGCCGAGATCGCTGTTGGTCAAGTCGGATTTCGACTGTTCCTGATTGGAATTACGAAACACATCGGATTTACCGGTAATACGTTGTAATGCGAGATATGACTCCAAGGCCTGTAGGTTGAGAGCAGCTGCAGCTGGTGAATTCACAGGAAGCATAGCGGCCTGTTGTAAACTGGAGACCATTGTGCCTTGTAGCGAGAGGACGACTGCAGCAGCAGCAGCCAAATCATTTGTTGTATTATTCGAAATTGAGCCAGTTGTTCGGGATGCGAACAGTGTGGGGGAATCACCTTCGGAACAGGCTTCACCGCCACTGGCATTTAGTGTAGTAACAACAGGTTGTGTGATCTCAACGACTGATGGCAAATTATTACTGCTGCTGCCTCCTCCTCCTCCTCCTCCCCCTCCCCCTCCTCCTCCACCACCACTCGTAACGTTTCGCATTTTTCCACCCACTATTGATAAGCAATTGTAGTCGACGGTCGTAGTGGTTGCAGCTACAAGACTTGCAGCATTCTGCTGATGTTGCTGATGCTGTTGCATATCGCTCACGGCAATTTGCTCCATAATGTTCCGCGCACAGCAGGATACCACTTCTACTCATTCAATATTCTATACAGCACCGCGCACACCTACGCATAGGAAATGGCAAAACCAAAAAAAAAAAAAAAAAAAAAACAAATCCACACGCAAAAAAAACTGCAAAAATGACGATGAACATGAAACTCACAGATGACACGCGACCATAAATCAAATCACTGTTCACTGTTCAGTCATGGGCAACGCAACGGGGGTGTAGCGCGACCGACAACAAACTTATAGTTGCCCCGATCGTTTAACTAAATATATTCCACTCAAAATCACGGCGGTTAGTTATCGTGTGTAGCGCAGGTGTCTATGTACATACACATGTACATATGTATCTACGTACGATCAGATCGACTTTATTAATCGTACAATGTATCTAGAATAATTGATTTGTTAGAGCATCTGTTCGACAACATCTATCCATGTAAGAACATTAAACGTGCGAGGCAAGTACATATAACTAACGACAGCAACAACAACAACAGCAACAACACGACACACACGACAAAATGCGATGCGGATACGATACAAAATATGACTATGACAACCAACACGAAGGCAGAAAGCCTTAAACAAAGCAAACACCACCCTATTTATTGACTTTTGTCATCATCGGTGTGAAAGTAGTTCTTGGCTTCCGACAGATAACCGAGATAGGCCGAGTGTGACAGGCCGATTGTCGTAATGTCAACGAAGTGATCTGATCTACACCTCTAATTGCTCGTACAGCAATGTGTTATTGAATTGAATTTTGTGATGGTTTACTTGATCGTCGTCGGTTAATTGTTGCCACGCACTGGGCCTGTGCCACCAAATTTTGTGGAGAGTTGAGCGAGAGCGTCGGTCGATTTTGTGTATATGCGCGCGCAATGTTAACAAAGTCCACGATACAACTAAACGTCCGTCGCACCGTGTATTCAACACGGACCTGTGCTGCCCCCTCTCTCACTCACACACCGTTGTCGCTACCACACTATGTAGTAAAGTGCCTGCCTGCCTGCCTGTTTGCTTACTTGCTGATCAGAATCAAACCAGCCATCATATAGTCATCACAGATACACCAGCAATGGCACTACCATTCTCAACTGGCTCTTTGGTACTAGCCAACCAACCAGTCAACCAGTCAGCCATCTAGCAACAGTGCCCGCACCGACGACGATCACCGACGATCAAACAAGCGAACGTGTGCTGCTTGCTGCTAGGTGTTGTCTGTTGTAAAACGATCCATCGACGCGCTTACCTACCGGAGCTCTTTACCAATTCATACGAAAAAAAGTACTCGGTACGATGGTAAGGTTGAGGATACAGTGTTGCCATGGTGCTGACATCCCTCCCGGGGAATACTATAGTGTGGGTTACGAAGGGGAAGTGGGTTCGCCTTAATGGATGTTGATGGTCGATTTGCTGAAAGAATTTCCTCGACTCGTTGGTAGGTGGTTGATTGCTTCTTTCGAAAACCTGCGAAGCTTATGGCCAACATTCTGTAGATATTGCTCATGTCCACCATCCGAACACCTCGCGATGGTAGATAAATATGTACGTGTGTAGTGAGTGTTTTACAAGTTTTCGATTCGATTCGACAGGTTGGTTGGCTGGGTTGGTTGTTCAACTGCGCCGTGCCGCACTACGCCAAACGACTGACGGCTGGCTGACTTTGTGGCCAACAACGTAGGCTGACAGCAGGCCAAACAATGCCACGGTTTGAAGTGTGATTCGAAGCGGCATGAAGAATGACATTTATAAACAAGTTTTCTTTATCTTTTGCTATGGTTTTTTCCTCTTTCTTGTGTTCTGCAACACACATCGTCGGCTTTTGCACATACATAAGTCCGGGGCTCTTGCCACGACATGACTTAACCATCATTTTGATCTTTGGTTTTTTTGTTTTCTGTTTCTTTTGCATCAAACTAGGCCTTTAGGAGTATGTAGATGGCAAGCATTTCATTGCTCATGTTGCAATTGCTTCGAGTTAATTCAATAATAATCACTCGCGATCGATCGATGTGTGTTCAAGTCAGAGAGTGAGGACAACAGTCCACTGCGGCGTAGTGTAAAGCGACAGATGTCATCGTACCGCCTGCCAAGGTTGAAATGATTATTTGAAATGATTTGCTACATGTTACCATTCCGGCCTATGTCCATATATGTACCTACGTAATGCGTAGAGCCATGCGCCTTGTCGTGTAGTCTCACACTTTTGCTTAAGTTCACTTAATTTGAGTGCCTAATTCGACGTGAACAACATTTGTTTTAGGGTTCGGCATATGTGCGTACTTGTTGAGCTGTGCCTACCAGCAACTTCGTGTTTTCGTTGCCAAACCCTAAATCACTGCGGTGTTGTTTTGAAATCAAGGAAAAGGAAGTCGCGTGTACCCATTACGCCAAAACAGCCCTAGTATGCGCTGTTCTTGGACGTTAATGCTCGAATGTGCATACTTGTTCTGTTCGATGCCGTAGGTGACTGTCAAGGGTTTGGTCTCACAAATGGTTGATGTCCAATGTGAGTATCGAAGAATTGTGAGTATTTTTTGCACTAGTGTACAATTCGCAGTAATTTGGGTATTTGAGTGCTTGGACGTGAAGTTCATGCAACGAATTATGTTGATCACTATCTTTCATGGCGTTTCACTGCTGTTTTTATTCAACATCACCTTCGTACTCGTGTAGTGGAAAAGCTCTAAAAATACAGTATAATGGTCAACATAACGCCTCAGTTCGTGTTTAGCTTATCTACTTTGTCACGATCCACCTAATCTAATCAATAGTGTTTATACACTACAGGACTCGAACTAGGCCATCCATTGTTCACACCATTGATGGCTTTCCATGAAAACTTCGGTCACATAATTCACTGTCATTGTCACTGAATTTCCTGCTTTGGAACATTTGCATTTCTGACTGGTTTTCATCCATTCCACCGGGTTTACCAACCTCTTGTAATTTGATCTCTATTTTGACTATCGTGCTGTCCACTATGAGTCATCATTTGGAAACACATTTGTTTAACTTGCTCGACTAAGAGGGCTAACTTATCTCTCTAGATTGGATGTCTTGATTATGTGATTTTTATTAATTAAGCTCTGTCGTCTGTGACAATGGTGAGATGCTCGAATGGAGGATGTTTCGTCGTTTTCTACGTTTGATTCGAGCGTCATCGGAGTTCTTCCCAGTTACGTGGAAAAATAAATATGAAATTAAATCGATAGTTAACCAGCTCAAGTGTGCTTCTAATGTGAGAGATTTTATCACAGATTTGGTGGCATTAAGCTGAGTTTTCAATGGAGGAAACAACTCTTTTAGAGAAGACAATCTATAGTGTTTACAGCCCCCCGTCAACTTTCTGACAGACCCGTTTCTATTTGAATCAACAGTGAGGCAAAAATGTCGACTGAATTATCATCCCAACCAACTAGACTCTTTTCGTCCAACTTGGCCAACAAAGTATCACAGAGTCTCAACCCGTACGAAAACATCGCCGATGTCCGGGAGAGTGTGCAGGAAAACTCGAGGAAGTCGATTTCGTGTAGCTCACAAGAACTCGGCCTTTGTCAGACCACGACTTGGCAAATTTTCCATCGTGACTTGGGCCTGCACCCGTACCAAATTTAACTGACCCAGGTGCTGAACGTAAACAACGTGTGTTCGCTAAATGGGCTCTGGAGCAGTCGGAAGCTGACACTCATTTCCATCGAAAATTCATCTTCAGCGATGATGACCATTTCTGGATGAATGGGTACGTCAATAAACAAAATGCGCCAATGCATCTCACTCTTTTAGTGTGGATTTTGGGCTGGCGGCGCTATCGGTCCATATTCCTTTGAGAACAGCGTTGATCGCCAACGGCAAGCGCTAGAGGTCGATGATTACAAACCTCTTTTGGCATGAATTGGATGATATGGACACCAATGACATGCGATTCTAACAGGATGGCGCTACGTGCATGAGAATTCGAGGGCATGGTAATCACATGTGGAGGTGATGTGAACTGAGCGTGCTATTTGATCCCGTTGGACTTTTTCGTGTGGGGTTTTCTGAAGTCGCAGGTCTATGCGCAGATCTTAGCCACTGTGGTGACTTGCCGATTCCAGCAAATGAGCATGCAAACACATGCTCTCTGTAGAGACCTGCCGATTCCAGCAAATTAGCATGCAAACACATGCTCTTGTAGAAATCTGCCGATTCCAGCCAAACGAGCATGCAAACACATGCTTAGCAGCGGGTATATTTGGCTTTGTAGTCAGTCGATCACGAACAGCGCAGGCGATACCATCGTGACATGATATTATTGTGTTTTGTGAATCAGAGTTCGTACTGATTTGTTAGTTATAAATATTGAAGAATAGTTAAGTTTGTTTATATAAATATTGAAGTGTTTTATTGAGTGCACCGGTCACTACAGCCACAAACCATAGTGGCCCTCAAAGCCAACATAACCTGTGCCATTCGTCTAATTCAGCCTGATTTATGTGCCAGAGTCATGGAAAATTGGACATTTCGTATGCGCGCCACCCTGAGAAGCCGCAGGGGACATTTGAACGATAGCATTGATGGACCTTTCAAACGAATGAAAAACGTCGACGATATCTTACGCACACTTTAATTTATTTAAATTTAAAAATAGGAGGGGCTTAATGAAAGACCCTGTATAACCTGGTGTGACCGTGGTGCAGTGGTAATTATCACCGATCATCGAGCGGAAGGTCTGTAGTTCAAAGTCGTTCCATAGCCAAGAAAAAACAATTCCTATACGGAAAAAAATCATGCAACACAGCTGTTGTGAATGAGAAGTGATCAAACATACTGATGAAGGCATAACACTCACAGTATATGGTCACTTTAAATTCATTATCTGTGTGTGCAGTTCTAATATAACACCCTAGTGGTATCGAACATTTGCTGAGAACTACAACCAACGGGAAAAGTCAGTCAGTTCCTGTCGAGTCCTATCTAGGACAACCACCCCTGTAGAGTAGAAAACGAACACCTACGACCCAAACCACTGCACTCCGTTCAGGTGTGCAAACCTGGAGTTTAGGCAATTCAAGGGAGTCTTGGAGAAAACATTGCGAAAGCATCGATTCGCTAAACAACACGGATAGACTATAAAGGAGCCTATCTGCAACTACTTCATAGACCGAATGGGTCATACACGGCCAGGCTGCAGGGAAACCCTGGAATATTTCCTCGAAGCTCATTTCTCTTTTTGTATTCCTCAGGTAAATATTCCCGGCACGATAGCAGCCATTTCAGCAACTCCAAGCAGTAGAACCAACAATCTGGGTTGTATCAACTTTTTAATCCTATAACGAGCCAGTAGGGATGCTTTATTCTCGGTCCCCTACTTCAACATAGAACTTAGACTTCTTTGCAACGCCCCTTACACTTCCATTTAGGTTCAACTTCAACCAGTACTACATCTGTCACAGCTGGAAGAAAATCAAATCACTTTTTCCAAGAGAAAGATCTGGAAGACTCTGTAAATAGCCTACGGTTTTATCAATCTCGCACCCTTCCTTCTTAAATCGATGAAAAAGCTCATCTCAGCTCCTACGAGAGACATTCAGTAAGGAAGGAAGTTGAGAATCCGACTCGCAAATTACTTTCTGGCAAGGTTGCATATAGTTGCGAATTTCCCTTTTGTGTGCTTTCATAATAACACACTTTAAATTGCATAAAAAATTACTACACGGAAACACACCTTTTGGTGTGTTGCAGTAACACACTTACCATTTGCAGTGAACTCGCATTGAAATGACAGTGCCAGATAGATGGCTCTTTCAGTCAGAGATATACGCAATCCTGGTCGCCATGCATTATGTTGTGAAGCATAGGTGGAAGGGTAGAAACGTATGCGCTTGCAGTGGTAGCCAAGCTGCACTCACAGTTGTGTCCAATTTTGTGACCAGTTCAAAGTTAGTGCATGAACTTAGGGCCTTAATGAACAGAGTCGGAAGACTAAGCACGCTAAGGCATGCTTGGGTCCCAGGTCATTCTGGGATCCCAGAAATTAGATCTCTGATGAACTCGCCAGAGGAGACCTTCTCAGGATCTGAACCAGCCTTGGGTCTACCTGCTTCCACAGTCAAAACCCATATAAACGATTTGGTTTTTTATGCATACAATCGTAGATGGAGGGAATATTCGGGATGCAGGATGACTAAGCGCGTACGCCCTGATGTCTACAAGAAACCCGCAGTTAAGGAGAATTGACTGCAGAGGACTTGCGGGCGTCATTACAAGTCATTACACTTTTGCCATCAGTAAAACGCCTACCTGTGCTGCATGTTGCGAAGAGGATGACACAGCAGAACATTTTCTCCGCCTCTGTTCCGCCTTTGCCTGTGCATGGTGGCGTACCCATGGGGCCCATATGGTGTGTGCCCATTCTCCTAACTCTACATCACAGAAGCTCCTTCTAATTTTTCTCCGGGAAATGGGGAAAATACAGTAAAAGTCAGTGTCTGTCTGGCCGTACAATTGGCCAGTATTCGCGTCTGAGTGTTCCAACAGATAGCAGAAGCTTACAAAGGAAAAAAAGAAAATGCGTTCTGTCATGGGCCGGGATGTAGCAGTCATCAGGCCGGAAGTGTCTTGAGGCAATGACTTTAAAGTTACAATCTAAAGGCGGCACGCGAACTTTTTGGCCCTTTAACAATGTCTCACAGCTGCTCTACGGTTTGGCACAAATTGGGCTTCTCCAAATTATGTGATCCCGTCTGTTGAGCGGCCTATAATCCCAGGTATGAAACCTGCCATTAATTCCTGTCGGAAGGTGGTGAATATCTCTGAACGGGTCTATTTCCGACGACGAAAGTGGTACCCGTAAATTTAACCTCCCTACCTGGAAAACAGATCTTTACTTGCCCCAAAGTCGAGGGAGCGGCAAATGGCGCTCCTTATTGACCTGAATTCCAAATCTGCCAAATCCGCCTCTGAATTGAGCATTAGTGGCGGTGTGTGGAATATTTTTGAAAAATTTCAAAGATTCCTACTGCTTGCATCCTACCTTGTAACTTTAAGCCTTGTCCGTGTGGATGCATGTCTCCTAGGGACCACAATGTTTATGAATTCCATTCAGGAGTTAAGCGTTTCCTGCAAGCATAATTGCCTTCTCAAACTTTGAGTACTCTAAGCAGCTTTACTGCTAACACCAATGTAATAACATGCGCAATTCCACCTCCACATTTGCCAGACTGAGTGTTGAAATTTTCCACGGAGTTGCAACCTGCGCTGCACTAAGTGATGATTACTTTACTTTCCCTCCTTAAGACGCAGCACTAGATCAGCATTCATGGAAAAATATTCCCCAACAGGCAGCATATCAAAAAGATCCATTCACTTGTGACTTCCTACTACACGGAACGTAAGTACAAAATGACAAGTTGCACGTTGAATCCGGGAGTATCATTCGTCATGGTTGTTAGCCGATTCCCATATGCGGCCCATTAAACGCCGCAATCAAGCATAATTGGCATACTCGTACGCCAGTGGGAAATCATTAGGACCAGGATTAAATTACAGTAACTTTTTTCCATCGCTTCCCATCCGCCTCACCACCATGAAGCCATGCAGCGAGCCTGGCACTCATTGTCCAATTGCTAAATTGGCAAATTTATGTGCACAAAGTGGAGGACGTCGAACGTACGAGTATAAGCGACCTGCCTGTCGGTCGACTACGAACGGTGACTATAAAATTTATTTTCAAATTAAAATGCCATTTTGTCGGATAATATCCTCCGAATACCGTCACAGATGCATCCATACTCGCGCACAAATATTGAATGATTTTCTTCTCTTAATTGATGGTGGCTCATTCGTTGATAAATGCGACGTAATCATGGCATTTGCTCGTTTAATCCACACTGATTTGCAAGCATTAAATTGTGATTTTTGTTTTAATATCGCGCGCCAAAGCCACCAACATGTGGAAGCTGAAAGCATTTTGAGTCGAAATTGTGCGCCATAAGTGGAGTAATCAAGTATTCGATAAGGCTAAAACGCAACCACATACATATGTACATGCGTGCATACTACACACGAGGGTGTGTTGTGGGCACATTTGTTTGTCTTAACTGATCGCGAGCGTTTCCTTTTTCCCAGGAATTCTGCACGATTTTCGTTTTTTACTACCCTTTAAAACTAACACCAGACTACGCTCGAGGATATCTCGCGTTGGACTCGTGTGCAGAGTTGTTGTTGTTGTATTTGTTTTTTTGTTGGATTCCTTCCGCAACAGATGGTTTCGAAGCTAGAAATCGTGACGTGCAGCTCTCGCCCATCGTTCCTTGAACTGTTATTTTCGAAACACATTAAAAAAGCTTATAAGTGCCCGATAAAATTTAACGAGCTTGATACAAGAACAAAGGATACACCAACGCGTGTCTGACAGAGTCAGGATATGAGGAAAATGGAAGCAGTAAAACTGGACAGTCTGATTGATTGGGATTAGAAGAAGGAACCTTCGATAGAATAAAATGTGTATACAAGTACATACATCAGTGAACGTGCTCGTATACAATCGTGTAGATCAAGCAAGCATTTCACTGGTCTAGAGGTGTTCTGCAACCCAATCAGTTTGCTCATTGCGGCATTTTAAGTACTCTGCATACCATTCATTCTAAGGGCACGATTACACTGCCAACGAAACTAGTGATCTTATGGAACACGTGTAACGCATTTCGAAAAAAGTACATACGAGCCAGAAATGACTGCGACACCCACATTCGACGGATTAAATTCCAATCCGACCAAAAATTAAGGCGTAAAATCCTTGATGTCCCAAAGGTAGCAAAAGTTTCTGGTCGTTTGTAAAAAACGTAAAAAACTCAACTAAGTCGTCTATACCGACGCTGATCCACAATGACATTCCAGCTGTCATCCCCTTAGACAAAGCTAACCTACTTGCTGCCCATTTCGCAACCAGTTCTCAGCTGCCAGCCTGTACTTTGTCTCCGCCTGTACTAGAGTGCGTCAATTCCACCATGGGACTAATCCACTTTCGCACTCGTACAGTCGCAAGGGTTCTTAAAGACCTCGTCATACACAAATCCACTGGTCCAGATGGTATTGCCCCAATAGTTCTGAAGAGGTGTACTTCTACGCTGACAAAACCACTGCGTAAGCTTTTTCACCTTTCCTACACCTCTGGGCTCTTTCCGAGAAGGTGGAAAACAGCATTTGTCCAGCCTATACTCAAAAAAGGCGAATCATCTTCTCCCTCCGACTACCGACCCATTGCACTAACGTCCTTTCTTTCCAAGGTCATGGAAACGCTGATTAACCGTCAGCTTATGAAAAATCTTGAATCACGGAAACTCCTCAATGACCGCCAATACGGTTTCCGCAGCAACAGATCCACTGGTGATATGATGGCATATCTCGCTGAAAAGTGGAATCACTCGCTTCACCAAGCAGGTGAAAGCAAAATTGTTCCACTGGATATTTCGAAAGCATTTGACAGGGTTTGGCATGAAGCCCTTTTGTCGAAAATGCGTGCTTTTTGGATCGATGAGTCTCTCTTTGGATTAGAGGCTACCTTTCGAATCGTTTAATTCAAGGTGTTTTGGACGGATTCAAGTCTGATACTCACTTTGTAAATGCCGGTGTTCCCCAGGGCTCCGTTTTGTCTCCGACACTCTTTCTTATTTTTATAAATGATCTCTTGTCTGTTACTTCTAATCCAATTCACTCCTTCGCTGACGACAGTACCCTCAGCTTCTCATATTCGTTCACCAGTTTACGACCCTGCACTTCGGTTGTAGATAATGAGCGACAGCATCATCCAATGGGGTAAAAACAATAGAGTGGAATTTAATGCTTCCAAAACACAATGCTGTCTCTTGTCGTTAAAGCGTATAAATAACCCGCAGCCATTATCCATGAATGGCACTTGCATCTCAGAAACTGAAAAGCTTTCCATCCTGGGTATGAGTGTTGCTCACAATCTTAATTGGAGCGACCATATATTCAGTGTCGCCAAGAATGCTGCGAAATGCCTAGGATTCTTATACAGATGCAAGAAATATTTCTCACCCTTAGATCTGGCTACAATCTATAAGGCGTTCATTCGCCCCAAATTAGAGTTTAACGCTCATGTCTGGTCCGGTGCTTCCAATACCTCACTGCACCTACTAGACAGAATACAAAAACGAGCCATAAAACTGATAGGTGACTCCAGCATTACCAAAACATTAGACTCGCTGGAACACCGCAGGAATGTTACCTGCCTCTCCCTGTTTTATCGTTACTTCCACCAAAAATGCTCTGATGAAATGGCCAGTTGCATTCCGCCCCTTCAACATTTCTCCCGCAATACACGTCTCTCTAGGAATGCTCACCAATATACTCTGAAGCCCGCTTTCGGACGTACTGTCAAATATAGAGAATCTTTCATTAACCGAACCACACGAATCTGGAACTCCCTGTCGGATTCGGTGTTGCCCCCTCAATGCAACATGCAAGCATTTAAGATCAATGTCCATCGGCATCTCCTCTATTCCTCTTCCTCTCTACCTTCTGCCCGCACTGTGTCGCGACATAATAAGGTTATTAGACCTTGAGTGCGCGCAAATTTAAAAAAAAAAAAAAACAAACGCATGCTGTCTCAAAAATCTTACAAATAATGTATAAATATGACATTTTCTGAGTATAGTTTCTTAAGAGCTGACGGTACCCTGAGTCCAAACCGACAGTATTCAAATCTGTAATTTTTGTAAATGTCATGTTCTCTCTTTGTCTATGGTGGGGGAGGTTCTGTTACAATAGAACCCAGAATTTGTTGAGTTCCTTATTAGTGACAGAAACTGGAGAAATGGAATAATATCCCATCGATAAGTGTGTAGCCAACTTAAGCAAAGTTACTTACCTACTTTGATGGCAGTCCAGTCCGCTGTGAATCTGGGCTTCAACCAACAAGCTCTTCTTTTGCCAGCAGCTTCCAGCGCCGCACGATCCGTTGGTTAAGGTCTCCTTCCACCTGTGTGATTCGGTCGTCCCTCTGGGTTGAACTCGAAGACTTTTCGGGCCGGATCATTGTTGTCCATTCGTTCTACGTGGCGATGGATCGTGACGTTGGATCGAAAGACGTCGTAGTAGACCGATGTCGCTGCACAGTCCGTACAGTTCGTCTCCTCCCCTCTCTGTTTATACAAACGGGACCATAGATTGTACACAGAATTTTACTTTGGAAACGACCAAGGGCCTCCTTATCCGCATTCGTTAAAGTCCAGGCCTTTGCCCCATAGAAGAGGACCGGGATGTTTAAGGTTTTGTATAGCGAGCCTATTACAAGAAAGCCAAAGACCTTGCAGGAGGCTTCAAAAAGGGCACCCAGCCTTTTCGAAACCGCGAGGGTAATCTTGTCACCGACCGGCAGGGAATAGTGGATGTATTTAAGCATGACCAAGAGAGAGTGGTAGGGTAGGGGAAGTAGTCCCTCCACCCAGCATCGAAGAAGTCGGCACAGCTATTCAGAACCTGAAGAACAACAAAGCCGTAGGCTCAGATGGCTTACCATCAGAGCTCTTCAAGGCTGGCGACGATGTTCTGGTAGGGAGCATTCATCAGATCATCTGCAGAAGTTGGGAAGATGAAAGCATGCCCGACGACTGGAATACCAGCTCTATATGCCCCATCCACAATGCAATCCTATCTCTTGCAAGAACTATAGAGGTATATCCCTGCTCAATGTCGCATACAAGATCCTGTCCATTGTATTGTATGAACGTCTGTTGCCATTTTGCACCGCACTAATCGGCAGCTGTATGTATGTATGTATGTTGGCGTTACAGTCCATGAAGAACCTGAGCCGAGCTTCTCTCAATCACCCATGTTGTGTGTGATTTCATTTTCACATAGGTGAAAGGGACCTACAGTTTATTGCCGGTTCCGAACAGCGAATTTCGAGAAGCTTTTCATGACAACTTTACTACAGGGGGTTTTGTCAGAACCCCGCTGAGGAGAAACACCGTGAAAAACACGTTCGATGACATGGCTGTGTCGGGATTCGATCCCGAGTCATCGGCGTCAGAGGCCAACACACTACCCACTGCGCCACGGTGCAGCTACCGGATGGCAAAGGACTAACAAAGGCCTCGTAGGGGTAGCATCTATCCGACGGATGCTGGCCTGCTAAAAAGCGGCACTTGCGGCACTCTTAGTAAGTCCTATCCCCACCTCCTCGTGGTGCCATCTGGAGATTTCCTATGGAAATTGCAGACGGGGAAGGGCGAATGGCGAGCCTCCTGCGCCAAAAAAAAAAAAAACAGGATTAGTCCTTTGGGCTACGGCCTAGTAAGCCGTAACCGTAAAAAAAACACAAACTCCGAAACAACCACAAGCCTCGGATATAACGGACCGGATTTATGTTGACGACACCTGCAAAAAACGAAAAAAGGACAATGATCTTCGGCTTTGTACGTGGAATGTTAGGTCCCTAAACAGGCCACGTGCAGCCGAACAACTTGCGGACGCCCTAGACCGCTATAAAGCGGACATCACCGCCATCCAGGAAATGCGATGGAATGGACCGGGTATAAAGCGGATGAAAAAATGCGATATTTACTACGGCGACTGCTATAGGGAGAGAGGGCAACGATTGTTTGGATGCGGATTTGTTGTTCGAGGTGGACTAAGGCAAAAAGTCCTAAGCTTTCGGCATGTGAGCGAACGCCTCATAACAATCCGTATCAAGGCTAATTTTTTTAACATCAGCCTGATCTGCGTCCACGCCCCCACGGAAGACAAGGATGACTCAGCCAAAGATGAGTTCTACGATCTCCCAGACAGAACGTATGCCCAATGTCCCAGCTATGACATCAAAATTGTACTAGGAGACTTCAATGCTAAGCTGGGTAAGGAAAGCATATTTGAACGAGTCATCGGTAAACATAGCCTACACGACACCACCTCCGATAACGGACACAGGCTGATTGATCTTGCTACGGGGCGAAATCTCCTTCTAGCCAGTACGCGCTTCCCGCACCTCGATATACACAAAGGCACCTGGCGGTCTTTTGATCAATCGACTACCAACCAGAATTATCAAATCGCGATCGACGTCAGACACTCATCCACTATTCTTGATGTTCGAACTTTCCGAGGGGCTAACATCGACTCGGGCCACTATCTTGTTGTAGCCAAGATGCGCTTACGGATATCACGAACGCATCGGAGTAGAGTAAGAATACAAAGTTATGACGTCGGAAAGCTACTATCGCCAGAAACCGCTCGTGCTTTTACCGATCGCGTCTCCCTTAAGCTCTCCAATACACCTCAATCCTCCACGCTATCAATAGAACAGCAGTGGAGCCTTTGTAAACAAGCCCTGAAAAGCTCTGCATCCGAAGTTTTGGGTTTCAAGGCTCCACCACGAAGAAACACCTGGTTCGATGACGAGTGCAGGAGGATTCATACAGCGAAGCAGGATGCATATAAGGCCTCGCTGCATAAAAGAACAAGAGCAGCTCGTGAGCCCTACGAGTTAAAAAGAAGGGAGGAGCATAAGCTTCTCAGAAGAAAGAAGAAAGGGCACGAGAAGCGCGCGATTGAGGATTTGGAGAGGTGTTACTGCAGGCGTGACGTTCGAAAATTTTGTCAACAGATAAAGCGAAGATGCCAAGGTTATAAAGCCAGAACGAAAGCCTGCAGGGATGAGAACGGGCACCTAGAAGTAGGATTGCAGTCGATGCTGAGAATACGGAAAAACCACTTCTGCAGACTGTATAACGCCGATGTTAGTCAATATACGGCTGTCAGGCAGAATGATCCATGTCTAATCGACGAAGACCGCAGAGAATTCCGTCCCCTGGCCACGACGAAGTTAAGATTGCCTTATCGAAACTCGAGCTGCTGATGCAGATGGACTGTCTGCTGAGCTCTTCAAGGCCGCTGGGGATGACCTGGTTAGGAGCATGCACCAGCTCATCCGTAAGATATGGTCAGAGGAAGGCATGCCCGAGAATGGAGTCTCAGCATCGTATGCCCGATCCACAAGAAAGGAGACCCCTCTGATTGCGCCAACTACAGAGGAATAAGTCTCCTTAACATCGTCTACAAAATCTTCTCTGCCATTTTGTGTCAACGCCTGAAACCTTTTGTAAATAAGCTGATAGGTCCTTATCAGTGCGGATTCAGGCCAGGGAAGTCCACCATTGACCAAATCTTCACACTACTGCAGATCCTGGAAAAATGCAATGAATTTCAAGTCGACACTCACCACCTATTTGTCAAAGCCGCATACGACAGCGTAATTAGAGACGAGCTATACAACGCTATGTCTACCTTTGACATACCTGCTAAACTCGTCGGATTATGCAGGATGACTTTGGATAATGCTCGCTGCTCCATCCGAATCGGTGAACACCTTACCGATAGTTTTGATGTCAAAAAAGGATTTAGGCAGGGCGATGCGCTGTCGTGTGATTTTTTCAACATCGTATTAGAAACGATTTTGCAAAAATCCCTGGCCAATACAAGAGGCACAATCTATTTCAAATCCTCGCAACTCCCTGCATACGCCGACGATATTGACATAATAGGTAGATCAGAGCGAGATGTCAATGAGGCGTTTACGAGCATTGAGTTCGAGGCGGCGAAAGTTGGTCTGGCGGTAAACGAGGGCAAAACTAAATATATGCTGTTATCAAAAAAGGACGCTCAACACCGACGTCTCGGCCAGAACGTTTGTATAGGCAGATATAAGTTCGAGGTAGTTAAGGACTTCGTCTACCTTGGCTCCGCAGTGACCTGGAACAACGACATCAGTTCCGAAATCAAACGCAGAATCACTCTTGCCAATCGCTGTTTCTTTGGGCTCAGGAGGCAACTGAGTAATAGAGCCCTCTCCTGAACGACAAAGTTGACTCTATATAAGACCCTAATCATCCCGGTCCTGTTGTACGGCGCAGAAGCATGGACACTATCAAAAGCGGATGAGGAGGCCCTTGATCGGTTCGAGAGAAAGATTTTGCGCGTGATTTTTGGGCCTATAAACGCAGACGGGGGATGGAAGAGAAGATTCAACCACGAACTTTACGGGCTGTACAGCGACATGAGCCTAGTTAGGCGTCTACGGATTCAACGCCTAAGATGGCTGGGCCATGTAGAGCGAATGGACACCACAGCTCCAGCCCGGAGAGTCTTTGAATCCAACCCCGAGGGACGAAGAAGCAGAGGACGGCCGCCCGTCCGCTGGGTGTGCCAACTGGGTGTGCGGGTATGGAAAAGGCTAGCGAAAGATCGTGCTAGATGGAGGGGCATGTTGGTTGAGGCCCAGGTTCACCCCGAACTGTAGCGCCCACTAAGAAGAAGAAGAAGATGTACATAAGAGACGACAACATACACGTTGCAGAGGACGATTGGCTGTCGACATCACGGCGACACGATACCAAATCGAGAGCGATCTTGCAGTGATAAAATCCGATACAACCAACATTGTTTCTTCACCAAATCTCGAGTCGACAGACGTCCTTCAAAAGGACCTTCTCAACCTCTCCGTACCTTTCAAATGTAAATTTCTACATGCCACACAAAACCATATGCTTAGGTACTATCTACACATGTATGCATATATTAAATTGTATCGAAAGCACAAGAAAGATTTCCAATAAACGATAAACCATGTTTTGGACTCATGAATAAAGATTCACCTTGAAAACTGACTCATTTTTCCACCTTGACATGCATGCATAATTCAAACAACAAACGCGAGCGTTTAGATCCAATCTGACAAATTAACGCAACGGTTTTATTAATAGCTTGTCGACGTCACGGAATTTTGTTTAAAACAAAGCGACAACAACAACAAACATATATTCGAACCAAAACGAAAAAGATACGAATGGAATTTCCAGATAATTCCCACAATGATAGATGATTTAGCAAAAATGTTTTGATTATTTTCTACCTCCCTGTGTTGCAGGGTGTGTAGGATACATATGTTATTCGTGTTCGTGGGACACGTTATGCTCCATAGGTACATAGATACATTGGAATCGGATTTAAACAAAAAAAAAAAAAATAAAAATAAATTAAGCGTTGACTATGTAGCAGCAGGAGGACGTATCTATGTATAGAGCTAGAAGGAAAGGTTGAGATTTTCCTGCAACGTCGTCGTGGCCGAGTGAAATTGATGTGAAATGATTCCGGTAAGTGCGGTCAAATTAAATTCTGCGACACATTTCGCAGTTAGAGGCAACACGAATGGGGCAAGTATGCATGCAAGACAAGAGTGGCGGAGACATGGCAGCGCGGTCAAACGAGTGGAGGGCAACCACAATCAGGAGGAGAAAAACGAGAACCCATTGGCATCATCACATTCGTGCAGTGCGCAAGCGATATGGATGCGCGTCAGCGATGATCACTGCCGGTACGGTACGAAATTTCATGAACAACAGCGGAAGAACCTGCTGTGAATTGAGTGCCCCAAGACATAAAGTTGACCCCGATGACTTTTGAAATGTTTCTTCTTGGAGTCCGCGAAACCGCCAAAGTTCATTTTTGTTTTAGTTTTTGTTGCACATAGTTTGGCGCATTCATCTGCTATCTGTATGTGGCCTGGTGGAGATGGCGCATTTGGTGCCGGAATTCGCAGGCGCTTGCCTACGTCCGAACTCGCTCGCTCGCCCGCTTGCAGGATCATCACAAGGCAAATACTTTATGGGTGTGTGAGCGAGCGCATCTTTAGTCTTTTGAGGTTTTATTTTTATTTTCTTCTCATGCCTTTATTAGTGCCGTGTATGCGCATTTAAATCCGAGTTTGTGGCATTATTGTTGTGCGAAATGGTATTAAATTGCCCCGACCGACTGTGTCTCAAAGTGAGATATTTTCTAATGCCCTGTGAATGCGTTGTTTTTTAACTTTTTTTTTATTGTTATCCAACAATTAGATTCGCATCGTAAAGGTCTTAAAGGGCTAAGGTATGCGCCTGAATACTGAGCGGTGACAGGATTGATTTCTTATTGTCATTTGCATGCCGCTGATTATGATTCCATCCGTCCGTCTGTCTGTCTGTTTGCTCTCTTCAATGCATGGGAACGAATCGCATGTTGGAATTTATCTAGCGCCACAAGTTTCAAAGGCACTCATTTGAAATTGTGTTCTCTTCCAATTCAATGCACACATTCGATATGCATTAAACCAGAATGTAATGCGAGTTATGATTTTGAATATTTTCCATTTGATTGGCAGATGGACGCGCTATTTGCAATTCCAATGCAAGTATCTTCTATTCCACGCTGATTCCAGGTCTTCTGATGGTCGGTTGAATACGCTGAAAGGGTGAGAAGCGTTTCGGAATTGGATGAACTCGTTCTTTTGCGTGATTTCAAGGAGATACTAAGCTGATATCTATTCGCCAACTGCCAGTTGTTGCGTGTCCATCTTACAGTTTTTTCCTTTATTTCAGCTTGCGTTCTTGAGTTACTCGAGCCTGTTGTCATGCGTGTTGATGATAAGTTAAGTGTCCGCTCAGAAAAGACGGATCCATCGCCAGTAACCTGACTCCAGAGTAATAATGGCACAGCCAGCAGATTCACCCCAAATATACAAGCTATTCTCTCTCATGTACATAAGTCCCTGACCATACGTCGTAATAAAGCGCATGCTTGGGGGATCCAATAAAAATTTGTTTTTGTGGTAGGCTTCTGCTAGCAGTTGAAGGCCTTAGACGCAAATACTGGTCCATTGTACTCCAGACAGACACCTTATACTATGTGTTTTCCCCGTTTTCCAGAGAAAAATGAGAAGGAGCTTCTGTGATGTAGAGCTAAGAGATTTGGCACACACCACGTCGGCCCAGAGGGTTGCGCCACCGTGCGCGAGCAAAAGCAAGACAGTGTCGTTCTCTTTGCAACATGCAGCACAGGTAGGCGTCTAACTGAAGCCAAGTATCCAGAGATAATTGGCTTGTAAGTAATTCAAAGAGTGACTCACCTCGTTTATTTGTATTGCTGCTGCAGTGCTGCCCCATACATACATTTTCAGTGGCCCGCATGTTCCACTAAAAGGGGCGCGGGGCTAATGCGTGCACGCGGGATCTTCAGGCAACTCGATCCTTCGCCATCGACTCCAACACATCAGGAGCTATGCCCAAGCGCACCCAGGCGAGTTTTTGGACTTGGCCCAACCACCTCGTCCTGAGTCTGACAAGCGGTCTCTATGAATGTATGCTGCCCCATTCCGTATGATGCGCGTTTGCATCACAACCGATTATCAGGTGATGTTTCTTCTGGTCGCAATACCTAACCAGGTACTGAACTTCGGTGGGAGAAATTTGTTGGCCTTCTCCAGGAAAGTAAGTGGAGGCGCATATAATCTTCCTTACTCCTCCATCGGTGGGGACTTCCACAATGACGGCTGCCAGGTCCCTTGTAATGAATCCTGGAATGGGGAGAAAATGTATATTAGTGCCGATCACACATGCGGTCCCAGGAAGAGAACCTCCTGTAGCGTAAGCTAGTTTACGCGACCTGTATTGCAGGCCCATAATCTTACCTTTAAGGACCCATGGTTCCTGGTTTAGTCCAATGCTGATTCTGTCGCGATAGAGTCGCAGGGTAAAGGTGTCCGAGGCACCTTTGGCATGGTGTAGGTTACCCTGCAGCAACCTTAATTCGGTATGGTTTGTTGTTGCCACGCCTGAAGTTACCGGCCCGATGGAAGTGATCCTCTGATCTCCTTTCCATCGAGGATTCCCCTGGTTAGGTTGGGGGACGTTTTGTTTTTTTGTTTGGACGACCCTTAGTGGTTGTCGACTCAGATGTGGCAGCGGGCTTTCGTTCGTCACATCTTGGCGTCTTTACTACAGCAGTAGACGCAACCACCATACTGCTGGTTGTAGGTTTTCCTACAGCGATTGGTTCTACATCTACTGATGTTTTCACTTGGCTCTTGATGATCATCTTAATGATGTCAAATCGATAAGCCACTTTGCACTTGAGTTCTGACTGCCAGAACCAAGTGCAGAAGGTCTTTCTCCTTACTCTGCATGACGTGCTCTGCATGACTCTCCAGTTCTGTGCATATAGGCCGTCATTTTGGGAATCGAGCGTCGCCAACACCTTTGTGATAGGTAGGTCGATGCTTTGTGGGAAGTAGCCCGGAACGATGTGGCTTCTTCTTCCATAAGCATAATATCAAGTCCACTCTTGTCCTTGATGGCCGTAAAATTGGTCTTCATCCCATCGGCCGTGGCGGTGTTGTCACACACAAAGTTTAACCACCCTGACTTGTAAGTCGATCCCCTGAAGCAAGGCTTGGGTGCCTTACCCAGCAGTTCAATGGAGGTGTCAATTCCAGCCTCCTGAACGGCTGCCATTTGCGCTGTTCTAAGGGGGTTCACTCCCAAGTCCTTGGGGACGATGCCGAGTCGGATCCTCCCAGCTACACTTCTGTAGCTCTTTTTGGGGACTTGGGAGTTGCGGATCTTGCTGCGTTTAGCAGCCGGGTTCGGCGGAGTGCTGTCAGCAGAACGATCCCGTTGAAGTTCCGGACCTTTGGTAGCATGGGTAGATTTTGCATAAACTAGAGCCTCATCTCTAGTTTTTCCCTGCATCCAATCATCTCTTCTTCAACGCATTATGGAGTCATGTTCACAAATGCACAGTCTGTTTCATACTAATTGAATAAAAAAAAATAATAATTTGGGAAGTGGGTAACATGTGGAAACACTCGCTACCAACTGCCGCCCGCCCGACTCTATAAAGTGCTGCTTTACAAATCCGACTGTCAATCACAGGGAAACATTGCTTGAGACACACTTCCCTGCTTCTACTCCCCAACGAATGCCTTTTAACGATCAAACGAGCGTCACAAATAACATCGATAGAAGAATAAATAGCCTCTCTGTCAGACTTTTTCAGCCCCGATAGGGTTTAATGGGAGAGAGCCAGATACCACCGCATCTAGACCAATATGCATATCGCAAACAACGATACACGGAGCATGCGCTACACAACTTAGTGGGGCGTATTGGAAATAACTTCACACGCAAGGCGATCGCAACCTGCGCCTTCCTCGATATTGAGAGGGCTTTCGATAACATTGACTATAACTCAATCACCAGTGCACTATTCCGCAGGGGTGTAGACCGGCCCACTAATCACTAGATTAAACCGATGCTAAATAGTCGATTATATCAGCTACATCCGGAGAGATATCGGTGACAGTGTCGTCAGCCAAGGGGTGCCCACAAGGAGGAGTCCTTTCTTTCCTTCTCTGGCTGAAAGTTATCGACGACCTACTCTGCAAGCTAACCAATCTCGCTGCATGCGCTCCAGTTCAGAGAGAATAAGGATACAGCCCTCCTCAGCCTTTCTAAATGGTACATGCATAGGATTTTCAGAAGTACCTAGGTATTGACTATAGATAAAAGAACAAGATGGAAAACTTTCGTACGTCTGCCCTGTGATCTCCACAAGGGTTGGTTTTTTTTTTTGTTTTTATTACACCGATACTATGCGTGTTATTCTCCGTTTAAAAACGACGCTTTTGACTAATACAATGATAGTCTCAAAACGTGGATGTGTAGACTCAAGACGTCGGTACCAGGTCGGAACAAGGCAGAATGACATAGTCAAGACGCCGTCAAACCGAAACGCGTTTGTATTGACGTTTGGCTGGCTGTCAAAGTGCCTGTCAAAAGCCATCAGATTGCCATCTTGTTCATTTATCTATGGTATTGACCTTGATCGCAAACTTAACTGTAACTCCAACATCAAAAATAAACTCACAAAGGCGACTAAGGCACTGTGGGCCTATCGACGCACCTACGGTAAAACCTGGGGATTGAAACCTAAGGTGATCCACTAGTTATATACTGTGATAGTGCGACCTATCATCATCTATGCGACGGAGACTAGCGTATCTCGTCATTACAGACGCTATTCCAACCTGCCCCACGGCAGCCCAAGAAGCACTAATTGGACTTACTCCACTGCACCTCTTCATTAAAAAGGTTGGAATACGCAGTGCTATCAGAATTTTCCGCTTAAAAACAGGCCTACCATGTAGACCACTGGGTCACATGTCCATTTTACAAGACCTTCCTGAGCTGGCGGTAATCATAAGCACGGTCTCGGACGCATGACCACACATGCTCACTGTTGACGAGAGATTTAAGGTACTGATCCCAAATCGCAAAGCTTGGAAAATCGCCCATCCCTTGCTTAATGTCAAAGGCCTTAGGTGGTACACAGATGGCTCTCAGATGGGTTTTGGAGTTAGAGTCGGCATATTTGGACCAAATCCCAGTATTTTCCAAGTCGAATTATACGCCATCCTGACTAAATTTAGAGACTGTTTAACTGATAGAGAAGTAACTCTCTGACGCGCTTAAGGTGTTGAGGTCGTATAGCTTGAATTCAAAGTCCGTTAAGGAACGCCCTAATAAATAGGGTCAAACTCTGGTAGGCACAAGGGCAGAAAGACATTAAGGGCAATGAAATTGCGGATCAACTCGCTAGGAAAGGATCCAGTAGGAAAAATCGCTACATCTGTCCTTCCGGAACAGCGTTCAATACCTCCGCCAACCGAAAAGATTTATATGGCCCCTGAACAAACCCTTTATTAATATCCTTAAGCTTAATAGAGTCGATATCAGAAGACTGGTCAGCTACCTTACGAGACACTGTGATCTGAGATATCATCTCAATAAATTGAACCATTCGCCTGACACTGAGTGTCGGCTCTGTCTTAAGGACGAAGACATAGTATGTGTCCTGCAGTTTCTGAGGGGATAATCTCGGCTCCTACGAGGGTCATTCTTAACTAAACTCGTCTAATCGGCTAGAAGGCACAATAGATCTAAACAGGTCGCGAAGCGCCATGTTATGTTAGCACCAGTGCCTTAACAAAAAAAAAAAAAAAAAAAAAACATGTAGGAAAAATTGGAAGCATGGGAGCGGCACCTACGCCCACCTGAACAGACATTCACATTATTCCCAGTCATCATCCTCAGTTAAACGACTCAAATCCGCACGGTTGTTCATTGAAGTCCAATCAACTGGATTAGTCGTCTCGTAACCCGATACGACTCATCCTGCCTAATCAATGTCGCACACACAAAGGCTTTTAAATGTAATCACCCGACTTTAATTGTAACTCTGCCATGTAATCCCTTAAGCTGGACTTAAGTCCGATTTTTCGGGGTTAAATGGGAAGCGGTCCGCTTCCATCACACTCGAAGTAAAGAGATAAGAATACCAAACATCAAGACCACTTGATCTGCCGCCGATCAATTCCGCGTAATCTGGTCCAATGCATCTTACTCCGGCCAGCTCTACATAGGAAAAGAGTGTGCCAAATGGATTAAGCCACACAGATGGACGAGTGTCAGACGTGACATTTGCCCAGGACCATCATAGGTTAGGTATGCACACATCGTATAAAGCATTTACAACTGATAAGTGGTTCAGTTTGGATTGTTTGCATCAGGATCTTTGTTCTATGTCGGTTCGATTCGTGACTCGGAAAGGATGTACCTTTTGTTGTGGGTTCTATCGAGGATAATCGAATCAAATATTTGACACCGAGAGGTCGAGAAAATTATACCATTATTGAGGGAATTTATTGCGGTCGGAGATAAACACTGTGCGGGCGGGAAGGTACTAATTTGTGTCGAGAAGGAAGGAACGGAAAAGTGGTCGACGGAATGATCCTTATCACTTTTGGGAAACCAACAACAAGGATTACCTGTAAGCAATGCTTAATAGGTTCACTTCGATCTTCGGTGCTAATGAGATCAAAACCGAAATGGATGTGGTGGTAGGTTCTAGGAATTCCAGGCGTGTGTTTACTTGACAGACATCATTGTTTGGCATTGGTCTGGGGCGAGCTCGAACGGGCGGTGGCTTTGGTGTTGCACCCGCTCGGTGGTGGTCACAGATCAGATCCGGTGATGATAAATAAGAATTAAGCGCTGTCATGGAAATTATTCGAAATACAGTGCAACGTGGAATAGGATTCATAAATTAAATAAATGCAACGACAATACGTCGTTGTCGGGCGGTCGTGTGTCGAGAGATCGCTTACCGATCGCCGTGGCGATCGATGATGCTCATCGATCGCTATCCGACTCGTAGATATTGAGTACTCTTACTTACTCGTACTTGCAGACAACTCTATAGGGGGCTATTTACGGAGTTAGGTTAGCTAACCATAAGTCAACCCCTTGCAGTGAACGCAGTCAACGATGGCAGTAGGTAGGTGGATCGGATGGATGCTCCTCCGTGCTCTGTTCGTTTGCTGGTTGCTTGTCGTCATCGAATCTCCACATCGATGTGTCCACCGGCACTCGTGTACTCGCATGGACGCGAGAAAAACAAAACAAAAAAAAAAAAACAGGAAACCAACAAGCCTAATGCTGGACGTGATTACAGTCGATGTTCATTTTAGAATCAATATATCTTGAAATGGCGTTTCGGCTGCTCGTCTCCCCCCCGTGCGTCGTCTGTAGTGGTCGTATAGGTATGTGTTTGCGGGATGGTTTGACTGTCGAAAAAATCAATAAATAAGTGCATGCAGCACTTGAGGAAGGAACAGCCGCCCGGGAACGAATCAAAGAGGAGCATTGCTTGCTGCTGTCGCGGCATATCCGGTCGAATAAATTCTCTGCGCTCGCCCATTCGCCCATTATGCAAGTAAAGTTATTGATCAGTTGATTCCAACTGACACTCGCTTTAGCGTTTTTCCCTTCCTTGTTCTCCTGATCCTTTTTGTTTTCTTTTGTATATATCCTGTGAGTGCAGCAGACCTCAAATTACATTAGTCCTCGGCGGCGATGGTGCTGTGGTTGCGTCCGCAAATATCGGGAAACCAACAGATGATTATTGACGAGCATTTACAAAGTCGCTAAGATCAATCAGCCACATGGAAGGGAAACTCTAATCTCGACCAGGTACTCATAGCAATTTGGACATTTCCATTGCTCGCGGCACCAGCACTGACTGTCGTGTTTGCTTTACGGTGAACATCAAAAAGTAAGAAATAAAAACGACGAAGACCTTATCCTCTCGGATGGCGATTGGAAATCCCATTGCACACCACCTCGTACAATGTGTCGTTTTTTTTTCTGGATTTTATTTTTTTAATTTAATTAAAATGTAACCTCGCGACATGGTATCGAGATGGATTTGTGGCCGCGGGCAAGCGGAATACCCTTGGAGACACTCCCTAAAAGGAAGGAAGATAAAATGAGCCTCCACCCTCCGCGTGGCAAGCCCAGTGCGATTTCATTGATAAATTCGCATCATGGAATCATCTTGTGCGCATCCTGCACCCAACAATGCAACGCAATGCCGAGATACCATATCTAATGATGGGATGTTCACGTCGTCGTAGTCGTCGTCATCGTCATCGTCATCGACAAGCACCACGTTGATGTTAAAACAGAACCATGATGGGGATAGCAAGCCCATTTACAAGACAATGCTGCTCACGATAGCAATGGTGATGGCGATGGTGATGGTGATGGGGATGGTAATGCAGCGATGCGGCGCAGCGATGGCAATGGTGACGATCAACGTCGTCGTCGAAATTCTTTTGCAGTCATCGTTCAAGTCCTCACTCCGTTCTCATCCTCAACCTCATCCGTATCCTTGCTCTGCGATGATATCGTTTCAGTTGTCGTCGTCGTCGCGGTCGTAGCTAAACATTGAGGTAAAACAAAACAAAAAAACCATTTCGGCGCACATGTAGCGAAAGGCTTCAATTTAAGCGGTCGTGATCATGTAATTTCTGCCCACGCACCTACTCGGAGCACGCATCTTCTGCACTAATTCGCCATTTAAGATGTTCGTTCACTCGGTCAGCTCTCTGTTGCGATGTGCATAATATGGATGACAGCGTGTACTAAAGGATCCATAGCACATTGGTATTAGAAGTCGCCTGGTCGCTTGGTTGCTGATCGCCTCTAGCCTGTCGCCTGTCGCTTGTTTGCTTGTTCGCTTTGTCGCTTTTGCAAATCTTTACTATCGCGCCGAAAACCAAAATAATTGAATAACTTAAACGGGAAACATAAAATTTGCATCGAAGTTGCTGCCTGCCATAACATGAACTACGACATCGGTCGGTCGTCAACGACGAGGATGGACCGAGCGGACACCAAACAGCTAACAGAAATCCTGATCGGTCCATGGTTACACCATGGACTTGCATACGTACATATGTACATATACTAAATATGCTCGTATATGGACAGACTCGTAGATCAGTTCGTCTGTCAGTGCCCGGTACGGAGATGGTTTAAAGGGTGCCGCGGCTCTTTTCACAGGCGAAATCGCGTTACGATCCATTGTAATTGATGTCAATTTTGAATGTTTAAAAAGAGAGTTCCGTGGTGCCGCTCCCCTTCAGGCAGGTCACCTCCTTCGATCTGCCCTCAAGCTTAAAGGGATCGTTTTATTGCCCGAATGGGCCTGGCCTCGGCCTGGCCTGGCATTCACTTAAACGATAGCAAAGTAAACGTCAATCCCATGCTCGATGGTGTGCATCATGCCCTGTCCATTCTGGGCACTGGGCACTTTCACATATCAGTTAGCAGAAGCAGTTTGCCACTAAGTGAAGGGTCAAATTGGCAAATTGATAGAATGCAACATCTTATCGGTCGGTACACTGGATACCCGATACCCGATACGGATACGGATAGCATCATCATTTGACGTAACTAAATTGAGTTGTTGAGCAAGAGTGTTTGGTGTCTGTCTCTCTGTCGGTTGGCCGGGCCGCGGTTCCTTCTCAGAAGTGAAGCTGTTGTTCACCTCGAGTGCCGTGTTCGTCACCTCTTCTTCATCGTCAATTGATTATCATTTTATTTTTGTTCACGGGAATATCTCTTTTTCATTCGGCTGTTTCCCCCATTGTGATGATTCCAAGGTGTACTACACACATCGTACACGTTGGCAGGCATTGTTCTGTCGCTCACCAACTTGTAGTGTTCTCACTTCTCAATTCCTGGCTCGAGTTCTATTTGATTCTTTTTTCTTCTTCACATTTTCTCTCGTGTTGTGTTATCATTTCCTTTTTATTTTTTCCTTTTGATTCTGTCAAAAGCCTGAATCAGCGTATTCAATCCATTTCAATGGCAATAACGAAACAGTATTGTTTGTGGCTCAACAATGGAACTATACAAATCGTTTTCGAACGATCTTTAATCGAAATCAAAACAGAAATTATGTGAAAGTGTGTTTGAGTGCTTTTGGGGAGGGAGCATGGTATCAAGGTAGCGAGGTAGCGTTCCCACTATCGAACATTCAATACAGATTTCGACTACGGCGAAACGGCTTTTCGAATCTATATTGTACCCGTACTTACGGGTGGCTTGGACGCGATCGACATGATGGTGAACTGTCGATAGACGAATGATTTGAATTCTTTTTCTTTGCTATTTTGAGGGAGATAGGGCCGACTCATGCCACACACGGCGGATGCTTTTCCACGAATTTGTCGAGGCTTAAATACGATAACAATTGTTGAGGAACCTTTAGGGCGGGTGGCATGTGCCGACGGTTGGTCTTCAGTTCTCCTCTTTGAGGTGGATCGCGAGGTTATTTGTATCGATCTAATTAGACGAATGACGTGTCATGGGCTATGTGTGTGAGGTCATTCTTAGACACAATGTCGTTGACTTCTTCACTTCGAATGAGTGATTTTTTTGCTGTTTGGTTTTTCAGTGTTCTATTTTTGACAGACCAAGTTCGATTCGTGACATTTGTCAAAGCCAGGCATACTCAGTTGGTAATGCCATTTGACTGTGGTAGGACCTGGAATTGACTAGCTTCCACAAATTATTGAAATTAATTACTAGAATTCATAAAAGAAATTTAGAATGGGTGATTTTCGTCACTTGGTTTTTTAGTGTTCTATTCTTGACAGATGACGTATGATTCTTGACTTGTGTCAAAGTTGGACGTCCTCCGTTGGTAATACCATCTGATCGCGGAAAGACTTATGTATATGCAACCAACGTCTACAAATTATAGAATTTCGATACACGCTCTGTGAGAAACCTTTTTCGAGTACCAAAGTACATACATATAACCACCTTACGATCGTCATAATCGTCCTACTGAGCGAACAATTCAAGCCCTAGTGATCAAGTTTCGTTCCAACTTTCCGCTATCGGTTATGAAGCTATCTAGCTGTCTCCTTAAGGAGTGTAAAAAAGAAAATATTACAGCAGTATCTCTGAGAATGCTAATGAAGACCGTGATTTCCTCATTCGTTGCTATTCGCAGCAATTGGGATTGTGTTACTCGACTACGTGGAAGATATTGGGAGGACCGTAAGAAGGTCGTGGTATAAAACCTTACAACCAATGCAGCTTATGCAGGAACTGAAGCTAGGCGATCTGCCGTAGCACCGAAATATCGGTGTCTGTACCTTAAAAAAGTTGCAGAATGGTCCGATTTTTTAGCGAAAAATTCGTGATAGGGATACGTCATTCTTACATACATACATTTTCCACTAAAAGGGTCGCGAGGGGAATGCGCGCACGCGGGATCTCCAGGCCACTCGATCCTCCGCCATCGACTCTTACTCATCAGGAGCTATGCCCAAGCGCACCCAGGCGAGTTTTTGGACTTGGTCCAACCACCTTGTCCTGAGTCTGACAAGCGGTCGCGTGCCTGATGATATTGCATCCAAGGCACGCTTCGGAATTCGCGATGACGGCGATATTCGTCTCACGTGACCAAACCATCGAAGCATAGCGCTTTCCGTTCGGAGAAGCAGCTGCTCAACATTGAGCTCCCCGCCCACTGCCGTGTTTCTCACCCTATCCTGGCGAGTAGCTCCCACAACAGGACGAAGAAATCTCATTTCGGCAGCTTGTATTCGCGATCTTATTCTTTCGGTCAATACCCAAATTTCATGACCATAGGTGAGAGTTGGAACCAATACTGAGTTAAAAACCGCTAACTGGGCTTTGACACCAAGCTCGGTCTTCCTGATTACAGATCTTCCAAGCTGTTTCAAAGTTGACCCAGCTTGGCCAATCCTGCAGGAAAGCTCAGTATTACTCCTCCCACTTCAGTTGTAGCCTAGGAACGAGACATTGTTATTAGCGAGATGCTAGCTAATATGCTTGAAAAAGTAACGCAACATTGGACTTCCTAAGTGGATTACTTTACACGTAGTCGCGGTCGACACTTACACCAAGTTAACTCATTCAAAACCATGGTTACAACCTCTTTGACCTTCTCTATACCGCCTTGGTGAGTTCCCTTGAGGTGTGACTTCATTTTGGGAAAATAAAAAAAAAGCCCCAGATGACAATATCGGGGCTGTAGGGTGGATGCGTCAAAGTTAGAATACTTCTTTTCGATAAAAAAAATCCTTGCACTATCAACGAGGAATAAGCCGGCGCATTTTCGTGGTGCAAGATCCAGCATTTCTGGCGAGTTTGCGTCGCACACGGAAAACACATGCTCGCACTGTCTGCCCGGTGGAATCATATTCATGTGACAGAGGCTCCTTCACGTAGATCGTCTTTTAGTGATTTACGGCTCTTCTTTAAAAAACCTCTCCAACCGGCACGGTCTTTCGCCAGCAGTCTCCAGTACCGCATGCCTAGCTGGTTGACGTCCTCTTCCATTTGCGTGCGCCACATTAAATTTGGCCGTTCTCGATCACGTCGCTCCTCATGGTTGGATTCAAAGATTTTCCGGGCCGGAGATATGGTTTCCATGCGCTCTACATGACCTAGACATCGTTGGAC
Organism: Eumerus sabulonum; assembly: GCA_951905685.1. Classification (NCBI taxonomy): domain Eukaryota; kingdom Metazoa; phylum Arthropoda; class Insecta; order Diptera; family Syrphidae; genus Eumerus; species Eumerus sabulonum. The sequence goes on along the minus strand of OX645063.1, from coordinate 105,533,539 downwards.
CCGCAGATGCCGTGCTACGCAGCCCGCACAATTCACTATTAAGTCTTCTCCTCTTCTCTCCACTCCCCATTTATGCAGACCGGGCCGAAAATCGTATGCAGAACGTTTCTCTCAAAACGACCGAGGGTCTCCCCATCCACTTTCGATAAGGTCCATGTCTCTGCGCCATAAAGCAGGACCGGGATGATAAGGGTCTTGTATACGGTCACCTTGGTTTTCCGAGAGAGGGCTCAGCTTCTCAATTGCCTCCCGAGCCCAAAGAAACAGCGGTTGGCAAGGGTTTTTCTGCGTATGATTTCGGCACTCATGACATTGCCGCATGTCACTGCGGAGCCTAGGTAAATAAGGTCATTGATTACCTCGGAATTATATCTGCCAATATGTGCGCCATGGCCAAGATGCCGGTGATTCGTGTCCTTTTTCGACAACAGCATATATTTGGCCTTGCCCTCATTTACCGCCAGGCCCATTTTAGCCGCCACCGCCTCAATGCTCGTAAAGGCCTCAATGACATCTCGCTGAGCTTATACAATTATGTCAATGTCATCGGCATGTGCAAACAGTACGGACTTGAAAAAGTTTGTACGCCTTGCATTGACCAGTGAGTTTTGTACGATCCTTTCAAGGACGATGTTGAAAAAGTCCCACGATAGCGTTGACATTAAAGGTCTTGATTAAGTCGCTTCAGACCCTGGCGGAGCAGCGAGAATTATCCAATATCATCCTGCACAATCTGAAGAGTTTGGCAGCGATGTCGAAATTTAACATGGCGCTTTATAGCTCATTGAGAACACCATGGCGCAGTGAGTAGTGTGTTGGCCTCTGACCCCGATGACACGGGATCGAGTCCCGACACAGCCATGTCACCGAACGTGTTTTTCACGGTGTTTCTCCTCAGCGGGGTTCTGACAAAACCCCCTGTAGTAAAATTGTAATGAAAAGCTTCTCGGAACCGGCAATAAACTGTAGGTCCCTTTCACCTATTGGAAAATGAAATCACACACAACATGGGTGATTGAGAGAAGCTCGGCTCAGGTCCTTCATGGACTGTAACGCCAACATACATACATTTATAGCTCATTTCTATGTATGTACGCTATCATATGCGGCCTTAAAGTGTCGATCTGGAACTCGTTGGTTTTTTTGAGGAGCTGCCGCAGTGTGAATACTTAATCGATAGTGGACTTACCGGGCCTCAGTTTACTAACGATCTTCAGTTTACTAACGATCTTCAGTTTACTAACGATCGGTTTCAGGCGTTCAAGCGTTTCATGATGTTCAGGAGACTTATACCTCTGCAATTGGTGCAGACAAACGGATCTCCTTTCTTGTCGATCAGGCAAACGGTACTGAGATTCTATTCTTCGGACATACATTCCTCTGACCATATCTTACAGAAGAGCTGGTGCATACTCACAACCAGATCATCTCCAGCTGCCTTAAAGTCCTCGGCCGGTAATCCATCTTCTCCAGCAGCTTTGTTGGACTTGAGTTTAGAAAAAGGTCAGGGGGACGGAATTCTATGCTATTATCGTTCGTTGTGAATAGGTCATTCTGCCTGACAGCGAAATCTGTTTCGTCATAGTGCCGACCTTGAATCTACTTCTAGGTTTCCATTTTAGTTCCTGCAGGCTTCCGTTCTGGCCTTATATCCCTGACATGTTTTTTTTTCGTTTATAAAACCTCCGGTCGTCGTTCCTGCAATAGCATTTCTCCATCTCTTCGATCGCGAGCTGGTCATGCTTTTTTTTTTTTTTTGTTTTGAGAACCTTATGCTCGTCCCCCCTCTTCTGCTCGTGAGCATTATAGGAGTAGCTCTCGTCCTTCTGTGCAGCGCCGCTTGATAGGTTTGCTGCTTGGCTGTGTGTGCCCTTTAACACTCGTCGCCAAACCATGGGTTTCTTATTGGTGGCGTTATGAAACCCAGTACCTCAGAAGCGACACTCTCTAAGGCTTGTCCATTTGTGTTGTACAGTCTGAGCAGGTGTTAAAGGGTTTTCCGAGAGCTTGAGGTAGACGCGATTGGCATAAACTCTTGCGATTTCAGCATTGCGACGTTGTACGCCGCTGGCCTTACTCGATTTTCCTGGGCCAGGCATATTCATAGTCGTAACCCGGCTGCTATAAGATAGTGGTCCAAGTCGATGGTGGCTCCTCAGAAAGTTCGTACATCCAGTATATCAGATGCATGCCTGCCATCAATCGTAATGTGTGGTCAATCTGATTGACGGTTGATTGATCCGGAGACCGCCAAGTCCACTTGTGGATGTTGAGATGTGAGAAACGCGTGCTAGAAGATAGAAGATTTCGCTCCGTTGCGAAGTCTATCAGTCTAAATCCATTTTCGGATGTGGTGTTGTGTAGGGCCAATGACCCTATCGAAAGCGACTTCCTTGCCCAGTTTCGCGTTAAAATCACCCAATACGATTTTAACATCGTTATTTTGACATTGGGCATTATTCTATCTAGGAGATCGTAGAAGTCGTCTTTTCTAACCTCTTCCTTATCCTCGGTGGAGGCGTGAGCGCAAATAAGGCGAATTTAGCCCCGATGCGAATTGTTACGAGGCGTTCGCTTACATGCCGGAAGATCAAAACTTTTGGCCTAAGTCTACCTCTAATAACAAATCCACATCCGAAAAAGCGTTGCCTTCTCTCTTTGTAGCAGTCGCCGTAATAGGTGTCACAGTTTCTCATCCGTTTTATGTCTGGATTGTGGTAGTATCTGCATTATAGCAGTCTAGCGCCTCCGCAAAATGTGCCTACGTGCTGCAAGTGATCTGTTGAGGGACCACGTACAAAGCCGAATATCATTTTTCCTTTTGTTTTTCTTTCCTCGTGACTTCACCTTGGGGAATAAAAAAAAGTCCCAGAGGGCAATATCGGGAATAAAGGATGGTATCAACGTTGGAATACTTATTTACGCCAAAAGCTCTTGCACAATCAACGAAGAATGAGCTGGCGCATTGTCACGGTGCAAGATCCAACTCTTTTTGGCAAGTTCGGGTCGCACACAGAAAACACGTGTTCGCGCTGTCTGGTTGGTAGAATCATATTCACCTGACGGAAGCTCCTTTACGTGGCTCGTCTTCTACTGAATCACGTCCCTTCTTGATCCGCTTTCACGTGCGCTGAACACGCGTCCTTTCGACATACATATGTACATACTACATATGTACATACTCGATACACCACTTGTAATTTTCACAGGATTTGTAAGGGTTTTTCATCAGACTTCACTAAAAATTTAATCACAACATGTTGCATGTTATGTAATGCCACTAAAAACAACACACAGTCTCGGATGGAAGGGTCACATTGCAAATGCTAGTGTGTTAAACAACACGCAGCATATACTTTAAGATTAAGTGTGTCACTTAACACGTTTGATCTCTGAAATTGCGACACTTATTCGTGTTAAGACTTTAACACTTTCTATTGCGAGTCATGAATAAAAACTCTAATGACACGTTAAGTGTGTTTCAGCGATACACTTATTGATAATTAAGACACTTTGGATCAATCAAGTAAACAAAAGAAAAATTCCCATGCGAGCTTGAGCTTGAAATCGCACTGGCGCAGTGGTTAGTGTGTTGGACTCTGACGCACGATGAGCGAGTTCGGGTCTCGATAACATCGACGCCATCGAATGTTAATTTCGCGGCGTCCCTCCTCGGCGGGGTACTTGCCATGAAAAAGCTTCTCGACCCACGCCGTTCGGGATCGGCATTAAATTGTAGGTCCCTTTCACTTGTAAATCACACACAACATGGGTGATTGAGAGAAGCTGGACTCTGGTCCTTCATGAGCTGTAACGCCACCAAAGAAAGAAGATATGCGAGCATGCCAGAAAGTAATTTGCGAGTAGGATTCATGGCGCAATAGTTAAGAGACTGGACTCACAACCCAGTGATCTCAATGACCGCAGCCACCATGAACCAAAGACACTCAACCTCTCCTTTCCCATTCTACATTGGTCTTTCGAGCCGGATTGATCATCAATTCAATCAAACAAAAAACAAAGAACAATGTTTCGGGCTTGATGAGCCTGGATGCTACGTAAAATGACCGGAGAGCGAGTGCTAGATGACTCTTTTTCAATTTGTTCGCTGCGAAAAATGTTCACAGGAAACTTGGAAATTTGAGCACGGGATCACCGGATTGAGAGAGTCCAGTGTGTTAACCATTACACCATTGATTCCGGTTGCAATTGGCTTTCCGGCAAGGTTACATTGGCAAATTTCCCCTTTTGAGTGCTTCATAATAACACACTTTAAATTGCATAAAAAATTATGTCAATGAAAACACACCTTTTGGTGTGTTGCAGTAACACACTTACCATTTGCAGTGCATCCTTTCTAGACAAATGTTGGCGAATAGTGCAGTGCAACCAGTTCACGAGTTGTGAATTAATTCCCGGAACTTAATTCCCACTCCTCGTACGATAACACCTAGATCAGTATCGAGTTCCTTGAAGCAGCGCGCAACTGTTCGGCGAGCGTAGGAAGGTACCTTATTCAGAAGAGACCAACGCATTATCGATATTCTGGCCATATAATCTGACTAGACTGAATGAGTAAATTCTGATTAGTCAGTCAAGAGCTTAGACAGAGGAAGCCCGGGTCGCTGAATGGGCAAAAAGAAAAAAATCATCCAATGAACTAGCTTTCTTGGTATGACGGCTATGCAAAGCCGGATTTTGAATTTGTCGCCTATGCACAGCCAAGCCTTTGCCTGCTGCACCATCACCTCCCTGATTCACTTTTTTTTCCACAGAAAACATAAAATGTTCGTTGCGATGGCTATGAAAGCATGAATCATAAAATTGCACACAAGTAGCAGGTCGTAAACGCCACTTATCTCCCTGACCAGCCGTAGCTAAATCCACCGTCCGATCTTAATTGCAAACACCTTAATACGGCGTCAATAGTACAATAAATTTATAGGTTTTTAAAAATCCCAATTAGCGTATTGAAACTCGGTAATCTTTGGCCACATTTTGCTTGCCATACGATCAGTCGGGTCTGCGCCAATGTTGCGCATAGATCTCCTCCCAATGCGGTACTGCACTCTGGTCGGGCCATTCATTGTCTCGCGTTGTGTTGTTCTTCGTTTTGCCGATGAAGTGTGCTTTTGTAATGGCATTGGGTTACGACCGCACGTCCCACTCAATTTTTGTTTATTTCCGTAAATGAAATGAAACCTCACACATTGACCGCAATGTTTCGACTGGGCACCGGTTGAATAAATTGCGTTAATAAAACGAAGACTGATGGCCGGAGATCAGCAGAAAACCGCAGCGCCACAATTTAGGTTTTATGGCGACGGACCACTAATTGCTACAAGAGGCAACTATGTGATTATCACATGCGGTCACCTGTAGCCTGTTGGTTTCTCTTTTATTCCTCGTCGTATCCCGATAGGGCTGTCGTCGTCATCGTCATCGTCATCATCGTCGCTAATGTTAGCGTTGTCTTCTGTGTGTGGGCAAGCGTGCGCGTATACCGCCGCCAAAACCGCTATGAGTCAAAATCAACCTTTGGCACCATTCTACCAACCCTATGGGCGGAATGATTTATGGACGATGGGCTCCAGCTCCAACTCCAGGCTCAGCTTCAACTTGATCTCTCACACTCGTATTTGTGACGTTCAACCGAACAACAACCGAACAACCAAATGTGCTGCAACATTTTGTTGCTCGTAAACGTTTCATTCGTTTCATTTGTCCGTCCGTCTCTTAACTTCTTAGACGGATGACTAAACGTGGCGGTATCATGCCAACCAGGCGACGAAAGTGCAACGAGTTAACTTGTATATGTATGTTCCTGGTATCAATGTCACTGGTAAATGATTAGCGCGTGCAAATACCACAAGTCCACGATCCGTATGCTAATTGTAATCCGATATCTTGGAATGATGATATGATATGATCCCGACGTCGCAAAGCAACGATCTTTGTAAAATCAGAACTGATCAGAACAACAACGTGAATAGAAAAAAAAAAAAACACAAAAAATCGACCATCGATCGTACCGATCCCGAACGATCTCGACCGATCTCGGCCGTTCCCGAGAGCGACCCAGAGCCGTCATATCGCCGTCGATCTCAAGCAGCCTCATCGTAACCCCCCCGCGGAGTATGACAAAGTGATGATCTGATCAGTCGCCGCTGTTTCTCTTCGTTAATTCGTTAAACATTAACATCCCACAGGAAATTTACATTAAGTTGATACTTCTGCGCGACTGTGCCAATACAATTTATCTCTCGCCCGGTGCTTTCACATTTTCCTTTGTTTCGTCGTCATCCATCCATCCGTCCGTTCGTCCGCATTCGGGGTCTTTCTCTGACTCGCGCGATCACTTGCGCGATCACCCACTCTCTCGTTCTTTCCCTCGACTTACTACGATTTTTCGGTTGTAATCATTTTTCTTGGCCTTGTTTGTATCGACACATAAAAATGCTCGCATCATTACCAAGCTGTGTCAATAATTAAGGCGATTAATCGTGTGCTTGGTTATGAATACACCCGACGGACAGTAGAATCCGAGGGCACAGATCTTATTGACCGAAGGCAGAACGATCGACGAAATGATCGAGATGCCAGAATGACACGATCAGTTGAATAACACTCGATTCGGCAGGCGCGATCGCAAACAGGCAGACACAGTCGAAGAGGCATCAGACATCGTGGGAAATTCGCTTGAATCCGCGGGCCACCAGACAACGCCACCATTTACGGCAAATAAACACAATTCGAACCGAGGCGCGCAGTAGAGCGGCTAAAGGTTTTGAATCAATTGACTAAAGGTCCTGGGCGCTTCAGCCATCTGTGATGGACACAACAATACTCGTAGTCGGACGGAAATGATATCGTCGCTCTCCGAACGCCAACTCTCTCACATGGCCCATCCAAGGCACAATTGACGAGCTCCTCCACTCTGCTGACTGTGATGTGATTGAATTGCTAGCAATTTTCGTGTATACGTGTCGAATTGAATAATTGGCTGTTTGACATGTTCGCAGAAGGGTTCAGCGGAAACGCTGTTTTTTGGTTTTGGTTTTTGGGAAGGTATCGAAATTCGATTGTTATGTTACTCACGGTGCTGAAGATGATTCATGGATATGTTAAATAAAGCGGAACGCTCTGCGTGCGACGGGTATATGGTATGTACATTCTCGTGTCGTGACCTACAACGAGCTTGGGAACCATCCGTGCTGTCTGATTGATTAGCAGTGTCTTCCTGGTTAAGCTTTAACGTAATTGTAATTATTATTTTGTTTTATCTCATTGCACGATTTGGAAAAAAAAACTGCTGGGAACAAGAAATGTCTTCCTTTTTCGTATTCGAGATTTTCAAATGTATGCAAAGGTGAAAAAACCAAACATGTAAACCAAAAAAATGTTGGCTCAAGGCGCTTGAAGGCTTCTGAAGGCTTCTGCTTTCTGTTGGAGCACTCAGACGCAAACTCCGGTCCATTGTACTCAAGGCGCTTACTATGGCTTATCACTTCAAAAACTAACAGAATTCACCTGGAAGGTGTTGATCTTTCTATTAACACACGACAAAACACCGGGAGTGTAACAAGCATTCATAATTTTGATTAACTGCTTTCATAACAGAGCTTCGTAGGCAGTGGGCCCTAGCCACGAGGAAGACGTTTGTCATGATTTATTGGCGAGAAAATTGGAAGTAGTTTCTATGAATATATAATGAATGGAGATGGAACGGTTAGGTGATTTGGTTTGATAGCTGTGACAGCATTTGCGTGGCTGAGAGCTGGAAAAGCTTGATGGGAGGACAGTGGAAAAGACTTAAAGATATCTATTTAGCCAAGAACGATTAGGGGATCACCTTGATGATATGGCGCAAAGTTGGCAGCATGTCTGCTGTAAAGATTATGCGGAACAACGTACATTGGTCGTAAAAATAAGTGATGAGGTGATAAGCATTACTAAATAGTTATCCTAGAACTAATATTGGACTCATAGAAATAGAAACCAGACTCAGGCTAGACTGTCCATCCGGCACTATAGAGAATCGTTCATTATGAGATAATTTCCAATGATCAAACGATTAATTTATAATCCTTCTATGAACAGTTCTTCTCCTGATGAGCTGTCAAAAATTGTGAGAGTTCAGACACAACACTCTTGGACTAGCACTTGTTGCGACACCTGCAAAGGTTTAGGTTAGCTCTAAAACAGCTTGACTCAGCTTTGCAGTAAAAATGAATAGAGGTTCCTCACTAAATGCATCAAGACTTTATAAGGAGAACATTCAGCTTAAATAACAAGGATCTATCCATCAAATACCATATTTTATCTTAAAAACTTAAAAAGCAGCCTACATTGTTCAGGACCTTTCATTCCACAGGACACAGGGCATTATATTTCCGGCAATCTGTTTCGTCAACCCCTTGATTGAGTCATGCGTCGACCGCGATTTTTTTCACACCACTTTATCAAAAGACTTAAACTTACTTACCTAGGTGGCGCTACAGTCCGTGGTGAACCTGGGCCTCAACCAACAAGCGTCTCCAGCTGGCACAGTCTTTGGCCAGCTGTTTCCAACGCCGCACGCCCAGTTGCTTAAGGTCCCCTTCCACCTGCGTGCGCCACCGTTGATGCGGCCGCCCTCTGCCGCGCCTTCCTTCCGGGGTGGATTCGAAGACTCTTCGGGTCGGACCTGTATTTTCCATGCGCTCTACATGGCCTAGCCACCTTAGACGCTGTATCCGTAGACGTCGTACCAGGCCGATGTCACTGAACAACCCGTACAGTTCTTCGTTATATCTTCTCCTCCATATACCGTTTGAACAAACGGGACTGTAGATAGTGCGCAGAATTTTCCTCTCGAAACGACCAAGGGCATCTTCATCCGCTTTTGTTAAGGTCCAAGCCTCTGCGCCGTAAAGGAGGACTGGGATGATTAAGGTCTCATATAGTGTCACCTTGGTTTTCCGAGAGAGGGCTCTACATCTCAATTACCTCTTGAGCCCAAAGAAACAGCGGTTGGAAAGAGTGATTCTGCGTCTTATCTCAGCGCTGGTGTTGTTGTCGCTAGTCATCAGTGAGCCAAGGTAGACGAATTCCTTGATCACTTCAAAGTTATATCCGCCCATGGTGACATTCTGGCCAATGCGTCGGTGTTGCCCGTCTCTTTTAGATGAAAGCAGATATTTGATTTTACCCTCATTAACCTTGAGACCCATCTTAGCCGCTTCTACCTCAATGCTTACAAAGGCCTCATTGACGTCCCGCTGTGTCCGTCCAATCACGTCAATGTCGTCGGCGCACGCAAGCAATTGCGTAGACTTGAAATAAATCGTACCTCTTGTGTTGGCCAGTGACTCTTGCACGATTTTTTCAAGCACGATGTTGAAAAAGTGGCATGACAGCGCGTCACCTTGCCTATATCCTTTTTTAACATCAAAGATCTCGGTTTGCTCATTACCGACCTTAATGGAGCAGCAAGAATTCTTCATTGTCATCCTGCACAGTCAGACGAGTTGGGCAGGGAGGCTAAAACTAGACATGGCTTTGTATAGCTCATCTCTATACACGCTGTCAGATGCAGCCTTGAAACCAAACCAAACCTGAAACCACACTGATAAAAGCCGCTCAGGTTATTCTCAAACGGTTTCAGGCGTTCACACAATACGGCAGAGAAGATCTTATACGCGATGTTAAGGAGATTTTTCCCCTATAGTTGGCGCAGTTATAGGGATCTCCTTTCTTATGGACCGGGCAAACGATGCTGAGATTCCATTCGTCGGGGCATGCTTTCCTTCGACCATACCTTGCAAATGAGATGGTGCATGCACCTTACCAGCTCATCTCCAGCCGCCTTAAAAAGCTCAGCAGACAGGCCGTCTACGCCCGCGGCTTTATTAGACTTAAGTCTTGATATCACTATTTTGACTTCGTCTAGGTCGGCTGGACTGAATTCTGTTACATCGTCGTCCATTACGAATGGCTCGCTCTGCCTGACAGCGGTATCTTGTCTATCATCGCCGTTATACAGTCTGCAGAAGTGGTCTTCCCAAAACCCCAGCATCGACTGCGACTCTACTGCCAGCTCTCCAATTTCATCCCTGGCTTTGTAGCCATGGTATGTTCGTTTTACCTTATTGTAAAACTTACGGGCGTAATTCCTACGGAAGCATCTCGCCATCTCCTCGATCTCACGCTTTCCGTGCTCTCTCTTTTTTCTTCTGAAAAGCGTGTGTTCCTCTCTTCTCTTCTGCTCATAGATTTCGCGAGCAGCTCTCATCCGTCGTTGCAGCATGGCTTTATATGCCTCTTGCTATGTTGCATGGGTTTGTTCGCATTGTTCATCGAACCAGGGGTTTCTAGGTGGTGGCGGTTTCAAACACAGCACCTCTGAGGCAGCGTCTCTGACGGCGGATTTTGAGAGAGCTTGGAGGAGACAAGATCGGCAAAGATTCTGGCAGTCTCTTGCGATTGTAGCTTTCCGACGTCAAACTTACGTAGTCCTACTCGACTCCTAAGCATTCTTGATATCCTCATTCGTACCTTGGCTACAACAAGGTAGGGTCCTCCTCCATATTTTATCATTCTGCAAACAACTTCCGAACAGTAAATCAACTCATTTTAGCTTACGAAATGTGCGCACTCCACATGTGCGTTAAACAGAACCCACCCTACAGAGTGCACATATGTAAGTGTGCGTTCTCTTTAATGAACACATGAAGTGCGCACAGGGGTGAGTTTCCATAAATGCACACACACTCGTGTTCGTGAGCGAAAATAAAAATGCTCACTCACCGGCAACTTATGAGTGTGCTTTTCCTTAGTCCGGTTCCACAGGGCGCGTGTTTGACGAACGGTGAAATTAGTGTAAAAGAGAGGGTAAGCGAAACAGAAGTACATTGGCACAGTCACGCGCGGGTAGCTACTTCGTGCCTTTTTTCGACATTTCCTTACCTCCTTTTCTTTATTTTGCGATGAAGCTTCACTCCTGTTTCTGGCTTGGAAGTGTACGTTTGGATACATATGCACATACGCACATACACAGCCATCTCTATAAAAACCTTGTATTTGGATTCTGGTGGCTTTGAAACGTGGAGATATGTATGTCAAAATCTCGAATTCGCAAAATCGGCTTTTCATTGGTTAAAAAAAAGGTATAATCAACAGACACACAGACACCTCCAACTTATAACACCCCTCTTTTTGGGTCGGGGGTTAAAAATGAAAAAATGTGGAATTAAATGTGAGTTTTCATTTTTTCCACTAGGAAGTTAGTCGTGTGGGCCTGTGGGTCGTACCTAGACCACATTTTTGACGTGATAACGTCTTATAAATCGATGGACACCAGCTGCACGTACGAAAAAGTATAACTCATTTTCACGTTCCGCCTGAGTTGAGCATGCAAGCGAGAGCGCAAAACAAGCGATAGAGAGGCATCTATTTTGGCTATGGGATAGAATTTTGTTTGAATACTTGGGGGCATGAAAAAATTGTGTGATGACGTATGCATACTTTTAGGAGTAATCAATAATCCAGGTGATACATGTGTACATAAATGCATACACCCTAATTCTGTTTTTACACGACAAATACGATTCTGAAGAATGTATGTATGTATGTACCCATTTCCAAGTCGAAAAAATGCTCACAGCCAATTACTCATGAACGCGTGCGTTTAATAATTGCTCGTTGGGTAGCGCACGCTTACGAGCAGCTCATGAGTGTTTGCCTTTCCTTACCAAACCATAACACTGTCCGATCAATCTCATATATCTCGGCTGTCATCCGATCACCATAATCAACCAGCGTCGGGTGCGGTTAGTATTTAGATGGTGGACCGCTTGGGAACAACCGCGCGTTGTTCATTTTTCATAAATGTTTTCTAATGACGTTATCACGTAAGGTAATCGTCCGTAAACCAACTTTACAGACAACCAAAATATTTTTTATATTTTATATAATTTTTGCTTACACGAGGAGCTATTCTTTCTAGATAGAATCCACATTTTTAGGTTCTTATTGGAAGTTACTGTATGCGTCGAAAGAAAGTGTACACTTCCCCATCGCAGTTTTAACATTTCATGTCGAAAATTGTTTCAGAACGTATTGATGTGCACTTCATAAGGTGGTTGTTAGGGAACGATAGACTAATAAAATTAGCAAAAATGGTACAGCCTCCAGACTCCTTGGCCTTGACGTTGGTTGAGTGAGTTCTGTTGGAATTATCTATCCTATCCTATCCAGCAATTGCTAATTACATGTGTGCAAGTCAGCCTATAAATGATAATAAGTAGATAGAAGAGACGGGGATTACGTACATTGCGAGTGTTAGTATTGATAGAGACAGAGTCATAGAGGGTCGCGCAATCAATGGTACCTGAAAGGAGTCGATGGATGAAGAGAATGTCAGATACAGTTCTTCTTTCCTCCAACGTGTTCATGTTGATTAATTTAAGACGGTCTTGATAGGGTGGTAGGAGCAAAGGATTATTCCAGGGGAGACCTCCAAGTGCAAAACGTAGGAATCGGCGTTGGATGCTCTCGATTCTAGAAATGTGGGTTTGTTGGTAAGGAGACCAAACTTGAGAGGCGTATTCAAGAAGGGGCCGGACAAAGGTTGTGTAGAGAGATCGCGTAACGTCTTTAGAACATCGCTTTACGAAGCCGAGTGCTGAATTAGCCTTAAGGATTATCTCGTCGATATGTGTCCGAAAATTTAACTCCTGGTCACATAATATGCCAAGATTCCGGATAGCTTGAACGGTGTCTATGGGCTGATTATTTCGAAAGTAGAGACGGGAATGGGGTTTGATTCGTTTACGTGAAAAAGTAATGGATTGGCATTTGGGAATGTTGAGTTCCAAGCAGTTTTTGGAACACCAGGTGGAAAAACTATTGAGATCTAATTGGATTAGGGAAGGGTCCTGACTGGAGCAAATACTCCTGAAGAACTTGATATCATCGGCATATAGTGAAATATGGGAATGTTTGATCACCATTTCAATATCGTTAATGGTAAGAACGAAAAGAAGTGGACCTAAGTGGTTACCTTGGGGGACACCGGAGGAAGCTGGAAATGGTTTAGAAAAGGCAGATCTGAAGCGAACACTATGATAGCGATTGTCCAAGTAAGAAGATATCCATTTCACGGAAATGGGATCGAAACCAAGGGAAGACAGTTTGAAGAGTATTAGTCTGTGGGAAATCTTATCAAAAGCTTTACTGAAATCGGTAGAAATAACGTCGACTTCATTGCCATCCTCTAAGGCCGAGAGGGTAAAGGACACAAATTCAACAAGATTTGTGGTTGTTGATCTGCATTTGATGAAACCGTGTTGTCTAGGGGAGATTAAAGACTTGCAGCGAAAACTTAAGATTTCGTACAAAATGCTCTCGAAGAGTTTGGGTATTGTGACGGTTTAGCAATGGGACGATAATTGTTGATATCGTTCTTCGGCCCTTTTTTGTGTATAGGGGTTATAAGAGGTTTTCCATAACTGGGGGAATTCGCCCAATCATAGGGATAAAGTGAAGATTTTCGAGAGAGGGAAAGAGAGGGTTGAGGAGCATTTTTTTAGGAATATTGCAGGAAGACCGTCAGGTCCAGGAGTGAATTCATCTTTAAGTTGATTTAATTTGTTTTCGATGACACAGGGGTCGACTGTACGAGGAAGAAAAGGTCCAAGTCAGAAATTCGGTAAATAATCGAAGTAAGCGGGATCCGGAACAAAGGAGTCGTCAGCGAAAGATTGTTTGAAATAGGTGGCAAAAAAATTGGCGATAATGTTAGGGTCATTTGAGGTTTGATCATTGAAGGAGAAAGAGGTGGGGTACCAATCCGATTTTCTTTTGTAGTTAACAAACTTAAAGAAGGATTTTGGATCGCTTATAAGATTGACTTGCGTTTCAGCTATATAGCGTTGATAGAGAGAGTGGTGAAGGGCGGTAAAGTGAAGATAGCTACCCATGTAGTTAGAGAAGTCTTTAGGGGATTGAGTACGAAGGAATATTGACCACTGTTTATTTCTTTTGTTTCTTAGGGAACGGAGCCTGCGATTATCCCATGGTGGGGAGGAGGACAAAGTTATGCGTTGGGAAAATGGGACGTAAAGAGAGATAGATTTAAATGTTTCCCTGTAGAATATGGATACAGCATCATCTAAAGTTAGATTATCAAAACTGAAAAGCGCCTTTTTAAGGTATTCGTTAATTTGGTGAAATTTCGCTTTGTGGAAATCGTGAAAAGGCAGAACTGTAGGAGGAGTATTCTGTGATGGGGGATTATTAAAGAAGAAAAGAAGGAGGGGGGGATGGAAGTTATCGATGGTAGAAGGGGAATGTGGACAAAGAGAGACAGAAGAATTGAAGGGATCGGTTGTGAATATGAGGTCTAGTTGTCTACCCATGTAGTTTGAGACGCCACTAACTTGGCTAAGGTTTGAATCTGCAAGGCGATACAAGAAGAGACATTCTTTGGCAGTAGTGGGGTTGGTGGCAATATAAAAGGATTCTTCGTCTGATTGAGACAATTTAAGATGAGGAAGGTTGAAATCGCCGAAGAGAAGGATTTCATCCTGAGGGTCTCTTAAATCAATTATTTGGTAAATTGTGTTGATGGCGAGTTAATAAGATTCTATGGGTTGTGAGGGCAAGATGTAGAAACAAGTGATGTAAAGTGACTTCTGGAGTAGCACAATCTTGATGGAAATAAAGTCGAGATGTTGGGAGGATGATACTGCAATGAGGGAAGAGTCAATTGAAATAAGGACGGCTAGAAGGACGCCTCGACAGGGGCAACCCTCAATGGGTCGGCCGAGTTCGTCATCGCGATAAACATTGAAATTTGATGGGAATAGTTCGGAGTTATTTATGACGGGGATCAGGTTCGGTTCGGTCAGAGCAAAGATTTCAAAGGGTAGAGCATGTGATTGTTGGAAGACAGTTTGGGTTTTTGAGCGGAGACCTCTTACGTTCTGATAATAGAAGGTAAGAGGAAGATTTTGACGGAGTGATAGTATAGTCGGAAGGGGGAACTTATCGTGATCAGCTCTGCTACGTTGAAGGTGGGATATTCGTTTAGAATGAATGTATTGGCGATAGGTATCAAGATCATTTGACACTTTTTGGGGCGGAATATTAAGGAATTCGTTGTATTTGATGAAGAGTTTCTTGAGGCTAGCAAAGTCCGTAAGGCGACCTTCCTGTTTAATGGAAACCATGACGCTTGTGTTTGTATTACCTTCATAGCAAACCGAGTCGGATTTATCATGAAGGTAAGCCAAAAAAAGACGAATGTTCTCATATATCTTCCTATCTCTCAGCCGAGAGAGAGCTAGCGAATTTGGGTCGGGTCAGTAGTAAGCTGAGTAAGTTTAACTGTAGGAGGCATAAGGGGATCAACGAAAGATTGAGTTGCGATAGAAAAATGGGTAAGTGGGGCAGGAACTGTTGCTGCGGGGAGAGATGAAGAGTCGGGCGAAGGGGTGGGATTTTGTGTGTAGACGTTGGAGGGGGATGGTTGGGAGGGGTTAAGGATATGAGAGCTACGGAAGTTAGGATACTTGGCTCCAGACGTGAGGTCAAAATTTGGAAATGGATTCGGGACAGGTGATTGGGAAGGAGGGGTGTTAATAGTTGCTGGATTCGATTTAAATGGGACGCGTTGACGTTAGGGTTTTGGCTGAATTTTGCTAGATAGATGAGAAATCGATAGATGTGTAAAATTTGGAATGAGGTTGTTTTTAAAACTCCAGTTTTGGTGTGGATTGGGTGGTTTTGGGATGCTCGCTAAACTTGGGTTAAAAATTGTTAGGTTTTGGACGTATGGAAGCTTGCTTTTTTGGTGCTTTGGGTTTTATTTTAGGGAAGATTTTATGGAAATGTAAAGTTTTACCAGAGGGGGTAAGCCATTTGTATTTGAGGGGAATATCAAATTGGAAAGAGTTAGGCTTATTGGGTAGTTTTTTACATTTACTTATAATTATATTATACTTCTTCTTAAAGCAGTTAGTTAACCAAGCAGCATCAGTGTTTTCGGGAGTTCCATCGATGGTGAGTTGGGCGGAGTTGTTGTCGCAGATTTTTTGGAGCCTGTTGTTCCACTCAAATTGAGTCCAAGAGGTACCAAAACGTTGGGTGGTAGGCAGCTGAGCTGGTTGAGGTGTTATATTTTCCAGAGGTGGTAATGCTGCCAATAGAGTTCTTGATAGGGCAGGGGCTCGGAGCAAAGGTGGGGGGGTCCGTGAAGTTACATAATAAATCGGCAATAAATCGGCATTGGTATCACTGTACTGACAATTATCAAAACCGTACTGTGAAATTTTTTTTTTGTTTAGTTTTTGTGTTTATTTGGTTCGATCGAAATTAGGTCGATGGGGAGAACTGGCGCGTTGTTATGTTTTTGTATTTATTTGTTTTATTCGAAATTAGGTCGAGGGGCGCACTAGACAGCGGATTGGAAGGCGTATGTCAGAGCAACGAAAAGCACGTCTGAACGGTTGAAATGCAGTTTATTGATTGAAAGCGCTGAGTTCGTACAGTACGAACTCAAAAACCGTCAAGGAATGCCATGATGCGCTACAACACCTCGCCAAAAGAAACAATGTTAAACTCTGATGGCTGCCACGGCGCCAAGGTATTAAGGGCAATGAAATTGCCCGACCAACTCGCCAGGAAAGGCGAGTATAACGACACAACGATAAATATATAGGTCCAGAACCAATCAATCAAAAAGACTTATACGGCCCCTGAACAAACACTTAATAGGGTGGTACCTGCCAGGACACTACGGTCTCAGATATCATCCTAACAAAATTAGCCTCCCGTCTGAAACTGAGTGTTGACTCTGTCTCGAGGACGAAGAGACGGCGGAACACATACTGTGTGAGTGTGCTGCTCTCTGCCATCTTAGGAAGTATATCCTTCTGAGCGAAGTCATGACTCTTGAGGGGATCACTTCGGCTCCTACGAAAAGCATTCCCAATTTCATTATGGAAGTGGAGAAGCTCCTGGGCTAATCGGCTAGCAGGCACAATAGATCTGCAAAGGTCGCAATGCCAACTGCTAATTGATTCCGAACAGCGTGAGTCGAGAGGCTTTTTCACGGCAAATATACTACGGGGGGTTTCGTCACTACCCCGCCGAGGAGGAAAGTTTTACTAATTCTAAAACAATTTGGCTCTTTGCTCGATACTCTTTTTACACTGATGTAGCAAATATACTTTGGCTTCCAAAACGACGACTGGGTTTCTGGTCGTCCTTTGGTTATAAGGGGTCTCTGACAGAACGTCAGAGAAGGCCGTACCTTCTAATTCGGGCCACCACTGATAGGTGGAGCCACGAGAGTGAGCTGATATTTTGAAAGGATTCTGCTGTTTTTGTTCAAAAACGTTACTTCCACACTGCGATCCTGAGCCACTAGCATATATGCTCATCGAAAATTGGACGTTATTTATGATCCAACGTTGGTCTGTATTATTGCAGCCAAGGTACGAATGAGGATATCAAGAATGCTTAGGAGTCGAGTAGGACAACGTAAGTCTGACGTCGGAAAGCTACAATCGCAAGAGACTACCAGAATCTTGCCGATCGAGTCTCCTCCAAGCTCTCTCAAAATCCGCTCACAGCAGCACAAACATTGGAATGGGCGCATTGCCAGAGCGCCGTCAGAGACGCTACATCAGAGGTGCTGGGTTTCAAACCGCGAACAAGCCCATGCAGCAAAAAAAGAGACATATAAGGCCACGCTGCAACGACGGACGAGAACTACTCGCGAAATCTATGATCAGAAGAGAAGAGAGAAACACAAGCTTTTCAGAAGAAAGAAGAGAGAGCACGGAAAGCTAGAGATCGAGGAGATGGAGAGATGTTTCCGCAGGAATAACGCCCGGAAGTTCTACAATAAGGTAAAACGAACATGCCATGCCTACAAAGCCAGGGCAGCGATCTGCAGAGATGAAAATGGACAACTGGTAGTAGAGTCATAGTCGATGCTGAGGATTTGGAAGACCACTTCCGCGATGACAGACAAGATACCGCTGTCAGGTAGAATGATCCGTTCGTAAAGGACGACGATGTAAGACAATTCCATCCACCCGACCTAGACGAAGTCAAAATAGCGATATCAAGACTTAAGTCTTATAAAGCCGCGGGCGCAGACGACCTATCTGCTGGGCTTCTTAAGGCGGCTGGAGATAAGCAAGGTATGGTCGGAGGAAAGCATGCCCGACGAATAGAATCTCACAATCGTTTGCCCGGTCCATAAGAAAGGAGATCCCTATAACTGCGCCAACTATAGGGCAATAAGTCTCCTTAATATCGCATATAAGATCTTCTCTTCTCTATTGTGTGAACGCCTGAAACCGTTTGTGGATAGCTTGATCGGCTCTTATCAGTTTGGCTTCAGGCCAGGTTAATCCACAATACACCAAATATTTACGCTACGGCATGTCTTGAAGAAGACCTTTGATGTTAAAAAAGGATTTAGGCAATGTAACGCGCTGTCATGCCACTTTTTCAACATCGTGCTTGAAAAGATCGTGCAAGGGTCACTGGCCAAGACAAGAGGTACGATTTATTTCAAGTCTACGCAATTGCTTGCGTACGCCGACGACATTGACGTGATTGGACGGACACAGCGGGACGTCAATGAGGCCTTTGTAAGCATTGAGGTAGAAGCGGTTAAGATGGGTCTCAAGGTTAATGAGGGTAAAACCAAATGTCTACTTTCATCTAAAAGAGACGGACAACACCGACGTATTGGCCAGAATGTCACCATGGGCGGATATAACTTTGAAGTGATCAAGGAATTCGTCTACCTTGGCTCACTGATGACCAGCGACAACAACACCAGCGCTGAGATAAAACGCAGAATCACTCTTGCCAACCGCTGTTTCTTTGGGCTCAAGAGGCAATTGAGAAGTAGAGTCCTCTCTCGGAAAACCAAGGCACTATATAAGTCCCAGTCCTTCTTCTTGGGGGCTTGAACCTTGGACCTTAACAAAAGCGGATGAAGATGCCCTTGGTCGTTTCGAGAGAAAAATTCTGCGCACTATCTACGGTCCCGTTTGTTCAAACGGTGTTTGGGGGAGAAGATATAACGAAGAACTGTACGGGTTGTACAGCGACATCGGCATGGTACGACGTCTACGGACACAGCGTCTAAGGTGGCTAGGCCATATAGAGCGCATGGAAAATATAGCTCCGACCCGAAGAGTCTTCGAATCCACCCCGGAAGGAAGGCGCGGCAGAGGACGGCCGCATCAACCGTGGCGCACGCAGGTGGAAGGGGACATTAACTAACTGGGCGTGCGACGCTCGAAACAGCTGGCCAAAGACCGTGCCAGCTGGAGACGCTTGTTGGTTGGACCCAGCTTCACCACGGACTGTAGCGCTACCTAAGTAAGTAAGTAAGTCTGGTCTGTATTATAAGTTCTAATAATCCTTGGAACAGCCCACTATACAAGGGCTTTATGAACAGCCGACATGGACAGTACTTTGAAAACTCTATACTGTGAAGTCTCAGATCACATGTTGAATCTGAGTTACATTTCAAGCTCCACATATCTTTCTTATATTTACTCTACCACCCCGAACTGTATTTCTTGTATTCTGAACCTATTCCGGACCACATTCGTTCGTGTTCATGCACTTCAAATAAAAATCTATTTAGTTACTACCGAATGCTAACAAGTATTCGTTCCACCCCACTTGCTATCTATCTACCGAATAGATATTTAAATAAAAGAAGAGAAAAGGTTTTCAAAAACCATTTTTTCTCGAGATATGTATAATAAAGAAAACGTAAAATAAACGATTAACGATTGTTTAAAAGTCGATGCTGGGAAAGGGGCAGGGATCGCGCGATGATCCCCTTAAACGCCACGCCATTGCCGCCGTGTTTCTTTTGTATTTCAATTTTTTTTTTGGTCATGTCTTTGGCTTTGTCTTCGTTTTATAATAATTTATGTCTTCTTTACTCATTTTTTTGTTTTCGTTTTTGTGTTTTTCAAAAATGAAATGTTTGATTGCACCCTCGTTATGAAGCACCGCTGACTACCATTTGGTTGCTGGGCTCCGCAACTAGGACCCTCGTGGAATTCAATAACAATAAAAAGAATAAGAAGATACATATAGCCGGTCAGCGGTATCCTTTTGTCTTCACAACAAAGTGGCATTCGATTCCTGTCGTAGGGTTGAAAGGTGGAATTCCGATTTTTTGTTGTTTTTTTTAACCAGAACACAGTTGGATACTCATATGTCGGACTGTCGAATACAGTCCATGCGCTTGTATTAAATAGTTTTTCCCGATTTTTCCGACTGTTTTCATTGTTTTGGATTGCTTCGATCATCATCATGATGATGACCCTCATTAAATGCCGAGATGCTTAGTATTGGTTAGCCATATACTATATGTAAGTTGCAGCAGCATCTGCCACAGTGATAACATAAGTCGGTAACGCCTTTCTGGGCACCAACAAAAAACAAAAAAATCTTTGGAATCAAAGAGTATAGTACATATGTATGTAGAACGCGCTGCATAATCACGTCGGAGAATGCGATCAATGGAAAATGGCCAGAACTGATAGTCTATTAATTTGGAACGAGATAATGGAGGATTATGCGAAAAAACGCAGCGCAGAACGATCACACGATCACACGGCCATAATATTTACTTAGAACACCCGCTGTGCTTCTGAATTGAGTATAAGCCCGGAGGCAGAATCCGAAATGAATTTTGCGATCGTTTTTATTGTGTTGCGGCTGAAAGTGCGGCCGGGCCATCGCTCAGTCCATGCTGCAATGAATGAGTTATAAGTCATGCGGCCAACTTAGGAGTCTATCGATTTTTAATGAGCTTTCCAGCCATCATGGATAGGGGATAGCAGACAGACGTCAGCATGTCCTCCTTTCTTTCATAATAACTCGAGATTCTGAGTGGTGGTTATGGCTCATGCAAATGTTAATTTAACTGGAAGCTGGGGATGGTCTGCTACCATCTACCATACCATCAGGCCAAAATAGCCGCCCGACACTTTTTTCTAAGCCGCTGGCGGCTGCTGATGTGGCAGCAGTCATGCAGAAAAAACAAAAAGCAATCCGGAGAGATGGGAGAGAAGGGCAAAAAAAAAAAAAACACAAAGAAAGAAAACGGAGCAGAACGCACAGAGCACAAATCGCTGCGAGGAGGATTCGCTGAAATGGGGGCTGGGTGCAAATATATGCAAAGTGGAACCTTTAGGCTGACATATCGCTGGCCGCATGAAATATGGACACAAGAAGCTAACCGCATATGCATATTTTAGGGCCACCGTTTAATTAGGGGTTCCATATTCATATTATCATCATCGGCGGCTGAGGCTGGGAAGGTGCACACGCGTCTTCTTCCTTTTCCTTGCGGGTTGTTTTCGGACGCGGGTTTTGTTGTTTAGTCGACGCAACGGTTGCCTGGTCATGTGATGAAGGTTCAACGGGATGATACCGATGCAGTGATGGTCGTGCAGTTGCTCGGTGGCTGCTGGCTACCGGCTGCCAGTTGGACTGCTCGATGGTGTTTAGTGAAAAAGAGGCGGTTGGTGATGATGGCTTAAGTAACTGAAACCTTATTCAATTAAGTACGGTTTGTAATGGGTGGTTCTGTAGGTGATTGCCTCGCCCGGTAAAACAATTTCATTAGACAGCACTTTAGTAGCCAAAATCTCGATCGAGAGCGTGAAAATGAGGCGTAACAGACTCTTTCATCTATCGCCTTGTCGTTCAATAGCTTGCGATACGTATGTTATTCCCCGAATACAGACCTTGGCCCGGTCCGGACAAGATGAGGAGAGAATTCAATTCAATTGTACTCATAACGTCGCTTTTATTTATTTTATTAACAATTCAGCCACGGTGCGCTAGATGATTAGATGCTTACATGGCTAGATGCCTAGCTGCCTAGCTGCCCATATGCAACGTGGAAAAGAGGTGATCGATTGAGCAATACCGAACACATTACGCCATCCGATCACCACTTCTGATCCTTTTTTTTTAGGCCAAATCCAAGAGGGTGTTTGTTTTCTACTTTGTCTTTCTTTTGGTTTAGATATCAAGCGCATGTTACAATAAATTTCACTAATTTCTGTCATCCGTTTCGAAAAGAGGCGGCGTGGCTCATTGGGTTTCATAGGTTCCAGTAAGGTATGAATAGAGTAGAACAACATAGACTCAATGGATGGGAAAACAAAAAACAGATAGTGCATGGGCTGGCTCTGGCTCTCGCTTGCTCGCTGATATCGCTGACTTATTCGAGAACGAAAGTTATGTGATATTTTCTTTTCGTTTTGTTGGAGTTCCATTGATCCATCATCATTGTGTGTTGGAGGGACCTTATTGAATCGAAATGACCAAACATTTTTGTCCGTACAATGGTCATTGTCTGCTTCGTGGGATGGCACCCATATAATGGACAACTTAAAGTCAGCTTGTCATGAACCTACATGGGTAGACATTGTTCTATGAGTGTTGTGCCGGGGAATAGAGAAATCTATGTTCGAACAAAACCTGATTATGTGTGTGGGAAAAAATTTCAACTCAATGGAGCTAATTTGGGTTTTTGGTTTTCTGGTCTTGGTTTCGGGTAATTGGAAGAAAAGAATTTTTTGTTCATTTTTTTGTTAAAATGCGAATTTTATGACATTGCAATGGGATGCAGTGTGCCCGAAAAGGATTGGCATGCATGCCAAATGCCGATTATGATGGTTCCAAATTGAATGGGCGACCAAACGGGCCGCAAATCGTACGCGAACGCTACTAAGAATCGATAAGTAACCTTAATAACACCAATTTGCTAACTTCCATCAAACGAAACCATAAACTCTGATGAATTATGCCAAGACTGTAGCTGTGACTGTGGCTGTGGCTGGCGCGATGGCAATTCTAAGGGCCCGAGGGGATATGGATCATATGGCCGAGGAATATCCTTTGTGACGTACCGACCGATGCGCCAGTTGATGACTGCCGAACTTGAGTGCTTTCGGTATATGTAGTTTGTGCGTGGACTGTCAACCATTCGGTGTGTATCACAATGACGAATATATGGCGTGTAGCTTGTGAGTTGAAATTGATTCGACATAAAAGGATCAGCATAAAGCCCTTCGAAATGTTACATTAGCGATAGTTTGAAGCAAGACTGATATCGGCTAGTGATGGTGGTATGAGAATGATATATGGAAACGGAACGGTACGAAGAAGAAGCGTTGAACCTTTCGAAAAGTGTATTCTTCACTCAGCAGCACCTTTTATCTTGATGGGGAGATTTTTAAAGGCTTGATAGGTAGATCCATAAATATACTGTATAAGATGATGACTGGGCAAATGATGATCGGCGATCGCCTCACCGTGATCATTGGCAGACAATTTGTTTTTCTTCATCAGTCAATCTCAAAGTCATAGTTCGATGTGTTGACCTCTCGCATTGAAACATTGAAACATCAGCAACGAACATAAGCATCATCATCATCACCAATATGGTGAGAAGGAGGAATACAAAAACAAAACTGAAAAATAACCAACGATGGAGGAGAATGATTCGGTTCGGTACGGATTCAAATCATGCTGCGCACAAAATATCCCAACAGTGATGATTGCCAGGGTGACAGGAATGCGCCACGTCATCGAACGTTTCGAACGTTTAAAAAAATCCAAACTTCTTCAGTATCATCTATCCACCCGCTGTGTTTGTTTCGCCAAAAAATACAGGAACACAGAGAACATTCGCTCCAATAGTCATTGGATATGGATACCTACTGTCGTTAGGGCTTCAATTAAAAGATAGCTCAAAAAATTTACGTCTTACCATTGTCTCGCCGCCCGAACATACATACATATATGTTGTATGGGTATAGGGGCATTCAGGTTTTATGTGACACTGATGTTCAGGTTGTAAATAACCAACCAATATATGGGGGAGAAGAAATAAAGAAATCTATTGTGACATTGTGAGGAGAACATTCAAATGGAAATGATTGGAACCTTTTTTGGTTTTTTTTTTTTTTTTAATTTTTTGATAGAAGAGCGCCACCTCGGACGCTCCGGTGGTCTGAAAGTGGTCAGCTATAAAAATTAACTGGATAGTTATAAATTATTGAAATACAATTCCAACACGCCAGAGTAGTTTATTGCTTTTTAACGTGCACTATGCGGCCGCCGTGCTGCTTTAGTCCTCCTGTGGGGACACAATAAATGTGGAAACAGAGAGGTTAGAAAAGGGACCTGTTCACATGGCGTTGAGAATTAAGAAAAGACAGAAATTCGTCTATCTGAAAATCTTTTGTCATCCGAATTGCTACCAATTTTTGGTATCAATGTCTCCCTCCTACCTGTGCATACCATGCCATACCATATCAAGGAGAGGAGTGTCCATATCAGATTGAATTAGGTTACTATAATGCCAGCAATTGATTGCTAATTGCAATTGTTGTCCCGTCCCGTGAGTGTCAGGATATCTGTACGTGTCGAGTGATCATGCCGTATACATGGTTTTACTTATGCACCACAGATACACGGATACACAGACCTACATACATACATTGGTATCTTGGGGTACGACTCAATTGTGTGTGGCAATAAATTAGATTGGTACTTAGATAGAGCTGCTGCACTTGGGACAAGGGAGCAGGAATTCAGTAGATAACATTTCCAGAACCTGCACACGATCACTCCATATCACTTAACAAGTGAGAGCGTGGGGACTACAGACTACAGGACTGCGACTGGACTATTTTTGCATTTTTCTTTGATTTTATTGTGGAAACGCCCAGTCAAGAGTCAACGTCGATCGTATACTACATATACCCTGCATGATGGTGTATCAATTCCGCATGAGACACTCGTTCGCGCTGCAATAATATTAATGGCATGCTCGGTCTCCGTAAAATTACAGAGACCCCCGTAAACACGTAAAAACTAGTTGAGCTCTACTTGTCGATGAACGCTATCGAATTTACTACACTTGCATACTGTTAGCCTTGCTTTAATGGGCTTCTTGTTGGATCTCGATACACTGGCCGTACAAAGTGTTGCGGTTAAATCGGAATCTCTTTTTCTATACGAATGTAGATGCTCCACTTTCCTTCACCACTGTAGCACGCGTACATACATATGTACATACATCCTCGTCCGTCGAAGTTGTGCACGCGTGTGTATCTAATTCCTTGTGGCAAACCTATCTACATACCTACCTAACCTACCTACCTACACCATTCTCGCACTCACTCTCTCACCACATTTAAGCCATTCGGGGCCGGACATTAGCCACAACTAATGGGAATGATGATGATAGCACTTAAACACGATATCCGTTTCAATTTGTTTGGATTTCTTCAATTTAAAAGGTGATAATTTTCTACTTTATGGCCCCTGACATGTGGGCCACCCATAAAACTGATATCGCAACTCGATGTTATTCACACTTACGAAGATTGTCGCCGATACTCCTTCGCTTCGGCCAGTCGTCATTGTCATCGTGGTTGTTGTTGTGTCTGTCCTTTCTTCTCTCCCTTTTAATTCTTATTTTTATCCGTTGTTCTTCGGACAGTAAAATGGTCTTGGATGCGATGCAAACTGCAAACCAGCCCGACCAACGACTATGGATTCCGATAAGAGCCTCGATTCAGGTTCAAGTTGTTCTGTAGAATTTTTTCTTTTTTTTTTTTTTGTCGAATGTGCTTTCAGAGAATCCACCTCTTCATCATCACAGTGGTGCAACTAGCCCCCGCCGCTGATTGACTTCTACCCTTTGAAATGACTAGCAGCACATTCTAATGGCTAATGGGGGTACGTATGTCGAATACCGAATACCGAACGTATTCAAATCCATTTTGTTACATTTCACAAATGAACGATGAATGGACATTCGATTGCACTGCTGCTGTGCTCGCTGCATGACACACAAATGATATTTTAACCTTTGGAATCCATTGATACTTTCGGCGCTTCCCCGCCGATTTTTCGGTTTTTTTCCATCTCAGATCGTATCCGATATTGTGGGTGATCGGGTGATTGGTGGGCTGGCGGTGTCATTGTTACCACATGATTGATTGTGACTGGTGTATACCCGAAAATTAACTAAAAAAAATGTTAATTAAATTAAGGCCATTATTCTTTGCTTCGCACTGCTTGATGACGGGTGCGACTCCGCAGGACACTGAACTGTATCCCAAAACTCTTTATTCGGACAACTGATGGGATCTTGGGATCTTGTGTTCCTCTTCACGATTACCAAATAAAAGAAAAAAAGTGAATAATTGATGGATCAATTGCTCCCCCCCATAGGTGTGGATTTTGACGCGCACCTTAGGGTTCCCGAATCAATGGAATCGCGCCGATAGAAATAGATCCCCCCGCCTTGTCTAATGCAATCAATTCACATTGTTGGGCAACTTTTCCGATGAAACGCTCTCATACCTACTGTGTGTACATGTATCTCAAACAAAGCGCCGCTATTAAGCACTTTTTGTTTAGCTTTCAGTTGTCAATACAACAATGTGACGTGGTTACACGTGAGATTTGCATGAGCATCGAGTGATGATGATGCAGCAGTGATTCGTGGAGTACCAGTTGAGGATGTTCACGTTATGTGAAGTTGTTGTTAATGAGCAATCAGTAAGGCAACGGAATGAAGTTGGCTTACTGCATTTTGATTCTCAAGTACTATTGCAATCCGCGCGTGTGGTGCTGCTCCTTAATCCGGTGATTTGTTTATCTTCACGACATTGCGAAAGATGCTGTTAATTGATTGATTGTTTGTTTGTACAGGTACCCGAGGAGAGCAGTGGATAAGGCGCATCGAATCGTTAATTGTTGTTCATTTTGTTGTTGCGAAATCATGTGCTTCGTGCGACATTGTGTGCTTGATCGTAGGTTTTCCTTCCGGCGGTCGGAATGTCTTTCGCTATTGCAGCATTAACAGTCGCAGGCATTGGTGACAGATTTTACTAAAGAACAAACAATTTTTTGTTTGTCCCGGTGCCCAAGTGTTCAAGTAGTTCAAAGTATGACCATAGCCAAGAAATGCAACTTCTTTACGGAAAAATTTTAAAATACTGGTGAAGGCGCAACACTCACAGTATATGGTGGCTTCAAATTCATACCCTGTGTGTGCAGTTCTAATATAACACCATAATGGCATGGTGTGCGCCGTGGCGCAGTGGTTAGTGTGTTGGAATCTGGCGCACGTTGAGCGAGTTCGGATCCCGATAACACCAACGCCATCGAACGTATTTATTTCGCGACGTTCCTCCTCGACGGGGTACTGGCAAAACCCCCCGTAGTAAACTTGGCATGAAAAAGCTTCTCTCGACTCACGCCGTTCGGAATCGGCATTAAACTGTAGGTCCCTTTCACCGGTGCGAAAAATGAATCACACACAACATGGGTGATTGGCTCTGGTCCTTCTTTCATGGGCTGTAACGCCACCAAAGTAGAGAATGGCATGGAACGTTTTCTGGGAACTACAACCAACGTGAAAATTCAGTCGAGTTCCTCTTCTCCTATTTAGGACAACCACCCCTTGAGAGTAGTGAACGAACATCTGCACTCCGCCCAGGGTGTGACACGCATCATAAGGGTATGACTCTTGAACTTGCGCGAACAAAAAAAAAAAAAAGAGCCTTCTGGCAATACAAAGGAGATTTTGGCAAAATATGGGGCTTGTCACGGGCAAAGGTCCTCTGGATCTACATGGCAATGATGAGACCTATAGTCTCACATGCATCGGTTGTCTGGTGAAACAGACTAACATTCAAACACGTCGTACCCTCTTTCACCAAACTCTAAAGAACGGGTTGTCTCAGTTATAAGGAAGCTTTTCCCAGCACGCCGGACGCTGCTCTAGATGCTATGATGATATATTTGTCAGAGGGTGTGCTCTGAAAACTATGTATGTCTCGTCTGAAGAGAAAGGGCTTTTGTTACAAATCGTACAGGAATAACAGTGTGCTTGCGCAAGGATTGTCCTCGGGCCCCTGTCTCATGGACATGCCTTCTGACGCATTGACACCCAGCAATTGAAGGCACGCTTTCATCCGCTTCGGTATCGCTGGACAACGATTTTGGGCAAAAAATCAACGTTTCTGACGAGGCGCGTTTTCATCTCGGCGGCTACGTTAACAAACGAAATTGCCGCATCTAGGGCTCGGAAAACCCGTACGTTATTGTCGAGAAGCCAATGCATCCACAGAGAGTGACAGTTTGGTGCGGATTGTGGAGTGGTGGCATCATTTCTTCCAAAATGAGGCTAGGAACAACGTTTCGGTCAACGGTGGGCGTTACAGAGCCATGTTTTTTCTGAAATTGAAGGCATGGATTTGGACGACCTCTGTCTCTTGCAGGATGGCGCGCCATGCCACACAGCCCATGCTACAATCGATATTTTGCGCACCAAATTCTCAAATCGTGTTACCAGCCGATGTCGATGCCAATTGGCCGCCTGGGAGCGGTGATTTAACCCCTTTGGAATTTTATTTTTTGTGGGAAACCGTGAAGGACCGATGTTATGCCAACAAGCCGGAAACGATTCAAGCACGTAAGGCCAATACATCCTCGCAATCCGTGAGCTACAGTCCGAAGCCATAAACAAGATCTTGGAAAATTGAGATGACAGAATGCACTACTGCGAAGCCAGCCGAGGCAGCCACTTGAACAACGTTGTATTTCATAATTAATGGGAATGTTTGTTCTTACTAATAAAGTCATAATACATGGAAAAAATCTTGTATTTGGCCCACCCTGTATGTTCCTTTTTGGGCTAGTGCCGGGCATTCGGTAGGTGGCGAATGGATTAAATTCCCTCTTCGTCCCTGCAACTTCTGCAAAAGTGATTGTGTGGCTGGCCTAGTCTGGCTGCATTGTAGGATATCAGGCAGTGCCTAGTGAGGGCACCGACTGTAAACCGAATATTCCCAGAATTTCACAAGCTGGGATCTTAACCATGCTGCCTGCAGAGCCTTGATGGCCGCCTGGCTACCAACGTAGATTTTCCCTTTACCTGAGATGTTTTCTATAACAATCAGTTCTGCAGCCTGTTTAATCGCGAAGACCTTAGCTTGGAAAATGGTACAGCCATCATCAAGTCTGTAGGAGTGATTTGCTTCACGAGATTCGAAATAGACCCTGGCTCCTGCACCGGCATCCATTTTGGATCCGTCGGTATAGATTGCCAATTAATTTCCCGTGTATATCATACCACTGATCCATTCCTCCCTGGAAGGAATTGTGATAAACAGAATCCTCTCGCAACTTCGGTTTTGAATCTCGAGATGGCCCATTGACCCAAGACTAATGCGTGGTCATCAGGACTGCTTGCCCAGAAATGCTTTCGCAGTATACATATATCTAAGGGTGGAAGGTTCAGTATTGTTTCAAGAGCCGCCATTGGTGTGGATTTCATTGATCCAGTCACCGCCAGACAGCCTGCTCTCTGAATCATTAAAGAACACTCTGAAGATGACATTACTTCTCAAATGACTTCCACCAAACAAAGTCATGCTTTACAGATCTGGCATACATATCTGGCGTATCTGACTCGGCCACATCGGCCACATCGAGCACATGAACACCAACGCTCCAGCTAAGAGAGTCTTCGAATATGAGCCTGCTGGTTCGAGAAGCGGAAGAGCGGTTCTACGCTATAAAGACAATACAATCGCGGATGTAGGACAACTTGACCATGATGGATGGAAGGCAGCTATAGCTCAGACTTCGATTCACCGTGTATTGCTGGTCTGATAAGAAGAAGACGAGACGAACAAGGTGATTAAGTTCAGCTCAACGCTGAAGAATTTATTGTCTTTTCATAAGCCATTTAACAAATGTTCTCACTTTGCATGCCCGGCATGCCTCAAGTCTTCAGGCATTTGGAGGTTGCAGATTGTTCGTAGGATTACATAATAAAAAGTTTCTCGCCCCGAATTATTGCTCCTAGACTTTCAGCAACCCAATGAAGAATTAAGTACTCTTAACTTTCAATAGCATTGAACTATCACCTGCCATTCTGCCTTTTCTTTTATCATAACACTTTACTCCATAAATAAAGCAAAATTAAAATGTACAGGCACGCTGTATTGGTTGTGCCTGAATCACGACTGGATCAGAACACAACATGTAAGGCATTTATTCGCCCCAAGCTAAAGTACAGCTTCTATACCATATCTGGTGCACCCAAACCCTCCGTAGGAATGTCTCGTGCCTCTCTCCGTTTTTTCGTGCAGTGGTAAACACCACCGACCCTCGAGCGGAGGGTCTGTAGTTCAAAGTCGTTCCATAGCCAAGAAAAAAACAATTCCTTTCGAATCCTATTTAGGACAACCACCTCTGGAGAGTAGTAGACGAACATCTACGACCCAAACCACTGCACTCCGTTCAGGTTGTGTGATTGACATTATAAGAGTATAAACTCTTGAACCTGCGCGAAAACAAAAAAAAAAACACAAACCAAAAAATAAGCGCTCCAACGAATTAGCCCGTCGCATTCCATCCCTTCTTTAATCATTCCCGTCTTGCTATATGGCGCAGAGTCCTGGACTTTAACGAAAGCGGATGAAGAGACCCTTGGTCGTTTCGAGAGGAAAACTCTGCGTCCATTCTATGGTCCCGTTTGTATAAAAGGGGAGTGAAGGAGGAGGTACAACGACGAACTATACGGGCTGCACAGCGACATCTGCCAAATTCGACGTCTACGGATCCAGGGACTAAGATGGCTAGGCCATGGATAACACCGCTCCAGCTCGAAGAGTCTTCGAGTCCGACCCCGAGGGACGACGCTGGAGAGGACGACCGAATCTATGGTGGCGCACACAGGTGGAAGGGGACTTTAACCAACTGGGAGTGCGTCACTAGAAACAGCTAGCAAAAGACCGTGCCAGCTGGAGAAGTTTGTTGGTTGAGGCCCAGGTTCACACACGACTCTAGCCAATCGCAACACCCACAAGCTTGGAATACACATCAGTTCCCTTAAGCCTGTCTTTAAGCATACTGTCATGTACAGAGATTCTTTCTTTAGCCTTACAGCAACAAATCATTTTTGTGTCGTCCTTAACAAAGTATAAACGATTGCTTAGGGCGTCAAAAACTGGGCGCCCATAAAGCTTAGGACTACACATGGTTTAAAAAAACCGGCCAAGTGCGAGTCGGACTCGCGCACGAAGGGTTCCGTACCATCTGTATATATAAATATGAAAGAGACTATGTATGTTACCTCATCAAATGACAGATCTTGGTTGCAGGCAGGATTTTTTGGATGAAAATCATGTCTGTTGTATGGGAGCCCCCCTTAAATATTCACTTTGTTCTGTTTTTAGTATTTGTCGTGGTAGCGGTAACAGAAATACATCATCTGTGAAAATTTCAACTGTCTAACTGTCACGGTTTATGAGATACGGCCTGGTGACAGACGGACGGACGGACGGACGGACGGACGACGGACGGACGTACGGACAGCCAAGTCTTAGTAATGGGGTTCCGTTTTACCTTTGGGTACGGAACCCTAAAAATGAGTATCTCACAAATCACTATTTAGTTTCGCACTTTCGCACATCGTCCTTTTGGTTACCATAACCCCCAATATAGCTCATTTTAAACGGAAGTTTGAGGTTAGGGTTCTGAGGAAATTGCATCAAAGTCGAGCTCGTCAAAAGAAGACGATTCGAAACAATCAATCACGTGAAATTTCAAGGACCAAATTGTTGAGAATTTTGCACAAAAACTTGAATTTAAACAAAACCATCATTCGCGTCACAAGGTCGCGACTGGTGCTTACAGATCCGTCTAGTTGATGACCAATTCTCACCAAAAATCGTCCTCAGCGATGAGGCGCATTTCACGTCTTTGGAAATGGTAAGTGAACAAGTAAAACTGTGAATATCAAAAGTATCCGATGCATTTCCGAAAAGTGCCTGTTTGGTGTGAAGGCTCGGTTGGACCTTATTTTTCCGATAATTCTACTTGACGCCATCTAATGATAACTATTTATACTTTCAGCTTAAGTATAAGTATTTTCGAAAAGCAAACTCTACGTTGATGGGCCAGCCAATATTCATAACCTAAAAAGCCGCGTTCCTAACGGGAAAAATGCAATACAAACGTCCGTTTGTTTGTTTGGACCTTCGGATCCATGTGTATACAACTAACCGTGATCAAAATTTAAGTCATATCATTGCACTGACATTCCAATGCGTCGACGAATCTTTGAAAAAGATACTCAACCCGAAACTAAATATTCGTAGACTTAATTGAAGGTACTTTCCAAGTTGGCCAACCACATGGATTTTTTTCTATTCCGATAATGCCACCACTGGTGTTTTATATTGTAATCATTTCAAAGTAATTTAAGTGTGTTATCATGAAAGCACTCAAAATGGGCAATTTCCCAACTATACACACAAAAGCGAAATTCCCAACTCTATGCAACCTTGCCAGTAGGAGCCATCGTGTAATGGTAAACACACTAGATTCACAATCCAGTGATCCCGGGTTCAAATCTCAAGGTTCCTTTGAACACTTTTTTTAGCGAACAGAGCATTTGTCGAGACTCATCAAGCTAGAAACATTGTTCATAGTTTTTCGTTTGATTGAATTGATTGTTTCTTTTTGTTGTGAAGCAACATCATTATGGCCATCCGGCTCGAAGGACCAATGTAGAATGGGAAAGGGGAGTAGTTGAGTGTCTCTGTTTTTTGGTGGCTCCGGACCTTGAGATTTAAACACTGGGTCACTGGGTTGAGAGTTTAGTGTATTCACCATTACACGATGGATCCGACTTGCAAATTACTTTCTGGCAAAGTTGCAAAATTTCCCTTTTGTTTGATTGATTGATACAAAGTGTGTTAGTTAATAATAAGTGTGTTGGTGCAACACACTTAAGGTGTCATTAGAGTTTTCATGACACGCATTAGAAGGTGTTATAGTTTTTTTACACTTGATTTTTAAGTGTGTTAAATGACTCACTTTTATGTGCCGTCTAACACACTTCTGCGTGTTGCCTAACACACTAGCATTTGCAGTGTGATTACACCCCTTTTACATTGATCTTCTCCAGTTTTCACATTACCGTTATATTAATACGAGGGGTAGCAATTAAGTTCCGGGAATTTAGGAACGAAAAACAAGCAAACTGTGATTGTGGCAAGGCCCTGAGAACGAGTCCCAGCATCTTTCAAGTAGAGTTGCCTGCCCTCCTAGCATGCGTCAATCTAAATCTTGAGACTGGCATAAGAGGAGTAAACATCAACATAATCTCTGATAGCCCGGCAGCGCTTAAAGCACTGAGTTCGTACAGCGCGAATTCAAAAACCGTCAAGGAATGCCATGATGCCGTACAAGACCTTGCCAAAAGAAACAATGTCAAGCTTTGGTGGGTGCCAGGTATTAACGGCAATGAAATTGTCGACGAACTCACCAGGAAAGGTTCCAGCGATAAATCCAGAAACATTCAATCGAAACGACTTATACGGCCCCTGAATAAACACTCTAATGACATACTCAAACTCAATAGGGTGGGTATCAAAAGACTGGTCAGCTAACTGACAGGACACTGCGGCCTGAGATATCATCTTAACAAAATTAGCCTCTCCGTCTGAAACTGAGTGTCGACTCTGTCTCGAAGACGAAGAGACGGCGGAACACATATTGTGTGAGTGTGCTGCTCTCTGCCATCTTAGGAAGCGTATCCTGCACAGCGAAGTTATGACTCCTGAATGGATCACCTCGGCTTCTACGAGAACCATTCTCAACTTTATTATAGAAGTGGGGAAGCTCCTCGGCTATCGAAGTGCCAAATGCCAACTGATAGCACTTGCCCCATATTAAAAAAAAAAAAGAAGATATTTTGGCAAAATGTTAATATCGACCTTCACAACAGTCCCCTTCTAACCCAATGGGGTTGGCCGTTGTGCAGTGGTAAACAACACCGACTTTCGAGCGGAAGGTCTGTAGTTCAAAGTATGTCCACAACCAAGAAATGCAGCTAATATACGAAAAAGTTGTGCAACACAGCTGTTGTGAATGAAATGTGATCAAACATACTGATGAGGGCATAACACACAAAAATTCATACTCAGTGTGTGGAGTTCTAATGTAACACCATAATGGCATGGAATATTTGCTGGGGACTACACCAACGTGAGATTCACTCCAGTTCCTCTCGAATCCTATCTGGGACAACCCCCCCTGGAGAGTAGTGAACCTACTTCCAAACCATCTGCACTCCGTCCAGGTTGTGTAACAAACATCATAAGGGTATGACTCTTGGACCTGTGCGAGCTGTAACCAGAAAAAAAAAAACTGTGAACAATGATTCCAACGTTGCTCCAACGATTCGAAGCATGATAAGGTTCCTAGAATCTTGGGGCTATAGCGTGGGTACGGTCATCGAACGTGTTTTTCACGGTGTTTCTCCTCAGCGGGGTTCTGACAAAACCCCTATAGTAAAATTGTCATGAAAAGCTTCTCGAACTTCGCCGTTCGGAACCGGCAATAAACTGTAGGTTCCTTTCACCTATGGGAAAATTAAATCACACACAACATGGGTGATTGAGAGAACTCGGCTCAGGTCCTTCAGGGTCTGTAACACTAACATACATATCGTGGGTACGGCAACGTTTGGGTGCTTTTTTTCACCAACAACTCTTGCACAATCAGTGACGAATGGGCCGGCACATTGGCGCCTCGCAAGATTCAGCCCTTTTTCGCGAGTTCGGGCCGTACACGGAAAATATGTACGTGCTTGCCCACATAGAACTTAGTCGGTAGGAACATAAATTCACGATGAATAATACCGCGGCATGAGAGGTGACGGGAGCTCCTTCGCCTTCTACTCAAACACGACCCATACAACCAGATGTGTTTTCGACATACACCCGTCTCCATACACCACTTGCAATTTTCAGAGGATTTCCGAGGGTCACATGCGTACAACACATCTACAAAATTTGTTGTGGACTTTAGCCTTGGATGAACACTGAAAGAAAGCCCCCTCTTCCTAGACAGATGTTGACGAAAAATCGCAGTGTCGCCAGTGCAGAAATTATAACTAAATTCCCGGAACTTAATTGCCACACCTCGTATATAAGCTGATATCGGATAGTTCAATGGAGTTAGAAAGCTGTTCACTAAAAGCAGGTAACAGTGTCTGCCAATTGTACAATTTTTTTCTTTAGTGAAATGTCACTTTCCTCCTTGCTGTGTAAACATTTTTTTACACAACTCACAGCTCACAACAAAATGTTCGTCAATAATCAGCTGATTTGACAGCTGTCAAAAAACAAATTAGTGTTGCCATATATGATAAGTACCGAAAAGTTTGCCACACTTAAAATTGGATTAAAACCTACACTATTCGACGGTAAATAAATGCAAAGTAAAATAATTAAAGACAACCAAAGGTATGCGCAGGATGGCAAAGGACTAACAAAGACCTCGTAAGGGTAGCATCTATCCGACGGATGCTGGCTTGCTAAAAAGCGAGAAGAGCCACCGCAGTCGAACATCTTGCGGCACTGTTAGTAAGTCCTATCCCCACCTCCTCGTGGTGCCATCTGGAGATTTCCTATGGAAATCGCAGACGGGGAAGGGCGAATGGCGAGCCTCCTGCGCCAAAAAAAGAGGATTAGTTGGTTGGGCTACGGCCTAGTAAGCCGTAACCGTAAAAAAAAAAAACACAAACTCCGAAACAACCACAAGCCTCGGATATAACGGGCCGGATTTATGTTGACGACCCTTGCAAAAAACGAAAAAAGGACAATGATCTTCGGCTTTGTACGTGGAATGTTAGGTCCCTAAACAGGCCACGTGCAGCCGAACAACTTGCGGACGCCCTAGACCGCTATAAAGCGGACATCACCGCCATCCAGGTAATGCGATGGAATGGACCGGGTATAAAGCGGACATCACCGCCATCCAGGAAATGCGATGGGTATAAAGCGGATGAAAAACTGCGATATTTACTACGGCGACTGCTATAGGGAGAGAGGGCAACGATTGTTTGGATGCGGATTTGTTGTTCGAGGTGGACTAAGGCAAAAAGTCCTAAGCTTTCGGCATGTGAGCGAACGCCTCATAACAATCCGTATCAAGGCTATATTTTTTAACATCAGCCTGATCTGCGTCCACGCCCCCACGGAAGACAAGGATGACTCAGCCAAAGATGAGTTCTACGATCTCTTAAGCACTGTTCACACCATACGATTTGTCTATACGATTTGCTTGATGACTCGTGTCTGTACTGCCAATCGTCAATGTGAACGCTCCATACTGCAAGTCGATACGATTTGTAGTATGAAGTTCAGAATTTTCGACTTTTTCCCTTGCTTGTGTGGGTGCCCATGTATGTGTAGAAGTCAGAAATTTTACTTCCACACGTTTTTCACTTTTTTTGTGATTTCGAAGGGTGAACATCAGCGGACAAAGGCGATATGACGACGAATTTAGTGACAAGTTATGGCATTTCCAAGCTTGTAGATGTAATAATAGACTATTGTTGGCGGGATTGGTGTCTACTTCCGAGCTTCGGATATATGTATGCAGCTGGCTCAAATTGGTAGTGGTCAGCAAAACTCTAAATCTTGTGGTTATAATTCCAGCAATATTTTCTACTACACGCTACCACGATACTTCCACTTGGGAGCCGCCGGGACCGACGCCAGGCACCGAGATACCGGCCGCCAGTTGCGGGGCTCCTGTTTCTAGTGGTACCAGATTATAGCTACCGGTGGAGCTTCGCGATCGCAAGGTCACTTCCAGATGAGTCCCGCAAAGCTCGAGGTCTAGCACCTCACCCTAGAAAAACTCCCAACTTTGGAGAAAGGCAGTACTCCAGCGCCTCGCGTCTTACGACAGGCATGCCTTTCACTCTCCCCATTTTGTAACAACTCGGATGTATATTTAAAAAAAAAACAGGGGTAACGATATTCACGACACAAATTCTCTCTCACAAATGAAATCTATCAAACTTGCAGTATAGTGTGAACGCTACGTACTTTTGATTGTCCAAAAAATCGTATAGACAAATCGTATGGTGCGAACCCCGCTTTAGACAGAACGTATGCCCAATGTCCCAGCTACACCATCAAAATTGTAATAGGAGACTTCAATGCTAAGCTGGGTAAGGAAAGCATCTTTGAACGAGTCATCGGCAAACATAGCCTACACGACACCACCTCCGATAACGGACACAGGCTGATTGATCTTGCTACGGGGCGAAATCTCCTTCTAGCCAGTACGCGCTTCCCGCACCTCGATATGCACAAAGGCACCTGGCGGTCTTTTGATCAATCGACTACCAACCAGATTGATCACATCGCGATCGACGTCAGACACTCCTCCACTATTCTTGATGTTCGAACTTTCCGAGGGGCTAACATCGACTCGGACCACTATCTTGTTGTAGCCAAGATGCGATTACGGATATCACGAACCAACGGAGTAGAGTAAGAATACAAAGTTATGAAGTCGGTAAGCTACTATCGCCAGAAACCTCTCGTGCTTTTACGGATCGCGTCTCCCTTAAGCTCTCCAATAAACTCAACCCTTCACGCTATCAATAGAACAGCAGTGGAGTCTTTGAAAACAAGCCCTGAAAAACTCTGCATCCGAAGTTTTGGGTTTCAAGGCTCCACCACGAAGAAACACCTGGTTCGATGACGAGTGCAGGAGGATTCATACAGCGAAGCAGGATGCATATAAGGCCTCGCTGCATAAAAGAACAATAGCAGCTCGTGAGCTCTACGAGTTAAAGAGAAGGGAGGAGCATAAGCTTCTTAGAAGAAAGAAGAAAGAGCACGAGAAGCGCGCGATTGAGGATTGTGAGAGGTGTTACTGCAGGCGTGACGTTCGAAAGTTTTATCAACAGATAAAGCGAACATGCCAAGGTTATAAAGCCAGAACGGAAGCCGGCAGGGATGAGAACGGACACCTAGTAGTAGAACCGCAGTCGATGCTGAGAATATGGAAAAACCACTTCTGCAGACTGTATAACGGCGATATTAGTCAATATACCGCTGTCAGGCAGAATGATCTATTTCTAATCGACGGAGACCGCAGAGAATTCTGTCCCCCTGACCTCGACGAAGTTAAGATTGCCATACCTGGTTGGGAGCATGCACCAGCTCATCCGTAAGATACGGTTAGAGGAAAGCATGCCCGAGGAATGGAGTCTCAGCATCGTATGCCCGATCCACAAGAAAGGAGACCCCTCTGATTGCGCCAACTACAGAGGAATAAGTCTCCTTAACATCGCCTACAAAATCTTCTCTGCCGTTTTGTGTGAACGCCTGAAGCCTTTTGTAAATAAGCTGATAGGACCTTATCAGTGCGGATTCAGGCCAGGGAAGTCCACCATCGACCAAATCTTCACACTACGGCAGATCCCGGAAAAAACCAATGAATTTCAAGTCGACACTCACCACCTATTTGTCGACTTCAAAGCCGCATACGACAGCGTAACTAGAGACGAGCTATACAACGCTATGTCTACCTTTGACATACCTGCTAAACTCGTCAGACTATGCAAGATGACTTTGGAGAATGCTCGCTGCTCCATCCGAATCGGTGAACACCTTACCGATAGTTCGAGGTAGTTAAGGACTTTGTCTACCTTGGCTCCGCAGTGACCTGGAACAACGACATCAGTTCCGAAATCAAACGCAGAATCACTCTTGCCGATCGCTGTTTCTTTGGGGTCAGGAGGCAATTGCGTAATAGAGTCCTCTCCCGAACGACAAAGTTGACTCTATTTAAGACCCTTATCATCCCGGTCCTGCTGTACGGCGCAGAAGCATGGACGCTGTCAAAAGCGGATGAGGAGGCCCTTGGTCGGTTCGAGAGAAAGATTTTGCGCGTGATTTTTGGGCCTATAAACGCAGACGGGGGATGGAGGAGAAGATTCAACCACAAACTTTATGGGCTGTACAGCGACATGAGCCTAGTCAGGATTCAACGCCTAAGATGGCTGGGCCATGTAAAGCGAATAGACACCACAGCTCCAGCCCGGAGAGTCTTTGAATCCAACCCCGAGGGACGAAGAAGCAGAGGACGGCCGCACTTAAGATGGCGCACACAGGTGGAAGCGGACCTCAGCCAACTGGGTGTGTGGCAATGGAAAAGGCTAGCGAAAGATCGTGCTAGATGGAGGGGCATGTTGGTTGAGGCCCAGGTTCACCCCGAACTGTAGCGCCCACTAAGAAGAAGAAGAAAGGTATGCGTAGGAGTAGTTCTCAAATTATTAACAAGAGCCGAAAGGCATTGCTACAAAAAACCAAAATTGCAATTAGCAAGTCTCATTCCCTATCCAAAGTCCACTTAGTGTAGATGACAAACTGGACACTTAACATAAACACCTCGTGTGTCGACGTACAATTAGTCTGCAACTAATTTATTTAATTACGACAATCGAATGACAGTCATCTAATCAGTCTATGCACACATACGAATGGTTTGGGACTGCAGTGTACAAGTCACAATGCCTGCTGCAATAGATACAGTGCGGCATGCAAATAAACCTTCATGGATTGCTGGGGCATGAGAAAGAAGCCGTCTAACTGCCATTGACGTGGAGAGTCATATTAAGAAGCAAATCTAAAGTTATTTTTGCCACGAAACAGAAGAAACAAGAATAAAGATTGTAATTTCTGTCTGCGGCTGCGAACTACAAACTACAAACTGCGAACTGCAGACTGTGAATAAAGTCACGTAATTTATTCCTAAAAAACTCTCACGGTACTTTAAATATAATTCTCCGTTCACATCGCACATTTACTGCACTGCCAGGGTTTTGGCGGACCGGTGACGGTGATGGCGGTAGTGATGGTGACGGCCGTTTTAGAGTCGTTGCGAAGCGATTTAACAACGATGAGGACGCGACACGACGCACAACCACCACCTTGCACACGGCATAGATACCAATATATCCTCTACATACAAGTGTATCCTCTGTCTGACGGGGACGAGGAGAGAACAACAACAGGCAGAATGAAAGTCCAATACTGGACTGGTGTAGAAAACTTGAAATTCTTCTACGTGCGACGATTTCACCCTCGGGCGTTTTCTACCGACCATCTCTCGGTCGGGCTGCATCAGATTGGCGAGTGCAATATGGTTACTTGAACTAAGTTTATTACTGGTTACGCTCGCAACGAAGTTGCCATCTATGCACGGATCCACTAGGCAGCAGCCAACCAAATGAATGGCCAACCTTCCATTTCACTGCGTTGCGATGCGACCGTCACCGCAGTGAACGACATGCAAAGGTAAAAAGCAGCGGCAGTAACGGCAGCAGCAGCAGCAGCAGAAGCAGAAGAAGATCCCAGAGAGGTCAAAATGAGGAAGAGACCAGAGTCGAAACACGAACCTGCAAAGCAACCGACCTACCACCCCGCACTCGATACACCCAAAACAGGCCCCGAACGTCAAAGCAGCATCTCGGAGCATCAGAGCATCAACATTGGAGCGCAACAGAGCACACAGCAGACAGTTCAAAGGAACAGAGTTATTTATAAGGGGCAGTAAAATAAAATATTTCACCAGACCAGCCGGTCGAACGAATGAACACCGAACAGATTCCCATAAGGAGCCGCCTGCTAGAGCATCAACGATTTTTGAATTATTACTTTCGTTTACTTCTTGTTGGCAAAGAGTCAAATTGGTCGGCACACGCTCGCGGGCACACGTCATTTCCCACGGATCCGCTGCAGCCACGGTTGCGCATTGCTAAACACTGAACAGTGCATGTCAGTTGCATGCCTTCACCGTGCTGTGCACGGGTCTACATCGTTTGGTTGTTGATGTGGCATTGCACTAAACCAGCTTACACATGTACTCGAGACTCGAGAATAGAAGAGGTAAAAATCTGGAAACGAATAAGTCTTCAGAATCTGCCAACACGGCTAATCAAATTGACGACAGAAATGGTCCCCCGAAGAGATGCTGTGTGTGTGTCACCCACTGTGCAAGCTCATTTTGAAACACAGAACACGTCACCGGGCAAATAGTGCGACGGCGTGTAAACAAATTAGTCGCATTACCGTCGCGTCGCATGTGGACACTTTACACGAAACCCTAGCACAGACGTCATTAATTACCCACCCGTTCTATCGGTTTATCAACAATAATCAAGCGTTGCTCACTAAAGTGAACAACAACAATAACGATGATGACGACGACGACGACAACGACGGCAGCCTTTGCATGATGTCTCCAAATCAATGTCAATTAGCATACTCGGCATAGGCATGTGTTAAGCTCTGATCGCTTACGACTAGATGTCGAGATGTAGACACAAAGGACTATGAGATTGAAACCCGATCTGCAATGCACCACTCACCCATGGAACAGATAATAAAATTGTTGTCAAAGCGAAGCGCGACACTTTGCGCACAGGATCGACTGCTCAATATATTGTCGGCTTTATGTGCGTATCGTGCGCTGCTCCGTCGAATTCTGTTTCCCAAAAAACCCCAACGAGACACTTTGTATGTGTGTGTGTGTGTAAAACCCTTAACCATGAAACATGGTTCGAAAGAGGACGACACGAAGATAACAAAAGAAAAGACAAAAACAGACGCAGACTGCTCGGAGTACGAGCAACCTCAATTAATTTCATTATCACGTCCCCAAATTGATTTGTCGATTAAATCCCCTGATGGCCAAACATCTAAATTTGTCTTCTGATACGGATCAACAATTCCGTACGACATCAGGGTGTATCGATGGGTCTCAGTTGCTCGGTGATCGGTGCTCGGTGTTCGGTGATCAGTAATCGGCTGACTGGTCCTTCTCGC
This sequence comes from Eumerus sabulonum, assembly GCA_951905685.1. Classification (NCBI taxonomy): domain Eukaryota; kingdom Metazoa; phylum Arthropoda; class Insecta; order Diptera; family Syrphidae; genus Eumerus; species Eumerus sabulonum. The sequence continues at coordinate 105,491,744 of OX645063.1, read as the reverse complement.
AGTTGACATCACAAGAGGCTGACAGCAAATCTGACCTGCCCACCACCAACAACTTTATTGAGATGATGACCACCACAGTCACAGTCACAGTCACCGCAGTCAGTTTTAAATTGAGCCAACTATTTGGTCATAACTTACAACAGAAACAAAAAATTTCGTAGGCCATGTTCCTAATTAGCCCACACGGACGAGCGACGTGAGAATTGATAGTTGACAGTTGTCTTGCCACACACTTTTAAATGACCGTCGCGTCCCTTATGGTCTGTCCCTTGTGCATTTGTTGCTTGTACGCCGGTATGCTATGACTATGTATATCGGATAGACACAGGCGACCGCCGTGCCGACACGGTGGTGTTGGAAAGTGTCACCTGTTTTATCTAAACGATGAATCAGTATCACCAACTGCCGTGGAGGTCTGGCTTTTCAATCACATTAAAAACTTAATTGTAGTGGACTCCTTGGGACCCACCATCGCAACGCTACGATGTGGTCGGTGTCTTATGGTATGGTAAGTTAACTTGCCAACCAGTTGACTAGCCAGTCAGTCCACCAGGCCGTGGGGTTTCTCCTCGTCGTTGTTTTATTTCTCACTTATATAGAAGTCAATTACCATTTCGGTATCAGGATGGATCTAAAGGTTGGTGGTTAGCATTACGGATGCAGGTGATCCTTTACCAATGCGCGCGCGCGCGCAAGCGCACTCACTCACACACGCACGCACATACACCTTTCATATGAGTGAGCCTGGCGCAGAATGCCTGGACGCCTGGACAGCATCATCAAATACTGCTCGTGCAACCTGTGGGTAATTTCTGTCGACTCACACAGATTTTTCATAGTTCCGTTTGTAATTTATTTGAAAACGATAAAAAGGATGTGATTAATGAAGTTTTTTTCCTGTTTCGTTACCTCGGAATTTGTATGTGCGTACTAACACGTTTTTAACACTGATAACACGAGTAAATTTCTCACCGAACTCTGGTATGTTGCGGAGCGAGTATTCGATTTAAGATTGCCTACACCAACGCACCGATGTGTTGCGTGCCAATGCAAATGCGTGATTGCATGTGATTCGCCATAAGGAACTCTTAACTACTAATGTGGATAGACACACAGATTGTGTGTGCATGACGGAAGGAAGCGAGGTGAAGTCTTGAGTGTGGACTTTATCTCTATAGATGTGGGAGTACCCTAGCATCCAGCTGTGATATTCTTTCGAAGATTCCATCCAATGTGTCTAATAGCACTTGACGCACTACGTCATTGAGTCGTCTTATTTAATCTTATCTGCCCGAATAGAGCCATTAACGCCTAAAATATTTCCTCTCCTCCAAGGTGGTCACGACACTTTTATCTGGGTTTTCACTTTAAATTGAGCATTCTGAAGGAGTATTCTTAGTGGTTGGACATCCTTCACCTTGAGTTGATTGTAGACCCATTATAGCAACCAATACTTGATAGGATACATACATAGATATGAATGTGTACAAACTTGCCTGAGTGGCCACTGTGAATATATGTAGTTCTGATGCGTGGGACATAATCTAGTCTAGTATATCTTGATTACAGATGAGTCTTTAAAGGCATCTTGCAATACATAGGCTAAAATTGGTAAAGTATTACAAAATCCTCTTTTCACAACAGCTTTGAGGGTTTATCAAGATGAAAAAAGAGCAGTTTCGTTCGCTGATTCGCATAAATACTTAAGTGAATACTTCTCCCTCAATGAATATTGGCAGGTATTGTTTCAGAGAGTTTAAGATCTGAACAGAGAGTTGATCTCTATAACACGTTCTATTACGTATAATGAATAAAAACTGTAATGACACCTTAAGTGTGTTGCAGCGACGCACTTAACACACTTAAGAACATTCAGTCTAACAAAAGGGAAATTTCGAAACTATGTATATGCGACCTTACCAGAAAGTAATGTGCGAGTCGGATCCATGGCGTTATGGTTAACATAGTGGCCTCTCAATCCAGTGATCCGGGTTCAAATCTCAATGTCCGCAGCCACTGCAAATGCTAGTGTGTTAAATAACACGCAGCAAGCGTATCATTCGACACACTATAAGATTAAGTGTGGCACGTAACACGTTTGATATTTGAAATTGGGACACATATTTGTGTTAAAACTATAGCACGTTCTATTGAGTGTCTGAATACAAATTCTAATGACACCTTAAGTGTGTTGCCGCGACACACTTATTAATAATTAACTTTTTTTTTTTTTGAGGAAGGGGGGAGGGAGCGAGCAATCTGAGCAAAGAATTTGATCGCGTTTAATATGGCAAACGCCAGCTTCGATCTCTGCCCCTGCTCAATCCAAGTTGACACACAGCCTCCGCGTGGCCCCCCCTGGATAACTACCCTGGCACCCGCCAGGTAGTGAACCAATGTGTGCAGCGACCCAACCCCTTGTTTCTGGGGAAAGAGAAACCTGGCCCTCCAGGTGTGGGGTTGTACTTAGGGGTAACATCCTTATCACGTTAAAACCTACTTATTCCGAAACAACAACAAGCCTCGGATACGGACGGATACAAGGCTGACGTCCCCTGCAAACGACTAACGGACTTGAGAGTCTGCACCTGGAATGTGAGGTTCCTTAACAGACCGGGTGCAGGCGATCATTTGGAGCAAACCCTCAACTGCTATAAAGCAGATATAACCGCACTCCAAGAAGTGCGATGGGATGGACCAGGCAAAAAAACGGATGAAAAACTGCGACAACTACTACGGGAACAGCTACAAGGAGAACAAACAGCGCCTATTCGGGTGCGTATTTGTTATCAGAGGAGGACTCCGACAAAACGTCTTAATCTTCCGAGATATAAGCGAACGCCTCATAACAATCCGCACTAAAGCTAAATTTGGAAACATTAGCTTAATATGCGTTCACGCCCCAACGGAAGAAAAGGACGATCGACTCAAAGAAGAATTCTACGATCTGCTAGACCGAACATATGCCCAATGTCCCAGCTACAAAACAAAAATAGTTTTAGCAGATTTTAATGCAAAACTGGGCAAAGAGAACATATCTCAGTCGATCATAGGGAAGCATAGCCTCCATAACATCACATCCGACAATGGACTTAGGCTAATAGATTTCCTAACGGGGCGTAATCTTCTTGTAGCAAGCACGCAATTCCCCCATCTCAGCATCCACAAGAGTACCTGACGATCCTTTGATCAATCGACCACCAACCAGATTGATCACATTGCGATCGACTTCAGACACTCCTCCTGTATTCTCAGCGTACGAACCTTCCGAGGGGCCAACATCGACTCGGACCACTACCTTGTTGTAGCCAAGGTACGAATGAGGATATCAAGAATGCTTAGGAGTCGAGTAGGACTACGTAAGTTTGACGTCGGAAAGCTTAAATCGCAAGAGACTGCCAGAATCTTTGCCGATCGCGTCTCCTCCAAGCTCTCTCAAAATCCGCCCACAGCAGCACAAACAATAGAGCAGGAATGGGCGCATTGCTAGAGCGCCGTCAGAGACGCTGCCTCAGGTGCTGGGTTTCAAACCGCCACCACCTAGAAACCCCGGGTTCGATGAACAATGCGAACAAGCCCATGAGGCAAAACAACAGGCGTATAAAGCCATGCTGCAACGACGGACGAGAGCTGCTCGCGGAATCTATGAGCAGAAGAGATGAGAGAAACACACGCTTTTCAGAAGAAAGAAGAAGCAAGGCGCTGCAGAGGACGGCCGCATCAACGGTGGCGCACGCAGGTGGAGACGCTTGTTGGTTGAGGCCCAGGTTCACCACGGACTGTAGCGCCACCTAAGTAGTAGTGGTAGTTTTCTGGAGGAGAAAAGTCCAAAATTGAATAAATTGAGTTACAAGCCTTCTGCTTGGCGACTTCTTTTTGTTTGATAAAATGCCTCGAAGGAGAAAATTTTACCGTCGAACAGATGTTTGTATTGGATCTTATGACAATATACTACTGTGTCCAAAAAGTAAGGTGATATTTAAGCTGCACACGCAAATGTATTTGGGGATATGCAGTGATGAGACCTTGTTGGAAAAAAAAAATGTTTGCGAACGGTATAAAGAGTTCCGAAAAGGCCGAGAACATCTCGAAGACGAAGAACGTCCCATTCGAACGTCAATCTTAACCGCAGAAGCCCACATTAAAAAAAAATCAAAAATTTGGGATCTTACTGATGACGTCGATACTTCAAAAGTATATGTAAGTCAATACCATGCTAAAGGGTGTTTTGGACTTCAGGCGCGTCACATCTCGACTAGAACCGCAAAACAATGAATGTTTTTTGGGAAAAGACCGACGCGTTGAATTGGTGTGAAAGGTCATGTTGACTGCTTTCTTCGACTATCGTGGTATTGTGCATTTAGAGTTCCTTTCGCCGGGCTATACGAAGAATTTTATTTGAGCATTGCATCAAGCTATTCGTCTATAAAAAGGCTGAAGTCGTAGCGAGACAACTCTTGGTTTTTGCATCATGACAATACACCGTCTCACATTGCATTGATTCTTCGTGACCCATTTCGTTTCTCAACCACCGTATTCACCTGATTTGGCACCGTGCGACTTCTGGCTACTGAATTACAGCAGTACGCGTGTCGCAGCAAGCGTGTCATTCGACACACTTAGAGACAAGGTGTGTCACTTAACACGTTTGATCTTTGAAATTGAGATATATATCCGTGTTAGAACTATAACAGAGGACGCCGTGGCGCAGTGGTTAGTGTGTTGTACTCTGACGCACGATGAGCGAGTTCGGATCCCGATAACACCAACGCCATCGAATGTTTATTTCGCGGCGTTCCTCCTCGGCGGGGTACTGGCAAAACCCCCCGTAGTATACTTGCCGTGAAAAAGCTTCTCTCGAGGTCCCTTTCACCTGTGTGAAAAATAAATCACACACAACATGGCTGATTGAGAGACGCTTGGCTCTGGTCCTTCATGGGCTGTAATGCCATCAAAGAAGAATAAGAACTATAACACGTTCTATTGTGTGTAATGAATGAAAACTGTAATGACACTTTAAGTATGTTGTTGTTAATAATTAACACACCTTATATCAATCAATCAAACAAAAAGGATGTTTTCCAACTACATATGTACATAAATGCCACCTTGCCAGAAAATAATTTGCGAATCAGCTCTATGGGGAATGGTTAAGACACTAGACTCTCAACCCGAGTACAAATCCCAATGTCCGCAGCCACCAAAAAAGCAAATACACTCAACCTCTCATTTCCGATTTCATATTGGTCCTTCACCAGACCGGATGGCATGATCATCATGATGTTGCTTTACAGCAACATCGAGGACTAGATGAGTCCTAGCATGTTGCATATAGTTCAAAATTTTCCTTTTGTGTGTTTTCATAATAACTGGTGATGAGAAAAGAACGGCGAGGTTTAAAACACCCGGAGTTCAAGACCCCATCAGAGAGAAGAAGAAGGCCGGCAGAGATTGGATTCTCTTGCGAGACTCTACTTCCCGTGACCGGTACACTGTGTTGTGAAGAACTTGCAAATTGGCTACGCGAGCAGCTAAAGAGCAATCCTGGAGTTCGGCGAGAAGTGGGAAGGCGACCATAGATCTGCGGAAAAGGCTCAGAGGAAGGAAATTCAACATAATCGAAGGAGTTAAATCCAAAGATGGTGTGTTGCTTTCCAATGAGATTGACATTTAGCCATTGAATCGCTAAAAGTTGGCAAATCTGCCGTTGTGGATGAAGTTCGGCCAGAAATGCTTAAGGCAATGGGTAAAGAGGGAGTATTCTGGCTCTCTCGTGGCATTAAGGTGGCCTGGGAATGCGGTGAGACACCTAGCGATTAGCAGTTAGGGGGATAAAAAAGAGTGCTCCAACCATAGGGGCATATCTCTTTTAAGTGTCGCCGGTAAAGTCTACGCTAAGGTGTTGGAGGCGCGTTCTAGAGCTATGGTCGAATCCAGGATAGGGGATGAACTGTGCGGGTTTCGTCACGGCAGAAGTACCAACCAGCTTTTCACTCTAAGAATGGTACTCGAAAAGGCTTGGGATTCCGCCAAACCGGCTTACAGCTGCTTTGTACATAGATTTGGAAAAGGCGTATGAGCGAATTCCGTGAGGTAAGCTCTGGAGTGTTTTGCAGGAGTATGGGATTGATGTTCCTCTGTCCTCAGTCCCTATACACAAACTGTAGCAGCTGCGTTCGGGTTAACGGTAGTAAATCAACACCTTTCACCGTGGGCGTTGGACTTCGCCAAGCGAGCGTCTTGTCACCACTCCGTTTCATTGTATAGGTATATATGGACTGTATGTTGCAGCGCTCAAGAGGCTCAAGAGGCAATTGAGAAGTAGAGCCCTCACTCGGAAAACCAAGGTGACGCTATATAAGACCTTAATCATCCCAGTCCTCCTTTACGGCGCAGAGGCTTGGACCTTAACAAAAGCGGATGAAGATGCCCTTTGGTCGTTTCGAGGGGAAAATTCTGTGTACTATCTACGGTCCCGTTTGTTCAAACGGTGTATGCAGGAGAATTGTACGTGTTGTACAGCGACATCGGCCTGGTACGACGTCTACGGATACAGCGTCTAAGGTGGCTAGGCCATGTGGAGGGCATGGAAAACACAGCTCCGACCCGAAGAGTCTTCGAATCCACCCCGGAAGGAAGGTGCGGCCGAGGACGGCCGCATCAACGGTGGCGCACGCAGGTGGAAGGGGGCCTTAACCAACTGGGCGTGTGGTGCTGGAAACAGCTGGCCAAAGACCGTGCCAGCTGGAGACGCTTGTTGGTTGAGGCCCAGGTTCACCACGCACTGTAGCGCCACCTAAGTAAGTAATAATGTTGCAGCGCAGTCGAGGCGAGGAGTGTTTCACATTGGGGAAGTTAAGGGTAAGACATCTTCTTGTGCAGATGACTTAGTTGTCCTCACATCCCCCCGGACGGAACTCCAGCGCGCGCTAGATAGGTTTGTGGCCGTATGTGCTGATGTTGAAATGAGGATTAACATGGACAAATCTGAGGTTATGGATAGTTTCAGAACACCTGTCCTATGCACTCTACATGTTAGTGGAGCTCCATTGAAGCAGGTGGAGAAGTTTAAGTATCTCGGTGTCTTCTTCACGAGTGATGGGAGGAGAAATACTGAGCTTTCCTGCAGGATTGGCCAAGCTGAGTCAATTTTGAAACAGCTTGGAAGATCTGTAATCAGGAAGACCGAGCTTGGTGTCCAAGCCAAGTTAGCGGTTTTTAACTCAGTGTTTGTTCCAACTCTTACCTATGGTCATGAAATTTGGGTATAGACCGAAAGAATATGATCGCGAATACAAGCTGCCGAAATGAGATTTCTTCTTCTATACTCGCCGGGATAGGGTTAAAAACATGGCAGTCCGTAGGGAGCTCAATGTTGAGCTTCTCCGAATGGAAAGGCTATGCTTCGCCCCTTAGATATGATACCATCAGGCAGGCGACCGCTCGGCAGACCCAGGACAAGGTGGCTGGACCAAGTCCAAAAACTCGCTTAGGTGCGCTTTTGCACAGCTCCTGATGAGCTAGAGTCGATGGCGGAAGATCGAGTGGCCAGGAGATCGCTGCGTGCGTGCATTACGCCCGCGACCCTTTTAGTGGAACATGCGGCCACAACATACCTTTATAAGGATAAGAGCATATCTATAGAATGCTATCGCGAACTTTTTCCTGTAACTTGGTGTACGAAAATTTAACATTTTCGACGACGAGTGCGTGCCTTAATTCAGCTTAACACGCACTGGGACTTTTTCACAACGCGCTGCATAGCCCTGCGCTGTCATAAAATTAATTTTTGTTATTATTCTTTACCTAAAATCAAAATTGTACGCGACCAACAATACCAACCATACTCTCACGCAAAATTTAACTCATCGACAAGCCGGCAATTTTGGTGACAAAGCCCACGATACGTGCCAAAACAGATGTACGACTTCTTCTCAGCACAATGCCATGTCAAAACAATTTGAATTAATTGAATATATTCACTTTTAATTCTCATAAATTCAAAACTACCTTTCCATGTGACTGTTATTTTCGTTTAAGTAAATTGAATACGACCAAATAGAGACGCGCATGACAAACGATACACGGATTTAGCCACTACGGCGAGGGAGAACAACCTACGAGTATGAGGTGTTTGCACACACAATACATATTACTCGACCAACAATGGAAGTAGGTACTTACGGGAGCCTACTTTGTCTTGTCCTTTCTACTTAAGCAACGCAAATTGACTTTTAATGCCCCCTGCTATGGGAATGATCCTTGAATGCCTATCTGATCTTGGCGACTCATACATACATATGGAGAGCGTCAAAACCTGAACGCATCCAGATACATACAACACGAGTGTACACGAGTATAGTAAGGAAAGTGAAACACATAAATGCCACAGCATTCCAGACCCACAGCACACCTATAATTAAGGCAGTTGCAAAGTTTTCAGCGTGGGCTGAGCCTATTTTGAACATTTTGTAAGAACTTTATGATCAGCGATTACATTTTGTGCCTTCGCATCATCATTTCGGTGAAATTATAGCCCTTGGCTATTTGGATTTAAAACAGTCGCACGGGTCGCGCGGCAACAGCGAACGTTTGTGTCCATGTGGGCCTGTATTAGCGACGGCGACGGCCAACAACATATGTAGGTACATAAGTATATTTGCTGTAGCAACAACGGTGTCGGTGAGGCAAAAAACCAGGCCTTAAACGAATACCATACCGAATCGCCCCCGAGAGACTCCGTGAGCATTTAGAGGCGCGTCTACTGCTGAAGTTGCTGCTGCCACTGCCGTGAATACTGCAGCTCATTTGGACAATTTAATTCCTCATTGTTGTTTTTCGCGTCGAAGCGTTCCTCGAAATCGCCCCCAATTTCGACATCAATTCTGCCCTCGACCATCGAGATGCGTGCTGGCATGGTGGGGATATGGTACATTTGCCATATCACGTATCCAACAAGAGCGTTGGAGTGAGCGAGCAGTATACATATAACGCATTTAAAAGGTCATTTGCTCAACTGGATCGCCAGTGGCATTTTTCGGAATCGTCAGTGAACAATTTTGTTGCCGCGCTCCTACACCCATATTGTCTCTGAAGTAGCGTCGAACACCGCTACAGGCTGCATACACTGCACAACAACCTGTAATTAAACAGCGAAACAATCTCGTTCTTTATGGGAATCTGACCGAGAATTAGGCAATCCGGGGTGGAATCCACTTTCAGAGTGTTTATTCCTTTCTCACATATCGGAACCGGGGGTAGATCGATGATGCCAGATGTACGTTGTCGTTTTATGACAAATGCCATTCACTCAATGGTGTCAGACCGCCACGATGCGAGTTGTAAAGGGCGGTCGGAGGGTAGACAGATGGACGTAGGAGCGTAAATTGCCGTCAACTTGGTTGTGCTGCTATATTCCGGCGGAAAGCTGAATTCAAATTTGCCCTCGACCCGTGAAATGTGGTAAATTGTTTTGGGCCAAAATAACATGCAACCATTCCACTTGGTCGGTCGTTCCACATTCGTTCATGCTACGCTACGGTTGGCCATCGTTGTTCGTCGACCAGCCAGCCCCGATCACTTAGCGCGACTCCCAGCCGACAAACAGCACCGGCATAATTACTCGAATCACAGGCTCCCATCACTATGGACGACGACAGCCTGCCATAGGAGCCACAAGCATTCGCTTATACGTATATGTACGTATGTATGTATGTACGTATGTACATACTCGGCAATCAAAGGCAATCTCTCCTTCTTGCTGGGTTGAGAAAAGTGTGGGAACTTTTACCAGTTCCATTCGTTCTTCGTTGTTCTTCACATCGAAAACGACGGAGTCTGTCGGGAAATTAACTTACGAGTAACGTTTACTCCAATAATGCATCGCCATTTCGGAGGGTGGGGAGAAGGCGCTCAATTATAAAAAACAAAAAATCAATTCTGAACTTTGATTATGCACACAAATTGTTGCATTCCTGCTGGCGATACGTGCACAACAGAGACGGCTATGGACCAGCTTTCGTATGTATAGTACATACGGACGTATGGGCGGTTTGCTGCCGTACCAGAGTAATGCCACTGCATCTGGAGCCAATCATCACCGGCCACTTTAGTCAGATTGGCCTTGTAATAATCCACTCAGGCGGTGCTTACCTCCCTTGCATCGATCATGGATCACATGATCGCATTGCCAAAATGTCTGACATAAACTTACCGCAAGGTTACATCCAAGGGAAACGCCGATACACAAGAGTTCTCTTCACGAGTCGGTAACTTTGACATACGACAACATTGTCACACACCCGTCACCCGATGAAGAGAAGTTCTTCGACGCTATAAAACAGCGCACCCCCTTGGCCGATGTGCCGTCTGATAAGAAATCGCCTCGTACTGTCTTCACTATTGTTCGGTACGTCCTCCGTGATGGGAAGCAACGACAAATTATTTATAACCACGTTCGGTTTCCACGCCTATACACAATTAATTTTCCATTTAAACTCGAACAAAGCCTTGGCGATTAAGGGAGTTGCCACTTTTTCCCTGGTTAGTCCGTTTTGTTTTTTCTTTTCCCCAAAACAGCCGCACTTGGTTGTTGCTCGACTACCACCACTTGAAGGTGTCTTTGCGGAACGCATTTATTTCGACAATGACACAGTGATATAATTTATCGACGGCAATATATCAATCCGCGCACATTGTCTCTAGATGTGTGTACTCGTATTCGTACTCGTACCTGCGCATCGTTTACGTTTTAGCCCGGTCCTGACAGCCGAGTAGTGCGTGCTTCCATGTAACACACAGTAGATACATTCGTGTCCGCACTCGAGCGCATTCGATTCGTCCGGACAAAAAGCTACAAAATAAGACATTTACATCAGAGTAGTACCGAGTACGACAAAAGATACTACCTGCTGCACAGCATTCAGCATCCAGCATTCAGTGGATGTGTCATTTTGTGGGATACATGTGTAAATTTTGGCCATGTCACTTCTATTCAGGCCTTTGTTAGGGCACTTGCCGCTTGTGCGACCCATCAAACAACATTCTCGTCTTTAATGGGCTGGGAAATTGAGAATTATGAGAGAAGCAACTGCGGCGCATAACGAAACGGCTTCATCAAAGGAACAACGGACAACAGCGGAGCAAAGAACTATTGCACAACGTTACAATTACCCATGTGTACGTACCTTTACGCGTACGTAAAGGCAAGTGTGAATGTAACTCGATTTCCATCTATACGATGAGTTATGTCTTTTCTTTGTTTAGTGTCATGTGACAGCTTGACATCACACCGATCACACTGTGGCGTCAATCACTCTCGAAAGATCATATTCCGGAAATGGTCCTCAACCGCTTTCTCTCCTCCATCAAACAACCCACAATGCACACCTACGCCATTAGCCAGAGTTTGCCAGATGCCCGAATAGATTTTGTTTATAGCTCCTGATCGAGCAGCGCTCATGCGTATGATGCTATCCAGCATAATCATTTGACATAAATTCCACTTTCGGCCATCTCAAAAGATGGCCATAAAGACAGAACGAAAGAAAACGCCACACCACATCGACATCGAACGGGCAATCTCCAACTCCACCTCCTCCCTCGGTCGGTGTGAACAGGTTTTCTGTGTTCCACTAATTGGCAGATGAACGTTTACATCACTACGTTGATCAGAATCATCAGGCTTTATGACGTTTATCCATAATTATCATCCAATTAATCAGTTAGCTCGGAATCGGGCCTAAGAAGTTGCTTGCTTAGTCCGGCATGATCGACAGCGATCATGCCCACCCAACAGATGTCAAGACAATTAACAACGTCGGAACGGTGGGAAAATACCAACTATTTATGGTTGACGTTGAATTGTCGCAGGTGTGTTGCTTGCGAATCGGGCAATCAACTTTATATTTCGTTTGAATTTAATGTCACCTCCGCCGACAGATACGCGGATTATACTGGAAACGTCTCAGATATATGGGGTCGTTTGTTTCAAAACCACCCACACGATGAGATATCCCTGACTGTGTCCCACGGATGTCCATTGAAAGATGATCTTTACGGTACAGCATGATGGTGTCCAGGTGCCTACATACGGTGAAACACTGATTCTGCTGGTATTTCAATAGATTAAGAATTATCTAAAAAACTGTCGTAATATAGGTAGTATCTGCATATGGTATCACCAAAACACAATTCACTTTTGGTCAAACGCGGGGTATCGACTTTTGATCGACTCATTGTTATGACGGCTGTAAGGTGATTAATACTTATTGAACCGCCGGCAATACGACAATCAAAGGATGGGGGAGTCGATGTTTGTTCACGTGATATTGGTGAATTATTGCCACGCCCTTCATGGAAATCCAAACGCCGGCGTCCTTTCTTGGACTTAATCCAGGTGACAGCTACTGTTCCTTGAGGTATGCAGACAAACTTTTAAAAGAACATGCAACATAGTCTCATATCGATCTCGTTATGATTATTTGTGAGTTCACTTAAGTTCAAAAACGTTTGTTCATCAAACAGACCATTTCCAAGTGCCATTCATACTCATGGTATGCAATATCCTCTCACATATGTATGACATAACTGATTCCGATTGGATCAATATGTCTCATATCCATCACACTTCCTAGGGTCGATTTGAATATCATTTGCTTTCAAGGTTCTGTCGTTTACTAAATATGACTGGCACTATTACCGTACCTTGTGGGACACTGTCTTAGATATTAGAGATCAATGCTTTATTACTATTTTTCTTTCCTGGCGATGGTAATATCTACTTGTAACGAGATGGCGGGTATTAAAACTATCGTTTACAAGATTTTCTAATCCGAATCTTACTTTAGATTTAAGTAATACAAATTTATTTTGTTCTTGTTTTAACCTTAACTATCCTTGGAGACCAACGCGTGCAAGGTCATTGCGTATGTAGATGATATTGCACTAGCAATTAGGGAGAAACACCTCCCAAAAATCCGAGATTTGCTGGAGGCAGACCTAGGCAAACTTTACCAAATGGGCAGAGAACTGCGGGCTTGGAATAAATCCCTTCAAAACGGCCATAATTGTGTTCATAAGAAAACGGCAGATACCACAAGTCTCTCCTCCAAAACTCAATGGGGCTTACCTTAGAGTCGTCATGGACACGCATCAGTCTTGGATCGATGGGTCGTCTCAAGATTCAGAACCGACACCCGACTTCCTTACAGGGAGAGGAGATTCTCAATTAGAATTCCCTTCAGGGAGTAATGGACCGTTGATATAGTACGTACGGAAAAGAACTGGCAATCTACACTGACGGACCAAATGGGATGTTGGCACAGGTGCCGGAGTCTATTTTTAGTCTCTGGATATACATCGCTCCAATAGGCTAGATGATGGATGCAGTGTTTTTCCAAGCTAAGGTCTTCACAATCAAGCAGGCAGCAGACCTGATTAGCAGAGAGAATCTCTCAGGAGAATGGATCAACATCTATGTTGACAGCCAGGCAGCCATTACCTGGTCATGTGAATATCTCTGGAAACAAGAGGGCGGACGGGCTAGCTAGGCTGGGATCAAGTGCAAATTTCGCGCAGATCGCAACCAAGACCAAAACGCCACTCAGTGCGCTGTACAGGGAGATAGAGACGGAGCTATTAATGAAAGCCAATAAGCGATGGATGGCAAAAGACCAACAAAGGCCTCGTAGGGGTAGCATCTATCGAACATCTTGCGGCACTCTTAGTAAGTCCTATCCCCACCTCCTCGTGGTGCCATCTGGAGATTTCCCATGGAAATTGCATACTGGGATGGGCGAATGGCCCAATCCTCCTCCTGCGCCAAAAAACAGGATAAATCGGTTGGGCTACGGCCTATTAAACCGTAACCGTAAAAAAACCACAAGCTCCGAAACAACCACAAACCTCGTATATAACGGACCGGATTTATGTTGACGACCCTTGCAAAAAACGAAAAAAGGACAATGATCTTCGGCTTTGTACGTGGAATGTTAGGTCCCTAAACAGGCCACGTGCAGCCGAATAACTTGCGGACGCCCTAGACCGCTATAAAGCGGACATAACCGCCATCCAGGAAATGCGATGGAGTGGACCGGGTATAAAGCGGATGAAAAACTGCGATATTTACTACGGCGACTGCTATAGGGAGAGAGGGCAACGATTGTTTGGATGCGGATTTGTTGTTGCAGGTGGACTAAGGCAAAAAGTCCTAAGCTGTCGGCATCTGAGCGAATGCCTCATAACAATCCGTATCAAGGCTACATTTTTTAACATCAGCCTGATCTGCGCCCACTCCCCCACGGAAGACAAGGATGATTCCGCCAAAGATGAGTTCTACGATCTCCTAGACAGGACGTATGCCCAATGTCCCAGCTATGACATCAAAATTGTGCTAGGAGACTTCAATGCTAAGCTGGGTAAGGAAAGCATCCTTAAACGAGTAATCGACAAACATAGCCTACATGACACCACCTCCGATAACGGACATAGGCTGATTGATCTTGCTACGGGACGAAATCTCCTTCTAACCAGTACGCGCTTCCCGCACCTCGATATACACAAAGGCACCTGGCGGTCTTTTGATCAATCGACTACTAACCAGATTGATCACATCGCGATCGACGTCAGACACTCCTCCACTATTCTTGATGTTCGAACTTTCCGAGGGGCTAACATCGACTCGGACCACTATCGTGTAGTAGCCAAGGTGCGCTTACGGATAGCACGAACGCAACGGAGTAGAGTAAGAATACAAAGTTATGACGTCGGAAAGCTACTATCGCCAGAAACCGCTCGTGTTTTTACCGATCGCGTCTCCCTTAAGCTCTACAATACACCTGAATCCTCCACACTATCAATAGAACAGCAGTGGAGCTTTGCAAACAAGCCCTGAAAAGCTCCGCATCCGAAGTTTTGGGTATCAAGGCTCCACCACGAAGAAACACCTGGTTCGATGACGAGTGCAGGATTCATACAGCGAAGCAGGATGCATATAAGGCCTCGCTGCAGAAAAGAACAAGAGCAGCTCGTGAGCTCTACAAGTTAAAAAGAAGGGAGGAGCATAAGCTTCTTAGAAGAAAGAAGAAAGAGCACGAGAAGCGCGCGATTGAGGATTTGGAGAGGTGTTACTGCAGGCGTGACGTTCGAAAGTTTTATCAACAGATAAAGCGAACATGCCAAGGTTATAAAGCCAGAACGGAAGCCTGCAGGGATGAGAATGGACACCTAGTAGTAGAACCGCAGTCGATGCTGAGAATATGGAAAAACCACTTCTGCAGACTGTATAACGGCGATGTTAGTCAATATACCGCTGTCAGGCAGAATGATCCATTTCTATTCGACGGAGACCGCAGAGAATTCTGTCCCCCTGACCTCGACGAAGTTAATATTGCCATATCGAAGCTCAAGTCGAATAAAGCTGCTGGCGCAGACGGACTGTCAGCTGAGCTCTTCAAGGCAGCTGGGGATATGGTTAGAGGAAAGCATGCCCGAGGAATGGGGTCTCAGCATCGTATGCCCGATCCACAAGAAAGGAGACCCCTTTGTCTGCGCCAATTACAAAGGTATAAATCTCTCGGCTTTTCTGTTGCACGGTGTGATCGCCTGAAACCGTTTGTTAATAAACTCATTGGTCCATATCAGTGTGGTTTGAGGCCCAAGGAGTCTATTACCGATCAAATATACAAACAAGGCAGATCCTCGAAAAAACCAAGGAGTTCCACCGGATTGACACCCGCCATCTGTTTGTCGCCACATACGATAGCGTACATAGAAACGACCTACACAGCGCCATGTCTAGTTTTGACATCCCTGCCAAACTCGTCATGTCTGTAGAACTGCTCGCATCTGCCGATGACAATGACATAATTGGTTGAGCTCAGCGAGAGGCGAAAGCGGCTAAAATGGGACTGGCGTTAAATAAGGACAAGGCGAAATGTATGCTGTTGTCGAAAAAGGACACGAATCACCGGGGTCTTGGCCATGGCGCACATATTGGCAGGTATAATTTCAAGGTAGTCAAGGACTTCATCTACCTTGGATCCGCAGTGACATGGAGTAATGACATCAATGCCGAAATCAAACGCAGAATAACTCCTGCCAAATGCTGTTTCTTTGAGAAGTAGAGCCCTTTCTCGGAAAACCAAGGTGACCAAAAGACCCTAATCATCCCGGTCCTGCTTTATGGTGCAGAGACATCAACGTTATCGAAAGCGGATGCGGAGGCCGTTGGTCGTATCGAGAGTAAAATTTCGCGAGCGATTTTGGGCCTGATCTGCATAAATGGGGTACGGGCTGTACAACGACATGAACGTAGCACGGCTTCTTCAAATCTAACACCTAAGATGAATGGGTCATGTAGAGCGCATGGAAACCAAAGCTTCTTTGAATCTAACCCTGAGGGGCGATATGGTTGCGAATGGCCAAATTGATGGTGGCGCACGCAAGAGGGAGTGGATCTCAACCAACTAGGCGTGCGGCACTGAAGACTGCTGGCGAAACACCGTACCAGTTTTAGAGGTTTTTTAAAGGAGGCCCAAGTTCGCCATGAACTGGTGATGTGATCAACCATACTGATGAAGGCATGACACTCACAGTATATGGTCACTTTAAATTCATACTCTGTGTGTGCGATTCTAATAGGACATCAATAGTGCATGGAAAAAGTTTCTGGGAACTACGTACAACCAACTTGAAAATTTGGTCAGTTCCTCTCTTCCTATCTAGGACAATCACCCCTGGAGAGTAGTGAACGAACGCAACGATACTCCACCTACTCCCCTTGGATATCTTTGGTAAGGAATAGGCAAAGAAATTTGTATTGCGACTTAAGGAATCAGCTCATTGGAAGTTCTCCAAAATAGGGCACGCTGGTATTTCACGCCAAAACAGTGATCTAAGTGAAATCACGGAATACTTAACCCCTATCCGACGGCAATAGGATGGGAATAAACTCCCAAGCAAAGGCATTGAACTGGAAATATACACGGACGGATCCTGGACAGCAATGGTGTGGGTACCGGTGTCTATGCACCGACCCTGAAAATCGGCCAAATCGGCAGTTCGCGAGGCCGCCGCCTGGCTATCTTTAAGGTCGACGGAATGCAGTGACGTTGTCTACACAGGCATCCAAACGGCAATAAAAGCACTCGAAACGCCAATTATAAAATCAAAATTGGTCAGGCACTGCCGCAAATCTCTAAATGATTTATTGAGCAGCTGCACTGTTACGTTGTGCTGGGTACCTGGGCATAGTGATAAACAAAGCAACTGTCAAGCAGACGAACTAGCCAGAATAAGCGCCACACTGGAGATGTCGACTGTTAAAGAGGGTATCCATCCACTAATGGAAACGATAAAATATGAAATCTCGAGATAGCGCTGCTACAGGCCGATGAGAGATGCCTTGATACATGCAAATATGAGACAGATCTGGCCCAGATACTGTCAACGTAGAACCTGTTAAAAATACGCAGGCAATGTATAAGCAGTCTAATGGGAGTCCTACTGAACACTGCGCTTAAGTAGGTAGGCGTCATGATGAGGAAGAGGAGGAATCCCTATCCTATCTCCTATGCAACTGTCCTGTAATAGCCTCCTCAAGAAGACGATTTCTGGGAGAATACTTCTTTGGTAAACTAGCGGATCTAGTCGAAACGGAGATTAGCAAACTATCGAATTTCATTCAAAGAATAAAACGGTTCTAGGAGTAACCAAGCCCACTCGAGTTGTAGCTCAATGGACATATCGTGGTCTGAGTGACCGCTTTGCGGAGGGCAGCTACCTAACATACCTCAACGAGTAAAACTGCAACTAAGCGATACTGATAATATAGTAATTGTGAGAGCGCCGTGGCGAAATGGGTAGTGTGTTGGCCTCTAACGCCGATAACACGGGATCGATTCCCGACAACAGCCACGAGTTGAGACACGTAGGCCGAAATCGGCCCATTGTGATACCACATGGATCGTGTTACCCATGCAGTCGCGACAGAAGTCGTTGGATGGTAGTCCTAGTCTGGCGGCGTGTTTTCCAATGATGCAGTGACCTGTAATGACACCCACCAGAGTACTTAAGGTTGCCACTAGGTCCCTGGTTCATCCTAGGTTTAATTTAGGCCAGAGTTGTTTGGTGATAAAGCCGATATTACACTCATTCCATTGGAGGTTGGTCGCCTCAATGGTTTTAAGTTTTATCATGTGCTTTACCGTACTTATTGATGTTTCTAGGTACCAGAGGGTAGGTAGGCTGAGTGTGCCAGACCCTAACTTTGCGAGTTCGTCGGCCGCGCAGTTTCCTGGAATATCCCTTTTTTTGATGTTTTTTGGGTCGTTGATGTTCGTTAAGACTCAGGGGTGGTTGTCCTAGATGGGACGAGAGCCGAGCACATTAATATTGCATACGCAGAGGATGAATTTCAGTCGACCATATACTGTGCGTGTTATGCCTGCAGCAGTACGTCTGGTCACTTTCCATTCACAACTGCGTTGCATACTTTTTTTGTCCGTAT
Source organism: Eumerus sabulonum (assembly GCA_951905685.1). Classification (NCBI taxonomy): domain Eukaryota; kingdom Metazoa; phylum Arthropoda; class Insecta; order Diptera; family Syrphidae; genus Eumerus; species Eumerus sabulonum. The sequence continues at coordinate 105,473,236 of OX645063.1, read as the reverse complement.
AGGAATTACTTTTTCTTGGCTATGACCGCTGGGCGGTCGACGATGTTAACCACTGCACCACGGCCACCCCCTATGGTTTCGCTATGCCCGGGAACCCACAATACTTTAATGTTGAACTGCTCAGCCCTTTCATCTAGAGATAGGCGACAGTTAAGAGATGTCCTTGATTTGTCAGTTACCGCTGCCAGGGACTTTATCGCAAATTGGCTGTCCGTGCAAATGATAATATCCTTGGCGGATATTACATTGATCCTGAGCTATGCAAGGGCCTCCGTTATCGCTGTTATTTCTGCCTGATACACACTGCAGTAACTTGGGGGTCCAAAGGACAGGCTGAGGTTAAGCTCCTTGGAGAAGACCTCACTGACTACACCCGACTCCATCTTAGAGCCATCGGTATAGAAGGAGATCGAGTCCTTTGGTATGACCTTCCCTTCAGCCCATTCCTCCCTGGATGGAAAGACAACTTCGAAGTTCCTAGTGAACACATTCTACGGGATGATACAGTCTGTGTCCATGGGTACTTTGAAGTGTTTTAGAATGGTTGTGTGGCCTTTTTGTGATGTGGGCCATTTTATTATGCTCCTCATCCTCAGGGCCGCACAGGCAACAGCCATATTCGAACGTGTTTTTCACGGTGCTTCTCCTTTGCGGGACCAACTCCATTGTAGTATAATTGTCATGAAAATCTTCTCGAAATTCGCCGTTCGGGATCGGCAATAAATTGCAGGTCCCTTTAAATCATACAGAAGCTAGGCCTAGGTTCTCCGGAGCTGTAACGTCATTATTTAAAATACCCAAACACTTTTATCGAGAAATTGAGAGCCGTCGGCATCGTAACGAAAGTTTCGAAAATCATCAGCACCTACCTCCATACTTATGTATATTTGGCTGCGATTTTATACAGATATTTCGGAGAAACAAAAGCTTTTACTTGTTCATATAAATCAGTTGCACTATCAGTTTCAGAATTGATTGGTCAATTTAAAATTAAGGAGCTATAAATCTCACCTGAGGAGTGTGAGGGTAGTTCGTAAATCCGCTTGTTTTAATTTCGACGACGACGATTGGAGACAACATGCGCCAATTGAAATATTATATCAAACTTGGGGGTTCCATTCTTCAAGCGGATATATGGAAATTTATTTTTAATTTTCAAAAAAACACAGAAAATTCGCAGAGGTGTATAACGACCATTATTTGAATTGATAAAGCTGGCCATGGTTATTTCGTGCAAATGCTGGCCATAACTGCGCTTCAAGTGGTCCATGCGAATATTTAAATTTTTAAACACGTCTTCCAGTGGACTGGAACTATGCCTTATCGGCATAGACGAGTGATGCATGGTATCCCCTTAAAAATTAGTCTAACTTACTTACTTATCAGGCCAGCGATCCATGGAGGATCTGAGCCTGAGCTATAGCTGCCCTCCATCCTTGACGGTCCCGGGCACGCTGCTTCCAGTTGTCAAGACCAAGATGTCTTACATCCGCGATTACTTGGTCTTTATACCGGAGGTTCGGTCTTCCTCTTCTTCTCGAACCAGGAGGCTCGGAGTCGAAGACCCTCTTAGCTGGAGCGTTGATGTCCATGCGCTCGATGTGGCCGTGCCAGTGTAGTCGACGGATCCTTGCCTTCCGGACTACATCCACATCTTGGTACAGCTCGTAGAGTTCGCGGTTGTGTCTTCTTCTCCATTCACCTTCCTCACAGACAGGACCAAATATCCGGCGCAGAATTTTTCTTTCGAAAGAACCCAAAATCAGCTCCGCTGTCCTGCTTATCGTCCAGCTTTCGGCTCCGTACAGCAAGACTGGCAGAATGAGCGTTTTGTAAAGCATGACTTTGTTCTTTCGAGTGAGGAGTTTTGACCCCAGTTGCTTGGACAAGCCGAAGTAGCAGCGGTTGCCAAGGGCGATTCTACGCCGGGTCTCCACTGTGGTGTCATTTGTGGAATTTACGTTTGCCCCGAGGTAGACAAACTCCTTAACTACCTCGAAATTGTAGCTGTCAATTGTTATATTTTGTCCCAGGTGGTGAGCGACGGATTGGTTTTTGCTTGACAGCATGTATTACGTTTTGTCCTCATTGATCTTAAGGCCAACTCCTTTCGCCTGTTCTTCAATCGCCGTGAATGCTTCCACAATGCCACGGCGAGAGCACGTGATGATGTCGATATCATCCGCGCATCCTAGCAGCTGGATGGACTTGTAAAAGATAGTGCCTTCCCTGTTGACGCCTGCCCGTCGCACTATCTGCTCCAGCACCAGGTTGAAGAAGTCACATGACAGCGCATCTCCTTGCCGAAATCCGGTGCATGTTTCAAACGGTCTCGAAGTTCTAGAACCGAGTTGCACGGTGCATCACGTATTTTTTAGCGTGACGCGACACAACTGGATCAGTTTTACCGGGATCCCGAATTCGGCCATCGCACCAAACAGTGCTTCACGATGAATGCTGTCGTATGCGGCTTTGAAATCGATGAAAAGATGGTGTGTATCGATTCGAAACTCGTTGGTCTTTTCCAGGATTTGTCGAAGTGTGAAAATTTGGTCTATAGTTGATTTGCCGGGCCGGAAGCCGCACTGGTAGCTGCCGATTAGTGCGGTGCAAAATGGTTTTAGACGTTCACACAATACGCTGGACAAGATCTTGTATGCGACATTGAGCAGGGATATACCTCTATAGTTCTTGCAAGAGGTAGGATCGCCTTTTTTGTGGATGGGGCATATAGAGCTGGTATTCCAGTCGTCGGGCATGCCTTCATCTTCCCAAATTCTGCAGATGATCTGGTGCATGCCCCCTACCAGAACATCGCCGCCAGCCTTGAAGAGCTCTGATGGCAAGCCATCTAAGCCTGCGGCCTTGTTATTCTTCAGCTTCTGAATAGCTGTGCCGACTTCTTAGATGCTGGGTGGGAGGACTACTTCAGCGGCTGGAGTTGGGATTTCCTCGGTCCCTACCGCTCTCTCTTGATCATGCTCGTTAAGTAGCTGCTGGAAATGCTGCTTAAATACATCCACTATTCCCTGCGGGTCGGTGACAAGATTATCCTCGCAGTTTCGAAGAGCCTGGGTGCACCTGAAACCATTCGTGGACAATCTGATAGGTTCCTACCAGTGTGGTTTCAGGCCAGGAAAATCCACGATAGACCAAATATTTACACTACGGCAGATCTTGGAGAAGACCCATGAATTCCAGGTCGACACGCACCATCTTTTCGTCGACTTTAAAGCCGCGTATGACAGTGTTTAAACGAGCTATACAGAGCCATGTCATTTTTAACATTCCTGCCAAACTCGTCAGACTATGCAGGATGACTACGGAGAACTCTCGCTGCTCCATTAAGGTCGGAGGTGAACTAACCGACCCCTTTGGTTTTAGACAGGGTGACGCACTGTCATGTGATTTCTTCAACTTTATTCTTGAAAAGATCGTGCGGGACTCTGCGGCCAATACAAGAGGTACGATCTACTTCAAGTCCACACAATTGCTTGCCTACGCAGATGCCATTGACGTTATTGGACGAACAAAGCGAGACGTCAATGAGGCTTTCACAAGCGTTGAAGCAGAAGCGGCGAAAGTGGGTCTAAGGGTGAATGGGGACAAGACCAAATATATGCTGTCATCCAAGAAAGACGCACAACACCGACGTCTTGGTCAGAACGTCACCTTCGGCAGCTATATTTTTAAAGTAGTCAAGGACTTCGTCTACCTTGGCTCGGTAGTGACAAGCAGCAACGACACCAGCTCTGAGATAAAACGCAGAATAACTCTTGCCAATCGCTGCTTCTTCGGGCTCCAGAGGCAATTGAGTAGTAGAGCCCTCTCTCGAAAAACTAAGGTATCCCTCTACAAAACCTTAATCATCCCGGTCCTCTTTTACGGCGCTGAGGCTTGGACGTTGTCAAAAGCAGATGAAGAGGCTCTTGGACATTTCGAGAGGAAAATTCTGCGTGCAATCTTTGGTCCCGTTTGTGTAAACGAAATGTGGAGGAGGAGATTCAACCAAGAACTGTACGGGCTGTACAGCGACATCAGCCTGGTTAGACGTCTTTGGATCCAACGTCTAAGATGGCTAGGCCATGTAGAGCGAATGGACATCAACGCTCCGGCCCGAAAAGTCTTCGACTCCAACCCCGAGGGACGACGCAGCAGAGGACGACCGCATTTAAGGTGGCGCGCACAGGTGGAAGGGGACCTCAACCAACTGGGCGTGCGGCACTGGAAGCGGCTGGCCGAAGATCGGGCCGGCTGGAGAGGCTTGTTGGTTGAGGCCCTGGTTCACCCCGAACTGTAAGTAAGTAAGTGTCCTCCCACCCTATTGATTAGCTAAAATTCTATCATTAGACGCGTCGCAGACTGGCTATACAAAAAAAAACTAATTTTCTCCAAATCAACCACTAGTCTATTCGAACCTCACATTAAAGGAATACTTCGTTAGAGGGAATGAGACTTGGGTTTACGACCACAACATGCACAGAAACCAACGGGCATTAAAATGGTGTCGCAAAAAGGAACAAAAACCGAAAAAACACGTGAAAGTTACTCAAAACTCAAGATTTTGCCCCCTGTTTTTTCAACATTCCTTACGGGCTTAAAAGCAGAAAAACTCTTAGATTTTGTACCATCTTAGAGATTTATCCTTGTGAGTGGCTTTTTGACCAAAAACCTTATGTCATTCTACTTCCCAGACCCAAAAATCCGCGTGATGAGCGAGTTCGGATCCCGATAACACCGTCGCCATCGAATATTTATTTCACGGCGTTCCTCCTCGGCGGGGTACTGGCAAAACCCCCCGTAGTATACTTGCCGTGAAAAAGCTTCTCGACTCACGCCTTTCGGAATCGGCATTAAACTGTAGGTCCCTTTCACCTATGGGAAAATAAAATCAAACACAACATGGGTGATTGAGAGAAGCTCGACTTTGGTCCTTGATGAACTGTAACGCCAACATATGTACATACATACGTATGAACAATGGTGATCTTCCAAAGCTCGCTCAGACTCAGTTACATTCCCCAGAAAAGGGTTCGGGTCGTTTTCATCCCGAAGGTTGGCAAGCGTGAGCACAGATCTGCGAAAGATCAGACCCATTAGCCTCACATCCTTCGTATTAAAGACCCTCGAGCGCATCTTAGACAGGCACATCAGATACACTCTTGCTTTGATGGCATTGCAGCGCATGAAGGGCAAGAGCCAGGCTTCTCTTATTTTTCACACAGGTGAAAGCTGCCTACAGTTTAATGCCAGTTCCGAACGGCGTACATACATAAGTCGAGGAACTTTTTAATGGCAAGTATACTACGGGGGGTTTTTAGGATTCGATAGCGTTGGTGATAATCTGGATCGTGCGTCAGAGTCCAACACACTAAGCACTGCACCACGGCGCCCTTAAGCGCAATTAGCCTTAAAGAATCCAGGTTCTGCTCATCGAAACTCTACGATCATAGTAACGTGTTGGACCTATTACCTGGGGATCTGACTACGACTTCAACCGACTTCATGACACCCAAACACAACCTAAACAAAGCCCTCCAAGTTCATTTCCCATCCAGAATGGTATTGAAAAATGGATTGGACTTCGCGAACCATCAGTAGCGTTTTTTACCGACGGCTCTCGAAGAAGTAGCGAGGAGTGGGCTCAGGTATCTTCTCAGCGGAACTAAATATCTCCAAATCATTTCGACTTCCGGACTCTGCTAGTATGTTCCAAGCGGAAGTACTAGCGATTAAGGAGGTTTGCCCCCCTTACTACTAGGAGAGACGTTGTCATTTGTATTGACAGCCAGTCAGCCATCAAAGCTCTCGATTCACATATCACCTGTATAGGCGATTATTTCCACATCACTCTCTTCTGGGTTTCTGGTCATAGCAACATAGAGGGAAACAAAAAAGCTGATGTGCAAGCAAGGGTCAAGGGCGAACTCCAGATGGAGCACCCTGAGTAACTATGTCATATCAAGAAAGATGTGCTCTTCCTACAACAGAAAAATAACTCACGACCTATCTGACAGGACTTCACAGAAGATTGCCAAAATTGTATCTATCAGTACTGGCTATTGGCCTCTCGGTACTCACGCTGCCAAGTTAGGCAGTGGCCGTGGTGCAGGGGTAAACATTACCGACCGTCGAGCGGGAGGCCTGCAGTTCAAAGTCGTTCCATAGGCAAGTAAAAACAATTCCTATACGGAAAAAAATGATGCAACACAACTGTTGTAAATGAGAACTGATCAAACATACTGATGAAGGCATAACACTCACAGTATATGGTCACTATAAATCATATTCTGTGTGTGCAATTCTAATATGACACCAAAAGTGCATGGAAATGTTTCGGAGAACTACAACCAACGTGAAAATTCGGTCGGTTCCTTTCCTTATATCTAGGACAACCACCCCTGGAGAGTGATAAACGAACATCTGCGATCCAAACCACTGCACCCCGTTCAGGTTGTGTGATAAACATTATAAGAGTATAAAACTCTTGAACCTGCGCGGACTTTAAAAAAATAAAAAAAATCCTTTTAACCCACTCTGCCGAAGTTGTAAGAACCCGCTGGAAAAGGAAACTCAACCATTTGCTAGCGGATCTAGCTAGAACCAGGAAGCGCACACTCAGTAAAGCCTTTTTAGACGACCTATCAGAATTCTGCAGAGGGCATGGGCTCGGACATACAGGGTAAAGTTGTTGATTGCTCCCAACCTGGCGAGATGCCAGCAACGATCCCTGTTTAAATGCCCGGTTCAAGTTGACATACGGCCTCCTCGCGGCGCCCTCTGGATAGCCTCTTCAACAACCGTTGGGAGGTGAACAAACGTATGCAGCGAAAAAAAAACCCCGACCAGAATGGCACTTGTGCGGCGGGCTAACAATCCGTCCACGTTAAAAAAAACTTGAAGTTATGAATGAGCAAAATGCCTCGGATACACGGACGGATACTCGACGACGACAACGCACGAAAAAGGAACACGATTTGCGAGTATGCTCCTGGAATGTCAGAACCCTGTACACCCCCGGAGCTGCTCATAAACTAGAAGGAATCCTCACCCAGTACAAGGCGGATATTACTGCGGTCCAGGAAATACGCTGGAGAGGAAACGGTATGATTAGGAAGAAAAATTGCGACATTTATTACAGCTGTCACCAAAGGTTGCACTTACTGGGATGCGGATTTGTCGTGGGAAAGCGGTTAAGGTCGAAGGTCATCGACTTTAAACCGATAAGTGATCGCCTGGCTGTGATCCGCATCAGCAGCAGATTTTATAACACCAGCCTTATATGTGCACACGCCCCTACCGACGAGGCTGAAGACCCTATCAAGGAAGACTTCTATGACCTCCTGGACAACGCCTACGGAGCTTGTCCGGAGTACGATGTAAAAATCGTGCTCGGGGACTTCAACGCCAAAATCGGAAAGGAAAACACCCTTGGCGGAGTGATCGGAAAGCACAGCCTCCACGATACAACAACAGATAACGGCTTCCGACTCGCTGACTTTGCGACAGCTCGTAATGCGGTGATAAGTAGCACAAGATTCCCTCGCAAGCGAATCCACACAGCAACCTGGCGATCTCTGGACGGTCGAACCGCCAACCAAATCGACCATGTGCTCATTGACGCAAGGCACTCGTCAAACATCCTGGATGTGCGAACATTCAGAGGGGCAAATGTCGACTCTGACCACTTCCTCGTAACAGCAAGATTCAGAGCTCGACTGTCCAATGTCAGAAAGCTGCACCAGCCCATCAGGAAGAGGTTCAACATTGGGCGCCTGAGCACACCGGAGGTTGCCAGAGTCTACAGGGAGCAGCTGAGCGAAAGACTCTACGGTATGCCTACGTCGAACACAAATGCCAATAATATGTGGCTGCATTGCCGCTCAGCCATTCAGGAAGTAGCCGAAACCACCTTAGGATACCTACCACCCTCGACAAGAAACCCGTGGTATGATGGCGAGTGTGAGCAGAAAAAGGCAGCAACCGACGAGGCGTACCAAAAGGCGCTGCAGAGGAAAACCAGGGCAGCGCAAGAAGAGTACCGAGCCAGAAGAAGGGAGAAGAAAAAACTACTGCGACAAAAGAAAAGAATCTTCGCAGCCTCCCAGCTCAAGGATATCGAGGAGTCTAGGGATAAACATAAAATACGAGCCTTTTACAAGAAAGCCAAAGGCCTTTCAGGAGGCTACAAAAATGGCACCCAGGCTCTTCGAAACTGCGAGGGTAATCTTGTCACCGACCCGCAGGGAAAAGCGGATGTATTTAAGCAGCAGTTCCAGCAGCTGCTTAACGAGCATGACCAAGAGAGAGTGGTAGGGACCGAGGAAATCCCAACTCCAGCCGCTGAAGTAGTCCTCCCACCCAGCATCGAAGAAGTCGGCACAGCTATTCAGAAGCTGAAGAACAACAAGGCCGCAGGCTCAGATGGCTTGCCATCAGAGCTCTTCAAGGCTGGCGGCGATGTTCTGGTTGGGAGCATGCACCAGATCATCTGCAGAATTTGGGAAGATGAAAGCATGCCCGACGACTGGAATACCAGCTCTATATGCCCCATCCACAAAAAAGGCGATCCTACCTCTTGCAAGAACTATATAAGTATATCCCTGCTCAATGTCGCATACAAGATCCTGTCCAGCGTATTGTGTGAACGTCTAAAACCATTTTGCACCGCACTAATCGGCAGCTACCAGTGTGGCTTCCGGCCCGGCAAATCAACTATAGACCAAATTTTCACACTTCGGCAAATCCTGGAAAAGACCAACGAGTTTCGAATCGATACACACCATCTTTTCATCGATTTCAAAGCCGCATATGACAGCATTCATCGTGAAGGACTGTTTGGTGCGATGGCCGAATTCGGGATCCCGGTAAAACTGATCCAGTTGTGTCCCGCTACGCTAAAAAACACGCGATGCACCGTGCAATTCGGTTCTAGGACCTCGGAACCATTCGAAACATGCACCGGATTTCGGCAAGGAGATGCCCTGTCATGTGACTTCTTCAACCTGGTGCTGGAGCAGATAGTACGACGGGCAGGCGTCAACAGGGAAGGCACTATCTTTTACAAGTCCATCCAGCTGCTAGGATACGCGGATGATATCGACATCATCGCGTGTTCTCGCCGTGGCATCGTGGAAGCATTCACGGCGATAGAAGAACAGGCGAAACGAGTTGGCCTTAAGATCAATGAGGATAAAACGAAGTCCATGCTGTTAAGCAAAAACCAATCCGTCGCTCACCACCTGGGACAAAATATAACAATTGACAGCCACAATTTCGAGGTAGTTAAGGACTTTGTCTACCTCGGGGTAAACATAAATTCCACAAATGACACCACAGTGGAGATCCGGCATAGAATCGCCCTTGGCAACCGCTGCTACTTCGGCGGGTCCAAGCAACTGGGGTCAAAACTCCTCACTCGAAAGACCCAAGTCGTGCTTTACAAAACGCCCATACTGCCAGTCTTGCTGTACGGAGCCGAAAGCTGGACGATAAGCAGGACAGCGGAGCTGATTTTGGGCTCTTTCGAGAGAAAAATTCTGTGCCGGATATTTGGTCCTGTCTGTCAGGAAGGTGAATGGAGAAGAAGACACAACCGCGAACTCTACGAGCTGTACCAAGATGTGGATGTAGTCCGGAAGGCAAGGATCCGTCGACTACACTGGCTCGGCCACATCGAGCGCATGGACATCAACGCTCCAGCTAAGAGGGTCTTCGACTCCGAGCCTCCTGGTTCGAAAAGAAGAGGAAGACCGAACCTCCGGTATAAAGACCAAGTAATCGCGGATGTAAGACATCTTGGTCTTGACAATTGGAAGCAGCGTGCCCGGGACCGTCAGGGATGGAACGCAGCTATAGCTCAGGCTCAGATCCTCCATGGGTCGCTGGCCTGATAATTAAATGAATGAATGAATCTGAATTCCGCAACAATTCAACTCCACAGGATGGATTTGAAACACAATTTGAAACCTACCTGCCTACGTCCTGGCAATCAAAACACCATACTGTCCCTGCTCCATTCTAATCTCACTCCACAAAATTGACAAAGAAACAACCACAAGTAATTCCTTTGAACAGTTCTTTAAGCCATTTCACATGAACGTGTAACTAGGCGCTTATCAGCCAAGAACATGGGACCTTCAAACATTTACAACTATGAGGCTGTTGTTGCTAAATCAACAAATTAAACTAATCGACAAAATGCGAATGTCACCCTGAATGTGTCATAACTATAACAAAATAAACAAAATAAAAAAAAAAAAAACCTAAAGTCACTCAGCTCTTAATCAATGTATCTCAAGTACCATACTTCTGTTGCTACTGTTGTGGACTTAGAAAACTAAAATAAAAATATAAAACTTATCTATGTTACCTACACACGTAGTTCTAAATTCAACAGATCAGACATCTGTAAGATTGTTATCATGCACCATAAAAACAACAGAAAAGGTTTTTTTTCGCAACAGAGCTTAGTTAGATAAACGAGCTATCTATAAGGTACAACATCGTTCTAAATTTTGTGAAATCACTTATCATATTTGCTCATACCATTTGCCTGTTGTTGTTCGTTGTAGCCTGACAAAAACAGGAAAACAAAAATGAATTATTTATTTACTTCCATATGCATGTTCACGTTCTGAATGTATCTTCAGAGGGATTTAATAGCGCACTCACTTGTTATCGGAAATTTAAACAAACAATAAAACAAAAAACATAATTTCCATCGCACACCTAGTAGCTTACTAAACGACTTTGACACGTTATTTCCTAAAACACGGCTGGGGCGCTCGCCAACTGCTGAGTGCTGTCAACGGCATACAGTTATTTTTTTAAATTTCCAAACCCGTTTATAATGCGTGAGCAATAAAGGTAAAGGTGGCCAGGGCCTCTACATCGCGTTGTTTAATCTAAAATTGATCTGATGGAAGTGGGAAATGTAATTCGTATACCTACATAGTACAGACCTACCACAAATTAGCTACAAGCTTTGAAATCTTATCGAAAACTCGTAAGTACATTTGCACGAATATCCATCCATCTGTCAGTATGCAGACAATATCGTGCGCCACACTGAAGCGGTTAGCTATCAAAAGCCATTAGATATGCCTACAACATACGGATACACATATCGGTGGAATAACTCGGGGAATTGCAATAAAAATTACTCAATTGAACTACTGTTAACTCGATGAGTAGATACTGGGGAATTCGATATATGCAAGCAATTAGAACTCCGTTGAATGGTCTGTCGCGTCAGCGTATACATACCTTTGCTTTTGATCATCCCCGACCCAAGTGTGATCTAATCTAAACCGATAAAAGTCAAGTCAGACACATACACACCATCCGAATGGGAATCTATGTAGATTTAGATAAGCATACATACTTATTGGCAATGGCTGCGTTGTAGTTGGTATACAGGGGTGGTCGCCCCAGGAAACGAAGATTACCTTTCTCTCCTACCGTAGGTACATTGTAATTAAAATGTCTATCTGTCAATGCGACGATACCAGACGCATGCCCTCATTAGACCGAACGTGTCTATTCTCAAGAATCAGCATGTGACTCCCATGAGGTTTGATCAATAGGCCACGGGCCAAGGCTACGACAGGACCGGATAGATTTGTAATGTATCCTGTTGCGATGGAATACCACCTTGGTGGCGGAAAGAATCCTTCTTTTTTGTGTGTCAATGTGACACCAGCATATTTGGTGGCAAAATAGAAAACAAAAAAAAAAAAGGGCAAAGGAAGAACGTCTGCTCATCCTTCTTCTCCTGTTTGTTGTTATTTGTCTGTTTGTTTATACAAGAAATCTGCATGTGGTTTAAGGGCTACCCACTATGATCATCCTGATGCTGACTGCTAGGGATGCACCTAATTGTTTTGGTAAGACAAGTACAAAACACAACCCCATGGCGTGAATGGAACACACGATGGGTGGTAAGTGAGAGCGTAAGAGTCATGACATCACGTCACCGTGCCGGATAAAGGCCATTTAATCTCCATGGGTTGGGTAGAGGCACTCGGTGTTACTAGAGAATCGAACCTACCGTCTCGTCAATGTATTGTTTCGGGACATTGCGTCCTCCATAGTAAGCCACAGTGTGGGTGCAGCAAGATCTTCACGGAGTGTCACTCCCAATTGCAGTGATTATCACCCAGCACTATCCTATCCTATCCTACCCGAGGATGGTGGTGCCAATTTCCATAAAATATTCCACGAGAACAGGGATAGTAATTCAAATTCGACAAACAAATTCGCCTTGAGCCGCAAATATGTATGTAGGTCTTATCAGAAGTGTTATTGGAGCAGAGGCAATACCGAGCTCGTAAATATCTTTATCGGTGTGCGCAGTAAACAACCAACGACCTTATCGTTATATACTGCGGCGGGAATTTTATAACTGCCCCGCTCTACAGGGTTACAGGGTGGTGGATAGACGTCTTAGCTTCCGCTGCCGTATTTCGTATCTTGTATGTATCTCGCCCCCTATCTATCTATGTACATGACACATATGAAACATTGAAGAAAAAAGAACACACAATGTCGCTTGTATTTTTGTTTTTCATACTTTTGTTGCATTTTATTTTTCTACGATTTTTAATCTTGGCGGCAACGGCGGCGGTACCCCTGTACCCTTAGGTACGTGTATCTCTTAAACGGTTACTGATTATAATAATGATAATAATTTACTACACATACATGCATACATATATGTTTTGTTACTACTTAGAATCTAAGGGGCTAGCTAAATCAGTCTTGGAGCATACAACGCTCTGCTTTTAGGTACTAATAAACAGGTTCCTATATCTAAACAGCTAATCGCGTATAATACTCGTTATAAACTTTGGTATAGTTGTCGCTTATCAGGTGATGATGGCGGAGGATATCAGGACGTCTGTCTCCGACCGTACAATGGTCTGTGGAGAGTTGGTGGATGTGTATAAGTGTATGCATTGCCATGCTGAATGCAGCACCAAACGACAGGAACAATGAGGTCACTGGCTACTTTGGTTTGGTTTGGTACTTAAAGCCTTTACCTTCTATGGCCGTTGAACGACTTTGAAAGACCATCGTCGGGAGTTTACCTCTTCATGATTTCATCGATGGTGAAGCCAAGTGTCCGTTTTGGTTTATCCATTAATGTTGGATGTTGGATGATGGTCTTTTGTGAGAGATCAAGCACCGGTGATGGTACTTTCGAGACGGGATTCTCATTATCTAATTGCTGTTGATGTGATGATTCCTGTTCGCCGGTTAAACTGTGACTTTGCATGTGAGTTTTTAGGTTGGCTCTTTGGTTAAACGTACGATTGCAGATGGAGCATTTGTGCGGTGCCTCTTCCAAATGGGTCACTTTGTGTACGGCAAGGGTGCGCGACTGACAGAATCCTTTGCCGCAATCGGTGCATTTGAACGGTTTTTCTTTGGAATGTATGTAGCGATGATCTCTCAGATGGTCTTGCCGACGGAATGCCTTTCCGCATATGTCACACGAGTACGGTCGCTCGTCGGTATGCGTTCGCTCGTGTATGAGCAGATTATAGGATTTGGTAAAGTGTCGGTTGCAGTATTTGCAAATGAATTGTTTCTTTGGTCTAGATCCATTGGGACCGGCGATTTTGATTGGTGGCATACCGCCCAATACTCGAGCGGCTGAGTGCATGCGATGCATATCCGGATAGGGACGGATGTGCAGATGCTGATGCTGATAGAGTGCGGCACTTCGGATCCATTGATTCATCAACAGTGCTTGATGCTGTGCCGCTTCCATGCTAACTCCATTGGGCGTCTGATTGTGGTAGGGCAGCGGATAAGCGGCGGGATGATGTTGTTGCTGATTTTGCTGCGCTTGTTGCATTTGCGCTTGCAGCCACAGTCGATGTTGTTGTTCATCGAAATTCTGATGCATTGGCACTGGCACGCTATGATAGTGCACGGAATGCTGTGCCGATTGCATCTGTTGTTGCTGATGTTGATGCTGATGCTGATGCTGCAGTTGCTGTAGGTGCTGATGATGGCGCATTTGTTCCATTTCGTACAACGGACTGTGTTGTGTTTTTCGAACGCGATCTTCCGTCGGCGTATGGGGTGGCGTTAAAATCGGCGAAATGCTCGATGCACGTTCCTCTTTGATTGTGATATATTCCGGGGAAAAATCTAAAACCAAAATCAACTAACTATTAGATTGAATTCGAAATGAAACTGAGAACGAAAGACTAATGAGCACTTGATCACTTGGCGGTGCAACTTACCTTGATCTCTGATATGCAGTTCGTCGACAGTAATGTTACTTATTGGTGAAGCGGATGTGGATGACATAGTTGTAATTTGTGTAAAATATTTTTTTTTTTTTATTTGTCTCTAGCGCATTAAGTAGTTTCGACACTTTTCACTTCACAGCAAAATGTACTTTTCGTATGGTATCTCTTCTCTTATCTCAAAGTCACCAACACAAAATCCACGTCGTACTATGGTTCACAATTGGAAATTGAAAATCCCAAGTACGTTGAAAGCAAAGAAATAAGGAAAAACGAAATTCAAAAAAAAATCAAGTAAACGACGGCAGACGACGGATACGATAAAAAGAAATACAGAGTCCTCCTCACTCTTCGGGCTCTGCGAGTAGACTAAGTGAAAATGAAAAACGCGTCTCGCCTCTGTCGTATCTTGCACAGTAATAACTACTTATCGGCAGTTGCGGACCCGTTTAAGGGCATTCGCTTCACTGTGGTGGGGGTTGCCAATAAGAGTGTGTGCGAGCATTAAACAAACAATTTCAATAAAGATGGTGACTGGGAACCGCCTACCTGTACCCAAATAACGACTGTATACGAATTCGGATTGGCTGGTTGCCTGCTGCCTGGTAAGTCAGTGGAAACTGTTGGGCTCCTGATCGACAACCGGGCGGCAGCGCATAATACACACTTTGGTTCGTTGAGACGTAAATTGTGTGCATGTGTTCGGCGTGATGGTCGTGTGTATCTTTTGTAGGGGTTGATGCGCGCTTTGAATTATTGTTGTTTTTCTACCCTATTTATATCTGCATCCCTCTACTCGGGTCCTTGTGGTTAAATATCGATTTTTATCTTTTTTTTTTTTTTTTTGTTTTGTTCTTAGCTCTTGCTGTGCTGTTTGTTTTCTATTATCCTTGTAGATTCCACGTGTCGCTTCTTAGGAAGATGTAAAAAGAGCTGCTGACGTCTTCCTTCTTTTCTCCTTAATCGATATAAACTGGTATACTCGTACGTATCCATTTTTTTGCTTACTTAAATTGTAGGTAATAGCACCTGGCTACGTTATTGCTCTTCTTGATTTATTCTCATTTTCCACATTTTACCTAGGAGGGCAGGTGGTACGTGCTAAAGTACTGATTAATAGAGGTTGACACTAATTAGCTACATATACACATGTATCTTATAATGGTATCTTTGCATTTAATAATGGCTGTCATCAAATATTTTATATAAAACAGCCCTTAATTCAGTAGTTTGGAAGTATTTTTTTTGTATTGTATTGTATTGTATTATATTTATTATTTCTCAAATTGTATCTACGCTATTTAAAAAGAACTTGTATTGCATAAACATGTCCACTATGGCAGCAATCAGTTTTTCAGCTCTTGCACGGCAATGGAATTATTTCAAGTCAATAAAACATTTCGCAGTGCTTGACGAGCTTTGGCTTATCTCTTCGTAATGGTTAATTTGTTTTATGAAACCTCTTTGATGAACTAAAAATATTTTATAGCCTTAGAGGCGTATTTCACCGTATACTGTTTATTTATTAGCGCGGCTATGTATGTAAGATCATTTGCAAAAAATACAAATGTAACTGCCTTTCTAGTGCAGGATTATCTACTATTGGGGTTATTTGCTTTTATTATTCCCGATTGATTATTTAGTCGATTACTAAAAGTTGTCTGATATGAACTATGTACCTACGGGATCGTGGATACACAGTTTTTGTTCATCAATTAATGATTACATATTTCTTATAGATTTTAATAAACTCTTCAATTATACTCTATTTATGATATAAATGCCCAAATCTAGCTGGAACTTAACGCTAAGCAGACAAGGCGCTTTTGTAGATATTTCAATCTCCTTTCACTACTTTGCTAAATCCCCTTTTTTTTTTATCTTACCTTAAACACTAGGGCGGGTCAATAAGTCCTTATAAAATCTAAAAGATAGCGCTCGTAGCATCGCCAACGTTCTGTTTTTAGTAAGCATCATTCCTCGTTTTTCTCGTCAGTTGAAGTAAGCAACTTGGGTTTATTAAAAAAAAAAAAACAAAAAAATTAAATAAAGTGAGGTTAGAGCCAAGATTAAATATTTCTATTTAAAAGGTTTTAGACAATTTCATTCCACCTCACATCAAGTCCTTAGAATCTGCAACATTGTTAGGACACATCGCTTAGCGAAAAAGTCAACTGGCATGGTTCTGCTTGATGTAAAAACAGCATTTGATTCGGTATGGCACCAAGGACTTATTTGCAAATTGGTCGAGTTCCATTTTCCCCTCTATCTATGTAAAATAATACAAAGTTTTTGTCCGATCGTTATTTTAATGTATATATCAATGGAAGCATGTCACGTACTAAACTTGTACCCGCTGGTGTACCGCAGGGTTCTGTACTAGGTCCCATACTATTTAATATATATACCTCGGATCTCCCAGAGCTGAGTGATTGCGGGATTGCCGTATTCGCTGATGATGTATGTATGTTGGCGTTACAGTCCATGAAGGACCTGAGCCGAGCTTCTCTCAATCACCCATGTTGTGTGTGATTTCATTTTCCCATAGGCGAAAGGGACCTACAGTTTATTGCCGGTTCCGAACGGCGAATTTCGAGAAGCTTTTCATGACAATTTTTACTACAGGGGGTTTTGTCAGAACCCCGCTGAGGAGAAACACCGTGAAAAACACGTTCGATGACATGGCTGTGACGGGATTCGATCCCGTGTCATCTGTGTCGCTGATGATACCGCAATATTTTCATCGGACGAGTACGCTTCTAAGATAGAAGCTAATCTTAAAAGTTCCATGAAAATATTAATGGACTACTACAACAAATGGAAAATAAAAGCGTGTCCTGGTTCGCTATTTTCTTTACAAGAAGAAGAAAGACTTGTTATCTTCCTGGGCAATTCTTACAGTTGAATGAAGTTCAAGTACAATGGGAAAATTCCGTTAAATATTTGGATATATATCTGGATCCTAAACTTGCATTTAATGAACACATTAGGAGAACAATCAATAAAGTCAATATAGCTACTAAAATATTATATCCCTTTATAAACAGGAAAGTCACACTTGTCTAAAAGTAATAAGACTGTAATGCTAAAAGTTATCTTTCAAGCCCTATTGTTATATGGTTGTCCGGTGTGGGGAAACTGTGCCATGACTCATATTAAAAAACTTCAGGTTGCGCAAAAAAAAAATTGCGCGATTTAGTTGAGGCCACAGGGGCTTCAAAAGGTACCGTCATTTCAATTCTCTATGATAAATTGGGTATGAAAAAATATCTGCGAGATGGGGGCTACATTCGCTCTCAGCTGACGATAAACGCAACCGCGTGATCTCTTCTAAGGCTCTTTTGGAGTACGTAGGTTGCAATCCAGGTGAATTTCGGCGCAGATTAGTTACTGTAGGTGAAACATTGATACACCACTATATTCCCGAGACGCAAGAACAGTCAAAACGGTGGATTGTTAAAGGCGTACGGGCTCCAAAGGGCGCAAAGACGGTGAAATCAGCTGGAAGGGTTATGGCTACTGTGTTTTGAGATGCACGTGGTATTTACTTCAGGTGGTCACTGGACAGAATTATACGTCTTTATTAGATCAGCTAACTGAGAAAATAAAAGAAAATCGCCCTCATTTGAATAAAAATAATACGCACATACACACATACAAACGTCTCTATAAAAAAAAAAAAAAAAAAAAAAAAAAAAAAAAATGTGGATTTGGACTCAGGTGATTTTGAAACGTGGAGATTATGTACATATGTCGAAATTTGCAAAAATCTCATTGGGAAGTTAAAAAAAGCCTCTTTCTTTAGAATAACGCACGAATGCATACGTGCGCAGTTCCAATGGCTAAATTGAGGAATAGACGTTTGAATTAATAGACCATCGTGTTCACCAGATCTGGCCCCGAGTGACTTCTTCTTATTTCCAAATTTTAAAAAATTGCTCAATGGACAACAGTTTACGTCGAATGAGGAGGTCATCGCTCAGACAAATGCTTATTTTAGGACTAAAAAAAAATTACTAATTATATGAACAACGTATCGTAGTTCTCATGGTTGAGCTGGTGTCTATCGAACAAAATACAGCCTTTGTGCCAACTGATTTTAGCGTTGGAAGAATCAAACAAAAAATGTATTCTTTCCATAGGGAATTATAGTTTTGTATTGAATGAGTTTTCAAATAATTGGTTTCATTCTCTGTTGTTCAATCTATCACCAAGTATTTTTAATGGCCTTAGCATACCATGACAAACTTACTTTTAGCAAAGATATATTAACAAAAGGTGGTATTGCTGTCAAAGTACTGTATCGACTCATAAACGAAAATTCGCTTTTATTAGCCACCAACAAAATACAAGTTTCTTTTTACTATATACAACGTCGTTCAAGAGGCTGCCTCAGCTGACTTCACAGTAGTGCATTCTGTCACCCCAATTTTCCAAGACCTTGTTGATGGTTTCGGACTGTAGCTCACGGATTGCTTGGATGATATTGGTCATAAGCGCTTGAATCATTTCGGATTGCTGCATAACATAGGTCCTTCACGGTTCCCCACAAAAAAAAAAAAAATCCAATGGGGTAAAATCGCACCTCCGAGGCGGCCAATTACCATCGCCCAGACGGCTGATGAGCAGAAAAGAAGAGAGGAACACACGCTTTTCAGAAGAAAGAAGAGAGAGCACGGAAAGCGTGAGATCGAGGAGATGGAGAGATGCTTCCGCAGGAATGACGCCCGTAAGTTTTACAACAAGGTAAAACGAACATGCCATGACTACAAAGCCAGAGTGGCGGCCTGCAGGGATGAAAATGGAGAACTGGTAGTAGAGTCGCAGTCGATGCTGAGGATTTGGAAAGACCACTTCTGCAGACTGTATAACGGCGATGATAGACAAGATACCGCTATCAGGCAGAACGAGCCACTCGTAATGGACGACAATGAAACAGAACTCAGTCCACCCGACCTGGACGAAGTCAAAATAGCATATCAAGACTTAAGTCTAATAAAGCCGCGGGCGCAGACGGCCTGTCTGCTGAGCTTCTTAAGGCGGCTGGAGATGAGCTGGTAAGGTGCTTGCACCATCTCATTTGCAAGGTATGGTCGGAGGAAAGCATGCCCGACGAATGGAATCTCAGCATCGTTTGCCCGGTCCATAAGAAAGGAGACCCCTATAACTGCGCCAACTATAGGGGAATAAGTCTCCTTAATATCGCATATAAGATCTTCTCTGCCGAATTGTGTAAACACCTGAAACCGTTTGTGGATAACCTGATCGGCTCTTATCAGTGTGGTTTCAGGCCAGGTAAATCCACAATAGACCAAATATTTACGCTACGGCAGATCTTGGAGATGACCCAAGAATACCAAATCGACACTCACCACCTCTTCGTCGATTTCAAGGCTGCATATGACAGCGTGTATAGAGATGAGCTATACAAAGCCATGTCTAGTTTTGACATCCCTTCCAAACTCGTCCGACTGTGCAGGATGACAATGGAGAATTCTCGCTGCTCCATTAAGGTCGGTAATGAGCAAACCGAGACCTTTGAAGTTAAAAAAGGATTTAGGCATGGTGACGCGCTGTCATGCAACTTTTTCAACATCGTGCTTGAAAAGAACGTGCAAGAGTCATTGGCCAACACAAGAGGTACGATTTATTACAAGTCTACGCAATTGCTTGCGTATGCCGACGACATTGACGTGATTGGACGGACACAGTGAGACCTTTGTAAGCATTGAGGTAGAAGCGGCTAAGATGGGTCTCAAGGTTAATGAGTGTAAAACCAAATATCTGCTTTCATCTAAAAGAGACGGACAACACCGACGTATTGGCCAGAACGTCACCATGGGCGGATATAACTTTAAAGTGGTCAAGGAATTCGTCTACCTTGGCACACTGATGACCAGCGACAGCAACACCAGCGCTGAGATAAAACGCAGAATCACTCTTGCCAACCGCTGTTTCTTTGGGCTCAAGAGGCAATTGAGAAGTAGAGCCCTCTCTCGGAAAACCAAGGTGACACTATATAAGACCTTAATCATCCCAGTCCTCCTTTACGGCGCAGAGGCTTGGATCTTAACAAAAGCGGATGAAGATGCCCTTGGTCGTTTCGAGAGGAAAATTCAGCGTACTATCTACGGTCCCGTGTGTTCAAACGGTGGATGGAGGAGAAGATATAACGAAGAACTGTACGGGTTGTACAGCGACATCGGCTTGGTACGACGTCTATGGATACAGCGTCTAAGGTGGCTAGGCCATGTAGAGCTCATGGAAAATACAGCTTCGACCCGAAGAGCCTTCGAATCCACTCCGGAAGGAAGGCGCGGCAGAGGACGGCCGCATCATCGGTGGCGCACGCAGGTGGAAGGGGACCTTAACCAACTGGGCGTGCGGCGCTGGAAACAGCTGGCCAAAGACCGTGCCAGTTGGGGTCGCTTGTTGGTTGAGGCCCAGGTTCACCACGGACTGTCTCTGAACAAAATTGAGCAAAAGAGACGACTATTGCTCACCTTTATCAAGATGCTCAGTCACTCAGTATGTAAAATCACTTTGAAAGAATAAATTCTTCCAGTTGAACTAAACTTTAACACAATGCTATGTAATAAAAACCAACTAGAAGATGAAGTATTAGATTTTACGGAACAAATAAAAAAAGCCGCTTGGAAAAGTACTCCTCAGATAAAAAAGAAAGAAGTCGGTTATAGTTATCCGAAATCAATACTTGGTTTAATATCTGAGAAGAGAAAATTAAGGAAAAAATGGCAAAAAGCAAGATACCCGCTGTACAAGACACAGTACACAGCTTACAGAAATAATTCGCTCCCAATTAAATGAGCATAAAAATGAAGCAGTTAACCGAAAATTATGCCGACAAATCGACCGGATACTCATTGTGGAAAATAACTAAAAATCTTAAACGTCCTGTTCAACACAACCCACCAATTAAACTAAATAATTCATTGACCAAAAGCAACCCTGAGAAAGCAGAGGCATTCGCCGAGCATTTGGCCATTGCATTTCAACCCAATGAGAGACAACAAGAAATAATATGGCCGATAATCGAGCAACAATCCGTGATTCCTTCAGTCACACCATTGGAGGTAGAAAATATTATCAAAAAAGATCGTAAGAGGAAAAGGTCACCTGGCTATGATCTTATTACTGCTGAGCTATTACAACCCCTACCACCTAGAGCTAAAATTAAATTAAGAACACTTTTAAATGCTTGTTTGCGCCTAAAGCATGTCCCCTGGTATTGGAAAGTTTCAGAGTTTATAATGATTCCCAAGCCAGGTAAGGATTTGCACGAAATGTCATCCAACAGGCCAATTTTCTTGCTGCCCATTTTCTCAAAAATATTCGAAAAGATCCTGCTGACGAGACTTAAGCCATTTATAAACAGCGCGAATATGATTCCGTCTCTTCAATTTGGTTTTAGAGACCGTCACTCTACCATTGAGCAGGTACATAGAATCACCAGCATTGTCGAAGAAGCCCTTGAAAATCAAAATGATATGTTCTTCAATATTCTTGGACGTCGCTCAAGCGTTCGATAAAGTATGGCATGAAGGCTTAATCTATAAACTCAAAACTCTCTTTCCTAGAGAATATTCGGTAATTCTCTAATCCTATCTCACTGATAGATATTTCCGAGTAAGACAAGAAGATGCCTATTCTGCGATGAAAGCGATTAAAGCCGGTGTTCCACAAGGAAGCATACTAGGACCAACAATGTATATACTGTTTACAAACGACATGCCAAACTTTTCAAACTGCACACTTGCTACGTTCGCTGATGATACTGCCATTCTCTCAGTGGGTAAAAATGAAGTAGAATCAACTCAAACCCTACAAAATGCTGTAAATATTACACCTGACAGGACCAACAAATTGGGCTTAAAGCTAAATAGCATGAGATCCATACATGTTAATTTCACTAACAAAAAGATTCAACATATTCCATTCTTTGACAATGGGATACAAATTCCGTATTCCAACAACGCAAAATACTTAGGAATGAACCTGGACGCTAAACTACGATGGAAAGAACATATAAAAAAGCAAAGAGAAGAGCTTAATATGAAGCTGAGAAAACTCGACTGGCTAATTGGCAAAAGATCTTCTTCTTCTTTGGTGGCGTTACAGCCCATGAAGGACCAGAGCCAAGCTTCTCTCAATCTCCCATGTTGTGTGTGATTTATTTTTCACACAGGTGAAAGGGACCTACAGTTTAATGCCGCTTCCGAACGGCTTGAGTCGAGAAGCTTTTTCTAGGCAAGTTATACTACGAGGGGTTTTGCCGCTACCCCGCCGAGGAGGGACGTCGCGAAATAAACATTCGATGGCGTTGATGTCATCGGGATCCGAACTCGCTCATCGTGCGCCAGAGTCCAACATACTAACCACTGCACCACGGCGCGCTCAGAAGATCTATTCTATCAATACATAACAACCTTTTTATATATAAACAAACACTAAGACCTACATATATGGACATATGGCATTCAACTCTGGGAGTGTGCCGCTAAAAAAACATAGAAATAATTCAGCGCTTCTAAAACAAAGTCTTAAGATGTTTAGTAAACGCTCCATGGTATGTCAGAAACTACGACTTACATCGCGACCTTAAGGTTAAAACCGTAGAAGAAACGATCCGCGAATTTGCAACAGCCCATTACTTAAGACTTGAACAACATACTAAACAGGAAGCAGCAAAACTTTGCGATACAACTGAGATTACTCGAAGACTAAAGCGAATTAAATCACACGAGCTAATTGGGAATAATGCTATCTAGAAGATACAACCGAAATGTGTAATAAACGTGTACTTGTTTAACGTAAAATATGTACTATGCATATGTAATGTAATATATAACAAACGTAAACAACTCGTTAGTGTTAACTAGTTGTAGTACAAGGGAATGTTGTCAATTCTATAAAAGTTGGACTACAAATGTTAGTGTGGTAAACAACACGAAGGAAGTGTGTCATTCGATACTTTGTATGATTAAGTGTGTCACTTAACACGTTTGCTCTTTGAAATTGGGTCAATTACTCGTGTTAAAACTATAACACGTTCTATTGAGTGCCATGAATAAAAATTCTGATGACACCTTAAGTCTGTTGCAGCGACACACTTATTAATAATTAACACACTTTGGATCAATCAATCAAACAAAGGGGAAATTTCCCAACTATATGCAACCTTGGCAGAAAGTAACTTGCGAGTCGGATCAATGGCATAATTGTTAGCACAATGGACTCTTAACCAATAATCAATCTTATAACTATCTTACACGCTAGACAAAATGACTAGCTTAAATACATACATACCTTACTGACCCTTCATCATGTTTGTGAGTGTGTTTTCATAATTACACACTTTAAATTGAATAAAAAAATTAAAACAAACCTTTTGGTGTGTTGCAGTAACACACTTATTTCCATCTAGACCTTTTTGAAATTAAGAGGGCATCATTGGACGTCTTTTTCGCAATGTCGGCATTCTAATAAAGAATCCTATAATACTTACTTACTTATCAGGCCTGCGAACCATGGAGGATCTGAGCCTGAGCTATAGCTGCCTTCCATCCTTGACGGTCCCGGGCACGCTGCTTCCAAGATATCTTACATCCGCGATTACTTGGTCTTTATACCGGAGGTTCGGTCTTCCTCTTCTTCTCGAACCAGGAGGCTCGGAGTCGAAGACCCTCTTAGCTGGAGCGTTGATGTCCATGCGCTCGATGTGGCCGAACCAGTGTAGTCGACGGATCCTTGCCTTCCGGACTACATCCACATCTTGGTACAGCTCGTAGAGTTCGCGGTTGTGTCTTCTCCTCCATTCACCTTCCTCACAGACAGGACCAAATATCCGGCTCTTTCGAAAGAACCCAAAATCAGCTCCGCTGTCCTGCTTATCGTCCAGGATTCGGCACCGTACAGCAAGACTGGCAGAATGAGCGTTTTGTAAAGCATGACTTTGGTCTTTCGAGTGAGGAGTTTTGACCCCAGTTGTTTGGAAAAGCCGAAGTAGCAGCGGTTGCCAAGGGCGATTCTCCGCCGGATCTCCACTGTGGTGTCATTTGTGAAATTTACGTTTGCCCCGAGGTAGACAAACTCCTTAACTACCTCGAAATTGTAGCTGTCAATTGTTATGTTTTATGCCAGGTGGTGAGCGACGGATTGGTTTTTGCTTGACAGCATGTATTTCGTTTTGTCCTCATTGATCTTAAGACCAATTCGTTTCGCCTGTTCTTCAATCGCCGTGAATGCTTCCACAATGCCACGGCGAGAACACGCGATGATGTCGATATCATCCGCGTATCCTAGCAGCTGGATGGACTTGTAAAAGATTGTGCCTTCCCTGTTGACGCCTGCCCGTCGCACTATCTGCTCCAGCACCAGGTTGAAGAAGTCACATGACAGCGCATCTCCTTGCCGAAATCCGGTGCATGTTTCGAATGGTTCCGAGGTCCTAGAACCGAGTTGCACGGTGCCTCGCGTGTTTTTTAGCGTGGCGCGACACAACTGGACCAGTTTTACCAGGATCCCGAATTCGGCCATCGCCCCAAACAGTTCTTCACGATGAATGCTGTCGTATGCGGCTCTGAAATCGATGAAAAGTTGGTGTGTGTCGATTCGAAACGCGTTGGTCTTTTCCAGGATTTGTCGAAGTGTGAAAATTTGGTCTGTAGTTGATTTGCCGGGCTGGAAGCCGCACTGGTAGCTGCCGATTAGTGCGGTGCAAAATGGTTTTAGACGTTCACACAATACGCTGGACAGGATCTTGTATGCGACATTGAGCAGGGATATACTTCTATAGTTCTTGCAAGAGGTAGGATCGCCTTTTTTGTGGATGGGGCATATAGAGCCAGTCCAGTCCAGTCGTCGGGCATGCTTTCATCTTCCCATTTTCTGCAGATGATCTGGTGCATGCTCCCTACCAGAACATCGCCGCCAGCCTTGAAGAGCTCTGATGGCAAGCCATCTGAGCCTGCGGCCTTGTTGTTTTTCAGCTTCTGAATAGCTGAGCCGACTTCTTCGATGCTGGGTGGGAGGACTACTTCAGCGGCTGGAGTTGGGATTTCCTCGATCCCTACCACTCTCTCTTGGTCATGCTCGTTAAGCAGCTGCTGGAAGTGCTGCTTAAATACATCCACTATTCCCTGCGGGTCGGTGACAAGATTACCCTCGCAGTTTCGAAGAGCCAGGGTGCCCTTTTTGAAGCCTCCTGCAAGGCCTTCGGCTTTCTTGTAAAAGGCTCGTATAAAGAATCCTATAATGTAATTCTCAATATCCATCCATACCTGTAACATTGATACACACACATGTATCTATGATATTAAAATCTGCGGCTGAAATATTTTCATGACACATTCATACATATGTATGTACATATGTTCTAACACGCTCCTTAATAAGACATTTAAATATTCATAGGCTGCTTGCCTCGGTCGCCCCGAGGTCTTTGTAAAAAATCTTCGAGGTCATTTACAACCTTGCGACCAACCCAAGATTAAACATCGACAGCCGATAAAAGAACACTACAACCCATCTAGTGTGCAACTTTACAAAATGTGAGAGACATAACCAGATGACCATGCACAAAAGATTACGCTACCCTTCAACTGTCAAAAAAAAAGACTCGGAAATTCACACGCATGCTGAATCGATATTTTACACCAACATCTTGCCCAAAACCTCACGGTCAGGTGAATATGATTAGATTGGCCAGAGTAAACAGAAAGAACAATAAACACTACACATATTGTTCACACCCGTTGCCACCTGACCTATTGATCCGAAGCACAATTCTTCCCCAAGAACTACATCCATATGGTGAGTCGTTCCGACACATAGTTTGCACAAGTGTTAACAACCTGTGCAATCAGTTGGCGTTTATTATTTCAATCCCATCGCAAACTGATTGGTTTTTCTCAAACACATGGCCACTGGTGTTCACTGCCAATGCAGAGAAAAATCCGCATCTGTGACGGATTACACTGGACACCTCATGCGAGCGGCATCATCACATGCGGGGCGGTTATTTCCACGCGTAATCCGTCGGCCATGTTTCCGAAACCGATTTGAGTTGCGAAAGTGTCAACATATCACTCCAATCATGAATTTCCGCTGACAACGAGGGGCACATACTATAGATGGCGTATAGTGTACACCATCGTGCATGTACTTATGTGCGTTCCGGAACAAAGGGTGCGCTTCTTTCGGAATAACTCTGTTCCGTAGAATATGTATATGGAAAAAAACAAGCCGTCTGATAGGTCGAGATACTCGTATGCGGTGCGTTTGAAGGTGACGCGGATGACAATCATTGTACTTCCATTTACGCTGGTAAAACTACCTTTTACTGTCACCTGTTTGGCACTGTTGATACTGATAAGCAACCGCCCGTCCCAGTCCACCAATCGGGCGGCTGCGGCATGTATCTTGTCATCGCTTTGATCATTGACAATGTTAATAAATTGGATCTGCAATCGCTTTTATTAGAGTGCGGGCTTTTACTTTTTTCCTTGTTTATTGAAGGAAGGGTGCGCTTGACTTTATCTTTAAAGCTTGATCAGCCGCCATAAAAAGGCGGCAATTTAAAGTCAACTGTATTCTAACCTGCTGATTGTGTGACTTCCGAGAAACGAGATATTCAGCAACTGCAGTACATCGTTCTAATTTGACATATGTACATGAAACGCGATAAAATCAGTGATGTAATATGCACTGCGTGCACCGCGGTGGTGAATCTCAGAGCACTACTGTGCTTGAAGACCATCGAATCGTATGAAAATGGTTTTCTAAAGAACAAATAAAAAAACATTATAAAAAAATAGGAGACCTAAAAACCCAATTTTATTCCCGGAAGGCAGAAGATCTGTAGCATTTAGGAAGCCATGAACCTAATTGCCATCGGTGATAATAAGAAATATGGAGGTGGAGGTACTAATAAAAAACGCCATTGTTCTACATACGGTTTTTTGTAACCTTCAAAATAAGGTTAAAAACGATTTCAGCGAATCTGTTTAACTTCAAGAATGCTGGGTTTCATTACATTGAGATATATCGATAGCAAGGTTTCTTCTTTTTACTGTTCTTATGGTAGACCTGTGTACAATTTTACTAAACATGTACCTACCTATGCATGCAGTGATTGAGAAATTCAATCTTTCTCAAGCTTTCAAAAGGTCCTGTCTGGCGGACACTTAGTACATATCTTATAGTTGAAGAATGTGGGCTAAGCAAGGGATGTAGCCAGTGTCACTAAAACTTTTTTCTTAACAATTTACGTTTTTTTTTTACAGCATTTTAACTAACATTTTAACATTAAACATGAATAAAGTATGTAGTTCTAATATAACACCATAACTACTTATCTTACTTTATTACGCTACAGTCCGTGGTGAACCTTGGCCTCAACCAACAAGCGTCTCCAGCTGGCACGGTCCTTGGCCAGCTGTTTCCAGCGCCGCACACCCAGTTGGTTAAGGTACATTCCACGATACAAAATGGTACCATCAGTGAATGCAGCTATCATCGATTTTGTCTGGTGTAAATGTTATAAGGAAGTGGTCCAAGCACACTGCCTTGGGGTACTCCAGTTCGTATTGCGTATAGTTTTGATGATGCGTCCTTCCACTTTACATAGAAGTGTCGATTCGTTAGGTAATAGTTCGTTGGGATGCTTTCAAGTTTTTGAAGTAATCTAGGATGCCATAGGGTGTCAAATGCTTTAGCAACGTCAAGAAATACTCCAACGCAGAATCTTTTTTCTTCTAGGTCTGTTCTATTAGTCGCTCTATGTATCTGCTGTATCGTTGAGTGTTGTTTGCGAAATTAAAACTGGTGCTTCGGTATTCCGTCTAGAGTTGTTAGGATTGGTTCCATGCGGTCGCATAACAGTCTCTCAAAATTTTGGACAATACAGGGAAGCTTACTCCCTTGGCCTATATAATGTTGATATGGTTGCGTCTGTTGCGAGTATTAATATAGGTATTACTTCAACATGGGCTCGGATATACAGGGTAAAGTTGTTGATTGCTCTCAACCTGGCAAGATGCCAGCAACGATCCCTGTTTAAATGCCCGGGTCAAGTAGACATACGGCCTCCTCGCGGCGCCCTCTGGATAGCCTCTTCAACAACCGTTGGGAGGTGAACAAACGTATGCAGCGAAAAAAACCCCACCAGAATGGCGGTTGAGCGGCGGGCTAACAATCCGCCCACGTAAAAAAAAAACTAAGGTTATGAATGAGCTAGATGCCTCGGATACACGGACGGATACTCGACGACGACAACGCACGAAAAAGGAACACGATTTGCGAGTATGCTCCTGGAATGTCAGAACCCTGTACACTCCCGGAGCTGCTCATAAACTAGAAGGAATCCTCACGCAGTACAAGGCGGATATTACTGCGGTCCAGGAAATACGCTGGATAGGAAACGGTATGATTAGGAAGAAAAATTGCGACATTTATTACAGCTGTCACAAAAGGTTGCACTTACTGGGATGCGGATTTGTCGTGCGAAAGCGATTAAGGTCGAAGGTCATCGACTTTAAACCTATAAGTGATCGCCTGGCTGTGATCCGCATCAGAGGCAGATTTTATAACATCAGTCTTATATGTGCACACGCCCCTACCGACGAGGCTGAAGACCCTATCAATTAGGACTTCTACGACCTCCTGGACAACGCCTACGGAGCTTGTCCGGAGTACGATGTAAAAATCGTGCTCGGGGACTTCAACGCCAAAATCGGTAAGGAGAACACCCTTGGTGGAGTGATCGGAAAGCACAGCCTCCACGATACAACAACAGATAACGGCTTCCGACTCACTGACTTTGCGACAGCTCGTAATGCGGTGATAAGTAGCACAAGATTCCCTCGCAAGCGAATCCACACAGCAACCTGGCGATCTCCGGACGGTCGAACCGCCAACCAAATCGACCATGTGCTGATTGACGCAAGGCCATCGTCAAACGTCCTGGATGTGCGAACATTCAGAGGGGCAAATGTCTACTCTGACCACTTCCTCGTAGCAGCAAGATTCAGAGCTCGACTATCCAATGTCAGAAAGCTGCACCAGTCCATCAGGAGGAGGTTCGACATTGGGCGCCTGAGCACACCGGAGGTTGCCAGAATCTACAGGGAGCAGCTGAGCGAAAGACTCTACGGTATGCCTACGTCGAACACAAATGCCAATAATATGTGGCTGCATTGCCGCTCAGCCATTCAGGAAGTAGTCGAAACCACCTTAGGATACCTACCATCCCCGACAAGAAACGCGTGGTATGGTGGCGAGTGTGAGCAGAAAAAGGCAGCAATCGACTACTGCGACAAAAGAAAAGAATCTTTGCAGCCTCCTAGCTCAAGGATATCGAGGAGTATAGGGATAAACATAAAACACGAGCCTTTCAAAAGAAAGCCAAAGGCCTAGCAGGAGGCTTCAAAAAGGGCACCCAGGCTCTTCGAAACTGCGAGGGTAATCTTGTCACCGACCCGCAGGCAATAGTGGATGTATTTAAGCAGCATTTCCAGCAGCTGCTTAACAGGCATAACCAAGAGAGGGTGGTAGGGACCGAGGAAATTCCAACTCCAGCCGCTAAAGTAGTCCTCCCACCAAGCATCGAAGAAGTCGGCACAGCAATTCAGAAGCTGAAAAACAACAAGGCCGCAGGCTCAGATGGCTTGCCATCAGAGCTCTTCAAGGCTGGTGGCAATGTTCTGGTAGGGGGGGCATGCACCAGATCATCTGCAGAATTTGAGAAGAGGAAAGCATGCCCGACGACTGGACTGGACTGGCTCTATATGCCCCATCCACAAAAAAGGCGATCCTACCTCTTGCAAGAACTATAGAAGTATATCCCTGCTCAATGTAGCATACAAGATCCTGTCTAGCGTATTGTGTGAACATCTAAAACCATTTTGCACCGCACTAATCGGCAGCTACCAGTGTGGCTTCCGGCCCGGCAAACTATAGATCAAATTTTCACACTTCGACAAGTCCTGGAAAAGACCAACGAGTTTCGAATCGGTACACACCATCTTTTCATCGATTTCAAAGTCGCATACGACAGCATTCATCGTGAAGAACTGTTTGGCGCGATGGCCGAATTCGGGATCCCGGTAAAACTGATCCAGTTGTGTCGCGCCACGCTAAAAAACACGCGATGCACCGTGCAATTCGGTTCTAGGACCTCGGAACCATTCGAAACATGCACCGGATTTCGGCAAGGAGATGCGCTGTCGTGTGACTTCTTCACCCTGGTGCTGGAGCAGGTAGTGCGACGGGCAGGCGTCAACTTTTACAAGTCCATCCAGCTGCTAGGATACGCGGATGATATCGACATCATCGCGTGTTCTCGCCGTGGCATTGTGAAAGCATTCACGGCGATTGAAGAACAGGCGAGACGAGTTGGTCTTAAGATCAATGAGGACAAAACGAAATACATGCTGTCAAGCAAAAACCAATCCGTCGCTCACCACCTGGGACAAAATATAACAATTGACAGCTACAATTTCGAGGTAGGCAAACGTAAATTCCACAAATGACACCACAGTGAAGATCCGGCATAGAATCGCCCTTGGCAACCGCTGCTACTTCGACTTGTCCAAACAACTGGGGTCAAAACTCCTCACTCGAAAGACCAAAGTCATGCTTTACAAAACGCTCATTCTGCCAGTCTTGCTGTATGGAGCCGAAAGCTGGACGATAAGCAGGACAGCGGAGCTGATTTTGGGTTCTTTCGAAAGAAAAATTCTGCGCCGAATATTTGGTCCTGTCTATGAGGAAGGTGAATGGAGAAGAAGACACAACCGCGAACTTTACGAGCTGTACCAAGATGTGGTTGAAGTCCGGAAGGCAAGGATCCGTCGACTACACTGGCTCGGCCACATCGAGCGCATGGACATCAACGCTCCAGCTAAGAGGGTCTTCGACTCCGAGCCTCCTGGTTCGAGAAGCAGAGGAAGACCGAACCTCCGGTATAAAGACCAAGTAATCGCGGATGTAAGACATCTTGGTCTTGACAACTGGAAGCAGCGTGCCCGGGACCGTCAAGGATGGAAGGCAGCTATAGCTCAGGCTCAGATCCTCCATGGATCGCTGACCTGATAAGTAAGTAAGTAAGTGTCCCCGGCCAAACAAGTTCGGAAATTAATACTAATATTAAAACTAAATCTGGCAAACAATGTGTCATAAAATCCATTCAAACTTTACTCACTCTTTAACTTGGCCGTTGCGATTATGGTTGTTTGAATTTGTTAATTTTATTGAAAAAAAATTAATACCATGACTGCCTCGTCTCATTTGCAGTCGATTCTCCACAGCTCGACTGGTTCACTTCTCAGCATTATAAAACTGTTGCCAATCATTAAAAAAAAAAAAACCGCTATTAAAGTAACGTGGAAAATTAATTGTAGAACCCCTATCCATGAGATATTCAGATCTTTTTCTGTTCTACGTTTAACTGCCAACTCAGTTTAATTATTCCAAAGCCGCAGTCAAACTACGAACATAATGATTAATAGCTTAACGATAGACATAGCACGGCTTGCTTGTGAGAAAGTTCGATTCATTCTGCGCAGTAGTTGTTTCGGAATCAAATATGCAAACTAAATGGTAGCATTTTCGGCATACGTACTCTACTTTTTTACTATCAAAAAGGTGCTGTTCAAGCAAGAAAAATATTCTCGTATGGGTATGGAGAAGATGTCAATTGATTTGGAAAATTTCGATCCGCCAATTTTGTTTTGAAGAAGCACTACGTTCTAAAAGGCCAGTTAATTTTGTTAAAAACATAATAAAAGCTTTAATTGACGGAAATCAACGAGAAACTGCTGATAAACAAATGTGTCGATTTCGACCGTTTATGACGATTTGAAACACTTTGGTTTAACCTTGCAGTTCGATATATTGAAATTCCGTTTAAAAGAATACTACTTTTAATAAACAATGATAAATTCTAAAGTGTACTGTCACCAGATCATGCGAGACTTCATAAAAATTCGGAATTCCGCCAAAAGCTTCGAATTTTCGAACAAGCCAATACTATTTTTTTCATTATACATAGTAGGTTCTAGGTTTGGTGTTTAAACTGGCAACACTGCTTCTACAGACTGTCAATTTGACAGTTGAAGGTTGATTTATAGTTAACTAGCTTTTGCCCGCGGCTTCGCTCGCGTTAAATTTGGGGTAACTAGGTTCCCCTTTCCTGATTTATAACACAGAAGAGAACTCGGAACAGAATATTATTTTAATATGCTACTCTAGACGATATTATATGTCTTTCCATTTGGGGATAGAATGTAAAGATTCTGGGCATTGGACACACGCGAACATGCTACATACAATTGTCCATGGGAAAAGCACGGCCTTTCTAAGTTCACCCCAGCCACCTTTAATGTTTGACCTTGCGCTTTGTTAATGGTCATAGCGAAACTAAGCTTTAGAGGAAATTGTAGCCTTTTAAACTGGAACGGGAGATCTGCGGGTATTATTGGGATTCGTGGGATCATTACATTTTCACCCTTTCCTACGCCGGTTAAGATAGTGGCGCTAACGATATTGTGGCCAAGTTGTGTGACACGAAGTCTCGTCCCATTACATAATCTCGGGACATGTACATTTCGTATAAGCATGACTGGGACGCTTAGTAGTCAAATAACAGAGTATAGGTACCGTGTGCACTAAAGTGTGAAGCGCGGCCCGATGGCCGCACTTAAGTACAGATAGAGAGCACACAATGTTAGCGCGTTTCAGAAACATATTAGCGCCATCTATCGTAATTCAAGAGTAACACTTATTTATGTTTCGAATGTTGATTGTTTTCTCAAAAGCTGATTGATTTATGGTTGTTTTTAATTAAATTATTTTATTATTCGTTTGTATCATAGAACCTAAACTAATTTTGCGGAGAGTCTCAAACAAATTTTCATCCCCTACCGATTTCTTTTTTTTGCTACATACAAACTTAACGGGGGCTAGAAGGAAACAAAAAGTGGCCTATGTCACTCTCCATCCCTTCAACTATCTCCACTTAAAAAATCACTGCAATTCGTGGCTCCGTTTTGCCGTGAAAGACGGACAAACAGACACACACACTTTTACATTTATAATATTATATATAGTATTAGTATAGATACGTCTTACCATTTTACGATGAATATGTATATTAACGCCAGAGAGCGCCGTGGCGCAGTGGGTAGTGAGTTGGCCCCTGACGTCGATGACACGGGATCGAATCCCCACAACAGCCATGTCATCGATTGTATTTTTACTGTGCTTCTCCTCAGCGGGGTTCTGATAAGACCCCCCTTCTCCAAATTCGCCTTTCGGAATCGGCAATAAACTGTAGGTCGCTTTCATCTATGGGAAAATAAAATCGCGCACAACATGGGTGATTCAGCGAAGCTCGGCATTGGTCGTTCATGGACTGTAACGCCAGCATACAATCATACACCTGTGAACTGGCCTCCACGATCCTGTGATCTCGCACCTATAGAATGTTTTCTTTGGAGGAATGTGAAGTCAATAGTCTATGCCGACAAACCAGAGACTTTGGGCGGCTTGGAAGTCGATTTTGACAGTGTTATTGCTGATAAGCGGCCTCAATTGCTCGATAAAGTTGTCGAAAAATGGACTTCAGGATTGCGCTTCATTCGAGCGCTTCACCGAAGTTCTAATTAATCACTAAGGGCATGAAACTGTCTATTTAATAACGCTAATATCACTAAGATTAACATTCGCTTCAAGAGTTTTATTTTATAGTGAATTTTTAGACCTCTAAGAAAACACCATTTAAAAGTTTTACAGGCTTTAGGGCAATATCATCGATTCACAAAACATGATTTTCCCGATTTTTCACTAGCATTGTACATACCTTGTAATTTTATTTGGTTATACAAATTTCTTCTAGCCAGTATGCGCTTCCCGCACCTCGATTTACACAAAGGCACCTGGAGGTCGCCAGATTCATCAATCACTAACCAGATTAATTACATCGCGATTGACGTCAGACACTCCTCCACCATTCTTGATGTCCGAACTTCCGAGGAGCTAAATTCGACTCGGACCACTATCTTGTAGTAGCCAAGATGCGCCTACGGATATCACGAACGCAGGGGAGTAGAGTAAGAATACAAAGTTATGACGTCGGAAAGCTACTATTGCCAGAAACCGCTCGTGTTTTTCCGATCGCGTCTCCCTTAAGCTCTCCAATACACCTCAAACCTCCACGCTGTCAATAGAACGGCAATGGAACCTTTCAAACAAGCCATGAAAAGTATTGCATCTGAAGCTTTGGGCTTTAAAACTCTACCACGAAGAAACACCTGGTTCTATGACGAGTGCAGAAGGATTCACACAGCGATGCAGGATGCATATAAAGCCTCGCTGCATAGAAGAACAAGAGCAGCTCGTGAGCTCTACGACTTAAAAAGAAGAGAGGAGCATAAGCTTCTCAGAATAAAGAAGAAAGAGCATGACAATCGCGCGATTGAGGATTTGGAGAGGTGTTACTGCAGGCGTGACGTTCGAAAGTTTTATCAACAGAAAAGGCGAATATGCCAAGGTTATAAATCCAGAACGGAAGCCTGCAGGGATGAGAACGGGCACCTAGTAGTAGAAATGCAGTTGATGCTGACAATATGGAAGAACCACTTCTGCAGACTGTATAATGGCGATGTTAGTCAATATGCCGCTGTCAGGCAGAATGATCCATTTATTAACGACGAAGACCGCAGAGAATTCCGTCCCCCTGACCTCGCCGAAGTTAAGATCGCCATATCGAAACTCAAGTCGAATAAAGCTGCCAGCGCAGACGGACTGTCTGCTGAGTTCTTCAAGGCAGCTGGGGGTGACCTGGTTAGGAGTATGTACCAGCTCATCTGTAAGATATGGTCAAAGAAAAGCATACCCTAGGACTGGAGTCTCAGCATAATATCCCCGATCCACAAGAAAGGAGCGCCAACTATGAAGGAATAAGTTTTCTTAACATCGCTTACAAAATCTCCTCTGCCGTTTTGTGTGAACCCTGAAGCTTTAGTAAATAAGTTGATAAGTCCTTATCAGAGCGGATTCAGACCAGGGAAGTCCATCCTAGAATCCTGGATCCTGGAAAAGACAAATGAATTTCAAGTCTATACTCACCACCTTGTCGACTTCAAAGCCGCATACGACAGTGTAATTAGAGACGAGCTATACAACGCTATATCTACCTTTGACATACCTAAACTCGTCAGACTATGCAGGATGATTTCGGAGAATGCTCGCTGCTCCATCCGGATCGGTGAACACCTTACCGATAGTTTTGATGTCAAGAAAGGATTTAGGCAAGGCGATGCGCTGTCGTGTGATTTCTTCAACATCATGTTAGAAATGATTGTGCCAATACAAGAGGCACAATTTATTTCAAAACCTCGCAACTCCTTGCGTGCGCCGACGACATTGACATAATAGGTAGATCAATGAGACGTTTGCGAGTATTGAGATGGAGGCGGCGAAAATTGGCTTGGCGGTAAACGAGGGCAAAAGTAAATATGTGCTGTCATCAAAAAAGGACGCTCACCACCGACGTCTTGGCCAGAACGTTTGTATTGGCAGATATAAGTTCGAGGTAGTTAAGGACTTCGTCTGCCTTGGCTCCGCAGTGACTTGGAACATCGAAATCAGTTCCGAAATCAAACGCAGAATCACTCTTGCCAATCGTTGTTTCTTTGGGCTCGGGAGGCAATTGAGTAATAGAGCCCTCTCCCGCAGAACAATGCTGACTCTATACATATAAGACCCTTATCATCCCGGTCCTGCCGTACGGTGCAGAAGCATGGACACTATCAAAAGCGGATGAGGAGGCCCTTGATTTGAGAAACGGAGAGAAGACTAGTTTGTAACGAAGCGTCTATTGTTTTTAGCAAACCTTTCCCGTCCTTTTTCGAGCTTTTACGAATAATGTTAGTCCCGAAACGTTTCCTTTGCTTCTTTTTGAGATATTATTGCCAAAAAACGATGGTGAAAATGAACTATTCGTACTCCAGGTACCATGAAACGTGAAGTTATGTATATCCTATGAGGAGTTAATATTTACCTATAGTGAAACCTGCAGTTTTGGTCTTAATTCCCATTAGAAACCTTTCCTACACTAAGACTGTCAGTATGCATAGTTATTCAATAGTGTAAAAGTTATAGATCTGAAAATGAGTCAAATATCTGAAGAAATGCTCTATACTCTACACACAATAGGGAAAAACGCTGTAAAAAAAAACATGTTGAAAAATATGTGAAGTGTACGGAGAGAATGCTGTGAATGAATGTCGGATCTAGAAATGGTTTACTGGATTCCGTTTCGGAAATATCGGTGTCAGGGATGCACCTCGTTCTGGTTGGCCAATCACTAGGTAGAAAAATAGGTTGAATTTGGAGCTGTTAGGATAGGTGCAGCTCGCAAGCTGTCAGGACAAGCGAGGGCACTAAATCATTTAAAAGAAACAGACTGCTCAAAGAAGCTCGCTGTTTGGGTGTCACATACATACATACATATGTAATCTCTTTCATTTCTTCCGAAATTGAATGCTAGGAAACACTTTTCGCTTACATTTGCAACATCGTCAATCTTTCCAGCGCTTAGATTAGATCCAAACCATTCGAAACATACCTCTATGAGCCATAAGCTGATCTAACACACTGTATCGCTAGGTTAGGTAAGGTTAAGTAAAAGTGGTTGGCATATGCCACACATAGGCCTAAGTCGGCCCATTTTGACTTAGACCTAAGAACCAACCGGTGCTTCTGATGAGGTTGCCCTTTTGGTTGCCACTAGGTCCCTGGTTCGTCCTAGGTTTAGCCTAGGCCAGATTTGTTGAGTGATAAAGCCGATATTACTTTCATTTCATTGGAGGTTGGTAGCCTCTATGGTGTTTTTAGGTTTTATTGGTGTTTTTAGGTACCCGGGTGTAGGAAGACTGAATGTGCTTGACCCTAACTTTGCGAGTTTGTCGGCCGCGCAGTTTCCTGGAACATCCCTATGCCCGGGAATCCATAGTACTTTAATGTTGAACTATTCAGCCATCTCGTCTAGAGATAGGCGACAGTTAAGGGATATTTTTGATTTGTGGGTTACCGCGGCAGAGATTTCATCGCAGATTGGCTGTCCGTGCAAATGAAAATATCCTTAGCGGATATTACATTGATCCTAAAAGGGCCCACAGACACCACACTTGTGTGCACACATGGGTCGGTGTGCGAACATGTGTGCTGTCTGTGGGCTGGTGCACACAACCTTTTCGGTGTCAGACACGGAGCGAGTAAAAATCTAAAGTTTCTGATTTTTGGTGTCGGTGTCTCTATCGGTGTGACGTGCGTGGCGGAATCACACACCGGTGTCGATACACATGTGTACACACAAGTGTGATGTCTTTGGGCACTTTAAGCCCATCTTGGAGCCATCGGTATAGAGGGAAATCGGGTCCTTCGGTATGACTTTCCCTTCAGCCCATTCCTCCCTGGATGTAAAGACAACTTCGAAGTTCCTAGTGAACACATACTGCGGGATGATGTAGTCTGTGCCCATGGGTACTTCGGAGTGAAGTGGCCCTTATGTGATGTGGGCCATTTTCCTATTCCCCTAATCCGTAGGGCAGGCAGCAGCTTGCTTGCTGAAGAGGTCCAACGGTGGAAAATGTAATAGAACATTTAAGGCCTCCGTGGGGGTCGATCTGATCGCTCCGCTTATACAGGGTGCTCCACGAGTGGTGTGCCAAAAGCTAGAGCGTGTAGGTCTGGTCAAGACAAGAAAAAAATCGTACGGGAGGGGAGGGGGGGGGGAGGGGGGGGGGGGGGGGCATTCCTCTTGGTTTAGGCGGGAGGGGCAATTTTCTAAAAAAATTGACTTAATTTGGAAAAAAAAAATTAAAAATCAACGGTTACATCCACAATGCCGTGATATACTTTTTTGTAAAGCCAGAAACCTCTTCTTTCATTTTGTTTTCAAACGAAGCTGTTTTAAGGAATGGTTTTCGAGAAATGAATTTTCAAACTCAAAATTTTGAAAAAAAAAACGAAAAAAAAATTCGAACTCATTTTTCTCAAAATTGTATGTAATTAAGTACTAATTTTTTTTTCAAGAAATGCGTTCTCTTATTAGCTTTTAGTTCAAAACAGAAAGCCGGATGCAAAAATGTCTTGTAGTTTTTGAGAAATTAAAAAAAAGCCCAAACCACTTTTTTCTAAGAAAAACCTTTTATTTTCGTTTGACCGCGGCTAGGCTTGTCACTTCTCGGTATGAAGCACTCTCCATACTCTAGATTTGGACACTCCAAGCATAATAGCTATCCTCCTTGTACAAAGGGAGGGATTACGTCGGACCAAATCCAAAATTCTTACATCTATGGTTGCTGATCCATCTGTAATTGATCTTTCGCTTCTTCGATGCTTTAGCACTCCGTGCTCTCGCAGACGTAGGTGGATTCTTGAAAACATGCTACGACTGGGACACCTCCGATTGTGATATCTTTCAGCGTAGAGCCTTTCGGCTTCACGAACTCGACCATTCAGCTATACGCTGAAAGATATCCCAATCGGAGGTGTCCCAGTCGTAGCATGTTTTCAAGAATCCACCTCTGTATATGGATAAGCTGACCGACCTTTGTACTTTCCCCAGAAGGTTTCGATAGACTACCTTGCCCAGAGCAGTCCACCAGACTACGATGCCGTACAGGAGGATGGGCCTTATGACTGCTGTATATAGGAAGAGCCAGTGCATAATGCTTGTTTGGAGACCTCACTTGGAGTTGGAGGACCACTTTCTTACAACTGTGGCAGTGGTTGCTTTCTTGACGCGATCAAGAATGTGGGGTTTCCAACAGGCCTAGGTGTTTAGCCTGACCTACGATTATTAACTGGGTTCCTCCCAGCCTCGGTGAGTTGAAGGGCGGAATTTTACAATTTTGGATTTGTAAACAGTACTAGGTCGGTCTTCTTGGGATTGACCCTAAGTCCACAGTACTGCGTTCAGGTCTCTACTACATGTACATATGTATGTATATGTAATGCACCCTGCATTAGATCGCTTAGAGTGCTGGGAAATTTTCCTGGGGCGGCAATAGCAACGTAACAGCGTATCCTTCCTGTTCTAGCAACAGTAGATTTTCATTGACCCACTGTGTCGCTAACAATACCAACATTTTTGAATAGGCTGGGACCTTCCTTAAAAAGGGACTTAAACATTCCAGTAAGCTCTGTTTAATGGTTAGTTCAGAGAATTGTTGAATCGCTCTAGTGTTCCCAACTTGAAAATGAAAGTCATGGGTACAACTAAACACCGTTATACAGAGTACATACATACGCACATGATATAACTAGGCGAACGTTTTTCTTTTTGTTTTTTAGCACTTTACCGCGTATCAGAATTTTATTCCCCAAACTTATTCCAAAAAAAAGAGCTTCAGACGAGCTAAATTACTTTACAGCTTGTTTGTCAATGGCTGACGTCAGTCGGTCCCCGCCAAAAATACACACGTAAACGGAGGGCGTCACCTAATGACATTAGATTACTCCAGTCATGCCATAAACTAACTTCCACTGCGCAAAGTCTAATGACAGAACAAAAAACAAAAAAAAAAAAAAAAAAAAATGGCAAATTCCCGAACAATTGTTACCGCGCCATCAGTAAAAATCGTATCTCGAATGTGCCTGTGTGCGGCGACAATTTGGAGTTTCTTATCTACACAACG
Source organism: Eumerus sabulonum (assembly GCA_951905685.1). Classification (NCBI taxonomy): domain Eukaryota; kingdom Metazoa; phylum Arthropoda; class Insecta; order Diptera; family Syrphidae; genus Eumerus; species Eumerus sabulonum. Next base: position 105,433,248 of record OX645063.1, on the reverse strand, counting down.
CACATCGATAGTGAAAACCAATGAAATGTCTCCGTGCCATTTCGATTCGGCATGGAGGAACCATAACCCTTTGGTTAACACAGGTACAACCCGATAATGTGTGTTTTGAAAACCAATCAAGCGAACATCACCACTAATGAATGCCCCTGAAAGGCTTAGACATCATGAAAGGATTAATCTAATGATTTCTCTAAACGTATCTAAACCGTTTTTCCTATGCAAGGGATTTTGTAAAAATTCTCATTCTCATCGCGGTAGAACGTTACAGAGGTATTTTGAATTTTCCAACCTTTTGGTGGGTAGGTGTATCTAATTGCGAAAATGACAAGGATTCTGTGTACAACCTATTCGTATAACCATAAATACGTAAATATTTGTAGGATTTGTGTTTTCGAAAAGGAAATTTTTGCAAACACCATTAACATCTTGTCGTGGAGGCTTCAAGGTGAAACTGGTTTCGCAGGAATATGAATCCTTTTCTCGACTGCCTGGTACTGGATGATAAAGTTATTAGGGGAACGGTGAGGAGTGTTTAAAGCGGTAAACGAACGAGTATTTCAGGCAGCAATTGCCCTCATTGTTCGAACTACTGGTTTAAAGGGGTCGGACTGTTGACAATTGTAATCGAGAAAATATCCTCAATTTTATGGATGGATTGTGTGCATACGAGTATACCTGATCGTGAATGCGAATGCAAATTTCTATTTAAAAGTAACATATTTCCAGGTAGGAAGTAATGGATCAATGTTTACTTGCAAAATAATTTAAATAGTCGCTGTTACACCCTTTAATTGCTGGATAGGTACCAACGGAACACCCCTTTTATATGGTTGCAATTAGGGTGCGAGTAGAATTCTGCAAAAATTCTTAGTGTCGATGTGAAGGCGGAGGGCTTGCATGTCCTTGAATCCACGTAAACGCAATACGAGGAATCATGGCGATTTGCGTGATCATGTGTTGTGTCACACGTTCTAATGCGTAGAGTCATCGTTTTATCAGGAAGCTATCCAAGAATTTGAGATGCCCTCCTTGTTTTTGTTTCGACATCGTACATATATCTTTCATCGCTCTACTATGTGGCGTTTAAGTGAAATTATGAGCTCGCCTTCTATGTCACATTTTTTTCCCAGAATATCGGTGTGTTTTCGGTTAGGCACAACCCGGCTTGGCATTCGACCGTCAACACTTGTTGGCATTACGTAAATTTATTCGAGTGCGCCAATTTGTCTCTCACATTACGCTTCTCCCGATCGCGGGATTACTGTGTAGTGTAAACAAATTTTGAGGGCTTAGTCGGAACGCCTCGGTGCTCGGTCAGATTTATGAGATTCCGAGGTCGGGAATTTTCACAAAATACCCAAATGCACTCCTATTACGTAATTTATGAGTGGCCCGAGTGGCCGAGTCCACGTATGTACATATACAATATATGGACGTAGTCGATTCGATTCCTTGGTATTTTGTTCAACGTTCGACGTTGATGTTTGACCACTTCTTGTTTAAGTGTCCAATTTCAGTGTGTCACTCGTAATCGTTTCGTAGGCGTCCCCTTAACAATGCACTGAATGAATATTCGATACAGAGCACTTGAAGGATCACACTTGCTTAAGTGGCGCTGAGGGACATTACGTTTATGTCTACGGGTTACACGCACAAATCTCGGGTGTGTGTGTCCTGTGTAATGTGTGCAGGGGATGCATGTGTTTAAGGTATTAAATCATTCGGTTTATGGGTGCGCCGTCATGTCTCTCGACCACTTTTTCACACTTTGCATTTAGCCTATCTGCCTATCCTGCCTCCTAACCACCATCCCCGGACACCACTGTTTGGGAATGGTTTGCGTCTGTAAATAGTACACATACCAAAATCGAATTGGTTGCAATTCCTTGAAACGCATATGGTCCTAGCTACACTTGTCGACCTATGTATATATGTACATATGTGTGCATGGTAGATTGCTGACAATCAGTAAGGCGATTAGGACGAAGGATCTGTTCCTATTCTTATTGCTCCCATCGCTGACGTGGCAGATAAACAAACAATACCTGTAAATTAACCACAACACGTTTCGGTTAATACTTTTAAACGAAAATTAATAGATCTGCCAATCTGTCTGGTCGAATTTGTAAGCAACCTTTCCCAAATAAAATCCAACAGCGATTTATCAATCAGTTATTTCTCATTTCGATCTCCACTCTATTGAGATCGCGTCCGCGTAAATTGTTTTTTTTTTTTTTTCCAGACACGTACTGGTATTGTTTGTGACTGAGCTATAAGGCAACACCTTGTCAACAGGCAGGGTCGCCGCTAGCAAAGCCAGTAGATCCATCTAGCCGACGATCTACACAAAATACCATGAACAGACCAAAACGTAAAAAAAAAAAAAAAAACTCATAACCAAAAGATACTTGTAAAAGAAAGCGAACGCTCACAATAAGCGTATCGATTCTGTCTGTGTACATTTATAATTCAGCAGTTAATGACATACAGTCCGTCATTTATCACTTCTCCCCGAGGTGATGGACTCACAAAGGCCGCCATCAATTACTCTCGATGTGATGATATGAAGCTGTGTGAACTGAAATCTCATGTGTGATGCCCCCTATTGTATTTAATTTCAATATGAAATTAAAAATTAGCAGATACACTATATATATGTACATCTAGCTATAGATACTTGTACAGATGGAAAGGAAGTACAAACCATGCAGCCTACATAGTTTGGATTGCTTCTTATCGGGTGCAAATGTTGAAGGCTCTTGGGATCTGCGGCAGTCAGTTCTCATAATCACAACCGAAGCCCAGCTTAAGTAGTTCGACAATTAGCGTCTCATGTCCCATGAGAAATTCCCAACAGACGCCCACCACCAAAGCGAAAACACTCTCCAACTGCCCCCTTTTTGTTTTTTAATTAATACAGATAAGTGCTGCACTTATGAGACTGTCAAGTACCAACACTCTTCCACTCTAGATAGATAGTGCATAGTGTGCGATAGTATTTGAGTGACGGAACCTTGAACACTTCTGTGCATAGACGAGATCTATCCAGAAACTTAACAATAGTGATCGTTCGAATGAAATTCGTTGGAAGAGGTAAAGCGTGTGCAGCCAATTGTCCATTATTTTCGTTTCGTTCCTTGTCACAGTTGAGCATTAGCTCATAAAGCGATTTCATGATGAGGTATGATGACTATTTCGTCCTTTCTGATGAACGCTAAAGGTCGCGTGTTGGTCGCTTGTTTTTCGTGTAAAAGAACGCGCATGAAAAAAAAAAAAGATCGACAGTAGTAAAGAAGGGAAGGCAATAAACGTTGCGACTGGAAGCCGAAAACGTTGAATAGAAGCGACTAATGGCAGGGACTTTCTACGTATTGCACGCTACTATACAATCGTTTATCGAAAATGGGACGCTAATGTGAAGAAATCTCGTTGCTACAGCAGTAGCAATTGAAAACTAACGACGTAAAGCGGCACGAATATTTTAGATATAGTATGGCCGAGACGATGTGTTTCATTTTTACATATATCTCAAGGACATAAAGCAATTTCACGTACAAATGTCGTTAGTTTCGTTTTTTTTTTTGAATCGATTGCTTGGATCGACAGCAATTGAAGTCGTGTCCTACGCTTGCATGCCTACTAAAAAGCAGTTTTTTCTCATAACCATCTCAATCCTTTTAGCATTTGAGACAATTTAGTTCGTTAACGCAGTATACCCATTGGCTCACCCTAGAAAAGACTTTCAACCTTCATTATGCTGCTGGACGTTTTCAACAAAATCCTCGATAAACACGCTGAAACTGACATTTTCATTTAGATGACCAACCCTTCTTGAAAAGCTAATTTAAGGTCAGAGATAACCATCGAATCAACCATCTGTTAAAGTGTTATCAACCCTAAAAGCTATGAACGTACATAGTGGATATTCAAAGTGTTCTGCGGATTAGAGACGAATTGGGCTATGAGTGTACCTGAGCATATGAACGTAGATCCTTTAGCTCAGAGTACCAACTGCTGAGCTTCTTTTTGCGGACAAATGTATTGGTCTTTCAAGGCGACAGGCGACCCTAAAGAAGCACTTGATGCATTCAAATACATGTTTTGGAGGTGCTTCATTCGCTGTGAATAAAGTGCTTCCAAGACTGGTTCATGCGTTTCATGCAAAATCGTATTGATCTTAATGGAATATGTTATGAAAAACATTAAAACCATTTTCGATTATAAATTTGTACAATCTCAAAACTTAAGTAGCAACCGTCGTAGTTCAATACATAAATCGTTAGAAGAGCAAACGCTTACTTGCTCTCTTAGAATTGTAAACCTAGAATGACGACAGTTTTAACGAATTCGATACTAAAAAATTGGTAATATTCGTTGGTCCTTTGAAAAACTTGGTTCAGTTTATTCCATTTCCTCTTAAAGACGAATGTTTATTCGACTTTTATTCAAAACATTCTGAGAAGATCCTCTGCAGATGCTTGAATAAAACTATAAGATGCTAATCGGTCCATGATAGTGTGGTCTTGAGCTGGCGAAGTCTGTCATGGGCATTCCGTCTGTGCAGATCCTAACAAACATTTTATTTGATGATATTGACAGCGGCTAGTGAGTTATTTAGAAACGACTCCTGCCTTCAACCTCGTGGCCAAAATACACTATCAACCCTTCGACAATTACAGAGATATTAATCTCCTGAACATCGCGTACAAGATCTTCCCTGCTGTACTGTGAGAACGCCTGAAACCGTTCGTTCATAAACTGATTCGTTCATATTAGTGTGGTTTCAGTCCACTATCGATCAAGTATTCACACTACGAGAGATCCTGGAAAATACCGACGATTTCTAGATCGGCAGGATTTTAAGGACGCATACTATAGCGTGTATCTATGTATAGGAGCTATACAACGCCATGTCCAGATTGTGTAGGATGACATTAGGTTCGGAAGCGACTTAACTGAGGCCCTTAATGTCAAAAAAGATTTTAGGCAGGCGACACGCTACCGTGTGACTTTTTCAATGTCGTCCTTGAAATTATCGTGCAGAATTTACTGGTCAATACGAGAGGTAAGATCTTTTTCAAGTCCGTACAACTGCTCGCATATGCCTATGAAATGAAATAATTTGGGCAAACTCAGCGAGATACCAATGAGCCCCTTACGGGCATTGAGACGGAAGTGGCGGGACTGGCGGTAAACGTTGGCAAAACAAAATATATTTTCTCATCGAAGAAGGATACGAACCACCGGCGCGCGTCTTGGCCAGAGTGCACATACAGACAGGCTTATACAAGGTCATCCCGCTCCTGCTTTATGGCGCAGAAACATGGGCCTTATCGAAAGCGGATGAGGAGACACTTGGTCGATTTGAGAGAAAAACTCTGCGGACGATCTGCGTAAATGAAGGAGAATGACGTGAACGTCCAAGCCTAAGATGGCTAGGTCATGTTGAGCGTGTGGATACCACACTCTGATCCGAAAAGTCATTGAATCCAACCTTCAGGGACCACGCGGTGGAGTCGAGGACGGCCAAATTTATGGTGGCGCACCTATAAGTGGCCAAATAGAAGATTACCTCAATCAACTAGGTGTGCGGCAGTGGAGACTGCTAATAAAAGGTCGTCGGAGAAACTTTTTAAAGGAGCCGTAGCGCCGAAAAAGAAATTCATAAGATTTTCCGCAAGCAAACCAGACGAGATATAAGTCGGCAACAAGGGAGTCCTTATAGCTTACCGCAACTAAGTCAGGTCTAACAAGGCTATTGTAGTAGTCAGAGTTGAACGTCTTAAGCCGTTTTGCGGCTTCCGGCCAGGCAAATCGACTATAGACCAAATATTCACGCTGCGACAAAGACTCTAAAAGACTCTTACCCGGACAGACCTGCTATATGGAGCCGAAAGCTGGACGATAAGCAGCCTTCCAATGATGAATCCTGCGACGCTTATTCGGTCCTGTCAGCGAGGAAGGCGAATGAGTGGGAAGACATAACCGCAAGCTCTATGAGCTGTACAAAGATGTGGATATAGTACGGAAGGCAACAAATCAACAATGGCTTGGCCCGTGGACACCAAAGCTCCAGCTAAGAGGGTTTTCGAATCCGAACCACTTGATTCGAGAAGATGGAGGAGACCGAACTTCAGGTAAAAAGAAGCAGCGTGCCCGGGACCGCAAAGGATGGAAGGCTATATTAACTCAGGCTCAGGCCAGGAAGGTATGTAAGTAGTCAAAATTGAATTTTTTTATGCAATCCTGTGTTTGGCAAATTAGGCACTTGTTGAAGTTAAAACGTCTCTACCATGGACTCGTCTGATTTTGATATGGGCATTGACCTAATCGGATTACTGCTTCAAAAACCTCAAACCAAAATTGTATAAAACAGGTGACAGATGAAACAATGTTCGTTCTTTGACAAATAAACGTTCTGCTTTGCTGACAACTTATGCTTTTTGCTTCCTCGTGTGCTTCTACATTTTTTTATTCAAGACTAGCTGAGATGGGGAGTGGCTAAATTTGGCGGTCTAATAAGCTTTATTCATCTAGACTTTCTCATTTTTAAAAACACTAGAGCTTCGGTGGTCGGCTGTTTATTGACTTATTAGTCAGCTAGTGTGCCCATAAGCAGAGCCTAATCAAGGCAAGTTTAAAATCTCGTCATCACAAGATGCTCTTGTCGTTTTAGAAGAAAGAATTAAAAAAAAAATCCAAGGATGGTACCGCAACATTAATAAGGAAGCTTAAGGCGATCGAAATGCGACGCTTGTTCACTTAACTTTTTAAAGTAATCCAAAGAATTTTGGCCTGTGAGGGAGAGATCATTAAAGAGACTGAAGACAGACTTCAAGAATATTATGAAGACTCCGCTCGTTCGCAGGGAATGGTACGCAAGTGGTTCCCTGAACTTTGTTGGGGTCGTATAAGCACATGATATGTCATAACGGAAAGGTTAACAAAATCCACGGTATTGTGTTGAACGAATCGTGAGAACACTGAGAATGTGGCAATTTCAAATGACAAGGTTGTTCACTTGGTTTCCCAATCTTAGGGATGAAGGCAAGGTTGACTTCTCTCAAGGTTTGAGGGATATAGCCCAAGTTGAAACAGGACCTATCAGTGGTGTTAGGAAATCGACTAGGTCTTTCTGTACAACAGCAGGAAAGATACCATCTTTGGATGTAGCTGTGTAGGGTTTAAATGAACCAATTGCACATTAAAACCTCTCGGGTTTGAAAAGTCTCTCAGAGAGGCTATTTGTTCTGGTATCGATATTTTTCTTGGACATTCGCTTGATCGTCAAAAGGCATTCGATGGGGAGTAGAACCAGAGAAGTGTACCCCAAGCCAGGTCTCCACGGTTTCCCTGCAATTGACAGTAAAGGTGCCGTCTGATTTGCGAAGCCGCATGAGCCAATTTGTATGCTTCTGGGAGAGTACTTTATAGAGACGGGCAGCAGTTGGTAGCGAGTCTATGTTGTCGCAGTGTTTTCTCCAAGGCATTCTTTTGAATTTCTTCAATTCGAGGTTGTGTTCTATTAGGGCAGGTCTATATTCAGTCCAACTACTCGTTTGTTTGGCTCTGTTAAACAGGGATATCACCTGTTTCCTTAGAGATTCATGCTGTGCATTCCACCAAGGTACACACCGCTTGCGTGTATTTATCCTAGGTGTATAGCTATTTCTGTCGGTGAAATCGATTTAAGAAGCATTTCTTCTTTAAGGGCAAGTCGAGCTTGGAAAAGAGCCCAGTCGCATCCCTTCCTTCATTTCGTATTCACGGGCCAAAAATCTAATTATCTGGGGCTTGTTGCAGCCCAAGGAATATCAAAATACAGGTGAGCTAAAGAATGCCAATCTTTGTCAACAAAAGATTTTACAGGCTCATCTATCAGTTGACCAAGGCGATACCTTACTTAATTAGGTGGCACTACAGACCGGTGGGAACCTGGGCCTCAACCAACAAACTTCTCCAGCTGGCACGGTCTTTTGCCAGCTGTTTCCAGCGACGCACTCCCAGTTGGTTAAGTTCCCCTTCCCCTTGTGTGCACCACAAGGTCGCCCCCTGCTGCGTCGTCCCTCGGGGTTGGACTCGAAGACTCTTCGGGCCGGAGCTGAGTTATCCATTTGCTCTACATGGACTAGCCATCTTAGACGTTGGACCCGTAGACGTTGTACTAAGCCGATGTCGCTATACAGACCGTTTGGTTCGTCGTTATATCTTCTCCACCAATTCCTGTTTATACAATTGGGACCATAGATTGAACGCAGAGTTTTCCTCTCGAAACGATCAAGGGCCTCCTCATCCGCTTTCGGTAAGGTCCACTCCTAAGAAGAGGATTAATAAGGTTTTGTACAGCGCGACTTTGGTCTTTTGCGAGAGGGCTCTAATTCTGCGTTTGATCTCAGCGCTGGTGTTGTTGTCATTGGTCACTAGTTAACCAAGGTAGACGAAGTCCTTGACCACTTCGATTTGTAGCTGCCAATTGTGACGTTCTGGTCGAGATGTCGGTGTTGCGCGGTGTTTTGATTGACACCATATATTTCGTTTTACTCTCGTTAACCGAAAGACCCATTTTAGCCGCTTCTGCTTCAGTGCTTTCGAACGCTTCATTGACGTCCCGCTGTGTTCGTCCAATTACGTCAATGTCGTCTGCGTACGCAAGCAGTTGTGCAGACTTGGAATAGATTGTACCTCTTATGTTGGCTAGTGAGTCTCGTATGATATTTTCATGCACGATGATGTAGGCGATACCAAAAGGTTTAAATAGACCTTGCGGTAAATGTATGTATGCGTTATCCGACGGCACAAGGTAGGAGAAGGTTAAGCTTAATTAATATACATAGCATTAGGGGCGGCTGGGGAGGTGAACTTTTGGTCGCATTTAAGCTAGGCTAGATAGACTAGATTGGATTAAAACATTCGAAACTGCTACCAATTAGAATACATACGTTGCCCTTTGCCCTTTGATAGAGATGGGCTTCGACCATCATTAATTCCAGATCCCTTTCCAGGTTAATATCAATACTGGAATACTGGTCCATTGTACTCCAGACAGAGACCTTACATTACTGTATTTTCCCCGTTTTCCGGAGAAAAATGAGAAGAAGCTTCAGTGATGTAGAGCTAAGAGATTCCGCACACACTACGTCGGCCCCAAGGGTGCGCCACCGTGCGCGAGCAAAGGCGAGACAGTCACAAAGAAAATGCTCTGCAGTGTCATCCTCCTCGCAACATGCAACTAAGATAGGCGTCTCACTTATGCGAAACACGCAGATATGCTTAGCAAATGTGTAATGGCCTGTAATGACTCTTAGTCGATCCTCCTTAAGAGGAGGAATGCTGCTGATTTCTTGCAGACATCAGGACATACGCGCCTTGTCATCTTGCATCCTGGATAATTTCTCCATCTACAGTTGTGTGTATTAACCCAGTCGTTAATGTGGAAATTAACGGTGGACGCAGGTAAACCTAGAGGGGGTTCAGGTCCTGAGAAGTTCTCCTCTGAACCCATTCTAGCGAGTTCGTCAGAGATCTGATTTCCTGGAATCCCAGAGTGAACTGTAACCCATACAAGCCTTAATGAATTTAGTCTACCGACTCTGTTCAAGAAGGACTTGAGTTCAAGCACTAAATTGGAGCTAGTTAAGGTGTTGCACACAGCCTTGAGTGCAGCTTGGCTGTCAGTGCATATGGTTTCCCCTCTCCACCTGTGCTTCACAACATAGTGCATGGCCATTGGGATTGCGTATATCTTTGATTGGAAGACAGACGCATATTTTCCTAGCGAGAAGTGCGCCCGGATGTTTTCGTGCTCAAAGAAGACCCCCAGCACCGGACCCCCGCCCAGACTTGGAGCCATCCGTAAATATCCGAAGGCTCTCCTTTCCAGGTTCAGTATCCAGCCAGAGCCAATCCCGACGCAATGGAAACTTGATTGTGAAATTGCGGCGCATTAGGATAACGGGCGTCAGTGCGTCAGAAGGAATGTCCATGAGACAGGGGTCACACGACAATTCTTGCGCCAGCATACTGTTATTCCTATGCGAGTTGTACCAAAAGCCATTTTTCTTCAGACGAGACATGGCTTTCAAATGGCCAAATATATCAAGAGGTGGAAGGTTCATCATAGCATCTAGAGCAGCGCCCGGTGTGCTGGGGAACGCCCCCGTGCAGCTGAGACAAACCGTTCCCTGGAGTTTGGTGAAAGAGGCTACGAAGTGTTTGCGTTTTTGTCTGTTCCACCAGACAACCGATGCATGTGAGATTATAGGTCTTATCATTGCCGTGTAGCTCCAAAGGACCTTTACCGGCGATAAACCCCATATTTTGCCAAAAGCTTCTTTGCATTGCCAGAAAGCTGACAGCGCTTTGATGGCTTTTGACTCCACACGCTTTGACCAGAGAAGTTTGCCATCTTAGATGACTCCTAGATACTTAGCCTCCTTGGATATCGGGATGGGAGTGCCTTTTAGTACCAGCTGAGTCATGTCAGTATTTTTCTTCCTTCTCGTGAAGAAAACGACATCGGTCTTAAGAGGATTCACCGACAGCCTATCTTTCACTTTTAGCGCCGACTGTGCTTTGAGACGTGCAGTCGCTAAGCATGAGTCGACAGAAAGAACGGCGACATCAAGCAGAGAGTCGACCACCATGCACCATAACAGCGAAAACAGGATCCGCCTTATTAATCTGTGATTTTTTTGCTATTTGGCTTTTTAATGTTCTACTTTTAATAACTCAGGTATGATTCGTGACATGCCTTAAAGCTAAGTTTACTCAGCTGGTTGTGCCATTTCGTAAACTGTATCCGAGCAATGCTTCTTCTTCTTCTTTAGTGGCGTTACAGCCCATGAAGGACCATTGTAAAAATTTGTGATCTGTGAAAAATGTTTTTTCATACATTTCCACTATCGACATACTGAGAGCAAGCAATTTAAGCCACACTGAATTGAGCCGCTAGATAGTGCAATATAATGCTATTTATTAAGGGAATACGTCAAATCACTCCTCTATGCCGATAAGACAGGATCAATTGCAGCCATGGGAGACAACACTACATGTGTTACTAGCGGGAAATGCTAGAAAAAGTGTTTCGAAATTGGACTCTCCGTATAGACCACATAAAGCGTAGTGATTGTCAATATTTACCTGAACATTTTTTTGAGAAGTAAATGGCAAACAAACGGTCCATAAGAAAGGAGACCCCTATAACTGCGCCAACTATAGAGGAATAAGTCTCCTTAACATCGCATATAAGATCTTCTCTGCCGTATTGTGTGAAAGCCTGAAACCATTTGTGGATAACCTGATCGGCTCTTATCAGTGTGGTTTCAGGCCAGGTAAATCCACAATAGACCAAATATTTACGCTACGGCAGATCTTGGAGAAGACCCAGGAGTACCAAATCGACACTCACCACCTCTTCGTCGATTTCAAGGCTGCGTATGACAGCGTATATAGAGACGAGCTGTACAAAGCCGTGTCTAGTTTTAACATCCCCGTCAAACTCGTCCGACTGTGCAGGATGACAATGGAGAATTCTCGCTGCTCCATTAAGGTCGGTAATGAGCAAACCGAGACCTTTGATTTTAAAAAAGGATTTAGGCAGGGCGACGCGCTGTCGTGCAACTTTTTCAACATCGCTCTCGAAAAGATCGTGCAAGAGTCACTGGCCAACACAAGAGGTACGATTTATTTCAAGTCTACGCAATTGCTTGCGTACGCCGACGATATTGACGTAATTGGACGAAAACAGCAAGACGTCAATGAGGCTTTCGTGAGCATTGAGGTAGAAGCGGCTAAGATGGGTCTCAAGGTTAATGCTTTCATCTAAAAGAGACGGACAACACCGACGTATTGGCCAGAACGTCCCCATGGGCGGATATAACTTTGAAGTGGTCCAGGAATTCGTCTACCTTGGCTCACTGCTGACCAGCGACAACAACACCAGCGCTGAGATAAAACGCAGAATCACTCTTGCCAACCGCTGTTTCTTTGGGCTCAAGAGGCAATTGAGAAGTAGAGCCGTCTCTCTCTCCCAGTCCTCCTTTACGGCGCAGAGGCTTGGACCTTAACAAAAGCGGATGAAGATGCCCTTGGTCGTTTCGAGAGGAAAATTCTGTGTACTATCTACGGTCCCGTTTGTTCAAACGGTGTATGGAGGAGAAGATATAACGAAGAACTGTACGGGTTGTACAGAGACATCGGCCTGGTACGACGTTTACGGATACAGCGTCTAAGGTGGCTAGGCCATGTAGAGCGCATGGAAGATACAGCTCCGGCCCGAAAAGTCTTCGAATCCACTCCGGAGGGAAGGCGCGGCACAGGACGGCCGCCTCAGCGGTGGCGCACGCAGGTGGAAGGGGACCTCAACCAACTGGGCGTGCGGCACTGGAAACAGCTGGCCAAAGACCGTACCGGCTGGTTCAAACGAAAAAGGTACTGCCCAAAGGCGGCAGGAAGAGCAACTGAAATGCACATATATACAAGTATCACTGATGATCAGTACGAAAAGGAAATTTGACTTAATTAGAAACCCAATACCATTTCGTCCGATGTAATTGTATAATTCGTCAATACTCCCAAGGTAAACAATGAAGTTAAATCCACACTTAAACTCCAACACGCTCATTCGACATATTGTGTCAACATCTATCTGAGTCGAATGAAACGATTTATTATCTGCCAGGGATCGGTGAACTTAATACTCTATCTATTCACACATTGCACATCTAGATGACTTCTTAATTAAAACCAGGAACCAGAAGATTCAACATCCTTTATCCTCTCTCCCTCGCATCCATCCTTCGCACCCTTGTACCCGACCAAAGTACACAAACTTTCATTAAGGTCACGCCTGTACCAATCGACGTATTATTGATTTTGAAGTGCTAAACGCCGTCCGGGCAGGAACGTATGTCAGCCGAACGTTTAGGGAGGAGTATGTGGGGCGCAAACAATAGGAGGCGAATGGGAAATTCGTGATCACAGCGACATTTCGGGTTATTGCATAATAAACGATGTTACGATGCTACGATGTTTGCATTTAATCTGCCTTAATTACGCTACAGCTGTTGTGTGTCTGTTTGCTAGTTTGAACGGACAGTCATCAATCGGACGATAGAGCAAAGTATATGTAGCAGTGGCGACTTCCTGGGGCGGCAATCTGTACCCTGTCGTCCATAATCCAATTCTCTGTCACTTACATATATCAGAGTCAGAGACTATTGAAGACGTATGTATGTCACATGGATTACATGTTCGAATACGAATACAAGGAAATGCAATAGAATCGTACGATTGAATCAAAGCCAACTAGAGCCGCTTGTACTTCAGAAATTCATTGAAAACACTCACGTTGATCGAGTCGAGTGATTTGTAAACTACAGAAGTCATGAGGAGATAAAACATCAAGTAGCAAGTAGCCACTTCTGTACAAAAAGCCCTTGAGAGCGCTTATCTTCATCGACACGGAATTACAACTGATTAAATGGCATATCCATATCCTACCGTCAGTGACCTTGAAATCGATAGATGAACCCAACGGCAAAATGTGATTATTGCAACACTTCCTCGGAATACATGGCCTCATTTAACAAGGCAAACATTTCCAACATGACGCTGATGCACACGCCCTTCCCAAACTGCCCAAACACTGCCTCCACGCGACCGTAGAGAATCGTAAAACGACTTTGACGTGAGCGGGAACTGAGAGAAGCAGAAACTCTGGCATTGTTGTCCCTAGAAAATTATTGCCCCTAATTATCATAAAATTTATTAAATACCGAAACACTAAAACAAGAATACGTATCCATGAAAACGTACATCGGGCATTTAAAAACTGACAAATGCGACATACATACGAGCACTAGCTAGCGTTCTGGTATTGGCCATCACGGCCATAAAAACAGCAGTCTCGAAATCGTAAAAAAGGACTTAAGGAAGGCGAGCGAGCGCAGGGAAAGGAAGAAATCCTGCTTCCAATCACTGAACAAAACATCAAAAGGAATGACTTTATTGCATTATGGTCCTTCAATTATTGTACCTTCTGTATTTTTTGAATTTCTGTCATTAATGACGCAGAGCGGTGGTACACGTCTGTTGCTTACAGTCAAGGACCTCAACATGATTGTGATATTCCTCGTAAAAACAATCGTCAATTGGTTGTCATACCGAAGCGCGACATACATACATGTACATACTTCCTGCTAGCAGGCATTATGACTTTTCGGAATGCGCGGCAGGTCGTCAGGTCGAACCATTAACTCACTCGGTAGGTGCTGCACCAAAGATAAAGATACATCTTGGGGGATCTCGCCAAAAAATGATCAGTTTTCCCATTATACTGTGCAAAATCGCTCGGACCGTGTCAACACGCAGATAATCATCATGATACCACGCCGCTCGTTTTTGGTTTTCGAGGTTACTCTCGAGGTCTCCGGTATCCCGTGTCTGTTCGTAATTATTGGGAAACTACCTACTATGACTACGACTATGACTACGACTACGATTAGGGTGATGTTCCATGAAATTGTGATATGATATGCTGGTCTTTTCGACTGTGACTCGTAAACACAATTATGCCTTAATACCTAAATCTGTGATGGAAATCTTCGGCCATATGCTGGATGAAAAGATGTGCGAAATTCAATTTTGAAATTGTACTTCAAAGTGTGTATCCAGGTTGGAAATAAAATAGCAGGAAATACAAGTCAATTCGAAAACTCGAACTGGAAATTAATATGCAAATGGAACTGAAAACAGACGAATTGAAAACACCACCCACAAAATGCTTGCTATAGGGATGTGGGGTATGAAGGATGGGTCAGGACTAGGACAAAGGAAACACAAAAATCCCATCAACTTTTCATTTACTCTTTGAAGTGCGATTGAGAGCAGCATCGGGCTGATGCAGTGAGTAGATAGACTGTCGACGCTCAGCAGGCAAGTAACTAGATTACCGCTATCAAAGGATTCCTCCAGGAGTTTATGTAAATCGCTTGGATGTCTTTTTCCTCTGTCCTCTCCGACTGAAGTTTATCAAGTTTATCTAAGTCATCCAACCCACGATGGCATGAAATGAAATGTCACGCCACATAATCGCTGTTACACCTAAACACTGAAACCTCAATGACATGGTACCTCTACCTAATACCTATTCGTAGCAAGAAATTGATTTGTTTAAGCAGAAACATGCATTCATTCGGATTTCAAAGGAAGTCCTTTCTCTTGTTGTTAAATGGCTGTTAGAAGGCAATCAGCTATCAACAGGAGTACCCATCCGTCCATCACTTCCAACTTTACGCTCCTATTCTCCATGGCTCATTAAATGGATTTTTTTCCTTTTCTTTTTTGAGATACGAGAAGACCACACGCATGCGCTTACCATCGTCTCGGGCTGCAGAATGCTCTTCATTACATGCCCATTGGATGGTGTTTGTTCCTAATTGTCCTAAAATTGCCCAAACATTGAGGACAAGATCTTTTATGTCTGTTTTCTCTTCATTCCCTTTTTTTTCTGTTTTGTGTGTTTTTATTTTTTGGTTTTTTGTTTGGGTATGAAGACCACAACACGGTTGGGTGACAAGATTTGGATTTCTGCCGAGATTAAATGCTATCCTTTCTAGGTATTCCAACCATAGCGCAGAAGGAAGAAATGAAACTTTTTTCGAGGAAACCCTAGATCAGATGTCGTCCATTGAGGTATGGACATCAATGCCATCGTGCCATCGCACACACACAGTAGGTTGCATTGAAAGGTGCGAAACGACAGTTGACTTTCTTCACATTGTGTGGCAACAGATACGTACACAATTGGAGTATCATTCCATCCTCCTCCGAGTGTTGTGTATGCACTACTCGAAGCAAATAAACAGATCGTGCGCTTGCGTACGGGGATGAATGCAATTGCTTTTGTCGAAGTGAAGTGATTCTTTTGATACTCATGTCGTATTAAAAAATAAACGCTCTTGACAGAAGGACTCAAGGAGCGGATCAGTGTTTTTTTCGGCTTTTGTTTGTTGATAAAACGGAATCCTGTCAATTGCGGACACACCACTTGAGGGTGTTTGTTCTTTTTTATGCAGCAGATGATATGCCGTCCGGGTGTATTTAGCCGTTTTGGTACAAGGATTACCAATTAATTTTCAAAACGACAAATTGTTTTGTTGGAGGAAAGCGGTAGGATCTCGGAATATTGGAGCCCATTGCTTGGGCAAGACTTGGTTGAACGAGAATAAATTCATTTCAGCGCTTCAATATCAATCTGGTGAACGTATCGTTACAATTTGGGGGAACTATGTTCGATTCTATTTCAAATGCCTCTGAGAGCTGTTATTGAAGTCATTAAAGCCAAAGGGGAGGAGGCAGCGAGCAAAGAAGTTGATCGCGTTGAACGTGGCAAACGCCAGCTTCGATCTCTGCGCCTGATCAATCCAAGTTGACACGCAGCCTCCGCGTGGCCTTCCCTGGATAGCTATCCTGGCACCCGCCAGGTAGTGAGCCAATGTGTCCAGCGACCCGGCCCCTTGTTCCTGGGGAAAGAGGAACCTGGCCCTCCAGGTTGGGGTTGTGCTTAGGGGTAACATCCCTATCGCGTAAAACTTGTTCAGAAACAACCAATAGCCTCGGATACGGACGGATCCATGTCGCGATCCCCGCAAACGTCAAAAAGGAATGAATTCCGGATCTGCACTTGGAATGTAAGTTCCTTCAACAGACCAGGTGCAACCGGACAACTGGCCAACTCTTTGGACTGCTATAAGGCAGACATCATCGCGCTTCCAGTTTTAAGCTTCCAGCATGTAAGCGAACGCCTCATAACTATCCGCATCAAGGCCAATCTGAGCAATATAAGCTTAATATGTGTCCACGCCCCCACAGAGGAGAAAGATGACCGAAATAAAGACGACTTCTATGATCTTCTAGGTAGAGCATATGCCCAATGTCCCAGCTATGAAGCTAGATAAGGAAGCTATCTTTGAACGAGTCATAGGAAAGCACAGTCTATACAGCACCACATCAGAAAACTTGCTCTCGTAGTAGCAAGTACACGATTCCCACACCTCAACATCCATAAGGGGACCTGGCGGTCTTTCGATCAATCGACAACCAATCATTGCGATCGACGGCAGACATTCCTCCAGCGTCCTAGATGTCCGAACCTTTCGAGGAGCCAACATCGACTCGGATCATTACCTTGTTGCAGCCAAGGTACGGATGCGAATTTCTCGGAATCAACGGAGTTGAGTAAGAACACCAAAATTTAACGTCGGAAAGCTGCAATCGCAGGAGACCGCCAGGACATTCGCCGATAAAGTCTCCCTCAAGATCTCTCAAGTCCCGATGCATTCTGCACAAACCATAGAACAGCAATCGAGTCGTTGTCAGAACGCCATCAGAGAGGCCGAGTCAAATGTACTCAGTTTCAAGCCACCACCTTCGAGAAACCCCTGGCTTGATGGCGAATGCAGACAGAGAAACAGAATGCATACATGGCTACACTGCATCGACGGACGAGAGCTGCCCGCGAGCTCTATGAACAGAAAAGGAGGGAGGAACATGCGCTTCTGAGAAGAAAAAAGAAGGACCACGAGAAGCGCGAGATCGAGGAGATGGAGAGATGTTACTGCAGGAACGACGTTCGAAAATTTTACCAGAAAGTAAAACGAACATGCCAAGGCTATAAAGCCAGAGTAGAAACCTGCAGGGATGAGCACGGACAACTAGTAGTGGAGTCACAGTCGATGCTGAGATTGCGGAAGGACCACTTCTGCAGACTGTATAACGGCGATGATAGTCAAAATGCCGCCGTCAGGTAGAACGAACCATTCACAATGGACGAAGACGAAGGAGAATCCCGTCCATCCAACCTAGACGATGTTAAGATAGCGATATCGAAACTTAAGTCTTATAAAGCTGCTGGAGCAGACGGACTCCTCGCGGAGCTGCTTAAAGCAGCTGGCGATGAGCTGGTTAGGAACATGCACTAACTCACCTGCAAGATATGGTCGGAAGAACGCATGCCCGATGAATGGAATCTCAGTATCGTTTGCCCGGTCCATAAGAAAGGAGACCCCTATGACTGCGCCAATTACAGCGGGATAAGCCTCCTGAACATCGCGTACAAGATCCTCTCTGCCGTACTGTGTAAGTACCTGAAACCGTTCGTGGACAATCTGATAGGTTCCTACCAGTGTGGTTTCAGGCCAGGAAAATCCACGATAGACCAAATATTTACACTACGGCAGATCTTGGAGAAGACCCATGAATTCCAGGTCGACACGCACCATCTTTTTGTCGACTTTAAAGCCGCATATGACAGTGTTTATAGAGACGAGTTGTCATGTTTTAACATTCCTGCCAAATTCGTCAGACTGTGCAGGATGACTATGGAGAATTTCCGCTGCTTCATTAAGGTCGGAGGTGAACTAACCGAGACCTTCGATATTAAAAACGGTTTTATACAGGGTGACGCACTGTCATGTGATTTCTTTAACATCATACTTGAAAGGATCGTGCGGGACTCTGCGGCCAGTACAAGAGGTATGATCTGCTTCAAGTCTACACAATTGCTTGCTTACGCAGATGACTTTGACGTTACTGGATGGACAAAGCGAGACGTCAATGAGGCTTTCGCAAGCATTGAAGCAGAAGCAGCTAAAGTGGGCCTAAGGGTAAATGGGGACAAGACCAAATATATGCTGTCATCAAGGAAAGGCGCGCAACACCGACATCTTGGTCAGAACGTTACCTTCGGCAGCTACAGTTTTGAAGTAGTCAAGGACTTCGCCTACCTTGGCTCAATAGTGACAAGCAGCAACGTCACCAGCGCTGAGATAACACGCAGAAAAACTCTTGCCAACCGCTGCTTCTTTGGGTTCAAGTGGCAACTGAGTGGTAGAGCCCTTTCTCGAAAAACTAAGGTATCCCTCTACAAAACCTTAATCATCTCGGTCCTCCTCTACGGCGGAAAATTCTGCGTGCAATTTTTGGTCCCGTTTGTGTAAACGGAGAGTGGGGGAGGAGATTAAACCAAGAACTGTACGGGCTGTACAGCGACATCGGCCTAGTTAGACGTCTTCGGATCCAACGTCTAAGATGACTGGGCCATGTAGAGCGAATGGACATCACCGCTTCGGCCCGAAGAGGGACGACGCAGCAGACGACGACCGCATCTAAGGTGGCGCGCACAGTTGGAAAGGGACCTCAACCAACTGTGCGTGCGGCACTGGAAGCGGCTGGCTAAAGATCGTGCCGGCTGGAGGGGCTTGTTGGTTGAGGCCCTGGTTGACCCCGAACTGTAGCGCCATCTAAGTAAGTAAGTAAAGCCAATATTGTCCACATAGTTAAAATCATTGTTTCAATCCTTAACCTTTGCATTCCTGTGGATGAAGAGAAAAACTACAGGAAAAATGCTCATGACCTGCATCATTGATCGAACGGCACTGACAAGCATACTACTGTCCGAAAGTAAGGTGACAAGGCAATTATTTTGAAAAATCTTTATTATTCTTCCAAATCGAATTCATCGCTTTCAAAGTAATTCTCCCCTGGTACAATGCACTTATGCCAACGGAGTTTCCAATCTTCGAAATAGTTGTTAAAGTCGATTTCCGAGGTGGCCCCGGCTCTCTCTTCGATGCGGCTTGTATCTCCTCTATCGACTCAAAACGGTCCCCGGAGTGGTCTCTTGAGTTTGTCGAAGTCGCGAAGTGCTAAATCAGATGAATACGATGGTTGTAGAACGAGTGTGAGATGGAGCATTATCGTGGTACGGAAACCAAAAGTTGCCTCGTCACGATTACGTATCACGCTTCTGCTATCTGTTGGAGCATTCAGACGTAAGTACTAGTCTATTGTACTGCCGGACAGACACCTACCTTTATTGTAATTTCCTCGTTTTCTGGAGAAAAATGGGAAGGAGCTTCAGCGATGTAGAGCTAGGAAATTCGGTACACCACCACCATATGGACGCCCGCAAGTCTTCTGCAGCCAATTCTTCATAAGGACAGAAGGAATGCTGCGGATTTCTGGCAGACATCAGGGCGTACGCGCTTAGTTATCCTGCGTCCTGGATGTTCCCCCCATCTACGATGGTGTGCCTTAAAGACCCAATCGTTGATGTAGGAATTGACGGTGGAAGCAGGTAGACACAAGACGGGTTAAGATCATGAGAAACTATCCTCTGAGCCCATTCTAGCGAGTTCATAAGAGATCTTATATCTTGGGTTCCCAGAATAGCATGGGACCCAAACAAGCCTCAGTGCGTTTACTCTTCTGACTTCGTTCAGAAAGGCCTTAAGTTCATGCACTAACTTGGAGCTGGTTAAAGGGCTGGACATAGCTTTGAGTGCAGCTTGGCTGTCACTGCCGACGCGTATGCTTCACAACGTAGTGCTAGGTCATTAGGATTGCGTATACCTCTGACTGAACCCTGACACATATGTATGTATTTTCCTAACGAAAAGTGCAGTCGGGCGATTTCGCATTCAAGGAAAACCCCAGCTCCGGCTCCAGCCCGGACTTGAAACCATCTGTGGAAATGCGAAGATACTCTTTTCCAGGTTCAATATGTGCCAGAGCCGATCCTGACGCCATGGAAATTCGACCGTGAAGTTATAACGCAGTAGGATGACAGGTGTCATTACGTCAGAAGGCACATGAGGCGGGTCGTAGGATATTTCTCGCGCAACCGCACTGTCATTTTCATGTGAAACTTTGCACGGTTCTACCAACCTAAAGATAAAAGCGTTTCCCCAAATCCATTTGCGCTTTTTTTTTTAGGGTTTGGTTTTGAAATTGACAGCACTGTTTTTGCATTTGACAGCTGAAAGTTGACTTGTGTTTACTTCGTGAAAACTTATATTGAAAACCGTGGTTCGGCTACGTCCATTTTACGGTCGACCTAATCGTCCATTTGAGCAAGTTATTCGGCACGCGATGAATCGTTTTCGCACCAGTTACACTCTAGTGGATAATACGCTTCCCCAAAAACGACAAACGGTGCGAACAGAAGAAGAAGTTATTGCCATTGTGGAGCGCAGTTTTGGAGAGAAACCGAATGAGTGGATTCGCCACCGTGCACGGAAAGACCTTGGCTTAAAAGCTTATAAGATCCAGCTTGTGAAAGAGTTGAGACAGCGTGGGCATTCTACGAGTCGTAGGTTCGGTGGATGTGCAAAGGACTAACAAATGCCTCGTAGGGATAGCATCTATCTGACGGATGCTGGCCTGCTAAAAAGTGAGAAGAGCCACCGCAGTCGAACATCTTGCGGCACTGTTAGTAGGTCCTATCTCAACCTCCTCGTGGTGCCATCTGGAGATTTCCTATGGAAATTGCAGACGGGGAAGGGCGAACGGCAAGCCTCATGCGCCAAAAAATAGGATTAGTCGGTTGGGCTACGGCCTAGTAAGCCGTAACCGTAAAAAAACCACAAACTCCGAAACAACCACAAGCCTCGGATATAACGGACCGGATTTATGTTGACGGCCCTTGCAAAAAACGAAAAAAGGACAATGATCTTCGGCTTTGTACGTGGCATGTTAGGTCCCTAAACAGACGATCTCCTAGACAGAACGTGTGCCCAATGTCGCAGCTATGACATCAAAATTGTACCAGGAGACTCCAATGCTAAGCTGGGTAAGGAAAGCATCTTTGAACGAGTCATCGGCAAACATAGCATACACGACACCACCTCCGATAACGGACACAGGCTGATTGATCTTGCTACGGGGCGAAATCTCCTTCTAGCCAGTACGCTCTTCCCGCACCTCGATATACACAAAGGCAGCTGGCGGTCTTTTGATCAATCGACTACCAAGCAGGCTGATCACATCGCGATCGACGTCAGACACTCCTCCACTCTTCTTGATGTTCGAACTTTCCGAGGGGCTAACATCGACTAAGACCACTATCTTGTAGTAGCCAAGATGCGCTTACGGATATCACGAACGCAGCGGAGTAGAGTAAGAATACAAAGTTATGACGTCGGAAAGCTACTATCGCCAGAAACCTCTCGTGCTTTTACGGATCGCGTCTCCCTTAAGCTCTCCAATAAACTCAACCCTTCACGCTATCAATAGAACAGCAGTGGAACCTTTGTAAACAAGCCATGAAAAGTACTGCATCTGAAGCTTTGGGCTTCAAGGCTCTACCACGTAGAAACACCTGGTTCAATAACGAGTGCAGGAGGATTCACAAAGCGAAGCAGGATGCATATAAGACCTCGCTGCATAAAAGAACAAGAGCAGCTCGTGAGCTCTACAAGTTAAAAAGAAGGGGGGAGCATAAGCTTCTCAGAAGAAAGAAGAAAGAGCACGAGAAGCACGCGATTGAGGATTTGGAGAGGTGTTACTGCAGGCGTGACGTTCGAAAGTTTTATCAACAGATAAAGCGAACATGCCAAGGTCATAAAGCCAGAACGGAAGCCTGCAGGGATGAGAACGGACACCTAGTAGTAGAACCGTAGTCGATGCTGAGGATATGGAAATACCACTTCTGCAGACTGTATAACGGCGATGTTATTCAATATGCCGCTGTCAGGCAGAATGATCCATTTCTAATCGACGAAGACCGCAGAGAATTCCGTCCCCCTGACCTCGACGAAGTTAAGATTGCCATATCGAAATTTAATTCGAATAAGGCTGCTGGCGCAGACGGACTGTCTGCTGAGCTCTTCAAGGCAGGTGGGGATGACCTGGTTAGGAGCATGCACCAGCCCATCTGTAAGATATGGTCAGAGGAAAGCATGCCCGAAGAATGGAGTCTCAGCATCGTTTACCCGATCCACAAGAAAGGAGACCCCTCTGACTGCGCCAACTATAGAGGTATAAGTCTTCTTAACGTCGCCAACAAAATCTTCTCTACGGTTTTGTGTGAACGCCTGAAGCCTTTTTTAAATAAGCTGATAGGTCCTTATCAGTGCGGATTCAGGTCAGGAACGTCCACCATCGACCAAATCTTCACACTACGGCAGATCCTGGAAAAAACCAATGAATTTCAAGTCGACACTCACCACCTATTTGTCGACTTACAAGCCGCATACGACAGCGTAATTAGAGACGAGCTATACAACGCTATGTCTACCTTTGACATACCTGCAAAACTCATCAGACTATGCAGGATGACTTTGGAGAATGCTCGCTGCTCTATCCGAATCGGTGAAGACCTTACCGATAGTTTTGATGTCAAAAAAGGATTTAGGCAGGGCGATGCGCTGTCGTGTGATTTCTTCAACATCATATTGAAAATGATTGGGCAAAAATCACTGGCCAATACAAGAGACACAATCTATTTCAAAACCTCGCAACTCCTTGCGTGCGCCGACGACTTTGACATAATAGGTAGAACGCAGCGAGATGTCAATGAGGCGTTTGTGAGTATTGAGTTCGATGCAGCGAAAGTTGGTCTGGCGGTAAACGAGGGCAAAACTTAATATATGCTCTCATCAAAAAAGGACGCTCACCACCGATGTCTTGGCCAGAACGTTTGTATTGGCAGGTAAAAGTTCGAAGTAGTTAAGGACTTCGTCTATCTTGGCTCCGCAGTGACCTGAAACAACGACATCATTTCCGAAATCAAACACAGAATCACTCTTGCCAATCGCTGTTTCTTTGGGTTCAGGAGGCAACTGAGTAATAGAGCCCTCTCCCGAACGACAAAGTTGACTCTATATAAGACCCTTATCATCCCGGTCCTGTTGTACGGTGCACAAGCATGGACACTATCAAAGGCGGATGAGGAGGCTCTTGGTCGGTTCGAGAGAAAGATTTTGTGCGTGATTTTCGGGCCTATAAACGCAGACGGGAGATGGAGGAAAAGATTCAACCACGAACTTTACGGGCTGTACGGCGACATGAGCCTAGTCAGACGTCTACGGATTCAACGCCTAAGATGGCTGGGCCATGTAGAGCGAATGGACACCACAGCTCCAGCCCGGAGAGTCTTGAATCCAACCCCGAGGGACGAAGAAGCAGAGGACAGCCTCACTTAAGATGGCGCACACAGGTGGAAGGGGACCTCATCCAACTGGGTGTGCGTCTATTTTCGTCTATCGCGTGCATATGACTACATTGTATATGATTGATAACGCAACATTCGACAGCATGTGCAACGCTGCCAGACATCGTGGCGTAGAAGAAGCACTAATCCTATGGGCAGCTGATGCAGGCCACGACCAGTGTGTCAAGCCCGGCGTAAACATGTCTCCACTGTTTTGGTGCATGGTCATCGACTCTCTGCTTGATGCTCTCAATGCCTCTGGAATCTATGCTCAGGCCTATGCGGATGACGTTCTTTCTGTCGGCTCATGCTTAGCGACTGTCCGTCAAAAAGCACAGGCGGCGCTAAATGTGATCGATGAATGGTGTACCAGAAACGGGCTGTCGGTCAATTCTCTTAAGACCGATGTCGTTCTCTTCACGAGGAGGAAAACTACTGACAACTACTGACTGACATGACCCGTTATCCTAATGCATCGTAATTTCACAGTCGAGTTTCCATGGCGTCAGTATTGGCTCTGGCTGGATACTGAACCTGGAAAGGATAGTCTTCGAATTTTCACGGATGGCTCCAGGTCTGGGCGGGGGTCCGGTGTTGGAGTCTTCTCCGACTGCACTTCTCGTTGGGAAAATATGCGTCTGTCTTCCAATCAGAGATATACGCAATCCTAATGGCCATGCACCATGTTGTGACGCACAGGTGGACGGGGAAAAGCATATGCGTCTGCAGTGACAGCCTAGCAGCACTCAAAGCTGTGTGCAACCCCTTAACTAGTTTCTAATTAGTGCTTGAACTCAAGTCCTTCTTGAACAGAGTCGGTAGATTAAATTCATTAAGGCTTGTATGGGTTATAGGTAATTCTGGGATCCCAGGAAATGAGATCCCTGATGAACTCGCCATAATGGGTTCAGAGGAGAGCTTCTCAGGACTTGAACCCGCTCTAAGTCTATCCACAGCATTCCCCCTGTCTTTAAGGAGGATCGACTGCAGAAGACTTGTGGGAATCATTACGGGCCATTACACTTTTGCTAAGCATCTCTGCGTGCTTGGCATAAGTGAGACGCCTATACGTGTTGCTTGTTGCGAGGAGAATGACACTGCAGAGCATTTTCTTTGTGACTGTCTCGCCTTTGCTCGCGCACGGTGGCGCACCCTTGGGGCCGACATCACTGAAGCTTCTTCTCATTTTTCTCCGGAAACGGGGAAAATACAGTAATGTAAGGTCTCTGTCTGGAGTACAATGGACCAGTATTTGCGTCTGAGTGCTCCAACAGAGAGCAGAAGCCTTAAAAAAAAAAAAAAAAAAAAATTATTGCCTTGGGCGTTTCACTCAAACCTACTTCAATCAGTTTCCTTAGTCCACCTATTCTGGGCAAATCCATATACTCGTAGCGATAGCGACGATTATAAAAATGGAAGCACCTTAGAGCAACGGCAATACCTCGCTACCATCACGGGTGCGGAGTCAGTTACCGGGAGACCACTTGAGAACACCCCATGTTCTAAGGCCCCTGAGCACGCGCAAATTATAAAAATGTAGGTTGCTACATAGAATGTTGATATATGTAGGCATAACCCCAGAGTGAATACGTCAAATCTGATATTGTCATCTTAAGTCTGACATTCTTAGCGGTAATCACGCTTCGAACCTTTTTTGTCATGCAAGTGCTATTTGTACTTAAGACATTCTTCTTAATCAAAAAATGGGGTCAAATCGAAACCACTTTCGTGCTATGATTTCCTATGGCTTTTGACGTGGAATAGAACGCCAATCAACTCGCTACGACTTTTGGTAATGAAACATCATCTGAAGACATCGTGTTTGCTGCTTGTCTGAATTCATTCGTGGGTGCACTTCGTTGTTGTGCCAAAAGATAATCGATGATGTGCATGATTGAGACAAGTTTGGACATTAGTTTTCGTCATAGAGATACTTGTTCGCGTGGGAGACTGTATAATTTGGCACTGGCGGTACTTCAAAAGACGTGGCAGGCGCCAACCATGGATCTCTGCATATAAGCTCGAAATTAAGCAACAATTGACTCTGTGAGTCTTTCAAGACGAGCCTGAAAAAGCGGTTGATGCGCTCAAACCACATGTTTTAGGGACAGCTCAATCGCAGTGTACTTCGAAAAGTGGCTTGACCTTAATGGAGAATATTCGAAAAATTATCATTTTTACTTGTCTATCTCAAAACTTAAGTATTAATCGTCGTACCCATTCTTGAAAAATATATGATAAAAGCCGTTGGTAAAAAAAGATTTGAAATTAATATCAGTTAACCGATTTAAATTGTGAACGGAGCTGTCAATCAACTCTTAACGAAAAACCAAACGTTCAAATTATCAAATGCACAAGCCACATAACGAAAACCTGACGAAGAATGTGAATGATTTTGCCACTATTTTCAAAACCGGTTTTCGTATATCGTATCGGGTTTCATCATCCGCTGGTACCATTATCCAACAGATACAGCACATATCCAACCCATCTCAGAAATACCGGGAAACGTTTTCCTGCAGCGGTTCAGGAATAAGATAAGAGCCACTTCATTTAGAACACGTTTTAGTACAGCTGCTGTAGAATGAGTGAAATCGAATGGCAGCGTTCAGTCTCTTGGAACGAAATTTATTTAAAAACAACGAAACACTGTGGCAAACAGTGGGGATCCACGCAATCAAATTTGTCGTTCTACAGTAAAAAAAAAACGATTTTAGGGTTCAAAATGCTTTCTATTGCCATAATCGATGTCAACACTTTTTTGGTAAATATTTGACGTCTTACTTTGATGCAGTTTCTTGAGAAAATCGCAATAGAGGTGGCCGCAAGCTGCAATGTATAACCAAGTCATTGACTTGATCTAAGTGCAGATATAGGTAAAAAGTTGTTCAACTCTAGCGCGCACTGAAGGCTTACAACTTTATTATGTTCCAACAGAGCGGCCGAAGGTAATGAGGGAGAAGAATAGAGGAGAGAACGATGGACGTTGCTTGATATGCGTCATGTCAGGATGAGAGTCTTCGGCAAAATTTACGAATTTTACCTCATCTTTTCGTTGGTGGCGTGACAGCCCATGAGGGACCAGTCATGGTTCTCCCAATGACTCATGTTGTGTGTGATTTATTTTTCACATGGATGAAAGGGATCTACAGTTTAATGCCGATTCCGAACGGCGTAATTCAATAAGCTTTTTTTCATGGGAAGTGTACAACTGTGGGTTTTGCCAGTACCCCGCAAAATAAACATTCGATGGCGTTGGTGTTATCGGGATTCGAACTCGCTCATCGTGCGTCAGAGTCCAGCACACTAACCACTGCGTCACGGCGCCCAGTGTGGTACTAAAATCGTCCCGGGAGACTATAGTGACGATCAAAGGAGCGAAGGTTCAATGGAAATATAGTCAGAAGGTCTAACTTTCTCGACACAAGTTTTAATAACGACTTTTCGTCGAAGAACTTCAATCGAATAACAGTCTATGCCTATGCCGGTCGAATTACTTTTTAGCCCGAATGTGGAGGGCTAGGTTATTTAGGTATATGGGCGCCCTTTTGACATAAAGTCAAGGCTCATGTAGACTACGTCGAGTCCATTGTGCCCACTTGTTTTGTTTAACCCGTTGATACCAATACATTTTCCGTCAAGCTGAACCAGCCAGACGAGGATAAAAATCCCAGTATTCTGCTCAGCCCAATATTACCTACCTCTTCTAGTCCCGAAAGGAAGTATCTTCCCAGGAATATATTCCTTTTTTGGGCTAGCGCCGGACATTCGCACAGCAGGTGATGAACGGACTCAATTTACTCTTCGTCTCTGCAGCTTTTGCAAAAGTCATTGTAGGGCTGGCCTAGTCGAGCTGCATGGTAGGATAGCATGCAGTGCCCGGTGAGGGCACCGACTGCCAGTCGAATGCTCCCACGATTGAACTTCAGCAGATTTTCCGTTCTTTTCTTATCATAGACGGGCCAAGTCGATCTCGCCGTTGCGCATGTATCTAAGCGACACCATCGCTTATTGGCTTTCACCAGTAGCTCCGTCTGTATCTCCCTGCAGAGCGCACTGAGTGGTGCTTTGGCCTCAGCTGAGATCTGTGCAATGTTAGCACCTGATCCCACCCTAGCCAGCTCGTCCGCCCTCTCGTTTCCGGAGATATTCATATGACCAGGTACCCAGCAAAGGGTCACCTCATTTACATTTTGTATCTCTTCTAACTTCTCCTTGCAGAGTTTGACGAGTTTGGATCTTATCCAAGCTGCCTGCAGAGCCTTAATGGCTGCCTGGCTGTCAACATAGATGCTGATCCTTTTTCCTGTGATATTCTCTTTCCTGATCAGGTCCGCCGCCTGCTTGATAGCGAAGACCTCAGCTTGGAAGACACTGCATCCATCATCGAGCCTGTAGGAGCGATGCATGTCCCGAGACTCAAAGTAGACTCCTGCACCTGTGCCAACATCCATTTTGGATCCGTCGGTGTAGAGTGCCAGTTCACTTTCCGTGCGTACCAAATCACCGGTCCATTCTTCCCTGGAGGGAATTCTAATAGAGAATCTCCTCTCCCAGGAAGGAAGTCGGGTGACATAGTCCGTTACGGTTCGGAATTTCGAGACGGCCCATCGATCCAAGACTGATGCATGTCCGTGAGGACTCCTTTTCCAGAGACCTGATTTCTGTAATCATGGCGCAGTTCTGGTTGCGGCGCTCTCGCAGTACATGTCCAGGGGTGGGAGGTTCAGCATGACTTCAAGAGCCGCCGTTGGTGTGGACTTCATAGATTCCGTCACCGCCAGACAGCCTGCTCTTTGAACCTTTGACACACTCTGAAGATGACACTTTTTCTCAAGCGCCTTCCACCAGACGACCGAGCCATAGACTAGGATAGGTCTTACCACCGCAGTGTACAACCGTCCATGTAAAAAGAAAACTTGTTATGAGCGAGAATATGACTTCGGATACAAGAACGGATAGCTAACGATGACACAGAAAGGTGAAGGGCCACGATTTGCGAGTATGCTCCTGGAATGTGAGAATTCTCAACACTCCTGGAGCTACTCATCAACCAGAAAAGATCCTCAAGTAGTATAAGGCGGATATTACTGCGATCCAGGAAGTACGTTAAATATGACAAGGAATGGTAAAGAAGGAGTGCGACATTTATTACAGTCGCCATCAAAGGCTGCATGCAGATTCGTCGTGGTAAAAAGGCTAAGGACGAAAGTCATCGATTTTAAATCAACAAGCCATCTTCTGTGATCCGCATGCAAGGCATATTCTACGACATCAGCCTCATCTGTGCACATACCCCTACCGACGAGGCTCAAGAACCCATCCAAGAGGATGTCTACGACCTCTTGGTCGACGCCTATGGAGCTTGTCCGGAGTACGACATCAATATTGTACTCGGGTACTGCAACACAAAAACCGGTAAGGAGAACATCTTTGGTGGAGTAGTCGGAAAGCCCAGCTTCGGCGATACGACAACAGACAACGACTTCCGACTAACTTGTAATACGGCAGTAAGTAGCAGAAGATCCACACAGTAACCTGGCGGTCTCCAGATGGTCGAACTGCTAACCAAATTGACCATGTGCTTATAAACGCAAGACATACATACATCATACATCCTGTATGTTAGAACGTTCAGAGGAAACGTCGGCTCCGACCATTTCCTGGTGGCAGCAAGATTTAGATCCCGACTTTCCAATGTTAGAAAGCAACATCAGCCCACCAAGAGTAGGTTTAACAATTGGAAGCCTGAGCACTTCAGAGATCACCAGAGACTAAGAGCAACTGAGCGGACGACTAGCAAGTATGCCTACGTCAGACATAAACGCCAACAACATGTGGCTCCATTGCCGCT
The DNA here is from genome assembly GCA_951905685.1 of Eumerus sabulonum. Classification (NCBI taxonomy): domain Eukaryota; kingdom Metazoa; phylum Arthropoda; class Insecta; order Diptera; family Syrphidae; genus Eumerus; species Eumerus sabulonum. Next base: position 105,403,402 of record OX645063.1, on the reverse strand, counting down.
TAGCTATCAAGGAAGCAGCTGAAATTACAATAGGTTACGCGCCACCACCGATAAGGAACCCGTGGTATGATGGCGAGTGCGAGCAGAAAAAGCGAGCGACCGACGAGGCGTACCAAAAGATGTTGCAAAGGGGAACACCAGTAGCGCGCGAGGAATATCAAGCTAGAAGGAGGGAGGAAGAGCTCCGGCGAAGGAAGAGATTCTTCGCAGCCTCCTAGCTCGAGGATATCGAAGAGTCAAGGGACAAAAGGCGGTAAGAAACTTTTACAAAAAAAGCTCTTAAAACGGCACCCAGGCTCTTAGAAATTGCGAGAACAATCTTGTTACCAACCCGTAAGGCATAGTGGATGTTTTCTTTCAAGAAGAGAGAGTGGTAATGGATGAAGACATCCCGTCCCCAGTCAACGAAGTTGTCATGCACCAGATCATCTGCAAAATTTGGGAGGACGAGTGCATGCCCGAAGACTGAAATATCAGCTCTACGATTATTTGCCCCATGGCAAGCCATCTGAGCCTGCGGCCTTGTTGTTCTTCAGCTTCTGAATAGCTGTGCCGACTTCTTCGATGCTGGGTGGGAGGACTACTTTAGCGGCTGGAGTTGGGATTTCCTCGGTCCCTACCACTCTCTCTTGGTCATGCTCGTTAAGCAGCTGCTGGAAATGCTGCTTAAATACATCCACTATTCCCTGCGGGTCGGTGACAAGATTAACCTCGCAGTTTCGAAGAACCTGGGTGCCCTTTTTGAAGCCTCCTGCAAGGCCTTTGGCTTTCTTGTAAAAGGCTCGTATTTTATGTTTATCCCTAGACTCCTTGATATCCTTGAGCTGGGAGGCTGCGAAGATTCTTTTCTTTTGTCGCAGTAGTTTTTTCTCCTCCCTTCTACTGGCTCGGTACTCTTCTTGCGCTGCCCTGGTTTTCCTCTGCAGCGCCTTTTGGTACGCCTCGTCGGTTGCTGCTTTTTCTGCTCACACTCGCCATCATACCACGGGTTTCTTGTCGAGGGTGGTAGGTATCCTAATGTGGTTTCGGCTACTTCCTGAATGGCTGAGCGGCAATGCAGCCACATATTATTGGCATTTGTGTTCGACGTAGGCATACCGTAGAGTCTTTCGCTCAGCTGCTCCCTGTAGACTCTGGCAACCTCCGGTGTGCTCAGGCGCCCAATGTCGAACCTCCTCCTGATGGGCTGGTGCAGCTTTCTGACATTGGACAGTCGAGCTCTGAATCTTGCTGCTACGAGAAAGTGGTCAGAGTCGACATTTGCCCCTCTGAATGTTCGCACATCCAGGACGTTTGACGAGTGCCTTGCGTCAATCAGCACATGGTCGATTTGGTTGGCGGTTCGACCATCCGGAGATCGCCAGGTTGCTGTGTGGATTCGCTTGCGAGGAAATCTTGTGCTACTTATCACCGCATTACGAGCTGTCGCAAAGTCAGTGAGTCGGAAGCCGTTATCTGTTGTTGTATCGTGGAGGCTGTGCTTTCCGATCACTCCGCCAAGGGTGTTCTCCTTACCGATTTTGGCGTTGAAGTCCCCGAGCACGATTTTTACATCGTACTCCGGACAAGCTCCGTAGACGTTGTCCAGGAGGTCATAGAAGTCCTCCTTGAGAGGGTCTTCAGCCTCGTCGGTAGGGGCGTGTGCACATATAAGGCTGATGTTATAAAATCTGCCTCTGATGCGGATCACAGCCAGCCGATCACTTATAGGTTAACAACTTTCGTCGCAAAGTCTTATTTAACGCGATGGCCGCATTCGGGATCCCGGGAAAACTGATCCGGATGTGTCAAGCCACGCTAACAAACACTCGATACACCGTGCAGTTCGGCTCCAGAACCTCTGAGCTTTTTGAAACCTGCACCGGATTTCGGCTGGCCAACTTCAACACGAAAGGCGCTATCTTCTTTTGTCGCAAGACCAAGCAAGATCTAGCTAAATGAGCTGGTCTTTACAATAATGAGGAGAAGACGAAGTACAATACGCTGTCAATAAAATCGCGGTCTGTCCCCCATCATGGCATATCTCGTGGCAAACATAAACTCCACGAATGACATTAAAGTGAAAATCCGCCACAGAATTATCATCGGCAACTGCTGCTACTTCGGCTTGTCAAAAGAGTTAGGGTCCAAACTCCTGTCCCTAAGAACCAAGGTTATGATCTACAAGACCCTTATCCTGCCAGTGCCGCTATATGAAGCCGAAAGCTGGACGATAGGCAGGACAGCAGAGCTGATCCTTGGCTCATTCAACTGAAGAACTTTGCAGCGGATATTTGCTCCTGTCTGCGAGGAAGGCAAATGGAAGAGAAGACATAACCGCGAACTCTGTGTGCTGTACAAAGATGTGGATATAGTCCGGAAGACAAAAATCCGTCGACTACAATGGTTCGGTCACATGAAGCACATGGACACCAACGCTCTAGATAAGAGGTCTTCGAAACCGAGCCTCCTGGTTCGAGAAGAAGGGGAGACCGAACCTCTGATATAAAGACAAAGTGATTGCGGACATGAGACCGCCAAGGATGGAAGGCTGTATTAACTCAGGCCCAGGCCCTCCAAGGGTTGCTGGACTGAAAAGTAAAAGCCAGAGCTGCTCTTGTGAATGTTGACATTCAACTGGGCAAGAGAATTGGAGTAATATTCGCCCGTAGTCGTTGAGCTTATGCAAGATATCCAACTAACAGGATCCCTTTCGCGTAACAAATCACGCTGGCCATGACCTTTCCGGCAGATGCGAATGACTTCGCTTCTTTTGGCACTGAACTACCCGTTCTACCCAATGTAGTGGTGGACCTATGTTTTATCCATGGTGACAAGTCGCCCAATGAAATCGATCGGATGCCTACTGAACCGGTCCAAAGATTGCTGCGAAAATCGTTTACACGTTTGCAGTTGTGGTCCTTATCTTGCGCAGAGCTTTCGTATTCCTAATTCTTTGTACAAAATCTTCTGCACTCTCTCTTGCGGGTCATCCTCTAGTGATGTGGGCCTACTTTTTAACGGTTGACATTGAAAGAGCAGAGTCTGGGCAACACTTTTTCAACTTCGCATGAATGTCCTTACGGATTAATCCAACCAAAACGAACGTAAGACACGCAAGACATCTACTGCAAACATTCGTGTAAACAAAGTATGTATGTAATGTACGAGTGAATAACTTTGATTGGAACACCATCTCTGTGCCAGGCTGAGAACTTTTTACCTTAACCTAGTATGGAGGGACCCTAGCATGGATATTCACTTCGCGTATGACAACATTTGCAGGGACAGCGGAATATGTTCGTTCCTCCATTAAGGTCAGAAGCGGATTTACACCAAAACCTCTTGATGTGGAATGCACTCCATCAGTGAATCAACCCGATCGTCGCTAAACTTCTGCTTTGGCTATTGGACGCTAACAATATCGACATGGCAGAACATTACGTTGTGATGTTCCATATCCATATCGCAAGCGCTGATGAGCAGAGACCATGGCACGATCTTAGTAAGATTTCCAGCGTGGGAATAAGAGTCCTAAGCTACAGCGTGCTTACAGGTTTGTTGCCCCACAGATTAGGAGCCTTGGTCACCCGTCCATGGGGATTGCGCCTTCACTGAATTATTTTACAAACGGTTGAGCCATGAACACCCTTGTGCTATTCCAAACGTTTTTTCGATGATACCCAGTAGGTGGACATTTTGACATTGGATTGTCCCAACTGATACAAGGCACTGACGGCACCCGAATTCGGCTTACTCATTCGAGCTTTCCCAATCGGATCCATCTCACCCGTACAATTATTCACATTACATGACTGAAATACTCAATCACCTCAATCCGAATTACTAATACGCGACAACTTCAAAGCACCATGCCTGCCGTACGGGTCCAAGTTGCTTTTACAATTTCACGTACATACACTCAGAGTACGTGTGCTTCCTTGGGAGGTTGGCCTATTTGCGGACGGTAACCGCAAGTCAGCCGTACCCAAGTTTGAAGAAAACAAAATGATGGAATCGCACAGCCACTCATCTTACGTGATTCGGTTTAATAAACAAACTCGAATGCGCGCATGCGTACATTTATCGTAGCGGTAGCGAATACAACGAACGATCGTTGTTCCGCTCGTGTGAGCATAAGCTGTCCAGTTGATCCCCTATGCACGCATGATATGATGCACAGAGAGTAGAGTTCCATGTAAAATATTTATTTTCAAATTCATTCGCTTAGAATCTAGAATCGAGAGATAACTTTTAAAGTCAGCAGAGGCAAAATACTTTCGTAGCTCCATCTGAGCCCTTATGATAACCTACTATAGAGGGAAACTGGTATACAAATACATCTGATTAAAAAAAAATACGATCACTAGTGGGACAAAGGGGATCCTTTGCTAGGAAGATACAATTACGATATAAACACTTAGTGTTTGGCAAGCCTTAATAAAGACCTAAAACTAAAACTTAGGGACTAACTTAGGGGGTTAAGGAAGTTGCATAACTTAACTTGAAGTAAAGTAAAATAGAATCAGGGCTTAATGGCTAAGCTTAAGTCTAGGGTGCTAGTGAGCGAGATAGGTCGACAAAGAGGCCAGAGAGTAGCAGGATTCGCGTCGACCTATGCTGCGGCTTAGAGTGTGTTCGAATCACAAGTGTTCGTCAATAGATACTCGTATCCTTAATAGCTTGCTGGTATACGTATAGGAATGTGAATGGTTAGCGTCGCATGATGTCTTCTATGCTGAAACCAGTTCGTCGCGGTGGCGGTGGCGGCAGCGGCTGGTTGGGATGATTGGCCCTCGGAGGTTGTTGGTTGGTTGGCGGTGCTGGCGGTGGTGCTGGGGTTATTTGCATGCCATGATCGGGCGGTGGACCGGGTTCGATGAGAATTTGCGATGTTACGGTCGATGGATGTATGATTGGTTGAGTGTGATCTCTAGTGGATAGCGCGGTTTTTGCTGGATGTAGGGCTACTATGTCGTGCAGGATCATTTCGTCCTTCGCCTTGATGAGGGAGTGATGTTGTCGTGTCATGTTTATAGCCATGTGGTTGTGATTGTGATTGGCGAATTGTGGTGATCGGTGCGGAAGCAAGTGTGGCTCACCGTCTAAGCCAATCGGCCGTTTTCGTATCGGTATAGATCCCAGAAAACTAGGCATCGAATCAAGGCTTGAATGAGCATTAAGTGCGTCCGAGCTTAGGGGAGGAGTCGACGACGAGCTCTTCTGATGGTGATGCAGATCTCGACGAACGTGCAGCATAGGAATGTATGGCTCTGGTGGCTTGTGGGTTGACGGTGAATGAATGGACTGTGCGAGGCCAGATATTAAGGGTGGCCTAGCAGGGAGATGAGGATGTGCGTTAAGTGTCGTCACATATGGTGGAGGAATTAATGCACTATTCGTAAATTCGATGTATTCTCTCTCCTTGTCGGAGAAAGTATTTGGGCGCATGGTATAGGTTTCTCCACCCTCATGGTGACAATGTGTGACGGCCTCTTCCAGTTCTTTTCGTTTTTCTTTGTTAATTTGCTCGAGAAAGTGTTCTTCATCCTCCTCGACGTCGTCGTCCACCTCGTCGGGTTCGTCGTCATCATTTTCACCACCTTCACAACTTCGGCTTTCATTGCTTTGGAGCTTAGTCTGAATCGGGATCTTTTCGCTACAACTCACGTTGCTTTCGTCGACAATTTCGGAGGTCGCATTGTCCGGTGATGGCGATCTGTGTCGTTGAACAGGCGATTGTCGCGGTGAGTCGACTTCTAATAGAGAATCCTCTTCGTCATCACTGCCATTTTGACCATCTTCTTCGCCTACATCCAGTACTTCGGTGGGTACATCCCCGACAGCATGGGTCAACGCGTGTCGTCTCAGATCACAATTTCGCCGAAACACCTTACCGCACGACGAGCACTCGTACGGCTTGTGATCGGTATGCGTCAATAGGTGCGTTTTCAAGTTCGAGCGCTGATTGAAACTTCTACTACATACTGGGCATTTGTGCGGCGATTCCTCCATATGTAGAATCTTGTGAACGGCCAGCGTTCGCGATTGACAGAATCCCTTGCCACATTCTGTGCACTTGAATGGTTTTTCCTTTGAGTGAATGTATCTGAAACGGAATAAACAGAACGTTTATTTACCATAACTTAAAACGTTTCTTGTTTTGTTTTAACTTTTTGCTACCAGGTAAGAGTAAACGAGGTTTTGTGTACCGCGGTAAATAGCGAAAAATGGACAAACAGCGAAGCACACCGAAGTAATGATTGAGTTTTGAGGAATTGTTTACTCATTGGACGGGATTTTTCGTCCGAAAATGCTAATGACAATTAACGACAACGAAGACGATGAATGCGGCTTGGCCTTTGATTTTTTTTTTGAATCTTTGTCGGTAGGTGGGTATCTTTCATTAGAAAGTTCAAGTGTTTACCTAAAGACAATGCTTGAATACGAAATTTCAAATTTGTTTATCGTGGAATCGGTTAGAAATAGCCGATAGTCGTGCGCAAAATCGCCCACCACGTCACGTTCTACATTCGTTTTACGTTCTAATAGCCATTCAAACAGATCAACTACTCGATCATTCCACTCAAATTAAAATGCGATAAAAGCACACACAATTCGAAGAGATCGAATTACGAGCAGAAACTCGTTTATTCGTATAAGTATCGTATAAGTATCTAATGAATTAGTTGTTAGATAGTTTTTGAAAATTTTCCAAATCCGGATGGTGTGCGCGATCGGCGCGGGTAACTACAGTTCACACAAGACACTTGGCCCAAAAACTCGTACACTCCACACGTGAATATATTCGATCACACCGATGGAGTTTGAGCGACGGCTATAGATGTCGGAAACTGGTTTGCTACAGATATTTATCTTTTCTTCATTTTCTATCTTTTTTTTTTTCCTTTTACTTTTCATGTTTACTTCGGCTAATAAGTGACGATGAGATGACGCACTCTTAGCCAAAGGAGAAATGTATACATATCTATAGAAATGACATACAACTTACCTATGATCCCTCAGGTGATCCTGTCGACGGAAGGCCTTTCCACAAATATCACAGGAGTATGGTCTCTCGTCGGTGTGTGTGCGTTCGTGTATTAACAAATTGTAGGATTTTGTGAATTGACGATTGCAAAATTTGCATATAAATTGTTTTTTAGGTCGCGATGCACGTCCCGGTGCTCGTAATAGTCTACGATCGAGACCGGGATGCATACTGGGCGGAACTCCGGGCGGAAAGAGACCACTCGCGGCGGCTGAGGGCGGAAAGGCAAACGAACCGGCTGATGTGGGCGATGGTCCCGGACCGCCAAGATACGCGGAAGGTGAGTACATAACGGGCGGTGGAGCACCAGGTCCTTGGCCGGGTCGCGGTAGTAGCATAGCAGCTGCAGCAGCCTCACGTAATGCCAACTCTTTACGTTTGTCAGCCATCATTGCGATAATTTCGTAGCTTGATCCACGTTTTGCCTGTACAATGACATCTTTGCCTAATGCCTCGGGTCCATCCATCATGCCGGAATAGAGAGCACCGGGTCCGCGGAGATTTCGCGACGGTAGAACCGGTACGAATGCGGATATCTCGCGATGATGACCGGATTGTGGGCCAGAGGAATTAATGATTCCGGCTGCGGCTGCCAGATGATGCTGATACGCCAATTGCGATTCGTACGATGAACCGCCGGGGGTGAGAACGGATGAACCACGGCTACTCGACGAGCTGCGCTGCATGTCGGCACTGGAATTCGAACTCGTTGGTGATTGCAAGAATTGCTCCATTCGTGATGAACGCACCAACGGTACGCTGCCATGGTCAATTACAGTCTTCTCGGTCGGCATGATGATTCCCTTTTCATTTCAAATTCAAATGTATCTCTATCTGGCTGGGACTGTGTAAGTGTGTGTGTGTGTGCTCTTCCTCCAGTGTAACCAGAAGCCCGTATCTACTGGAAAACATACAACAAAAAAAAAAAAATAGAAAAGATATAAAGGCACATACCAATTAGATAAATAGTTCACTCGTAATCTTATCAGACGTTCGTTCAAACGTTGTTTTTTTTTTTTTTTTGGTTGTTGTACAACAACGGTATTCGAAAGTTAATTATTGTAGGCATGTCGACGTCGGATTGTTTGTTCTCATTTTTTCGGTCTACTCCTACATACATAGCTACCCCCTCCGTATTTGTTTTTGTATCTACTCACCTCCTTGTCCTCGTCCTCGACATTGTTGGCGGTGGCCGATAAGCCCAATGACTTTAGAAGCATATGGAAGCAAGTAAGGTGCTCTGAGGTTTTACTCAAAAATTTTATTTTGGTTGGTACCTGGTGGTATCTTTATTGCACTATGAGAATCGAATCAAACTAGATAAAACGCAGTGGCTTCTATATCCAAATATTTGTTGGAACAACCGTCCGAACATACAATGCCGGTGGGTTTCTTGGAAAACTGATAGAAGCCGTAGAATGTATATTGTTTACACGACGAATGCATCCGATGCATTAAAAGTCCCGGATAAGCAGATTTTGCTTTTCGATATGAATATTTCCTTTTGCTGGCTGAGTTAGTTCTGCAAACGTTGCATATTCTGATGACCGTCGCAGACAGAATAAAAGTAGATCATTAAGCCGTCGTGCAAAAAAACAATTCAAAAAAAGGAGAAAGATCAGCAGAAATGGGGATCCAAATGGACCAAAGAAACGGAAAAAAAAACGACGAGATACAATAATAACAATAAACTCTAGAGCATCGACGCCCTCCAATATCTGGCCACCTTACCGCTATGCAGTATCCTCCACTGGACCCAGATTCAAATTCAATAAAGACAAAAAAAAAAAACTTCATGTAGACGCAGATGAAGATTAAGAAGCAGAAGAAAGAAAACGAAATAAAGTGGCAAAGAAGAAGGAATAAGTAAACAGAGATGTGATGCTGACGGCGATGCTCGATGCGCGATGCGCGATGCGAGATACTCAAGAGAGGTTCGAGAAAGGCTTACTCGTACATCGTTCCATTGAAATAATGATGGCTGCCGCCCGTTGCGTTAGGTGCTTTTCTGGTAGGTGCATAATTATAATCAGGAACCCATTAGGAGACCAGGGAGCAATGCAACTAGTCTCCTGTATCATGCGGGCAATCTATAGCTCTTTGTGACGTGGCTTCGTTTCAATTTTAATCCTTTAACAAAGGGGGGGTAGGGGGCCAGCTTATGCCACAGATAGTCAGTCTTTCTGTAAACAGTTTCTGTCTGTCTTGTCGCCGGTGGATTTTTATACATATGACTTAAAGCTTCAATAAGGATACATTCACTTACTTTCTAAAGGTATTCCAATATGCAGTTGACTGAAAGTCGTATCCTTATGTTATCCCATAAGCAGGGGTTAGCTGAATTCCAGCGTTATGGTTTGTGCACCAAGCCTACTATGGTAGCAAGTTGGGATCAAAAGCCCAACATGGCATCACACTGTGTTCGGTGGCAATGGCAGTGGCAGCAAATACCTGCACACATACACGATCACACGGGATTAACGTTAACGTTCGTTTCTCCTTCGTCGTTCGTTTAATCCATAATCACTTATCGCGAGACTTGTTTTTTGAACGGCTTTAGCACTCCAATCCAATGCATCACTTCACTGTTGTTTAAAACTTTTCTTTCAATTTGTTATTAAAAACGTTTGTGCTAAGCTTGAAGTAAAGTGCCGTAGGGTATGTACATAAGTAGGTACGTGCCAACACACATTGAAATCAAATATCGATATGGATGGGTACGGATACGGATACGGATACACGTTGGCGAAGCTTTTCTCCTCTTCACGTTCTGTTTTAAACACAAAGTTTGCCTTTAGATAACTAACTTTTAACTAAATTTATTGATTAATTCACTTGCACCTATGAGATACTTAGTATTTCACTATACACTACACAAAATTGTTGGGAAAAAGATTGAGTTCATTTCGAACTTCACACAGTAATCCATATGTTATGTATTGGTGGTAGTGATGGTGTTGGTGGATCAGGTTTTGGAATTTCATTCGGTAGGTATCTGAGATTTGTGCCTCGCATGAATTCAATGGGAGCTGACGCTAGCGCTACCAATTTGCTCCTCAAGTAGTCCCAATCTCTTCCCACACGCCTGTATGTCAATTGGGTGCGAGCAGGAGCAAGTTGCAAGATGAAACGAGACAGACTTAAACTAGATACCGCACATACAGGCACACAAAACGACACAACGACGTCTACACGTACCGATTCTACCAATACTCGACTATGCGGATGCGTTATTTGTTTTTTTTTTTCTACGTTTTCTTCTCGAGACGCTGCTGCTCGCTCGGACAGTGGAATTACAGGTGCGCAAGGTACGATCAACTCTTTAAGACTGATCGAAGAGCAAATTTAAAACTCTGTTGGGGGCATATGCACACTGGCAAGAGATTAGGTCTTGCTACCAACTACCAGTCAGCAATGTAGCCAGTAACCAAAATCGAGAAACGGAGGTCAGAGCGAATTGGGTAGTGTTGGAATCCTGTTGGAAGAGCGGGACAGTTTAAGCTACTAGATACTTTACGTTTATTTTTTATTTTTTATTGACTGACTGGAGAATAAGAATGTTTGAAAAGTGAACGTGTGTTTGCCGCTGTGCTTCTAAACTGCTTGACTGCTGCCTGAACTAAGCCGCCTCTTCTACCTTCCTCTGATGAGATGAGTTGCTCTTAGGCTTAGGTTTTTGTTTAGTTGCTTTTGTGTTTTCTTTACTAGCAACCAATGCCGTTGTTGTTGTTGCTGTTGTTGAAATTGGAATTTATTTCATTCTACGTTTTTCACTCGGTTCCTTCGTGAATTATTTGACGAAACCCAGAAAGTACACATAGGTTAAGAAATAACGTATAACCTGTCTGTTACAGCTCGTAGCTGCCCAAAGCTGAGCTCTCTTCTCGTCTGCCGTGTGCGCAGTGCGCGATAACGAACATAAAAGCAGAATTTCTTCAGCTTCATTAGCAGCAACTACACGAGAGAGTTCTGTTTTATCTTGGAGAATATGCTGTCGTCCAGATCTCCCAGCATAATCCTGCTTCTGGAAGAGCTAGTACACATATAGTGCCTGACATCAATTTTAAACCAAAAAATGTGGTCTAGGTGCGACCCGCAAGGCCCACACGACTAACTTTCCAGAGGGAAAAAAATTCATATTTTTTCATTCTTAACCCCCGACGCAAAAAGAGGGGTGTTATAAGTTTGAGGTATCTGCATGTCTGTATGTCTGTCTGTGGCATAATAACTCCTGAACGAATGGACCGATTATGATGCCTCTCGTTTTTTTTAAAGCTAACGTGATCGAAATGGTTCTTAGCTACAATTTGTGAAGACCCGTTCAGGTTATTGGACCTTTTTGTTAGCTGCGGTAGGATTCTTAGACGAATAATGGGTAATGTATCGGTTCTCGTCTGATCACCGCGATCAACCAGCATCGGGCGCGGTCAGTACTTACATACATAGATGGGGAACCGCTTGGGAACACAACGAATTGTTGTTATCAAGCCGCCTTTTTGTTGTTGCTCCATATATCCCAGGGTAAGAAAACGCACATTCATGTGCGCACATTAAACACACGTGCGTGTGCGATGGCGATTGCTGACTTTTTCTAATTTATAGAAAATGAAGCCATCTCAGATTAAAATACAAATGTTCAAGTGAAATGTTTCCATATTTTATCATTCTGCAAACAACTCCCGAGCAGTAACGAACGAACGTGAGTGTGTGCATTTATGGAAACTCACCCCATGTGCGCACTCCACATGTGCGTTAAACAGAAGTGCAGATAAGTGTGTGTCCTCTTTAACGAACTTATGAAGTGCGCACAGGGGTGAGCTTCTATAAATCTACACACCCGTGTTCGCGAGCGAAGGTAAAAATGCTCACAGCCAACTACTCATGTGCGCGTACGTTTAATAATTGCTCGTTGGGTAGCACATGCTAATGAGCAGCTCATGGGTGTGCGATTCCTTACCCAACCACAACACTGTCCTGGAGTACAATGGACCAGTGATTGCGTCTGAGTGCTCCAGCGGATAGCAGAAGCAAAAGCAACACTGTCCGAGCAATCTCATATGTATCGGTTCTCGTCCAATCACAGCAATCAACCAGCGTCGGGCGCTGTTAGTACTTAAGTGGTTGCCTATATTTTAGTTATTTAATTTCAAAAAAAAAAAAAAAAACGGCTGGGCCGATTTGGCTGAAAACTTACTCAGTTCTAAGTTGCGTAATTACGCGTAGAACGAACCCAATCTCATGACAATATCATCTTTGGTTCTCGAGATCATCGAAATCCGGTACGCACGTACGCACATACGTACATACACATCTCTATAAAAACCTCGGATTTGGATCCTGATGACCTTGAAACGTCGAGATATGTCAAAATTTGGAATTCGCAAAATCGGCCCCTACATAACTTCCCACTGGGAAGTTTAAAATCTTAAGACTTCTTCCTAAGTAGCGTTACAGTCCGAAGTGAACCAAGGCTTCAGCCAACATACTTATGTAGCTCCCCTGCCGTACTCCCAGCTGGTTAAAATCCCTCTCCGTCTTGACCGTCTTATCAATGGGCTTAGTCCGTAGACGCTTACCTAAACCGATGACATTGTATAGTTTGTCCAGTACTGGGTTGCCTTGAACTTGGACTATATTGGACAATCTTGAGAATATTGCTGTATTTTAAGGAAGGAACTTCTCCTACAATATTGTACAAACATTAATTTAGAGAAGCCAATGTTATGGCATTGTTTTATCCTAAATATTTTACTTAGTCTTTTAGTCCGTTACTTAAGCCCTAATGGCCCAATTAGTTTTAATTTTTAATTTTTTTTTTTGACGAATTCTGTTCCCTAAAGGCCTAGGGGAATTTTGGTATTTAGGCCTTAAGCCAGCTATCAAATACCTACTCCCAAATGTGGAATCAGGGTCGGAGCAACGAATAAAATCAATATTCCGCAATCAGGATAACGCTGACGGTTGCAAAATTTTCCATTTCTTACTTGATGAGGCGAAGTAGTTCTCCTATTTCCCAGACTTTGACAAAGTTGGTAAAACTATGGAATAAAAAATAGCGGAGCGACTACGTACATACGTCACATACATACGTACTTAGCTGAAACCTCGCAAAAGAGAGTGTCATCGATATATAGAGATAATGTTGAGCGGCTCAAAAAAGAAATTAGATTCGCCAAAAGTAACTCCTGGAGAAGTTCCGGTGGCTCTATTGAATCCTGTATGGATGCGGCTCGCTTGAGAAAGTTCCTTGCCAAAGCTCCCCTACAGATGTCCATCAGATCTTTTAATAGAGGACATATTAAGAGACCTGATGGTAGCTGGACAGACTCAAATGAAAGAGTGCTCGATGCCCTACTCAAATTCCATTTCCCTGGCTGTGAAAAGCCAGGAACTTTCGATTCGGCAAATACATTGCTATGGAGATGCTACGGATCTGAAACAATCGATAAGACCGTTACCGCTACCGATAATGCTGCAAGAACCAGGTGAAGCTATTATCCCATGGCTGAAGCGCATTTACTTCTGATACTTAACTTACTTTATACTATCAAAATGTAAGAGGCCTCTGCTTCAAAACATCAACGGTCTAACTTAACTCCCAAATGCTTCCCTATGATATCTTTGCCTTAACCGAAACTAACCTCAATCTTAGTATTCTTGACTCCGAACTTTTCTCTTCCGACTTCATCGTCTTTCGCGCTGATGAACAGCGTAATAACGCAATTCTCACTGGTCGCGGGATCCTAATGGCCACCCCCATACCCGCTTAGATGCAACATCCGTCACAATTCCCAACTCTCCCTCTTTTGAACTTGTTTGCGCCCCCTTAGTATACTTGTCATGAAAAACCTTCTCGCCTGTGTGAAAAAAAAAAAAACCGCACCAAGCATGGGTAATCGAGAAAAGCTTGGCTCTGGTCCTTCATGTGCTGTAACGCCCCCAAAGAAGAAAGAGGCAATTAAGTTCCAAAAATGTACTCATAACTCGGGATCCGGCAAGACTGCGTCGTACGTCATCATCTGCCTAGAAAGGTAGGCGTTTTCTTTCCCACCTACAACGTTTTAATGGCGTTGTTAAATTGGGTGACTCACATTACAAGCAACGTGTTGTGATTACATTTTTGGTGAAATCAGGTGAAAAGCCCTTGGAAATACTCCGAAAATTTCAGGGGGTGTAAGTCGAAAGCACGTGTGTTCTGCGCACGTGAAAGCGGTTCAAGAAGGGTTGTGAATCGGTAGTAGTTGATCCACGTAAGGGAGCTTTCGTCACGTGAATATAATCCTACTGACCAGACATGGCATCCTAAAGAGGCGGCTGCGAGCACGTGTTTTCCATGTGCGACTCGAACTCGGCAAGATGGGCTGGATCTTGCACCACGACAATGCGCGTTCGGAGAATTATCAAAGCTGCTTCGAACTGAGGGAAGAACGTTAGACTCGTTGTGTAGAGTAACAGGGTGACTATTGTGAAGGTCGGTAATGTCATTTTGCGACGAACTTAATTGCCATGCCTCGTATATCATCCAATATTTGCCGGACAATGGTCTTCCCAGGACCTAAGCACATTTTTAGTAAGAAATCCTTTCGCTTACATTCACTTTCAATAAGAGCTCTATGCTCTCGGTATTGTCTATTTTTTTGGGAATCGGAAAATTACCATAAATATTTCAGATATCGATAGAGAACATTATCCAACGAGCTGTCATTTAGATGTAGCAAAAATCTTATCAAGCATCTAAGCATATGTAAGAACATAGTTTTACTAGGTTAGATTAGGTTGGGTGCCCTATTGACGAAAGGCCAAGGCCCATTTAGACTAAGAGGAGTTCATTGTGTCCACTTAACGTTTAACCCGTAAAAACCTAAAAATTGCCGGTTGAGCTGAAGATGTAGACAGAATTCCCAGTAGGCTGTTCAGCCTAATGTTACTTACCTCTTCTAGTCCCGAAGGGAAGTGACTACCAGGGAATATGTTTCCTTTTTGGGCTAGTGCCGGGCATTCGCACAGTAGCTGACAAATGGATACAGTTTCCTCTTCGTCGCTGCAGCTTCTGCAAAAGTCATTGCGCGGCTGGCCTAGTCTAGCTGCATGGTAGGATATCATGCAGTACCTAGTTGGGACACCAACTGCCAACCAAATATCCCACGACTGAACTTTAGCAGACTTTCTGTCCTTTTCTTATCATAGACGGGCCAAGTTGATCTTGTGTTGCGCATGTATCTAATTGATACCATCGCCTCTATTTCTCCGTAGAGTGTACTGAGTGCCGTTTTAACTTCGGATGTGATCTGTGCGGAGCTAGCGCCTAGGACCAGGCTAGCTAGCTCGTCCGCCTTCAAATCCCCGCAAATATTCACATGACCTAGTACCCAGCACAGGGTCACTTTATTAACATCTGATATCTCATCCAGCCTCTCTTTGCAGAGTATGATGAGCTTGGATCTTATCCATGTTACCTTGCTTTGCTTTGGAGGCGTTACAGCCCATGGAGGGCTAGAGCCAAGCTTTTCTCAATCACCCATGTTGTGTGTGATTTATTTTTTCCTCGTGTGAAGGGACCTACAGTTTAATGTCGATTCCGAATGGCGTGAGTCGAGATGCTTTTTCATGACAAGTATACTACAGTACACCGCCGAGGAGGGACGCCGCGCAATAAATAGTCAATGGCGTCGTTGTTATCGGGAATCGAACTCGCTCATCGTGCGTCAGAGTCCAACAAACTAACCACTGCGCCACGGCGGCGGCCTCCATGTTGCCTGCAGAGCTTTAATTTCTGCCTGGCTTTCAGCATACATACATAGATGTTGATTCTTTTTCCTATGTGGTGTTCTCCAAGAATCTGGTTCGCGGCTTGTTTAATTGCGAAGACCTCAGCTTGGAAAACGCACGAGATTCGAAATAGGCCCCGGTTTCTGTACCAGTATCCATTTTGGATCCGTCGGTCCATTCCTCCCTGGAAGGAATTCTGATAGATAATCTTTCTCGCAGCAGGGAAGCAGGGTGATATAGTCCGTTTCGGCTTGATGCGTGGGCGTGAGGACTCCTTGCCCAGAGACCGGATTCTTGCGTTCTTAGCGCAGTCTTATAATGTTAATTACACAGCCTGAACGGAGTGCAGTGGTTTGGGTCGTAGATGTGCGTTCACTACTCTCCAGTGGTGGTTGTCCTAGATAGGATTCGAGAGGAACTGACCTAATTTTCACGTTGGTTGTAGTTCTCAGCAACTGTTCCACGCACTTGTGGTGTTATATTAGAATTGCACACATAGAGTACGTATTTGTAGTGACCATATACTATGAGTGTTATGCCTTCACCAGTATGTTTGAGCACTTTTCATTCATAACAGCTGTGTTGCATAATTTTTTCCGTATAGGAATTGGTTTTCCTTGGCTTTGGAATGACTTAGAACTACAGACCTTGCGCTCGACGGTCGGTGAAGTTTACAACAGCACCACGGCCACCCCGGTGCGATGCTTTTGCAGTATATGACTGGGGGTGGAAGGTTCAGAATTGCTTCAAGAGCCGCCGCTGGTGTGGATTTCATAGATCTAGTCACCGCCGGACAACCTGCCCTCTGAACCCTTGAAATGCTTTGAAGATGGCATTTCTTTTCAAGTGCCTTCCACCAGATAATCATAGAATATACCACTTTCGGTTTGAAACCCCATGTTTTTCCTAAAGCTAGTCTAAAATGAATTTAGAAGAACAGGTGGAGGACAGCATTTTTCCAGAGAGCTTATCATTAGGCTCGAGGCTACCTGATTATTGCAGCCTATTAACAGCATTCAATTAACGAAATTTCTTCTTCTTCTTTTTAATGGGCGCTACAGTTCGGGGTGAACCTGGGCCTCAACCAACATGCCCCTCCAACTAGCACGATCTTTTGCTAGCCTTTTCCATTGCCGCACACCCAGTTGGCTAAGGTCCCCTTCCACCTGTGTGCGCCATCTTAAGTGCGGACTCTCCGGGCTGGAGCTGTGGTGTCCATTCGCTCTACATGGCCCAGCCATCTTAAGCGTTGAATCCGTAGACGCCTGACTAGACTCATGTCGCTGTACAACCCGTAAAGTTCGTGGATGAATCTTTTCCTTCATCCCCCGTCTGCGTTTATATGCCCGAAAATATCGTCGGCGTACGCAAGGAGTTGCGAGGATTTGAAATGGATTGTGCCTCTTGTATTGGCCAGATTGCACAATCATTTCCAATATGATGTTGAAGAAATCACACGACAGCGCATCGCCCTGCCTAAATCCTTTTTTGACATCAAAACTATCGGTAAGGTGTTCACCGATTCGGATGGAGCAGCGAGCATTCTCCAAAGTCATCCTGCATAGTCTGACGAGTTTAGCAGGTATGTCAAAGGTAGGCATAGCGTTGTATAGCTCGTCTCTAATTACGCTGTCGTATGCGGCTTTGAAGTCGACAAATAGGTGGTGAGCGTCGGTGTGCCGTAGTGTGAAGATTTGGTCGATGGTGGACTTCCCTGGCTTGAATCCGTACTGATAAGGACCTATCAGCTTATTTACAAAAGGCTTCAGGCGTTCACACAAAACGGCAGAGAAGATTTTGTAGGCGATGTTAAGGAGACTTATTCCTCTGTAGTTGGCGCAATCAGAGGGGTTTCCTTTCTTGTGGATCGGGCATACGATGCTGAGACTCCATTCTCGGGCATGCCTTCCTCTGACCATATCTTACGGATGAGCTGGTGCATGCTCCTAACCAGGTCATCCCCAGCTGCCTTGAAGAGCTTAGCAGACAGTCCATCTGCGTCAGCAGCTTTATTCGACTTGAGTTTCGATATGGCAATCTTAACTTTGTCGTGGTCAAGGGACGGAATTCTCTGCGGTCTTCGTGGATTAGAAATGGATCATTCTGCCTGACAGCCGTGTATTGACTAACATCGCCGTCATAAAGTCTGCAGAAGTGGTTTTTCCATATTCTCAGTATCGACTGCAATTCTACTTCAAGGTGCCCGTTCTCATCCCTGCAGGCTTCCGTTCTGGCTTTATAACCTTGGCATGTTCGCTTTATCTGCTGATAAAACTTTCGAACGTCACGCCCGCAGTAACACCTCTCCAAATCCGCGCTTCTCGTGCTCTTTCTTCTTTCTTCTGAGATGCTTATGCTCCTCCCTTCTTTTTATCTCGTAGAGCTCACGAGCTGCTCTTGTTCTTTTATGCAGCGAGGCCTTATATGCATCCTGCTTCGCTGTGTGAATCCTCCTGCACTCGTCATCGACCCAGGTGTTTCTTCGTGGTGGAGCCTTGAAACCCAAAACTTCGGATGCAGCGTTTTCAGGGCTTGTTTGCAAAGGCTCCACTGCTGTTCTAGTGATAGCGTGGACGATTGAGGTGTATTGGAGAGTTTAAGGGAGACGCGATCGGTAAAAGCACGAGCGGTTTCTGGCGATAGTAGCTTTCCGACGTCATAACTTTGTATTCTTACTTTACTCCGATGCGTTTGTGATATCCGTAAGCGCATCTTGGCTACAACAAGATAGTGGCCCGAGTCGGTGTTAGCCCCTCGGAAAGTTCGAACATCAAGAATAATGGAGGAGTGTCTGACGTCGATCGCGATGTGATCAATCTGGTTGGTAGTCGATTGATCAAAAGACCGCCAGGTGCCTTTGTGTATATCGAGGTGCTGGAAGCGCGTACTGGCTAGAAGGAGATTTCGCCCCGTAGCAAGATCAATCAGCCTGTGTCCGTTATCGGAGGTGGTGTCGTGTAGGCTATGTTTACCGATGACTCGTTCAAATATGCTTTCCTTACCCAGCTTAGCATTGAAGTCTCCTAGTACAATTTTGGTGTCATAGCTGGGACACTGGGCATACGTTTTGTCTAGGAGATCGTAGAACTCATCTTTGGCGGAGTCATCCTTGTCTTCCGTGGGGGCGTGGACGCAGATCAGGCTGATATTAAAAAAATATAGCCTTGATACGGATACGCGTTGAACTTATCGGATGTTGGCAAAGAAACCGCCACCGCCACTTGTCCAGCGTAAAATCTGCGTAAAACTAGGTTAAGGACAAGATGTCTTAAGGCAAACGGCGATATTTCATATGTGATCCCGTGGGAGATATAATTCTTTATAATTTTCACCAGCCATAAAGGGTCCTTCAGTATGAGAATGAAGCCTATTATTCTCTTCAGTTTCAAAGAGTATTAGTTTCCCACTATCTATTCTAGTCCGTTCCCTGAGATCTGAGATCGCGTTAAGTCGAGAAGTGAAATTGCGGTGAAAACGTAAAGTTTATTCTTACAGGTAAAAGCAGAGTTAAAGGTAAAATATTATCATCATCATCAGCGTTCTTTAATTTGTTTTTGTTTCTTTATTTACCTCTCCTTCGTCTTTTTTCCTTTTCCACTCTTTTTCAGTTTTATTTAGTTGCAGAGTACCCTAGCGGTGGTGGTGGTGATGGTCTTGCCAGCGTAGTAGTTGTGTGTATCTTCGAATTCTTCAAGATGCTTACTTTAATCTTGGAAAACCAGAAACTCGACAAAAGGAGGTAGTGAGAGAGAAAAGGTAAAGGTAGATGATTGCCTTTCTTCCAGTTACACACAGGTAAGCTATCAGCCACACCGGAGAGACTGACGACTGCAGACCATGATTCTGGAGCCGGTTTGGACCGCCAAAGATTTTTTCTCCTCTTCCTCATTTTCTTTATTTGTTTCGTTTTTTTTTTTTTTTTTGTTGTTTTTCTTTTTTACCATGTTCCGCCTGGTTGTTCTTGTAGGAATACTGGTATGCAGACTGTTGCGGTGCACATCGGTGTATTTGTGGACAACCAACAGGCGCGGCATTACCACCAGCAGTTAGCCAAGCAGGAGCAAAACGTTATAGTTTTGACTTCTGTACCAGTAACTGAATAAAAACGGTGGTGGCAGTGAATAAAAATTTATGCACACGGTGTCAATGAGCTCAGCCTATTAAGAGTCTGATAATGCACTTGTCTGTCTGCCAATATGACCATGTTCGCATGCATTCCTCTTTCGTGGGAAGATGTCATGTCGCAGGTAGGGAGCTGGCTGGTAGTTTCGGAGATTAACTAGCTACTGGCATTGTTAAGATGTGTGGGCAATTCAGTAGCGTAGGAAAGAAGAACGTTTTTTCTTTTGTTTTTTTTTTTGCTGTATGATCTATTTGGTTTTTTGGGTTACTCTTACTACCCACCTGCTGAGTTCAAAATGATCTTATAGGTTTCAGTAAATAAAACATGTTTACTCTTATTTATTAAGGAACACCTCATTGTTTTTTTTTTTTTTCTCTTTTTGTTTAGTTCTTTTTCATTGGCAGTGCTGACTACTGTTTTCCAACAACATTTTATTCAATTAATCATCCTAAACGTGTCGATATAAAATAATGTAAATGTTAATGTAAATATTTAAATAATTTGTGTACGTGAACTATTGTTGTTAATTCTTATCTGTTTTGATTTTATAAATAATTAAGAAAATAATCACATTTCGAATATTTTATTATTTCGTTTTATACATTAGCGAACATTTCATTGACTACGTAAATACATATACAAAAAATATGAAAAATTAAATATTAAATTGATATCTACGTTAAAAATAACAATTACTTTTATTAATTTGTTTCTGTTTTAAATGGATGGAAATGCTTAAATATTTTGGAGTTCACATGCAAATATGTAGGCCTTGTGCCGCCAATTCTGACACTATCCACTGCAAGTGCATCATGACTCATGATTTTTCTTTTTGTATGATCGTTCAACTGAAGTATTCATGATCAAGGGAAAGGATAATTCAAGGTTCTCGTATCTGTTTAAAGAATTTAAAAATTTTAAAAACCATCTGCCATTGTGATGAACGTTTCGATCGGTCTGCAATCGGCTAATGTGATTATAAGAAGGATTAGTTAGAGCACGAAGAAACACCTGGTTCTATGACGAGTGCAGAAGGATTCACACAGCGAAGCAGGATGCATATGAAGCCTCGCTGCGTAGAAGAACAAGAGCAGCTCGTGAGCTCTACGAGTTAAAAAGAAGGGAGGAGCGTAAGCTTCTTAGAAGAAAGAAGAAAGAGCACGAGAAGCGCGCGATTGAGGATTTGGAGAGGTGTTACTGCAGGCGTGACGTTCGAAAGTTTTATAAACAGATAAAGCGAACACGCCAAGGTTATAAAGCCAGAACGGAAGCCTGCAGCGATGAGAACGGACACCTAGTAGTAGAACCGCAGTCGATGCTGAGAATATGGAAAAAACACTTCTGCAGACTGTATAACGGCGATGTTAGTCAATATACCGCTGTAAGGCAGAATGATCCATTTCTAATCGACGGAGACCGCAGAGAATTCTGTCCCCCTGACCTCGACGAAGTTAAGATTGCCATATCGAAACTCAAGTCGACTAAAGCTGCTGGCGCAGACGGACTGTCTGCTGAGCTCTTCAAGGCAGCTGGGGATGACCTGGTTGGGAGCATGCACCAGCTCATCCGTAAGATATGGTTAGAGGAAAGCATGCCCGAGGAATGGACTCTCAGCATCGTATGCCCGATCCACAAGAAGGGAGACCCCTCTGATTGCGCCAACTATAGAGGAATAAGTCTCCTTAACATCGCCTACAAAATCTTCTCTGCCGTTTTGTGTGAACGCCTGAAGCCTTTTGTAAATAAGCTGATAGGTCTTCATCAGTGCGGATTCAGGCCAGGGAAGTCCACCATCGACCAAATCTTCACACTACGGCAGATACTGGAGAAAACCAATGAATTTCAAGTCGACACTCACCACCTATTTGTCGACTTCAAAGCCGCATACGACAGCGTAATTAGAGACGAGCTATACAACGCTATGCCTACCTTTGACATACCTGCTAAACTCGTCAGACTATGCAGGATGACTTTGGAGAATGCTCGCTGCTCCATCCGAATCGGTGAACACCTTACCGATAGTTTTGATGTCAAAAAAGGATTTAGGCAGGGCGATGCGCTGTCGTGTGATTTCTTCAACATCATATTGGAAATGACTGTGCAAAAATCACTGGCCAATAGAAGAGGCACAATCTATTTCAAATCCTCGCAACTCCTTGCATACGCCGACGATATTGAGATAATAGGTAGATCCCAGCGAGATGTCAATGAGGCGTTTGCGAGGATTGAGATGGAGGCGGCGAAAATTGGTGTGGCGGTAAACGAGGGCAAAACTAAATATATGCTGTCATCAAAAAAGGACGCTCAACACCGACGTCTCGGCCAGAACGTTTGTATAGGCAGATATAAGTTCGAGGTAGTTAAGGACTTCGTCTACCTTGGCTCCGCAGTGACCTGGAACAACGAAATCAGTTCTGAAATCAAACGCAGAATCACTCTTGCCAATCGCTGTTTCTTTGGGCTCAGGAGGCAACTGAGTAATAGAGCCCTCTCCCGAACGACAAAGTTGACTCTATATAAGACCCTTATCATCCCGGTCCTGTTGTACGGCGCAGAAGCATGGACACTATCAAAAGCGGATGAGGAGGCCCTTGGTCGGTTCGAAAGAAAGATTTTGCGCGTGATTTTTGGGCCTATAAACGCAGACGGGGGATGGAGGAGAAGATTAAACCACGAACTTTACGGGCTGTACAGCGACATGAGCCTAGTCAGGCGTCTACGGATTCAACGCCTAAGATGGCTGGGCCATGTAGAGCGAATGGACACCACAGCTCCAGCCCGGAGAGTCTTTGAATCCAACCCCGAGGGACGAAGAAGCAGAGGACGACCGCCCTTAAGATGGCGCACACAGGTGGAAGGGGACATCAGCCAACTGGGTGTGCGGCAATGGAAAAGGCTAGCGAAAGATCGTGCTAGATGGAGGGGCATATTGGTTGAGGCCCAGGTTTACCCCGAACCGTAGCGCCCACTAAGAAGAAGAAGTTTAGGTTAACTTCCTCCAGGACAATTGGAACATTTTGAGAATAAAAATTGGACGTTCAAAGGAGAAAGGCCTTTTTGTTGAGTCATCATGGGTGGACTGGCATTGTGTCCTTAAGGGAATCTAAAGTTTTATGGGCAGGCCAGATTCCTTTTTAATTTTTTAACAGAAACATATATTGTTTGTTCAAAAAGAAGGAAACTTTTCGTATTTGGCGACCATAGTACATTACATTTTTGATTTTGCCGTTGAATTTGTTGACGTTGTCAGTAATTTTGGATATTAGCTTGCCTTTGGCAGATATAAAGGCTAGACGTATTTTAGTGTACTTGGCTGTTGAAAAAAGTAAATCAAAAATCCTTAGCTAAGCTGTATGTACAAAATAAAACTAAGTAATCGGACATACATGAAGTTTTGACTGTGATATGTGGTGAGTCTACTCTGAAAAAATCTTTCTAGCTGGTACAAGCTTTTCACAAAAGGTCGAAAAGATATTAAGGACGATGCCGACCCTGGATGCCACAGCACGTCAGCAACGTTGAAACATTGAAGAATATTGTTATGGAGAATCGTCGAGCCACTACTAGAGAAGTTGTTGGGGATAATTGGATGTACTTATGTTGGCGTATCTGGAAAGTTTGTTCCGAAACTGCTTAATTTTGACTAAAAGAGGTAGTCAAGGACTTCATCTACCTAGGATCCGCAGTGACATGCAGCAATGACATCAGTGCCGAAATCAAACGCAGAATACGAATAACTCTTGCTAGCAGCTGTTTCTTTGGGCTCGGGAGGCAAATGTGAAGCAGAGCACTCTCTCGGAAAACCAAGGTGACCATAAACAAGATCCTTATCATCCCGGTCCTGCTTTATGGCACGGAGACATGGACCTTATCGAAACCGGACGAGGAGACACTTGGTCGTTTTAAGAGAAAAACTCTGCGTACGATCTGCATAAATTGGGAATAGAAGAGAAGACTTAAGAGAGAATTGTACGAGCGTCTACGCCCATGTAGAGCGTATGAATACACCGAAAGGTAATTGAATCTAACCCTAAGGGATGACGCGATCGAGGACGACTAAATTTAAGGTGGTGCACGCAAATGGAATTGGACCTCAAACAACTAAATGTGCGGCAGAAGGTCGGAGGCCAGTTGGAGAAGCTTTTTTTAAAGAGGCACAGGCCACTGGCTGTGGTGCTAAAAAAGAAGAAGAAGATGAAGGATCATTTGGAAAACAGGTAATGATTCATAATAAACAAGGATCTAAGGCATATCTGTCTATCATCCTTTGTACTAAAAACTTTGGAAAGGCTGATAGACTTACACATACGCCACAATTTGGATCCGTCCCTAATTTCTAAGGCACAGCATGCCTACTGTAAGAGTAGATCTGCGAAACAGCCTTGCACACACTGGTGAGGAAAATCGAAAGATCAATCCATCTTAAAGAATATGCTCTAACAGTCTTCCTAGACATAGAGGGCGCTTTCAACAACGTCACTTCCAAAGCAGTAATAGAAGGGCTAAAAAAACTAAAGGTAGAGAGGACTCTGACAGAACTGATCAGCGAGCTATTATTAACGCGCAGGATTCAGTCCAAATGGGGAAGCCAAGTAACCACCAGAGTGGTTACCATGGGAACCCCGCAAGGAGGGGTCCTCTCACCTCTTCTCTGGAATGTAGTCGTAAACGAACTACTAATTAAACTGGAGAAAGAAGGCCTGGACGTTATTGCCTACGCTGATGACGTTGCCATTTCAATCTCAGGTAAATACCCATCCACACTAACTGACCGTATGCAAACGGCATTCTCAATTCTTTGCAAGTGGGCGCATAGCAACGGGCTCAGGGTGAATCCCCAGAAAACGGAGCCCGTGCTATTCACCAAAAAGCACAAAATCCCGGAACACTGCCCTATTACTTTGCTTGGTACCAGATTAAACTATTCCTCCAATGCCAAATACCTTGGCATTATACTAGATAGGAAATTAACCTGGAAGAGTAACACAATCGAAAGAGCTAAAAAAGCAACTATAGCTCTCTACACATGCAAGAAAGCCATAGGGAAAAAATGGGGATTCAACCCCAAGATCACCCTATGGCTCTACATCATGGTCGTCAGACCATACTAATGTATGGAGTAACAGTCTGGTGGACAGCACTGGACAAGCAAACATGTATGTATGTATGTATGTTGGCGTTACAGTCCATGAAGAACCTGAGCCGAGCTTCTCTCAATCACCCATGTTGTGTGTGATTTCATTTTCACATAGGTGAAAGGGACCTACAGTTTTATTGCCGGTTCCGAACGGCGAATTTCGAGAAGCTTTTCATGACAAATTTACTACAGGGGGTTTTGTCAGAACCCCGCTGAGGAGAAACACCGTGAAAAACACGTTCGATGACATGGCTGTGTCGGGATTCGATCCCGAGTCATCGGCGTCAGAGGCCAACACACTACCCACTGCGCCACGGTGCTCTCATACAAAACATACCTCAAGCAATTCGAGAAGGTACAAAGGTTCGCGTGTATGTGCATTACCGGGGCCCTCAGGTCCACCTCAACGGCTGCGCTTAACATGATACTCGACCTTACACCACTCGATATTTTCGGCAAGCAAATTGCTACACAAACGGCCATTAGACATAAAGCCAACTCGAACTGGTCAAGCTATGTCACTGGCCAGTCCTCCATCCTGAATAACAGGTCAACTATAGCAGAAAACCTGGACCTCACAGAACCCACCACAGTCTTGGAAAAAAACTTTACAAAGACCTACCCGGACAGACAAAACTAGACTCGCCAGACTCAACCTCGCAGAAACTGCGTAGACTTCTATACTGACGGGTCTAAAACCAAAGACGGGGTGGGTAGTGGAGTATTCTGCAAGCAACTTAAGCTGAACAAAGTTCTAAAACTATCAAATCACTGCAGCGTTTTCCAGGCGGAACTGTTGGCAATAAAAGAGGCTTTGTCTTGGCTGAAGTGGATATCCGCATTCTCACGGATAGCCAAGCAGCCTTAAAGTCGTTGGAGTCCTATGTGTACACATCAAAAACTAGTCTCGACTGTCGCCTATCTCTTAACGAGATGGCCGAACAGTTCAACATACAACTTATCTGGGTACCGGGTCACAGCGACATTCCAGGAAACGAAAGAGCCGACACACTCGCCAAACAAGGAACGACGCTACAATCAATCGTGGCTTGTGAGGGTATACCCTTTGCAACCATTAAACACAATCTTGTAAATCTCGTCAGGGCCGAGACGAACCGGAGATGGACTCAGGGACATACCTGCCTCATCACCAGGCAAATCTGGCCCTGGCTCAACAGTCAACGGACTAGGAGTATTATCGCCCTATAAAGAACTGAGATCCATAAGTAATCGGTGTCATCACTGGACACTGCCTTATTGGCGCAAAAACTAGGTATAACTCCGAATGATTTTTGCAGGAGCTGTCCGGACGAGGAGGAGGTCGAATCCATTCATCACCTTCTCTGCGCCTGCCCGGCATTCTGCACAATCAGGAAACGATACCTAGGATCTAACTTCCTTAACGATCTGACCGAAGTTCAGCAAGTAGGGATATCTGATCTTCTTAACTTCTTAAGAAGCACAAA
Source organism: Eumerus sabulonum (assembly GCA_951905685.1). Classification (NCBI taxonomy): domain Eukaryota; kingdom Metazoa; phylum Arthropoda; class Insecta; order Diptera; family Syrphidae; genus Eumerus; species Eumerus sabulonum. The sequence goes on along the minus strand of OX645063.1, from coordinate 105,376,877 downwards.
ATGGTTCCACGAATAGGGGGCTAAACCCCCTCGTAGCTACACAACGGGCCTCCCTGGCCTATGTGTGTTCTTCTTATTTTCTTTTTGGGAAGGCTACGGTCCTACCTACCTAATGAATAAATATTTTTTTCAAGAAAAAAAAAGAAAAAAAAGAAAGAGAATAAAAAAGGTCACCTTATTTTTTGAACATACCATGAATTCCCAAAAAAAAATTGATCATTTCTGTCCAAAAACTAAACTTCCCCTTAAAGTCCTATAATTTAAAATGTTTGATCAAGTTGCCTCAATATTTTGAGTAAAATCACGATACGATCTTAAAGCCTTAGTAAAGCCTTTCCTAATTCTTAATTAATTCAACCAAAAGTATCTTTTGATCCATATTAGAAAGAATAGAACAAACTTAAGGATTTTTTTCCAAATATGCTTATTGATTTCGAAACTGACTATACATTTTTCTTTGAAAAAATGTTGATATGTGTGTCCAAATAAAAAGGAGTTATAGTAGGGGAGCCCGGGATGCTAAATTTGCAGTAACTAGAGCGTCACGGGGACCTATTGGATTGTGAAGATTAGGTTCTCAAACGAAAAATTTTATGTTAAGTTTTCCATTTTAGTGGGGAAAAGAGCATGTAAAAGTTTTTAAAAATGTGAAAAAAAAAAACAGTCACATGGAAATACTCAAGCGCGTCAGATATTAATAGAGTATACGCGCTTCGTCTTTCTGATAACCGATAGATATTAATCTGACGATTAGATAGTGGTGGGTGGCTGAGAAGAGCGGTAAAAAGGCAAAACAAAAAAAAAGTTATTCGAGCGTGTCAGATATTGAAAGGGGACGTTTAGTGAACTCAAAACAGTGTTCGATTTAAAAAACTGACGATTTGGACGTGGCCTGCACTCATGACTGATTTTTGAAAATTTAAAAAAAAAATTGTTGACTTGAAATACTCGAGCGCGTCAGATTTTTCTACTGTGGGTTCAACTCGATGTCAGAGTCACCCTAAATGATAATTTGACAATTATCTAAAGGAGTATTGTTATTCTGACAGTTTAAAAATGTTAGACACTGGGAAAGAGTGAGAAGGAACGAGAGGCGTGGAGTGGGGAATACATAGATATCAGCATCTGTACGCTCATGCTTTATCGATGGTTTTAGCTATATCGCCCCATGAAAACCGTCAGATTATGTTTTTCGTAATCCTGATAGAATTCCCTTCAAAATAAAAATAAAAAAATTAATCGCGCTCGAGTATTTCGAGATGACGTGTTTTTTTTACAACTTTGCGACTCCCCATTTCCATATGCCAAGCTTAAATTGTCAGATTATTGAAAAATACACTTTTCAGGATGTACTTAACTTACCTGTTCTTAATCTGACGGGCTCGAGTTTTTCCGAGGATCGATTTTTATCCTAAATTAGGATTGAGAGCACGTTTCAAAAATTTTGCGATCGACATGTTTCGCGACACGAAATGCAGCATTCAAAAATTAAATTTTGGTTAGAAAAATATATCAAGTGGACTCTCGTAATCGACCAACACGACATACGAGCTCGGATCGAAGAGAGAAATTTTATTTTGTATAAACGCTAGTGGACTCCCGTGATCGACCAACACGACATACGAGTTCGAATCGAAGAGAAAATTTTATATAAACGCTAGCAGACTCTCGTGATCGACCAACACGTCATACGAACTCGGATCGAAGAGAAAATTTTATCTACAATTTCTTTGCGTTGAACTCTACGGAACTTCAAAATTTTTGAAACGTGCTCTCAATCCTAAAAGTAGAAACACAATGTTGCGTGCGCGCGCGCGTGCTTTTGATCGGCTTTGTACCGATTTACGCGATAATGTGTCAGACGTACGCAACCACAATTCGCAACACACAATCTGGCTTCAAGTCAGCTGCGCGTAGAGAGCTTTGGAATATGACAATACTATTTTCTGTTTCCTCAAAATGTACACATATGAATTTAGTGCAGAAAGAAGAGTAGATTTGTGTTCTGTTATATTTATATGATTTAATTGAAACATAAATATAAGAAAATTTCAGCTCAAATAAAGGTATATGTTTATAAAAAAATATGCATTTAGTTCTGTAATACCCATCATGATTAGCTCGCACCCAAAAATCCAATAATAAGCTACGAAAATGTATGCATGTTGAAAGCGAACAACTCGGAACACTACATGACAGAACACATTACACTATTCTGCTACAATCGAACAACACAATGAAATACATCTGTCAAACGCACGCCTTGAGTAGAGAGTAGCTCTACTCCGACGCTTTGCTCGACTTTACGATATTTACGAAATGAGGTCGAGCAAAAGTTGAGGTAACATCATGTGCTGCTTCATAAGATATCGTTGTTCCTACTCATGCTGTCACGCGCGCGCGCACGCCACATTGTGTTTCTACTTTAATTTGGGATATGGTCGTCAGAGTCGGGACGAGACTCTGCGCGGCTTTTTTTTTTTTTTTACTAATCTGACGGGCTGCCCTCAACGCACCTCCCTATATTAAGGGTTCAGTTTTGGTAGGGGTACACTACAGGGTGCAAGCTTTCTCCCGTATGATTTTCTGACGCGCTCGAATAACGCGCAAAATCCCCGCTTGGGCTCCCCTACTGTTATGAGACTATTATGCGATGAGCGAGAAGATACTAAATTTGTCCCAAAAATTATTTGTTTCTTTTAATTAGTGCGATGACTAAAGAGAATTTTTCCAAAAAAATGAGATTGCCACATTGTCCTTTAAATAGGGACATTACAATATGTCGACGTTCTAAGATTTGAAGTGAAGAAAAGAAATTAGAAATTACCTCAAGCTGACTAAAAGAAAACAGAAAATGTTTTACCAAATTTCACTATAAAAAAGGACGAAAATGTGATAATTTGGCGAAACTACTAACGTGAATAATTGGCATTACCCGTATTATTGAAAAGGTCGAGGTGCCCTAACCAATCGTTAAAACAATTGAATTATTTGTAATTGTTTTTTGGTTTTGTTTTAAAGCTTTCTAGATGTATACTGCATTTTCGATACTGCATACGAATTACCAACAGAACGTATACCCTATATACACATACAATATCTTTTTGGAACAATAAATACTCTACACACACGGATATGTGTGTATTTGCAGGATTTTTTTTATATCCTGGTTTATAGTGTCTTATATGTTTACTATAATGTTTTAAATAACACATCGAGGTTTTGTTTTAAAAAATCCATTGTACAATTTTCTAACTAATTAAATGTATACATATATAATCGCATAAGACATTTGTTACCAGGATTAAGGACGGACCCTCCTGGATTATTTTTACCGACCACCATTGGTCCATTGTTTAGTGTGTTTGTTTTTAATTTTTACTCGTGAACATTTGAATTTTATTTAGTGTTTTTTCGTTTAGTAAAAATATTTAATTTCTTAGGCATTTAGTTAGTATCGTTTCGCTAACACTTTGTACAGTGTTTGGATTTTTGTTTTTGACACACATTACGTACACACAAAATTATAAGGACAACAACGAGATGTTGAAAAATCAACACGAAATACTATACACAGGATCTGTTGTGCTAGTGGTTGAGCCATATACAGCCAGCTTTAGCTTAGGTGTATATAGCTTTACTGATGCGACGCTTTTTCTTATGTGGCTTGGACTTGGCCGTTAGTTACCCGGTCTTGATCCAACGATCTATAGAATATTCTAGAGCCGATATCCAGCTGGAATCAGTGATTAGTAAGAGATATTGATATTTTCCAGTCTGTCGACTACTTACCGCTTCTTATCCATTTCTGAATCAGTGCTGAAAAAGTAATGGCGAAGTTTCGATTCTGGTGGGATAACTTCGAATGAATTCTTGCGGCCAGCCGAATTGGTTGACATCGAGGCCACTTTATAACCGTGAAGACAAGCCATTCCTATCATAAAAACTTAAGCCTAACTACACCATATTCGAAAAATAGTAAAGAAAACCTCACCAATTGCAACTTTGCTACTTGCGTCTTGATAAAAGTATAGACACGCATCTTTGAGGACACAATATCTCTTGGACCAACCACACCAGCGCGAGCCCAATTTCATCAGGTAACCATAGATGTCAGGCCGATCGATTCCACTCGGTGGGAGTTTCAAGTTCCTCGAGCTGTTTATATATGTATACGAGTAGGCAAATTATAAGTAAAGCATTCCAAACCTCATGTCCAACCAAGGGTCTGCTTGGGCAGCCGAATGACGCATGATTGCTATCCAACGGGTCAGGTGATCGTCTGTGTCCGCAGCAAGATAGATAGGAACTCCGTCACTCGATTCAATCTTAAATGCAAATGGTTTGCCAACACTCGTATCGCAGCGTTCGATAATCTGTTTAGCCAGTATGATGGCACCCACTGGCTGAGTATCCTGAAAAGAAAACCGATGGAATGAACATGATTGCTTACAGTTTTCAGTTTGACGGCTACATCTTCAGTCTTGTAGTAGTATAAGCAATGATCAGGTCTTAGCGAGAACCATCTTCGAACCCATTTTCTCGGAGTACCCTTCGTCTGTCCACTTTGCCGCCACAAGTAGCCCTTGTGTATAAGGGGACTCGGCGAGTCCTGTTTCTCACTCTTAAGCACTCCAATAGTTCGAGCCACTTCCAGTTCCAGTGTTTCACATCCTGCATGTGCAATCTTGACAACTTCGGTGTGATGTTTATCCAGAACGGATACTCCATTCACAGAAATGATTATATCTCCAACTTCGAGGCCAGAACTCTCGGCCGGAGTGTCGGGCTCTATGGCAGCCACCACCACTGGTTTCGAGCCGTGTATTCTGAATCCAAACTCTCCCGAATCACTCTTGACAACGATTGTCTTGTCGATTTCTGAAAATAAACAAAAAAAAATATTAAATATGGCAACAAGCAGGTGCAACTTACTGCCTAGTCGAGATAGAACATGCTCTTCGCGTGCCCATAGCAAGATCATTAGCTTAAGGACTTCTTCCAACTTTCCGCGAAATGGTTCTTTCGAGAGACTCGTCGTTATACGATTAAGTTCTAACGAAAAAAGGAGATTCTCATTTATCTAGAATCGAAATTATTGTGAACAGATATGTAGATGTACCTAGCATCTCGACCGGAGGCAATCTCAAGAGTGCAAGACTCCGAATTGAATTAAAAGTGCACTGAGATGTGGGAAAGTACATGAGGCGGATATTATTATTAGACAACTTGCCGGCCATTGTCTTATTTTTAGGCGAAGACGATGTCGCAAGAGGAATTTCAATTGCGTTTCGGATGCGTGTAGCTCCTGTGCGTACAAGTAATTGTTTACATGGGACCATCCTCACCCGTCGAGTCATCGTGTTTAGTAGCAGACAAAAATAGCGTCCTCACGAATGGGTCCGTGTATTTTTAAAGCACTTCAGTCCTAGGTCAGTGAAATGTGTGGATCAGCCTGTACGGAGCGAAGTAATATTTTTGGAAGCACAGTGATCTTAACTGATGATTCTTTTTATTTTTGATTTTGTATTTGATTCAATTGCGTAAGCTTTATTCAGCCATTTCACTGTCCTGCGGGAGCCTGCCTGTGGGTTATTTTCTAGAAATTTGACGAATTTTCGGTCGATCGGTCATTGAAACAAAAACGTTTCATATACATATGTACGTCTTTGATGAGGCTTCAGAAATTTCTACAGTTCGATTAGGAAGTCGTAATACACCCCAACACCCTCAGACAAGAACGGCCTGATGGGGATTAGACTATCTTTAAGACAAGCCTGTGTCCCACTCAAGTTGCTGTCGAATTAATCCATTATTTCCATTAGTTTTCAGTTCAGTTCATCCCACGCCCCAACCGAAGAAAAGGACGATCGACTCAGGCGACTTCCACAATCTCCTAGACAGAACCTATGCTCAATGTCCCAGCTACGATATAAAAGTAGTACTAGGAGATTTTAGTGCGAAACTGGTCAAAGAGGACATATTTGAGTCCATCACGGGGTAGTATAACCTATGTGATCACACGTCCGAAAACGAACATCAGTTACGAGGCTTTCTGGTGGAACGTAATCTCCTCCTATATAGCACACGATTTCTCCATCCCAACGTCCACAAAGGAATCTGCCGATCACCTGATCAGTCGACCACCAACCAGATTGATCAAATTGCGATCGACGCCAGAAACTCCTCCAGCATCCTAGATGTGAGAACCTTCAGTGGAGCCACAATCGACTCGGATCACTACCCTGTTGTAGCCAATGTACGAGTGAAGATGTCAATGACGCCACGGAGTCGAGCTGGACAACAAAAGTCTAACGTCGGAAAGCTACAACTCCAGGAGACTGCTAGGATCTTTGCCGATCGAGTTTCCCCCAACCTCTCGCAATATCCGATGACACCGGCACAATCCACAGAACAGCAGTGGGTGCATTAATCAGCCCGCCATCAAAGATACTACCTCTGATGTGTTGGATTTGAAGCCCCCATGATGTAGCAAAGCAAAACGGCTACAAAGACATGCTACATAGACGGACGAGAGCCGTTCATGGACATTGCGAACAGAAAAGGAGAGACGAACACACGTTTTTAAGGAAGAAAAAAAGAGAGAATGGAAATGGTGAGATCGAGGAGATGGAGAGACGCTACCGTAGGAATGACGCTCGCAAGTTTTACGAAAAAAGTAAAACGGACATGACAGGGCTATATAGCCAGAGCGGAAGCCTGTAGGGATGAAGACGGGCAACAGTCGATATGGAAAGAGCACTTCGGTAGACCTAATACCGCTGTCAGGGGGTATGATCCATTCGCAACACACGAAGATGCTAAAGAATTCCGTCCACCCGACCTAGATGACATTAAGCTGGTAATTTCGAAGCTTAAGACTAATAAAGCCTCGGGAGAAGGCGGCCTGTATCGTCAGATTGTACAGGATGACAATGGAGAGCGATCGCTGCTCCATTAAGGTCAGTAGCGAATTAACCGAGACCTTTGATGTTAAAAAAGGACTTAGGTAACGCACTGACGTGTAACTTTTTCACCATCGTACAACACAAGAGGTACGATCGGTTTCAAATCTGCACAATTGCTTGCATACATGGATGACTTTAACGTAATTAGACGAACACAGCGGGACGTCAAAATGGGTCTTTTGGTTAACGAGAGTAAAACGAAATATATGCTGTCAACCCAAAACGACGGACAACACCGACGTCTCGGCCAGAACGTTACAATTGGCAGCTACAAATTCGAAGTGGTCAAGGACTTCGTCAGCCTGATCTCACTAGTGATCAGCGAGAGCAACAGTAAGAGGCAATAAGGAAGTAGAGTCCTCTCTCGAGAGGCCAAGGTTGTACTATATAAAACCCTGATCATCGCGGTCCTCCTCTATGATGCAGAATCCTGGGCTTTAAGGAAAGCGGATTAGGAAGCCCTTGGTCCCTTCGAGAGAAAAATTCTGTGATCAATCTATGGTCCCGTTTGTATAAACGGAGAGTGGAGAAGATACACCCACGAACTTTACGGGCTGTGTAGCGAGATCGACCTAGCATGACGTCTCCGGATTCCACGTTCATAGAGAGCGACTGGATAACACAGCTCCGGCCCGTAGAGCTTTCGAGTTCAACTCAGAGGGACGACGCAGCAGAGAACGACCGAATCTGAGGTAACGCACAAAGGTGGAAGGGGAACCTTAGTTAACTGGGAGTGCTTCGCTAGAAACAGCGCCAGCTGGAGAAGTTGGTTGGTTGAAGCTCAGGTTTACACTGAACTGAAGCGTGACCTAAGAGAAAAAGATCCAGTTCAGTGATTGAACCCTGCTCATTACCGGACTACGACCCTCTATAAGCTCGCTAAATAGTTATCTGCTAAATTAATTAATAAACTTTTATGCAATTGAAGGCGACGTTATTTAACAAATTTGAAAGGTGACTTTTGAAATGAGTAAAAATTAGTGAAACATCTAAAGAAATACGCTATGTGATGCCTTTTTCTTCTTCTTCTTCACATCCCCGGCCACATCCATTCCTACCCATTGTTTACCAATACCTTCATACGTGATGAACTGCATGAAGCCAATGTGTCTGTCAGTGTTTCTCCACCGCCGCCTAAAACAACATCCTCAGTGTACACGCAGACTACCGAAGACCCAATTCCTGAAGACCCAACAGTTGGAACCAATATTGAGCGCTTTGGCCAAACATGGAGTTTAAGTGAATGGAACCAGCGTCTCCAAAAACTTAAAAAAGGCAACGAAGAAACTTCTTCCTTTATTATTGATCGTTTGGCCCCTGACTCTCATGAACAATGGGCTCAAAAATTTACAAAAGAATTTAAAATCCCAATAGTAAGTTGCCAAACGCTCCAAATCCTTTAAACTGAAGCTGTCAATTCCATCAAAATACGATTGGTTATTCGTGAACCCCGACGGCCGTCCTTTTACTCTTGGAAAAACAACCTTCACCAGATGGCATAAAAAGATCGATATCCATCCCAAGCCTCTCAACAAATCTACGTATAAAACTAATCGTAAGAAACCTATTAATAAGCTTAACGAAAAGCACTCTAACTGGAGCTTCAAAACGAACCTCTTCCCATCCTTCACCCATCCCTCCATCGTTCATATGCAGACCTCTTCCGCTGCTCCACCCAAACCTCCACGCCAACGTGTTTCTTTCAATCTGACTCCAACTACTTGTTCTGCCACCAGTACAAACAGCCCTCCCAAATTCTTTTCCTAATTTCGGTCTAAAATCTGAAGCCAAGTATCCTAATTTCCGCAGCTCTCACGTCCTTAACCCCTCTGCCCCCGCCTTTTCTAACACATCCACAATACACTCCACCTTGCACACTACAGCCGACTCCACTTCTCTCCTAACTGTCCCAACTCCCTCCTCAACAACACCTCCTCCTAACCCCACCCAATCTTTCGCTGATCCTCTTCTGCCCCCCTCTGTCCAAATTACCAAGCAATTTAATAATCTCACCGAATGCCGCTATGCTCCTTCTCGTTTAAGGGATAGAAGGACGTATGAGAACGTCCGCCTTTTTTTGGCTTATCTCCATGACAAACCAGACTCAGTTTTCTATGAGGGTAATACTAACACTAGCGTACTGGTATCCATTCAACAGGAAGGCCTCCCTTCTGACTGTGCTAGCCTCAAAAACCTCTTTATCAAGTATCATGAGTTCCTTAATATGTCCCCCCAAAAAGCATCAAATGATCTTGATGCTTTTCGTCAATATATCCACTCAAAGCGTATATCCCACCTCCAACGTAGCAGAACTGACCACGACAGATATTTTCGCCCCTAATTTCCATCCTCTTCCTGCCCACCACGTCAACCTTCCTCTCACCTTTTATTACCAGAACGTCAGAGGTCTCCGGTCTAAAACCCAAGCAGTCTTCCAACAGTCTCATGTTTTATCTTCGCTCTGACTGAAACCAACCTGATCCCCGCTATTAATAACGAAGAACTATTCTTATCAAATTTTAACGTCTACCGCGACGACTTTCTCAACCAATCTATCGACAGCCGCCCGTGTCGTGGCGTTTTAATAGCCGCCCTAAACACGATCGATTCGTCCCTTATTGCAATATCCTCTTCCCCCTATTTCGACTTTGTTTCAATCGAGATCGTACTGCCCCGTAAGTCGCTCTACATCACCTTTTTTTTTATCTTACCTTCTCAACCCATTAAATCCTATGAACTCGCTATTAATGCGATTGATCGCATAAATGACTTACGGGATCCCCGCGATGAAATCCTTCTCTTCCGCGATTTTAATCTTCCTTTTCTCCAATGGGAACCATCAGAAGATCAATCATTTTACACTGCCACTAATCCATCTTCTGCCAAAGAACGTCTCTTCTTAGATAGCCTAGCCGATTCAAACCTTGGGCAAGTGAGTGGCATCTCAAATTACATGGGTAGACAGCTAGATCTGATTTTCACAACCGACCCTATTAATTCCTCTGTTTCACTTTGCCCCCATTCCTTATCAACCATCGACAATTACCATCCTCCCCTTCTTCTCTCGTTTTTTCCGACTCTCCACCACTGATGTCTTCCCCACAAGCAAATTTCCACCTAATCAATGAATATCTCAATAGCGCTCCCTTCAATTTTGACGGCCTTACAATAAATGACGACATTTCTCGATCCAATCACTTATCTTCTCCTCCTTGGTATAATCGCAGGCCCCGCTCTCTAAAAAACAAAAGAAACAAACTGTGGGCTATCTTCCTTCGTACTCAGTCCCCCTATGACTTTTCCAACTATATTGGTACTTATCTACAATTTACCGAGCTTCATAACTCTCTCTACGAACAGCACTTGATCAAAACACAAGCCAATCTTATCAACAATCCTAAGTCCTTCTTTCAGTTTGTCAACTACAAAAGGAAATCTGATGGCTATCCAACCTCACTCTCTTTCAATGGCGAAACCTCGAATGATCCCAACACTATCGCCAACTTTTTTGCCAACTTTTTTGCCAACCTTTTCAAACAACCTTTCGCCGATGACTCCTTTGTGCCGGACACTTCCTACCAAATTTCTCCCTAAGTCAATTTCTTCCACGTTCTGTTGAACCCCATATCATTGAAATTAAACTGAATCAACTTAATGATGAGTTCACTCCTGGGCGGGGACACCATCGCCTCCATATTATTAAAAAAATGTTCCTTCATTCTCTCCGTCCCACTCTCAAAATTATTCAACTTATCCCTGTTCCTTGGAGAATTTCCCCAGATAGGGAGAAGCGCTTTCATAACTCCTATTCACAAAAAAGGTCCAAAGAGTGATGTTAACAACTACCGCCCCATCGCAAAACTCACACATATACCCAAACTTTTCGAAAGCATCTTGTATGACAATCTAAGTTTCCATTGCAAATCTCTAATCTCCTCAAATCAACATGGATTCCTCAGATCCAGGTCTACAACCACAAACCTTGTAGAATTCGTGTCCTTCACCCTCTCAGTATTAGAGAATGGGAACGAAGTCGACGTCATTACAACTGACTTCAGTAAAGCCTTCGACAAAATATCTCACAAACTAATACTCTTCAAAGTGTCTTCCCTAGGCTTTGAACCCACTGCGCTGAAGTGGATATCTTCATATTTAAAAAACCGTTACTACAGTGTTCGCTTTAGATCTGCCTTTTCTAACCCTTTCTTAGCCTCTTCCGGTGTTCCCCAAGGTAGCCACCTAGGTCCACTTCTTTTCATTCTTACCATAAACGAAATTGGGATAATCATCAACATTCCCATCTCTCACTGTACGCCGACGACACCAAATTCTTTAGGACCATTTCCTCCCTACAAGACTCTTCCCTTATTCAATCCGATCTCAATAGCTGTTCTACCTGGTGTTCCAAAAATTGCTTGGAGCTTAACATTTCCAAATGCCAATCTATCACCTTTTCACGTAAACGTGTCCAATCCTCTCCTCGTCTCTACTTTCTCCACAACCAACCCATTTCTACCGTTCAGGTTATCCGCGATCTTGGCATACTATGTGACCAAGAGCTCAATTTCCGCGCACATATCGACGATATAATTCTGCACTCGGTTTCATGAAGCGCCGGTCTAAAGAATTCTCCAATCCCTACGTGACTCGATCCCTCTATATTACCTTCGTTCGCCACCTTCTTAAATACGCACCTCAAGCGTGGTCCGCTTATCAACAAACCAACATTTCTAGAATCGAGAGCATCCAGCGTCGATTCCTACGTTTCGCTTTTCGAGATCTGCACTGGCAAAATTCTTTGTTCTTACCGCCCTATCAAGACCGACTCAAACTAATAAATCTGAATACGTTGGAGGATAGAAGAAGGGAAGCTGACATCCTCTTTATTCATAAACTCCAAACAGGTACCATTGACTGCGCCAACCTCTACAACTCTATATCCCTTAACACTAACCTTCGTAATACTCACAATCGTCGTCCCTCTATCTATCCACCCCCCGCACCTCTTACGGCTCCAATGAACCCATTTCCCGTATGCTGGGAAGTGTTAATTCGAACACTAACTTCGATTTCAACCTCAGCACTCCATGCCTAAAACTTCGTCTTCTCGGTATCCCCCCCTTCTCCCTACCATAGTTCCCTAATCGCGCCCCCTCGCCCGTTCTTATTAGTCAGTTAAGTTAGACTAATTGAGAATGTTAGTTAGTTAAGTTAGAATTAAGAATGTTAGCTTGAATTAAGCTTATTAAATGGGGGTATTGGCCCCCACGAAAATTAAAATTAAAATTAAAATTCTTCTTTGGTGGCGTTACAGCCCATGAAGGACCAGAGCCAAGCTTCTCTCAATCACCCATGTTGTGTGTGATTTATTTTTCACACAGGTGAAAGGGACCTACAGTTTAATGCCGATCCTGAACGGCTTGAGTCGAGAAGCTTTTTCCAGGCAAGTTATACTACGGGGGGTTTTGCCAGTACCCCGCCGAGGAGGGACGCCGCGAAATAAACATTCGATGGCGTTGGTGTTATCGGGATCCGAACTCGCTCATCGTGCGCCAGAGTCCAACACACTAACCACTGCGCCACGGCGCCCTCTGTGATGCCTTTTTACTATTAACAAAAAGGTAAAAGCTCTGCAAAAACATGACGAAAATTTTGTGAAGTGTAGAATCAGAATACTGTAAGTAAACGCTGAACTGGTTTGCTCGACTCCCATCTGGAAATTTCGATGTTGAAGATAAACCTTGCAGCTGGCGGAGCAAAAGTAACATCAAGCTGTCAGGAGATAGCGAAAGCAATAAACATCAATGACATGATAGTCTGGAATCATCTAAAAAGAGCAGCCTATTCAATTGATTTACCAAGTTACTACTGGGTCAATTGACACCGCTCCAACGTAGCTAGAATCGTGGCAGTCAGTACAGGTCATTGGCCTATAGGAACTCATGTTGCCAGAATAGGCATCCAGTTTAACACCTATTGCCGTAGCTGCCAAAACACCCATGTGAGGCAACCCTACACTATTTTCTCTGCGAATGCCCAACACTGGCAAGTCGAGGTTTCTGCGTCTTTAGAAAATACTTCCTCGATGACCTCTCAGAGGTAGCTAAGTTCAGCTTGGCCAACATAACCAGTTTTCTTAACTGTACAGGGTGAATTCAAATGGATATCCATTGTTTCACGAGTTTTGTCGCGCAACAATAGAGCATAAGCGTTAATTGTACCCTGACGCGCATAGTGGGGTAGCCACCCTAACAAGCAATCACTGTCAAAATCCGATGACTCTCTACAAAGGACTTCAAGGCCTGGATTGATGGAAAACAAAGTGATGTAAAGTACTTAGTGCGATTGGTGGGCAAGTATGTGATCAATTCGGTCCTCTATAGTACACAAATCGATCGTTTGGACGAAACTTTCAAGAAAGATCGACCAGAACTGGCCAATAACAGAGAAGTTGTGCTATGACAATGCCAGGCCACATACATCTTTAATGTCTCGGAACAAATTGACGGAACTTGGCTGGGAAGTTTTGATGCACACACAATATAGTCCAGACCTTGCACCATCTGACTACCCTTTGTTTCCTATTGTAGATCTATCGGTCTGATGTTGGCTTTTTCAAAAAGTATGATACCTGCTGACACATCAAGCCTTCGGTAGATACGTACACAAAATACTTGCTTTTGGAAATGCCAGATTTTACTTACTAAATGAGTTGGTCTTTTGCCGGTGGTACATCTCGAGAGTGCATCGCCGTTGAACCAGTCTGTGAAGAATAACTTGATACTTCGAATGGAAATTCTTCTCTGAGTCCGTGGATCCTCGTCGATCCCGATGGCGATCTACAAGAAAACACAAAAACAAAAAAAAAAAAAAACAAATACTTCACCTACAACGAAATAACCAACATTGCCAGAAAGCTCACCAAACGTCTGGTGATCCAACTGCATCCACACATCAGTGTCAGTCAGACGAGTGTAATGTCCACTGTCATAACTTCCACGGTAGATACACGGATCCTTGTCGCCGACAGTCGTCTCATTAGGCAAGACACAAGGACTCGAACCAGCAGGCCGTAGCACCGGAGGACTCTGTGAACTATTATCCTTGCCACGTTCCTCACTCTACAACGAGCAATATCACCACTAACCTGAACAGGAAACGAATCACATTCATACCTTCGCTCTGATATTCTCCTGACGACTTCTGTAATGTCTCCCTCTATCGCCATGTCGTTCCTCCGACCGGAATCGCTTATCCATCTTCTTGTACAGACGCTGTGACGTCTTCGTCGTGACCGGCGAGTCAGCAAAATCAGCTGGCGGCTTCACAATGTCCTGCTCGTCATCGTCCTGTTCAATGGCCGGTATCGATTCCTGCGACCCAGATGCATTAAAAATTTCAACTTCCTTTCCACAGTGTAAACAATGTACTTGCTGATCAGCTCCTGCATCGGCTTCGCTGTAGAAAACAGAATCCGAGCCCGGCGATACGGATCGCAACGATTCAATCGATTTCGCTTTCAACTGATTTACAGAATTTTGCGACTTCGGGGGACTTCCAACAGCAGTAGTTGGCGTAGGCTCCTGATTGTAGTCCAGGTATTTCTCCACATTCCTACAGCCCGGTGTACTGGGCGCCTTTTGTTTGCGCGGTGTACACTCGTCCCTGGACGATCGACGGAATTGTCGCCGTATTTTCGGACGGAATCTCTTCGCCTTATTAGGACTAGCACCCTCGACCATGTTCGCATTCGTTGCATTTTGGATTTCAGGTGAAATCTGATTTGCGGGCTTCGGGGCGATGGTCGTTTTCTTGATGGGACTAGTTAAAGCTCGGAGGTTCTCCCGTTCGATGTCCAGTTTCATGGAGGTTTTTCGTCGTCGACGATCTTCCTCGGCTCGATAGCGACGGTATTTCGATAATTTGGGATCCATATCGTGCGGTGGACTCTCATAGTACCCGGAAGAGGAGTACCTTTTTTCGCTGCGCTCATCGTCCGAGATGGATTCGGCTTTTTTCTTGGCAGCTACCTGTTTGGTTGGAACACTCACTGCTTTCGTGGGAGATTCTTCCTTAGGGATCGGAGGACTTTCCTCTTTAAGTGGCGTTATGACTACGGGCTGGCTACCTCCAGGCACATTGTAGCTTCCCGACGAGGTGCTACTAACCGAATGCGAGGGTGATGCCTTAACAGCCACAGTGTTCGACGACGACGGTGAGTGGAGCAGAACACCAGGCAAGTGTTCATCGATGGTTGGTGCTTCTTCGGACAGACCATCGCCCCGGGTGGAGTAGAGTGACGAAGCACTTTCGAACGATGATCCCTCGTGCGTACGTTCGGTTTGGGAACTCTGAGCTGAAACTGAAAAGCAGAGATCGTCTTCGTCAAGGCTTCGCCTAACTGCTAGGTCAACCTAACACAATAAAGCAGACTACACGGCAAGCAGTTCACCAAACAACGACAAATACCACCGACTGAGTGGCTGGACAATAGCAACTAAGGGCTGAAGTTCAACAGAGAAACACAAACATCAATTAGTAGTGGGAAAAGTGTGCAAACCTGGTACTTGTGTGGTTGATGACGAGCTTGTTGTAGTGGGTGGAGTCTTTATACCTGGCGTGCGTCTGGAGGTGTCCGTGCAAGTGATGTACTCGTCGGTGTTGGTGCTGCACTCGGATAGATCGGTGTTGTTGGTCTTCACGGCGGAATCGCGGCGACCGAAGGATAGGAGCTCTGAGGGTATTTGACTCGTTCCCGGGGTGTTGGACGCTTCTAGAAATCTGGAATAGCGATTTTGATTAAATTGACTTAAACGGTATCGCACGAGTATTGGTTAACCTGTGGGATAACAAGTTATTTTCTATCGATGGCGATAGTGTCCGGGACATC
Source organism: Eumerus sabulonum (assembly GCA_951905685.1). NCBI lineage: Eukaryota > Metazoa > Arthropoda > Insecta > Diptera > Syrphidae > Eumerus > Eumerus sabulonum. The sequence goes on along the minus strand of OX645063.1, from coordinate 105,361,019 downwards.
GGCCGCGCAGTGGTCACTGGAGATTTCTTTGGCGATGCAATGCCATCACCACGAATAGCGATAGTAGGTGTGACGGCGATTGACAATGAGGGCAGTACAGATGGCACGGTTAGACTGTTATTGCCCTGGTCCTTGGTTGGTTTCGAATTAGTTTGCGTGGACACCGGCTTGGCTATAACTGGAGGAACTAAGTATGTCGGACTATGATCAGACATGGTCTGATCGTCGTACTCTAGAGCATCTGTGTCTATTGAACTTCGTTGTTGGTGCTGAAGAAGTAGGTTTTTTCGTTTCGATGATGGCGTTAAGAGGTGCGAGGAACCAGTGTCGCTTTGCTCTCTGGGTTCGGCTGTAAGCACGGTCACTTGGGAGTCGTTCCAAGGACCATCGGAGTGATCGCGTGTTAAATCGTTTGCAAGCGAATCCGACGATGGATAAGTGGATGTGTTGGCCAAGATCTCCTCCTGACACGGTGACGGTGGCGCAGACTTGGCCAGTCTTGTGTCATTGCTAGTATTCTGATCTTCGAGACTTATCGAGCGTTTTCGGAATCTGTCTCGTTTGTTCGATTCGTTTGTAGTAGGGCTTAGACCGTCCCTATTGGAGGTGGTTTGCATTTCGCAAGCCGCTTCGTCGTCTTCATCGGGTGAATTCAGTTGCAGATCCTCTCCGCTGGTCGAGATTATCGGTTGTTGTGCCGCACGATGGGCTTCTTGCTTTCGTTGTCGTTCGAGAAGTATTTCACCGTCAGACACGGTCTTGGTTAGTCGTTTTCGGTTTATTTTGGGACTTGGTTTCGGCGACATGTGTGGCTTGAAATCGATGAAGATCTCTTGCTCTTCCTCGGGTTCCTGTTGCCCCTCTGTAGACGGAGGTAATGAGTCCGACACTTTGGGCTTAACCGCATCAACCGAAGTGCTTGTCGATGGGGTGGTGGTGCTCGTAAACGGTTGCATGGGCATTGACTGACGTCGAATGGACTCCCGCGAGAATGGATTTTCCGGCAGTGGAATCAGCATAGATGACCGACGTTGTTCCGTCAATGACCGACGGTGGGCTTCAAGTTTTTCAAGAAGATCTTCACCACGATACTCACGAACGCCGTCTCTAAGAAGCTCTGGGCATTCTGTTATGTGACGACAGGTATCCTGCATGTAAGTGGGCTCCCGTCGAGGCAAACTGTGTGTGTATGTTTCAACGTCTAGCCGATGTTGCCCACATGCTCGTCGTGGTAGACTGTTTCGTTCGAAATCCAAACTCGGACCATTAAAGTCGTTAGTTCCATCCGCCTGTGATGGTTCGTCATACCTGGGACCGTGCATGGACTGTGAGGTATGGATGCTCTGTGACGATGATCTTGATCGAGGTATGTCGGATCGATCTCTGGCGCTGAATGACTTTGCTGATTCGGTGTCGGTAGCATTGTACGAGAAAGCACTATCGTGCGACTGTTTTCGTGAGAGATCGCGGATATACAGGTCATTACTGTTCACTGACTTGAGTTGAGTGGGTTTGCCTATAGGTGGCGGAGGTTCGTAATACTGTATGCTGTTCGGATCGTCCACGATATTGCTCTGTATGACCATAGATGGCGATCGAGGAGGTTCCTCTGACTGGGTGCGATGCAGTTGCTCGTGATCGGTCGAACTGAAATACCAAAGACGGGATTAGTGTTCTAGTAGATAGAGAGTGCTTGTCTGTAGGTACAGTTTGTTTTTATCCGTTGTAAGGTAGTCGCTTGATTGTGCAGTCACTACTCTGCCATTGGTCATCTCAGATAAACTCTTGGTTAGCTTCCTTCCATTCAATATGCCATTTGTCTGTGCGCCTTGAGACACTACTTTTACCTGGAATCCAAGGAAAAGCGATTACAAGTGGGAACAACAAATTATTGAGAGTTGCTTACCCTGTGAACCGTTCGAGGGCTCAGAGCCAAGTTGTAAGGGATGCTTCCCTCCTTTTTAGCCGCGGAGTAACATTCGGTTTGTGTTGCTTGCGTCTTCATTGCGTTTCGCTTAATTTTCTCAACCAAAACCACTTCAGCAGCCGCCGGAGACTTGGGTCCAACCATACCAGGTGCACTAGAAACGCCGAGATCCCCCATGGGAGCACGATTCACTTGCATCAACGACATTAACTCTTCGTTCGTCGAGTGCGGCGCAATAATTTCGTGCTGATGCATTGGAATGAGTATGTTCGGGTGATGAATGTGATACGCAGCTGGTGGCTGAATAATTTGCGGATGCTGGTGAGGATGCGGTATAATGTGCTGATGTGGCGATCGTGTGACAAATGCCGTCTGCAGTGTTGGCTCGTAGATTGCGCCTGCATTCATGATTGGCTTCTTGCCTCCTAATAGTCGCTCTTGACTCCGGGCACCTTTCATTCTTCCTGACGATCGTAGACCGAGAGACGCCTCATCGAACGATGTTAGGGTATGGGATCTTGCAAAACTAACATGTTTCGTTCTACTTACACAGAAAATAAGAGAATTGTCTGAGATCAATAGACTTGTGATAGAGAAGTCTTTTACCTCGGGGTCGGTGGTCCACTAGGGATATTTACAGGTGGAGGAGGAGGTGGCGGGAGACCAACATGCGCTGGACATCTATAGACACTGTTAAAACGAAGTGGACATATGTACATATATTCACAGCACTATTCCATACAAAAACATAAAAACAACCAAAAAGCCCTAACTCGTGCGTGTTCGATCACTCATTACTACATATCTCTTCCCCGTGACGTCATGTGTGTTTATGTATACGAGTAGGTGTGGTAGGCAAAAAGCATAAAGATCTCTTACAGAATTGGATTGGTACATACCAAGTAATACGTTCTGAATTCGGGCACAAGTACGGCGGCTGTTTGTAGCCCCTCACTATGAAGGCGTCCTGCTGGAAGCTGGACTCCGGCAATGACAAATTTTATAACAAAAAACATGAATATGCTTTCGATCTCTTTTTTTCTCTGTACAGAAATATGTATTTTGTAGTTTGCGATAACGAATAGAAAATGGAAAATGAAAAAAAAAACTAAGCGAATCGGCTGCAAGCAAGAAGGGTTAGGCTAGAGGCCTAGATGCATACAGAGGCGGCGAAATAGCAATCTACTGCGGGACTAATGCACATAGAGATTTTTGTAATTTTTTTTTCTTTTTAGGGCAAATATTCTTGGAAATAATGTGTTTAAATCGTAGATTGAATTATGTAGGATGGTACAAACCCTTGATCCTTTTGTCGCATCATGTTCTCGTCCATAGCATTCGATGGCTCTACCCATGAGTATCGATTTCGAATGTTCTCTGGACCGCTGCTTTTGGCTGAAGTTAGTATCGAGGCTGGTTGTCTTCGAAAATAGGAACTCTCGAGGTCCTCCTCGGTTGATTGGATTTGCTCTTGTGTACAGTGGTGATGGTACCTAGAAAACCGGAAGGCACGGTAATGGAAAGCTAAACATGAAGGAAATTAACCTGGGATATTTGTAGAATGGTGCATAGTCGGCTATATTCTCATCGGATGGTGCCCGTCGTCCCACACATACACCGAGAAAGGATTGTGGTGCTCCTCTGCTCGAAAAACAGCCGAAAAATCGTTCCCTCCTCGGGCGTTCGATGGTATTCAACTGTCTATCCGTGAGACAGTACTACAACGAAAGTCGTACATAGATATGCATGCAGGTGTATGGGCAACAAAAGTAACACTTACCTGCTCGCGAATGTCGCCTTTTGAATAAATCGATGTTTTCGGATACAAATCCAGAGGTGAGTGTGCCCGCGCTCTTCGACGTCCCATGTTTTCATCCTCTGAATCGTAGCATCTTTCCACTTGAAAAGAATTTGACTACAAGTAGAAGATAAACACTAAAGCCATTTCCGATGGAAAGCAATTTAGTAAGTAAATACCTTTGCCGATGTTTCGATATTTCCTAACGAGATTGCATGGTGCAATCCTGAAAATAGACAAGACATGGTATCGATAATAGGAAGAAGAAGAAATCACTACTTCAAATGGATTTTAATTGAGGTTAATAGAGCACACAAGACTGGTCCAGTTCGTACGTCGTCGTCCTCGTCGTCGTCGTTTACAAATGACGTCATTGCACTTTCTATGCTAGAACACTACCTCTGCATGTGCAGATGAACGAACCTACCTACATACATATGTACATACAAACGCTCTGAATACGCGGTACTTTAAAAATAAAACATGTTTTCTCGGCTGACTTTGTTTATATTCGAATCCTTTGCGAACAATATAAAGAATACTCAATTGGTGAAGAGAAATTCGATTATGGATAAAAGCCACAAGCAGAAAAACATACACAGATCAACCTCGCATTCAAATTCGAACGTTTGTAGTCTCGTAATTAAACAATAAATAAACTTTAGTTTGACATCAGAGCCAGAACATGGGAGCAACATTTAGGGAGAGAGATCGAGGAGCAGTACGCCTGTGCGAGCGAAAGATGGAAAGATGCTTTACCATCAAACACAACACTCAAGCATCCCCTCTTAGCCAGAGATACAGCTGATTTGTCTGAAGAGTTCTCTATACTCTTAATTCTATTCTACCTATTCAACTAGATATATATTTTTTTTTTTGTTGTCCGATGACTTTGATGAATTGAGACATTGTACACGTAACTTTAGACGAAAAGATACTTTTCACTCTATTATTTTACGAATACTTACCATTCGATCTTAAAGTTGTCGTAGTCATTTTCATCGGCTATTGGCTGTTTAGGAATAGCATATCAATCCTTAATGGCAAATGGAAATTGATAGAGAGCTCCTTGAAACCATCCGATGGGTATAGAATACGTAGATTGATACAAAAATTATTTATTCATTCAGTGCCATCCATCTCAATGCGTTGGGGTAACAAGAGACACTTTGGTTTTTCGTTGTTCAAATGAAAATTGACCCGATCAATGATCCTTTACGTAATGTACCCGTATATTTCTAAATGAAGGCCAAGAGTAGCCTCGAAAAACACTTGATACCATATCGCGGATACAAGTCACTAAACTACTTGAATTTTGGCAATTTTTTTAAACAAGCTGTTCCGACGGAATTAAACCACAATTATTCGATAAAAGTTACATATGTATCGGATAGAATTTCAATTCTTTTTTGTTATCTTCTTCTTCTTATTTTTGTATTACTCTCTGGTGGATTTCACAGCAGCCCTACACCCTCAACACAAAATCCTCGACACTGAATGAGGTGCCATCGAATTGTCCTTTCATCTCAAGTGCAGCGAAAAGCAGTTAAATATCTTCTTTGGTGGGAATTCGAAAAAGAATTAGAGAGACTATGAGAGGGAGAGAGAGAGAGATAGTGCGCAAGCGCTGCTAGTCAAGAGTTTCTCCTCTTCGACTCGAGTAGGCTGGAGGCTGTAGACTGAAGCCTGTCGAAAAATCCCTTTTTCAGTCTTATTTTATTCCGGGTACTTGTTGGTTTTTTTTTTTTTTGTGTTTATTTCTCATATGTGTGTGCCATGTCCTCTCTTAGATATAAGACACCCCCTCGTCTACTTCAGTTTGGGCTGTCAAATGCCAGTCGTTTGGACGAAAGGCATACTTCGTCGAGTGGAAAATTGTTATTCGTTGTGTAACCATGGCAATAAAACGTGCCTTCTGCTTGAGATGATTCTCAAGCGTCGACTAGATTATCGTCCAATCCATCATTGGATAGGCGAACCTGTAACTAGGGTGAATATAATAAATCTAGCCTCAAGTCCTAACCCTTTTTTGGAACACTCTCTTTGGCTTATTTTTAATTTTCCAAATATTGTTAACTTTGACAAGTTGAAAATGTAGCTGTGACTTCGGAGGCTTCATAAACACTGTTAAGTCCATGCACATACATATATCTCAGATACATATGTATCTACTGCTGTGTTCCTTTAATGTAACTCATCTCCATTCAGTTGCTTATATTGCACGTGCACAATTTTATTACATGCTTCTCGGAAAATATGTCAGACGAATTGTGTGTGGGGTGAGATATGGGTGTAATGTAGGCAGTCAAGATACTGGAAAAGAATCCGCACGTGGACAGCATATTTTACTGCATTGTTTGCTGGTTTTTGTTTTTTTCTTGTGCAATATTTGTAATTAATTACAAGGTGATAGGTAGCATCGTATGATTTAAAGCCATTTCCATGTTTTTTTTTTTTTTATGTATGGGGCTAGTGCTACTATATTAGCAATACGCCACTGCGACCTTTGCAGATCTATTGTGCCTGCTAGCCGATTAGCCGAGTAGCCTCTCTACCTCTATAATAATAAGTTGAGAATGCTTCTCGTAGGGGCCTGGGTGATCCCCTCAGGAGTCATAGCTTCACTGAGAAGGATACGCTTCCTAAGATGGCAGAGAGCAGCACACTCACACAGTATGTGTTCTGCCGACTCCTCGTCCTCAAGACAGAGCCGACACTCAGTTTCAGATGTGAGGCTAATTTTGTTTAAATGATATCTCAGACCGCAGTGTCCCGTTATATAGCCGACTAGTCTTCTGATATCCATCCTATTGAGTTTGAGTATTTCAATAGGGTGCTTGTTCAGGGGTCGTATAAGTCGTTTAGATTGACGGAGTCCCCGAACGCTGTGCCAAAAGGACAGGTGTTGCAATTTTTCCCACTTGCCCACGAAGTAATTTATCTTAGGGAATGCCGCAGAATGGTTCCGGACCTATATACATATTTGCCACTGGAACCCTTCCTGGCAAGATGTCGGCAATTCCATTGCCCTTGATGACTTTATAGCCTAGCACCCACCAAAGTTTAACATTGTTTCTTTTGGCGAGGTCTTGTAGGGCGTCATGGCATTCCTTGACGATTTTTGTGTTCGTGCTGTACGAACCCAGTGCTTTAAGCGCTGCTTGGCTATCAAAGAGTATGTTGACAGTTACTCCTCTGATGCCAGTCTCGAGATTTAGATTGACGCATGCTAGGAAGGCATGCAGCTCTGCTTGAAAGATGCTGGGGCTTGTTCCCAGGGCCTTGGAGATCTTGCGTTTTGGTCCAAAGATGCCGGCGCCAACGACAGAAGCCATCTTGGAGCCATCCGTGTACCACCTGAGGCCTTTGACATTTAGCAGGGGATCACTGTTTTCCCATGCTGAGCGGTTTGGGATCAGTATTTCAAATCTCTTGTCAAAGGTGAAGGTGTGTGGCAACGCGTCCGAGACTGTTCTAAATGATTACTAAACGAAAAATTGATATTTTGGAATTTCAAGATAAACGATTTTTATCCATAGACTACAAAGGTAAATCAGGGGATTCGAAATCTCAAGCGATTTCATTAAAAAATTCCACATCTGAACTAGAAATACCTACGGATCCCCCTCCTTATGTCCTTTTGACAGTTAGTAAGGCCTGTTTTTTGAAAGGCTATGTCGACAGCGTTTTGCATACATATGAACCTATCTTCCGACTTCGATTTTTAGTGGCAAAATGATTTTATTTTTCTACATAATCTGCCTTGACTTCAACACACTCGATTCAGCGCTTCTCCGACTTTAGTATCCTTTTCCGGAAGTGAGAATTTTGAGGGTTGTGAATACATTCGGCTACGGCTTGAAGTTGAACTTCTTCATTGGGTGCGAGGCGCCCCCCAGAAAAAAAAATGTTCAAGTTTGTAATAAAATGAAAGTCTGAGGCATGAGACACTGCGAGCTGTGCAGATCTATTGTGTCTTCTATGCGACCAGACGAGGAGCTTCTCCACTTCCTTAATACATTTGATAATGTCCCTCGTAGCAGTTGAGTCATAATTTCACTTAGAACAATACGCTTCCTAAGATGGCAAAGAGCAGCACACTCACACAGTATGTGCCTTGCAGTTTCTTCGTCTTCACGACAGAGACGACACTCAGTTTCAGACGAGAGGTTAATTTTATTGAGATGATATCTTAGAGGCATATAAAGCCATGCTGCAACGACGGACGAGAGCTGCTCGCGAAATCTATGAGCAGAAGAGAAGAGAGGAACACACGCTTTTCAGAAGAAAGAAGAGAGAGCACGGAAAGCGTGAGATCGAGGAGATGGAGAGATGCTTCCGCAGGAATGACGCCCGTAAGTTTTACAATAAGGTAAAGCGAACATGCCATGGCTACAAAGTCAGAGCGGCGGCCTACAGGGATGAAAATGGAGAACTGGTAGTAGAGTCGCAGCCGATGCTAAGGATTTAGAAATACCACTTCTGCAGACTGTATAACGGCGATGATAGACAAGATACCGCTGTCAGGCAGAACGAGCCATTCGCAATGGACCACGAAGTAACAGAATTCAGTCCACCCGACCTAGACGAAGTCAAAATAGCGGTATCAAGACTTAAGTCTAATAAAGCCGCTGGCGCAGACGGTCTGTCTGCTGAGCTTTTTAAGGCGGCTGGAGATGAGCTGGTAAGGTGCATGCACCATTTCATTTGCAAGGTATGGTCGGAGGAAAGCATGCCCGACGAATGGAATCTCAGCATTGTTTGCCCGGTCCATAAGAAAGGACACCGCTATAACTTCGCCAACTATAGGGGAATAAGTCTCCTTAATATCGCATATAAGATCTTCTCTGCCGAATTGTGTAAACACCTGAAACCGTTTGTGGATAACCTGATCGGCTCTTATCAGTGTGGTTTCAGCCCAGGTAAATCCACAATAGACCAAATATTTACGCTACGGCAGATCTTGGAGAAGACCCAAGAATACCAAATCGACAACCACCACCTCTTCGTCGATTTCAAGGCTGCATATGACAGCGTGTATAGAGATGAGCTACAGTGCTCCACAAAAGTCTGCGTACGGTGAAGTAATGTGGAAAAAAGATGCTTTTACTGCCAAACCATAGGTGATAATTTCCTTTTTTGGGTATATTCCAATAAAACAATGCATAAGGTATTCATTTTTGGAAAACGTAATCTTATATTATTATTCATTAAAAAAAAATAACAAAAACAATAAACTGAGTGGCAAAATTCAGTCCACAAAAGTTTGCGTACGGCTGGTAACACTCCTTTAAGCAATACTAAGGTAACTGTAATTAGTAACTGTAGATCATGTTAGCTAACTCGCGATTAACACGTGACAAAATCAAGAGGCGTTTTATTTGAATTGGGTGAGAAAATGATTAAAATGGCAAAAAAAGAGTTAAGCTTGAGTGAGAGGCAGACCAATATTAATTTGTACGTGAAAGAAAAAATGCCTTACGGGGAAATTGCAAAACAAACCTTAAGAAGCAAGTCAACAATCCAAAGAACAATTGACCGCTTCAGGTACGATGGACAGATACAAACAAAAGCAAGATCTGGCCAACCATCCAAGCTCTCTGAGAGAGATAAGCGAGCAATCAAGCGGATAGTAAACCAAGAACCTTTTACAACTGCAAGAAAAATAAACACTCAACTTCAGGAATTCCACAATACCAAAGTGCATGCGGAAACGGTAAAGAGAAGCATAGTGGAAATGGGATTTAGATCACGTGTACCCAGAAAAAAGCCACTGATCAACAAAATTAACAGGCAAAAAAGGCTCGCGTTTGCAAGGGAATATGTAACCAAGCCTCCAGACTTTTGGCGTACGGTTATATTTTCCGATGAATCCAAATTTAACGTTTTCGGGTCTGATGGCCGCTTAAGAGTGTGGCGGAAACCAAATGAAGCCCATAATCCAACGAAAACGGTAAAAACCGTGAAACACGGTGGTGGAAGTGTTATGGTATGGGGCTGTATGTCGTCATCGGGGGTCGGCAAGTTAGAAGTTATTGAGGGCATAATGAATCTGTTCATTTATATTGATATCCCCAAAAAGAATTTAAGAGCAAGTGCTGAAATGTTGGGAATATCCAACGAATACTACTTTCAGGAAGATAACGACCCCAAACACAATGCATACAATACGCGTATGTGGTTATTATTTAACACTCCCCACATGCTACAAACCCCACCACAGAGTCCAGACATCAACCCCATAGAGCACGTGTGGGATGCTTTAGAAAGGATGATCCGCACCCACGATATCGATAATAGAGAGCAGCTAAAAGAAGCTTTGTTATTTGAATGGAATAACATAAGCAATTCTTTAACAGAAAAGTTGATAGCATCAATGCAAGCCCGTCTAAAGGAAATAATAAGGATGAAAGGATATACTAAATACTAAATACTAAATATTAACTACTAGGTACTAAATATTAACATTGAAAGTTATAAGATATAATGACATTTTTGCACTTTTTTTTTTTGATTTTTTCCTTTTCTTTTACAGCCGTACGCAAACTTTTGTGGACTGAATTTTGCCACTCAGTTTATTGTTTTTGTTATTTTTTTTTTAATGAATAATAATATAAGATTACGTTTTCCAAAAATGAATACCTTATGCATTGTTTTATTAGAATATACCCAAAAAAGGAAATCATCACCTATGGTTTGGCAGTAAAAGCATCTTTTTTCCACATTACTTCACCGTACGCAGACTTTTGTGGAGCACTGTATACAAAGCCATGTCTAGTTTTAACATCCCTGCCAAACTCGTCCGACTGTGCAGGATGACAATGGAGAATTATCGCTGCTCCATTAAGATCGGTAAGGAGCAAACCGAGACCTTTGATGTTAAAAAAGGATTTAGGCAAGGTGACGCGCTGTCATGCAACTTTCTCAACATCGTGCTTGAAAAGATCGTGCAAGAGTCTTGTTTTTTTTTTTTTTTTTGTTGAAGGCATCTGCTATCCGCTGGAGCACTCAGACGCAATTACTGGTCCATTGAACTCCAGACAGACACCTTGCATTACTGTATTTTCTCCGTTTTCCGGAAAAAACTTTGAAGGAGCTTCAGTGATGTAGAGCTAAGGGATTCGGCACACACCACGTCGGCTCCAAAGGTGCGCCACCTTGCGCGAGCAAAGGCGGGACAATCACAGAGGAAATGCTCTGCAGTGTCATCCTCCTCCTCGCCACATGCAGCACAGGAGGAATGCTGCAGATTTTTTGCAGACATCAGGGCATACGCGCTTAGTCATCCTGCAACCTGGACAATCCCTCCATCTACGGTTGTGTGTATTAAGTACACAATCGTTAATGTAGGAATTTACCGTGGACACAGGTAGACCTAGAGCGGGTCCAGGTCCTGAGAAGGTCTCCTCTGAACCCATTCTAGCGAGTTCATCAGAGATCTCATTTCCTGGGATCCCAGAGTGGCCTGGAACCCATACAAACCTTAATGAATTCAGTCCGCCGACTCTGTTCAAGAAGGACTTGGGTTCAAGCACTAATTTGGAGCTAGTTAAGGGGTTACACACAGCTTTTAGTGCAGCTTGGCTGTCACTACAGACGCATATGCTTTCCCCCTTCCACCTGTGATTCACAACATAGTGCATGGCCATTAGGATTGCGTATATCTCTGATTGGAAGACAGACGCATACTTTCCTAACGAGAAGTGCAGTCGGATGTTTTCGCGCTTAAAGAAGACTCCAGCACCGGACCCCCGCCCAGACCTGGAGCCATCTGTGAAAATGCGAAGACTATCCTTTCCAGGTTCAGTATCCAGCCATAGCCAATCCGGGCGCCATGGAAACTCGACTGTGAAATTACGACGTAATAAGATAACGGGCGTCAGTGCGTCAGAAGGCATGTCCATGAGACAGGGGTCGCAGGTAAATTCTTGCGCAAGCACACCGTTATTCATATGCCAGTTGTGCCAAAAGTCATTTCTCTTCCGACGAGACATGGCTTTCAGAGCACACCCTCTGATAAATATATCAAGAGGTGGAAGGTTCATCATAACATCTAGAGCAGCGCCCTTGGCCAACACAAGAGGTACGATTCATTTCAAGTCTACTCAATTGCTTGCGTACGCCGACGACAATGACGTGATTGGACGGACACAGCGAGACGTCAATGAGGCCTTTGTAAGCATTGAGGTAGAAGCAGCTAAGATGGGTCTCAAGGTTAATGAGGGTAAAACCAAATATCTGCTTTCATCTTAAAGAGACGGACAACACCGATGTATTGGCCAGAACGTCACCATGGGCGGATATAACTTTGAAGTGGTCAAGGAATTCGTCTACCTTGGCTCACTGATTACCAGCGACAACAACACCAGCGCTGAGATAAAACGCAGAATCACTCTTGCCAACCGCTGTTTCTTTGGGCTCATGAGGCAATTGAAAAGTAGAGCCCTCTCTCGGAAAATCAAGGTGACACTATATAAGACCTTAATCATCCCAGTCCTCCTTTACGGCGCAGAGGCTTGGACCTTAACAAAAGCGGATGAAGATGCCCTTGGTCGTTTCGAGAGGAACATTCTGCACACTATCTACGGTCCCGTTTGTTCAAACGGTGTATGGAGGAGAAGATATAACGAAGAACTGTACGGGTTGTACAGCGACATCGACCCGGTACGACGTCTACGGATGCAGCGTCTAAGGTGGCTAGGCCATGTAGAGCGCATGGAAAATATAGCTCCGACCCGAAGAGTCTTCGAATCCACTCGGGAAGGAAGGCGCGGCCGAGGACGGCCGCATCATCGGTGGCGCACGCAGGTGGAAGGGGACCTTAGCCAACTGGGCGTGCGGCGCTGGAAACAGCTGGCCAAAGACCGTGCCAGCTGGAGACGCTTGTTGGTTGAGGCCCAGGTTCCCCACGGACTATAGCGCCACCTAAGTAAGTAAATAAGTAAATCTGCTTTCGCTTCTAGTTTCTATAAACTTGAAGGATACTGGAGCTCATTCCCAGAGCCTTCGAGATTTTTCGATTTGGTCCAAGGGATGCCAGGGAACCTTCTCTGTACTACCTTTGCTAAACTATGCGGTTTGGGATCAGTATCTCAAATCTCTTATTAAAAGTGAGGGTGTTTGGTTATGCGTCCGAAACCGTGGTAATCACGTCCAGCTCAGCTAGATGTTGCAAAATGGACATGTGGCCCAATGGTCAACATGGAAGACCTGTTTCCGAGCATCCCTGGACAGAGTGCAGATGATTTGGGTCATAGATGTTCGTTCATTAATCTCCGGGGCTGGTGCATGCGCCCTACCAGCTTATTACCAGCCGCTTAAAATAGCTCGGCAGACAGGCCCTCCGAGCCAGCGGGCTTATTAGTCTTAAGCTTCGAAATTACTAGTTTAATTTCATCCAAGTGGGGTGGACGGAGTTCTCTTGAATCTTCGTCCGTTGCAAATAGATTATTCTACCTGACAGCAGTATCAGATCTATCATCAGTTAGGACCCTACGTTGTGAGGCTCTTAAATCAAGAAAATGATTGGATGGGCGGACAAATGGTACCCCAAGCCCTCGGTTTTTCCATCGACAACGTAACCTTGTGATCAGGTGCGTTTTTCTAATGAAGGATGATTTTTTTCGTCTTCTAGCCAGGACTCTTCTAGCGAGTTTGACATTCAGTTAGTCAAGAGGATTTGAGTTATATCCACCAGCAATTATTTTGCCTTTCGTAAGATTATAAATAAAGAGAATCCCTTTCGCATCCCAAGCCACGCAGGACATAACCTCTATACGGCCATGATGAGTTCCCTTGAGATGTGACTTCCCCTTAAGAATAAACAAAAAAGTCGTAATGGCAAGAGTCATTTCGGATAGCGAGCTTCTGGAAATGGAAAGAAGCTTTTGGCAAAACATGAGGTTTATCGCCGGCAAAAGTCCTCTATATCTACACGGCAATGATAAGACTGATAATCTCTTCTTATCATTGTGCGCAACTACGCTTTTGCCAACATCTCTACACACTTGGCATCCGTGACGTCTATTTGTGCTGCATGTTGCGAAGACGATGACACAGCAGACCACTTTTTCTGCGACTGTCCTGCCTCTCCTCGCGCATGGTAGCGCACCATTGGGGCAGACGTGGTGTTTGCCGAATGTTTTCTGTGCTCTCTGAATGCTCCAACGGATAGCAGAAGCCTATCCAGCTTCCGGTAATCGTCAGTCGCGGTAGGTTCTTGTTCGATTAAGACCAGATAGTTCACCGTGTACTCAGGTGCCTTGCGGTGTGTTAAATTGTACCGCCATTTCTCGCTAGCCTGACCGCTCTCGATGTTTCGCAGGACCCTCTCCCTCCTATGATCCATATCTTCTAGTTTGACCGATTTAGCGCTTCCCAGCTCTAACAGCAAGTTATTTCTCAGGATGTCTCTCAGCGTGTACATAAGCAATAGCTCGCGTGGACTTGCTTTTGTCGTCGAACTCCTTGCAGTATTAAACCCCCATTGAATGGTCCTTAGGGAGCTAGCAAAGTCCTTTTCCGGCAGGTGGGCCCACTTAAAGGCCGCTAGAATCTTTCTATTGCACCGTTTTACCTCGATTGCCTTTGCACTGAAAGCTGCCCCTCGATCCGTCCCCAAATCAGCTCGGTACGCCAAAATACCCGGATATGTCCGTCAATGCATTGAGCACCCCCTTCGTATTCGCCGCCTTCACTGCCCGTAGGACGACGTACTTCGTGAAATTGTCGACAATTGAACGTACCTCGTTCCCCCCTTTCCTAACGTAAATGGACCCAGGTGGTCCAGATGCATGGTGTCAATTGTCAACGGCACCCTTTGCGTACTATATAGCTCTCCTTCTGGCATCCCCCTCTTCCTTTTCGAATACGCGCACTCCAAGTATGTCTTTATCTATCCCCAAAGGAAACTGTGTCTTGCCACTGCATGGTTGTCAACCAGTTATCGTTGGTTTATGTTTGTAGGTTAAAAACATATAGCGACGCCTCTTCCATCTCCTTCTAGAGGTTGTCGACTTAGCGCGTCGCGTCTACGTAAGCCGCCTTTCTCCCAGATTTGTGCACCGTCTCGAATGAAAACGCTTGCAGTTGGAACCACCACCTGCCCACCTGCGGTATGATCTTGGGTTTGTTCTTCGTAGTCACAATCGTCTCATGGTCCGGGACTATCTTAAAGTCGTTGCCAAATAGGTAGACTCGGAATGGATCGAGACTGTCCACGATGGCCAACAACTCAACCTCGTAGGCCAACAACTCCACTCTTCGTCGGAGTGTTTGCGGCTGTAAAATGTCACGGGGCGCAGGACCGAGTCTTCTTTCCCTCGCTGGAATAGGATTCCAGCCAACCCCACCGATGAAGCATCAGTATGTACCTCATGTTCACACTTAGGGTCGAACAACACCAGCACCGGTGGATTGCTTAGAATCTCGTTAAGTCTCTTCCTTCTGAGTTGAGCACACGAACTCCCTATCCGTTTTCATCAGCTCCGTATGGGGTGCTACCTACTGCGAGATGTTCCTGACGAACTTTCTAAAGAATCCAGTGAAGCCCAGAAACTGTCGCACTTCGTATATATCTCGCGGTGTCGGAAACTCCCTGATGGCTGTCGTCTTTGTCGACCTCACAAAGAAGAAACTTGATATTTAATAAAACAAAAATACGTTTTCTTACATTGAATGTGAGTCCGAACTCCTGCAGTGCCTTTAAGAACATCTGCAACTTAATGCTGTCGTCCAGGTAAACAACTGCATCGCCGTTGCGCAACGTGACTTCACCAAGTGCACGCTTAGAAATGAGCCGGGGCATTTACCAGCTCGAATGGCATCCTATTGAACTCAAAGGATCCCTCGTCCGTCGTGGAAGCCATATATTTCTTACTCTGCTCTTACATCCGAATCTGGTTGTATCCTGACGCCAAGTCCAGAATGGTGAAGAAGGAATTCCCACACGGCGTAGTCAGCACCTGGAGTGGGAAACTTTCACTTTACCGTGACCTTGTTAGTGTGCGGAACTCAATGCGAAACCTATCTGAGCCGTTTTTGTCCTTTGTCAGGACAATCGGCGAACAATAATCCGATGTCGATGGACAAATCACTCCCAGCTGAAGCAACTCATTCGCCTTTTCGTTGATCACCGCCCGTTTTGCAAATGGTTACACCCTATATGGTTGCACCCACACGGGCTGCCGTAGTGAGTTGAATTTTGCACTCGCCCAATTTCGACTCATCCAACTCCTCTGTTCCGGTCGCGAAGGTATCGGTAGGTATCGACTAAGCCCTGAAGCATCTGTCTGTTAGCTGCGCCTACATCCCCAACATCTAGATCCGAAGCAAATAGCTTGATTTTTTCCGCTTTCGGAAACGCTTCTTCAACCAAGAGTGTCTTCTGTATTGTTTCTTGCATGCCGTCTTTGATGGATAACTACTTGAAATAATTCTCTAACCTCACCTGCGGCTGATCCAGGAGCCTTCGCCGAATTATCGTCGGGTATAGTTGGCTATTGTCCGGGACTACCAGGAAGTTAAGCCATCCACAGCGATCTCCGCATATATGTATACGCCCCAGCGTGATGCAGCCTCCTCCACCAAAGCCGTTGAGTTTTGTTTCGTACGGAGTGAATTCCAAATTCCCAGCCTCGGCCTCCGATCTGCGTGGTGTTACACAGTCGCTCCCATGATCGATGAACGCTGTGACCGTCTGTCCATTCACCTATATCACCTTCAGATATTCACTGCCGTCTTCCTTCACAATCAGCTGTGTTTGGCCACCTATTCGCCTCATCGGACATTCTCTTTTAAAGCGTCCCCCCGGTTGACAAGGGCAACACCGTATTTCCCTTCTGGTCTTTGCAAATTGCCCAATCTTCTCCTGGCTGTCGATTTCGAGCCTTTAGCCCGACTATCCAGCGGACCCCCTCTAAAATTTCGTCAGCGGATACCGATTTTATTGCTCGCAATGCCTCCATACATTCCGCATTCGCGATCTCTTGGGTGATGTACGTTATCAGCGTACTTGGCGCCGGGATGCGATCGCTTTCGTTTGGAACACTAACCGCGTCGTCGCTGCCATTGGAACGAATTTCTCGTCTAGTCCATACACCCGCTGAATGTCCCCCACCTTTCGCATCCGGGCTTTAGATGACAGTCCGGTTAACGTCTTTGGATCGAATTCCAGAATCAATCCCGTCACATCTCGGACTGCGTATCGGCTTCTCGTGTAGCATCCGTCTCTTGACACCGACCCACTGACTTCTGGTGGCTTGTGCTCTCTTGCCGCCCCTTATGAGCGGGTCATTATTTCAGCCAGTTTCTCCTGGACTCGTTACAGCTCCTTGCGCTAGTCCTGGAGCTCGCTTCTTTCTTCCCCGCTGCTACCCACCGATGGTTTCTCAGTCGCCCTCCCCATATTTGGCTGCCCGCTTGCGTCTTTGTAGCAGCTCCACCTTATTTATTTTATTATTGTTTTTCCCTAGGCCGAACCACGTCCGTCCGGTTTGGCGATCTGTGCTCAACTGCTCAACCACAAGCGCTCGCCCATTGGTCTATCCCACTTCTGAGATGTGAAAAAGAAAACCCCAAGAAATAATACGCAGACCGGCTCATACTTCTTTTTGCGCTTTATTATAATATTTTAATGCGCACAGCCGATGTAGTTTCTTCAACGGTCAACAAACGAGTGTGGCCCCCATTTCGTCCAACAACCTGCAATTTTCGGGGGATTTACGAGAGTTTTCCACCAGATTTTACCAAATTTGAATCGCAACAAGTTGAGTGACTTGTTTTTACGAAGCAAACTAAAAAAAAATCTTTTTTCGAAAAATACGCACAACATACTGTTACGAAATATTCAATCCCCACACCAAATAGGGTTCGCACCACTGGATTGCGATAAACTGCAATTGTCCTTTTTATCCGAATGAAAACACACACACTTTTCTTGTTTCACCACACAACATAAACAAACCTTTATTGTAAGCTTTTATTTTCACACTGTTTGATCACACCGACTTGTCCCACGTTGTTCAATACCACAAACTGAATGCCTGCCGAGGGCGAGTGTTCGCGCTTATATAGCTCTCGGTCCACCTTCTCGAATGTTCGCCGTCGGAAGTTCCCCTTCGGAAATCTATAGAATGCTCTGACACTCGGTATTACGCCGTTGGAAGTTTTATTGTGAGTTCCATTTAAAGGTTTTCGCTCAACCACCTTATGTAGGTTAGTCGAACACCTCGTACAGGTCGGGCGCCGTGGTCGAGTGGGAGTGGGTGTCGGCTAGGGGACATCGTGGGAGGCGAGTTCGCGTCCGCAGGTTCGCCGTGCCACTGGGGGCATTATTTCCTTTTTTTTTTTTCTCTTTTCGTTCTTTTTCTTTTTTTTTTTCTTTCTTCTCTTTCCCTTCTCTTCTTCGCCGAACTTTCCCTTACTCGCTTTCTTCTTTGGTCTTTCGCTCTCCTTGCCTCCTCCTTATCTTCGGGAGACCGGCACTCATGGAATCCTTTCGTTCTCTCCGACTGGAAAGTCGTACGATCCGTCACCTTCGCGAGGGCGTACGGTGCTTGATGGCGTGATCAGGCTGGAAGGTGGGAGTAGAAAAGCTGAAGGATTGGTGAGTGTAAAAAAAGTCGAGTTTGGGTCGTGGCCGTGTAAGGTGGTCGGGTTTTTTTTGGGTCTTTTGGGAGCTAGGTGGCGGGATCGACCGGGAATGGTGTGAGGGAAAAGCGGGAAAAAAAAAAGGAATAAGTCGGGAGTGTTGATAGGGAGTAGTTGGGTGCGAATCGAAAAATAAGAAAAAAAAAAAAAAAACAAAAGGATAAAAAGAAAAAAAGAAAAGGAAAGATAAAAAGTAATAACGCGGGTGTCGACAAAAATAAAAGAAAATAACTTTTCGACGGATATTTTTCGAAAGAAAGATAGAAAGACATAACGCGGGTGTCGACGGGTAAGAAAAAAAAAAAAAAACGAGAATATCGCGGGTGTCGCCAAGGAACAGACAGAATACGGGAATAAGAAAACGATATATGTATATATACGTCGCGGGTGTAAAAAAAAAAAGAAAAAAAACACAAAAAAAAAAAAATAATTAAATAAGGAAAAAATTGTGTGTGCAGATCCA
Source organism: Eumerus sabulonum (assembly GCA_951905685.1). Lineage (NCBI taxonomy): Eukaryota > Metazoa > Arthropoda > Insecta > Diptera > Syrphidae > Eumerus > Eumerus sabulonum. Next base: position 105,342,182 of record OX645063.1, on the reverse strand, counting down.
AACATCAACGGACTCTACTATATATAAATTAAATTTGTCTGTAATCGGTATTCAGAAACGGTTGTGAATTTGTCGCAACAGGGGGCCTATATTATTTTAAAAATTCGTGTAAATATAAACCAGGAAGAACGGGCGGGTGTCAAAAAAAAAAAAAAACATAAAACAAAAATATCGGGTGTCAACAAAAAAATATCATAAAACAAAAAAAAAAAAAAAAAAAACAAAAGACGGGTGAAATTAAAACACTCGAGGAAAAAAAAAACCGAAAAGTTCGAGTTAGCGGCGACCGAGGTGCGGGTCAGGAGTTCGACGTGCAGCGGGTGCAGGTTCGACCCCAGTGGAGAGGCGGAGCAGCTGAGTTAATTTTTTTTTTCTTTATCTTCTTTTGTACGTTTTTTTTTTTTTTTTGATATATATATGAATTTTTTTTTTTTTGAGATATCATATTTATAATTGTTTTTGTTTATGGAGATATCATTTTTTATAATTTTCCTTTTTTTTTTATTTCATATTTATAATCCTTTTTTGTGTGTAGAGAGGCACCGGTGTTAGGGCGTTAGGAGTAATTTTTAAGATTTAGATTAAGGAATAAAGAAAAAAAAAGAATCCAAGAGAGTGATCCAGTTTTTTTTATTTTTTTTTTGCTGGTGTTTTTGTGGGAAGGAGCAAGGAGTAGTACCTCGTACTAGCGGGAGCAAGCGGGCTCTAGTACCTCGTCGCGATTCTCGGTACTAGGGTAGATCGTCCACTCGGCCAAATCGCGTGGCGCCCTTGTAACATCTTAACCTACGACCACTCTCGCAGAGTTGGCGGGCGGCCTTGAGGACGATACCGCGGTGAGACGGTAACAGTTTCGATCATTCCAATTTCCCCTTCACCAGAGCTTTCGAACTTCGACAGCTAAATTCGAACTCAACCGTCGGTTCGTATCTCCGCAACACTGCCCTCCTCCTAAACTTGTTCGTCCTCGAACAAGCGATTGGATCCTTCTCCGTAATATGGTGCTAACCTCTCTACGTGGACAATTTTATACTTCGCCCGTCTGTTTCCCATCTGCTGTATCCGGTATACCACGTCATTGAGTTTCTTGATGACCTCATATGGTCCGTCCTAGGCTGATTTCAATTTGGGGCACAAGCCTTTTTTCCGTTGTGGGTTGTACAGCAATACCAATTGTCTGGTCTCGAATCCAGAAGTATTCGCCCTCAAGTCGTATCGCGCCTTCATTTTATCGCTGACCAAGTTCAGTCGCTCCCGGATGAACTGATGGATAGAGTTCAGCTGTTCTTTCTTTTCGGTTACGAAGTCTTCCCTGCCGCTAGTTGTCGGTAGTACCACACCGAACTTCAAGTCCGATGGAAGTCGAAGATCAGTTCCAAAAATGGCTTCGGCTGGTGTTGTTGCCGTTGAATTGTGCTGTGCCGAACGGTACGCCATTAAGAAAACGGGAAAATGTTCATCCCAGTCCTTCTGATCTCCAACGACGACTTTTCTCAAGTATTCCTCCATCGTCCGGTTGAACCTTTCGACCATGCCATCAGATTGTGGGTGTAATGGTGTTGTCCGTGTCTTTCTGATACCTAGCATGTCGCAGAGTTCTTTGAACACCGACGACTCGAAGTTCCTTCCTTGGTCTGAGTGCAGTTCCATTGGTACTCCATAACGCGCAACCCAGTTATTTACGAATGCATCCGAAACGGTTTTGGCTTCTTGGTTCGGGATGCAAAACACCTCAGGCCACTTGCTGAAGTAATCGATCACCACCAGCGCGTATTTGTTTCCAGCGTTGCTCGTTGGGAATGGGCCTGCGGTGTCCATGGCGATACGTTCGAACGGTGCTCCAACATTGTACTGCTGTATATTTCCTCGAGTTTTCCTAACTGGACCCTTTGCCTTCGCACACTGTTCACACTTGCGAATGAAATTTGTGACCGATTCATGGCATCCTACCCAGTAGAAACGTCTCTTGATCTTTTCTACAGTCTTGTTAACACCAAGATGACCCCCACTTGGTCCCTCGTGGTATTCTCGGATGACCTCGTCGATTTGTCCATTTGGAATTACCTGCAGATCGTTTACACTTTCCCAACTGCGGTAGAGGCAACCGTTCTGCAGCGTCAAACTCTGCCATTGGGCCCAGTAAGCTTTCACGATTGGGCTTTCACTGGATATTTGCTGCCAAGTTGGTCGAAAACCTCGTTCTTGGTAGTCGATGATGACTGCCAGATCGGCATATTCTCGCTGCTTCATTTCGACCTTCTCGACAGTCCACGAATCCTCTGGCAGCACATAGAAACGACGGATGTCGGTGACCTGTTCCTTGGTTTCGGCTCGTGAGCAATGTTTGCATTCAACATCACGAGGTCGCCTCATTAACGCATTCGCATTTCTATGGCTGCTTCCCTTCTGGTATTCGCGTGCTCTCGCTTGATATCCTTTTGGCGAATCCGACCTCGGATGCCTTCGTCCCAGACGGCAATTTCTCGCCATGTGCCCTTGCTGGCTGCAGATGTAGCATCTACCTGCGAACGGGCGGTTCCTACTCACCGTTGTTGCTCTGGAACTATGCCGCAATTTGCTGGAAGGACGCTTTCTCCGCAGACGACAGTTTCTCGCAATGTGCCCCTGCTGGTCGCAGATGTAGCATCTACCCGGGAATGAGCAACTCCTACTCGCCGTTGTTGTTTTGGAACTATCCTGGTCTTGAGATATGCGCCGTAGTTTGATGGAAGGTCGGCATATCAAAAACGATGTTTCACATGCGAGAGCGCTGGCAACTTTCTCCTTGAAAGATGTCTTCGGCAGGAGAATCAGGCTTCGTTGCGTATCGGGGTCTCTTAGCCCTTGGATGAAGGAATGCGTTTTCAGTTTTCCACCACATCAATTGGAACATCCGCGTAAGCTAGATGAGACAGCATCTCGATGTCGGCAGCGTACTGCTGGATGGTCTCGTTTCCACGCTGCTTGCGTCCTTTAAATTCCAGCTTGTGCATCTCCTGCATGTGCTCACTGCCGTATCTTCGATGAAGAGCTTCCCATATGGCTGTGTAGTTCTTTCTCAGGGTTTCCGGGATGGTCTGTAGTACATCAGCTGCTTCGCCTTTAAGCGAAATTACTAGAGCGGCCACACGGTCTTCTTCTCCCTACTGATTCCGTTCCGCTGTTGTCTCGAACTGAAGTTTAATGATGTTAAACGCACTCGTGTCGTCGAAATTGGGAGCTGTGAATTTCGATGCTGCAGTCGGTACGACGATTCCTTGATGCTGACAGTTCTGGACAGTTTTCTCGAGTTCCAGAACCTTCTTGTCGAACCTCGATTACAGAGTCTCGATTATCTTTTCTTGATTATTTTCGAGATCTAGAACCTTCTTGTCCAGTGTATCGATTCGTTCTTCGACCCCCTGGAAACGATCGTTGACAGCTTGCTGGATGTCTCTCAAGCTTTCTCGATTGTTCTCTAGCATCTCTTCTACCGTCTCCAGCTTCTGCCGCAGGGAAGTGGAATTTTCCTCCAAATTTCTACTTACGGCAGCAGAATTTTCCTCCAACTTTTGATGTACGATCGCCTCCAGTTTCTGGCTTATGGAAGTGGAATTTTCTTCCAGCTTTCTACTTACGGCAGCGGAATTTTCCTCCAATTTTTCGTGTATGGTCGCCTCTAGTTTCTGGGATATGGAAGCACTCATAGCATTCATAGCCGCGAGAATTTGCTGCATATCGAATGTTGGCTCACTGGATGTCGACGGCTTCTCCACCCCGAATTCGTGATTCTCCCAGTCGACACCTTCTTCCTGCAACGCTGATCGCAGTCTCTCCACCAGGTTGGCTTTACTTCCCAGAATGCTCTGACAATTAGCATTACGCCGTTGACAGTTGACATCATTCCAATCTCCGCTTCAAGAGAGCTTTCGAACAATATTGTTGCGGAGACACAAACCGACGGTTAAGTTCGAATTTCGCTGTCGAAGTTTGGAATGCTCTAGTGAAGCTGAAATGGAAATGATGGTAACTTTCAGCGGCATACTGCTGAATGTCAGAGGATTCCAGAGACTGAAGGGGAAAGTCTGACGACGAAGATTCGAGAAAGTGAACCGGGGGGTTCACTCGGATCGACTCGGATCATTACCCTGTTGCAGCCAAGGTACGGATGCGAATACCTCTGAATCAACGGAGTCGAGTAAGAAATCCAAAAGCTGCAATCGCAAGAGACCGTCAGGACCTTCGTCGATCAAGTCTCCCTCAAGCTTTCTCAAGTCCCGATGCAATCTGCATAAACCAGAGAACAGCAATGGAGCCGTTGTCAGAACGCCATCAGATAGGCCGCCTCAGATGTACTCGGTTTCAAGCCAGCACCTTCGAGAAACCCCTGGTTTGATGACGAGTGCAGACAGGCCCATGTAGAGAAACAGAATGCATACATGGCATCAACTGACGAGAGCTGCCCGCGAGCTATATGAACAGAAAAGGAGAGAGGAGCATGCGCTTCTGAGAAGAAAAAAGAAGGAGCAGGAGAAGCGCGAGATCAAGGAGATGGAGAGATTATACTTCAGGAATGACTAAACGTGGAATCACAGTCGATGCTGAGATTGTAGAAAGACCACTTCTGCAGACTGTATAATAGCGATGATAGTCAAAATGCCGCCGTCAGGCAGAACGAACCTTTCAGAATGGACGAAGACAAAAGAGAATCCCGTCCACCCGACATAGATGATGTTAAGATAGCGATATCGAATCTTAAGTCTTATAAAGATGCTGGAGCAGGCGCACTTCCCGCGGAACTGTTTAAAACAGCTGGCGATGAACTGGTCAGGAACATGCATTTGCAAGATATGGTCAGAAGAATGCATGCCCGATGAATTAAATCTTAGCATCGTTTGTCCGGTCTATAAGAAAGGAAACTCCTATGACTGTGCCAATTACAGAGCGATAAGTCTCCGAAACATTACGTACAGGATCTTCTCTGCCGTACTGTGTAAGTGTCTGAAACCGTTTGTGAACAATCTGATAGGTTCATAACAGTGCGGTTTCAGGCCAGGAAAGATCTTGGAGAAGACTTTAAAGCCGCATTTGACAGTGTTTATAGAGACAAGTTATACAAAGTCATGTCATGTTTTAACATTCCTGCCAAACTCGTCAGACTGTGCAGGATGACTATGACGAATTCCCGCTGCTCCATTAAGGACGGAGGTGAACTAACCGGCCCCTTCAATGTTAAAAAATGTTTTAGACAGGGTGACGCCCTGTCATGTGATTTCTTTAACATCATACTTGAAAATATCGTGCGGGACTCTGCGGCCAATACAAGAGGCACGATCTACTTCAAGCCTACACAATTACTTGCCTAAGCAGATGACATTCACGTTATTGGACGGGCAAAGCGAGACGTTAATGAGGCGTTCGCAAGCATTAAAGCAGAAGTGGCTAAAGTGGGTCTATATGCTGTCATCAAAGAACGACGCGCAGCACCGACGTCTTGGTCAGAACGTCACCTTCGGCAGCTATATTTTTGAAGTAGTCAAGGACTTCGCCTACCTTGGCTCGATAGTGACAAACAGCAACGTCACCAGCACTGAGATAAAACGCAGAATAACTCTTGCCTACCGCTCTTTCTTCGGACTCAAGAAGCAATTGAGTAGTAGAGCTACCCTCTGTAAAGCCCTAATCATCCCGGTTATCCTCTATGGCGTAGAGGACCTTGGACCTTATCAAAAATGAATGAAGAGACCTTTGGTTGTGTCGAGAGGAAAATTCTGCGTACAATCTTCCATCCTGTTTGTGTTAACGGAAAGTGGAGGAGAAGATTCAACCTCGAACTGTACGTCTAAGATGGCTAGGCCATGTAGAGCGAATGGACAGCACAGCTCTGGGCCGAAGAGTCTTCGAATTCAACCCAAAAGAACAACGTTGCAGAGAACGGCCGCATATAAGGTGGCGCATACAGGTGAAAGGGGACCTCAACCAAGTGAGCTTGCAGCGCTGGAGGATGGTGTCAAAATGAAAGAATTGACATGCTCACCAGACAAGGAATGATGAAAACAAACAAACATGGCACACGCAGGTATACCACTAGCAACCATTAAACTAAAACTAACGAATCAAGCCACGGCCGAGACGAACCTGAGATGGGCCCAACGACTTGACCGTCAGCGAGCCAAGAACGTCCGTCAAGAGCCTAAAACGAACTGACTCAACAAAATCGCTGGCGGCATCACTGGCCACTGTCTTATTGGCAGTCATACACAAGGGCTAGCGGAAGTTTCAACCAACTTTTCCGGGAGCTGTAAAGACGAAGAGAAGGATGAATCCATTCAATACGTGCTCTGCGCCTGTTCGGCCCCCTGCCAAAGCGATCTGACAGACGCTCAACGGATAAGGAGAACTGATCTTCTTAACTATATAAGTAAGGAGCACAAAATGGTTCCATGGTTCGTAGCAACCAAAGGGCCTAACTAGCCTAAGTGGATACTCTCTTCGTTAAGGTTACGCATTATGTACATATGGATCTCACTGCAAATGCTAGTGTGTTAAACAACACGCAGAAAATGTGTGATTCGACCACTTTTAAATTAAGTGTCAGTTAACACGTTTGATCTCTGATACTCATTATTATTATTATAACACGTTCTATTGTGTGTCATGAATAAAAACTCTAATGACGCCTTAAGTGTGTTGCAGCGACACATTTATTAATAATTAACAAGCTTTAGATCAATCAATCAAACAAAAGGTACATTTTCCACCTATATGCAACCTTGCCAGAGGGCATGGGCTCGGACATACAGGGTAAAGTTGTTGATCGCTCTCAACCTGACGAGATGCCAGCAACGATCCCTGTTTAAACGACCGCGCGGCGCCCTCTGGATAGCCTCTTCAACAACCGTTGGGAGGTGAAATAACGTATGCAGCGACAGAACCCCACCAGAATGGCGGTTGTGCGGCGGGCTAACAATCCACCCACGTAAAAAAAACAAAGTTATGAATGAGCAAGATGCCTCGGATACACGGACGGATACTCGACGACGACGACAACGCACGAAAAAGGAGCACAATTTGCGAGTATGCTCCCGGAATGTAAGAACCCTGTACACTCCCGGAGCTGCTCATATATTAGAAGGAATCTAGGAAATACGCTGGATAGGAAACCGTATGATGAGGAAGAAAAATTGCGACATTTATTACAGCTGTCACAAAAGGTTGCACTTACTGGGATGCGGACTTGTCGTGGGAAAGCGGTTAAGGTCGAAGGTCATCGACTTTAAATCTATAAGTGATCGCCTGGCTGTGATCCGCATCAGAGCTAGATTTTATAACATCAGCCTTATATGTGCACACGCCCCTACCGACGAGGCTGAAGACCCTATCAAGGAGGACTTCTATGACCTCCTGGACAACCCCTACGGAGCTTGTCCGAAATACGATGTAAAAATCGTGCTCGGGGACTTCAACGCCAAAATCGGTAAGGAGATCACCCTTGGCGGAGTGATCGAAAAGCACAGCCTCAACGATACAACAACAGATAACGGCTTCCGACTCACGGACTTTGCGACAGCTCGTAATGCGGTGATAAGTAGCACAAGATTCCCTCGTAAGCGAGTCCACACAGCCACCTGGCGATCTCCGGACGGTCGAAACGCCAACCAAATCGACCATGTGCTCATTGACGCAAGGCACACGTCAAACATCCTGGATGTGCGAACATTCAGAGGGGCAAATGTCGACTCTGACCAGTTCCTCGTAGCAGCAAGATTCAGAGCTCGACTGTCCAATGTCAGAAAGCTGCACCAGCCCATCAGGAGGAGGTTCGACATTGGGCGCCTGAGCAAACAGGAGGTTGCCAGTGTCTACAGGGAGCAGCTGAGCGAAAGACTCTACGGTATGCCTACGTCGAACACAAATGCCAATAATATGTAGCTGCATTGCCCCTCAGCCATTCAGGAAGTAGCCGAAACCGACTTAGGATACCTACCACCCCCGACAAGAAACCCGTGGTATGATGGCGAGTGTGAGCAGAAAAAGGCAGCAACCGACGAGGCGTACCAAAAGGCGCTGCAGAGGAAAACCAGGGCAGCGCAAGAAGAGTACCGAGCCAGAAGAAGGGAGGAGAAAAAACGACTGCGACAAAAGAAAATAACCTTCGCAGCCTCCCAGCTCAAGGATAAACATAAAACACGAGCCTTTTACAAGAAAGCCAAAGGCCTTGCAAAAGGCTTCAAAAAGGGCACCCAGGCTCTTCGAAACTGCGAGGGTAATCTTGTCACCGACCCGCAGGGAATAGTGGATGTATTTAAGCAGCTGCTTAACGAGCATGACCAAGAGAGAGTGGTAGGGACCGAGGAAATCCCAACTCCAGCCGCTGAAGTAGTAGCTGAAATCCCACCCAGCATCGAAGAAGTCGGCACAGCTATTCAGAAGCTGAAGAATAACAAGGCCGCAGGCTCAGATGGCTTGCCATCAGAGCTCTTCAAGGCTGGCGGCAATGTTCTGGTAGGGAGCATGGACCAGATCATCTGCAGAATTTTATTTGTCCCATGCACAAAAAAAGGCGATCCGACCTCTTGCAAGGACTATAGAGGTATATCCCTGCTCAATGTCGCATACAAGATCCTGTCCAGCGTATTGTGAGAACGTCTAAAGCCATTTTGCACCGCACTTATCGGCAGCTACCAGTGCGGCTTCCAGCCCGGCAAATCGACTATAAACCAAATTTTCACACTTCGACAAATCCTGGAAAAGACCAACGAGTTTCGAATCGATACACACCATCATTTCATCCATTTCAAAGCCGCATACGACAGCATTCATCGTGAAGAACTGTTTGGTGCCCTGGCCGAATTCGGTATCCCGGTAAAACTGATCCAGTTGTGTCGCGCCACGCTAAAAAACACGCGATGCACCGTGCAATTCGGTTCTAGGACCTCGGAACCATTCGAAACATGCACCGGATTTCGGCAAGGAAATGCGCTGTCATGTGACTTCTACAACCTGATGCTGGAGCAGATAGTGCGACGGGCAGGCGTCAACAGGGAAGGCACTATCTTCTACAGGTCCCTCCAGCTGCTAGGATACGCGGATGATACGATATCATCGCGTGTTCTCGCCATCGCATTGTGGAAGTATTCACGGCGATTGAAGAACAGGCGAAACGAGTTGGTCTTAAGGTCAATGAGGGCAAGACGAAGTACATGCTGTCAAGCTAAGACCAATCCGTCGCTCACCACTTGGGACAAAATATAACAATTGACAGCTACAATTTCGAGGTAGTTAAGGAGTTTGTCTACCTCGGAGCAAACGTAAAATCCACAAATGACACCACAGTGGAGATCCGGCGTAGAATCGCCCTTGGCAACCGCTGCTACTTCGGCTTGTCCAAACAACTGGGGTCAAAACTCCTCACTCGAAAGACCAAAGTCATGCTTTACAAAACGCTCATTCTGCCAGTCTTGCTGTACGGAGCCGAAAGCTGGACGATAAGCAGGACAGCGCAGCTGATTTTGGATTTTTTCGAGAGAAAAATTCTGCGCCGGATATTTGGTTCTGTCTGTGAGGAAGGTGAATGGAGAAGAAGACACAACCGCGAACTCTACGAGCTGTACAAAGATGCGGATGTAGTCCGGAAGGCAAAGATCCGTCGACTACACTGGCTCGGCCACATCGAGCGCTTGGACATCAACGCTCCAGCTAAGAGGGTCTTCGACTCTGAGCCTCCTGGTTCGAGAAGAAGAGGATGTAAGACATCTTGGTCTTGATAACTGGAAGCAGCGTGCCCGTGACAGTCAAGGAAGGAAGGCAGCTATAGCTCAGGCTCAGATCCTCCATGGATCGCTGGCCTGATAAGTAGGTAAGTAAGTATATGCAACCTTGCCAGAAAGTAATTTTTAATTTCCATAGCGTAATGGTTTACACATGGTGGCAAAGGACTAACAAAGGCCTCGTAGGGGTAGCATCTATCCGACGGATGCCGGCCTGCTAAAAAGCGAGAAGAGCCACCGCAGTCGAACATCTTGCGGCACTGTTAGTAAGTCCTATCCCCACCTCCTCGTGGTGCCATCTGGAGATTTCCTATGGAAATTGCAGACGGGGAAGGGCGAATGGCGAGCCTCCTGCGCCAAAAAACAGGATTAGTCGTTTGGGCTACGGCCTAGTAAGCCGTAACCGTAAAAAAACTACAAACTCCGAAACAACCACAAACCTCGGATATAACGGACCGGATTTATGTTGGAAAAACCACTTCTGCAGACTGTATAACCCCGATGTTAGTCAATATACGGCTGTCAGGCAGAATGAACCATTTCTAATCGACGGAGACCGCAGAGAATTCTGTCCCCCTGACCTCGACGAAGTTAAGATTGCCATATCGAAGCTCAAGTCGAATAAAGCTGCTGGCGCAGACGGACTGTCTGCTGAGCTCTTCAAGGCAGCTGTGGATGACCTGGTTAGGAGCATGTACCAGCTCATTTGTAAGATATGGTCAGAGGAAGGCATGCCCGAGAATGGAGTCTCAGCATCGTATGCCCGATCCACAAGAAAGGAGACCCCTCTGATTGCGCCAACTACAGAGGAATAAGTCTCCTTAACATCGCCTACAAAATCTTCCCTGCCGTTTTGTGTGAACGCCTGAAGCCTTTTGTAAATAAGCTGATAGGTCCTTATCAGTGCGGATTCAGGCCAGGGAAGTCCACCATCGACCAAATCTTCACACTACGGCAGATCCTGGAAAAAACCAATGAATTTCAAGACGACACTCACCACCTATTTGTCGATTTCAAAGCCGCATACGACAGCGTAATTAGAGACGAGCTATACAAGGCTATGTCTACCTTTGACACACCTGCTAAACTCGTCAGACTATGCAGGATGACTTTGGAGAATGCTCGCTGCTCCATCCGAATCGGTGAACACCTTACCGATGGTTTTGATGTCAAAAAAGGATTTAGGCAGGGCGATGCGCTGTCGTGTGATTTCTTCAACATCATATTGGAAATGATTGTGCAAAAATGATTGGCTAATACAAGAGGCACGATCTATTTCAAATCCTCGCAACTCCTTGCATACGCCGACGACATTGATAGGTAGGTCGATAATAGGTAGATCACAGCGAGATGTCAATGAGGCGGTTGCGAGTATTGAGATGGAGGCGTCGAAAATTGGTTTGGCGGTAAACGAGGGCAAAACTAAATATACATATGCTTGTCATCAAAAAAGGACGCTCACCACCGACGTCTTGGCCAGAACGTTTGTATAGGCAGATATAAGTTCGAGGTAGTTAAGGACTTTGTCTACTTTGGCTCCGCAGTGACCTGGAACAACGACATCAGTTCCGAAATCAAACTCAGAATCACTCTTGCCAATCGCTGTTTCTTTGGGCTCAGGAGGCAACTGCGTAATAGAGCCCTCTCCCGAACGACAAAGTTGACTCTATATAAGACCCTTATCATCCCGGTCCTGTTGTATGGCGCAGAAGCATGGACACTATCAAAAGCGGATGAGGAGGCCCTTGGTCGGTTCGAGAGAAAGATTTTGCGCGTGATTTTTGGGCCTATAAACGCAGACGGGGGATGGAGGAGAAGATTCAACCACGAACTTTACGGGCTGTACAGCGACATGAGCCCAGTCAGGCGTCTACGGATTCAACGCCTAAAATGGCTGGGCCATGTAGAGCGAATGGACACCACAGCTCCAGCTCGGAGAGTCTTTGAATCCAACCCCGAGGGACGAAGAAGCAGAGGACGGCCGCCCTTAAGATGGTGCACACCGGTGGAAGGGGACCTCAGCCAGCTGGGTGTGCGGCAATGGAAAAGGCTAGCGAAAGATCGTGCTAGGTGGAGGGGTATGTTGGTTGAGGCCCAGGTTCACCCCGAACTGTAGCGCCCACTAAGAAGAAGAAGAAATGGTTTACACATGGACTCTCAACGCAGTGATCCGAGTTCAAATCTTAATGTCTGCAAAGACACTCAACTCCAGCTGGTTTTCCATTCTACGTTGATCCTTCGATCATCATGATCGACAAACAGAAACAATCAATTCAATCAAACAAGGAGCAATATTTCGGGCTTGATGAGCCCCGAAGCGACAAAGCTCGGAGAGCGAGGACTAGATGAGTCTTATTTTTTTTTTTGTTAGCTGGAGGCTTGACAACAGGGGATCACTGGGTTAGGAGTCCATTGTGTTCACTATTACACCATTAGTCTCATACATATAGTTGGGAAATTTCACACACTTTAAATTGCATTAAAACTTACTCCAATGGAAACACACCTTTTGGTGTGTTGCAGTAACACACTTCTCATTTGGAGTGCACCTACCTACTACTCCCTGCAAGGGCGGAAGTTATAGTCTGCCCCCGTCCAGTATGGGCACAAAAAATAAGATAAAGTTCAAAATCGACTTCTAATTGTTATAAAACAAATAATTTATTTTCGAATGTTCACTAACAAATCTCCAACGAATTTTTTTGCGTTTTTATTTGATCAGTTTTGATTGAGGAAAATGATTTTGATTTTATTTAGAAAAAGGGAGACATTTAGTATCTAATGTGGTTTTCCATTGTATCTTTGTTTTTTTTTTTTCATAAAAATCTTACATATATCGAACTCTATGTACAGTACATTCGAATACTTGAACTTTTCGATATGCCTGATAGTGGTGAACACAAGTGTATATAGTACATATGTATATCAATAGATTTCCATTCTAATGATTGCATCTGAAAAAGGTGGATCCGAACAATTACATATGACGAATATGGGTAAGGTACAACGAGGAAATAGATAGTTTTAGGTTCAATATGGGTCAGGTCAGACAGATGTTGTTATTTGTTCCACATAGTGAATTGGTTTGGATAGAGATTGTGATCGTTGACGATAGACATTGTAATTTGGACAATTCATCGCAGGACATCGGCACGTCTGGGAATATGTTGACAAACCCTCAGGTACACTACGACTTTTCGATGAGTGACAGAGTGAACTGCTTCCATAGTAATTCCTTGTGAATGAGTTGGATTGTATTGGTGGTTTTGGCCTAAAATCGAATTCGTGATAAGAATAAAAACAAAAAATCTTTTTTTTTTGCACAGATACAAGATACGATACCTTTTAGGAGTACATGGGAAACAAGCATATTGCTCGGGGTAAGTGCAAATGCATTGGGCGCTACAACGATTGCTGACAAATGAAAAACTTTTCTGCAATCGCCGTCCCATGTGCGCCCCAATACTGCCCGAACCGAATGTGTATTTTCGCGATGGGCAGCGAGATTGACTATCCAGAATTGCCTCCGGATTGTATTTGTGCAAGTAGAGCATGCTATTGTTGCAGCAATATGGATTAGCATGCGAATGGCATTGGCCCGGTCCGGCTGCGGCATGGTATCTGGATGTGATATGAGGTACTTGGTGACAATTATAATAATTTCTTCGCGTATGACTGAGACAGGGATGGCAACTGCATTGTCCCATACATTTGCACCCATTACCGGTTGCGGATAGATTAAGGTAACTACGACTAAGTGCTTCCGGTACGTAGTTGTTCGTGTTGGATGTTGGATATTGTGGTGCAATTGTTCCATTGCTACACTCTTGCCTTGCTGTTGAGTATCCGATGAAAAAGATTAAAACAGCTGCAATTGCAGCGGCCGCGGAGCATATGTAATAGCCCGCCCGCCCGTACTTCAGCGAGTAGTCGTTTAGAAATATCGTTAGTGGTACACTGATTATCACAGGCACGGATTCCGCTCCCCGGATGAGACCTGATGAGAGAGGTGTACATAAATTAACGTAAATTATATAAGCGAACGAGAGGGTTGATTGCTTACCCCAAGCTTTGGTGAAATATTTTGCTTTGACCCGCTGTAACGCCAACATTTTGAATGAATACCTAAATCCACCAAATCCGATACCGTAAATCCAGCATAGAACGCATACTGCCCGAAATCCTGGTACAAAGGAGAGGAACAAAATTGCAACCGCAACCGATATTAGCGAAGCCTGTAAAGTAGAGTTGACATTGAGACCGTTAAGTCATACCCTGTATTGGAAAACTTACTTGCGAAACTATTTGGACAGAGATGAAAGTATTTCCAATCTTACATGATCTGCGCACTATAGAGCCAGCAATGACCACACCGAGTGTTGTTGAGAGCCCTAGAAATGTCTGTAGAAGCACCAAGTCCTGGATATCACAACCTTCTTTTGCCGCGTGTAGAGACTAAGAGATGGAGATGATAAGAATGTTGTAAAACGTCTCGGTTCGATTGTTACCAGTGAGAATATTGGAGCATATATCCCCAAGGCCGAAACAGCTGATGTTAGGATCAATACCTTGACCGTGATGGACCTGGCGGGAGCAAAGTCGATAAAATACTTCTTGGTGCTCTGAACTGCCAACTTTTTCTCCTTCACCTAAAAGACCAAAACTCGATTAGAGAAAGGAAATAAGGGGTCAATGGAATTTACCTTTTTTCTTTGGTTTTTCAAATGCTGAATTGCCCGTCTCTGGGGATGATACAGAGATGCCGGCCTGTACAGGAGACCCATGAAAAAACTGATCGATACGATACCCGTGATCATCTGCAAGCCCAATCTCCAGCCCGTTTTTCTAAACCCACACATAGGTTAACGCAGAATTTAGAAGACTTTTGAATACTTACCCAACTCCCTCCTTAAGGATGACAGAGAACAATGCAAGTCCGACTCCCTCGCCGGACATGGCAACCATTTCGACGAAATGTCGACGTTTCTTAAAGTAATTTCCAATCATTATGATCGATGATTCCCTAACCATAGCCACGCCGAGACCAACTAAAACGCCTACAATTCAACGATTACATAATGTGCTACCAAAGCGACATGAGAAAGTAGTCTTACCATAGCTAAAGGACATTTGGCTGAGTTGCGTGGCAAATGATGTGAATAGGACACCTAATGGAAGTACCAGACCTCCTATGACAGCCAGCAGCCTCGTTGATTTTTTCCTGCAAAAAGCTATAACTATTGGGATAGAAATAGTGGATACAGACCAACTCAAAGCTCCTAGCCAATCTGCAAAAAAAAAAATGTTCAATCTAAAAATGGGAGACAGGTAGTTAAGCACATTTACCATTTTCATTGCCCAGATGCTGGGTGGCATAGAAAAATAAGAGCCCATAGGAGAGTTGTAGGCCAGAGGTTAAGACGTGAGCCAAAAACGATAGACCACAAATGATCCAACCCCAACCTCCGTCCGGGTAGAAGTGTTGACGAATTGTCGTCGTATCAATTCCAGTTCGTCGAAGAGCCGGTATATTCCGGTGGAGTATATGAAACTCACGGTCGTGTAGAGCGGCCGGAAATGTCGAGTCCTCATCGTCCGTCAGTCGATTGCCTCTATCGTAAGCACCTGCTAGGGGAAATTTGATTTTTTTTTTTTTATCAAAGAAGTACTCATACATATAGCTGTCTAAGGCAAACCTGGATAGTAGGCGGGTAGGTCCCTTGTCTTTGGCTCGGTAAACCATTGCTGTGGAATTTTCGGAACTTCTACACGACCATGACACTGGCATATAAAGCTATTCTCGTAATAATTATCATAGACATTGGATAAGGCGGTAATCGATTGCGAGTGCCTCGACAGATTTCCATTGCCAAAGCTTGGCCTCGATTGTAACCTTCTCAGGTGGGATGTGGGTGGCAGAGGGACCGTAGCTGGTAGAACAGGATCATCCAAATGATGTTGTTGGTTGTAGGCGTTGGCGTTAACGTTGTATGAATTATAGAAATTGTTCATTGTGACGGGTTGGTTATGCTCACGCAATTCCAACTGAGAAGCACTTGTCTTTATATCTAGTTTCGTTGCTGATGCAATGGAAGACAACCGAGGACATGACACCCACCATATGATGGGTTTGTTATTAAATCTACAATGACAACAAATGTATCTGTTGGTGGTAGCAGTACTGCTGCTATTGGTGGTAGTGGTAGTGGTGGCGGCAGCAATGGTGGTGTTGTTTGGAATGGGTGCATTTGGAATCGCAATAACCTCGGGATTATGTCGACGAGCAGCAGTGTTCGTTGAGATGACGTTGATGTTGCTACTTGTGCTATTCTTGTCGTTGATGGTCAATGAATGGCTATTCTCAGGACGACGAAGGTCGATACTACTACTGAAACACTGGTTTTGTCACACTGCACTCGATGGTGATGATGACCGCTGCTGGTATGATGGTGGTTCAATGTAATTGTTATTAAACTGCCGAGGACTGTGGCTGAATGCACAAATGCATTGCGGTCTACTATGATGGTAATGGCAATGATAGTTGTTGTGACAGTATGAATACAAGTTGTTCGGTTGAGTTTGTGTCAGTTGTGGACAACTATGGGATATGGGATTTTCCGGTGCCAGTTTATAGTTTTGTTGTTGATTAAGGGCACATCTATTCATTCTCTGCCAGGTGAAAGAGTCTATTTTCTCTCGACAATCGCATGTGCACTTTTCAATCATTTTAATTGACTTCTGTTCAAGATGTCCAACTCATTATTCCTTCGACGTACGTACATATGTAGTTCTGTGTATCTGTTTCGATGAGAATTTCAATCAAACATTTTGGAAATATTCGTTTGATGGTTGCTTAACTAATTACAAAGACAAATCTACGTGTACTACGTACGACAAGGTACATACAATTGTATCTTAATTCAAACGAAAACCAGAAAATTACCATTTCACCTCTGGGCGGGTGAAGCATTCGAAACTTGTTTTGCCATTGTTTGTACTCGAGCACAACTTTTTACCTGTACAAAGGGTTCTCCTCATCCTCCCTTAAAGTATGTAGCTCTAGAACACAATCACACAAACGTAAAAGTTATAATCAAAAACTTTTCTAAAGTTCGTTCGTTCGGTGGTACTCGCAACTCGAATCGAATCATACGAAAGCATGACGTTCGTACATAGTACATAGTTGAATCGGATTCGGATGGAATCCCCGTCATCTTGGCTCAGCCAAGCGAAAAAGCAAATTTGACAATCAAATACGTAATTGTTTTGAAATGTAAATCGAAATTGAAAAGTACCCTACTACTTGGAAAAGTGGATAGATGAGTAACAAAAAAAAAAAAAACAAAAACACGTTATTTCTGAGCGTATTATTGGCGGCAACTATGCCCGTATATCGGGCCTTCTGGCTGAATTATTCGTGAGCACACTATTTTGGCAGCGCAAGAAGAGTACCGAGCCAGAAGAAGGGAGGAGAAAAACCTACTGCGACAACAGAAGAGAATCTTCGCAGCCTCCCAGCTCAGGGATATCGAGGAGTCTAGGGATAAACATAAAATACGAGCCTTTTACAAGAAAGCCAAAGGCCTTGCAGGAGGCTTCAAAAAGGGCACCCTGGCTCTTCGAAACTGCGAGGGTAATCTTGTCACCGACCCACAGGGAATAGTGGATGTATTTAAGCAGCACTTCCAGCAGCTGCTTAACGAGCACGACCAAGAGAGAGTGGTAGGGACCGAGGAAATCCCAACTCCAGCCGCTGAAGTAGTCCTCCCACCCAGCATCGAAGAAGTCGGCACAGCTATTCAGAAGCTGAAGACCAACAAGGCCGCAGGCTCAGATGGCTTGCCATCAGAGCTCTTCAAGGCTGGCGGCGATGTTCTGGTAGGGAGCATGCATCAGATCATCTGCAGAATTTGGGAAGATGAAAGCATGCCCGACGACTGGAATACCAGCTCTATATGCCCCATCCACAAAAAAGGCGATCCTACCTCTTGCAAGAACTATAGAGGTATATCCCTGCTCAATGTCGCATACAAGATCCTGTCCAGCGTATTGTGTGAACGTCTATAACCATTTTGCACCGCACTAATCGGCAGCTACCAGTGCGGCTTCCGGCCCGGCAAATCAACCATAGACCAAATTTTCACACTGGAAAAGACCAACGAGCTTCGAATCGATACACACCATCTTTTCATCGATTTCAAAGTCGCCTACGACAGCATTCATCGTGAAGAACTGTTTGGGGCGATGGCCGAATTCGGGATCCCGGTAAAACTGATCCAGTTGTGTCGCGCCACGCTGAAAAACACGCGATGCACCGTGCAACTCGGTTCTAGGACCTCGGAACCATTCGAAACATGCACCGGATTTCGGCAAGGAGATGCGCTGTCATGTGACTTCTTCAACCTGGCGCTGGAGCAGATAGTTCGACGGGCAGGCGTCAACAGGGAAGGCACTATCTTTTACAAGTCCATCCAGCCGCTAGGATACGCGGGTGATATCGACATCATCGCGTGTTCTCGCCGTGGCATTGTGGAAGCATTCACGGCGATTGAAGAACAGGCGAAACGAGTTGGTCTTAAGATCAATGAGGGCAAAACGAAATACATGCTGTCAAGCAAAAACCAATCCGTCGCTCACCACCTGGGACAAAATATAACAATAGACAGCTACCATTTCGAGGTAGTTAAGGAGTTTGTCTACCTCGGAGCAAACGTAAATTCCACAAATGAGACCACAGTGGAGATCCGGCCTAGAATCGCCCTTGGCAACCGCAGCTACTTCGGCTTGTCCAAACAACTGGGGTCAAAACTCCTCACTCGAAAGACCAAAGTCATGCTTTACAAAACGCTCATTCTGCCATTCTTGCTGTACGGAGCCGAAAGCTGGACGATAAGCAGGACAACGGAGCTAATTTTGGGTTCTTTCGAGAGAAAAATTCTGCGCCAGATATTTGGTCCTGTCTGTGAGGAAGGTGAATGGAGAAGAAGACACAACCGCGAACTCTACGAGCAGTACCAAGATGTGGATGTAGTCCGGAAGGCAAGGATCCGTCGACTACACTGGCTCGGCCACATCGAGCGCATGGACATCAACGCTCCAGCTAAGAGGGTCTTCGACTCCGAGCCTCCTGGTTCGAGAAGAAGAGGAAGACCGAACCTCCGGTATAAAGACCAAGTAATCGCGGATGTAAGACATCTTGGTCTTGACAACTGGAAGCAGCGTGCCCGGGACCGTCAAGGATGGAAGGCAGCTATAGCTCAGGCTCAGATCCTCCATGGATCGCTGGCCTGATAAGTAAGTAAGCAAGTAAGTACACTATTTTCGCCACTAATTGCGAGTGTGTGGGATTAAAAGGATACATTTTCCCTAATCTTTCGTACCTCACGGTGTACTTTGGCCAAAATGAATGTCTCCCACGTGGTTATATGCTTAAATGGGTGGGAGAATGAGATCGACAGTAAAATTACTGTCGCCACAAGTCGGTGTCTGTTTTGTGGGTGAAAACTAAAGGGAATCCTTACACCATCCCATTGCAATTAACGGTAATACACTCTGTACATCAGTGCCATTAGTCCTAACCACAACGTCTTGAGTTTGTGAACGCTTTGAGGGTAACAACCTGTAACTGATAGTTTCACGAAAGATAAAATTACCAAATACATGCTCGAATGTATAAGTACACTGTTTGGTGTTCGGATAGCGTTTCATTCGGAGAGATGGCAATTTTCGGCACGACAAAGTTTTGGGGCGGATGTGGGCGGTTGGTAATGTGTCGGATGTGCGATAGACACATAGAATTCGGTTGCTTAAAGATGATAAATTAAATATGAGTGTGTGTCGATAGGGTGGATTGGAAACAGATTAAATGCAAAGATACACACATGCATTATGGCATCCTTGAGGTTGCACATTAATCAATACACGATTGTGGAGGCATATGCAGATTGCATGATGGATATTTCTCTGTGGTTTCACATAGGTTTTGGGTGATTTCTGTTTCACTTATAATTGATGTGCATCTTGGGTGAAATTCTGTGTACTGTGCCCGTAAAGGTTGAATGAGAAATTGGGGATGTTTTTTTGAATTGATTTACTGTTTGCTGTAAATCATGTCGCTTGACTTTTCAATTCTAAGTCGAGATACAACGTTTTCAAAAGAGTATGAAGGGGAAATGTAACAATTCTGAAAAGGGTAATATAAAGTTGGTTCAGGAAGTTAGGGTAGAGAGAAGGGGACTAGTTAAGGTGGTTCGTAAGATTTTATACAACACCTAGCAACTATTGGGTAGTCGGATACCTATCCTATCCCCAGGAAGGACAGTTGAAATACCGACTATTTTTCGACTACCAATTGGAGGTAGTAAATGTGGTAAGTGTGGTGTTAGTATTGCATACGCAGAGGATGAATTTCAATTGACCATATACTGTGAGTGTTATGCCTGCAGCAGTACGTTTGGTCACTTTCCATTCACAACTGTGTTGCATACTTTTTTCTGTATAGGAATTGCTTTTTCTTGGCTATGATACTAATTTGAACTATAGACCTTCCGCTCGACGGCCTATGATGTTAACCACTGCACCAAGGCCATCCCCGTTAAATGTCTTCTGTATTACCGTTAAGAGATTGCAAGGGACTAACAAAGGCCTCGTAGGGGTAGAATATATCGCCTGCTAAAAATCGAGAAGAACCATCGCAGACGAACACTTTGTGGCACTGTTAGTAAGTCCCGTCCCCATCTCCTCGTAGTGCCGTCTGGAGATTTCCTCTGCAAACTACAGAGACGGAGAGGGGCGCATAGCGACTTTCCTGCCTCAAAAAACAAAAAAAAAAAAAAAAACCGGTTTAGTCGATTGCTCAGAGACAACCACAAGCCTCAGACTTAACGGGCGGACTACATGTTGACGTCCCCTGCAAACGCATAAAAGGACAAGAGTATCGGTTTTGCACCTGGAATGTTAGGTCCCTTAACAGACCAGGTGCGCTCAAACAATTAGTAATAGCCCTAAGCTGTTATATAGCAGACGTTACCGCAATTCAATTAGTGCGATGGGATGGGACCGTCAAAAGAGGGTGAAAAACTGTGACATATACTACGAAAACTGCTACAAGAAGAGCCAACAAGGCCTATTCGGATAACAGTCCGCATCAATGCTAAATTCGGGAACATTCGCTTAATATTCCCTCACGCCCCAATCGACGAAAAGGATGATCGACTCAAAGACGACTTCTACGATCTCCTAGACAGAACCTTTGCCCAATGTCCCAGCTATGACATCAATATTGTACAAGGAGATTTCAATGCTAAGCTGGGAAAAAAGGACATCTTTGAAAGAGCCATAGAAAGCAAAGCCTACACGACACTACGTCCGGAAATGGATTCAGTCTAATCGACTTTGTGACGGGTGGAATTCTCCCAGTATATAGCACACGATTCCCACATTTCAATATCTATAAGGGGACCTGGCGGTCTCCTGATCAATTATCTGCTAATCAAATCGAACATATTGCGATCGACGACAGACATTCCTCCACCATCTTCGACGTCCGAACCTTCCGAGGAGCCAATGTGGACCCAGATCATTACCTTTTTGCAGCCAAGATACGTATGCGGATACCGTAGATACTGCGGAGTCGAGTAGAACCAGCAAAATTTGACGTCGGGAAGCTGTAATAGCAAGAGACCGCCCGGAACTTCGCCTATAGTGCCTCGCTCTAGCTCTCTCAAGAGGTTGTCAAACCACCGCCAACTAGAAACCCATTGATGAGCAATGCGGACAAGCCCATGAAGCAAAGCAATCCTACATAGCCATGCTACATAGACGGACGAGAGATATTTAAAGCGCCAGGAAATTAGCTGGCGCAACTACTGTTGAAAGGTTTCACTTTAATCAAGTTAAAAAATCCCGATGACGCGGAGTTCTTCCGCATGGGTCTGCTGCTGGCTTAGAACTAACTTAAAAACTAAGTCTCATGCTGCTCTTCGGCAGCGTTCCCTTGTTGGACTTGGGACCCAAACCCTAAATCACCACGAATATGCCGAAGCAACTGCAACCACTTGACTTCGACTAAGAACATTTCACCATTATGCCGCAACTGTATTAACGAAGATCGTCCGTTTCCCCATCATGTTACATATGATTTGACCGCAGCTTGTTTACATCGCTGATGGATCAAATCAATGCCCTATGAAATTAACTCGCATATGTGTAAAATATGGTCGGAGGAAAGCAGGCCCGACGAATGGCCCACAAGAAAGGAGGCCCTTATGACTGCGCCAACTACAGGGGAATAAGTCTCCTTAACACTGCATATAAGATCATCTCTGTTGGATTGTATGAACGCCTGAAACCCTTTGTGGATAGTCTGATAGGTTCTTATCAGTGTGGTTTCAGACCGGGTAAACCCGAGAATACCAAATTGACACCATTTTATCGATTTCAAGGCCGCGTATGACAGTGTGCATAGACGCGTGTCATCATTGACATCCTTGCCAAACTCGTTAGATGTGCAGGATGACAATGGAGAATTCTCGTTGCTCCATTAAGTCGGAGTGAACCGAGGCCTTCGATATCAAAAAGGAATTCAGACAGGGCGACGCACTGTCATGTGACTTTTTCAACTTTATGCTTGAATAGATCGTGCGGGATTCCCTGGCCGATACAAGAGGTACGATCTACTTCAAGTCTGCACAATTGCTCGCATATGATGATGACATTGACGTGATTGGGAGAACACAGCGAGACGTCAACGAAGCTTTTGTGGGCTTTTAAGCAAAAGCGGTTTAAGGGGGTCTGAAGGTAAACGAGGGCAAAACCAAATACATGCTGTCATCCAAAAAAGACGCGCAACACCGACATCTTGGCCAGAACGTCAGTATTGGCAGCTATATCCTTGATGTAGTCAAGGATTTCGTCTATCGTCTATTTGGCTCCCTGGTAACAAGCGGCAGCGACACCAGCGCTTGTCAATTAAGTAATGGAGCCATCTCTCGAGAAATCAAGCTGGCTTTATATAATACCCTGATTATCCCAGTCCTGCTTTATGGTGCAGAGGCATGGACGTCATTGAAAGCGCATGAGGAAGCTCTGGTCCTTTCGCGAGAAAAGTTCTTCATGTGATCTTTGGTCCTGTTTGCGTTGATGGCATCTGGAAGAGAAGGTTGAACTACAAACTGTACGGGCATATGCCTGGTTAAGCTGGTTAGACCATGTAGAACGTATGGACAACATATCGCCGGCCCAAAGAATCTACGAATCCGAGCCTTTAAAGCAACGCAATAGAGGACAAGTGGTGAAAGACCTCAACCAACTTGGTGTTCATGACTGGCCATGGCTGATAAGAGATCGTGCTGGCTGGAGTCCCTTGTTGTTTGAGACACAAGACCATACCGGTCTGTAGCGCCACGTAGAAGAAGAAGAAGAAATGTGTTGTAGTCAAGGAAGATTATGTAGAAAAACAAACTGCAAATCGCAGTCTTCTATTGTCAAGCATAGAACTTTTCACATTACCCTCTTACTAGGTAGGACGCGTGGCGGACTGGTTAGTGTGTTGGACTCTAAGGCACGATGAGCGAATTGAATGTTCATTTCCCGGCGTCAGTCCTCGGCGGGGTTCTGGTAAAACCCTCCTTAGTATACTAGCCATGAAAAAGCTTTTCGACTCACTCTGCTCGGTATCGGCATTAAACTGTAGGTTCCTTTCACCTCTGTGAAAAACAAATCACACCCAACGTAGGTGATTGAGAACAGCTGGCTCTAGTCTTTCATGGGCTGTACCACCACCAAAGAAAAAGATCGTAGTTAGCCATGAGAATTCTGTATTTCTTTGGCTTAAGGCAAACATTGTCGAGGATTTTCTTCACAAGTTCATATCAAACCAAAGCCACTATCGTGCGGTGACACTGAAGCAGAATGAATGGTGTCGTTGCATCGAGTACCAAAGACCGCTCCTATTGAAAGGGTAAATGTATGTATGTGGATGTGCTTTTCAATACATATAGAACAAGAAACAGAGCTCGGTGTGCCGGGATAAATGTAGGTAGGTAGGTAGGGAGGACCGTAGCCTTCTTAAAAAGAAAATAAGAAGAACACACATAGGCCAGGGAGGCCCGTTGTGCAGCTACGAGGGGGTTTAGCCCCCTATTCTTGGAACCATTTTGTTAAGAAGATCAGATATCCCTACTTGCTGAACTTCGGTCAGATCGTTAAGGAAGTAAGATCCTAGGTATCGCCTCCTGATTGTGCAGAATGCCGGGCAGGCGCAGGGAAGGTGATGAATGGATTCGACCTCCTCCTCGTCTAGACAGGTCCTGCAAAAATCATTCGGAGTTATACCTAGTTTTTGCGCGTGACTGCCAATAAGGCAGTGTCCAGTGATGACACCGATGACTTTATGGATGTCAGTTCTTTTTAGGGAGATAATACTCCTAGTCTGTTGACTGTTGAGCCAGGGCCAGATTTGCCTGGTGATGAGGCAGGTATGTCCCTGAGTCCATCTCCGGTTCGTCTCGGCCCTGGCGAGACTTATAAGATTGTGTTTAATGGTTGCAAAGGGTATACCCTCACAAGCCACGATTGATTGTAGCGTCGTTCCTTGTTTGGCGAGTGTGTCGGCTCTTTCGTTTCCTGAAATGTCGCTGTGTCTCGGTACCCAGATAAGTTGTATGTTGAACTGTTCGGCCATCTCGTTAAGAGATAGGCGACAGTCGAGACTAGTTTTTGATGTGTACACATAGGACTCCAACGACTTTAAGGCTGCTTGGCTATCCGTGAGAATGCGGATATCCGTGGTGGATATCACCTTCCACTTCAGCCAAGACAAAGCCTCTTTTATTGCCAATAGTTCCGCCTGGAAAACGCTGCAGTGATTTGGTATTTTTAGAGCTTTGTTCAGCCTAAGTTGTTTGCAGAATACTCCACTACCCACCCCGTCTATGGTTTTAGACCCGTCCGTATAGAAGTCTACGCAGTTTCTGCGAGGTTGAGTCTGGCGAGTCCAGTTTTGTCTGTCCGGGTAGGTCGTTGTAAAGTTTTTTTTTTCCAAGACTGTGGTGGGTTCTGTGAGGTCCAGGTTTTCTGCCATAGTTGACCTGTTATTCAGGATGGAGGAGTGGCCAGTGACATAGCTTGACCAGTTCGAGTTGGCTTTAAGTCTAATGGCCGTTTGTGTAGCAATTTGCTTGCCGAAAATATCGAGTGGTGTAAGGTCGAGTAGGGAGGGAGGGAGCGAGCAAACAGAGCAAAGAAGTTGATCGCGTTTAACATGGCAAACGCCAGCTTCGATCTCTGTCCCTGTTCAATCCAAGTTGACACACAGCCTCCGCGTGGCCCCCCTGGATAGCTACCCTGGCACCCGCCAGGTAGTGAACCAATGTGTGCAGCGACCCAACCCTTGTTCCTGGGGAAAGAGGAACCTGGCCCTCCAGGTTGGGGGTTGTGCTTAGGGGTAACATCCCTATCACGTAAAAACCCACTTGTTCCGAAACGACAACAAGCCTCGGATACGGACGGATACAAAGCTGACGACCCCTGCAAACGACTAACGGACTTGAGAGTCTGCACCTGGAATGTGAGGTCCCTTAACAGACCGGGTGCAGGCGATCAATTGGAGCAAACCCTCAACTGCTATAAAGCAGATATAACCGCACTCCAAGAAGTGCGATGGGATGGACCAGGCAAAAAACGGATGAAAAACTGCGACATCTACTACGGGAACTGCTACAAGGAGAATAAACAGCGCCTATTCGGGTGCGGATTCGTTATTAGAGGAAGACTCCGACAAAAAGTCTTAAGCTTCCGAGATGTAAGCGAACGCCTCATAACAATCCGCATCAAAGCTAAATTTGGAAACATTAGCTTAATATGCGCTCACGCCCCAACGGAAGAAATGGACGATCGACTCAAAGAAGAATTTTACGATCTCCTAGACAGAACATATGCCCAATGTCCCAGCTACGACACAAAAATAGTCCTAGGAGATTTTAATGCAAAACTGGGCAAGGAGGACATATTTGAGTCGATCATAGGAAAGCATAGCCTCCATAACACCACATCCGACAACGGATTAAGGCTAATCGATTTCCTAGCGGGGCGTAACCTCCTTGTAGCAAGCACGCGATTCCCCCATCTCAACATCCACAAGGGTACCTGGCGGTCTTGTGATCAATCGACCACCAACCAGATTGATCATATTGCGATCGACGCCAGACACTCTTCCTGTATTCTCGACGTACGAACCTTCCGAGGGGCCAACATCGACTCGGACCACTACCTTGTTGTAGCCAAGGTACGAATGAGGATATCAAGAATGCTTAGGAGTCGAGTAGGACAACGTAAGTTTGACGTTGGAAAGCTACAATCGCAAGAGACTGCCAGAATCTTTGCCGATCGTGTCTCCTCAAAGCTCTCTCAAAATCCGCCCAGAGCAGCACAAACAATAGAGCAGGAATGGGCTCATTGCCAGAGCGCCGTCAGAGATGCTGCCTCAGAGGTGCTGGGTTTCAAACAGCCACCACCTAGAAACCCCTGGTTCGATGAACAATGCGAACAAGCCCATGCAGCAAAACAAGAGGCATATAAGGCCGTGCTGCAACGAAAGACGAGAGCTGCTCGCGAAATCTATGAGCAGAAGAGAAGAGAGGAACACACGCTTTTCAGAAGAAAGAAGAGAGAGCACGGAAAGCGTGAGATCGAGGAGATGGAGAGATGCTTCCGCAGGAATGACGCCCGTAAATTTTACAACAAGGTAAAACGAACATGCCATGGCTACAAAGCCAGAGTGGCGGCCTGCAGGGATGAAAATGGAGAACTGGTAGTAGAGTCGCAGTCGATGCTGAGGATTTGGAAAGACCACTTCTGCAGACTGTATAACGGCGAAGATAGACAAGATACCGCTGTCAGGCAGAACGAGCCATTCGCAATGGACCACGAAGTAACAGAATTCGGTCCACCCGACCTAGACGAAGTCAAAATAGCGATATCAAGACTTAAGTCTAATAAAGCCGCTGGCGCAGACGGCCTGTCTGCTGAGCTTTTTAAGGCGGCTGGAGATGAGCTGGTAAGGTGCATGCACCATCTCATCTGCAAGGTATGGTCGGAGGAAAGCATGCCCGACGAATGGAATCTCAGCATCGTTTGCCCGGTCCATAAGAAAGGAGACCCCTATAACTGCGCCAACTATAGGGGAATAAGTCTCCTTAACATCGCATATAAGATCTTCTCTGCCGTATTGTGTGAACGCCTGAAACCGTTTGTGGATAACCTGATCGGCTCTTATCAGTGTGGTTTCAGGCCAGGTAAATCCACAATAGACCAAATATTTACGCTACGGCAGATCTTGGAGAAGACCCAGGAATACCAAATCGACACTCACCACCTCTTCGTCGATTTCAAGGCCGCGTATGACAGCGTATATAGAGACGAGCTGTACAAAGCCATGTCTAGTTTTAACATCCCTGTCAAACTCGTCCGACTGTGCAGGATGACAATGGAGAATTCTCGTTGCTCCATTAAGGTCGGTAATGAGCATACCGAGACCTTTGATGTTAAAAAAGGATTTAGGCAGGGCGACGCGCTGTCGTGCAACTTTTTCAACATCGTGCTTGAAAAGATTGTGCAAGAGTCACTGGCCAACACAAGAGGTACGATCTATTTCAAGTCCACGCAATTGCTTGCGTACGCCGACGATATTGACGTAATTGGACGAAAACAGCAAGACGTCAATGAGGCTTTTGTGAGCATTGAGGTAGAAGCGGCTAAGATGGGTCTCAAGGTTAATGAGGGTAAAACCAAATATCTGCTCTCATCTAAAAGAGACGGACAACACCGACGTATTGGCCAGAACGTCACCATGGGCGGATATAACTTTGAAGTGGTCAAGGAATTCGTCTACCTTGGCTCACTGATTACCAGCGACAACAACACCAGCGCTGAGATAAAACGCAGAATCACTCTTGCCAACCGCTGTTTCTTTGGGCTCAAGAGGCAATTGAGAAGTAGAGCCCTCTCTCGGAAAACCAAGGTGACACTATATAAGACCTTGATCATCCCAGTCCTCCTTTACGGCGCAGAGGCTTGGACCTTAACAAAAGCGGATGAAGATGCCCTTGGTCGTCTCGAGAGGAAAATTCTGCGCACTATCTACGGTCCCGTTTGTTCAAACGGTGTATGGAGGAGAAGATATAACGAAGAACTGTACGGGTTGTACAGCGACATCGGCCTGGTACGACGTCTACGGATACAGCGTCTAAGGTGGCTAGGCCATGTAGAGCGCATGGAAGATACAGCTCCGACCCGAAAAGTCTTCGAATCCACTCCGGAAGGAAGGCGCGGCAGAGGACGGCCGCCTCAGCGGTGGTGCACGCAGGTGGAAAGGGACCTCAACCAACTGGGCGTGCGGCACTGGAAACAGCTGGCCAAAGACCGTGCCGGCTGGAGACGCTTGTTGGTTGAGGCCCAGGTTCACCACGGACTGTAGCGCCACCTAAGTAAGTAAGTAAGTAAGGTCGAGTATCATGTTAAGCGCAACCGTTGGGGTGGACCTGAGGGCCCCGGTAATGCACATACACGCCAACCTTTGTACCTTTTCGAATTGCTTGAGGTATGTTTGCTTGTCCAGTGCTGTCCACCAGACTGTTACTCCATACATTAGTATGGGTCTGACGACCGTGATGTAGAGCCATAGGGTGATCTTGGGGTTGAATCCCCATTTTTTCCCTATGGCTTTCTTGCATGTGTAGAGAGCTATAGTTGCTTTTTTAGCTCTTTCGATTGTGTTACTCTTCCAGGTTAATTTCCTATCTAGTATAATGCCAAGGTATTTGGCATTAGAGGAATAGTTTAATCTGGTACCAAGCAAAGTAATAGGGCAGTGTTCCGGAATTTTGTGCTTTTTGGTGAATAGCACGATAGGGATTTACCTGAGATTGAAATGGCAACGTCATCAGCGTAGGCAACAACGTCCAGGTCTTCTTTCTCCAGTTTAATTACTAGTTCGTTTACGACTACATTCCTGAGAAGAGGTGAGAGGACCCCTTCTTGCGGGGTTCCCATGGTAACCACTCTGGTGGTTACTTGGCTTCCCCATTTGGACTGAATCCTGCGCGTTAATAATAGCGCGCTGATCAGTTCTGTCAGAGTCCTCTCTACCTTTAACTTTTTTAGCCCTTCTATTATTGCTTTGGGAGTGACGTTGTTGAAAGTGTCCTCTATGTCTAGGAAGGCTGTTAGAGTATATTTTTTAAGATGGATTGATCTTTCGATTTTCCTCACCAGTGTGTGCAAGGCTGTTTCGACAGATCTACCCTTACAGTAGGCATGCTGTGCCTTAGAAATTAGGGACGGATCCAAATTGTGGCGTATGTGTAAGTCTATCAGCCTTTCCAAAGTTTTTAGTACAAAGGATGATAGACAGATAGGCCTTAGATCCTTGGGAGAAGTGTGGGAGTTTTTGCCGGCTTTGGGGATGAAACGTACCCTTGCGCACTTCCACTTTTCTGGAATGTGACTCCAAGCTAGGCATCCTTTAAAGATAATCTCTAGCCAGGGTATAGTCCATTCCATAGTTTGTGTGAGTTCGGTAGGGTAAATTTCATCCGGACCTGGCGATTTGTAGGGCTTGAAGCTTTTTAACGCCCATATGATTTTCTCTCTAGAGATAATGTGGTCGTACTTTCCCTCTATCGCGGAGGAGGAGTGAGTTCCTCGCGAGTGTACTGAGTCTTGCTGTTCATAGCAGCCCGGGGAGTGCGTATTGAGGAGAAGATTTGGAGTTTCTTCCTCAGACGTTGTCCAAACTCCGTTTGCTGTGAGGCAGCTCGGAGATTGTGGATCTTTCGAGAGTATTTTTTTCAATCTGTAGGCGTCTGAAATTTTCTCCATACTGTTGCGGAAGAGTTTCCAAGACAGCCTTTATTCTTTCCTCAGGGTTTTTTTGTACACTCTGAGTGAATCTTTATATAGGCTCCAGTCTCTGTTGTTACCTGTACTCTTTGCTTTATTGAAGAGTTTTCGACAGTCCTTGCGGAGCTGACTTAGTTGTGCGTTCCACCAAGAAGGGTATGAGTTCTTTCTTGATTTGTGGGTTGCGCAGCTGTTGACCCGTGCGTTGCCCAAAGTAGTTGTAGTTGGGATAAATGTTGGGATAAATGTAAGTCCAGCTCTAATGGGTTCACGTGATAGCCGAGAAGGTAACAAATCCCTCTCCGACGTCTTTATTGTCAGAATACTGACAACGTTTTAAGGATTGCAATATTCCAATGAATCAGAATCGAAATACTACACGCATTGGAGCAGCGAAAGAGTGTGCCATTTAATGTGATCCTACTGGCTTATAGGCAATAAGCCCGGGCTTTATTCTCCTTAATATTTAAAAACCATTTGAAAATGAAGACTATTTTTCAGCAAGCTACACATTACCTTTTCCTATTTGTGACGTGCTTAGGATTACGGTCACAGCTTACCACTGATTAAACCAGAGGAGGATGTTATGTGTATTTTTTTTCAACAACTAGATTTTAAAATATCACATAACAACCATGATTGTAGTGGAAAGAAAGCGAAGGAATTCGTGAATTTAAGAATTGTAATCAACCATATGTGGATTTTCTTGAGCAGCTCATATCCGAAGCTGACCTGATTTGCATATAAACATCTCATCTCTCCGCTCACAGCAACGTAGACACACGTGTCTTCTTTATGTTATCCATTAAACCATCCTCCTTAAATCATACAATTGATGAACAAGCTTTTGTTTTTAAGCACCGTCCCAACTCAGTCAACGGTCTTATTTGTTTACATGAGCAACATCTCATCAGGGTATATGGACGAATTTCATAGGTAGGCACGGTACTGCGACGTAGATGTAAACTATATTCATAGCCTGACATTAGCACTTACATAGATCCAATTTGATTTATACATATGGCATAAGGCATGGGATGAAAGGACGCCTACTAACCTATAATAGGTAAGGCTCGTCAATTATTTATGCACTTTTAGGCGAAATACTTGTACGTACACATGCAAAAAGGAATTTATCGCTTGTCCCTTAACTGCTATTCGAGAATATTGTTCCCGATTTCGGGTATTTGAATTTATTTGTTTTTGTAGAATTAGATTGGCATCAGATGTGTAGATACTCTCACTTCGATCGAGTAGGCATGTGAACTTAAGGGCCGTTCAGATTCGACCTAGAACTCGAAAGTTTCTTATTTCTTGACATTACTTATTCATTTATTAGATAAGGATTTGAGAAATAGCCAGCTGTATCCTTTCACTTTTGACTCATGTACATACGTGTGTATCTGTATCTATGTGTCGCCAACCCTCTTAGTAAGATATAGGATTATAATAGGGAAAAAAATCAGCACAACAGCAATCTGAGAAATTGACGAAATCTTCAATGGTGTACTCAAACACTGTTCCCTAATGGGGGTAAAGGCACTCAAAGTACTTTCCTCAATAATGTGTTGCATAATACATACTGTCCCCTTACCCGGCAGGCCGTGGCGGTATAAAAGAAATCCCAATAGGATAAATGGGACCGGCGAGTCTAGGTAAAGGGACTGTAATCAGCCATGCCCGGCGATGTCATGGAAGGTCGCAATATATTCAAAAATAATGACACACGATAGCTGCTGTGTATCGCTATTGCTTATAGGCATAAATCGTTTTAGATGAGAGCGCTTTTCATGTCACAAATGCGTGAGGCCCGTTGGACTCATTTCTTACTAAATTTATTTCGCTATAAATCTTTCGTTGGAAGAATAGTTTCCACATTTGTTTATTTTTTCGTAGATACATATGTATGATCTTAGATTCATGCAGATGACCGAGTTCGTTTTCCTTAAGATAATAGTTTATTTTGATTTCGTACATGTAATGTGTGCTCTAAAGATTTTACGACTAGGATGCCTTGGTTTTAAGCCATAGCGCAGACCGAAGTACATAATAGGAAGGAAATGTGAAGATTATCTTTAAATAGCTTTTCTTTTTCTTCCTTTTGATCCATTTCTAATCGACGGAGACCGCAGAGAATTCTGTCCCCCTGACCTCGACGAAGTTAAGATTGCCATATCGAAGCTCAAGTCGAATAAAGCTGCTGGCGCAGACGGACTGTCTGCTGAGCTCTTCAAGGCAGCTGGGGATGGCCTGGTTGGGAGCATGCACCAGCTCATCCGTATCCGTTAGAGGAAAGCATGCCCGAGGAATGGAGTTTCAGCATCGTATGCCCGATCCACAAGAAAGGAGACCCTCTGATTGCGCCAACTATAGAGGAATAAGTCTCCTTAACATCGCCTACAAAATTTTCTCTGCCGTTTTGTGTGAACGCCTGAAGCCTTTTGTAAATAAGCTGATAGGTCCTTATCAGTGCGGATTCAGGCCAGGGAAGTCCACCATCGACCAAATCTTCACACTACGGCAGATACTGGAAAAAACCAATGAATTTCAAGTCGACACTCACCACCTATTTGTCGACTTCAAAGCCGCATACGACAGCGTAATTAGAGACGAGCTATACAACGCTATGTCTACCTTTGACATACCTGCTAAACTCGTCAGACTATGCAGGATGACTTTGGAGAATGCTCGCTGCTCCATCCGAATCGGTGAACACCTTACCGATAGTTTTGATGTCAAAAAAGGATTTAGGCAGGGCGATGCGCTGTCCTGTGATTCAAAAATCCCTGGCCAATACAAGAGGCACAATCTATTTCAAATCCTCGCAACTCCTTGCATACGCCGACGATATTGACATAATAGGTAGATCACAGCGAGATGTCAATAAGGCGTTTGCGAGTATTGAGATGGAGGCGGCGAAAATTGGTTTGGCGGTAAGCGAGGGAAAAACTAAATATATGCTGTCATCAAAAAAGGACGCTGAACACCGACGTCTCGGCCAGAACGTTTGTATAGGCAGATATAAGTTCGAGGTAGTTAAGGACTTCGTCTACCTTGGCTCCGCAGTGGCCTGGAACAACGACATCAATTCCAAAATCAAACGCAGAATCACTCTTGCCAATCGCTGTCTCTTTGGGCGCAGGAGGCAACTGGGTAATAGAGCCCTCTCCCGAACGACAAAGTTGACTCTATATAAGACCCTTATCATCCCGGTCCTGTTGTACGGCGCAGAAGCATGGACACTATCAAAAGCGGATGAGGAGGCCCTTGGTCGGTTCGAGAGAAAGATTTTGCGCCTGATTTTTGGGCCTATAAACGCAGACGGGGAATGGAGGAGAAGATTCAACCACGAACTTTACGGGCTGTACAGCGACATGAGCCTAGTCAGGCGTCTACGGATTCAACGCCTAAGATGGCTGGGCCATGTAGAGCGAATGGACACCACAGCTCCAGCCCGGAGAGTCTTTGAATCCAACCCCGAGGGACGAAGAAGCAGAGGACGGCCGCACTTAAGATGGCGCACACAGGTTTAAGGGGACCTCAGCCAACTGGGTGTGCGGCAATGGAAAAGGCTAGCGAAAGATCGTGCTAGATGGAGGGGCATGTTGGTTGAGGCCCAGGTTCACCCCGAACTGTAGCGCCCACTAAGAAGAAGAAGAAGCTTTTCTTTGTATTGTAGGTGTGCGAAATACCGCGCTGGTAAGATTCCATACTAGTGTGAATTAGCTTAAATACGAATCTCTCATACACTGGAAGGAGAGCTGATGAACACAGGATGTGTATTGCCAGTAAATGACTAAAGAATTAGTTGCAGTCGAGCAACACACCTAATCAATGTTTATAAAGGAAAGTGATAGAAGAGAAAGATATCGATCAGTGGAGAGTCCCAATGCTTGACTGCTCATTTGCTGTGATTATAGCTTGGTTTGACTGCTGCCTCAGGGCACCATACGAAACTAACTCCCACTAATAGGACAAATGCCAAAAATACCAGATGTCCGAATGAGATGCAGGAAAGTAAATGTAAAATTGATAGAGACGCTATACTCATTTCTTGTACCTTTACATATGTAGGTTCGTTAGAGGGAGCGAGGGAGCAGAGCAAATAAGCTGATCGCATTTAACATGGCAAACGCCAGTTTTGATCCCTGTCCTTGTTCAGTTCAGAGGGCATGGGCTCGAACATACAGGGTAAAGTTGTTGATTGCTCTCAACCTGGCGAGATGCCAGCAACGATCCCTGTTTAAATGCCCGGGTCAAGTTGACATACGGCCTCCTCGCGGCGCCCTCTAGACAGCCTCTTCAACAACCGTTGGGAGGTGAACAAACATATGCAGCGAAAAAAACCCCGACCAGAATGGCGGTTGTGCGGCGGGCTAACAATCCGCCCACGTAAAAAAACTTAAAGTTATGAATGAGCAAGATGCCTCGGATACACGGACGGATACTCGACGACGACAACGCACGAAAAAGGAACACGATTTGCGAGTATGCTCCTGGAATGTCAGAACCCTGTACACTCCCGGAGCTGCTCATAAACTAGAAGGAATCCTCACGCAGTACAAGGCGGATATTACTGCGGTCCAGGAAATACGCTGGATAGGAAACGGTATGATTAGGAAGAAAAATTGCGACATTTACTACAGCTGTCACAAAAGGTTGCACTTACTGGGATGCGGATTTGTCGTGGGAAAGCGGTTAAGGTCGAAGGTCATCGACTTTAAACCTATAAGTGATCGCCTGGCTGTGATCCGCATCAGAGGCAGATTTTATAACATCAGCCTTATATGTGCACACGCCCCTACCGACGAGGCTGAAGACCCTATCAAGGAGGACCTCTATGACCTCCTGGACAACGCCTACGGCGCTTGTCTGGAGTACGATGTAAAAATCGTGCTCGGGGACTTCAACGCCAAAATCGGTAAGGAGAACACCCTTGGCGGAGTGGTCGGAAAGCACAGCCTCCACGATACAACAACAGATAACGGCTTCCGACTCGCTGACTTTGCGACAGCTCGTAATGCGGTGATAAGTAGCACAAGATTCCCTCGCAAGCGAATCCACACAGCAACCTGGCGATCTCTGGACGGTCAAACCGCCAACCAAATCGACCATGTGCTCATTGACGCAAGGCACTCGTCAAACATCCTGGATGTGCGAACATTGAGAGGGGCAAATGTCGACTCTGACCACTTCCTCGTAGCAGCAAGATTCAGAGCTCGGCTGTCAAATGTCAGAAAGCTGCACCAGCCCATCAGGAGGAGGTTCGACATTGGGCGCCTGAGCACACCGGAGGTTGCCAGTGTCTACAGGGAGCAGCTGAGCGAAAGACTCTACGGTATACCTACGTCGAACACAAATGCCAATAATATGTGGCTGCATTGCCGCTCAGCCATTCAGGAAGTAGCCGAAACCGACTTAGGATACCTACCACCCCCGACAAGAAACCCGTGGTATGATGGCGAGTGTGAGCAGAAAAAGGCAGCAACCGACGAGGCGTACCAAAAGGCGCTGCAAAGGAAAACCAGGGCAGCGCAAGAAGAGTACCGAGCCAGAAGAAGGGAGGAGAAAAAACTACTGCGACAAAAGAAAAGAATCTTCGCAGCCTCCCAACTCAAGGATATCGAGGAGTCTAGGGATAAACATAAAATACGAGCCTTTTACAAGAAAGCCAAAGGCCTTGCAGGAGGCTTCAAAAAGGGCACCCTGGCTCTTCGAAACTGCGAGGGTTATTTTGTCACCGACCCGCAGGGAATAGTGGATGTATTTAGGCAGCACTTCCAGCAGCTGCTTAACGAGCATGACCAAGAGAGAGTGGTAGGGACCGAGGAAATCCCAACTTCAGCCGCTGAAGTAGTCCTCCCACCCAGCATCGAAGAAGTCGGCACAGCTATTCAGAAGCTGAAGAACAACAAGGCCGCAGGCTCAGATGGCTTGCCATCAGAGCTCTTCAAGGCTAGCGGCGATGTTCTGGTAGGGAGCATGCACCACATCATCTGCAGAATTTGGGAAGATGAAAGCATGCCCGACGACTGGAATACCAGCTCTATATGCCCCATCCACAAAAAAGGCGATCCTACCTCTTGCAAGAACTATAGAGATATATCCCTGCTCAATGTCGCATACAAGATCCTGTCCAGCGTATTGTGTGAACGTCTAAAACCATTTTGCACCGCACTAATCGGCAGCTACCAGTGCGGCTTCCGGCCCGGCAAATCAACTTTCTTTGGTGGCGTTACAGCCCATGAAGGACCAGAGCCAAGCTTCTGTCAACTATAGACCAAATTTTCACACTTCGACAAATCCTGGAAAAGACCAACGAGTTTCGAATCGATACACACCATCTTTTCATCGATTTCAAAGCCGCATACGACAGCATTCATCGTGAAGAACTGTTTGGGGCGATGGCCGAATTCGGGATCCCGGTAAAACTGATCTAGTTGTGTCGCGCCACGCTGAAAAACACGCGATGCACCGTGCAACTCGGTTCTAGGACCTCGGAACCAATCGAAACATGTACCGGATTTCCGCAAGGAGATGCGCTGTCATGTGACTTCTTCAACCTGGTGCTGGAGCAGATAGTGCGACGGGCAGGCGTCAACATGGAAGGCACTATCTTTTACAAGTCCATCCAGCTGCTAGGATACGCGGATGATATCGACATCATCGCATGTTCTCGCCGTCGCATTGTGGAAGCATTCACGGCGATTGAAGAACAGCCGAAATGTGTTGGTCTTAAGATCAATGAGGACAAAACGAAATACATGCTGTCAAGCAAAAACCAATCCGTCGCTCACCACCTGGGACAAAATATAACAATTTCGAGGTAGTTAAGGAGTTTGTCCACCTCGGGGCAAACGTAAATTCCACAAATGACACCACAGTGGAGATCCGGCATAGAATCGCCCTTGGCAACCGCTGCTACTTCGGCTTGTCCAAACAACTGGGGTCAAAACTCCCCACTCGAAAGACCAAAGTCATGCTTTACAAAACACTCATTCTGCCAGTCTTGCTGTACGGAGCCGAAAGCTGGACGATAAGCAGGACAGCGGAGCTGATTTTGGGTTCTTTCGAAGGAAAAATTCTGCGCCGGATATTTGGTCCTGTCTGCGAGGAAGGTGAATGGAGAAGAAGACACAACCGCGAACTCTACGAGCTGTACCAAGATGTGGATGTAGTCCGGAAGGCAAGGATCCGTCGACTACACTGGCTCGGCCACATCGAGCGCATGGACATCAACGCTCCAGCTAAGAGGGTCTTCGACTCCGAGCCTCCTGGTTCGAGAAGAAGAGGAAGACCGAACCTCCGGTATAAAGACCAAGTAATCGCGGTTGTAAGACATCTTGGTCTTGACAACTGAAAGCAGCGTGCCCGGGACCGTCAAGGATGGAAGGCAGCTATAGCTCAGGCTCAGATCCTCCATGGATCGCTGGCCTGATAAGTAATTAAGTAAGTCCTTGTTCAGTTCAAGTTGACACAGAGCATCCGCATGGCCTCCGCTGGATAGCTGCCCCGGCATTCGTCGGGTAGTGCAGCGATCCAACCCCTTGTTCCTGGAAAAAGAGGAACCTGGCCCTCTAGGTTGGAGATTGTGCTAGGGGTAACACATCTAGGTATCACGTAAAAAATAAAACGTTCCGAAGCAACAGCAATATGACGACCCCTGCAAACACCTAAATAACTTGCAAGCCTGCACGAGGAATATGAGTGCAGGCAATCAATTGGAAGTAAACCCTCAACTGCTATAAAGCAGATACATATATGTAAGCACACTCCAAGAAGTGCGATCGGATGGACCAGGCAAAAGACTGATGAAAAGCTGCGACATCTACAACGGGAATTGCTACAAGGAGAACAACAACGCTTATTCGGATGCGGATTCGTTATTCGAGGAAGACTCCGACAAAGAGTCTAAAGCTTTCGGGGTGTAAACGAACGCCTCATAACAATCCGCATTAAGACTGAATTCGGGCACATTAGAGTTATAGGCGCTCACTCCCCAACCGAAGAAAAGAACGATCGACTTAAAGATGACTTCTACGATCTCCTAGACAGAACCTATACCCAATGTCCCAGCTACGACACGAAAATAGTACTAGGAGATTTTAATGCCAAACTGAGCCAAGAGGACATATGTATTTGAGTACATGGGGAAATATAGCCTACATGATACCACTTTCGAAAACGGACATCGGCTACTTGACTTCCTGGCGGGGCTTAATCTCTTTCTAGCTAGCACACGATTCCCGCATCTTAACACCCACAGGGGAACCTCTCGAGCACCTAATCAATTGACCGCCAACCAGATTAATCACATTGCCATCGGCGCCAGAAACTCCTCCAGCATCCTAGATGTGAGAACCTCCCGAGGAGCCAACATCGACTCGGATCACTACCTTGTTGTAGCCAAGGTGCGAATGAAGTTAGCAAGGATGCCACGAAGTGGAGCTGGACAACAAAGGTTTGACGTTGGAAAGCTACAATCGCAGGAAACTGCAAGAATCTCTGCCGATCGAGTTTTCCTCAATCTCTCGCAAATTCTGATGACACCGGTACAATCCACAGAACAACAGTGGGAGCATTGCCAGCGCGCAATCAGAGACGCTGCCTCTGATGTGTTGGGTTTCAAGCCACCGAGAGCTAAAAATCCTTGGTTTGATGAGCAATACGAGCAGGCCCACATAGCAAAGCAAAACCCCTAGAAAGCCATGCTATATAGACGGACGAGAGCCGCTCATGGATATTGCGAACAGAAAAGGAGAGAGGAATACACGCTCTTAAGAAAGAAAAGGTGGAGAGATGCTACCACAGGAATGACGCTCGGAAGTTTTATGAAAGAGTAAAATGAACAAGCCAGGGCTATAAAGCAGAAGCCTATAGGGATGGAGACGGAGAACTAGTAGTAGAGCACAGTGGATGCTGAGAATATTGAAGAAGCAATTTTGTAGACGGCGATGATGGGTCTGATACCGCTGTCGGGCAGAATGATCCATTCGCAACGGACGAAGGTTCAAGAGAATTCCGCTCACCCGACCTGGACGAAATTAAGCTAGTAATTTCGAAGCTTAAAACTAATAAAGCCACGCAAATGCCTGTCTGCTAAGCTGTTTTAAGCGGCTGGAGATAAGCTGGTAGGGCGCATGCCTACCTACGCATCTGTAAAATATGGTCAGAGGAAAGCATTTCTGACGAATGGGATCTCAGCGTCGTTCGGCCGGTCCACAAGAGGGAAGACCTACAGGGGAATAAGTTTCCTTATCATCGCATATTATGTCTTCTCTGCCGTATTGTGTGAACGGCTGAAACCCTTCGTGGATAGTCTGATAGGGTCTTATCAGTGTGGTTTCAGGCCAGGTAAGTCCACCATCGACCAAATCTTCACACTGCGGCAGATCCTGAAAAAACCAAGCAACTTCAGGTCGACATTGACTACCTATTTGTCTACTCCAAAGACGTATACGACAGCGTAATTAGAGACGAGCTATACAATGCCATGCCTACTTTCGACCTTTGGAGAACGCTCGCTGCTCTATTAAGGTCAGTAGCGAATCAACCGAGACCTTTGATGTTAAAAAGGGATTAAGATAAGGTGACGCGCTATCGTAATTTTTCAAAATAGTACCTGAAAAGATCACACGAGACTCACTGGCCAACATTAGAGGTATGATCTATTTCAAGCCCGAGTAACTGCTTCCAAATGCAGATGACATTGACGTAATTGGACGATCACAGCGAGACGTCAACGAGGCGGTCGAAAGCAGACGCGGCTAAAATGGGTGTTTCGGTAAATCAGGATAAAACTAAATAAATGCTGTCGTCTAAAAAAGACGCACAACACCGACGATTGGCAGTTAGAATTTCGAAGTGGTCTAGGACTTCGTCTACCTGCCTCACTAGTGATCAGCGACAACAATACCAGTGCTGAGATCGAACGTAGAATTCATTGGGCTCAAGAGGCAATTGAGAAGTAGAACCCTATCTCGAAAGACCAAAACCTTGACCATTCCGGTCCTCCTCTATGGCGTAGAGGCCTGGACTTTAACGAAAGCGGATGAGGAGGCCCTTGGTCGTGTCGAGAGGAAAATTATACATTCAATCTATGGTCCCATTTGTATAAACGGAGAGTGGAGTAGAAGTTACAACAGCGAACTTTACGTCTACGGATCCAACGTCTAAGATGGCTAGGCTATCTAGAGCGAATGGATAACAAAACTCCAGTCCGAAGAGTCTTCGAGTCCAACCCGGAGGGACGACGTTGCAGGGGACGGCCACATCTAAGGTGGCGCATACGAGTCCAACCCCGAGGGACGACGTTGCAGAGGACGGTTACATCTAAGGGGCGCATACAGGTGGAAAGGAACCTCAACCAGCAGGCAAAAGAGCTTGTGAGTTGAGGCCCAGGACCACCCCGGACTGTAGCGCCACCTAAGTAGGTAAGTAGATAAATATGAGGTTTACTGTCAATAAGGTAAGACTGTCATCATAAAATAGAATTGTCTTAAACCGTGACGCACCAATTATACAAACTCGGTACTCTGGACAATCGTTCAATTCGCTAATTAGTGAACACTCCATCAATGTCCTATATTTTTTTAAACGCTTCCACGTGTCTTCATATTCATATAGACGATCCCCAAAGAACCCAAGGCGACTAATAACTCCTAATGACTTCCAACAAAACATTTTTTTTGTTTTTTTTTATACATAGGGCTAGTGCTATAAATAGCAATGCGGCACTGCGACCTTTGCAGATCTATTGTGCCTGCTAGCCGATTTAGCCGAGTAGCCTCTCCACCTCCACAATGAAGTTGAGAATGCTTCTCGTAGGAGCCAGAGTGATCCCCTCAGGAGTCACTGAGAAGGATACGCTTCCTAAGATGGCAGAGAGCAGCACACTCACACAGTATGTGTTCTGCCGACTCCTCGTCCTCAAGACAGAGCCGACACTCAGTTTCAGACGAGAGGCTAATTTTGTTTAAATGATATCTCAGACCGCAGTGTCCCGTTAGATAGCTGACTTGTCTTCTGATATCCATCCTATTGAGTTTGAGTATGTCAATAGGGTGCTTGTTCAGGGGTCGTATAAGTCGTTTAGATTGACGGAGTCCCCGAACGCTGTTCCAAAAGGACAGGTGTTGTAATTTTTCCCACTTGTCTAAGAAGTAATTTATCTTAGACGCGGGAATGCCCCAGAATGGTTCCGGACCTATATACTTGTCACTGGAGCCCTTCCTGGCAAGTTGGTCGGCAATTTCATTGCCCTTGATACCTTTATGGCCTGGCACCCACCAAAGTTTAACAGTGTTTCTTTCGACGAGGTCTTGTAGGGCGTCATGGCATTCCTTGGCGGTTTTTGAGTTCGTGCTGTACGAACCCAGTGCTTTAAGCGCTGCTTGGCTATCAGAGAGTATGTTGATAGTTACTCCTCTGATGCCAGTCTCGAGATTTAGATTTACGCATGTTAGGATGGCATGCAGCTCTGCTTGGAAGATGCTGGGACTTATTCCCAGTGCCTTCGAGATTTCGCGTTTTGGTCCAAAGATGCCGGCGCCAACGCCGGAAGCCATCTTGGAGCCATCCGTGTACCACCTAAGGCCTTTGACATTTAGCAGGGGATCACTGTTTTCCCATGCTGAGCGGTTTGGGATCAGTATCTCAAATCTCTTGTCAAAGGTGAAGGTGTGTGGCAGTGCATCCGAGACTGTAGTAATCATATCCAGCTCGGGAAGGTGTTGTAATATGGACATGTGGCTTGCGGGTCTACATGGCATATTTGTTCCCTAGCAGAGGATTCTGATTGCACTGCGTAATGCCACCTTTTTGATAAGAAGGTGCAGTGGAGTGAGTCCAATGAGTGCTTCTTGGGCTGCCGTGGGGCAGGTTGGCATAGCGCCTGTGATGCCGAGACACGCTAGTCTCTGATGGCGTTGAAGCTTAACAATTGTAGTTTTTTGCCCAACTTTTGACCACCATACGGTGGACCCAACAAAACATTGCTCGTCTAAATACTCCTACATCTATGTATATTTAGAGTCCCAACTATCACAAACCACATAATGAAAAGTGGACCGAAAAAGAAGTAAAGACGTAGTGTTTCCCAGAGTCCATTGTGGTTGAAATCAATTCACTTCACTGTTTTTCCTTTTTTTTCTTGCTCAAAAGCCACTTTGTCCATGACTTACCAAACAGAGATGAAACAAAAACCACACCGTAAATGTCATTCATCTAAAGACCTAGAAATCCATTTTCCCGATTCCATTCATCCTGCATTACATTCATTTACACTAAATGATACTTCCGTTGCTCCCTTTGGAATCCATGTACATATAGATATACTCGTACTCGTCAGCCTCCTCCTATTGCAATGAAACAGAGAGCGAGTTGATGGGCCAAGTGGCATAATGATGTCAACTACTTAACTTAAAGCCGAGCTTAAGATGAAATCGATAATTAAATTTCAAAGTAGAATGGTTACGAAAATGCAAAGTAAATATCCCAAAGTGGTAGTTTCAGTTGAGAGGGAGGCCGTAAAAAATGAAATTTATTACTTGCGCCCACAGAGAAACGGCAGAGGAAAGCAGAGTCCTGTGTTAATTCGAAGCAAATGGAGAAGTACATTATTGAAAATCGAAAACCCATTCAATCAACATCCACTTTGGATGAAATGAGCACCTAGATGAAATGAATAAAATGAGGCACCAAAGTGGAATTGAATGGGGAAAGGTTGGTATTAGCATCTGGCCCTTGGGGCGCTCCTTCTTCGTCGTTACTAAGTACACTTAAGGTGAAAGCAAATGAAGGTCATTTCAATTCGATGACCTTGTCGAAAGGACATGGTAGAAAAGTGAACTTACTCGCAATGGTTGGAAACATTTTCTAATTTAGTAGCCTACTCAGCATAATCCCCCTTAGTAGCTTAGGAGTTAAGCTGATTTGCCCACTACTGCTACTGAATCGATTTTTGTTCTGTTCAAACAAGCTGCGTTAACTGCCGGCTCGTTTAATAAATGCAATGCAA
This sequence comes from Eumerus sabulonum, assembly GCA_951905685.1. Classification (NCBI taxonomy): domain Eukaryota; kingdom Metazoa; phylum Arthropoda; class Insecta; order Diptera; family Syrphidae; genus Eumerus; species Eumerus sabulonum. The sequence continues at coordinate 105,299,516 of OX645063.1, read as the reverse complement.
GCAAAACTGACTTGTATCTAATCATAATAATAATATGTACTCGTAAGTAGAAAACGTTTACGCAAAAACCTAGATCTTAGACAAGGCAACACCATTAAAGTGGTGAATAATGGTGCGATCCAATTTTCTGTGGCATAAAGTAGTGAATTTTATGACTTTGGGAGGCGAGCGAGTGGCAGACAAGCAATGCCACCATCGCCCGCAAAATTCTAATTAGGCCAATTGCAAATCGTACACATTGCGATGTGGATTTTGCCACCATTACCGGTGCGGTGCGGTGCGGTGCTTGTGCTTATCTCATGAGATAGTGTAGCTCATTTAGTGTGATTACATGTGTTTCGTTCGATTGAAATATTCAGAATGTGATTGGGATGTAAGGCAATGACCTATCGATATACTCGGCTACTACGAAGCAACGATTGAATCGTCTCGCAGAACTATTTACGATGAATGGCAGCAAATTACTGGCGATAGCGAACAAGAAGAGAGTCCTGCCGGTGGTTGTGGAGCGACGGCTTTGATGGTAACGATGTAAGCTATTGATGTCAATTATGATTCTGAGTGTTCCATAAAATGTATAAAGCAGAAGTTGACATGCGGACATGCTTACAGATAGGTACCTACATATATGTACTACACTCGTGTACTATAATGTGACCTCGATGCTTTGTTGTGCTTTTCTGCTTATCACAACGATTAAATGACACGAGGATAGTGCAGGCATCACATACCATACATATGTACATCCTATTTAAAAGTGAAGAGCATCCTCATTCGTGTTGGAGAACAGCCACTTAAGTAGTAGCTTGGCTTCGTTACTATCAAATGACAACGTTAACCTTTCAATCCCAGTCATTTTGTAAAATTTAATGCCGACAAATAGCGAGGAGATTCAGTCTTACAATAACGGTCTAGTTGTTGTCAAATTATTAATGCACAACATCCAATTCGGTAGTCATCAACTCTGTCGTAAAGTCTCTTAACAGTATAGTCAAGAGTATCATGAAGCCATTGGGACTTACTGGACCGGATAATGGAAAATGAAAAAAAACGAAAAACGGAAAAATGGAAATGGTACCCAAAAGTTAAGTACAAACAGTAGTAGAGACAGGCTGTTCGAAACGACGACGTTAACGACGACGACGACGACGCCTGTCGGGAATGAGCGCTTGCGGTTAGGGTAAATAAATTAAAATTACGTGACAACTACCTAGTACGTAGGGCTCAAGGCTCGAACTGAGCCTTATATGCAAATGATAAAATACGCCGGTATTGCAGCAGAAATTAATTAAAATTTCATAGCAACTGCATTCGAATAAGTACTCAAACCAGAATTAAAATTAAAGGAACGAACAGAACATAGTGACTTTAAATGTAATTCTTAAGTAGGTGAATAAACACATACTATCTACATACCAAGTAAATACGAGTATGCATCCCCCGAAAATAATTCTGTGCAGATACATCACCGCATACTCGTACGAGTACACCACGGAGGCTGTCGCTCGCTTATTCACCCTATTATCTGTGATGGAACAAGGACGCAAATACGAATACGAGTACTAGTACCATATCTAACCCGGGTCAATAGATTCTGTTCTTTTTTGTCGCTTTTGTTTCTCTTTTTTTGACTTGTAAAGTAAAGTATCTAGGTGTATGTATGTATCTATGCGACGTGTACTCGTATGTATACACAATTGCACATGAACGCACTAGTGCTTGGGAGGAAAGTAGCTAACTAGCATGTAGCCTTCTTCTTTAAATGCAATTTACTTTTATTGTTATAACGATAACAATAACACTTTCTGTTATTTATTCAATTGCCTGGGATTTGTATCATAGGTCTTTTGGTTCGACACTTTCCAGGCATTCGCAGGCTCTCACTACACACTATACTCTATGCACACTATGTGACGGTTAAAGGCGATTGAAACGATGGCGATGGCGATGGCGATGACGATGGAGACGACAACAACTCGACGGCGATGGTGATGGTAATAATGATGATGACCGAGATGGTGACGATGATAGAGGTAAAGACACTGAGACGAAGACGGATACTCTCATGTGCCACCGTATCTAGGCACACTCATTCACAATCAGCGCGTATTGATTCGATTTGTAGAATATTTGTGATTTTTCTCATCTCTCTCTCTATCGCAATATTCCGAACAGACCTATGCACATCAGATTCATCCAAGTATCGTCGTCGACTATTCGGAATTCACCCCATCACTGTGTGTATCTTTAATTAAGGTCACGACGTCGTGGTGTACACCATTAGCAATTTGAATTGCTGTTCAAAGTGTTTGTCTTTTTGCACCTTTTTTCCCACTATCTTTTGTCTTTTTTTCCTTTATTTCCTGCTCCTCTTGGTTTCTTCTTTCTTTTTTTCCGCTCTCTTTCTTTCGTTTCTTTCTTAGCTTAGCTTCGGTACTTCGCCAACAGTGGACCCTGGAAAATCTGAAGCTTCTACCTACGAACTACACACTCGTTTGCTACACAAAACTTTTCTTTTTTTTTTTTGCCTTTATTTTCTTGTCCATAACACTAGGTAGGGAACACTACCGGAAAAGGTGAAAAACCGCACGCACTTTTTATACACTCTTACGTACGAGTACTATAGCAATTGAATAGTAGTGGATACCTCTCCGGTTCCAGGTACAAGACCCTCGCCTAGGCAAACAACTGTAGGTTGGTAAAAAAAAAAAACAAAAAACAAAACGAAAACAAAAACCAAAATCAACAATTCGTTCGGATAAACTATGGCCCCAGTAACGTATGCTACACTTAAGTTCCGCGCCACACACTACACCCGCAACCGAGAGGAGTCAGTCTCTCCGCCACCACTTACGCCGTTAAACTTGCAGATAATTTTTTAGTGCCGGATTTGAAACGACACTAAGATTTCTGGAGCATATTGCAATGGCCAAAGCTTCACTGAGTCGGAAAAGCTACCTACATACTCGTATGTGAAAGTTCTTTCTCTTTGTTTCGGGCATGCGGACTATATACACGATATTTACTCGTAGTTTCTCCAACGAGCGAGCTCCATCATCTGTGCCTGTTTTTGGAGCAGCTTTTCCTTAGCTCATAGTACTGCCTCACGTGGCGAGCGCTACAGCACACTGATGACTAAATTTTCATTTTTCTTGCTCCCAAAAAGCTATACCCTGTAATGAATGGTGGCAGCAAACAAGCAACAGCCAACAGCTAACAAGCCCGACCACCGCAGGCATGACGCCCGGAGGTGGGGGAGCCATAAGCATTTCTCTATGATTTTGCCCCGCCGCCGCGGGCGATTGGATTTATTGTGTGTGAAGACGTGGTTACGTAGAGTCTTTATGGCTTTCATTACGAGTATTCGTCTTATTCATCGTCTCCTGCCGCCCCTGTTGCTCCTAAGGGTGCACTTATGGTTTCCTTTCTTCACCACTTCTCATCGGATTTATTCGAATTTTAATTTTGACTTTTCTTCCACATCACTTATTCGTACGTCTACCCCTTGTCAGGAATCATATGGTGCTTTTTGACCGACATCCCCTCCCGGCACTTTAATTGTTTTAAGGTTTCTCTCACTTACACTACCCAGAAGCTATTGTACGATAGCTGCCTTCTCACGTCTCGCTAATCCATTGTAGAGCCTCTACGCCGCACTACTCGACGCGTCTGTATGGCATACTTGTAGCGGTCTATTTGCTGGGAATTCTCCGGAACTAAAGTATACTTCATACCACTCGTACTTCGTACATGGGCAAATGAACATGATGAACACCGAGGAAAAGACGAAATGTAATCAAGGACGAGATGCTTACAGCACAGCATACCTACGCCAAGTAGTACGTGTCCTACTCTGCGAGTAAATTAAACTTTTTCAAAAGAACAATGTCCATTTGAATGGATGTTCAAGCTTCACTACGTACGAGTACAGATACATTCTATCTTATATTCCAGAGGTGTTATCATCCCTACTATGGTAGCTATAATGGTTATTCCGGATATCTCAGCAAGGCTTCCTCCTTCCTTATGGTGAAACCTAATGCACTTAGTCCTGTTCTTTGATGTGGTTGTGTGTATATTGTAATTGCGATTCCGGAAGGCGAACCGGGTTTGGGGTGCGAATGAATGGAATCGTAGGCGTGGTGTAAACGATATGCGATGGTCCTTTAAACGACTGATACAATATTATTGAATGACAAGCAACTTTTGATGTGCAGATACTTGCACGTAGGTGGACTTCTTCTCTTTTTCTTTCCCCCTTTTCCAATGGCATCTCTGACGATAATTGAGAATTATTTATTGCTGCACGGCGAGTGTGAAGTGCAAAAGTACGTTCCCGCATACCATGTGTATATTGTATGTATGTATGTACGTGGCTATGGGAAAGTGGGGTGAATGGAATCGTCAGATCTTACGACGAGACATACATATGAATAATCGACGCATTTATCTTGTGTAAGAGGATTGAAGGATACGAACAAAAAGGAAAGAATAATGCCTTAAGGAATTTTGGCGCTTTTTTTTGGGGGTAAGATAGAGTGCGGGTCATGGTTGATATTTTCTATTCGATTAATGGTCATCCAATCATTTTTCAACCCCAATCACAAACTTGTTTACAAACGGAGGTGTGGCATCACAAAGCTTTAATGGTAGAGCTCTTTATCATTCTAGGACGTTAAAGAATGTTACCGGAAGTACGTCGTGAGATGACATCATAAAATGCATATGCAATGCCTTTGCTGCTGATAACACGGTTTGAAACCTTTGATATCTGTATGTATAGTAGTCAGAGACGACGAGACAATTTGCGCCCTCCGGACTACCCCGTTGCTTAGTTTTTGCTCTACGGCGTATACATAACATTTTTTTCTCATTTGAAGACTGCACTCTCTCATGTGTTATGACCAGGTATCGTGACTTTGTCGCCAACTATACTTTTAGTTTCTCAAGAATGATTAACATGAAAGGCGTGGAACCTCTATTTACAATCAGGTCAGGGGGCAGATCCACTTATTAGCTTGTACCACATGAAATGTCCAATTGTGACATAAAAATTTCAAAGCCAATATTGTCATCTTTTTATTTAATTTTTCTGTTAGTCAAAATGAGAAAATATCTACAACTGTTTCTAAAGTGTATCAGGATTGGTTCTTTGGTGGCGTTACAGCCCATGAAGGACCAGAGCCAAGCTTCTCTCAATCACCCATGTTGTGTGTGATTTATTTTTCGCACAGGTGAAAGGGACCTACAGCTTAATGCCGATTCCGAACGGCGTGAGTCGAGAAGCTTTTTCATGGCAAGTTTACTACGGGGGGTTTTGCCAGTACCCTGCCGAGGAGGAACGTCGCGAAATAAACATTCGATGGCGTTGGGGTTATCGGGATCCGAACTCGCTCATCGCTAACCACTGCGCCACGGCGTCCTCATACCAAACACTCCCGCGCCGTCGACACCAGACACTCCTCCAGTATTCTACATACATATGTATACGAACCTTTCAAGGAGCCAACATCGACACGGATCGCTAACTTGTTGTAGCCAAGGTACGAATGAGGTTATCAAGGACGTCACAGAGTCGAGCTGGACAACGATAGTTTGACGTCGGAAAGCTACAATCGCAGGCGACCGCCAGGATCTCTGCCAATCGAATTTCCCTCAATCTTTCGCAAAATCCGATGATACCGGCACAATCTACAAAACAAGAGTGGGAGCATTTCCAGCGTGCCATCAGAGATGCTGCCTCTGATGAATTGGGTTTACAAAGCCATGCTGCATAGACGGACGAGAGACGACCGTGAACATTACGAGCAGAAACGGAGAGAGAAACACACGCTTTTAAGAAAGAAAAAAACCGGCCAAATGCGAGTCGGACTCGCGCACGAAGGGTTCCGTACCATCTGTTTACATAAAAATGCATGATGACTGATCTTGGTTGCAGGCAGGTTATAGGTATATTACTTTGATGATTAAAAATCTCCATGATGAGATAGTTGATCATCAAAGTGTCCATTGAATTCAAATCAATTATCTTACTTGACAGCAAGGAGGTGGAAGGTGAATAACAATAATTATGGGAAAAAGGTTCGCAGCTAGGATTAATATATCCAGGACACAATAGGGATCAAAACTTGTAAGTGTATTATTGGTTGTGGGATATGATCGCAAGCTAATTTCACAACAATTGAATTTGTTGCAACATTTAAGATCTTAACCTATCAGGATGGAAAAGGAGGGGAATAATAATTGTACGAAAGGATTTGCAGCAAGGATTAACTTAGCGGTGACACAATAGGGACCATCAACGCTAAAAGGATATTTATTATTGGTTGTTCGTAACTATAGAAAAAAGGGTTGCAGCTAGGATTAATACATTAAAGACACAAAAGGGATCAAACTTTGCTACTGGTTGTGGAATGTTGTCGACTAACCTTAGGTCAGTATGTGACCATGGGGATTTTTTGAATGAAAATCATGTCTGTTGTATGGGAACCCCCCTTAAATATTTATTTTATTCAGTTTTTAGTATTTGTTGTTATAGCGGTGACAGAAATACCTCATTTGTGAACATTTCAAATGTCTAACTGTCACGGTTCATGAGATACGGCCTGGTGACAGACGGACGGACGGACAGCGAAGTCTTAGTAATAGGGTCCCATTTTATCCCTTGGGTACGGAACCCTAAAAAAAGCATGAAAAGCGTGAGGAAATGGGGAGATGCTACCACAGAAGAGATGTTCGCAAGTTTTACAAAAAAGTAAAACGAACAGCTCTACAGGATGAAGACAGGCAACTATATAGAGACACAGTCGATGCTGAGAATATGGAAGACTGTAGACTGTAGACTGTTTAACGGCGTTGAAAGATCTAATACCGCTGTCAGGCCGAGTGATCCATTCGCAACTGACGAAGGTGCAAGAGAATTCACTCCACCCGGAGCCGGAATTCACTCCACTCGAAGCCTAAGACTCATAAAGACGGGAGCGCAGGCAGCCTGTCTGCTGGACTATTTAAAGCAGCTAGAGATGAGCTGGAGGGCGCATGCATCAGCTCATCTGTAAAATATGCCTGAGGAAAGCATGCCCGACGAATGGAATCTCAGCATCCACAAGAATGGAGACCGCTATAACTGCGCCAACTTTAAGGGAAGAGTCTCTTTAACATCGCGTACAAGATCTTCTCTGCCGTGATGTGTGAAAGCCTGAAACCCTTTGTGGATAATCTCATAGATTCTTACCAGTGTGGTTTCAGGCCAAGTAAATTCACAATATGCCAAATACTCACATTGCGACAGATCTTGGAGAAGCCCTAAAAATACCAAATCGACACCCGTCGCCTTTTCGTCGATTTTCAGTTCACGTATGACTATGTGCATAGAGACGAGCTATTCAACGCCATGTCTAGTTTTGACATCCCTGTCAACGTCGTCAGGTTGTCCAGGATGGCAATGGAGAATTCTCGCTGTGCCATTAAGGTCGGTAGAGAATTAAAAGAGACCTTTGATGTTAAAAAATATCTAGACAAGGTGACGCACTGTCATATAACTTTTTCAACATCGTACTTGAAAAGATCATACGAGACTCACTGGCCAACACAAGAGGTACGATCCATTTCTAGTCTCCGCAACTGCTCGCATACGCAGAAGACGCTGACGTAATTAGACGAACACGGCGGAAAGTCAATGAAGTGCTGAAGCCTTGAAGAAGAAGCGGCTAAAATGGGTCTTTCGGTAAATGAACGCAAAACCAAATATATGCTGTCATCCAAAAAAGGCGCACAATCCCGACGTCTCGGCCAGAACGTCCCAATCGACAGCTACAAATTCGAAATAGTCAAGATTTTCGTCTACCTTTATACAAAATTTTAATTATCCCGGTCCTCCTCTATGGCGCAAAGGCCTGGACTTTAACGAAAGCGGATGAGGAGGCCTTTGGTCGTGCTTACGTTTGTATAAACGGAAAGTGGAGGAGAAGATACAGCGACAAATTGTCCGAGCTGTGGAGCGACATCGCCCCAACTTTGCGCCAACACAAACGAGACCAAAGACTGTAAGCAGAATTTTCCTCTCGAAACGACCAAGGGCCTCTTCATCCATTTTTGATAAGGTCCAAGCCTCTGGGCCGTAGAGGAGGACCGGGAGGGTTTAGGTTTTATGGAGGCTCACTTTAATTTTCCGAGAGAGGACCCTACCATTCAATTACCTCTTGAGTCCAAAGAAACAGCGATTGGCAAGAGTTATTCTGCGTCTAATCTCTGCGCTGGTGTCGTTGCCGCTTCTTACCAGTGAGCCAATGTAGACGAAATCCTTGACTACAGCAAAGTTAAAGTTGTCAATAGTCCCGTTCTTGCCAAGACGTCGGTGTTGTGCGTCTTTCTTTGACGACAGCATATATTTAGCAGACCCACATTAGCCGCTTCTCCCAATCATGTCAATGTCATAAGCGTTTGCAAGCAATTGTGCAGACTTGAAGTAGATCGTGCCTCTTGTATTGGCCAGTGAATCCCGCACGACCTTTTCAAGGGTAACGTTGAAAAAGCACATGACAGTGCGTCACCTTGTCTAGATTTTTGTTAACGTCGAAGGTGTGGGTGAACTTCATACCGACCTTAATGGAGCAGCGAGAATTTTCTATTATCAACCTGCACAGCCGGACTCCCTATAGACACTGTCATATAAGGCACTGAAATCGACGAAAAGATGGTGTGTGTCAACCTGGAATCCATGGATCTTCTCTAGGTCGGGTGGAGTGAATTCTCTTGCATCTTCGTCAGTTGCGAATGGATCACTCTGCCTGACAGCGGTATTAGATCTTTCATCGCCGTTAATCAGTCTACAGAAGCGTTCCTTCCATATTCTCAGCATCGACTGTGACTCAATATAGTTGTCCGTCTTCATCCTGTAGGATTTCATAGCCCTGGCATGTTCGTTTTCTTTTTCTGTAGCGAGCGCTACAGTTCGGGGTGAACCTGGGCCTCAAACAACATGCCCCTCCATCTAACATGATCCTTTGCTAGCCTTTTCCATTGCCACACACCCAGGTGGCTGAGGTCCCTTTCCACTTGTGTGCACCATCTGAAGTGCGGCTGTCCTCTGCTTCTTCGTCCCTCGGGGTTGGATTCAAAGACTCTCCGGGCAGGAGCTGTGGTGTCCATTCGCTCTACATACGGATTCATCTTAGGCGTTGAATCCGTAGACGTCTGACTAGGCTCATGTCGCTGTATAGCTCGTAAAGTTCGTGGTTGAATCTTTTCCTCCATCCCCCGTCTGCGTTTAATCTTTCGCAAAATCTTTCTCTCGAATCGACCAAGGGCCTCCTCATCCGCTTTTGATAGTGTCCATGCTTCTGCGCCGTGCAACAGGACCGGGATGATAAGGGTCTTATATAGAGTCAACTTTGTCGTTCGGTAGAGGGCTCTATTACTCAATTGCCTCCTGAGCCCAAACAAACAGCGATTGGCAAGAGTGATTCTGCGTTTGATTTCGGAACTGATGTCGGACGAAGTCCTTAACTACCTCGAATTTATATCTGCTAATACAAACGCTCTGGCCAAGACGTCGGTGGTGAGCGTCCTTTTTTGATGACAGCACATATTTAGTTTTGCCCCCGTTTACCGCCAGACCAACTTTCGCCGCCTCGAACTCAATACTCGCAAACGCCTCATTGACATCTCGCTGTGATCTACGTATTATGTCAATATCGTCGGCGTATGCAAGGAGAGGACGCCGTGACGCAGTGGTTAGTGTGTTGGACTCTGACGCACGATGAGCGAGTTCGGATCCCGATAACACCAACGCCATCGAATGTTTATATCGCGGCGTTCCTCCTCGGCGGGGTACTGGCAAAACCCCCCGTAGTATACTTGCCGTGAAAAAGCTTCTCGACTCACGCCGTTCGGAATCGGCATTAAACTGTAGGTCCCTTTCACTCCTGTGAAAAATAAATCACACACAACATGGGTGATTGAGAGAAGCTTGGCTCTGGTCCTTCATGGGCTGTAACGCCATCAAAGAAGACGAAAGATGCAAGGAGTTGCGAGGATTTGAAATAGATTGTGCCTCTTGTATTGGCCAGTGATTTTCGCACAATCATTTCCAATATGATGTTGAAGAAATCACACGACAGCGCATCGCCCTGCCTAAATCCTTTTTTGACATCAAAACTATCGGTAAGGTGTTCACCGATTCGGATGGAGCAGCGAGCATTTTCCAAAGTCATCCTGCATAGCCTGACGAGTTTAGCAGGTATGTCAAAGGTAGACATAGCGTTGTATAGCTCATCTCTAATTACGCTGTCGTATGCGGCTTTGAAGTCGACAAATAGGTGGTGAGTGTCGACTTGAAATTCATTGGTTTTTTTCCAGTATCTGCCGTAGTGTGAAGATTTGGTCGATGGTGGACTTTCCTGGCCTGAACCCACACTGATAAGGACCTATCAGCTTATTTACAAAAGGCTTCAGGTGTTTACACAAAACGCCAGAGAAGATTTTGTAGGCGATGTTAAGGAGTCTTATTCCTCTATAGTTGGCGCAATCAGAGGGGTCTCCTTTCTTGTGCAAACCATACTAGTGATGTTAAATCTGATATGTTGGTGACCAGATAGTGAGGCCTCCTTTTATATAGAATTTATAAAGGTAGGTTTGTTGCCTCTATTGGCAACAGTGAGATTGCAATTGAGGTTAGGTTGAGATGAAGAATTAGTTTAAACGAAAAATAAGAACAATCGAAACCCGATGTAAATATGAAGAATTTTATTTTCATAAATATCAGCTTTTTATTAAAAATTATTGACAATTGATTAACCTACATATTTTGATAAAAATTATCTACACTTTTCACTATATCGATAGATTCGATAGATTTTGTTTTATTTAATTTTTGGTTTTCTTCCAATGAGATGGTAAACTTAGACTATCTTATTACACTTTGCTTTTTGATATTATTCGGATAATTTGAAAAATTCTATCTAGAAGTAGAGTGTCATGATATTCGTGTATGTGGATGCACCTTTTGCTTCACTTAAGTGGTATGAGAAAATGTGTATCTCTGTGTGCACGTATGGATGCATGTATAGTTGAGCTTTATATATGTATTAGTTAGAATGTCTATAAGAAGCAGCAATTTGCGTAAGAGTATTCTTGTATGGCTTGGTGTATACGTTTCAGATATTGTATGTAAGCTTATCGAGTAGATATAATAGGTTGATCCTTTTGTGTTTAAATTTAGAAAAAAAAAAAATTAAAAAAAAAAAAGTTTTTTTTTATAAATTTCGTGTTTCGTTATAAATTTCGAAGGATTATCCCTAAGAGTATACCCATGATTCTATGTACAAATCCGGTTTTCATCGGTCTCGGCCTAACCTCTCTTCTTAAAAAGGCTTATTAAGACAAAAAAAAATTTAATATGTACAAAACGAATAGGTTTTTCAATTCAATTCCTCTAACTTTCTATGGTACACATGGAATCTAAAGGTCCTTGTTTTAGTTTTATTGTAACTATTTAACACATCTCTCATAAGTTAGTCCGATATTAATCCTGACTGTCGAATTGGTCTGTACTTAGAAACTAGGAACTAATTTGAATATGTTCTTTAAGTATTTTCAATTTTAATAAATATGAATATGGTAAGAGATATGTCAGCAAAGTTTTATAATCTTTAGTTAAAGTCCTTAAAAATAAACTCATTCGAATAGGTATAGTAGACCTTTTTGAAATGCATTTCATTTACAGATGATATTCACTATACTCGTATATATAGTTAGATAGAAAAACAAATATCTATAAATAAGTAAATACAAACCGACGTTGAAGAAAAGTTCAGTTTTGATTATGTTACTGCTGCTTATACAATAAATTAGAGAAAATTCTTTTTAGTAGAAGTATCGAGCGGATTCCGAACTCCGTCTTTATCTTTAGTAGTTATCGGTGGACCTCTGGATTCAAAATTCGGTTTGCTCATCGCAAGGGCTGGATTCAGGTCTAACACAGTTCTTGGACTTATAGCCACAATACTGGCACCAATCGGACCTATATAAATTCAAAACAATATCCCCACTTGTAATTAGTGTACACTAGAATAACCAAAAGGAAATATTTGCAAACAAAAACTAGAAATTCACATGCAACACTACAGATTAAAACGGTGCAAATGCTATTAAGGGAACTAAACAAGCAGGTGCTACAGTACAGGTACGAGGACATGCGACTTTATCTTTCGATTGGGATCTAAACCGGCTTGTATTGGAACAAATATAACGGTAAACGATATGATAACTATGTTCTTAGCAACTGACAACTTGGGAACAAATTAAACAAATGTCAAAATGTATACATTTTCAACACGCTCCCATTGTATCCCAGCTAGATTTCGAATTTGATTTACATGAACTGAAGTTTTTGGTTTTTTTTTTGTTTTTTTAGTTTTAGTCGAAACTGAACGCCATATCTGAAATGGAAATGGAATGGTTCAACGGGATACAAATTTTAAGATTTTGTTATTGATTTATCTCAATGCTAACGAAATCCATAGAAAATAAATAAAAATGTGTATCCATCCCGCTTCTGATGGAAGATTGAAAGGTTCGAAAAACCAATAGCTTTTTGGATCATCGCCTAAAACGAAGTGGATCACTAGAATGATGTCCTCGATCCACTGGTGAAGATCTTAAATCTCGTGCACATTTGACTCTTTTTTTTTTTAGAGTTTTGCGCGCACTCCATGCTAAATCCTATAACGCCAGCGAAAGGTTGTGCGGACAGAAGGTAACAGGGAGAGAGTAAGGAGGTCCCTATTGACATTGATCTTAAATATCGGCATGCTGCATTGAGGGGGGAAGACAGAACGAGCTAGCGCGTTTCATATTTGTGTGGTTTGGTTGAAGAAAGAATCTCTATATTTGATAGTACGACCGAGCATTCCGGAAGAAACGTGTATCGCGGGAGAAGTTTCGACGGGGCGGAATGCAACTGACTATTTCATCAGCGCACTTATGATGAAAGTAACGATAAAACAATGAAAGCCATGAGACATTCCTGCGATGATCCAACGAGTGTAATGAATTTGTGATGCTGGAATCTCCCATGAGTTTTATCGCGCGATTTCGTATTCGGTCCAGTAAGTGCAGTGCGGTCTTAGATGCGCTAGACCAAACATGACCGGGGAACTCCAACTTAAGACGAATGAACGCCTTATAAATTGTAGTCAGATCGGGGGCTGCGAAGAACTTCTGGCATCTGTATAGGAAATCTAGGCATTCCGCGCCATTCTTGACGACACTAAATATGTAATCGTTCCAACAAAGGTTGTCACTGATGCATATATCCAGGATAAAAAGCTTGTCGGTTTTAGAGATAAAAATGCCATCCATTAGGTGAGTGTTATGCTTTAACAATAGAAATCAGCATTGTATGTTGGATGCATTCAATTCCACTCTATTGTCTCTATTGTCATTGAATGACTTTGACATACGCTGCCGGTTACTATCTACGAGTACAGCCGAAGTGCAGCGTTGGAAAGAAGTGAGCGAATATGAGAAGCAGACGGTACTGTCTTCGAGGGCGCCCTGGCGCAGTGGTTAGTGTATTCAACTTTGACGCACGATGAGCAAGTTCGGATTCCGATAACACCAACTCGTCGGCGGGGTACTGGCAAAACTCCCCATAGTATACTTGCCATGAAAAAGCTTCTCGACTCACGCCGTTCAGAATCGACATGAAAAGGTGGGTCCCTTTCACCTGTGTGATTGAGAGAAGCTTGGCTTTGGTCCTTCATGGCCTGTAACGCCATAAAAAGAAGAATCAGCGAAGGAGTGAATTGGATTAGAAATAACAGATCATTTATAAAGACGAGAAAGAGTGTCGGAGACAAAACGGAGCCCTGTGGAACACCAGCATTTACAAAGTGATTATCAGACTTGAATCCGTCCAAGACAACTTGAATTGAACGATCGATGGATGCTATCGATCTCGAATGCACTCATTTTCGACAAAAGAGCTCTCACGTTGGTGGAGCTCCACGCCTGATGGAGCAAAATTGCATTTCTCGGTGAGATATGCCATCAAATCACCAGTGGATCTGTTGCTGCGGAAACCATACTGCCGGTCATTGAGGAGTTTCTGCGACTCCAGATAGTTCATTACTTGACGATTTATTACCATTTCCATGATCTTGGAAAGAAGCGACATTGGTGCAATGGGTCGGTAATTGAAGAGAGAAGAAGATTCGACCCGTAATGACTCCCGTGAGTCTTCTGCAGTCAATTCTCCTTAAGGACAGGAGGAATGCTGCGGATTTTTCGCAGCCATCAGCTCATGTGCACTTTGTCATCCTGCATCCTGGATAATCCCTCCATCTACGGTTGTATGTATTATATTAAACACTCAATCGTTAATGTAGGAACTTATCGTGGTAGACCTAGAGCGGGTTCGGGTCCTCAGGAACTCTCCTCTGAACCCATTCTGGTAAGTTCATTAAAGATTTAATTTCCTGGGATCCCAGAGTGACCTGTAACCCATAACAAGCCTTAGTGAATTTAGTCTACCGACCCTGTTCAAGGAGGTCTTGAGTTTATGCACTAATTCGGAGCTGGTTGAAGGGATGGACAAAGCTTTGAGTGCAGCTTGCCTGTCATTGTAGACGCTTTTTTCCTTAAACCTGAGCCTCACAACATAGTGCATGGCCATTGGGATTGCGTATATGACTGATTGAAAGACAGACGCATATTTTCCTAACGAGAAGTGAAGCCTGATGTTTTTGCGTTCAAAGAAGACCCCAGCTCCGGCCCTCGCCCAAACCTTGAGCCACCCGAGAAAATACGAAGACCTTAGAAGGTACATATGTCCATGAGACAAGGTTCGCAGGACATCTTTTGCGCCAGCACACCGTTATTCCTGTGCGAGTTGTCCCAGAAGCCATTTTTCTTGAAACGAGACATGGCTTTCATAGCACGACAATCGGCATACAGGATGGCTCATTCGCAAGCTTAATTAGTTGGTCCAACTCAGCGAAAATGACGATATATGACGATTTATGTACTTTCCATCGGGTGTTGTCTGTCCAAAATGTTGAAGCCACTGAGAATTGTGAACATTGAATTCTTCAACAAAAAACAAAAAGTAAAAGAATGGAGTTGATCGTTCCTAAAGTGATTGCTGAAAAAATGCGGGTTGTCTCCAGTAGTTAAATTTTGGTACATTTTTGTCCGAAAATGTTGGACTTTTTTTTTATTTTCATTTTTATAATCTGGAGCTCACACTAATAAGCCCACGACAATGCGCCGCTTAAGAGGAAATCAGAGCACTGTCTTAATGAAACTTGTCCAAAATTGTAGTAGAAAATTTCGACTAAATAGAGCGAATGCGCTAGTAAAACTCTACAGGTCATTCATCTTATACAATATTGTAATGCCCCTTCCTACGCAAGACTACTTTGATCATCATATCCGATCGATTCGATCGAAGTAGGCGCGTCCTACTAGACTACTTGTCTATCCTTAATTAATAGATTCGATCGACGTAGGCGCGCACGGATATAAAAGGCAGCTGCGTAGGGGCAACAGGGAGGAGTCAGAAAATACCAAGCAGAGAACTAGGACCAATAAAAGAATATATATCCAACGTTGTGGTTTTGTTTTTAATTTTTTCTGGGTCCTGACCGACGTGTTCTAGAATATTCTCTATAAATTGGTAAATCATTTAAAATTGTTCATAAAAAACCTGCCACTTCTCCATAACTTTTCGCCTGAATTTTGGGACACTCTGTAAATACTGTTACGGACACGTACCAACGGCGGTTGTGTTCGAATTTCGTTGTCAAAGTTTGGAGTGCTCAATGGCAGCTAAAGAGAAAATGATGGTAACTTTCAGCGGCATACTGGTGAATGTCAATGCCAGAGCACGGAGCATTCTAGAGATTTCTGATGAGGAACGTCTGACGGCGAATATTCGAGAGATATTCATTCATTCAGTGTTCATTCATCATTCATTCAGTGATTCAGTATTCAGCACTCAGTCAGTATTCAGTATCAGTGATCAATCGGTAGGTAGGTAGGTAGGTAGGGTTTTAGCCTTCCCAGAGTTGAGAAGAATGCACATAGGCCCCTATTCGTGGAACCATTTTGTGCTTCTTAAGAAGTTAAGAAGATCAAGTATCCCTACTTTCTGAACATCTGTCAGATCGTTAAGGAAGTAAGAGCCTAGGTAACGTTTCCTGAAATTGCAGAGAGCTGGACAGACGCAGAGAAGGTGGTGAATGGATTCAACCTCCTCCTCGTCCTGACAGCTTCTGCAGAAATCATTTGGAACTATTCCTAGTTTTTTACGTGACTGCCAATGAGGCAGTGTCCTGTGATGACACCGATGACTTTGTAGATGTCAGTTCTTTTTAGAGAGATTATACTCCTTGTGCGTTGACTGTCCAGCCGAAGCCAGTTTGCCTGGTGATGACGCAGGTGTGTCCCTGTGTCCATCTCAGGTTCATCTCGGCCCTGGCGAGATTGGTCAGATTATGTTTAATGGTTGTAAGGGGTACTCCCTCACAAGCCACGATTGATTGTAGCGTCGTTCCTAGTTTAGCGAGGGTGTCGGCTCAATCGGTAATCCTGTGTGAAAGTAATCAAGCCATCTAGCGAGTCAGTGAGAAATTATCTAACAGATGTAGGGACAAAGATTGTAATAAAGGTGAAGCGCCCAGATAATTGATCTGAGGTAGAAAAACAGAGTGTGTATTGGATAAACAAGCAAACAGTTGTCGTTGATCGCAATCCAGTGGTCGAATCCTATTCGGGACTAGTCATTTCCGTAACAATACCTTCACGACATACACTTAATCAGAATTTTGCAAAAGGATTTAAAAAAATATGAAAAATCAATTACAAGTGGTTTTCAGGCAAAATTTCCAAATAAAAAGTAATTAATTGTAGATCGAACTCATTGCACGTAGATAGACCATAACCATACGTTAAGCAATAATAAGGAAAATCGTAAAATACTCAAAATGAAAAGAATTATTTAAAACCAAAAAACGAAAAACGATTTACACACGACTCGCAATAAATGAATTTAATTCGTGGACGGACAATAAGCATCTAATGCACATCTATACACATATCGACGGATACACAGTCATTTCAAAACACAATAGATAAAGGAACTGTTGAATACTTCAGAGCATCGGATGATGGATGCGAATACGAATAAATTATTATAAGTAGATACTTGATGGAGGTGTACATACGGTGCGCTTTGTCCGATAGTGCGAGAGCTCCTAACAAGTAGTTGTTACTGATTTGCTCTAAATTTGCTTAGTGATACTAGACGATCGGTGAGAAGGGGTAGCAGGAAAGTATCTTTTCTTTTTTTTTCTATTTTATAGCTTATTGGTGCTTAAGTACTGTTTTATCGTATGAGAGTGTATTGATTTCTGAGTGATGGATGGCTGCATCAGCGTTGATTATGGCCTGTGGCGGCGGCGACGATTAAAGTCCTACTTTCAGAGAAGCCGTGCCATTTTGCCATCTTTGGAGTTCTTGCCAATCATAGTCGAATACTCATCTGATAATGACGAAAGAAGAAATAAACGAAAAACGAAAAACCAAAAGTCGAAAGAACAAAAAAATCCCAACAATTATCGAATGACTTTTGCCTACGATTGGCATAACCCTGTCTATGTGTCTCGTATCGTGAGGTGTCTATGTCTGGCTGTCTGTTTAATGTGCAGGATGTACAATATGATATTTAAAAAAAAAAAACGAAATATTGTATCCGCAAAGCATTTAAGCAGTAATTGATCGAAACAATCATAAGCGAAAGGTTATTGTATCATACTTGTTTGTTGTTAGTTTTTAATTGTGTGTCTTATAGTATCTGTGAGATTGGTTCGCGTGGAGAACAGTGTTCGGATACAAAGCGCTTGAGCATTGGCCTGTGAAACTTTGACACCATGTTAGGATGTAAGTATGCGTATATATGTATGTATTTTCTTCCTTTTTTGAAAACTAATCATTTTTTGAAAACAACAATTATACGTATGTATGTACATATGTACGTACTCTTATGTGTTAGCAATTGTGTTTGATTTTTGGTAGTAAGCATTTTGGTATTTGTACATATTTACACTTTATTGCTGTATATACTTTGTGTTAGTTACATCTCCATACATATGTACATGTGTATATGCGTGTTTGGGTTTGGTGTGGCTTAAGTACGTACCTGACTTCGGGCTTACTAGATCTTTTGTTCTATTATTCATTCTACGTGGTCCGGTACCACCGGAGCCCATTGGTCCTGAGTGCGGTCCAGAGCCAGGAGTCCCGCAACCGCTTACCGCCCCCGGTTGGCCTGTAATAGGAAGAAATGCTTATGTTTACGTATAAATACTGTTTTCGACTATAAGCCCGAAAACAATTATGTACATCATCTGACGAATGTTTTTATCGAAGTTTTCGGAAAATAAAATTACAACAATAACCTAAGGCCGGCCGACCCCCGTATGAGTGGTATCGGTCTGATTCCTAGAAAATCTGTCAAATATCTTGGCATAATCTTGTACTCCAAGTTTAGTTGGAGAGAAAATATTGAAGAAAGAATCAAAAGGGCCTTCTTCTCCTTCTTAACGGGCGCTACAGTTCGGGGTGAACCTTAGCCTCAACCAACATGCCCTTCCATCTAGCACGATCTTTTACTAGCCTTTTCCATTGCCGCACACCTAGCTGTCTGAGGTCCCTTTCCACCTGTATGCGCCATCTGAAGTGCGGCTGTCCTCTGCTTCTTCGTCCCTCGGAGTTGGATTCAAATACTCTCCGGGCTGGAGCGGTGGTGTCCATTCGCTCTACATGGCTCAGCCATCTTAGGCGTTGAATCCGTAGACGCCTGACTAGGCTCATGTCGCTGTACAGCCCGTAAAGTTCGTGGTTGAATCTTTTCCTCCATCCCTCGTCTGCGTTTATAGGCCCGAAAATCACGCGCAAAATCTTTCTCTCGAACCGACGGCTTCTGCGCCGTACAACAGGACCGGGATGATAAGGGTCTTATATAGAGTCAACTTTGTCGTTCGGTAGAGGGCTCTATTACTCAATTGCCTCCTGAGCCCAAACAAACAGCGATTGGCAAGAGTGATTCTGCGTTTGATTTCGGAACTGATGTCGTTGTTCCAGGTCACTGCGGAGCCAAGGTAGACGAAGTCCTAAACTACCTCGAACTTATAACTGCCAATACAAACGTTCTGGCCAAGACATCGGTGGTGAGCGTCCTTTTTTGATGAGAGCATATATTTAGTTTGGCCCTCGTTTACCGCCAGACCAACATTCGCCGCCTCGAACTCAATACTCGCAAGCGCCTCATTGACATCTCGCTGTGATCTACCTATTATGTCAATATCGTCGGCGTATGCAAGGAGTTGCGAGGATTTGAAATAGATTGTGCCTCTTGTATTGGCCAGTGATTTTCGCACAATCATTTCCAATATGATGTTGAAGAAATCACACGACAGCGCATCGCCCTGCCTAAATCCTTTTTTGACATCAAAACTATCGGTAAGGTGTTCACCGATTCGGATGGAGCAGCGAGCATTTTCCAAAGTCATCCTGCATAGCCTGACGAGTTTAGCAGGTATGTCAGAGGTAGACATAGCGTTGTATATGTATGTATGTATGTATATTGGCGTTACAGTCCATGAAGGACCTGAGCCGAGCTTCTCTCAATCACCCATGTTGTGTGTGATTCCATTTTCCCATAGGTGAAAGGGACCTACAGTTTATTGCCGGTTCCGAACGGCGAATTTCGAGAAGCTTTTCATGACAATTTTACTACAGGGGGTTTTGTCAGAACCCCGCTGAGGAGAAACACCGTGAAAAACATGTTCAATGACTTGGCTGTGTCGGGATTCGATCCCGTGTCATCGGCGTCAGAGGCCAACACACTACCCACTGCGCCACGGTGCTCTCATAGCGTTGTATAGCTCATCTCTAATTACGCTGTCGTATGCGGCTTTGAAGTCGACAAATAGGTGGTGACTGTCGACGTGAAATTCATTCATTTTTTCCAGGATCTGCCGTAGAGTGAAGATTTGGTCGATAGTGGACATCCATGGCCTGAATCCGCACTGATAAGGACCTATCAGCTTATTTACAAAAGGCTTCAGGTAATATTGGCAAATTCGCTTTATCTGTTGATAAAACTTTCGAACGTCACGCCTGCAGTAACACCTCTCCAAATCCTCAATCGCGCGCTACTCGTGCTCTTTCATCTTTCTCCTGAGAAGCTTATGCTCTTCCCTTCTTTTTAGCTCGTAGAGCTAACGAGCTGCTCTTGTTCTTTTATGCAGCGAGGCCTTGTATGCATCCTGCTTCGCTGTACGATTCCTCCTGCACTCGTCATCGAACCAGGTGTTTCTTCGTGGTGGAGCCTTGAAACCCAAAACTTCGGATGCAGAGCTTTTCAGGGCTTGTTTGCAAAGGCTCCACTGCTGTTCTATTGATAGCGTGGAGAATTGAGGTGTATTGGAGAGCTTAAGGGAGACGCGATCGGTAAGAGCACGAGCAGTTTCTGGCGATAGTAGCTTTCCGACGTCATAACTTTGTATTCTTACTCTACTCCGTTGCGTTCGTGATATCCGTAAGCGCATCTTGGCTACAACAAGATAGTGGTCCGAGTCGATGTTAGCCCCTCGGAAAGTTCGAACATCAAGAATAGTGGAGGAGTGTCTGACGTCGATCGCGATGTGATCAATCTGGTTGGTAGTCGATTGATCAAAAGAGCGCCAGGTGCCTTTGTGTATATCGAGATGCGGGAAGCGCGTACTGGCTAGAAGGAGATTTTGCCCCGTAGCAAGATCAATCAGCCTATGTCCGTTATCGGAGGTGGTGTCATGTAGGCTATGATTGTCGATTACTCGTCTAAAGATGCTTTCCTTACCCAGCTTAGCATTGAAGTCTCCTAGTACAATTTTGATGTCATAGCTGGGACATTGGGCATACGTTCTGTCTAGGAGATCGTAGAACTCATCTTTGGCGGAGTCATCCTTGTCTTCCGTGGGGGCATGGACGCAGATCAGACTGATGTTAAAAGACTTAGCCTTGAAACGGATTGTTATGAGGCGTTTGCTCACATGCCGAAAGCTTAGGACTTTTCGCCTTAGTCCACCTCGAACAGCAAATCCGCATCCAAACAATCGTTGCCCTCTCTCCCTATAGCAGTCGCCGTAGTAAATATCGCAGTTTTTCATCCGCTTTATACCCGGTCCATTCCATCGCATTTCCTGGATGGCGGTTATGTCCGCTTTATAGCGGTCTAGGGCGTCCGCAAGTTGTTTGGCTGCACGTGGCCTGTTTAGGGACCTCATCATTGCCCTTTTTTCATTTTTTGCTAGGGTCGTCAACTTAAGTCGGGTCCATTATATCCGAGGGTTGTGGTTGTTTCGGAGTTTGTGGTTTTTTTTACAGTTACGGCTTACTAGGCCGTAACCCAACCGACTAATCCTGTTTTTCTGTTTCTTAGCGCGGAGGCTCGCCATTCGCCCTTCCCCGTCTGCAATTTCCATAGGAAATCTCCAGATGGCACCACGAGGAGGTGGGGATGGGACTTACTAGCAGTGCCGCAAGATGTTCGACTGCGGTGGCTCTTCTCGCTTTTTAGCAGGCCAGCATCCGTCGGATAGATGCTACCCCTACGAGGCCTTTGTTAGTCAAAAAGGCCTACGTGGTATTATATTCGTGCAAGGTAACCTTTGGAAGACATGGGGCCTCAGACCGAAGTTGGTACATTGGTTATACACTGCAGTGGTAAGACCTATTCTAGTCAATGGCTCGATTGTCTGGGGGAAAGCGCTTGAGAAGAAATGTCATCTTCAAAGTGTCACAAAGACTCAAAGGGCAGGCTGTCTGGCGGTGACGGGATATATGAAGTCCACACCAACGGCGGCTCTTTAAGTCATGCTCAACCTCCCACCTTTGGACATATACTGCGAGAGCGTCGCCGTCTCGGGATTTAGAACCGTAACGGACTAGGAGATTCTCTATTTGAATTCACTCCAGAAACGAATGGACCGGTGATATGGTAAGAACGGAACATGAACTGGCAATTTACACCGACGGATCCAAAATGGATGTTGGCACAGATGCCGGAGTCTATTATGAGTCTCGGGATATACATCGCTCCTATTGGCTCGATGATGTATGCAGTGTTTTCCAAGCTGAGGTCTTCGCAATCAAACAGGCGGCAGACCTGATTAGCAGAGAGAATCTCTCAGGAGAAAGGATCAGCCATTAAGGCTTTGCAGGCAGCATGGATAAGATCCAAACTCGTCAAACTCTGCTAAGAGAGGTTAGAAGTGATATCGAATGTAAACGAGGTGACCCTCTGCTGGGTACCTGGTCATGTGAATATCTCTGGAAATGAGAGGGCGGGCGCACTGGCTAGGCTGGGATCAAGTGCAAATTTCGCGCAGATCTCAACCGAGGCCAAAACGCTCTACAGGGAGCTATTATTGAAAGCCAATAAGAAATAGTGTCACTTAGATACATGCGCAACGGCGAGACCGACTTAGTCCGTCTATAACAAGAAAGGGACGGAAATTCTGCTGAAGTTCAATAGTGGGAATATTCGACTGGCAGTCGGTGCCCTCACCGGGCACTGCATGTTATCTTACCACGCAGCTCGACTAGGCCAGCCATGACTTCTGCAGAAGCTAGAGGGATGAAGACGAAATTAAATCCATTCGTCACTTGCTGTGCGAATGTCCGGCGCTAGCCCAAAAAAGGAATGTATTCCTAGGAAGATACTTCGTTCGGGACTAGAAGAGGTAAGTAACATTAGTCTGAACAGAATACTAGGATTCTTATCCTCGTCTGGATGGTTCAGCTCACCGGTAAATGTCTAGGTATCAACGGGTTAAATAAATTAATTGGGCACAATGAACTCCGCGTAGTCTACGTGAGCCTTGACTTTTCGTCAGTAGGGCACCCATTTACCTAACCTAACCTAAGGCCGGTCAAAAGTTTGAGACGTGTAACTGAACACATCACGTTGAGAGCACCGTGATGCAGTGGGTAGTGTGTTGGCCTCTGACGCCGACGACACGGGATCGAATCCCGACACAGCCATGTCATCGAACGTGTTTTTCACGGTATTTCTCCTCAGCGGGGTTCTGACAAAACCCCCTGTAGTAAAATTGTCATGAAAAGCTGCTCGAAATTCGCCGTTCGGAACCGGCAATAATCTGTAGGTCCCTTTCACCTATGGGAAAATGAAATCACACACAACATGGGTGATTGAGAGAAGCTCGGCTCAGGTTCTTCATGGACCGTAACGCCAACATACATACATACATACAACTGAACACATCTAAATACAAAAAAGTTGCCTGACATCAATCAAATGTTTTGAATGACGAGGCTCCAGCTTAGGAATTGGTCTACCGACGGTCTCTTTATTTTGATTTTTTTTTTTTTGTTTTTTTTTTTTTTTCTTGTCGGACTCTTCTGCTGTCTGTTGGAGCACTCAGACACTGGTCCATTGTACTCCAGACAGACACCTCACATTAATGTATTTAATGTATATGAGAAGGAGCTTCAGGGATGTAAAGCTAAGAGATTTGGCACACACCACGTCAGCCCCAAGGGTGCGCCACCGTGCGGGAGCGAAGGCGGGACAGTTGCACAGCAAATGTTCTGCTGTGTCACCCTCCTCGAAACATGCAGTACAAGTAGGCATCTCACTTATGTCAGCACACAGAGATGCTTAGCAAAAGTGTAATGGCCCGTAATGGCTCCCACAAGTCTTCTTCAACCAATTCTCCTTAAGAACAGGAAGAATACTGTGGATAGTCCCTCTATCTACTTTTGTGTGTATTAAACAACCAATCGTTAATTTAGAAATTTACCGTAAACGCAGGTAGACCGAGAGCGGGTTGAGGTTCTGAGAAACTCTCCTCTAAACCCATTCTGGCGAGTTCATCAGAGATTTAATTTTCTGGGATTTCAGAGTAACCTGGAACCCATAAAAGCTTTAGCGAATTTAGTCTACCGACTCTGTAGTCTGGTCTGTACTCTGGTCTTGAGTTCAAGCACTAATTTGGAGCTAGTTGAAAGGTTGGACACATCTTTGAGTGCAACTTGGTGGTCGCTGCAGGCGCATATGTTTTTTCCCCTCCACCTGAGTTTCACAACATAGTACCTGGCCCGTGGGAGTGCTTATATCTCTGATTGAAAGACAGACGCATATTTTCTTAATGAATAGTTCAGTCCGATGTTTTTGCGCCCTCAAAAAACCCCAACTCCATACCCCCACCCAGACCTGGAGCCGTCTGTGAGAATACGAAGACTACCCTTTCCAGGTTCAGTTTCCAGCCAGAGCCAGTCCTGACGCCACGGAAAATCCACTGTGGAATTACAGCGCAGTAGGATGACGGGTGTCAATGCGTCAGAAGGCAAGTCCATGAGACAGGGATCATACGATATTTCTTGCGCAAGTACACTGCCATTCCTGTGCGAGTTGTACCAAAAGCCATTTCTCTTCAGACGAGACATGGCTTTCAGAGCACACCCTCTGATAAATATATCAAGGGGTGGAAGGTTCTTCATGCATCTAGAGCAGTGCCCGGCGCGATGGAGAAAACCTCTGTACAGCTGAGACAAACCGTTCTTTGGGGTCTTGGAGAAAGAGGTTACTACTTGTTTGTGTGCTAGCCTGCTCTACCAGACAACCGATACATATGAGATTATAGGTCTTTTCATTGCCATGGAGATCCAGAGGACCTTTGTCGGCGATAAGCCCGGTGGTTTTTGGCTCAACATGCTTTGACCAAAAAAGCTTGCTATCTAAGTTGGCTCCCAGGAATTTAGCTTCCTTGGATACCGTGGCGCCGTGGCGCAGAGGTTAGTGCGTTCCGATATCACCAACGCCATCGAATGTTAATTTCGCGGCGTCCCTCCTCGGCGGGGTACTGGCAAAACCCCCCGCAGTATACTCGCCTTGAAAAAGCTTCTCGACTCACGCCGTTCGGAATCGGCATTAAACTGTAGGTCCCTATCACCTATGTATGTGAAAAAAAAAATCACACACAACATATGTAGGTGATTGAGAGAAGCTTGGCTCTGGTCCTTCATGGGCTGTAACGCCACCAAAAGAAAAGAAGAAAGAAGGATACCAGGATGGGAGTGCCTTCTAGTACCAGCTGAGTCATGTCGGTATTTTTCCTCCATCTCGTGAAGAGAACGACATCGGTCTTAAAAGGATTAACTGACAGCCCATTTCATGTACACCAATCATCGATCACATTTAGCGCTGCCTGTGCTTTGAGATGGATAGTCCCTAAGCATGAGCCGGCAGAAAGAACGTCGACATCATCCGCATAGGCCTGGGCATTGAAACCATCAAACAGAAAGTCCATGCACCATAACAGCGGAGACAGGACGCTGCCTAGCGGCTAGCCCCTGTTTACACTGAATTTGAAACATTGGTCGATGTCTGCATCAGCGGTCAATGTCCTTGTACAAGCATTGCTTTGATCCACATAATGGTACACCACAAGGTGGCGTTCTGTCACCCCTCCTATGGCTCCTTGTGGTCGACGATTTGGCCAAGATTCTGGAGACGGAGGGTTTTAACTGCATTAAGACTACAGGAATCAGGTCTCTGGAAAAGGAGTCCTCACGGACATGCATCAGTCTTGGATCGATGGGCCGTCTCGAGTTTCAGAACCGTAACGGACTATGTCACCCGACTTGGGAGAGGAGTTTCTCTATTAGAATTCCCTCCAGGGAGTGAACTGGCATCCTACACCGACGGATCCAAAATGGATGTTGGCACAGGTGCCGGAGTCTACTTTGAGTCTCGGGATATGCATCGCTCCTACAGGATCTCTTCCAAACTGAGGTCTTCGCTATCAAGCAGGCGGCGGACCTGATCAGCAAAGAGAATATCACAGGAAAAAGGATCAGCATCTATGTTGACAGCCAGGCAGCCATTAAGGCTCTGCAGGCAGCATGGATAAGATCCTAACTCGTCAAACTCTGCAAGGAGAAGTTAGAAGAGATATCCAATGTAAATGAGGGGACCCTTTGCTGGGTACCTGGTCATATGAATATCTCCGAAAACGAGAGGGCGGACGAGCTGGCTAGGGTGGGATCAAGTGCTGACATTGCGCAGATGTCAGCTGAGGCCAAAGCACCACTCAGTGCGCTCTACAGGGAGATACAGACGGAGCTATTAGCGAAAGCCAATAAGCGATGGTGTCGCTTAGATACATGCGCAGCGGCGAGATCGACTTGGCCCGTCTATGATAAGAAAAGAACGGAAAATCTGCTGAAGTTCTATCGTGGGAATATTCGACTGGTAGTCGGTGCCCTCACCGGGCACTACAATGACTTCTGCAGAAGCTGCAGGGACGAAGAGGAAATTGAATCCATTCGTCACCTGCTGTGCGAATATCCGGCGCTAGCCCAAAAAAGGAATATATTAGTAGGAAGATACTTCCTTTCGGGACTAGAAGAATACTGGGATTTTTATCCTCGTCTGGCTGGTTCAGCTCGACGGTAAGTGTATAGGTATCAACGGGTTAAACAAAACAAGTGGGCACAATGGACTCAACGTAGTCTACGTGAGCCTTGACATTCCGTCAATAGGGCACCCATGTACCTAACCTAACCTTGATCCACAAGACCAGTACTTCATCTACGTCATGCCGTCTGGCAGCGTTACACGTTCAACCAAACGAGTAACTCAAAGTTTTTTTGGCGAAACTCGAAGAAAGCGACTCAGTTGATGATGGAGCAGTTCCTGTACAGCGCCAAAAAGGTCAAAGTATTGGTTGATCTCTCGTCGTGCAACCTTAACATTCCGTAGTTAAAATCTATCCGACACAAGAACTGAAGCCCCAAGATCACCAAGCTCGTTAACTTGCTGATTGAGTTCTAGATCAGTTACTCGTAGAGCAGTTAGAAGATCGATAATTGGTTGAAGGACTTCGTATACTGGTAAAATTGCCACGTTTGGGAAGAGAACAGTGTCTAGAGAGCAACAATACCGTCCAGAAAAAAAGGTAAAATCTGTCATCAGTGCCAGTGGATTTACACGTGCATAATTCGACCTTATTCATCCTATTGGTCTTTTGCTCGTTAAGAGAGTATGGATGTCTTAATCGTATACTAAGAAATAAAAAATAAAACAGTTTACTCACCTGGAAGCCTAGGTGGCCGGGGTTGTTCGACTGGAAGCACCCTTCGTCGTTTCTTCGGAAGCTTCGCTCGGGCCTGCGTGTGCGAATAATACATTGCAAAATTGCTTACTATGACCGGCACTGGCAGTGCAATCGTTAATACACCGGCCAACGCACACAGTGCGCCAACAAACATTCCAATATAAGTCTTAGGTGCCATATCACCATAACCGACTGTTGTCATTGTGACCAAGGCCCACCATAAACCCAATGGTATACTATTAAAATCATTATGCGGATTCGTTTGTATCCGTTCAGCATAATAAACTAAACTAGCAAATATGACGATGCCTAAAACTAAGAAGAATACTAGAAGTGTCAGCTCCTTGGCCGAGGCACGAAACGTCTGTATTAGGATCTTCAGCCCGGACGAGTGTCGTGTTAGCTTGAACAATCGCATTATTCTAATAATGGAAAAGAATTCTAGAATGTCGGCATTCTCGAGATGTGACGCAAATCGCTGAAGCACTAGATCGATATAAAAGCTAAGCGTTGCAATGTAATCTATGATGTTAACAGATGACTTAATGAATTCACATTTATTTGGTGAGGAAATGAATCTAACCTACAAGAGAAAAGACGAGGGAACACATATACGGACAAGTGGTGAATGGTAGTTAAAAGTGCTTACCAATATCTCGAATGTAAACCATGCATTACACACGCATTCGATATAAAAGAATGCAATATGTGCGTTGGTTTGGGTCTTGTCAAGCACCCAAGCTGAGCTTCCATTTGCCGTCCGTACGGTGATGTTCCGAATGACGGGCACCCTCATGTCGGGATGAGTCTTAAGGCAAAACGACAGAATTGAAATGCAAATGAAGAACACTGACACGACGCCAATAATCTGAATAAAGTACATCGATATTAGTAGAAAGCCTATTCGGAGTCCTGGTATGTTTACCTTGGCAGCATTCGAGCTGTATGGTTCGTCGAATAGTGACCAGATGCGAGGTTTCATCTCCTGCCACCATGAGATAGTCCCTTTGTAGTAGTCCTCTTCGAAACCAAATTTTCGCGCCAACTCCTCCTCCGATGGTTTCTCGGTATCCAGATCCAGTCTGTCCAATACTGCTAAGGTCTCTTGCGTATCACGATGCTACAATACATCAAAACAATTTATTAACATACTAAGATACCAGAGGATTAATCAACCTGAGTGTAGGTCATCCAACAACAGGGTTCCACCTGATTGGAATCGAGACCCCAGAATTCGAGTTCTTCTTCGAACAACGGACCACAGACATCAGTGGGATAATGCAATTTACCAGTTCTAGAAATGGTAAAATTGTCAATGACTAAGTCATCTATAGATAGCGCTTGGAGCACCTGTAATAGTTCAATACTTGAGCGAATACCCCTGGATGCCGGTCGAAGAAGTATTCATTTAATATGGGGTCATAGTTGGCCAAAGCTTCGGTGAGTCTGGACAGCCGAGTTGCTGGTATTTTCTTAAGGGTAGCCTTGTAGGTTTCATGTCGGATCCCACCCACGTTAAGAACCACACGGTTCTCGGAGTCCATGTTAATGAGATTCATTGCTAAAATGGAAAAGTTTAAAATATGAAAAAGTGAAGGGCAGTAAGGCTGTATACCTTTCTACGAGGTTTTCACTAGCTTGTAAGTGTAAATAAACTGTTGTACAAATTACATAAGTAAATGTAATTCGAGTTTCATAAGTCTTATCTTCGGAACATTGTACGCGTTCAGCAATATATCTGAAAGAGCAGGACATCAGTGTTGGGTAAACCTTCGTAAAAGCAGTCGAGTACTTCTAATAAGCTTGGTTCAAACTTAAGGTAATCCCTATAGTATCTTTCATTGATTTCTGGCGGTCGTGATAAGAATCGAGATCATTGTTTAACGATCCTACGAGAAAAGCTGATCATGGAAATTACTAACGAAGGAGGACGAACGGCGAGTATCCTGCGCCACAAAATATGATTAACGTCAGTTGGGCTATAACTTACTTACTTATCAGGCCAGCGATCCATGGAGGATCTGAGCCTGAGCTATAGCTGCCTTCCATCCTTGACGGTCCCGGGCACGCTGCTTCCAGTTGTCAAGACCAAGATGTCTTACATCCGCGATTACTTGGTCTTTATACCGGAGGTTCGGTCTTTCTCTTCTTCTCGAACCAGGAGGCTCGGAGTCGAAGACCCTCTTAGCTGGAGTGTTGATGTCCATGCGCTCGATGTGGCCGAGCCAGTGTAGTCGACGGATCCTTGCCCTCCGGACTACATCCACATCTTGGTACAGCCCGTAGAGTTTGTGGTTGTGTCTTCTTCTCCATTCACCTTCCTCACAGACAGGACCAAATATCCGGTGCAGAATTTTTCTTTCGAAAGAACCCAAAATCAGTTCCGCTGTCCTGCTTATCGTCCAGCTTTCGGCTCCGTACAGCAAGACTGGCGGAATGAGCGTTTTGTAAAGCATGACTTTGGTCTTTCGAGTGAGGAGTTTTGACCCCAGTTGTTTGGACAAGCCGTAGTAGCAGCGGTTGCCAAGGGCGATTCTATGCCGGATCTCCACTGTGGTGTCATTTGTGGAATTTACGTTTGCCCCGAGGTAGACAAACTCCTTAACTACCTCGAAATTGTAGCTGTCAATTGTTATATTTTGTCCCAAGTGGTGAGCGACGGATTGGTTTTTGCTTGACAGCATGTCAGTTGGACTATAGTCTAGCAAAACGTAACCGGAACACCTCACAATTACTCAAAAACAACCACAAGCCTCGGATAAAACGGACCGGATTAATGTTGGCGACCCTTGTAAGAAAGGTCAACAGGACAAAGATCTTCGGCTCTGTTAGGAACAGACCACATGCAGCCGAACAACTTGCGGACGCTCTAGACCGCTATAAAGCAGACTTAACCGGGTATAAAGCAGACTGGGTATAAAGCGGATGAAAAACTGCGACATCTACTTCGGCGACTGCTACAGGGAAAGAGGGAAACGATTGTTTTCCTAAGCTTTCGGCATGTGAGCGAAGTCAGCCTGATCTGCGTCCACCCCCCATGGAAGACAAGGATGACTCCATCAAAGATGAGTTATATGATCTCCTAGACAGAACGTTTGCCCAATGTCCTAGCTATGACATCAAAATTGTACTAGGAGACTTCAATGCTAAGCACGATAGGAAAAGCATCTTTGAACGAGTCATCGGCAAACATAGCCTACACGACAGCATATCTGATGACGAACACAGGCGGGGCGAAATATCTTTCTAGCCAGTACGCGCTTCCCGCATCTCGATATACACAAATCAATCACTAACCGGGATCGATGTCAGAGACTCCTCCACTATTCTTGATGTTTGAACTTTCCGATGAGATGACATCGACTCGGACCACAATCTTGCGCTTAAGAATATCACGAACGCACCGGAGTAGAGTAAGAACACAAAGTCATGACGTCGTTCTGTCGATCGCGTCTCCCTTAAACTCTCTCATACACCACAGTCATCATCAACAGATAAAGTGAACATTCCAATGTTATAAAGCCAAAGCGGAAACCTGTAGGGATGAGAACGGACACCTAGTAATAGAATCGCAGTCGATGCTGAGAGTATGGGAAAACTACTTCTGCAGAATGTATAATGGCGATGTTAGTGAATATACCGCTGGCAGGCAGCATGACTCTTTTTTAACGAAGAAGATCGCAGAGAATTCCCTACCCCTGACTTCGACGAAGTTAAGATCGCCATATCGGAGCTCAAGCCGAATAAAGCTGCTGGCGCAGACGAACTGTCTGCAAGGCTCTACAATGCAGCTGAGGATGACCTAGTTAGGAGCATGCACCGTCTGTGAAGTATGGTCAGAGAAAAACTTATGCCCGAGCAACAGAGTCTCAGCATCCATTGCCCGATCTATAAGAAAGGAGACCTCTTTGACTGTGCAAACTACAGAGGAATAAGTCTCTTAACTTCGCTTACAAAATCTTCTCTGCCGTTTTGTGTGAATGCCTTGTAGCTAATAGGCTGTCACCGGTGTGGCTTCTGGCCAAGGATGTCCATCATCGACCAAATCTCTCTACTACGGCTGATCCTGGAAAAAATCAATGAATTTCAGATCGACACTTACTTCAAAGTCGCATACGACGCGATGTCCCCCTTTGACATCCCTGCTAAGCTCGTCAGTTTTTTGAATCCAACCCCGAGAGACGAAGAAATAGAGGACGGCCGAACCTAAGGTGGCGAACATAGGTGGGATCAGCTTAGCCGACTGAGTGTGCGGCAATGGAAAAGGCTAGCAAAAGATCGGGCTAGTTGAAGGGGCATGTTGGTTGAAGCCAAGGTTCACCCCGAACTGTAGCGCCCGATAACGAGTAGAAGAAGAAACCAGCATTTAAGACCTGAAAAGCAATATCACTGCTAAGATAAACGCCGTAGAAACGTCACTGGAAATGCTAGTGTTTTAAACAACACACACACTTTAAGTGTGTCACTTAACACGTTTAATCAGTGAAATTGAGACACATATTCGTGTTAAAATTATAACACGTTCTATTGCGTGTCATGAATAGAAACTCGAATAACACCTTAACTGTATCGCAGCGATTCAGTTATAAATATTTAACACAGTTTGGGTCAATCAATCAAACAAAAGGGAAACTTTCCAGCTATCCATGGCGTAATGGTTAACACATTTGAGAGTCCAATGTGATACGAGTTCAAATCTCAAATTCCGCAGCTACCAAAAATCAAAGACACTCAACCTCTCCTTTCCCGTTCTACACTGGTTCTTCGAGCCGGATGGCATGATCATCATTATGAGCTTCACAACAAAAAGAAATAATTAATTCAATTAAACAAAAAGTAAGGAACAATGTTTCGGGCTTGATGAGCCTCGAAGCGACAATTTGAACACGGAATCACTGGGTTGAGAGTCCAGAGTATTTTTTTTTTACATTTTTTAAAGTATTTGGAGTCCATTACACCATGGGTCCCAGTCGCAATTTGCTCTCTGGCAAGGATGCATATAGTTGGGAAATTTGTCTTTAGTTGGGTTTTCATAATAACACACTTTAAATTGCATAAAAAATGACTACATTGAGGACACACCTTTTAGTGTGTTGCAGTAAAACATTTACAATTTGCAGTGGTGTCTATTGAAGAGGGCATGGACTCGGAGGTAAAGTTGCTGATTGCTCTCAACCTGTTTAAATGCTCGGGTCAAGTTGACATACGGCCTCCTCGCGGTGCCCTCTGGATAGCCTCTTCAACAACCGTTGGGAGGTGAACAAACGTATGCAGCGAAGAAAACCCCGACCAGAATGGCGGTTGTGCGGCGGGCAAACAATCCGCCCACGTAAAAAAAACCTAAAGTTATGAATGAGCAAGATGCCTCGGATACACGGACGGATACTCGACGACGACAACGCACGAAAAAGGAACACAATTTGCGAGTATGCTCCTGGAATGTCAGAACCCTGTACACTCCCGCAGCTGCTCATAAACTAGAAGGAATCCTCACGCGGTACAAGGCGGATACTACTGCGGTCCAGGAAATACGCTGGATAGGAAACGGTATGATTAGGAAGAAAAATTGCGACATTTATTACAGCTGTCACAAAAGGTTGCACTTACTGGGATGCGGATTTGTCGTGGGAAAGCGGTTAAGGTCGAAGGTCATCGACTTTAAACCTATAAGTGATCGCCTGGCTGTGATCCGCATCAGAGGCAGATTTTATAACATCAGCCTTATATGTGCACACGCCCCTACCGACGAGGCTGAAGACCCTATCAAGGAGGACTTCTATGACCTCCTGGACAACGCCTACGGAGCTTGTCCGGAGTACGATGTAAAAATCGTGCTCGGGGACTTCAACGCCAAAATCGGTAAGGAAAACATCCTTGGCGGAGTGATCGGAAAGCACAGCCTCCACGATACAACAACAGATAACGGCTTCCGACTCGCTGACTTTGCGACAGCTCGTAATGCGGTGATAAGTAGCACAAGATTCCCTCGCAAGCGAATCCACACAGCAACCTGGCGATCTCCGGACGGTCGAACCGCCAACCAAATCGACCATGTGCTCATTGACGCAAGGCACGCGTCAAACATCCTGGATGTGCGAACATTCAGAGGGGCAAATGTCGACTCTGACCACTTCCTCGTAGCAGCAAGATTCAGAGCTCGACTGTCCAATGTCAGAAAGCTGCACCAGCCCATCAGGAGGAGGTTCGACATTGGGCGCCTGAGCACACCGGAGGTTTCCAGAGTCTACAGGGAGCAGCTGAGCGAAAGACTCTACGGTATGCCTACGTCGAACACAAATGCCAATAATATGGGGCTGCATTGCCGCTCAGCCATTCAGGAAGTAGCCGAAACCACCTTAGGATACCTACCACCCCCGACAAGAAACCCGTGGTATGATGGCGAGTGTGAGCAGAAAAAGGCAGCAACCGACGAGGCGTACCAAAAGGCGCTGCAGAGGAAAATCAGGGCAGCGCGAGAAGAGTACCGAGCCAGAAGAAGGGAGGAGAAGAAACTACTGCGACAAAAGAAAAGAATCTTCGCAGCCTCCCAGCTCAAGGATATCGAGGAGTCTAGGGATGAACATAAAATACGAGCCTTTTACAAGAAAGCCAAAGGCCTTGTAGGAGGCTTCAAAAAGGGCACCCTGGTTCTTCGAAACTGCGAGGGTAATCTTGTCACCGACCCGCAGGGAATAGTGGATGTATTTAAGCAGCACTTCCAGCAGCTGCTTAACGAGCATGACCAAGAGAGGGTGGTAGGGACCGAGGAAATCCAAGCTCCAGCCGCTGAAGTAGTCCTCCCACCCAGCATCGAAGAAGTCGGCACAGCTATTCAGAAGCTGAAGAACAACAAGGCCGCAGGCCCAGATGGCTTGCCATCAGAGCTCTTCAAGGCTGGCGGCAATGTTCTGGTAGGGAGGATGGACCAGATCATCTGCAGAATTTGGGAAGATGAAAGCATGCCCGACGATTGGAATACTAGCTCTATATGCCCCATCCACAAAAAAGGCGATCCTACCTCTTGCAAGAACTATAGAGGTATATCCCTGCTCAATGTCGCATACAAGATCCTGTCCAGCGTATTGTGTGAACGTCTAAATTCATTTTGCACCGCACTAATCGGCAGCTACCAGTGCGGCTTGCGGCCCGGCAAATCAACTATAGACCAAATTTTCACACTTCGACAAATCCTGGGAAAGACCAACGAGTTTCGAATCGATACACACCATCTTTTCTTCGATTTCAAAGCCGCATACGGCAGCATTCATCGTGAAGCACTGTTTGGGGCGATGGCCGAATTCGGGATCCCGGTAAAACTGATCCAGTTGTGTCGCGCCACGCTAAAAAAACACGCGATGCACCGTGCGACTCGGTTCTAAGACCTCGGAACCAATCGAAACATGCACCGGATTTCGGCAAGGAGATGCGCTGTCATGTGACTTCTTCAACCTGGTGCTGGAGCAGATAGTGCGACGGGCAGGCGTCAACAGGGAAGGCACGAAGGCACTATCTTTTACAAGTCCATCCAGCTGCTAGGATACGCGGATGATATCGACATCATCGCGTGTTCTCGCCGTGGCTTTGTGGAAGCATTCACGGGGATTGAAAAACAGGCGAAACGAATTGGTCTTAAGGTCAATGAGGACAAGACGAAGTACATGCTGTCAAGCTAAAACCAATCCGTCGCTCACCACCTGGGACAAAATATAACAATTGACAGCTACAATTTCGAGGTAGTTAAGGAGTTTGTCTACCTCGGGGCAAACGTAAATTCCACAAATGACACCACAGTGGAGATCCGGCATAGAATCGCCCTTGGCAACCGCTGCTACTTCGGCTTGTCCAAACAACTCCTCACTCGAAAGACCAAAGCCGTGCTTTACAAAACGCTCATTCTGCCAGTCTTGCTGTACGGAGCCGAAAGCTGACGATAAGCAGGACAGCGGAGCAGATTTTGGGTTCTTTCGAAAGAAAAATTCTGCGCCGGATATTTGGTCCTGTCTGTGAGGAAGGTGAATAGAGAAGAAGACACAACCGCGAACTCTACGAGCTGTACCAAGATGTGGATGTAGTCCGGAAGGCAAGGATCCGTCGACTACACTGGCTCGGCCACATCGAGCGCATGGACATCAACGCTCCAGCTAAGAGGGTCTTCGACTCCGAGCCTCCTGGTTCGAGAAGAAGAGGAAGACCGAACCTCCGGTATAAAGACCAAGTAATCGCGGATGTAAGACATCTTGGTCTTGACAACTGGAAGCAGCGTGCCCGGGACCGTCAAGGATGGAAGGCAGCTATAGCTCAGGCTCAGATCCTCCATGGATCGCAGGCCTGATAAGTAAGTAAGTAAGTAAGTATATTGAAGAGTGTCACCGGAAATGTTGATCTGCAGATCAACGTCTGTAAATGACACCGACAAGCCTTGAAAAGACAGCAGACAGCCTGTCGCTTTGACAGGCTTTAATACTAAGTAAAAACTAGTCATAGTTTAGTAAAAACAAATATCTGATAAGACGCCGCTTTACAAAACTACTTTCACAATCTTTAAAAGGCTAATTGTCATATGTCCTTTCCGGATTGAAACTTGATTTCCGAGTTTCTTATTCTTATGATAAGTCATATGCGTATAGGAAGCCAGGCGAATAAGGAAATATGTACTTAGCTACTTAAGCTAATCAATAGTAAAACGTTATGTAAGAGAGGAAGCTCAATATGTCAGTAAGATTGGCTTACATACAGGTAAGCTGCCTCTCCTGGCTTTAACTCAAATCTACCATGAAAAGACCAACGGCTACTTGTGAGATGGTCCAGAACCATCGTTCAATAAATAGAAACACAACAAGACCAGATTCAATGCCGCTACAGTAAATCTCTGACCTGAAAACTCCGAGCTTCAAAGCGAAAAACACCAAACACCCTTGGGACAGGCATGCATGTAAGCACAACCTGTAGCAAGTGGCACAAAACCAAAAGTAATTATTTATCCTAACCACCTATTGCTCCACCGATACTATGGAATTGGTTAGCTAAAGGCCAATTGTTCCCGCGTACACTCAAAGCTCATCCAAATGAAATCACCATTAAAACAGGAATATATGTCAAGCTTGCGCACTGACCACACGATATCAAAGTGTATCCTGCATGTCTTGAAATGAAATTGTTTACATGACTTTGGGATGAATGCACCCGCAATGTTTGAATGACACTTTGATTGAACTGAATAAACTGTTCGGCAGGCGACGACGGCTATGGCACTGAGGGTGTTCGAGAATTCACTGCACTGCTTTGTCCAAAACACTAAGTTTTCGAAAATCAAAAAACAACGAAAAGTGAGATATAAACAAGTCGCTCAAATTGAGACTTTGTGTACTCATCTCGTACGTGAGAGTACATATGTACATAAGTGGACCACGACGCTATGAGGAGCACGTTCACGACCCGCATCGTCGTCCCGTCACCTCAAACCCAAACGTATACACGTACGTAAGGTGGAAGAACGGATGAAAGGGCGAGGAAAGCTCTTCGATCGATCGATACATCGGGAAAAAAGGCGTTTTTAGCTTATGAAAATGTATTGGTACTACAAAAACAAGTTTCGCACCACAATCGACTCATCCCCCAATCGGGCTAGAAGCAATCCAATCCCCTAGGTATTGGTAGTATTTTTTGAAAAAAAAAAAAAAACGAAAACACAAAATTCTAGCACCCCCTTCCCACCGCCATTGGTGATACGAGATACAAGCCGTAGCGAGGAGAATAAATTCATTTTACTTTTTTCGATCGCACAAATAATCCCCCGTACGGTTCGAAACACTTCTGACAGATTGTTCTCCAGCAATAGTTTGTTTTCACAGACACATTCCTTTAGTGGCATCGATTTTTCAGTTTTCCAGCACACTCCCCATATATCTATCCATCCATCCATGGGCCGCAGGATATGGGTTCATTTTTTTTTTTTTTCTAATTTTTCATTTCAATTACACTCGAAATCTATTAGATAGTTTTGCACTCGAACACTTTTAATAACTACTTACGAGTACTAGTTCTACGGATATACAACTAATTTGGTTTTGCTTAAAATGCCATCTCTCAGGAACGATGAGATCCTTCGTCAGATTTCTCGTACATTGTATCGTGTGTTTAGAGTAACATTTTGATTGGAGCCAGGCAGGAATGGTTATTTGATGTAAGAGAGTCGAAAACCTAACGATAGACACAACAGCCGAATCCACTTGGCCGACACAAGACTATCCAAAACAAAGATACACTCTTCTGGGATGGAACGACCACAACACGGAGACCGCAGTTTCTGAACTTTTTGTTTTTTTTTTTTTTTGTTTTTGGTAAGAGAACGTTTAAATGGCGAAAAGCTCCTCAATCGACTGATTCCACTATGTGGGCGCACGTTACCTTATGCGTGTGAAAAGTTCACTATGGACTCCACTATGGGCACTTGTGGGTGGTAGTGATGGATAGTGTGATGGTGGTGTTCCTGCTTGTACTCGTGCTCGTCGAGGTAAATTTTCTCTCAAAAAAGTCTATTCACCCAGACCGGAAGCAGTATGTAAACTTGATCTAGGCGCAGCGGATTAGACAGACTATGAGTCAATTGTAAGAAATGAAAAACAAAAAAGGAACGAAAGTACTCATGTGAGTATGCACGGAAACATGGCAGCAGTACCTACAAGCCGGGGGTGGCAAGTACGTTATATTTGGACTCATTTGATTGTGTAAACATACAAAAGAGAATGGACAAAAGCTTTAGAGCGTCTTTACGACTAGAATGTTCAACGAAACTTGCTTCTTTGTTATCGTTTCCCTAAAGGATTAATGCATTTACTAATTGCTGTCGCACTTTGAAGGGATTCTAACTAGGACAACAGGCTGTGTCCATTTGTACATACTCGTACGTATGATGTGCGTGTCATTCGAGCTATTTTGTTATCTTCTTTCGTGTGTGGATGGAATCCGAGATGGCACTAGAAGATAGACAATCTTAAATCAAGTATAAACTGATTCATTCAATATCCGTTCTAGTTAGCCGACCGAGTAAAATACCTCTTTAACTAGCTGCACTGATTTAGATACTTTTTCATTTTCACTTCGCAGAAGTCATGCTCTGCGGTGGATCCAACACGTTATTTCATTTCAAATTATCTGAATCATTAGTTCGTTCAAAAACCAAAATATTTATAAACAATCTCACCATGGCCATGGGAAGAGGTGTTCTGTTTTTTTTGTGGGATTTGCCTTGATTCCTCGCGGTTTTAGGTGTTAACTACCTATGCCCAATTGGGTATGAGAAAAAAAGCTGAATAATCTACTCAGCAGGGGTGACTTCCATAAGAGTATTTTTTAGTTTCGGACGGACGGATGAGTTCCCATAAAAAGCATTGGAAAAAAAAAGTCCCCGTTGGCCATGTGCTGCATCTCAGCCGCAGCACAGCTGTCGCCGCCCGAGCAGCTGTAGCTGCCAGGCCACATGTCGTCGGCCGGTTAACAATAGCTGAGGGTCACAGTGAATTTACTTACTTATCAGGCCAACAATTCATGGATGATCTAAGCCTGAGCCATAGCTGCCTTCCATCCTTGATAATCCCAGGCACGCTGCTTCCAGTTGTCAAGACCAAGTTGTTTTGCACCCGCGGTGACTTGTTCTTAATACCCCTTCTCGAACCAGGATGGTCGGATTCGAAGACTCTCTTAGCCGGAGCGTTGGTGTTCATGCGCTCGATGTGGTCGAGCACATGTAGTCGACGGATCTTTGAATGTAAACCGTCTTCCGTCTTATGATATCCGCCTTTGAATGAATTATCAGTGTTCTTAAGAAAGGAAACGGGCATAGGGATATTCCAGGAAACTGCGCGGCCGACGAACTCGCAAAGTTAGGGTCAAGCACACTCAGCCTACCTACCCTCGGATACCTAGAAACACCAATAAGTACGGTAAAGCACATGATAAAGCTTCAAACCATAGAGGAGACCAATCTCCAATGGAATGAGAGCAATATCGGCCTTATCACCAAACAATTGTGGCCTAAGTTGAACTTAGGACGAACCAGGGACCTGGTGGCAACCAAAAGGGCAATCTTAAGCACTCTAGTGGGTGTCATTACAGGTCACTGCACCATTGGAAAACACGCCGCCAGACTGGGACTACCCTACAATGACCTCTGTCGCGGCTGCATGGACGAGGAGGAGGAGGAGGAGGAATCAATACACCACCTCCTCTGCTCATGTCCCTCTTTTGCGAATCGCAGGAGGATTTACCTCGGCGCGCCCTTCTTCGACAATCTGTATGAGCTAGCAAACCAAAAAATAGCTCCACTCCACCGCTTTATTAGAAGCACCAGTTGGTTCCCAGGTAGCGGATCAGGGTAACCTGATCCAGGTGGTATCACAATGGGCCGGTTTCGGCCTAAGTGTGGCTTACGCCTACCACGTCAACCTAACCTAAGAAAGGAAAAAGTGGCTAATCTGATTTTCTTGACTGATTTTAATATTGATATTATATTTTCCTCCAGTCAGGACCCTTCCCTAATCCAATTAGATCTCAATAGTTTTTCCACCTGGTGTTCCAAAAACTGCTTGGAACTCAACA
The DNA here is from genome assembly GCA_951905685.1 of Eumerus sabulonum. NCBI lineage: Eukaryota > Metazoa > Arthropoda > Insecta > Diptera > Syrphidae > Eumerus > Eumerus sabulonum. The sequence goes on along the minus strand of OX645063.1, from coordinate 105,259,731 downwards.
TTCCCAAATGCCAATCCATTACTCTTTCACGTAAACGAATGAAACCCCATCCCCGTCTCTACTTTCTAAATAATCAGCCCATAGACACCGTTCAGGCTATCCGAGATCTTGGCATATTATGTGACCAGGAGTTAAATTTTCGGACACATATCGACGAGATAATCCTTAAAGCTAATTCAGCACTCGGCTTCGTAAAGCGATGGTCTAAAGAATTCTCCAACCCTTACGTTACCCGATCTCTCTACACAACCTTTGTCCGGCCCCTTCTTGAATACGCCTCTCAAGTATGGTCACCTTACCAACAAACCCACATTTCTAGAATCGAGAGCATCCCACGCCGATTCTTACGTTTTGCACTTCGAGGTCTCCCCTGGATTAATTCTTTGCTCCTGCCACCCGATCAAGACCGTCTTAAATTAATCAACATGAACACGTTGGATGAAAGAAGAACTGTATCTGACATTCTCTTCATCCATCGACTCCTTTTAGGTACCATTGATTGCGCGACCCTCTATGACTCTATCTCTATCAATACTAACCCTCGCAATGTACGTAATCCCCTTCTCTTCTATCTACCCACCCCCCGCACCGCCTATGACTCCAATGAACCCATTTCTCGTATGCTGGGAAGTGTCAACTCAAATCCTTACTTCGACTTCATCCTCAGCACTCCATGCTTAAAAACTCGCCTTCTTAATCACGCCCCCCTCCCCCTCCATCCTTAGCTTCTAAGTTAGATCAAGTTAGATTAAGTTAGATTAAGTTGGCTTAAATTAAGCCCAATAAATTGGGGTGTTTGCCCCCACGAAAATTAAAATTGATATTCTGGCCTCCAATACCTTATCTGATCTCTATCTTGCTACAATAGCTGAGCATGGTCTACCATCTTTTGTAAATGAAATTACTAGACCAACATCAAGCACTTGTCTTGACCACATTGTTGGTCGTTTCGCAAAAATAACCATAAATGAATGCGCTGCATGCATGGCAGGTATTTTGTTCAGTACGTTGAAAACTAACTATGCTAAGTATGCCTTCCTGCCTAAGATAACAAAAGTTAACTTGGACTTGCTTAATATTGATTTACGTTCGGAAACCTAGGAGGAGGTTTATATGGAAAGAAATGCTTCGAAGGCGTAGGACCTGTTTTCGAAATTTCTTTAGAATTACATAGGTAATTTCACATATACCATTGTCCGTAAAGGATCAGAAGCAAGGCTTAAGCCATGAATTACTTAAGCTTTATTAAAAACAAATTACGCTCAAAAACAAATTAAGAAAAAAAGTTCTTCAATCATCCACTTAATAAAGCGTTAAAAACTCGTTTCCAATTGCTGAGCAAGGAAGTTAACAAGGATATACGGATAGCTCGGGATTGATACTGCTATTCTACATATAATACGGAATTCACTTGGTAACCCAAAGGAGGAATGGAAGGCTATAAATACTATCATCGATGGCAACTATCCCTATTCCACCAAAGAGATAGTGTTATGCAATGAAGGTGTAACCCTTGACGATCCTACAACAGTATCGAACATATTTAATGATTTATCTGCTTCCGTTCGTTGGTCCGATGTCTTTTTCTAGATCATACTTAGTCTTTGCTAGATCATACTTAGTCAACGATAATGTTGTTAATGATAGCTTCTTTTACGGAAAATGATCCGTTCACTGAAAAACTCAAGGTCGCGCGGAATTGATGGTATTTCCAATCCTACCAGGCCACCTTAAGTATCGGACAGTTCGACAGTTTACCAGGCAACATAGGTGGCCGGTAGCTCGACAGATTTCCAGGCCACCCTAAATGGCTGACAGTTCGACAAATTACCAGACCACCCTAGGTGGCCGGTAGTTCGACAGATTACCATCCCACCATAGGTGGCCGGCAGCTCGATAGATCACCTGGCACCATAGGTAGCCAGCAGCTCAACAACTTACCAGACTACCATAGGTGGCCGACAACTCGACAACTTACCAGGCCACCATAGGTAGCCGGCAGGTCTACAGCTTGCCAGGCCACTTTAGGTGGATGGCAGCTCGACAGATTACCAGGCCACCATAGCCAGCTTGGTAGATTACCAGGCCGTCATAGGTGGCCGGCAGCTCGACAGATTACCAGGCTACTTGATAGATTAGCAGGCCGCCATAGGTAACCGGCGGCTAGACAGACTACCAGGCCACCATAGGTAGCCGGCAGTTCTACAGCTTACCAGGCCACTTTAGGCGGATAGCAGCTCGACGGCTTACCAAGCCACCATAGGCAGCTTGGTAGATTACCAGGCCGTCATAGATGGCCGGCAGATCGACAGATTACCAGGCCGGCATAGGTGACCGGCAGCTCGACAGATATTCAGGCCACCTTAAGTTTCCGGTAGCTCGAAAGCTTACCAGGCCACCATAAGTCGCCGGCAGTTCGATAGTCTACTAGGCCACTATAAAAGAACGGCAGCTCTACAGCTTGCCAGGCCGCCACAGGTGAGCGGCAGCCCCACAACTTATCAGACCGCCATAGACGACCAGCAGCTCGACAGATTACCAGGTCACCATAGGTGACCGGCAGTTCGATAGTCCACCAGGCCACTATAAATTACCGGCAGCTCTACAGCTTGCCAGGCCGCCACAGGTAAGCGGCAGCTCCACAACTTATCAGGTCGCCATAGACTACCACCAGCTCGACAGATTACCAGGTCACCATAGGTATCCGGGAGCTCGACATATTACCGGGCCACCATAAGTGTCCGGCAGCTCGACAGCTTACCGGGCCACCATAGGTGGCTGGCAGCTGCACGGTTTACAGGCCACCATAGGTGGCAGGCAGCTCGACAAATTACAAAGCCACCATAGGTGACCGGTAGATCGACAACTTCCCAGGCCGCCATAGGTGACAGGCAGCTCGACAGATTACAAGGCCACCATAGGTGGCCGGCAGCTCGACAGATTACCAGGCCACCATAGGCAGCTTGTGAAATTACTAGGCCGCCATAGGTGGCTGGCAGCTCGACAACTAACCAGGCCTTCATAGGTAGCCCCCAGCTCAACAACTTACCAGATTACCATATGTGGCGGCAGCTCGATAGCTTACCAGGAAACCATAGGTAGCCGGCAGCTCTACAGCTTACCAGGCCACTTTAGGTGGATCTCAGCTCGACAGATTACCAGGCCACCATAGGCAGCTTGGTAGATTACCAGGCCGTCATAGGTGGCCGGCAGCTCGACAGACTACCAGGACACTCTAGGTGGCTGGCAGCTCGACAGATTACCGGGCCACTATAGGTGGCTGGCAGCTGCACGGTTTACAGGCCACCATAGGTGGCTGGCAGCTCGACAGATTACCGGGCCACCATAGGCAGCTTGTGAAATTACTAGGCCGCCATAGGTGGCTGGCAGCTCGACAACTAACCAGGCCATCATAGGTAGCCGGCAGCTCAACAACTTACCAGATTACCATATGTGGCGGCAGCTCGATAGCTTACCAGGTCACCATAGGTGGCCGGCAGCTCGACAGAGTACCAGAAAACCATACGTATCCGGTAGCTCGACAGACTACCAGGCCACCATTGGGGGCCGGCAGCTTCACGGCTTACCAAGCCACCATAGGTAGCCGGCAGCTCTACAGCTTACCAGACCAGTTTAGGTGGATAACAGCACGACGGCTTAGCCGTCGACAACTTACCAAGCCGCCATAGGTGGCCGTCAGCGCGACAGCTTATCAGGCCACTATGTGTGGATAGCAGCATGCCGGCTTGCCAGGCCACCATATCTGATCGGCAGATCGACAGTTTACCAGGCCGCCATAGGTGACCGGCAGCTCGACAGATTTTCAGGCCAACTTAAGTTGCCGGCAGCTCGACAGATTACCTTGGCACCATAAGTGTCTGGCAACTCGACAGCTTATCAGGCCACCATAGGTGGCTGGCAGCTTCACGGCTTACAGGCCACCACAGGTGGCAGGCGGCTCGACAGATTACCAGGCAGCCATAGGTGACCGGCAGATCGACAGCTTACCAGGCCGCCATAGCTAACCGGCAGCGCGACAGCTTATCAGGCCACTATGTGTGGATAGCAGCACGACGGCTTACCAGGCCACCATAGATGACCGGCAGATCGACAACTTACCAGGCCGCCATAGGTGATCGACAGATTTTCAGGCCACCATAGGCCACCATCCACCAAAAGTGGCCGGCAGCTCGACAACTTACAAGGGCACTGTAGGTAGCCGGCAGGTCTACAGCTTACCAGGCCACTTTAGGTGGATGGCAACTCGACAGCTTATCAGGCCACTATGTGTGGATAGCAGCATGCCGGCTTGCCCGTCCACCATAGGTTACCGGCAGATCGACAGCTTACCAGGCCAGTATCTGTGGCTAGCAGCATGACGGTTTACCAGGCCACCATATGTGATCGGCAGATCGACAGCTTACCAGGCCGCCATAGGTGACCGGCAGCTCGAGAGATTAGCAGGCCACCATAAGTGTCCGGCAACTCAACAACTAACCAGATTACCATAGGTGGCCATCAGATTACCATGTGTGGCTGGCAGCTCGATAGCTTATCAGGCCACCTAGGTGGCCGGCCGCACGACAGTTTACCAGCCCACCATAGGTGGCCAGCAGGTCGACAATTTACCAGGCCGCCATAGGTGGCCGGAAGCTCTACAGCATAGCATAAGACCATTTATAAGCAAATGAACCTAATGAGACGGCAACAAATAACACCAAGATACTCAAACCTCTCAACCCCACCATAAATGTCTCTGTTTACGCAATGACAGGACGGAAACCACTCACAGACTGAATATGTCCATATGGTACCTCGACGCCATCAAGAGAGTAAAACGGAATCAATTTAATTAAAACATTTATTTACCCTACAACCTATGCGACAATACAAATATGTGTTCTTATGCGCTAGCCTTTAATTAAACTCTGTATAATGTGATCGAGAAGAAGCGACTGAGTCGGGCTCAATTCCCTAATACTGCACAGCTCGTCGATGGCATTTTTCAGTTCATCCCGCCTATTGTGGTGCCATGCAACGACTATATCCGATAAGACAGACTTTAGTTCAAACGATAACCACTGCGGGGACATGTCGAAATCGGAGCTGTCTTCCTCCTTAAAGTTGTAATAATGCTCGATAAGCTTGATGTGAGATGGTGATTGACGCGACGGTGGCAAATCTAATATGACGAGGAGAAGAAGTCTTGATAGTTCGATCTCCTTGAGAAGGTCATAGTATAGATGTTGCTTTTTGCGCTCGCACAAGTTATCAAATATGTCGGTTAGCCGCTCGAGGGCACCTAGATAGTCGCCATTTTCAACGTTCTTTTTGGCACATGATTCCAAGTCGAAAATTCGATGACTGGGAGAGGAGAATGTACTTGTTCCATCATAGCTCGGGTTGATGGCTGTCGTTTCGCGTATAATGGCAGCTTTAAGCACCCCATCGTCACCTACTCTCGACAGGGCCAAGTAGTATGCCTTCAAAGCTCCCTAATGGAAGAAAATGTATACATTTAAGGTGTATGCTTTGAAGGTTTCCATGAGATAATACTTACTTCGAGATACTCCTGCTTGTTCGACCGCATTTTCAAGTTGTTTGCAATTTCATTCGCTTTCAAGAATGCCCGTGCGGATTTCAAATAGCAATTCACCTCTGACAAATTGTTTCCTGCAAATGAGAAACAAAATTGCTTTACTTAAAGACTCGGTATGTTCTGTATACCAATGCTCTTCTCGCATTTGGCTGCGCCCAAGTAGCACATCGCAGCATATTGGTATATGCCGGCATCCTCGAACTTTAACGAGAGATCGTTAAAATCATCTAGAACCTCGCAGACGTTCGGGGCAAACCTCCTAAAATGATAAACTTTAAACAATTTCCCTCTACTCCGTGGATAATTCTATTGTAGCTACTTGAATACTACGCGGTCGAACTTTTTTAACTTGTTCGAAGCCTTCAGATACTGATCTATTAGGTTTTTGGGATGAGATTCGGTGGATTTCTTCATAATTTTCCTTAATTAGTGCCGACTACTGCAATCGGTTGTTTGGTTGATCTTACAAGAAAAAAAAAGGCCACGGTGGACCCTAGTGAGACAAAACAAATGTGAAGGATGCGAACAAGTGACAGATGACAACTAGCTGTCAAGAACAGCTGTTGCTACGTTGTCAACTTGAAGTTTTGTTGGTTTTGTTAATCAATTTCAGTCTCGAGTACCTACATCGCCTGCTTACTTTTCGAAACGGTTAAGACCTGCTGGAAGTTTCTCGAGGATGACGTCATGACAATATGTAGCTTATCTGAAGTGAGGAAAATGTATAGTAGTCTGAAACCACGCTGACATGAATCTTTAAAAATGATCACGAGCTACGACCTTTAGCGATGCCTGAAACGTCGCCCCTTGGGAGTTGGAGTCGAAGACCCTTCAGGGCAGAGCCTTGCTGTCGATAGGCTCATCATGACCTAATCATCTTGGGCGTTGCTGGAAAGGCTGGCTAGTGGAGGCCCAGGCTCACCCCGAATTGTAGCGTCACCTTAGTATATAAGTAAGAAAGTCAGCTCCAAAGATCAGGTTATGGGCCGAGGTCGTTGCTCTTGCGACGTCTCTTCCGATCAGCTTTATCAGAAAATCATCTATTCGTAAAATCTGTGCTTTGTTTTATAGGTCCTCTTTAAGATGGAATTCTAAATTGCCTCTGAGAAACACGAGTCATTTCTATTAAGCTGGCGCGTTAAAGCAACAGGGACATCCACTGGAAATCATGGGCCTGATTAAGGCCATGTTTCACTCTGAAGTCAAGCTAGCTGCAATGAAACCGCCATCTTCACGGACTGTTTTCAGAGCAGCATCTACATTTGTGATCCTGCCAGATCCCACAGTACCTGACTACACTTTTAATTGTTAGTGGACGCCTGTCCAATCCTAAAGGCCCTAGGCAAAGGGGTTCTGAACAAAATAGTTTCTGATTTCTGAAAGTTGATTTTCAACTTCTAGTCGTCACAGTACTGCTAAAGTGTATCGAAGTCGAAGGTTGCTCCTATTCCCTAAATAGCAAGATCTACGAATCGTGTACCAGCAGCTAAATCATTACGTCCGACGACGAAGTATTGTGAACGTTTCGCTTCTAACGATTCCCTCAAATACCTTCTCTCTCCTCGCCACGCATGTACGTATTTTAAAACGTTTTTAGCGTCATTGCTGGAGCATTAAGCGTATGTTTTACTTAACATGTGGTTACCTATGAATCATATGTTCAACCTTTTTTTCGTAGAGGCCGTGTAGGTCATATTTATGTTCTAAGCGAAGATTCCGGGAAATACTACAAATCCGCCCACACAACATACTCTAATCTTTCGTTTATAATAGCTTCTTGACCAGGTCCATGACCTTGCTCTTTAGAAAGTGGTAATATCTGTTTTATAGCACTTCATGGTTTCCATCAACTATTCAGCCAGACGTTCTATCTAGGAACCATACCTTCTTCTTCTTAGTGGGCGCTACTGTTCGGGGTGAACCTGGGCCTCAACCAACATGCCCCTCCATCTAGCACGATCTTATGCTAGCCTTTTCCATTGCCGCACACCCAGTTGGCTGAGGTCCCCTTCCACCTGTGTGCGCCATCTTAAGTGCGGCGTCCTCTGCTTCTTCGTCCCTCGGGGTTGGATTCAAAGACTCTCCGGGCTGGAGCTGTGGCGTCCATTCGCTCTACATAGCCCAGCCATCTTAGGTGTTGAATCCGTAGACGCCTGACTAGGCTCATGTCGCTGTACAGCCCTTAAAGTTCGTGGTTGAATCTTCTCCTCCATCCCTCGTCTGCGTTTATAGGCCCAAAAATCACGCGCAAAATCTTTCTCTCGAACCGACCAAGGGCCTCCTCATCCGCTTTTGATAGTGTCCATGCATCTGCGCCGTACAACAGGACCGGGATGATAAGGGTCTTATATAGAGTCAACTTTGTCGTTCGGGAGAGGGCTCTATTGCTCAGTTGCCTCCTGAGCCCAAAGAAACAGCGATTGGCAAGAGTGATTCTGCGTTTGATTTCGGAACTGATGTCGTTGTTCCAGGTCACTGCGGAGCCAAGGTAGACGAAGTCCTTAACTACCTCGAGCTTATACCTGCCAATACAAACGTTCTGGCCAAGACATCGGTGGTGAGCCTCCTTTTTTGATGAGAGCATATATTTAGTTTTGCCCTCGGTTACCGCCAGACCAACTTTCGCCGCATCGAACTCAATACTCGCAAACGCCTCACTGACATCTCGCTGCGATCTACCTATTATGTCAATGTCGTCTGCGTATGCAAGGAGCTGCGAGGATTTGAAATAGATTGTGCCTCTTGTATTGGCCAGTGATTTTTGCACAATCATTTCCACACGACAGCGCAACGCCCTGCCTAAATCCTTTTTTGACATCAAAACTATCGGTAAGGTATTCACCGATTTGGATGGAGCAGCGAGCATTCTGTAAAGTCATCCTGCATAGTCTGACAAGTTTAGCAGGTACATATGTCAAAGGTAGACATAGCGTTGTATAGCTCGTCTCTAATTACGCTGTCGTATGCGGCTTTGAAGTCGACAAATAGGTGTTGAGTGTCGACTTGAAATTCATTGGTTTTTTCCAGGATCTGCCGTAGTGTGAAGATTTGGTCGATGGTGGACTTCCTGCACTGAATCCGCACTGATAAGGCTTCAGGCGTTCACACAAAACGGCAGAGAAGATTTTGTAGGCGATGCTAAGGAGACTTATTCCTCTATAGTTGGCGCAATCAGAGGGGTCTCCCTTCTTGTGGATCGGGCATACGGTGCTGAGACTCCATTCCTCGGGCATGCTTTCCTCTAACCATATCTTACGGATGAGCTGGTGCATGCTCCCAACCAGGTCATCCCCAGCTGCCTTGAAGAGCTCAGCAGACAGTCCGTCTGCGCCAGCAGCTTTATTCGACTTGAGCTTCGATATGGCAATCTTAACTTCGTCGAGGTCAGGGGGACAGAATTCTCTGCGGTCTCCGTCGATTAGAAATGGATCATTCTGCCTGACAGCGGTATATTGATTAACATCGCCATTATACAGTCTGTAGAAGTGGTTTTTCCATATTCTCAGCATCGACTGCGGTTCTACTACTAGGTGTCCGTTCTCATCCCTGAAGGCTTCCGTTTTGGCTTTATAACCTTGGCATTTCGCTTTATCTGTTGATAAAACTTTCGAACGTCACGCCTGCAATCCTCAATCGCGCGCTTCTCGTTCTCTTTCTTATTTCTTCTGACAAGCTTTTGCTCTTCTTTTTAACTCGTAGAGCGCACGAGCTGCTCTTGTTCTTTTATGCAGCGAGGCCTTATATGCATCCTGCTTCGCTGTATGAATCCTCCTGCACTCGTCATCGAACCAGGTGTTTCTTCGTGGTGGAGCCTTGAAACCCAAAACTTCGGATGCAGAGCTTTTCAGGGCTTGTTTGCAAAGGTTCCACTGCTGTTCTATTGATAGTGTGGAGGATTCAGGTGTATTGGAGAGCTTAAGCTCAGCCTGTGTCCGTTATCGGAGGTGGTGTCGTGTAGGCTATGTTTGCCGATGACTCGTTCAAATATGCTTTCCTTACCCAGTTTAGCATTGAAGTCCCCTAGTACAATTTTGATGTCATAGCTGGGACATTGGGCATACGTTCTGTCTAGGAGATCGTAGAACTCATCTTTGGCTGAGTCATCCTTGTCTTCCGTGGGGGCGTGGACGCAGATCAGGCTGATGTCACAAAATGTAGCCTTGATACGGATTGTTGTGAGGCGTTCGCTCACATGCCGAAAGCTTAGGACTTTTTGCCTTAGTATACCTTGAACAACAAATCCGCATCCAAACAATCGTTGCCCTCTCTCTCTATAGCAGTCGCCGTAGTAGATATCGCAGTTTTTCATCCGCTTTATACCCGGTCCATTCCATCGCATTTCCTGGATGGCGGTTATGTCCGCTTTATAGCGGTCTAGAGCGTCCGATAATTGTTCGGCTGCACTTGGCCTGTTTAGGGACCTAACATTCCGCGTACAAAGCCGAAGGTCATTGTCCTTTTTTCGTTTTTTGCAAGGGTCGTCAACATAAATCCGGTTAGTTACATCCGAAGCTTGTTACGGCTTACTAGGCTTACTGCGATTTGCTTATATTAATTTATCCAAAAAATAATTTCAAATAAAACAGTAAAAACAGAATTAGGTGTATACGAATGCATGTATGTATCATCTGGATTACTAACTAGTCCTAAGAGTATGCCTACATTTTATGCATGTACGTTTACGCAACATTGACATGTTAACGCAGACTTTCTTAAGGCCCACAAGTATGCAATCAAAATTGTATCCCACAGCAGTAAAAAATATTTTCTGAGAAATCCATAGGAAAAAAATTATTTTTAAACCTCAATGTCTCCTAAACTAGGCGAAAACGAGAAAATTGGTACTTGATTTATTGTGCTTATTTCATCGAGATCTACAAAACTGCGTTTTCAAAATGCCTTTCCTCGGATATCGGAATCGTGCCCAATTTTTTTTTCTCCAAACGCCAAAACGAACAGATCTTGAGGTGCGTTCGGTCTTCTAAAATAATCCAGTCTGTCAGTTTGACAACAACCGAATTGTCATGCTAATGTCATCCAGAAAAAACATTCTTTACATAATCGCAAAAATCGAGAGAAATGTCCGCGTTATTTAAAGTTATCCCCAAGAGCCTGATTGCAAGCAATTGGTATTCCAACCCGCTACCCCGTAATTAAGCTTTTCAACTATGTTTTTGTCATTTTGTTAACAGGGCAAAGACAGCAGCCCCTTTGGTACGATGGAAATCAGTCGGTACCCGTGAGGTACCACTTATCGATGTGTCCACTGCTCTTGCAAAACCAGAGGAAATCGAACAGAAGAACAAATTAAGTGGAACAATCACTGTGCCCGTACAGGTAAGTACGCATTCCAGTCGAGATCAGTAAAAAGTAAAACTCCGATAACTCTATTGATAGGTTGACGTTAGTCCTATAAATGGAGTACCGTCGGAGCATATAAAGACTAGGCGAGTACGCATTCATATACCACCGAAGAATGCCATGCAAAGTGGAACACACAATGTCAATCGATGGCAAATTGAATTTGACAATCGCGAACGTTGGGAGAATCCTCTAATGGGCTGGGCCTCAACGTAAGTACAGTCTTTGGTATATCTGTAACGATTTGAAGTTGTATAAGATTGCTTGCTTTCAGTGGTGATCCGTTGTCCAATTTACAAGTTGAATTCAATTCAAAGGAGGAGGCTATCTCTCATTGCGAACGAAACGGTTGGAGGTGGTTTGCCGATCCTGAACCCGCACCGATGAAGGAGAGACCGAAGAAATACGGAGATAATTTCCATTGGAACTTGCGCACTCGAATGTCTACCAAGTGAACAGGATGGGCATTTGCTGAATTCCATGTAATAAAAGTGCTAAAAAGTTGTTAATATAAACTCGAGCCGAAGTTACCTTTATGATATTACTTACTTTTCAGGCCAGCAACCCATGAAGGGACTGGGCCTGAGTTAACACAGCTGTATATCCTTGGCACGTTGCTTTTACTCGGTAAAACCAAGTTGTTTTACGCCCGCGATCACTTGGTCTTTATACCGGAGATTCGGTCTAAACTTTCTTCTCGGCTCTGCTGTCCTGCTTATCGTCTAGCTTTTGGCTCAATATAGCAGGACTGGCAGAATGTGAGTCTTGTAGAGCATAACCTTAGTTCTTCGGGACAGGTAGCTGTGGCGACTTTTTCAATGCTGGGAGGGGGGACAACTTCGTTGATTGGAGGCGGGATCTCTTCGTCAACTAGTACTCTCTCTTCTGAATGCCCATTAAGCAACCGGCTTGAAAACATCCACTAATCCCTGCGGAGCGGCAACAAGATTGTTTTCGCAATTTTGACGAGCTGGATGCCGTTTTAAAGCCCGCTGCGAGGCTTTTACCTTTTTTTTTTTCCTGGACTCTTCGATGTCATTGACCAGGGAGGCTGCAAAGATTCTATTTTTTCATCCTCCTCCTCCTTTTGGTCCGTATATCTCGCGTGCTGCCTACAATAGGATGCTTCCTTGATGGTTAAGCGGCAATTGAGCCACATATTGTTGATGTTTGTGTCTGACGTAGGCATACTTGCGAGTCGTCCACTCAAGGCAGGGATTGTTGCAGGTGTCTCGCTATGTTGAGTGCAATCAGCAACTTTGCCCTACATGCCCAGGCCCTACTTCCTTGGATAACGGGATGGGAATGCCTTTTTAGCACCAGCTGAGTCATATCAGCATTTCTCCTCCTTCTCGTGAGGAGAACGACAACGGTCTTAAGAGGATCAACTGACAGCCCATTTCTCGTGCACCACTTACATTTAGCGCCGCCTGTGCTTTGAGACAGGACAGTCACTAAACATGAATCGACAGAAAGAACGGCGACATCATCCGCATAGGCCTGGGCATAGATTTCAGAGGCATTGAGAGCATCGAGTGGAGAGTCGACCACCATACTCCATAACAGCGGTGACAGGCCGCTAACTTGCGCAGCCCCTATTTACGCCAGATTTGACAGAATGTAGGAGACCTGCGTCAGTTATCAATGAACTGTGCACGAGTATTGCTTTGTTTCACAAAACCAGTGCTTCATTTCATCAGCGCCATGCTGCATCTTTCAATTTTGCGTATGACACTGACAATCTTAATTGGAATAACCACATATACGTTGTATCCAAAACTGTTCCAATATGCCTAGGCTTCTTATACAGATGCAAGAAATATCTCTCGCCCTTGGATCTGGTTACAATCTATAAGGCGTTCATCCGTCAAAATTAAAGTTGAGCGCTCATGTCTAGTTCCGTGCATCTAAGACCTCATTGCATCTGCTAGACAGAATTCAAAGCCACCCGCTCGGAGATCCCAACATCACCAAACCATTGGACTCGATAGAACATCGCAGGGGTGTCTCCTGCCTTTCTCTGTTTTATCCACAGAATGTAACATCACATAGACAGTTACATTCCGTCCCTCCAATGATTCCCCCGCAACACACGTATCATTAGGATGAAGACCCCTGCAAACGCCTAAATGACTTACGAGTCTGCATATTGTGTGAACGGCTGAAACCCTCTGTGGACAATCTGATAGGTTCCCATCAGTGTGGATTCAGACCAGGAAAATCCACGATAGACCAAATATTCACACTACGCCAGGTCTTGGAGAAGACCCAAGAATACCAAATCAACATCCGTCACCCTTTCGTCGATTTTAGGGCCGCGTATTACAGTGTGAATAGCGCCATGTCTAGTTTTAACATCCCTGCCAAACTGGTCAGACTATGCAGACTTGGAGAACGCTCGCTGCGCCATCCGAACCGGTGCAGATCTTACCGATAGTTTTGATGTAAAAAAGGATTTAGATAAGGAGGGCGTTGAAGTAAAAGGGTGGTGAAAGGGTGAAACGAAAAATCTGCTGTCAACCAAAAAAGACGCACAACATTGACGCGAGGTCTATGCCAGAACGTTACAATTACTTACTTAGATTGCGCTACAGTTCGCGGTGAACCAGGCCTTCAACCAACAAGCCTCTCCAGCCGGCACGATCTTTGGCCAGCCTCTTCCAGTGCCGCACACCCAGTTGGTTGCGGTCCCTTTCCACCTATGCGCGCCAGCTTAGATGCACTCGTCATCTGTTGCGTCGTCCCTCGGGGTTGGTGTCGAAGACTCTTCGGGCCGGAGCGGTGATGTCCATTCGCTCTACATGGCCCATCCATCATTAGACGAAGACGTCTAACTGGGGTGATGTCGTTGTACATCCCGTACAGTTCTTGGTTGAATCTCCTCCTCCACTCTTCGTTTACACAATTGGGACCAAAGATTGCACGCAGAATTTTCCTCTCGAAACGCACAAGAGCCTTTTCATCCGCTTTTGATAACGTCCAAGCCTAAGCGCCGGAGAGGAGAAGCGAGATGATTAAGGTTTTGTAGAGGGATACCATAGTTTTTCGAGGGAGGGCTCTACCACTCAGTTGCCTCTTGAGCGCAAAGAAGCTGCGGTCGGCAAGAGGAATTCTGCGTTTTATTTCAGCGCTGGTGTCGTTGCTGCTTGTCACTATCGAGCCAAGGTAGACGAAGTCTTTGACTACTTCAAAAATATAGCTACCGAAGGTGACATACTGGCCAACACGTCGGTGTTCCGCGTTTTCTTTGATGACAGCATACATTTGGTCTTGCCGTTTCTGCTACAATGCTTGCGAACGCCTCATTGACGTCTCGCTTTGTCCGTCCAGTAACGTTAATGTCATCTGCGTAGGCAAGCAATTGTGTGGACTTGAAGTAAATCGTGCCTCTTGTATTGGCCGCAGAGTCCCGCACGATCTTTTCAAGAATAATGTTAAAGAAATCACATGACAGTGCGTCGCCCTGTCTAAAACCTTTTTTAACATCAAAGGGGTCGGTTAGTTCACCTCCGACCTTAATGGAGCAGCGAGAGTTCTCCATAGTCATCCTGCACAGTCTGACGAGTTTGGCAGGAATGTTAAAACATGACATGGCTCTGTATAGCTCTTCTCTATAAACGCTGTCATATGCGGCTTTAAAGTCGACAAAAAGATGGTGCGTGTGAACCTGGAATTCATGTGTCTTCTCCAAGATCTGCCGTAGTGTCAATATTTGGTCTATCGTGGATTTTCCTGGTGTGAATCCACTCAGATGGGAACCTACCAGATTGTCCACGAATGGTTACAGGCGCTTACACAGTACAGCAGAGAGGATCTTGTACGCGATGTTCAGGAGGCTTATCCCTCTGTAATTGGCGCAGTCGTAGGGTTCTCCTTTCTTATGGACCGGGCAAACGATGCTGAGATTCCATTCATCGGGCATGCCAGCTGCCAGCTGCTTTAAACAGTTCCGCGGGGAGTCCGTCTGCTCCAGCAGTTTTATAAGACTTAAGTTTCGATATCGCTATCTTATCATCGTCTAGGTCGGCTGGACGGGATTCTCTTTCGTCTTCGTTCATTGTGAATGGTTCGTTCTGCCTGACGGCGACATTTTGTCTATCATTGCCGTTATACAGTCTGCAGAAGTGGTCCTTCCACAACCTCAGCATCGACTGCGACTCCACTACTAGTTGTCCGTGCTCATCCCTGCAGGCTTCTGCTCTGGCTTTATAGCCTTGGCATGTTCGTTTTACTTTTTGGTTAAATTTTCGATCGTCGTTCCTGCAGTAACATCTCTCCATCTCCTCGGTCTGGTGCTTCTTGTGATCCTTCTTTTTTCTTCTTAGAAGCGCATGCTCCTCTCTCCTTTTCTGCTCATAGAGCTCGCGGGCAGCTCTCGTCCGTCGATGCAGTGTAGCCATGAATGTATTCTGCTTCTCTACATGGGACTGTCTGCATTTGTCATCAAACCTGGGGTTTCTCGAAGGTGGTGGCTTGAAATCGAGTACATCTTAGGCGGCCTCTATGATGGCGTTCTGACAACGACTCCATTGCTGTTCTATGGTTTGTATAGATTGCATCGGGACTTGAGAGAGCTTGAGGGAGACTTGATCGGCGAAGGTCCTGACGGTCTCCTGCAATTGCAGCTTTCCGACGTTAAATGTTGGTGTTCTTACTCGACTTCGTTGATTCCGAGAAATTCGCATCCGTACCTTGGCTGCAACAAGGTAATGATCCCAGTCGATGTTGGCTCCTCGAAAGGTTCGGACATCTAGGATGCTGGAGGAGTGTCTGCCGTCGATCGCAATATGATCAATTTGGTTGATTGTCTATTGATCGAAAGACCGCCAGGTCCCCTTATGGATGTTGAGGTGTGGGAATCGTGTACTTGCTACTACGAGATTATGTCCCGCCATAAAGTCCACTAGCCTTAGTCCGTTTTCTGACGTGGCGTTGTGTGGGCTATGTTTTCCTATGACATTGAAATTTCCTAGAAAGATTTTGGTGTCATAGCTGGGACATTGGGCATATGTTCTGCCTAGGAGATCATAGAAGTCATCTTTATGTCGGTCATCTTTCTCCTCTGTGGGGGCGTGGGCACATATTAAGCTTATATTGACGATATTGGCTTTGATGCGCATAGTTATGAGGCGTTCGCTTACATACTGGAAGCTTAAGACTTTTTTCCTGAGTCTGCCTCGAACAACAAATCCGCATCCGAATAAGCGTTGTTTATTTTCCCTGTTGCAGGTTCCATAGCATACATGTTCACAGTTTTTCATCCGCTTTTTGTCTGGCCCATCCCATCACACTTCTTGGAGTGCGGTAATGTCTGCCTTATAACAGTCCAAAGAGTTGACCAGTTGTTCGGCTGCGCTTGGTCTGTTGTTCCTGGTGCTGATCCGGAATTCGTTTCCTTTTAGACTTTGTGGGGGTCGTCAACATGTAATCCGTCCGTATCCAAGGCTGCTGGTTGCCTCCGAACAAATATTTGTTTTACGCGATAGGGATGTTAACCCTAAGCGCAACCCCCAACCTGGAAGGCCAGGTTCCTCTCTCCCCAGGAACAAGGGATCGGGTCGCTGCCCACATTGGTTCACTACCTGACGGGTGCCAGTATAGCTATCAAGGGGGCGCCACGCGGAGGCCGTGTGTCAACTTGGATTGTGCAGGGATAGGGATCAAAACTGGCGTTTGCCATGTTAAACGCGATCAACTTCTTTGCTGTGTTTGCTCGCTTCCTCCCCTCCCGTTACAATTGGCAGCTATAAATTCGAAGTGGTCAAGGTCAAGGACAATACTAGCGCTGAGACCAAACGCAGAATTACTCTTGCCAACCGCTGCTTCTTTGGGCTCAAGAGGGAATTCAGAAGTAGAGCCCTCTCTTTCGAAAGACCAAGGTTGCGCTATACAAAACCTTAATTATGCCGGTCCTCCTCTATCGCGCGGAGGCCTGGACTTTAATGAAAGTGGATGAGGAAGCCCTTGGTGGTTTCAAGAGATAAATTCTGCGTTGGATCTATGGTCTTGTTTCTATAAAAAGAGAGTGGAGAAGATACATCGACGAACTTTAGGGGCTATACGGCGAAATCGGCCTAGTACGACGTGTTCGGATCCAAAGTTTAAGATGGCTAGGCCATATAGGGGGGGTCCAACCGCGAGGGACGAAGCAGCAGAAGACGACCGAATTTAAAGTGGCGCACACATGTGGAAGGGAACCATAACCAAATTTCACTGGAAGCCGATCTACACGAATCTAGAGTTCCTTGCCGGAACTAGGTCTTCCCGTCACAGTACAGCTAACATTTAAAAACAATGTCCATCGCTATCTCTCCTCTTTACCTTCGGCCCGCACAGTGTTGACGACATAACAAGGATGTTGACATACGCTTACCATAAAAGGAAGCAAATGCGAAACCTATATTGCGCAGATCTTTCGCATACCTAATGCTTCGTACAAGATGTTTCGCACACCTTTGCACCAAAATACCCACTCGGCTATCATAAAACCCGGTGGTTTCCGATATTGTCCGTCAAGTTGGTCCTCCTCGACAAAACCACGCATAATGTCGACTGTAAACCAACTACGTCTGCCTTTTTGTCGTGCTCAGAGGAACGAGTTGGATCAAAACAATATATTTGTTCTGGCCTCAAAGGTTCTCGGTTAGCATTTGCAATGTGGCCTTTCTAGACCTAAGGAAGCACTCTGAATTCTAGTGACGACGTTCTCACAAAACAGGAATTTGTATTTCAGATAGTTTTTTACGTATCCGCTACATGGAATTCAGCCATAATCCATAACTGTTCACTTCGTTGACACTCGAGTGCGTGCACTCCAATGGAAGTTCATTGCATAGCTCTTTATTTGTTCCTTCTTTTGCCTTGGTTCGGGGTCGAGAAACCATTTCCAACCGTTCCTTTCGCAATGCGAAATAGCGTCGTCCATTGAATTGAATTCAACTTGTAAGTTGGACAGGGGATCGCCACTAAAACCAAGCAACCTCATACTTCAAATCGTAACACCTATATAGATAAATGAACTCACGTTGAGGACCAGCCCATTAAGGGATTCTCCCAACGTTCGCGAGTGTCGAAATCAATGTGCCAACCCCGAATGTTGGCTGTTCCACTTTGCATAGCATGTTTTGGTTGCTTATAAATGCGTGCTCGTCTATTCTTTAGATATCCCGACGGCACTCCGTTTATAGGACTAGCGTCAACCTAAAAAGGGGGGGCTTATCGGAATTTGAACTGATCTTGACTCGAATGTTAACCTACTTGCACGGGCGCAGTAATTGTGCCATCCAATTTGGTCTGCGCTTCGATTTCTTCTGGTTTTGCAATGGCACGAGACACATCCATAAGTTCTGTCTTACCGCTACCCTTGGACTTCCAACGCACTAAAGGGACTGTTGTATTCATCCTTGCAGAAAAGGTGAGGAAACAAATGATTAGAAGCTTTAATTGCGAAATTGAGTTTTTGCAAATACCAATTCCTTGTAAGTTGGATCTTAGGGATAGCTTTAAATAAGGCAGACATCCTTCTCGATACAAAAATGTTTTTCTTTTTTTGTTGGGAAGATACTTTCGTTAAAATGAAATTTGACAGCGTTCGAACCGAAGGAAATCGTTTTCTTAATTGTAGAAAACAATATGTCAGAAGTGGGTTGCTACTTGAAGCTAGTTTACTTACTTATCAGGCCTGCGATCTATGGAGGATCTGAGCCTGAGCTATAGCTGCCTTCCATCCTTGACGGTCCCGGGTACGCTGCTTCTAGTTATCAAGACCAAGATGTCTTACAACCGCGATTACTTAGTCTTTATACCGGAGGTTCGGTCTTCCTCTTCTTCTCGAACCAAGAGGCTCGGAGTCGAAGACTCTCTTAGCTAGAGCGTTGGTGTCCATGCGCTCGATGTGGCCGAGCCAGTGCAGTCGACGGATCCTTACCTTCCGGACTACATCCACATCTTGGTACAGCTCGTAGAGTTCGCGGTTGTGTCTTCTTCTCCATTCACCTTCCTCACAGACAGGGCCAAATATCCATAGAATTTTTCTTTCGAAAGAACTCAAAATCAGCTCCGCCGTCCTGCTTATCGTCCAGCTTTCGGCTCCGTACAGCAAGACTGGCAGTATGAGCGTTTTGAAAAGCATGACTTTGGTCTTTCGAGTGAGGAGTTTTGACCCCAGTTGTTTGGACAAGCCGAAGTAGCAGCGGTTGCCAAGGGCGATTCTATGCCGGATCTCCACTGTGGTGTCATTTATGGAATTTACGTTTGCCCCGAGGCAGACAAACTCCTTAACTACCTCGAAATGGTAGCTGTCTATTGTTATATTTTGTCCCAGGTGGTGAGCGACGGATTGGTTTTTGCTTGACAGCATGTATTTCGTTTTGCCCTCATTGATCTTAAGACCAACTCGTTTCGCCTGTTCTTCAATCGCCGTGAATGCTTCCACAATGCCACGGCGAGAACACGCGATGATGTCGATATCATCCGCGTATCCTAGCGGCTGGATGGACTTGTAAAAGATAGTGCCTTCTCTGTTGACGCCTGCCCGTCGCACTATCTGCTCCAGCACCAGGTTGAAGAAGTCACATGACAGCGCATCTTCTTGCCGAAATCCGGTGCATGTTTCAAACGGTTCCGAAGTCCTAGAACCGAGTTGCACGGTGCATCGCGTATTTTTTAGCGCGGCGCGACACAACTGGATCAGTTTTCCCGGGATCCCGGATTCGGCCATCGCACCAAACAGTCCCTCACGATGAATGCTGTCGATGAAAAGATGGTGTGTATCGATTCGAAACTTGTGGGTCTTTTACAGGATTTATCGAAGTGTGAAAATTTGGTCTAAAGTCGATTTGCCGGACCGGAAGCCGCACTGGTAGCTGCCGATTGGTGCGGTGCAAAATGGCTTTAGACGTTCACACAGTACGCTGGATAGGATCGTGTATGCGACATTGAGCAGGGATATACCTCTATTGTTCTTGCAAGAGGTAGGATCGCCTTTTTTGTGGATGGGGCAAGTAGAGCTGGTATTCCAGTCGTCGGGCATGCTTTCATCTTCCCAAATTCTGCAGATTATATGGTGCATGCTCCCTACGAGAACATCGCCGCCTCTTGGTCATGCTCGTTAAGTAGCTGCTGGAAATGCTGCTTAACCCTTGCTTGCTGGATTCAACTCGTCATAGACGATGATGCTTAATTATATGACGAAAAGAAGTTATCAACGTCCGCTGGCCATATATTTCTTCATCAATTTCATGACAACCCGCTCGCCTTGGTTCAGCTCTCGTTGGCTTCCTGTTGGTTTTCCCGTATATACTATTCCTTTAGGGGATAATTTGCAACGAAATCGCAAGCCCACCGAACCTTTATTTCGTATTTCACGGGCTTACTTGTAAACCTAGTGTCCGCGATATGGAAATAATTGCTCATCGACGGTCACTTGGCAATCCGGGGTATATGTATGCTCTAAGTTATACACCAGCATGAGCCATACATCGTCTATGGCCGTAGATTTGCTTTGTTAAAGCTTTCCTGCACGAGTGTTACGGTTGTCGAAGCGAACGTATGTGACCAAGTGCTTGAACCGGTTGAAGGACATGGTGGCTTTGTAGATTGGCATATTGTAGGTAGGTAGGTAAGACCGTAGCCTTCCCAGAGATGGGAAGAACACACATAGGCCAGGGAGGCCCGTTGTGTAGCTACGAGGGGGTTTAGCCCCCCTTTTGATGTGTACACATAGGACTCCAGCGACTTTAAGGCTGCTTGGCTGTCCGTGAGAATGCAGATATCCGTGGTGGATATCACGTTCCACTTCAGCCAGGACAGAGCCTCTTTTATTGCCAACAGTTCCGCCTGGAAAACGCTGCAGTGATTAGAAAGTTTTAGAGCTTTGTTTAGCTTAAGTTGTTTGCAGAATACTCCACTACCCACCCCGTCTTTGGTTTTAGACCCGTCAGTATAAAAGTCTACGCAGTTTCTGCGAGGTTGAGTCTGGCGAGTCCAGTTTTGTCTGTCCGGGTAGAATGTTGTAAAGTTTTTTTCCAAGACTGTGGTGGGTTCTGTGAGGTCTAGGTTTTCTGCCATGGTTGACCTGTCGAGGAGTGGCCAATGACGTAGCTCTTCCAGTTCGAGTTGGCTTTAAGTCTAATGGCCGTTTGTGTGGCAATTTGCTTGCCGAAAATATCGAGTGGTGTAAGGTCGAGTATCATGTTAAGTGCAGCCGTTGGGGTGGACCTGAGGGCCCCGGTAATGCATAAACACGCCAACCTTTGTACCTTTGAATTGTTTGAGGTATGTTGTCTTGTCCAGTGCTGTCCACCAGACAGTCGCTCCATACATTAATATGGGTCTAACGACCGTGGTGTAGAGCCATAGGGTAATCTTGGGATTGAACCCCCATTTTTTCCCCATGGCTTTCTTGCATGTATAGAGAGCTATTGTTGCTTTTTTAGCTCTTTCGATTGTGTTGCTTTTCCAGGTTAATTTCCTGTCCAGTATAATGCCAAGGAATTTGGCATATTGTAACTCACCCACAATTCTTTTGCTAGCTGTGAATTGGCGTGCAACACACCAGCAAACAGAAACATCCCAAAGAATCCATACATTCCGCCCTTGTTGGTCATCGTCTACACTTTATGCTCTTTATTAGAATAAGCTTTGTTCTATAGTTAAAAGCATTCTTAGGCTTTTCGATTAGTTTCTCGCACGATAATATTCACGATTTCGGGGGACAACGATTTGAAGATGGCTCGGTGATACGGCAATGTTCCTCGTAATGTCGCACATTATGTGAACGTGGCCCTAAGAAAAGGTGGTGGATTCGTATTCCATATCTTGTGATATTTCGAACGGCAAGCCGTCTTCCTGAACAGGAGCAGCCACGTAATCTGGTGCAACAGCACTGGATAATGGAATTGCGGTTGGTGCTTCTTTGTACAATTCCTTCGCACAATCATCATCGTTATCATCCAAATCGACCTATAACTCACTCTGCTGTTCAACATCGGACGCCTCATTCACATTTTCATCTTCTTCTGTCACGTAGTCTTCATCGTCCAAGTCCTCACCTGATTCAAATGGGTCGAATTTCGCAAAATGTGTCTATTTCCGCCTCAAGTCGCTCCCGTTCTTCCGGATTCTGGTTGGTGCATTTAGTTTACGAATCAAACTTGTCATAATATCACCCCCACTGCCTTCTCGCAAAATATCTCCCAAATAATCATAAAGCACGTGATCTAAAGATAAAACTCAATGGACTAATATCTCTAACCTGCCATTTTGTCGAAAGAAAACCAAGTAACACTTGAAAAAAAACTTGATATTAAACCACCAGCCATATTTGAAGAAGTCATGGACTGCTGCTACTCAGAAATACCCAGAAAAAAAATGTAAGCACATTTCAAAACCGATTTGGTCTGGCCAGACCCTTACGCTCATCGGAGGGTTAAATACATCCACAATTCCCTGCGGGTCGGTGACAAGATTACCCTCGCAGTTTCGAAGAGCCTGGGTGCCCTTTTTGAAGCCTCCTGCAAGGCCTTGGCTTTCTTGTAAAAGGCTCGTGTTTTATGCTTATCCCTAGACTCCTCGAAAAGGTCACCACCCAAAATGTATAATGTTTCAGCCCGCGTGAATTAGCAAACATATGAATGTGGCCCAAGAGGAAAAAAGGTTGAGTATGGCTGCTTTGAACTGTCCGGACACTGGCTGAAGTTCCAACTTTTTCCATTATTTTGCGAGCGGTCGCAGCGGAATTTGAAGCTTCACTTAAAATGGACCTGCGATCTCGTTCTGTTGTCGCTATTGCTGTGCGCCCTTTTCGGTTCTTACCATCATTTTCTGGATCTCTTAGAAAATTATTGACTGTCCATGGATCTCGACCAATTTTTCTAGCAATCTCCCGGTTGGAATAATTTTCTTGCTTGAGCGCAAGAATTTTGCCAATTTCTAAATTTGTTAGCGTTTTACACGCTCGACACCATCTTTTCTAAATTGCAACTTAAATAAAAACAATTTTAATAAATAATAAGTGGGAATAAAATAGAACAAAGTTTTACTTAATTTAAAGGACCTTGCGCTTTAATCATGCGTCGCGCTTTAAATAGGCATAAAACCGAAAACGGCGATTTCCTTTTTTTATCCTTTTACAGCTCAGTCATCAGGTAGCCGAGAGGAAGTGAAAATAAGAGTTGTAAAAATAGATTCGAAGTAATATTACGCATTTTTTTTTTTTTTTGTTTGTTGAAGGCTTCTGCTATCCGCTGGAGTACTCAGACGCAATCACTGGTCCATTGTACTCCAGACAGACACCTTACATTACTGTATTTTCTCCGTTTTCCGGAGAAAAATTTGAAGGAGATTGAGTGATGTAGAGCTAAGGGATTCGGCACACACCACGTCGGCTCCAAGGGTGCGCTACCGTATGCGAGCAAAGGCGGGACAATAACAGAGGAAATGCTCTGCAGTATCATCCTCCTCCTCTTCGCCACATGCAGCACAGGTAGGCGTCTCACTGATGCCGAACACGTAGAGATGCTTGGCAAAAGTGTAATGGCCGTGATAACTCCCACAAGCCTTCTGCAGTCGATTCTCCTTAAAGACAGGAGGAATGCTGCAGATTTTTTGCAGACATCAGGGTATACGCGCTTAGTCATCCTGCGACCCGGGCAATACCTCCATCTACGGTTGTGTGTGTTAAATACACAATCGTTAATGTAGGATTTTACCGTGGACGCAGGTAGACCTAGAGCGGGTTCAGGTCCTGATAAGCTCTCCTCTGAACCCATTCTAGCGAGTTCATCAGAGGTCTCATTTCCTGGGATCCCAGAGTGGCCTGGAACCCATACAAGCCTTAATGAATTTAGTCTGTTGACTCTGTTCAAGAAGGACTTGAGTTCAAGCACTAATTTGGAGCTAGTTAAGGGGTTGCACACAGCTTTTAGTGCAGCTTGGCTGTCACTACATACGCATATGCTTTCATGGCCATTAGGATTGCGTATATCTCTGATTGGAAGACAGACGCATATTTTCCTAAGGAGAAGTGCAGTCGAATGTTTTCGCGCTCAAAGAAGACCCCAGCACCGGACCCCCGCCCAGATCTGGAGCCATCCGTGAAAATGCGAAGACTGTCCTTTCCAGGTTCAGTATCCAGCCATAGCCAATCCTGACGCCATGAAAACTCGACTGTGAAATTACGACGCAGTAGGATAACGGGCGTCAGTGCGTCAGAAGGCATGTCCATGAGACAGGGGTCGCAGGACAATTCTTGCGCAAGCACACCGTTATTCCTATGCGAGTTGTACCAAAAGCCATTTCTCTTCAGACGAGACATGGCTTTCAGAGCACACCCTCTGATAAATATATCAAGAGGTGGAAGGTTCATCATAACATCTAGAGCAGCGCCCGACGTGCTGGGGAAAGCCCCCGTGCAGCTGAGACAAAACGTTCTTTGAAAGAGGCTACGACGTGTTTGCGTTTTAGTCTGTTCCACCAGACAACCGATGCATATGAGAATATAGGTCTTATTGTTGCCGTGTAGATCCAAAGGACCTTTGCCGGCGATAAGCCCCATGTTTTGCCAAAAGCTCCTTTGCATTGCCAGAAAGCTGACAGCGCTTTGGTGGTTTTGACTCAACATGTTTTGACCAGAGAAGCTTACTATCTAAGATGACTCCTAGATACTTAGCCTCCTTGGATATCGGGATGGAAGTGCCTTTTAGTACCAGCTGAGTCATATCAGTATTTTTCCTCCTTCTCGTAAAGAGAACGACATCGGTCTTAAGAGGATTGACTGACAGCCCATTTCTGGTACACCAATCATCGATCACATTTAGCGCCGCCTGTGCTTTGCGACGGACAGTCGCCAAACATGAGCCGACAGAAAGAATGGCGACGTCATCCGCATAGGCCTGGGCGTAGATTCCAGAGGCATTGAGAGCATCAAGCAGGGAATCGACCACCATGCACCATAACAGCGGAGACAGGACGCCACCTTGAGGGCAGCCCCTGTTTACGCCAGATTTGACACACTGGTCGAGGCCCGCATCAGCGGTCCATGTCCTGTGCATGAGCATTGCTTTGATCCAAAGGACTAGTGCTTTATCACGCCATGATGTCTGGCAGCGTTACACATGCTGTCAAAAGTTGCATTGTCAAAAGCTCCCCCAATGTCGATGAAAAAAAGTTGAAAAGTAAAAATCGTGACCTGATGTGCTCGGAAAGTGTAAAAAGCTCTTCGAACATGTTTGCTTCATACACATACAATATTACGCATACTTTATGATCTAGGTAGAAACTTTAAGTGAGGGTAATCAGGTGTCGCGGAGTGTATGTCAAAATCGACCCCCATTACAAAACTTCCCACAGGGAGGTTAATAAAAAAATAAATTTAACTCTCCCCTGCAATGTGTTAAATAGTTCCATAAGTCTTACCACAGACGAATTTCCAGTGACAGCGCTGTAGACAAATACGACGAAAGTGAGTGCAAACCATCAAATGTTTTCCATCTCTACCATTATCCCCGGCCACAATAAGCTGCGCAGACCTGTCATCAAAAAAGCTGAAAGCAACAAAATAAATTTCAAGAAAACAAGCAAATTTCCTTTTAAATTGTTTTTTTCCACAATTTTTTTCGTTTATTCTGCATTACAGCCTTGTAAAGAGGAGAGAGGAACGAGGATTCGGTAGCACAGGGGTCAGGACGGGGTCGCAAATCACCTTAGTCATAATAACTTAGACTATCTTCCGCTGGAAGAAGAACTCGTAATTATTTTTTGCTTTGTTTTTTTCTTAAAACATCATGTACAAGTAAGTATTTTGTGATTTTATTCAAGTTCCCATTAAAAAAAAACGTTTCGTCTTGGCAAAGGGATTTTTTCCCATCAATTTCTCATCATACACACAATGAAATCGTTTGTCACACATTTGTTTATTGGAGAAGAGCCTAACATTTACGAGATAAAACAATATTTTAAAATGATAGCCGTCCCAAAAGCGCCCACGCAGCGGAATCATGTCACATTCTCATCATCTTCTGTCCATGCCGAATGGGTATAGTAGTAATGCAAAAAAACGTTTTTTTTTCTTCGATTTTCTCATCATACAATATAACTGGTAATGTCTCTATACATATATAGTATGTGTGTGTGTGTGTGTGTAGTTATATATAATATAATTTCTAAGTAAAATGAGTAAGTAGTTAAAGTAGTGGTATAAGAACAGTTAAATTAAATTAAAATCTTCGGCCGGCGGCTGGTGATCGGGATCGGAAACGGCCGCTTTGGCTGCCACTACTTCGGCCGCCACTGCTGAAACCGCCACCACCACCGCTACCATAGGAACGGCCACTGTCGCGACCACCCCCACCGAAACCACCATCACGTCGACCACTGAAACCGCCGCTATCCCGACTGCTACCACCGTAGCTGCCGCTACCGCCACGACGTCCGCCGGAACTGTAACCATTGTCCTGACTATAACCACGACCGGGTGGTCCGCGTGATCGGAAACCACCGCCACCGCTGCTGCTGCGTGGTCCGCGAAAACCACTGCCACCGCTGCTGCCTTGACGACGACCGAAATCCCGGCCACCACGACGTCCCTGCCTCGGGTGACCCTTGGAGATTTCCACACGTAGTTGTGATCCTAAGATTTCGGAGCCATTTAGGATGTCGCATGCTTTGACCGCCTCGTCGCGATTCTCGAATTCGACGAATGCAAAACCTGGGGGATTGAAAGCAACCCAAACAGAGTTTAATTTACCGTATTTGGTGAATTCTCCTTCCAGATCCTCCTTTTTAACTTTATCGGTTAGATTGCCGACATAGACGCGCGTTCCTCGACTGTTACTCATTGCTGTTGTTGTTTGTTGTTGCTGTTCTGGTTGTAGTTGCTATCGGATGTAGTATAGAAGTACGAAGAGATGATTGGCTGAGACTGATCGACGATGCGTAGAGAGAGCTAGAAGAACGTCTTGTGCCTGGCTTGATACGATGATGTACGACGTACGTATGTATATCAATCAACAACGTTGCCTACGAAGAGTTGCTACGACGACTTCGATTTTGTACTGTGAAATGGTTTTGATAATAGGTAGGTAAAGGTATTCGTTCTTTGATATGAAGTAAATGTGATTTTTTGCATGTAGAATAGTAGGTACTAGTAGTAGCGATATAACATAAAATTCGGCGAACGCACGGATACTTTACTAAGATTGGTAGGTACATAAAATAACAGCTAAATTAAATATTAAGAAAGTGTAGAGGTCAGGTCCAAAGGTGAGATTAGATTTATCGATTTTTTGTTCGTTTCGTAGTAATGTGGTGTATGCGTGTGCAGCGCAAGGCATGATGTAGCCGGTGTGGAGCAGCACCACTATACATACCTATAGCTATTAAAACTAAAGCGAAGGAGCAGATTTCGATAGTTTGCCTTCAACTATACGGATGCACTTGAGTTAATGTAATCTTTTGCGCACCATACGAAACCTGGTGTGGCCGGCGGCTCTGCATTGATAGAAGAAATAGGAGATTTGTCACGCGTCCTTAAATAACTCGTTTATAACACACGGCGGCGCAAGAGCCAAAAACAAATTGAAATTAAATATGGCCACCAGCCGTTTAGAGGAACCATCAAAGCGGACATCATTAAACGCGTTCCATGCTACTTATAGATACGATACAAAAGCAAAAGAATAAATAAAATTGATAATTCCACACCGCCTTCAGCATGCAATCGCACGCAGACACACGACACCACATCATTTGCGCCCAGATACATGGTTATAGACAGTCAGCGGTATGTCGGGATTATGAAGAAACTAAGAGGCATGCGTCATGTGTGCTCTTTTCCAAACCGAGGACATAAACGTATACATTTTTCGGATTTTTGCATTTTAATTGAATTGAGGAAGTAAAGGAATTCGACTTTTCGACGTCCGTTAGCCATTCGGAGATACTTTATTTCTGTATTTCTATAGCGCGCAGGCAGAAGAGCGAATTGATTGGCATTTACTAAAGTAGCTTCTATGACGACGTTTCAATCGATTTAACAATTAAGGTGATTGTGTCTTGTTCAGTCTGATTCAGCTTCGAGCGCATATCTACTATACAGAGACGACGTGTACGGATGCGATACATGCATCGCAGGCGGATTATTTCAGTATTTCAAGCGAGAAAAATAACAATTGAAGAGTAGAGGATGGATAGAAGGAATTGGCTTGGTTGGTGTACAACACCCCATGTATTTCAAGATGGCGTCGCTCGGAAAAAGTATAGATTCTTTTCACGGATTGAGATAGAACAGCTTTCCATTTGCGATTTCAGTGTAATCGACGCGATGAAGTTACAAAATGGGGTCTCTTTCGATAGCGAATTTATTTAATTTTTTTCTTTCGTATTTCTGTCTCATTGCTGTAGCAGAATATTGATCTAAAACAAGGCACAGGCACTTTAAATGCGCTTAAACCATACAATTATTAAATAAAGAAAAAAAATACTGAATTGGCTCTAGATACATATTACTATCTATAAAAATGTATAAATTGCTTTTTGGGTTTGAAGTAGAGGGAGAGGAGGAAAACGTCGAAAATTACCCGTGACTTATGGCGTCAAAGTAATTTTTTCTGTTTTACTATAACTTTCCAATATTTCTTCATAAAATTTGTGAAGAATTTTTACCGTTGCGCCGAAATCTTTTTTCTATTTTCCCCCCCGGCTTACGAAATATCTTTGTTTTTTTTTTTTTTTGTTGTTCAAGGTGCGTTAGGATGCACCTGATTTAATTAAGAAAATTTTCTTTTTCTATGACACACTTTTTAGACACGGACACTAGCGAAACACGTCTGATCCTCCCGAAACGAAAAACGAGAATGGTCGATGGATGGTAAAATGGCGACGGGCATGGCTTGGTTTTTGGCAAGGAAGAAGGTTGTATCGACCAATCAGCGAACGGCATCTTCTCAATTCGGGTGTTTTTTACCGGTGAATTGGGTGTTTTGGATGTTGGCAGACCTTGATGACAGGGATGTTATGCGGCGTCATGCATTCTGTCATCTCGTGGTGAATAGACAAACTATTTGAGACTATCACTATGTGTTCAATGAGACAGCAGAAAAGTGCACGTTTTTGGGTTCATTGAGGAAATTTTCTGTCCAAAATCGTTCTGTCGCGAACAGATTGGAACGGGATTTTCTGCACCTCGAAGGAGAACAGTGGAAAAATGTGAGAAGCTTGAACATTTAATTTGACAGATAACAAGAACGGAGACCCCTTAGTTTGCGCCAATTACTTACTTTGATGGCGCTACGGTTCGGGGTGAACCAGGGCCTCAATCAACAAGCCCCTTCAGCCGGCCCGATCTTCGACCAGCCGCTTAAAGTGCCGCACGCCCAGTTGGTTGAGGTCCCCTTCCACCTGTGCGCGCCACCTTAAATGCGGTCGTCCTCTGCTGCGTCGTCCCTCGGGGTTGGAGTCGAAGACTCTTCGGGCCGGAGCGTTGATGTCCATTCGCTCTACATGGCCTAGCCATCTTAGACGTTGGATCCGAAGACGTCTAACCAGGCCGATGTCGCTGTACAGCCCGTACAGTTCTTGATTGAATCTCCTCCTCCAATCTCCGTTTACACAAACGGGACCAAAGATTGCACGCAGAATTTTCCTCTCGAAACGTCCAAGAGCCTCTTCATCCGCTTTTGATAACGCTGTAGAGGAAGACCGGGATGATTAAGGTTTTGTAGAGGGAAACCTTAGTTTTTCGAGAGAGGGCTCTACTACTCAATTGCCTCTTGAGCCCGAAGAAGCAGCGATTGGCAAGAGTAATTCAGCGTTTTATCTCAGCGCTGGTGTCGTTGCTGCTTGTCACTACCGAGCCAAGGTAGACGAAGTCCTTGACTACTTCAAAAATATAACTGCCGAAGGTGACGTTCTGACCAAGACGTCGGTGTTGTGCGTCCTTCTTGGCCTTGTCCCCATTTACCCGTAGACCCACTTTCGCCGTTTCTGCTTCAATGCTTGCGAACGCCTCATTGACGTCTCGCTTTGTTCGTCCAATAACGTCAATGTCATCTGCGTAGGCAAGCAATTGAAGTAGATCGTACCTCTTGTATTGGCCGCAGAGTCCCGCACGATCTTTTCAAGAATAATGTTGAAGAAATCACATGACAGTGCGTCACCCTGTCTAAAACCTTTTTTAACATCAAAGGAATCGGTTAGTTCACCTCCGACCTTAATGGAGCAGCGAGAGTTCTCCATAGTCATCCTGCACAGTCTGACGAGTTTGGAAGGAATGTTAAAACATGACATGGCTCTGTATAGCTCGTCTCTATAAACACTGTCATACGCGGCTTTAAAGTCGACGAAAAGATGGTCATGGATCTTCTCCAAGATCTGCCGTACAAGAAGTACGATCTACTTCAAGTCCACACAATTGCTTGCCTACGCAGATGACATTGACGTTATTGGACGAACAAAGCAAGACGTCAATGAGGCGTTCGCAAGCATTGAAGCAGAAGGGGTGAAAGTGGGTCTAAGGGTAAATGGGGACAAGACCAAATATATGCTGTCATCCAAGAAAGACGCACAACACCGACGTCTTGGTCAGAACGTCACCTTCGGCAGCTATGTTTTTGAAGTAGTCAAGGACTTCGTCTACCTTGGCTCGATAGTGACAAGCAGCAACGACACCAGCGCTGAGATAAAACGCAGAATAACTCTTGCCAATCGCTGCTTCTTCGGGCTCAAGAGGCAATTGAGTAGTAGAGCCCTCTCTCGAAAAACTAAGGTTTCCCTCTACAAAACCTTAATCATCCCGGTCCTCCTCTACGGCGCTGAGGATTGGACGCTATCAATAGCGGATGAAGGGACTCTTGGGCGTTTCGAGAGGAAAATTCTGCGTGCAATCTTTGGTCCCGTTTGTGTAAACGGAGAATGGAGGAGGAGATTCAACCAAGAGCTGTACGGGCTGTACAGCGACATCGGCCTGGTTCGACGTCTTCGGATCCAACGTCTAAGATGGCTAGGCCATGTAGAGCGAATGGACATCAACGCTCCGGCCCGAAGAGTCTTCGACTCCAACCCCGAGGGACGACGCAGCAGAGGACGACCGCATTTTAGGTGGCGCGCCCAGGTGGAAGGGGACCTCAACCAACTGAGCGTACGGCACTGGAAGCGGCTGGCCGAAGATCGGGCCGGCTGGAGAGGCTTGTTGGTTGAGGCCCTGGTTCACTCCGAACTGTAGCGCCATCAAAGAAGAAGAATACAAGAAGCGAAGGGAACTTTCTTATGGGGATTGTCTCTTGATCATCATTCTATTTAAGAGAACCAATTAGTCAGTTTTACTGAAAATTCATAAAATCTACATCTGTACGTCAAGGTTTAATAGCATTCGTCGTCCCCGGCATGGTGCCAGTAAGTCATTGGTTGATTGTGATCTGTTGTTTCAAGAAAGCTAAAAGCTAAAGTACGAAATCGAGTATGGGTGATTTTTGCGCTGATTGGTTTGCCACTATTATAGTTTTGACAGCTCATGAGTGATTTATGACAGGTGTCAAAGTAAAAAAATGTGATCTAGGTGCGACCCGTAAGACCCACACGACAAGCTTCCCAGTGGAAAAAATTATGACACCCATTTATTTTTATATTTCTTCAGTTTTAACCGCCGACACAAAAAGAGGGGTGTTATATGTTTGAGGTGTCTGTGTGTCTGTCTGTGGTATCGTAGCTCCTGAACGAATGGACCGATTATGATGCCTTTTTTTTACACGGCAAATACGATTCTGAAGAATTCGTGTGAAAAAGTCTGGAGTTTGTATGTTCGATATACATACATACCACATAACGTTATACCCGGACAGACAGAACTGGACTCGTCAGACTCAACCTCGTAAAGGCTGCATAGATTTCTATACTGACGGGTCTAAAACCAAGGACGGGGTGGGCAGTGGGGTATTCTGCAAACAACTTAAGCTAAACAAAGCGATAAAACTACCTAATCACTGCAGCGTTTTCCAGGCGGAACTGTTGGCAATAAAAGAGGCTCTGTCCTGGCTGAAGTGGAACGTGATATCCACCACGGACATCCGTATTCTCACGGATAGCCAAGCGGCCTTAAAGTCGCTGGAGTCCTATGTGTACACATCAAAAACCAGCCTCGACTGTCGCCTATCTCTTAATGAGATGGCTGAACAGTTCAACATACAACTTATATGGGTACCGGGACACAGCGACATCACCGGAAATGAAAGAGCCGACAGACTCGCCAAAAAAGGAACGACGCTACAAACAACTGTGGTCTGCGAGGGTATACCCTTCGCAACCATCAAATACAATCTCAATACCCTCGCCAGGGCCGAGACGAACCGGAGATGGACTCAGGGACACACCTGCCTCATCACCAGGCAAATCTGGCCCCGGCTCGATAGTCAACGGACTAGGAGTATTATCTCCCTAAATAGAACTGACATCTATAAAGTCATAGGTGTCATCACAGGACACTGCCTTATTGGCAGTCACGCGCAAAAACTAGGTATCACTCCGAATGACTTTTGTAGGAGCTGTTTAGACGAGGAGGAGGTCGAATCCATTCATCACCTTCTCTGCGCCTGCCCAGCATTCTGCACAGTCAGGAAACGATACCTAGGATCATACCTCCTCAACGATCTGACCGAAGTTCAGCAAGTGGGGATATCTAATCTTCTTAAATTCTTAAGAAGCACAAAATGGTTCCACGAATAGGGGGCTAAGCCCCCTCGTAGCTGCACAACGGGCCTCCTTGGCCTATGTGTGTTCTTCCCATCTCTGGGAAGGCTACGGTCTTACCTACCTACCTACCTACCTACATACATACCAGTGTTGGCATTAATCGATTAATTATTTAATCAACTACTTAATTTGATTAATTTTAATCAGATTAAATTAATCATGATTGAAATAATCGTGATTAAAAAAGTAGTCTTAATCATGATTATTGTAGTTAATCATTAATCAATATTCATTAATTGATTAACTTGATTATGATTATTTCTTGAAACATATGTACTTACTTACTTACTTATCAGGCCTGCGATCCATGGAGGATCTGAGCCTGAGCTATAGCTGCCTTCCATCCTTGACGGTCCCGGGCACGCTGCATCCAGTTGTCAAGACCAAGATGTCTTACATCCGCGATTACTTGGTCTTTATACCGGAGGCCCAGTCTTCCTCTTCTTCTCGAACCAGGAGGCTCGGAGTCGGAGACCTTCTTAGCTGGAGCGTTGATGTCCATGCGCTCGATGTGGCCGAGCCAGTGTAGTCGACGGATCCTTGCCTTCCGGACTACATCCACATCCTGGTACAGCTCGTAGAGTTCGCGGTTGTGTCTTCTTCTCCATTCACCTTCCTCACAGACAGGACCAAATATCCGGCGCAGAATTTTTCTTTCGAAAGAACCCAAAATCAGCTCCGCTGTTCTGCTTATCGTCCAGCTTTCGGCTCCGTACAGCAAGACTGGCAGAATGAGCGTTTTGTAAAGCATGACTTTGGTCTTTCGAGTGAGGAGTTTTGACCCCAGTTGTTTGGACAAGACGAAGTAACAGCGGTTGGCAAGGGCGATTCCATGCCGGATCTCCACTGTGGTGTCATTTGTGGAATTTACGTTTGCCCCGAGGTAGACAAACTCCTTAACTACCTCGAAATTGTAGCTGTCAATTGTTATGTTTTGTCCCAGGTGGTGAGCGACGGATTGGTTTTTGCTTGACAGCATGTATTTCGTTTTGTCCTCATTGATCTTAAGACCAACTCGTTTCGCCTGTTCTTCAATCGCCGTGAATGCTTTCACAATGCCACGGCCAGAACACGCGATGATGTCGATATCATCCGCGTATCCTAGCAGCTGGATGGACTTGTAAACGATAGTGCCTTCCCTGTTGACGCCTGCCCGTTGCACTATCTGCTCCAGCACCAGGTTGAAGAAGTCACATGACAGCGCATCTCCTCGCCGAAGTCCGGTGCATGTTTCGAATGGTTCTGAGGTCCTAGAACCGAGTTGCACGGTGCATCGCGTGTTTTTTAGCGTGGCGCGACACAACTGGATCAGTTTTACCGGGATCCCGAATTCGGCCATCGCCCCAAACAGTTCTTCACGATGAATCGATCAGCCTTTTAAATCAACTAAATTTAAACTTACATTTAATTTGGACATAGTTAATCTAATAATCAAATTAACGATTAATGATTATGATTAATAATCATAATCATTTTAAAATTGATTTTGATTAATTAATCTTAATCAAAATTTTTGATTACGATTTTAATCATTAATTTTTAATCGTTAATCAGATTAACTTTGGGCCAACACTGATACATACATACATATGTACGTGCCCATTTCCAAATCGAAAAAAAAAAAAATGCTCACAGCCAATTACTCATGAACGCGTGCGTTTAATAATTGCTCGTTGGGTAGCACACACTCACGAGCAGCTCATGAGTGTTTGCGTTTCCTTACCAAACCATCGGCTGTCGTCCGATCACCGTAATCAACCAACGTTCGGGTGCGGTTAATACTTATATGGTGGACCGCTTGGAAACACCGCGGGTTGTTCATTTTTCATCAATGTTTTCTAATGACGTTATCACGTAAAATAATCGCCCGTAAACCGACTTTACAGACAACCATAACATATTTTTATTTTTTTTTTTTGTTTTAAGGGGCTAGTGCTAACATATAGCGTGGGGCACTGCGACCTGTGCAGATCTATTGTGCCTGCTAGCTGAGCAGACGAGAAGTTTCTCCATTTTCTTAATAAAGTTGAAAATGCATCTCGTCTGCTCTTCACTGAGAAGGATACGCTTCCTAAGATGGTAAAGAGTAATACACTCAGGAAATAACCTGCAGTTTCTTCGTTCTCAAGATAGAGTCGACATTCAGTTTCAGGCGAGAGGTTCATTTTATGGAGATGATATCTCAGACCACAGTGTCCCGTAAGGTAGCTGACCAGCCTCCTCATATCAACTCTATCAATTTTAAGGTTCTGAAAGGACAGGTTTTGCGATTTTTTCCACTTGTCTAGGAAAAAATTAATCTTAGACTTGGTGCAGAAGCTTTCGGCACTTATGTGGCGATTTCATTGGCCTTTATGGCCTTGCACCCACCAGAGACAACAACACTAGCACTGAGAGAGAACACAGAATCACTCCTGCCAACCGCTGTTTCTTTGGGCTCAAGAGATAATTGAGAAGTAGAACCCTCTCTCGGAAAACCAAGGTGACGCTATATAAGATCTTAATCATCCCAGTTCTCCTTTACGGCGCAGAGGCTCGGACCTTAACAAAAGCGGATGAAGATGCCCTTGGTCGTTTCGAGAGGAAAATTCTGCGCACTATCTACGGTCCCGTTTGTTCAAACGGAAAATGGAAGAACTGTACGGGTTGTACAGCGACATCGGCCTGGTACGACGTCTAGGGATTCAGCGTCTAAGGTGGCTAGGCCATGTAGAGCGAATGGAAAATACAACTCCGACCCGAAGAGCCTTCGAATTCCACCCCGGAAGGAAAGCGCGGCAGAGGACGGCCGCGGTGGCGCACGCAGGTGGAAGGGGACCTTATCTAACTGGGCGTGCGGCGCTGGAAACAGCTGGCCAAAGACCGTGCCAGCTGGAGACGCTTGTTGGTTGAGGCCCAGGTTCACCACGGATTGTAGCGCCACCTAAGTAAGTAAGCAAGTATGGAGACGAGTGTATATTGAAAACACGTACACATATTCGAATGGGCAAAGCGTGAATCAATAGAAGACGTATCGTTCTTTGCGAATATGTTCCCACCGACCAGACAGTGACTGTTGGCGTCCAGAAGAGGCTACGAGCATGTGTTTTTCGTATGCACCCCCAAGATAAAGTCACACCTCAAGGGAACTTTGTAGGGAAGGTTAAAGAGGCTATAACCATGGTTCAGAACTAGTTAATTTCGAAGGATCATCATATCGAGGAAGCAACGTTGGAATCGTTGTGTACAGTTAGAGGCGGACTATTATGAAGGTCGATAGTAAAATTTTGTGACAAACTTACTTTGATTGTTGTTTTTTTTTTTGTTGACAGAATCTCGCAACTTATTTGCCACACACCACGGCGGCCCTTGAAGTGATGCTGAACCTTCCACCACTAGACATGTATTGTGAAAGCATTGCAGCCAGGGCTGCGCTAAGGATGCAGGAATCCAGTCTTTGGAAGAGATGTCCTTATGGCCACGCATCAATCCTGGATCGATGGGCTACCCTGAGGTTCGCAATCGAAACCGACTATACCACCCCCACTCTCTAGCTGCGAGAGGAGAATCTCTATTAGGATTCCCTCCAGGGAGGAATGGGCAAGTGGTAAAGTACACACGGAATAGGAATTGGCAATCTATACCGATGGATCCAAAACGGATACCGGTACAGGAGCCGGAGTCTACTTGGTACCTCAGGAAGCAAATCACTCCTACAGACTTGATGATGGCTGTAGTGTCTTTCAGGCTGAGATCTTCGCAATTAAAAAAGGCGCGGATTTGGTTTCTCAGGTAAGAGAATCAAAATCTATGTTGACAGTCAGGCAACCATTAAGGCTCCGCAAGCAACATGGTTGAGATCCAAATTCATAAAGCTCTGTAAAGAGAAACTAGAAAAAAATATCGGAGGTAACCATCTGCTGGGTACCAGGGCATGTGAATATTCCCGAAAATCAGAAGGCGGACGAACTAGCCAGACTGGGATCAGGTGCAGATACTTCGCAGATCTTAACTGAGGCTAGAACGCCACTCAGCACACCATTCAGAGAAATAGGAGTGGAACTACTAGGAAAGGCCAACAAGCTATGGTGTCAATTAGACACATGCGCTACGGCAAGGCTAACATGGCCTGTCTATGTCAAAAAAAGGACGGAAAGACTGCTTACTCTTAGTAGAGGGAATATACGACTGGTAGCGGGCGCCGTGGTGCAGTGGGTTAGTGTGTTGGACTCTGGCGCATGATGAGCGAGTTCGGATCCCGATAACGGCAACGCCATCGAAGCTTTATTTTGCGACGTTCCTCCTCGGCGGGGTACTGGCAAAACCCCCCGTAGTAAACCTGCCATGAAAAATCTTCTCGACTCGACGCCGTTCGGAATCGGCATTAAACTGTTGGCCCCTTTCACCTGTGTGAAAAATAAATCACAAACAACTTGGGTGATTGAGAGAAGCTTGGCTCTGGTCCTTCATGGGCAGTAGCGTCACCAAAAAAGGAGAGTCGGTGCCCCAACTGGGCACTGCATGATATCATATCATGCAGCTAGACTAGGCCAGCCCTACAACAATTTTTGCAGAAGCTGAAATAGAATCCATTCGTCACCTACTGTGTGAATGCCCTGCACTGGCCCGAAAAAGACTTACGTTCCTCGGGAACTATTTCTTTTCGGGTTTAGAGGCAAGAGACATTAAGCTGAACAAACTACTAAGATTCTTAACAGCATCTGGGTGTTTCAGCTCAGCGGACAACTAATAGGCTCCCCTCGGGTTAGATCTCAAACTGGGTACAATGGACTCCTCGTAGTCTAAGTGAACCTTGACCTCCTGTCAATAGGGCAACCAACTAACCTAAGCTAACCTATTTGACATGCCTCGTGGGACTGATTTTTCAACTGAAAAGTGTTAACACTTCCCCCTGTTTTGAGGTTCTTGAATCGGAATCATTTTCCGTTTTATAGAGAAACATGTGTTGTGTGTGTACATTCGTGGACACTTTTTCATCGCGAATATTTGGGGAACGAGACTAATGTCTCGAAAGAACATATTGACTCAAGACCAAATTTATGTATTTGCCTGTCACATAGTTCTATATCAAGGTCCCAAGAAGTCTTGAAAATAGTTTCAACTGAACTAGAATCCAAAGTCTAAGAGCTGTCAGTTGTCACATTTTGAATTCAGTTTAGTTTCAGCACCGTGGCGCAGTGGGTAGTGGCCTTTGGCGCCGATGACAGGGGATCGAATCCCGACATCAGCCATGTTATCGAATGTGTTTTTTCTCTGTGTTTTTCCTCAGCGGGGTACTGACAAGACCCTATGTAGTATATTTGCCATGAAAAGCTTCTCGAAATGAGAAAATAAAATCACACACGGTTATGGTGGATTGAGAAAAGCTAGGCTTAGATTCTCCGGAGCTGTAACGCCATATGCTCAGAAATCGCACGCAAGTCTAGAATTTTTCTTAAGACAACCTGAGACCCAGACAACTCAACTGATCTTGCTGATCATTAACTCCGGAACGATCATATGACCGTAATACTTACTTACTTTGATGGCGCTACAGTTCGGGGTGAACCAGGGCCTCAACCAACAAGCCTCTCCAGCCGGCCCGATCTTCGGCCAGCCGCTTCCAGTGCCGCACACCCAGTTGGTTGAGGTCCCCTTCCACCTGTGCGCGCCACCTTAAATGCGGTCGTCCTCTGCTGCGTCGTCCCTCGGGGTTGGAGTCGAAGACTCTTCGGGCCGGAGCGTTGATGTCCATTCGCTCTACATGGCCTAGCCATCTTAGACGTTGGATCCGAAGACGTCGAACCAGGCCGATGTCGCTGTACAGCCCGTACAGTTCTTGGTTGAATCTCCTCCTCCATTCTCCGTTTACACAAACGGGACCAAAGATTGCACGCAGAATTTTCCTCTCGAAACGTCCAAGAGCCTCTTCATCCGCTTTTGGCAACGTCCAAGCCACAGCGCCGTAGAGGAGGACCGGAATGATTAAGGTTTTGTAGAGGGAAACCTTAGTTTTTCGAGAGAGGGCTCTACTACTCAATTGCCTCTTGAGCCCGAAGAAGAAGCGATTGGCAAGAGGAATTCTGCGTTTTATCTCAGCGCTGGTGTCGTTGCTGCTTGTCACTATCGAGCCAAGGTAGGCGAAGTCCTTGACTACTTCAAAAATATAGCTGCCGAATGTGACATTCTGACCAAGACGTCGGTGTTGTGCGTCTTTCTTGGATGACAGCATATATTTGGTCTTGTCCCCATTTACCCTTCGACCCACTTTCGCCGCTTCTGCATCAATGCTTGCGAACGCCTCATTGACGTCTCGCTTTGTTAGTCCAATAACGTCAATGTCATCTGTGTAGGCAAGCAATTGTGTGGACTTGAAGTAGATCGTACCTCTTGTATTGGCCGCAGAGTCCCGCACGATCTTTTCAAGAATAATGTTGAAGAAATCACATGACAGTGCGTCACCCTGTCTAAAACCTTTTGTAACATCAAAGGGGTCGGTTAGTTCACCTCCGACCTTAATGGAGCAGCGAGAGTTCTCCATAGTCATCCTGCACAGTCTGACGAGTTTGGCAGGAATGTTAAAACATGACATGGCTCTGTATAGCTCGTCTCTATAAACACTGTCATACGCGGCTTTAAAGTCGACGAAAAGATGGTGCGTGTCGACCTGGAATTCATGGATCTTCTCCAAGATCTGCCGTAGTGTAAATATTTGGTCTATCGTGGATTTTCCTGGCCTGAAACCACACTGGTAGGAACCTATCAGATTGTCCACGAACGGTTTCAGGTACTTACACAGTATGGCAGAGAGGATCTTGTACGCGATGTTCAGGAGGCTTATCCCTCTGTAATTGGCGCAGTCATAGGGGCCTCCATTCTTATGGACCGGACAAACGATACTGAGATTCCATTCGTCGGGCATGCGTTCTTCCGACCATATCTTGCAGAAGAGTTGGTGCATGTTCCTAGCCAGCTCATCGCCAGCTGCTTTAAACAGCTCCGCGGGGAGTCCGTCTGCTCCAGCAGCTTTATAAGACTTAAGTTTCGATATCGCTATCTTAACATCGTCTAGGTCGGGTGGACGGGATTCTCCTTCGTCTTCGTCCATTGTGAATGGTTCGCTCTGCCTGACGGCGGCATTTTGACTATCAACGCCGTTATACAGTCTGCAGAAGTGGGCCTTCCACAATCTCAGCATTGACTGCGACTCCACTACTAGTTGTCCGTGCTCATCCCTGCAGGCTTCTGCTCTGGCTTTATAGCCTTGGCATGTTCGTTTTACTTTCTGGTAAAATTTTCGAACGTCGTTCCTGCAGTAACATCTCTCCATCTCCTCGATCTCACGCTTCTCGTGCTCCCTCCTTTTCTATTCATAGAGCTCGCGGGCAGCTCTCGTCCGTCGATGCAATGTGGCCATGTATGCATTCTGTTTCTCTACATGGGCCTGTCTGCACTCATCACCAAACCAGGGGTTTCTCGACGGTGGTGGCTCGAAACCGAGTATATGACCTAAATAAATGCTCCAATTTCCAATCACCCAAAAACAAAAGAACGTGACAGATGATCAGCGTTGAATTGACTGACCTCCCGCCGACACACCGATTGGATCCAGTGCTCTTACGTGTATACTAATAAGATATTATCTCGCAGCTCGCGACCACAAGAATGAGTCAAAAGAAACTTTCATCAGTCCTATCCACAATGTACACTGTTCGTATATGGTGTTGACTCATCGGACGTATGTATGGGCATGTAGGCCAAGATCATATAAGAACCTGCAATAGAGTACATATGATTCTACTGGAACTACGCTAGTAATTAAAAGTCTCCAGTCTCAGAGTCGAACTTTGTTTTGTTTACATCTCTGTCAGGTGCTACTCGATTGCCTCTCTCGTCTGTCATCGTTTATCGTTCATCGATTGTAGAAAGCTTTAGAGCCGAACTCAAGCTTCACATTACACAACAGGTGAATCAGAAAGAGAACTCGAGTGAAGAGAAATTACAAGATACCGATTCGAAGTAGAGCTTGCGTCACGGCGGCAACAAGCCACACTTTAAAGTTTTCTCCTAAACGAAAGTATTCATTGTCGCGCTCACCTTTGCTCTGATCGCTTGTGCTTTGTCTTGGTTTTGTGCTTCTTTTACGTAAAGTGATTCTGTCCAGTGACCGCACCTAGATACATATCTATCGTTAATCCCATTTAGCACCTCAGCAGGGTGAAAAATCTATCAAAAAGCATAGTTTGCAGAGGAAATCGAATGAATAAATTGCAGTTTCTCTAAAATAGCTTAGACTTAGGGCCGAAAAGTGATCGTAAAAGTGGTGCGGATCTGTCGAAACTGGTTGGCAGCTACCAGCCATGTTCTTTTGTGTATTCGAATTCTGTGAAAAGCACATAAGTACGAGTATCTTTGTGGAGATAGGTTATGTGTACGAGTAATTAGCCGTGGATTGCATACCTGTTGAATGCACAAGTTATTCCATAGTTCGGATAGGAAAAGTCAGTTAAGAAAAAGACTTAAAAAGAGACGATCTTCACGCGTGCGGAGCAATACCATTTGTTAACTGAAATCCGCCTAACTGTGTATTGGTTCCAGTCGCTTTTTTTGTGTATAGATACAAGTGTGGCGCACCCATACTACATAGTATGTATCGTCATCGTCTACCTGCCTGTCGTCGCTAGTCGTGCATCCAAATACACTATTTATTGGCATTCAAAAGCGTATCCAAATCCGAGTGGGGTTCAATGCACACTGCCTTTCTGCAGCTTTTCATTCACCTAACAAACAGTGTTTCGTTTGCTTAGTTTTCCGTGACTATACGAGTACGCGAGCCTTCACACACTCCTTCTCGTCTCGCATCGTGTTTAGTGTATCTGGTTGTACGCGCGCACACCGATTTCCACCCGGTGCTTTGGTATTTGTTCTATCGGTTTCCCGACTTTTCATTGTTGTGTTTTGTTCAGTCCTTCGTAACGGTTCTTTGAGTGTAGATGCATTCTTAATCTGGCTCTACCACATTTTTTTTTTTTTTTTTTTCACAAATCGAGTTTTCATTTGTGCTAGAACAACCGCGGTTACCGTTCGTCGTCACGGTTCCAGCTGACGAACCAGCACCACTCCCTCCTCCCGAAAAAAAAAAGTGTTAACTGTGCGTTTCAAATTTCTATCTTTACGCCGCAACGGATAATCAATCGGTAGTTAGTAAATGTTTAGAGTGATTCGAATCCATATACAAGTGCCAAGTCATAGATACTATGCCATAGGCGGAAATCAATGATATGCAGCTACTATGACCATGACATGTGTGAGAATGAGTAATCATCGAAGCTCTGGGATCTCCAGTTTCATTGTGATATTTTGTGTAGTTTACGTGTTAAGTTTAAGTTTGACCGCGGCTCAGATACGTGACGGTAGTTTTGATCGCGCAAACGAAATCGATGTCGAGGAGATCCCGCCACAGGACACGCTCAATCGACCAGTCACTCGGCTCCATGGTGGCGAAATCACAGGCGAACGAATTCTACGCGCCGTCGAAAGTCCATATGTTGTGTCCGAGGATATCGAAGTACCAACGGGTGCCAAATTGACCATTGAGCCGGGAGTGATTGTAAAATTCTCCCCCTCAGTTGG
Source organism: Eumerus sabulonum (assembly GCA_951905685.1). Taxonomy (NCBI): domain Eukaryota; kingdom Metazoa; phylum Arthropoda; class Insecta; order Diptera; family Syrphidae; genus Eumerus; species Eumerus sabulonum. The sequence goes on along the minus strand of OX645063.1, from coordinate 105,217,418 downwards.
GATTACAGTCCGAGGAGTCATACAGGCGGTTGTAAGTGAATTCTTTTTCATTTTGCAGGCTGTTGAGTATCGTTTTTGTTTGATTCACCTGTTTCGAATCGTGTTATCTTATCACCTGCGAATGTGTGATTAACCCGCTGCTGATAGTAGATAGTGTAGAAGGAAACATTGCGTCATCGATTGTCGCCCTCGATGTGGGAGTGGACGCACGTTGTTTGTACGGGGATTGTATACATATTGTGTTTGGTTAGGGGTTACGAGCGACATGTACCAAGCAAGTGTATAATTTGTTGTACAAGGGATACTATTGGCATCCGAGGAAACTGGGTCAAATGACATCATTTGAAGGCCAATCGATAGTTCTGAGGAAAAAACTACTATGAAATTGTTTTCTCTCCATATAGGGGGGTTATTCACCCCGGTAGTTGTGCGTTGTGACACAATTAAGGGACGACGGCAATTGACAGATGGCGTAAAAGCCGCAAAAGTGCTCGTGTGTTTATAAGCAACCATATTAGCATAGTAGCACACAGACTTCCTAGACTAAGAGCTTGAGCACATGGCGCCATCATTTTCTTCAGCCACACGCACTCATCCTTCAAATTCACCTAAACCCAGACTGAACGTCTGCAATCCAAGAAACTATCGTTCATCTTTCACGTAAACAAGCAACCCTCGATGCTAATTGAACGAAAACAAATTCCCCGAGAACTATGACCTGTACAACTTAACTAATTCCGCGCACGCATTAGTGGTCAGAAACACCCATACGGCTATTAACTAATGATTCACTCTCAGTCGCTTTTAGGAAGCCTGCACTCGTATCTACGTATGTACGTAGAAACGATCTACAATTGAAGTTGAATGAGCTAACTGACCTATTGGTGATTAGGTCGCGGCTTCTTAATTGATGTCGTTCCCTTTGCTTACACAAGTTGCCTTGAATGAATTAACTCATTAAAGACACTTGCAACCAGAGTCTCCAGGGAGTGGCGTTAAGTCCATCTACATACATAGTTTCCTCTCTTCAATGGTAAATGCGTATTTAATGAATTGTTCTTCCATGTAGGGTACAGCGACGAAAAGGATTACTTTAACGACCAACGATGATTCTAATAGGGTATTTCCGGACCCCGAAGAGCTTGGCGCTCGTTTAGTCGACGGACCAACACCACTCGAAGGTAGATTGCAAATTTTCCACAAGGGACAATGGCGATCGGTGTGTACCAATTCCCGGAAGTGAGTTCCTACCATCCGGCACCACGAAACACTTGTACAATTGCATCTTAATTATTTTTCAGTTGGACACAAGCTGATTACGAAACAACATGTCGACAGATGGGTTTCCTGGGTGGCCGATTTTGGAATTGGATGGAGCGTTCAGCGCAAATTGCACCGCGTCTTCTCTACGAAGAGCCAAATTGTCGGGGCGGCGAAAAGTCGCTGTTTGATTGTGCCTGGCTCACGAGACAACTCGGCTCCGGAGTTTGCGATTATCACAGTGATATCGGTATACAATGCCCTCCGATTCATTCGAGCATTGTTGGCCATTGGAGAGGACTACGATTCGAAAACGCGCCAGTTGCAAAGTCATTGGGCGCCGACAACACCATATACTCGGCCGTGTCCCAATCACAACTAAAATTTGTCGATATACTCCGAGCAGGATATGGACGAGGTGGTGCTGCAAAATCCGCAATTGAAGTCATTGGTCTCCCACCGGTGCTAGAACATATTGTCATAAATCATTCTGCCTTCACTGGACTGAATACCACGCTACCAGAAGGAGGATTCTCTGTCAAAAACGTCACTGTAAGGAACAGTAATGGAATTGGTGTGTTTGTCAACTCCAGCTACGGATCGGTTAGTATGGAAGGATGTATCGTCACCCAGAGTGCAGCGGATGGTGTCAAATATGTGGGCCATGATTTGCGACCAGATCTGAGAACGGATCGTGCTACAATACATGATTTTTGTACATTGCCCACAACCTCTGGCCAAACATTTCCCATCAGCCTGTCGCTTCATCAGAAATTCTACGCCGGAGCTGCCAAGGAATGCGGAAAATATTTCTTCACCCGCCCCGATTATGTACTGACAGTTCATTTCGATTACTTCACTGTGGCGCGTAACGAGTCGGCAAGCATCACGATCTTTGACGGGTCATCACCCGATGATCGTGTACTGACCTCGTGGAACTTGAGAAATTTCACGCGCCACCAAGCAGTCACGAGCACACGAGACAAGTTATACATTCAATTCAAGGCAGATATGCGTTCGGAAGTCTTGGGTTTCATTCGGATCACAACCGGTCATACCAAGACCTATGACTTGAAAGTAGTGGATTCTGTGGTGGAAGACAATTCCGGTCGCGGCATAGCCATCGACAATATACGTTCGCAACTGCAGATACAGAAAACAATCGTTTCGAACAACGGTCATGTTTCCGGTGTTCATGTAACCAGTGGAGCAGGAGATGTCAATATAACCCAAAGTAAGATAAGTTTCAACAAGGGCGATGGTGTAAACATCACCTACTACGGCGGGAATCGCAATATTTCGAGAAGTTCGTTGAGCTCGAATCAAGGGTATGGTTTCGCAGTATGGCTCAACGAGACCAAGGATCCAGAGAGAAAGGAATTCATACCCCTGAACCAAACGACAACCGTGGAACACTCGGATATATTCAATAATATAGAGGCGGGGATACATCATGGAAATTTTTGTGCCCCGCTTTGGGTGAACATCACTGGAAATCACTTCAATGGCAGCAACTTGGACGATGTACACATCCATAGCTGCTGGTTCAAATTACAAGATCCTGACAATCAGATTCTAAGGCTTCAGATAGGGCACAATCTCTTCGAGCACAGCAAGAAAAACTCGATTAGCATCAGTCCAGCACTTAACCTAAATGGACGAATTGAATTCAATCAATTTTTGTACGGATCCTATGGCTCACTCTTTATACGGAACAAACCTTGGGATGAATTCAATGAACTACCGGTGAAACTGGTCGTCCAGAGCAACTACTTTATGAGGAACAAGGGAGTGTATGTCGTCTCACTCGGACTATCACCGTACAGCGAGAGAGATGTTCAATGGCTGCTCTTCACACGGAATTTTGTTCGTGAGAACAAGATCCGTGAGCCATTTGGTCCGGCGCTGCCTGACGCAGGAGAAAAGAAGTTAAATCCACGGTCACGTGTCTCTGCTCCGATTGTTATATCCTCGAGTAATGTTGACGTGTTTCGAAATATCATCTCGAACTACGATTCCCAGTATGAAATCGGATCGCAGCTGTGTGACCAAAGTCAGATCATCAACGCAACGTACAATTGGCTTGGTTACACGGATGAATACAAGATCTACGAGAGGTTGTTCCATCGCAACGATCGTTACAACTTGGCTAAGATTCAATACCTTCCCTACCTGTTGCACAACTCGAATCCGGGAAGCTCAACGATCATATCGATACCCACGTTTGTGCATAAATTCTATACAGAAGGCTCGGATATAGTCGGCGGGGAAGTTGACGGTCAAGAAATGATCCCGTCGGGGACGTATCGCGTGAATAGAGACATTAACATTCGCCCAGGAGGAAAGTTAATCCTACAACCAGGTGTTACGTTAAAATTCGAACCTAGCGTTGGAATGATGGTCGCCGGTAAGCTTGAGGCACGAGGAAGGCGGCCAGATGACATACTGTTCACACTGAAGAGGGATACACAGATGATGACTCCAACGAACGACACTGTCGACGCTAATGGAGAGGATATCGAAACGATCGATATGGAAACCGAGTCTATCATGCGAAAGGAAGATATGGCTGAGGTGCCTATTCGTCTACTAGGTGGCGTCGGCGAGTACGAAGGTCGACTACAGATTTTCATCGATGACCGTTGGGGCACAGTCTGCGATTATGGGTGGAATATTATTAACGCCGCTCTCGTGTGCCATCAACTGGGATATACCCTCAATCCGCTGGATTGGCGACTACATCCGTCTCAAATGCCGTCAGTGGGAACAACTGAGGACGTTATTGTGTCAAACATAAAATGCACGGAGCACGACATTGACATCACCAAATGCCGTTCGGAAAGACTGTCTCGAGGCGAGTTCGAAAACTCTTGCTCGCACGACAACGATGTCGGTGTGCGTTGCCATGAAGGTGGCTGGGCCGGTATGAGGTTTAGTATGCTAGCCGAACGGGCGGATCTTCAATATATCACGGTCGAGAAAGCGGGACTTTTTGACTATAAGACAAACTCCTTTAAGCCTGCGGTGCAAATGGACTTTGCACGACATAATTTGGAAAATGTCCGAATTGTGGACAATTTGAACGATGGGCTCGGCGTGATCTACTCCGATGTGTTTGGCGGGAAATCGATAAACAATATAAAGAACAGCGAATTCACCAACAACAAGGGCAATGGGATAAGCTTGAAGCAACTTGGCCTGCGAATTCATGGATCAATTATTAAGGACAACGAGGGCAGCGGAATATCCCACGATCCCGTGGTTCATGCGATTGATCAAAGGGAACTAGGCGGCTGGTTTAAGATGGCTCCGGATTTTAACACTTTCGACACAGACTACGAGCCAGTCATTCTGCCAAAGCACGACTTTAATTTCGATCTGGCGACATGGCAAACCAAATACATTATTACCGAGAAGCACTCGGGCGAGAGTGTGCGAAGAAGGGTTGCAGTTCGGTGTCAATCTGGCTACGTCATAGGCATCCAGCTTTTAAACCCAATCGAAAACAGATCAACCGAACAGATCTCGATTCTTGACTCTCAGACCGTAAACAATCGCTCTAATCTGTGGGAAGTTAAACGAGACCTAAGCGTCTTTCCCGTGGCGAGTAGTAGTTACGGAATCATAATCAACTATGAAAGCGGTACCAACGCCATAGGAGGAACAGTCATAATGCTCTCGACCTTGACCGCACCGGTACAGGATATCAGAAATCGTGTTGCAAGCGGTCCAACACCATCGCTCACTGTCCGATCGACAAAGATTCAAAAAAATGCTCGAGCCATTTCGGCATCCTACTACAATCGTTATTTTGGACAAAGCGGGGAACATTATCTCCGAAAGGCGAACGAATCAATAAAGATTTCCAATTCAGAGATCAGCTCCAATGTGGGTGAGGCACTTCTCGTGAAGGCTCCATTCTGGGACGTCGCTTCGAGCAACTTGTCAGAGATCACAATTCACATCAACAACACATTGATCTTTCAAAACGGCTTTGGCATTCGTCACATCTCCAAGGATTTGCGCTCCTCAAACAATCTCTTTCACTACGCCCTGCAAGACAACACCATCGAGTCCAATTCACATGGCGGTATGGATATATCCCTGCCTTTTGTATGGCAGTACAATGAGAACTTCACTCACAGCATTTTTATGGGCAACAACACTTGGAGGCGCAATCGAGACTTTACCATAGCAATCACCGGTCATTATGCATCGGTCAATTTCACATCCAATCTTTTCCTGGACAACGATTGTCAAAAGGGATTGATCGCCCTCGACGGCATGGAGAAAAAACTAAAGTTCGACCTCAATCGCATGGAGAACAACAACGGCAAATTCGTCATACAGATCCGAGCGGACAGTTTGAGCGAAATCATCGGTGAAGTACCAGCCGTCATTGAGTACAATACCATAAGAGACAACAGATACGATCCAGTTGCGAGTTACCGATCGTCTACGATGCGAGCGCAAATTCGCACTTTGAAACAAGAGCAGAGGACTCTTCCGAAGACGGCAGTCATCCGATTCGATGGCGTTCAAAAGGTCAAGATTCACAGAAACCTAATTGCACAGAACACAATGGACTATGATCTAATAGCAGGAGTCCGCTCGGCCAGACTCAACAACTTCCTCTATGCCATGGAGAACTGGTGGGGATCCTCTGATCCAGCCTATATCCGTTCACGTATATTTGATTTCGACAACTGGAATAATCACGCCGAAGTCGTCTTTCAACCTTATCTGATAGAGAATTCGTTTGATGCTAGCGTTTCCGTTGATACCAACACCAATCATGGCAAGGAGCTTGACCTCAATTTGGACAAACTTGGTGGAAGGATCTCGAAGGACTTTATTTTGAAAAGACGTCCAGAACCGTACCGGGTGACATCTGATATTACCGTCATGCCCGATGTAACGTTTACCATTCAGCACGGTGCTATACTGGAGTTTGAGCCAAACGTTGGCATATTAGTCCTTGGAGCGCTGAATGCTGTGGGTTATAAGGATTCCCAAATAATTATGCGACCACGAAAAGCAAGAAGCCATGAGTCTTATACACTTCTCAACAAACGTTCGTTGGAGAACTTGGTTTCCCACGACTCGATTCGTCTGTGTACGGATAGAAATTGCACCTCGCGATCCTACGACGACGAGGTGTACTCGGTGCACGAAGGATTCCTCGAGTACTTTAATCATACAACCCTGCAATGGGTGCCAATATGCGACAAGCGGTTTACCGAAAGGAATGCTCAAGTCGTTTGTCGTGAGCTTGGGTTTGATCCACTCAACGTCTACTATGGACACGATCGACGTATTGACTTTCACACTAATTCACTGACCAGGATCTGGTCATGGGTTCAACCTCTCGAATGTAAGGGAGACGAAAACCGTCTGGAGGACTGTACGGAGCGTTTGAATGGTCAGTTGTATGGCAGATTGCACGAGTGTCACTGGAACGACGACTTTGTCTTTGTTAGCTGCTATGGCAATGCAGACACGGATGACTCCACATATTGGGGCGGCATACGATTTGCAAACTCAGACTTTGAGCAGAATCTGTACGAGGATCGTGTTCATGACATCCGAACACATGGATCCATGGCAGGTAAAGAGAGTCGCCTCGAATATGTTCGAATCGAAAACGCCGGCATTTTGCACAGCGAAAAATCAGCTGCGATACAAGCGATATTCAAGAATCCAAAGATCACATCAGTCACTATTCTGAACTCCGCTCATCACGCAATCAATTTGATCTCGCCATCCGAATCGGTTAACTTGAATTTTATCAAAATCAATAAGACATTCGGCAACGGCTTGAACATCATATCCCTGACCGGAGAAGGCCGCGAAAGTGATCTGTCCAGCTTTATTCCAATCAAGTCGTTGGATCTATCGTACCATCTCTATTCGCTCATTGACATCTGTGACCCGAATAAAGTGATTACTGTCGAGGAACGCGTTCTGCTCTACTACAAGTACGACAACAATCCAGTAAATTGCGTCAAGATATTCAATGCGGTCTATCGTGCGAAACCAATTGGTTTTCGCTTGCTGCAATCGAATCTATTCAATCATTCCAAGGAGTACGGAAGACCGGATACGATTCAGCTGTATGACGGTGACATATACAACATCACCTCCAAGTTCCTTGGCCATATTGAAGCTGATTCGTCGAATCAAAACTCGTTCTTCAAGACTACTGGACCGACACTTAGCATTCGTCTGGTTGCTAGTGGAGCACCTGAAACTCATGGTTTTATAGCCGAAGTAGTCACTGTTCCGATCTCGGCTATTGGACTAAGTAAGTTGACGTTTGCCTTTAAACACGAAACGATGCATAAAATGTTTCCTGAATTTTTGAACAGATCGCGATGCACAGCACAATTTGACTTATTCGGAAATAAGTGGAACCACGAAAGCAGCAGTCACGTACTCATCGGCTGGAGAGGTTTCGCCTACATTCACCCTAACGTCGAATAAATTCAAAAACAACTGCCGACAGCTCTATGGAAATTTCTCCACTTGTGAATCGGCACTTGGCATAGATGTCCAGAACATGCAGGCGTTCTTCTTTATGGTATCTCTGTTCCTGTCTATCAAATCGCTTGTAGATATATAGAAAAAACGTTTTTTTTTTCTTTTATAGAACAATCTGGTTCAAGGCAATCAAGGTGGTCTTTACATTCGAGCAGATTCGCGCGGTACAGCGACATCACTTAAAGGATTCATTCAGCACAATCTGATCACGCAAAACCGCAACCGACCGGCGATACACATTGAAGCTCGGCAGTCATCTCCATACCAGGAAGTAACTCTATACCGCAACTATATCGCTCAGAATGACGCACGATACCATGATGTGATTCGGTTGCGTCAGGTTATATCCAACTTTACGTACAATTACGTGCACAGTAACGTTGGTAGCAGGATCATGGAGGTGTCGGGATTCAATAAAGTCCGATTGCCAATCTACCAGACGACAGCTCACAATGCATTCTATGAGTACAGTAACTATCTATCGGTCTTAAGATTGTAACTAACATCATTGTTTTTGCGCAGAAATGTTGCTACAAGTTATCTAGGCCGGGCCACAATTGTAGCCGGAACAGCTGGGCAACAGTACGTTGACAACATATTCCAAAATTTGGAGAACGACTACGAGATGATAACCGTCAACAACTCCAAGTAGGTGGACACGTAACTAAAACTCCTTTTCTAACAATATTGAATGAATTTCTCGTTTACTTTCTTCCTAATTGCACGAATGCTACCGTTAATTTCCTTCCCTAAAACTCTAACACAACAGCTATGAAATGCAGTACTGGAACAGGTAATGTTTCAAATCTTGACAGCATCCCTAACCATTTCATTCCATCTTCCATGATCACTAATTAAAAAGCATAAATACAATAGTGAATACATTTACCGTAGAGACCTTTCAAGGCCTAAATCCAGCGACATTGTGACTTGTCGGACCTATTTTCTTTATCGAAGTCGAAACACAAATAAATAAATGAGTATTGCCCATCGCTTTCTATTACCTTTGGCCATCTCTCAGGCAGCATACGGATATCGCGTTTAAAAAAGTTCCTTATCTTTGCGGCGGTCCAAAAGTCGACCCAATTTTTGGCTTAGCCCAGGCTATGAGCCATCGATCGGAACAAGTGGTAGTCGGATGGAGCAATGTCTGAAAAGTACGGCGGGTGGGGTAGGACATCCTAGTTAAGTGCCTCCAAAGTTCTCTTTACGACTTTAGCAGCGGAGCGTTGTCGTGCTGCAAAATCACTGTCTTTTGGCATATTGGATGCGTTTAAGCTTTAATGCTCAGCTTAATTGCATCAATTGTTATTGATAATGATCCGCAGTGATGGTTTCGTTAAGATATAGTAGCTCATAGTAGATCACTCCGAAGTGACCCCATCAGAAGCACAGCATTAGCTTCTTGCGGTGAATATTTGGTTTGGCTATTGAAGTTGACGCAAGGCCGGGCTTTCTGCGCTTTGGATTGTTGTGGTGCAAAAAACCCTTCCGATTTTGTTTTTGGAGCAGTTGTTGGCACTTGAGAAAACGGTGTTCGTCGTCTCTTTGCTTGAATTCCTGCGGAACCCAATGTCCCTACTCATGGCCTTGAAACGGTTTTGAAATCGCTTCTTAAGCCACCCCAAGGTTTCAGCAAACTCCCCTTAAGTTTGGCATGAATCTTGATCGAATAATGTTTTCAAATCAGCGTCTTCAAACTTCACTGGCCTCGTGTCGCGTTCTTGATGTTACTACTTACTTTTGTGGCGCTACAGTCCGGTGTGAACCTGGGCCTCAACCAACAAGCTTCTCCAGCTGGCACGATCTTTTGCCAGCTGCTTCCAGCGCCACACGACCCGTTGGTTAAAGTCACGTTCCACTTGTGTGTGACACCTTAGATTCGGTGTTCCTTTGCTGCATCGTCCCTCTGAGTTGGACTCGAAGACCCTTTGGGCCGGAGCTGTGTGGTCCATTCGCTCCACATAGCCTAGCCATCTTAGACATTGGATACGAAGACTTGTCGTACTAGGCCGATGTCGCTGTACAGCCCGTACAGTTCGTCGTTGTATCTCCTAGCAATTAGCTTTGATACTGATTGTTATGAGGCGTTCGCTTACATCCCGAAAGCTTAAGACTTTTTGTCGAAGTCTTCTCCGAATAACGAATCCGCATCCGAACAAGTGTTGTTCTCCTTGTAGCAATCCCCGTAGTACTCGTAGGTGTCGCAGTTTTTCATCCGTCTCTTGCCTAGTCCATCCCATCGCCCTTCTTGGAGTGCTCTTATATCTGCTTTATAGCAGTTGTGGCTTTGCTCCAATTGATTGCCTGCATCCGGTCTGTTAAGAGACCTCATATTCCAGGTGCAGACTCGCAAGTCATTTAGGCATTTGCAGAGGTCAGCTTTGTATCCGTCCAAATCCGAGGCTTGTGGATGCTTCGAAACATTTTGCTCAACCCCCAACCTGGAGCGGCCGGTTCCTCTTTCCTCAGGAACCAGGGGTCTGCTCGCTACACAGATTGGTTCACTACCCGTCGGAGGTTATGTATTAACTTGAATTGAGCAGGGACAGAGATCTAAGTTGGCATTTGCCATGTTGAACGCGATCAGCTTCTTTGCTCTGTTTGCTCGCTCCCTATTGATCAGTGGTGTCGAAATGACCACGCCGGAACCAATACTCCCAGCTTGAACCTAGGAATAAGGTAGGAGGACGAGCGGATGAACATGGAAGCGGGTAATGGTATATTTGAGAGTAGAAGAGCAGAAATAAAACATTATGAGGAGATGGTTATCTAATCCGGACATACTGCACATAGCTTTAAAGAGGCCGTAGTTGGAGCGATGAAGGACAAGTCGAAGTAGCGTTATAGGCCTTATGAGAAGAAGGTTGATGTTGGGTGAAATCTTTTTCAAAAGGGGAGTAGAGTCGATAGTTCGAGCGGCGTATTTTTAATTTTTAAAGTTTGTAAGCCGATCAACTGCAGTAGTTCTTCGTAGCAATCTAAGTTGCACAGATTCATTTCGTACAGAATGGCTAACGTAGTATGCAGACCAGACAGCTTCGAGAAGAGTTCTGACGTGAGTGATGTAGATGGACGTGGTAACCTAGGGGTTCGTTTTATAAAGCGAAGAATTTGTTTTATGTATGATGTGGGAGGGAGAAAAAATTGAGCTCTCTATCACCTATGATTCCCAGATCCCGTATGAAAGAGCCACGGTACGGGCTCGTTAAGAAGGTATTAAGTTCTGCGAGCTTGGGGGTAGCATTTTCGAGAAAAGTTAGCGGACTAGCATTTCCCGACGTTAGGCTCAAGGAAGTCGTTATCATATCAAGTACCGAAGGATTAAAGATCGTTTTGGAGTTCGCGATCTTCATATCGTCTAAGTAGATTAACAAATTGGAGTCCTTTATGGGGAGGTCGATATCAATGATGATTAGGATGAAAAAGGAACAAGGTGACTGCCTTGTGGAAAACCGGAAGAAACTAAAATGCGGTCGAAGGTTGAGTTTTTGAAAAACTTTCTGTAATAGCAATTCCCGAGGTACGATTTAAGCCATGCGATAATCTGGGACGGAGCTTCGTGCTTCAAATACATTAATGGACGGCTATAGTCGGTAGTAATAGCATCTACTTCATTGCCTTGTACCAATGTTAAAATCATTTTGGAGACAAATTCGATAAAGTTGGTTATGGTAGACCTACTATTTAGAAAACCATCCTGCCGGAGGTAAAAATGCATTTACAGTGGAAAGACATCCGTCATAGACAATGTACTCGAAGAGTTTAGGGATAGTATGTGTTCCGCCATCTCTTCTTCCTCGAGACAGAGTCGACACTCAGTTTCAGACGAGAGGCTAATTTTGTTAAGATGATATCTCAGACCACAGTGTCCTGTCAGATAACTGACCAGTCTTCTGATACCCACTATATTGAGTTTGAGTATGTCAATAGAGTGTTTGTTCAGGAGCCGTATAAGTCGTTTCGATTGACGGAGTCCCCGAACGCTGTTCCAAAAGGACAGGTGTTGGATTTTTCCCAGAAGCCATCTTGGAGCCATCCGTATAGCACCTAAGGCTTTTGACATTTAGCAAGGGATCACTGAGTTCCCATGCTGAGCGATTGGGGATCAATATCTCAAATCTCTTGTCAAAAGTGAAGGTGTCTGGCAATGCGTCCGAGACCGTGGTAATCACATCCAACTCGGGAAGGTGTTGTAATATGGACATGTGACCCTCGGGTCTACATTGCATATTTGTTCCCGAACAAAGAATTCTGATTGCACTGCGTAATGCCACCATTTTGATGAAAAGGTGCAGTGGAGTGAGTCCAATGAGTGATTCTTGGGCTGCCGTCGAGCAGGTTGGCATAGCCCCTGTAATGCCGAGACACGCTAATGTCTGAAGGTTTTTAAGCTTAACAATTGTAGTTTTTTGCTCAACTTCTGTCCACCATACGGTGGAACCGTAAGTGACGATAGGTCTTACTATCGCGGTGTATAACCTTGCTTTTAAGTCTCCAGGCTTTACCGTAAGTGCGTCGACAGGCCCACATGGCCTTAGTCGCTTTCGTAAGTTTAGTTTTCATATTAGAGTTCCAGTTGAGTCTGCGATCTAGGTCATTACCTAGATACTTTACTTCCTCTGAAAATCCTATGCGTGTGCCATTTAGAAAGATTGAACAGGGCTGTACCATTCTCCTCTTTATAGTCGGGACTACGATTGTCTTATTTGGGTTAAACGATAAACCCTCGCTGCCACACCAGTCAGAGACAAATTGGAACGCAAGCTGCAAGTGCTCACAGGCAGCGGTTTCGCACTTGCCCGTAACAATGACTACTAGGTCATCAGCATATCCGATGACCTCGTAGCTCTGAGCGATTAGCTTGCGTAGTAGGTCATCGTTGACTATCGACCAGAGCAGTAGTGAAAGGACTCCTCCTTGTGGACATCCTCTATTCGCCGATACGGTCACTGAGATCTCTCCGCATGTGGCTGATATGATACGGCTATTTAGCATCGCGAGTCGAGTCGAGGGCGTCGTGGCGCAGAAGTTAGTGTGTTGGACTCTGACGCACTATGAGCGAGTTCGGTTCCCGATAACACCAACGCCATCGAATATTTATTTCGCGGCGTCCCTCCTCGGCGGGGTACTAGCAAAACCCCCCGTAGTATAACTTGCCTCAAAAAAGCTTCTCGACTGACGCCGTTCGGAGCCGGCATTAAACTGTAGGCCCCTTTCACCCAACATGGGTGATTGAAGAGAAGTTTGGCTCTGGCCCTTCATGGGCTGTAACGCCACCAAAAGAAGAAAAAGAATTTAGCATCGCCCTATTCCAGTGATTAGTGGGATGGTCCACACCCCTGCAGGATAGTGCAGTGGTGGTCGAATCATAGCCAGTATTATCGAAGGCACCCTCTATATCGAGGAAGGCGCAAATTGCGATCTCCTTGTGTGTGAAGCTGTTTTCAACTCACGTCACCAGATGGCGTAGACAAGATTGAGCTCTCTCCAGATTTGGGATATGTAACCCAGGTTGAAGCAAGACCTAAAAAGAACTATCAGTGGTGATAAAATGGTGTTCAGGCCTTTCTGTAAGATGGAAGGAAATACACCGTCTTTGCCTGGAGAGGGTTTAAATGAACCACTTGTCCATTTAACCCTATCAGTCCTAAAGAGTCTGCCAGAAAGGCTATTTGTTCTACTGTCGATGCTATTTATGACGTTCGTTTGATCGCCAAAGGACATCGAGTGGGGAGTAGAACCAGGGAAGTGCACCTCGAGCAAAGTCTCCAGGGTTTCCCTGCTCTTTGATAGCGCTTTATGGAGTCGGGCCGCAGTTGGAAGTGAGTCTATATTCTCGCAGTGTTTCCTCCAAGTCGTTCTCTTGGATTTCCTCAGTTCGAGGTTGTATTTAGTTAGAGCAGATCATAATCAGTCAAACTATTATTATTAAACAATGATCTCACCTGTTTCCTTAGGGATTCAAGCTGTGTACTTGTGTGTACTTGACCTGGATGTACAGTTGTCCCTAAAGAATGAGATAAGTGCTGCATTGAGCTGGTAAACCGCTTCATCGATATCATCTGTCGATTCAATCGACTTGAGAAGCATATCTTCTTTAGCGGCGAGGTCGTTTGGGCTGGTGTCCAGGCTCAGCCTGTCACTTAACCTCACCGGAGATGTTGAATCTGATATGCTGGTGATCAGACAGTGAGGCTTCATTGGAGACGTGCCAGTCAGTAATTGCGTTTAAAATAAATGGGCTAGAGATAGTTCGGTCAAGCACCTCTTGTCTTACCGCATTTATAAATGATATTAATCGAGAGTAGTAGCAGCAGATGTTGGACTCTGGCGCACGATGAGCGCGTTCGGATCCCGATAACACCAACGCCATCGAATGGTTATTTCGCGACGTTCCTCCTCGGCGGGGTACTGGCAAAACCCCCCGTAGTAAACTTGCCATGAAAAAGCTTCTCGACTCACGCCGTTCGGAATCGGCATTAAACTGTAGGTCCCCTTCACCTGTGTGAAAAATAAATCACACACAACATGGGTGATCGAGAGAAGCTTGGCTCTGGTCCTTCATGGGATGTAACGCCACCAAAGAAGAAGAAGAATAAGCAGCAGATGGCTGCTCGCAATAGCAACGGAGTTGTAGGCATCGGATGAAGATATAAGGTCTAGTTGTCGACTAAGGTTGTCTCTACAAGACGTTCGGTAAAAAAGGGTTATTTTTCAGATGAAGCATTTGTGGGGATGGGAAAGCACTTATCCTCTGATGGGACCCATTGCATACGTGGTACAAATGCTATCCTACTTTATGCCAATCTAGAAACTCACGAATGGTATTACATATAAGGTTGTGACACAGGTGTTGAATCTTGCATGCCCCAGAGAAAACGGTTTACTAGAAAGAGCTCGACCTCCATTTAGTGGCAATTTTCAGCGTCTACGTCGCTCATCTCTCCGACATTGTACATAGCATGAAAGGTACTGGATATAACCAGCAGCTCATTGCATGCAATGTGACTTTAAGCTTCGCAGAAAACCCCAGCACTATACTCAGACAATAGTCTAAAGCACCAAACACTGCCTCACAGCCATGTCATATCATACGAGATCACAAACATTTATCGCAATTTATTGTTTTCTAACATTTTTTTGTCAATTCCGTATTTAGCACCATAGAATTGTGGAAATCGAAGATCGATGCACGCCATAACTACTGGAGTTTTAACGAAACAATATCTGTAGAATCGAGGATTCGTGATAAATCCGGTGAGTCCCTATATGAAGACCGAATTCCATCGAACTAATCTCAGTTTTTTTTAAATATAGACGATCCGTTTCTACTCGAAGTCGAAGCGATTCCATTCCAAATGAACAATCAAACAATCTTAGATGGAAAATGCCCACCCGGCTGGTCGCTGGTCATGGATACCTGCTTCATATACATTGCGGCCCCCATGACGTTCTGGGATGCACGCGCTTTCTGCCGATCAGAAAATGCATCGATGCCATTCATTCGAGTCGACAGTGCGACATTGTGGTCATATCTCCAAAGCCAAATGCGTCATCTCAAGTAAGGATACATCCCTTTCATTGCTGAAGACGAAAAGTCTTATGTTGTGTTTGTAGGTACCCCGAAAAAGTATGGATTCAGGACTATAATCACATCGATACCTGCACAAGCTTTATATTCCGCGGCATAGAGGTTGAGGAATGCCAGCAAGAACTGGGCTTTATTTGTGAAATTGACCCGAAGGTTTGTAGATTTTGTAGCACACCAGTACCCATAGTAACGCTTTACGATTCCAGGTTGTAATCGATCCGCTGTCCTGGAGAGCCGACGTGTTTGCGATAAGCATCATTTCTGCCTTCATTCTTGCTATAATTCTACTCATACTCGTCGCATTCTGCTGGTATGCTAAATCGAAACACCGCCACGTTCAGCGTTTGCAGCGAAGAAACAGTATACGACAGAGTCTGCGGAGTCTAAATGGCATCGACCCACAGGGGTCGATAAGGCGACGGAATTTTGTATGATTTTCTTCTCTTTCTTTCGTTTATTTTGTTTTTCTTTTAATTTAATTTTATTTTTATGTTTACGTTCTTTATTTGATTTTTTACTTATTACAAATAGAACATGTCAGCGTCAACAGCCACGCTGACAAGGAGCTCGGCGGCTGATTATAAGAAGATGGATTCAAACGGATCGATTGATTCAATGGATAAAAGTGTACTTAGCTCAACAGCTAGCTTCGATACGTATGAAGGACCTAGTCCAAGCACAAAAGAGTTCTTCAATTCGCCAAGTGACAGCGCAAAAGTGCAAAGTAAATTTGCCGGATTCGAAAATCAGAGTCCAGCTAAAACCACTTTTCCGAAGCATGTAGCCGGACCCAGAGTGGCTACGATTAGTGCGACAAGAGGAGCAAATAAAGCGATCTACGCGCCCAATCCAAATCCTGAACGTTTCGAACTGTCATACAAGAACGAAGGTTTTCGCGACAATTCAACCTTTTCGAGTACTAGAAACAACTCAATCGGCACAAGTATTGCCGAAGACTCACCGATCATACATCAGACTGATGCACCGGATAACGAAGATCTGAATTCGGATTACTATGGAAATGCAAGTACTCTACCGCTGCGAGCGAACAATGAAAACCTTGCATTCCTCAACGAACTGAAGCATGCCCTGCCCGAGTATAAGCCCGAAATGAAAGGACAAAGTCACAGTAGTTTTCTAACACATCCCTCCGAGCCGCCATACTCATCAAATCAGTCCCAATCGAGCACGCTACCGTACGAGGAGAAGATCGACAAATTCAATTTCACGCCGGTGAATTACGATTCAAATGCCGATCTGTCGAATATCGTGAGAGAACCTCATGTAATCGATCATACAATCGATACTCGTCGTCCAGATTCCTATTACACAGCAGTGCGGAGTAGTAAAGCGCCCGCGCAATTTACACAGCCGTCCGTTAGTTCCCCAAGATCGGCGAGCAAACGTCCAAAGACTGTTTATCAAAAGAATACCGATCCGAATGCGCCCTCCACTTCGTATACGAGATCAAAATCGGAAGCTCTGCTTGAAACGAACTTTGACGATGATGAGGCGAGCGGCCATATAAGCCCACTCCAGGCAGATAGTAGAAGCTACAGTCAGCCGCTGGAAACTGCCATGTAGTCTGAGTTTAGATATAAATTTTGTACATAGACAATCGATTGTATTTCTCTTCTTCTTATTTTTTTTTAACTTAAAAAAGACAGAGATCTATACAAAGTATTATTTTTAAGTTGTAAGCTCTCAAAGAACCTTTTTACACCGATTTTACAGATACGGTTACGCCCAAACGAACGAATGAATTTTCTATTATAATAGACGAAGATACAGATACGTAGTGTTAAGAAATAGTTTACATAAGGAAATTGTTTAATAGAATTAACTCATATTCTTAAACTGCTTAAGGTTAATAAATGCTGTTCACTAGACTTTGTTTTAAGCCGAACGAAGGCTTTATTCTACATCTAAATCTTTTAAGGCAACCTCTGGGTTTGACTCATATGTATACAACAATCGGAACTGGACGAACCATTTGAAATGTGTGAGCTCTTTTAAGAACGAAGACATTCATATTTTGAATTGTTCATTAGAGAGGTATTTACCCTCTGTAAGGGTAAGTAAAAATAGGTCCACAAATCGCCGTGGCCATACAATCATGAAGTGATGAGATTTTTTAAGCATAGTGATGCCTAAGCTCACTAGGGCGCCGCCGTGGCGCAGTGGTTAGTGTGTTGGACTCTGGCGCACGATGAGCGAGTTCGGATCCCGATAACATCAACGCCATCGAATGTTTATTTCGCGACGTTCCTCCTCGGCGGGGTACTGGCAAAACCCCCCGTAGTATAACTTGCCTTAAAAAAGCTTCTCGACTCACGCCATTCGGATCCGGCAATAAACTGTAGGTCCCTTTCACCTATGGGAAAATTAAATCACACACAACATGGGTGATTGAGAGAAGCTCGGCTTAGGTCCTTCATGGGCTGTAACGCCAACATACATACATACATCTCCACGTTTCAAGGTCACCAGAATCCAAATCCAAGGTTTTATAGAGATGTACGTATGTTTTCGTATGTGCGCATGTGCGTACCAGGATTTTCGCCTCGATTATCTCGAGAACAGCATTCATCGTGAAGAACTGTTTGGTGCGATGGCCGAATTCGGGATCCCGGTAAAACTGATCCAGTTGTGTCGCGCCACGCTAAAAAACCCGCGATGCACCGTGCAACTCGGTTCTAGGACCTCGGAACCATTCGAAACATGCACCGGATTTCGGCTAAGAGATGCGCTGTCATGTGACTTCTTTAATTTCATGCTGGAACAGATAGTGCGACGGGCAGGCGTCAACAGGGAAGGCACGAAAGCACTATCTTTTACAAGTCCATCTAGCTGCTAGGATACGCGGATGATATCGACATCATCGCGTGTTCTCGCCGTGGCATTGTGGAAGCATTCACGGCAATTGAAGAACAGGCGAAACGAGTTGGTCTTAAGATCAATGAGGACAAGACGAAGTACATGCTGTCAAGCAAAAACCAATCCGTCGCTCACCACCTGGGACAAAATATAACAATTGAAAGCTGCAATTTCGAGGTAGTTAAGGAGTTTATCTACCTCGGGGCAAACGTAAATTCCACAAATGACACCACAGTGGAGATCCGGTATAGAATAACCCTTGGCAACCGCTGCTACTTCGGCTTGTCCAAACAACTGGGGTCAAAACTCCTCACTCGAAAGACCAAAGTCATGCTTTACAAAACGCTCATTCTGCCAGTCTTGCTGTACGGAGCCGAAAGCTGGACGATAAGCAGGACAGCGGAGCTGATTTTGGGTGCTTTCGAAAGAAAAATTCTGCGCCGAATATTTGGTCCTGTCTGTGAGGAAGATGAATGGAGAAGAAGACACAACCGCGAACTCTACGAGCTGTACCAAGATGTGGATGTAGTCCGGAAGGCAAGGACCCGTCGACTACACTGGCTCGGCCACATCGAGCGCATGGACATCAACGCTCCAGCTAAGAGGGTCTTCGACTCCGAGCCTCCTGGTTCGAGAAGAAGAGGAAGAGCGAACCTCCGGTATAAAGACCAAGTAATCGCGGATGTAAGACATCTTGGTCTTGACAACTGGAAGCGGCGTGCCCGGGACCGTCAAGGATGGAAGGCAGCTATAGCTCAGGCTCAGATCCTCCGTGGATCGCTGGCCTGATAAGTAAGTAAGTATCTCGAGAACCAAAGATGATATTGACATAAGATTGAGTTCGTTTCACGCATAATCAGGCAACTTAGAACTGAGTTTTCAAGTCGATCCAGTCGTTTTTTGTTAGTAATTAAATAACTAAGAAATAGGCAAAAGAAATGAACAAGACGCGGTGTTCCCAAACGGTCCACCATCTAAGTATTAACGGCACACGATGCTGGTTGATTGCGGTGATCGGACGACAACCGACACATGTTTCTTTTTTTTTTTTTACATTTCATATTAATTTTATTGCCAAAAAACTTATAGCTATCTTACGCGCTAGACAAAATGACTAAACCTAGCTTACATCATAACTAACATTACATGTCTTACTGACCCTAGGCGGGCACTCTAAAACAAACAATGTTTGTATACTTAAACTATGTCTTTCGACTACTTAATATTTAACTTTCTTCTTATTTGATAAGAAAATCGGTTAACAAAAAAACTTTGCGTATTATCGGGTTATAGGGGTTCTATTTATAAAACTTAAATCTATCCAAAATTAGCAGGTGTTCGGCGAACCTGCCTTTAAGAGGCTACCTGAAAGATTCCACTACGGAGTCCGTTCCAGCCACCAAAAACGTTGATGCTGTGGGACAACGTCTTCTCTGTCTTGGGGAGAAACTACTTTACTGAACCTGAGGCACTCGGCCTCCCAGAGCACGACGTCAGGTTCGTAAAGGAATCGCCGTTCCACAACAACCTATACATATGAGATTGCTCGGACAGTGTTGTGGTTGGGTGAGGAGGAAACGCACACTCATGAGCTGCTCGTGAGTGTGCACTACCCAACGAGCAATTACTAAACGCACGCGCTCGTCAGTAATTGGCTGTGAGCGTTTTGATTTTCGCTCACGAACACGAGTGTATGTGCATTTATCGAATCGAAACTCACCCCTGTGCGCACTTCATATGTTCGTTAAAGAGAACGCTCACTTATGTGCTCTCTGTAGGGTGGGTTCTGTTTAACGCACATGTGGAGTGCGCACATGGGGTGAGCTTCCATAAATGCACACACTCGCGTTCGTGAGTTGATTTACTGCTCGGGAGTCGTATGCAGAATGATAAAACATGGATAAATTTCACTTCAACATTCTATTTTTCCGTACCCAAAGGGTAAAACGGGACCTTATTACTAAGACTTCGCTGTCCGTCCGTCTGTCACCAGGCTGTATCTCATGAACCGTGATAGTAAGACAGTGAAAATGTTCACAGATGATGTATTTCTGTTGCCGCTATAGCAACAATACTAAAAACAGAATACAACAGATATGATTTTCATCCAAAAAATCCCCTTGGCCACATACCGACCTAAGGTTAGTCAACAATAACCACAACCAGTAGCAAACTTCCCAGCTTTGATCCCTTTTGTGTCTTTGTTGTATTAATCCCAGCTGCAACCTTTTTTCTATAATTACGAACAACAACAATAAATATTTTAAGCTTTGGTCATCCCTATTGTGGCACTGCTAAGTTATTCCTACCTGCAAACATTTTTCCCATAATTATTGTTATTAAATTCAATGGAGAATTTGATGATTAATTATCTCATCATGGAGATTTTTGATCATCAAAGCAATATGCCTATAACCTGCCTGCAACCAAGACCTGTCATCATGCATAAAATCATTTTAAACGGATTAGCCGTTTTAATGTGATCAGATCACTGATGAGGTAACATACAACGTCTCTTTCATATTTTTATATACAGATCGTACGGAACCCTTCGTGCGCGAGTCCGACTCGTAAGAAAAGCCTTTCTTACTCCCAGAGACCATGACATACGTTCGGAAACTTAATAGGAATAGTAGTAGTAGCAATGGCAAGACCCGTTTTAAAACATTCGTTGTATCAACGGCTCGTACTAGATTTAAATTTGAAACATACCGACTGTTAAGCCAACGTACATATGTACATTAGCTCCTTCTATCGTATTCATATTACAAATGGATTTCTCGCGTATCTTTCTCCGTCGAATTTATGAAGTAAAACTGAAAAAAATTCACAGGAAACCTGTAAAGCATACACTTTGCTTGGATTTTAGAATTTTCTTAGATTTTTAAGATTTGCACCTCAAAGTTGGTATTTGCTTCCATCCTGTGATAGTTATACATGTAAGTTGTCGTATACATAGATACAAATCAAATGGATGAATCTGAACATGTTCAAACATGATTTTGTAAGGGAAGGATTCCATTTCATAGTTCGTCAAAACGTAACGATTAACCTCAGTGTGCTTTTGAAAGTCCTCGCGAATGGTTGCTTTTGCCTCTGATAAATGAGAATTACTCATGACCGATAAGAGTAAGAATTTGCGAGTTAATTTTATAAGAAAAAGTGTGTGCACCTAGAACGTTAACCGAACAATAACGTTGGATTTCCAGAGAATAATAAATAAAATTAAAATTAAAAAAAGATCCGTAAAGGTAGTGTAAATTGCTCATACCGTTAAATCTAAAACTAAAAGATGGTGAGTAACTGCTATATTTTTTTATGAAGATATCTGTTATCATTCAAAATTTCAATTAAATAGAATAGTATCTAAAAGCAAAATGTGATTTTCCGAAAAACATAAAATCCTTTTCCATGCAATCGTGTTGGATTTTTTTACGCTAGATAGTTAATGGGGGAATGGCAATAAAAGAGGCTTTGTCTTGGCTGAAGTGGAACGTAATATCCACCACGGATATTCGCATTCTCACAGACAGTCAAGCAGCCTTAAAGTCGCTGGAGTCCTATGTGTACACATCAAAATCTAGTCTCGACTGTCGCAGATCTCTTAACGAGATGGCAGAACAGTTCAACATACAGCTTATCTGGGTACCAGGACACAGCGACATTACAGGTAATGAAAAAGCCGACAAACTCGCTAAACTAGGAACGACGCTACAATCAATCGTGGCTTGTGAGGGAGTACCCCTTACAACCATTAAACATAATCTGACCAATCTCGCCAGGGCCGAGACGAACCTGAGATGGACACATGGACATACCTGCGTCATCACCAGCCAAATCTGGCCTCGGCTGGACAGTCAACGCACAAGGAGTATAATCTCCCTAAAAAGAACTGACATCTGCAAAGTCATCGGTGTCATCACAGGACACTGCCTCATTGGCAGTCACGCACAAAAACTAGGATTAGTTCCAAATGATTTCTGCAGAAGCTGTCAGGACGAGGAGGAGGTTGAATCCATCCACCACCTTCTCTGCGCCTGTCCAGCTCTCTGCAAGTTCAGGAAACGTTACCTAGGCTCTTACTTCCTTAACGATCTGACAGATGTTCAGAAAGTAGGGATACTTGATCTTCTTAACTTCTTAAGAAGCACAAAATGGTTCCACGAATAGGGGGGTAAACCCCCTCGTAGCTGCACAACGGGCCTCCCTGGCCTATGTACATTCTTCTCAACCTAATGGGGGAAAGGACAGGGCCATGGTACGTTTTTGTCAATTTTACACCCAATCAGATGATGCAATCAAAATACAGAGTTCTTCATTGATCGTCCCGTCTTAGGGTTGGATGCGATCAATTGAATCTTATCTCAATTTAGGTCTAAAGACACAGCAAATTGGTGAAAATATGTTTATGGATAGACAGAAATAAAGGGTCTTTCATTAAGCACTTCCTACTTTAAATATTTAAATAAAACAAAGCCTGTGTGAGATATCGTCGACATTTTTTTCCCGTTTTTGGCCTATCGATGCCATTATGTATGGAATATAAAATCGTTCAAATGTCCGCCGTGGTTTCTCTGAATAGCGCACATCCGAAATATCTAATTTTCCATGACACTACCACATAAATCAGGCTGAATTTTACTTACTTTACTTACTTATCAGGCCAGCGATTCATGGATGATCTGAGCCTGAGCTATAACTGCCCCCCATCCTTGCACGCTGCTTCCAGTTATCAAGACCAAGATGTCTTACATCCGCGATTACTTGGTCTTTATACCGGAGGTTCGGTCTTCCTCTTCTTCTCGAACCAGGAGGCTCGGAGTCGAAGACCCTCTTAGCTGGAGCGTTGATGTCCATGCGCTCGATGTGGCCAAGCCAGCGTAGTCGACGGATCTTTGCCTTCCGGACTACATCCACATCTTTGTACAGCTCGTAGTGTTCGCGATTGTGTCTTTTTCTCCATTCACCTTCCTCACAGACAGGACCAAATATCCGGCGCAGAATTTTTCTTTCGAAAGAACCCAAAATCAGCTCCGCCGTCCTGCTTATCGTCCAGCTTTCGGCTCCGTACAGCATGACTGGCAGTATGAGCATTTTGTAAAGCATGACTTTGGTCTTTCGAGTGAGGAGTTTTGACCCCAGTTGTTTGGACAAGCCGGAGTAGCAGCGGTTGCCAAGGGCGATTCTATGCCGGATCTCCACTGTGGAGTCATTTGTGGAATTTACGTTTGCCTCGAGGTAGACAAACTCCTTAACTACCTCGAAATTGTAGCTGTCAATTGTTATATTTTGTCCCAGGTGGTGAGCGACGGATTGGTTTTTGCTTGACAGCATGTACTTCATTTTGTCCTCATTGACCTTAAGACTAACTCGTTTCGCCTGTTCTTCAATCGCCGTGAATGCTTCCACAATGTGACGGCGAGAACACGCGATGATGTCGATATCATCCGCGTATCCTACCAGCTGGACGGACTTGTAGACGCCTGCCCGTCGAACTATCTGCTCCAGCATGAAATTAAAGAAGTCACACGACAGCGCATCTCCTTGCCGAAATCCGGTGCATG
Source organism: Eumerus sabulonum (assembly GCA_951905685.1). Taxonomy (NCBI): domain Eukaryota; kingdom Metazoa; phylum Arthropoda; class Insecta; order Diptera; family Syrphidae; genus Eumerus; species Eumerus sabulonum. The sequence goes on along the minus strand of OX645063.1, from coordinate 105,193,583 downwards.
TTTCAAACGGTTCCGAAGTCCTAGAACCGAGTCGCACGGTGCCTCGCGTATTTTTTAGCGTGGCGCGACACAACTGGATCAGTTTTCCCGGGATCCCGAATTCGGCCATTGCACCAAACAGTTCTTCACGATGAATGATGTCGTATGCGGCTTTGAAATCGATGAAATCGATCGTCTTTTCCAGGATTTGTCGAAGTGTGAAAATTTGGTCTATAGTCGATCTGACGGGCCGGAAGCCGCAATGGTAGCTGCCGATTAGTGCGGTGCAAAATGGCTTTAGACGTTTACACAATACGCTGGACAGGATCTTGTATGCGACATTGAGCAGGGATATACCTCTATAGTTCTTGCAAGAAGTAGGATCTCCTTTTTTGTGGATGGGGCAAATAGAGCTGGTATTCCAGTCCAGCATGCTTTCATCTTCCCAAATTCTGCAGTTGATCTGGCACATGCTTCCTACCAGAACATCGCCGCCAGCCTTGAAGAGCTCTTATGGCAAGCCATCTGAGCCTGTGGACTTGTTGTTCTTCAGTTTCTGAATAGCTGAGCCAACTTCTTCGATGTTGGATGGGAGGACTATTTCAGCGGCTGGAGTTGGGATTTCCTCGGTCCCTACCACTCTCTCTTGGTCATGCTCGTTAAGCAGTTGCTGGAAATGCTGCTTAAATACATCCACTATTCCCTGCGGGTCGCAGTTTCGAAGAGCCCTTTTTGAAGCCTCCTGCAAGGTCCTTGGCTGTCTTGTGAAAGGCTTGTGTTTTATGCTTATCCCTATACTCCTTGATATCCTTGAGCTGGGAGGCTGCGAAGATTCTCTTCTTTTGTCGCAGTAGTTTTTTCTCCTCCCTTCTTCTGGCTCGGTACTCTTCTTGCGCTGCCCTGGTTTTCCTCTGCAGCGCCTTTTGGTACGACTCGTCGGTTGCTGCCTTTTTCTGCTCACACTCGCCATCATACCACTCGGCTACTTCCTGAATGGCTGAGCGGCAATGCAGCCACATATTAGTGGCATTTGTGTTCGTTGTAGGCATACCGTAGAGTCTTTCGCTCAGCTGCTCCCTGTTGACTCTGGCAACCTCCGGTATGCTCAGGCGCCCAATGTCGAACCTCCTCCTGATGGGCTGGTGCAGCTTTCTGACATTGGACAGTCGAGCTCTGAATCTTGCTGCTACGAGGAAGTGGTCAGAGTCGACATTTGCCCCTCTGAATGTTCGCACATCCAGGATGTTTGACGAGTGCCTTGCGTCAATGAGCACATGGTCGATTTGGTTGGCTGTTCGACCGTCCGGAGATCGCCAGGTTGCTGTGTGGATTCGCTTGCGAGGGAATCTTGTGCTACTTATCACCGCATTACGAGCTGTCGCAAAGTCAGCGAGTCGGAAGCCGTTATCTGTTGTTGTATCGTGGAGGCTGTGTTTTCCGATCACTCCGCCAAGGGTGTTCTCCTTACCGATTTTGGCGTTGAAGTCCCCGAGCACGATTTTTACATCGTACTTCGGACAAGCTCCGTAGGCGTTGTCCAGGAGGTCATAGAAGTCCTCCTTGATAGGGTCTTCAGCCTCGTCGGTAGGGGAGTTTGCACATATAAGGCTGATGTTATAAAATCTGCCTCTGATGCGGATCACAGCCAGGCGATCACTTATAGGTTTAAAGTCGATGACCTTCGACCTTAACCGCTTTCCCACGACAAATCCGCATTCCAGTAAGTGCAACCTTTTGTGACAGCTGTAAGAAATGTCGCAATTTTTCTTCCTAATCATACCGTTTTCTATCCAGCGTATTTCCTGGACCGCAGTAATATCCGCCTTGTACTGCGTGAGGATTCCTTCTAGTTTATGAGCAGCTCCGGGAGTGTACAGGGTTCTGACATTCCAGGAGCATACTCGCAAATCGTGTTCCTTTTTTGTGCGTTGTCGTCGTCGAGTATCCGTCCGTGTAATCGAGGCATCTTGCTCATTCATAACTTTAAGTTTTTTTACGTGGGCGGATTGTTAACCCGCCGCACAACCGCCATTCTGGTCGGGGTTTTTTTCGCTGCATACGTTTGTTCACCTCCCAACGGTTGTTGAAGAGACTATCCAGAGGGCGCCGCGAGGAGGCCGTATGTCAACTTGACCCGGCCATTTAAATAGGGATCATTGCTGGCATCTCGCCAGGTTGAGAGCAATCAACAACTTTACCCTGTATGTCGGAGCCCTCTAGAACGTCACAATTGGCAGCTTCAATTTCGATCAGCTACTAGTGACCAGCGACAACAATACCAGCGCTGAGATCAAACGCAGAATTACTCTTGCCAACCGCTTTGGGCTCAAGAGGCAATTGAAATATAGAGCCCTCTCTCGAAAAACCAAAGTTGCGCTGTATAAAACCTTAATCATCCCTGTCCTCCTCTATGGCGCAGATGCCTAGACTTTAACGAAAGCGGATGAGGAGGCCTTTGGTCGTTTCGAGGGCAAAATCCCGCGTTCAATATATGGTCCCGTTCATACATATAAACGAAGAGTGAAGGAGAAGGCACAACGACGAACTGGACACGCTGTACAGCGAAATCGGCCTAGTATGGCGTCTTCCGATCCAACGTCTAAGATGGCTAGGCCATGTAAAACGAATGGATAGCACAGCTCTGGCCCGAAGAGTCTTCGAGGACGACCGAATCTAAGGGGGCGCACACGGGTGGAAGGGGACCTTAACCTTAACGGCGCTGGAAGCAGCTGGAGAAGCTTATTGGTTGAGACTCAGGTTCACACCGGACTGTAGCGCCACCAACGTAAGTAAGTAAGCAGGCCCAAGTTGTGGTCTACGAAAGGCTGAGTTCTTGTGATCGACGCGAAATCAACTGCCTCGGATTCTCCTGCACACTCTCACGCACAGCGGCGATGTTTTCGGCAGATCTTGCGTTTCGTCGACGTACTGGTGTTGATTTATCATTTGCTGAACCAGTGGACTCAAATTTATCCACCAAACTGCGAATAGTCTGTTTGATAGGAACGTTATGGTGACCGTAAAATGGGCAAAGCGCACGGAATGTTGACCGAACAGAAACCCTACGTCTGTCCGTGGTGATTTGGTAAAACAAGCTGAATAAACGACAGCCAATTTGTCCCAATTTGGAAGTCACTGTTGGAAGATTCTATATAACAAATTCGGAAGGGTTAGGGCGTTTCGTGAATTCGATAATTTTTTTTTTTTTTTTGTTTTTTTGGGACACCCTGCAAAATGTTTAAATGTGCCTAGTGGGAACTTTCGAAAGCGATTGAAAAGCGCTCACGCTAAACACCCACATAGGGAGATAGACTGCGCATGACGTGTTGTGTGTACGCTAGTATCTTTCAACTTGAAGTAGACGTCGCCGTATGTTTCTATGTATGCCTGTGTATGTAATAGTAACTTTTGTTTTCTGTGATTTTTCGTTTTTGGAAAAGACAAGCTACACATCTACGAGGATGAACAAACGCATGTACATACATAGATACATATAGAACACCCGCCGGGAATACCGACCAGATACATATTGTACATAGATGATGGACAAGAGCTTTCCGTGTATATTAGATACATCTGTATGAACACCACCACCAAACTACTCGCGGCGCTACACAAAGTCACGTTTACAACGACCATCATCATCGAGTTGTATTTCTATTGTACGTAGTAAAATGTCAACTCTTGGAGCTGATTCACAGCAGCGTATCCGTGAGTTGCATGCTAAATCGTGAGACCAAGCCACAAACATTAGTCAACGTTTTGTGGTGGTGAATGAAAGTCTGTTTATCAGTCAGCGGGAGAACGGTGCAGTGATCAAAAATTATTTTACGGCTGCCACCCACTCTACCATTACCGTACCATTACCACCGCCAATTTGACCATCAACACTATCATCGCCGCCCATCATCTCTAGCGCGGAAACAATCAACAGCACCCGCCGTCGTTGCCCTTTCTCGACCGCTCTCCCACTCTCTCGCTCGCACGCTCTCTCTCTCTCTCTTGCTCTTTTTATACTAGCTCGTATCCCCATTAGCTTTTTAGTTTTCTTAGTTTTTGGTGTTGCTTTACGGTTTTTTTTTTTCTGTTGATTTCCTGCTAAAATCCAAAAAATCAATGCGTACGAATTGATCACATCTAAAAGTGACCATTAGTGGGAACAGCTGGAGGTCCTATTGGAGTGTACCCCCACTGTAAGAATCATCCAATAGATCTGTGTATAACAAAGAGCCAAGAAGAAGAAGAAGGAGGAGAAAGCCAAAGCAAAAAGAAGAAACACTCAGCAAGGCTCAGCAGTCTCCACACAATTCTGCGCCCATAATGGGTCTATTGATTTTGCTTCATCGTGCAATGGCTTCCAGCGTACCGACGACGACGTACATTGTTTAGTGCAATTGCCATGTGTGCATCTGTGTACATGTGTTTTTGAAGTGAAGAGTGAAACGTTGAGTCTCGTCTACAAGAAGAGTTTCGGATTCGGTTTCGGCTACGGGCTCGTATCTTTCGTTTATACCCAGAGTTTGTTCGCTCAATCCTTTTTCGTTTTTCGGTTTTTATTTTTTATTTTTTTTTTTTTTGGGTTTTTCCTTTTTCATTCGGGAAAAACAAGAAATGGAATAGCGCTCTGATTCGGTGCAGTCTTAAGATTGTCTAAATCCATTCGGTGCTTGTACATAGTGTTGTGACTAGCCGTATAACCAGCACGATGTATAGTATCTACGTTTAGTTCTTAATGTAGTGGAGGCGTCGAAAATTGACTTGGTCGCCCATTATCGTTGGTATTAACTTAAATATTTACTTATTTCTGATTCTATCTAGTACGTTTGCTTTTTTTTTTTTTTTCTTGTCTGCAGTCTGCAAGAAAGCATCGTATAGTGGTCATGACTTGTGTGACGTATGCGCAGGCCTAAATTCAAATTTTATTTCGATTTTTATATGATTCGGAACAGTGTACATAAATTAAGATAACAAACATCGTATAAGCCTGGGCCGATGCAAGGATTTGCTTTTAAAATCAAGAGGTAAGGTGGTTCTGTAGTGTGCTATTTCAGTTTTTCATTTATTTTTTTGGTTAATACCTACCATCAGCGTCGATCTCGTCTTTGTTTGGCGTTTGGATTACATAAGGAACAACTTTGCGAGTCTGAGTGTGAAGAAGCGTGTTTATGGAAAGTGTTTCTAATAGCCATCATCATACTCGCCTGATATCTATAGGTACAAGGCAAAGAAAGTTTTCATGCAATCCAAAGAGTACATACTATGTACGAATATGTACGATGCCAACTAAAATACGATACACGTATCCAAGAGTTGCACTTGTGCTTAGGTATAGTATGCGAATTCGTGAGCTTGCAAGTGTACGAGTATTTCATCGTTTCTCTAAAGAGAATTGCGAGAAAAGAGTGTGCTTCGCCCACATGAACACAGTCTCGTTCATTCGCATGTTTAGTGGCATTTAATCCATGAATTGCAGTATTCAGCAGCTGACCAGCAACTTTTATCTTCCGCCAATATCTTTCTGGTTGGATTAAGCTTTTTTATTGTTTTTTTTTTTTTTTTTTTTCTGAATCTATTCCTCTTGGTCACTTGGTATCCATCCACTACCAATATCCACGTAAGAACTAAGAGAAGAGAGAGAGAGAGAGAGACTAGAAGAGAATACGAATTGCACTTGATTTTTGGTTTCTTTTTTCGACTAAACTAGTATAGACTGGTGCTGGCTAGTAGCGAAAAGAATAATAGATAGAATTAAGGAAAATTCGGCAGTGATACAGGGTGGCGGACAGTTCAATAAAAGTTGTTTTTGTTTATATTATCGTCAATTCGCCGCCGTATGACGACAGTCATGTGAATAGGAAGACGAAAGCTTCGCTGCTGAAAATAAAACCAGAACGAGATACGAGAATCTCGTACACACCATCGTTTTTCGCATACGAATATACCTACGCGAATGCGATACGCTGTAGTATTTATTGCACGTACATATGTGGTGTGGCGCATAAAAAACCTAGAGGCTCGCCCTCCGCTTTTGTATGGGGAGCATTTTAAATTCGCGCATTTCGACATTCGTAATAATGATTTACTAGTATGAAAAGACTGCACATACTATCGCACCGTCTATACTAATACTAGCATCATCTCGTATACGATATAGATACGGAAGAGGATAGACATCGGTACAATCAGTTTTTATAACGCCGCGCCGGTATACGAATCGTCGCCGACAAAATTTTTTTATTTACAATTCGGTTTATTGCACAAAATTTCAGTTTTCAGATACAATTCAATCTCGTTTCGTGCCAATTCTACATGTTCAAATTGAAATTACTTGATCTTGTGACACTTTAAACGTTAGACAAGGCTAAAAAGCAAAATGAAATTCTAATTCTTATGTACATATATCGGAGGGAGAGTAACAATAAAAGAATAAAAATGTTGCGGCGCGTGGGAGATGTCGAGAAAACCCCCCACCAAACGTGATTAATCGTTAAAATCGATATTGTGAACCTATGTATGTATGTACGTACTACCTATCTACTTACCTACACCCACTATACACCCGGACGGTGCTATGACTGTAGGTTCAGCACAAAAGAGGCTGGAGATCACACAGGGTGTAAAGGGGGTAAAGACCCCATAACTCTACTCCTCTCCTATGTATGTACATACCATAGGCCGATGTAGATTGTGTTTCTTCAGACAGTTATCATCGAACTTTACCGGCGAATATGATAAGATATATAACGTACAAGCTGAAAGCACAGTCGATAAGCGATAACCTAAACAATTGTATTCTTACCAAAAAGGTAGGCACAACATTAGAGCGATAATCGCCACTCAAATAATTAAATAATTAAATACGAATAGTTGAAGGTCATGAAATATGGCTTCCAATGAAACGAATATGGTTCTTTAAAAAATAATAATAAAAAAAAAAAAAACCATAAGCAGGACAGGAACAACAGAAAATTTTCAGGATGCAGGCGCAGATTTTACACGACTCGTCGTCGTACAATATTTTGATATTCGCATGCTATTCGCACACAGATAAGGAGAAATTGCCTATGTACATGATGTACTCGTCCATAGGCATATGAGTTTGGCAGTTTATTGCCTCTAGTGACTGCTGACTGACTATACATATTTGCTACCACAAATCGTATCACAAAAAAGCGTACACGTAATTCTCACGATTAACTCGTTTTTTTTTTTTTGTTAACTGATATTTACAGAGCGACGTACAAGACTCTGGAACCGAATCTGATGGTGATATAGACGCTGAGAGAGCCTATTCAGAGCCAGACATGGAAACAAGTCAGTTTTTTACCTCAAACTTATGTATACACTCAGAATGTACTTAAACATTTCCTTACCGTTGTGTATGCTTGTTGTTTTAAAATATTGTTTTAGGCATGAGTTCCCGCCTAGATGCTACATCGCCAACGGATACAGCTTGCTCTTCGGATTCGCCCGCCATGATGTGTCAGTCCCACCTGTTATACGATCAACATAGTTCAGAGGAAGAATTGGAAGTGATCAATGGGCCATCATCGTTAGCTGCCGCTGAAGCAGCAGCCGCAAGTCATTTGATTGTACGTGGTACAGCTTCGTCGCTCATCTCGGAAAGGGAATCATCATCCCTAGAGCCAGATGAGCTATTCGGCGAAACTGCCTCAACATCGAAACGTTCCAGTTCGACAATGATCGAAAATAGAAAACGCTCCCTGGCGCACAGTTCGGATGATGAGGTGATCTATCTATCTAATATCTTTGAATCAGATTCAATTTCAATTCTTATTTTCTAGTTAAAAAATATGTTAGAACCGATCTCAACACCAGTTAACTTTCGTACATCACCGCCATTGGAGGCGTTAAAGCCAAATCGAAGCCATATGTATCGGTCTGCGACTCCGCTTATATTGACTGAGGCGAGTCGCGGTATTGAGAACATAAAAATTTCATGTGATAGTACTAGTAACGACCAAAATGGCAGCGGTGGTGACGGCAGTTGCAGTGGCAATAGTGGTAATGGTGAACAACAATCTACAACATCTGCATCTTTATGCAATCAAAGTAGTAGCTGTATTGCTGCATTAAAATCAAGCTGCAGTAGCCATCATATCCACCAACCTACGCCAAAATATCAATTTCATTATAATAGCAGTAGAAGTAGTCCGGCATCAACATCCGGACTCGAATTGGATGTACGTTCAGTTAGTCCGCCAGCGAAACTTTTCCATTGTGCAATATCACCACGCCGGCGACCAATGCGAACGCATGCACCACAAAGACTGCAGCGTCCCCATAGACCATGTTTAGATTTTGATAAGATGCAACAGGTATTTGCTTTATTTAAACACTTGCATGTCAACCTTATATTCCCTCTATCGGCATATCGGCTATTTAGGATTATTGCAAACTAAATGTCTTAATTATTCGGATAGTCATGCTAGCTCTGTCGTCCGTCCCAAGACGATATGGATTGAGATTGAGGATGTTGAGAGCGAGAGAGCCTAAATTCGAAATTCTATCGATCGGCAGAACTTAGCACGACTTCTGTTTATATGATTCACGTTGAGGCTAGAATCGTGCAATCGATCTGTTATTGGGATCGATGGTCTAGGCAGGTCGACAGCACAGTCTTACCTCGTCGTGCTTATCGGACTTTCTAAACGAAATCAGCATTAGTTATAAACGATAACTTTCTTTCATACCAGTTTGCATTAATCTAAAACTTATGTTGCGTTAGTAGTTAACTTTGGTTTCGTTCGATGTTTTTTTAGCTTTTTTTTTTTGGTTTTGTTTTGAGATTTAAATTTATAAATCAAATTAAACGTATGTGCTAGCTATAGGGCTCTTGTAACGCGACAAAAATTAGAATAAGGCCATCTGCCGTTAATGTAGTTAGGTAGGTTAGTTGAGGTGAATACCTGACTTGCGCTTTAGAGTACAATAGGCGCATAGGCGCCGTTTTGAACCACAAAACTCGGGCGATGTTCATCTAAATCCAGCCTCTGGAGTTAAGACCTCTGAGAGGTCGTCGAGCAAGTATTTGTCAAAGGCGCAGAGTCTGCGACTTGCCAGTGCTGGGCTTTCGCAGAGAAAATGGTGTGGGGTTTCCTCTGCGTGGCTGTTAGACCGGACGTCTATTCTGACAACATCAGCTCCTATAGGCCAATGGCTCGTACTGATGAGGACCAGGTGTTTTTTGATACCCTGTATCTAGTTGATTTTGCCCACCTACAATTACCTTTGTAGAAAAACTGTTGCAGGATGTTGCCTTTGAGAGGGTTCAGCGATAGGCCCACAGTAGGCTATTTTGGGGTGATCCCGAGCTTGGCTGTGTCAACTGTGTCGAAAATATTCCCGACCATATACCGTGCTCCAGCTTGGAACCATCAGTGATAAACAGAAGTTAGGATTTCCCGACTCGTTTGCACGCTTCCCATTCTTCTCTGAAAGGATGTGGAAGTGGAGAGTGCACTTCACTATTGAAGTCGAGGGAAGGTCTGATGTAGACCGTGAAAAGCGAGGTCAGAACAAAAAGGCAGGTTGTTGAAATGCTAGGTCCGCAACTTCGATTGTCGCAATAGGCGCTTAATTTGATTGCCAATTGCCACCTTTTGTGTCGACTCACTTTCTGGGCGTTTGATAGTCGGTATTACGTTCTACGTATACTCCGCTGATGCCAACAGCTCGGAGTAATCTACTCGAAACGATTGCCCACGAAATTGTGGGCAAAAAACCCGTTCGACGTTGTCCTTGGAGCAGTTGTTCGCACGTGAAAAAACGACGTTCGACGTCTCTTGGCCGATAACCATGGCCTTACGACGGTTTGAAATCAATTACTCCCAAGGTTTCAGCGTGCTCCTCTTGAGCTTGGCATGAATTTTGGTCCAATAATGTCTCCAACTCAGTCTCCCTTTATGTTCTTTGTCAGTCACTGGTGTCAAAATCACCACTTTTGTAACTCGGGAACCAATACTCACATGTTTTTATTGATGAACCCGTCCTTGCATCCAACTCAGATTCCGTTTGGGGTTTTACGTTGACACCTGCCTTGTCGGCTTAATTCCACGGTGGGCCATCCCACATGGGGTGAATATAATGCGTCCACCAACGCCCCTTCCTTAGATGACATAGTCTGGTTTCAATTCGGAGTCATGCTTGGGGACATGAACTCCGTCCTTGATAAAGGCCGAGGTCTACCTAACACCTCTTGCATCTGACTTTTTAGACCGAAGACCGAAGTCTTCCTTGATCTTGTCAGATACCATGCGTTCCCGCGATGTTGGGATAACCACAGCCACCACGATGCTCCCACAAGGGGGCCTACCTCAAACAGACAGGACCGGAGCGAATTTCGGCTACTGAGTGTGCGTATTATTTGCTACTATCACAATTAATTTTCATCATTGGCACAAAGTGCCTCTTGGCTGTGTTTCATTTAATCACTCACACACTCACTCACCTAGTTCACTCCGTGGGCTTCCTGTCCCCGTGGTACCAAACTATTTTTAAGTGCCTTGGTTTTCACTTCGCCACTGAAACCAGTCACTTTCAGTTGAGTCCACCCAAAACTCAAGCCTGACAACTTACCTTCCGTCAAATTCCTGAGGTGCCAGGATTTTAGCACGCTCGATTGGATTTTAGTCGCCTTTTACGACAGGCATGCCTTACCTCGGGACTATTCTAACCCCGTACCCGCAGGGGGAAATCCAACTCAGGCCAAAAGAAGTTGGTAATCATCGACCTCTAGCGCTCGCCGTAGACAGTGATGGCCTGGCCAACGTCACTCTCAAAGAAATATGGACCGCCGCCCAAAATCTACACAAAACAATGACTTTTTCGGGATGCAATAGACGCTGTTGGATCTCATATCGTCAATTCGACAATTTGGTATGTTGACGTACATACCAAAGATGATTTTTCGATGAAAATAAGGGGCAGTTTCTAACTACTCCAATTTGTAGTCTGCGAAAGGCCGAGTTCTTGGGAGCGACGCGAAATCGAATGCCTCGGATTCGCCTGCACACTGCGTTTCAACGACGTACGGGTGTGGGTTTATCGTTTGCTGAACCAGTGGACTCAAATGTACATATCTACCGAACTACGAATAGTTCCCTCGTCAGAACGATTATAGCGACCGTAAAATGGGCGAGGCGCACGGAATGTTGCCCGAACAGAAAACCGATTTTGATAAAACAATTTTATCATTTGCACTTGTTGTTTAACGCTATGTCCATCCATGCTAGTTTGGCAAAACAGGCTGATTAAATGGCAGCCAATGTGACAGACGTAGCTTCAACAATATGGCGGCTATTAACTCTTAAAGTTTAGAAGTTTTTGGTCTCTCGTTAAAAACATCAAAAACTCCGTATCGTCGTCTATACCTACGCTCATTCACAATGGCATTCCAGCTGTCAAACCCTTAGACAAAGCTAATCTGCTTGCTGCCCACTTCGCAGCGAACTCGCAGCTCCCCAAATCATCTTTGTCACCGCCTGTTCTGGAGTACGTAAATTCCAGCATGGGACAAATTCACTTCCGTACTCGTGCAGTTGCAAGGGTTCTTTAAGAACTTGACATACTCAAATCCGCTGGTCCAGATGGTATTTCCCCAATAATTCTGAAGAGGTGTTCTTCTACGCTGGCAAAACCACTGCGTAAGCTTTTTCACCTTTCCTACTCTTCTGGGCTCTACCCGAGTAGGTGGAAAACAGCATTTGTCCAGCCCATTCCCAAAAAAGGCGAATCTCCTTCTCTCTCCAATTACCGACCCATTGCACTAACGTCCCTTCTTTCCAAGGTCATGGAAACACTGATAAATCGTCAGTTAATGAAATATCTCGAGTCGCAGAAACTCCTCAATGACCGGCAGTACGGTTTCCGCAGCAACAGATCCACTGGTGATTTGATGGCATATCTCACCGAGAAGTGGAATCATTCGCTCCACCAGGCGGGTGAGAGCAAAGTAGTTGCACTTGATATTTCGAAAGCATTTGACAGAGTCTGGCATGAAGCTCTTTTGTCGAAAATGAGTGCATTCGGGATCGACGACTCTCTTCTTCTATGGATTAGAAGCTACCTTTCGAATCGTTTAATTCAAGTTGTCTTGGACGGATTCAAGTCTGACACTCACTATGTAAATGCTGGTGTTCCCCAGGGCTCCGTTTTGTCTCCGACACTCTTTCTCATTTTTATAAATGATCTCTTGTCTGTTACTTCTAATCCAATTCACTCCTTCGCTGACGACAGTACCCTCAGCTTCTCATATTCGTTCACTTCTTTACGACCCTGCACTTCGGCTGTAAATAGTGAGCGGCAGCGTATGTTAAGCTCATTAAATTCCGACATCGACAGCATCATCCAATGGGGTAAAAACAATAGAGTGGAATTTAATGCTTCTAAAACACAATGCTGTCTTCTGTCGTTAAAGCGTAACACCGACCCATTGCCATTATCCATGAATGGCACTTGTATCTCGGAAGCCGAAAAGCTTTCCATCCTGGGTATGTGCATCAGTGACAACCTTTGTTGGAATGATCACATATTCAGTGTCGCTAAGAATGCCGCGAAATGCCTAGGTTTCCTATACAGATTCAAGAAATTCTTCACACCCACCGATCTGGCTACAATTTACAAGGCGTTCATTCGTCCTAAATTGGAGTTCAACGCTCATGTCTGGTCTGGTGCATCTAAGACCTCATTGCACCTACTAGATAGAATACAAGAACGCGCGATAAAACTGATAGATTGGGGGTGGCAGTGGTTAACATCATCGACCGCCGATCGGAAGGTCTATAGTTCAAATTCGCTTCATAGCCAAGTAAAAGTAATTCCTAAACGGATGATAAAAAGTATGCAAAGCAGTTGTGAATGGAAAGTGACCAGACGTACTGCCTGCAGGCATAACACTCACAGTATATGGTCAACCGAAATTCATCCTCTGCGTATGCAATACTAAAGTGCTTGAACGAATTACTATGGACTATAACCAACGCGGAATTTGGTCGGCTCTCGTCCTATCTAGGCCTAGGACAACCACCCCTGAGAGTAGTGAAAGAACATCAACGACCCCAACCACTGCACTCCGTTCAGGTTATGTGTGTCAACACATCATAAGAGAATATGAAAAACTCTTGAACCTGCGCGAGTCTCTAAAAAAAAAAAAAAAAAAAAAGATGACCCCAGCATTACCAAAACACTAGACTCGCTGGAACATCGTAGGAACGTATCCTGCCTTTCATTGTTTTATCGTTACTTTCATCATAAATGCTCTGATGAAATAGCCAGTTGCATTCCACCCCTTCGTAACTTCTCCCGCGATACACGCCTCTCCCGGAATGCGCATGAATTCACCTTGAAGCCCGTTTTCGGTCGTACTGTCAAATATAGAAATTCTTTCTTCAACCGAACCACACGAATGTGGAACGCGCTACCTCGTTCAGTCTTCCCCCCTCAATACAATATGCAGACATTTAAGACCAATGTCAATAGGCAGCGCCTCTCCCTCTCCCTGTTACCCTCTACTCGCACAACGTCCGTCATTATAAGGCCTTAGCCTTGAGTGCGCGTACGACTCTAAAAAAAAAAAAAAAAAAACAACGAAGACCCTGTACTTTTTCCCACCCTTTTCCCTCCTATCTGGTGGTCATTGTGCGTTCAATATCAAAATATCAAGCAAAATTATTCCCTTATCAGCTATTTTGTCTGTGACTCCGAGACTCAGGGGCATGAGGGATATTGTTTCCACAAAAACTTAAGTTCCATACACAATAAGGCATTAAAATCCGAATATAGTTTTTGGAAAAGTGGCATTTGTCATTCAAGTGTAAAGCCTACTAAAACAGGGGCTTGCGTTAAACAATAGCACGTACTCCTACCGGAGGCTGTCGAATTTATCGGTGTTTTTAGTAGCAAAATAGAATGAAAAGTTGTTTTGGATTTTCTCTAGACTATCTAAGTCGACCTGTTGGTCTCGAAGTGTATGTAAATAGGTTTGTGGCACTACAGCTCATGAAGAACCTGAGCTTTTCATGACTATTATATTACAGGGGGTTTTGTCAATACCCCGCTGAGGAGAAGCACAGTGAAAAACACATTCGATGACATGGCTGTTATCGGGATTCGATCCAGTGTCATTGGCGTTAAGGCCAACACAATACCCACTGCGCCACGGCGCTCCTCTAGAAGTACCATTATGTAAAATAGTCGGATTTCTAGCATTTGTTCCAAAGCCGCAAAACACTCTTTAGAAAAAGGTCTGAGAAGGTAGTTTGGTCAAATGCAATGCAAATATTTGGTGACAATGGTATGAGGCCATTATCAAAAATCGCGACCTTCATAGTTTTACTATACCTACAAGATCTAAATATCAAATTCCAGATCAACTGATCGAAATGCTCGTCGCAACTTCAGTCATTCTTTCGTGTGGCAAGCTGTAGTTTTTTATAAAAGGTCTCTAGCCTCTTATTAACAATAAGGAGGTTCTTCTAATCATGTGTCCTGATTGTTTTAATAAACCGTAAATGTTCGGTAGAATCAGCTTCTGTAGATTCAGAGTACACAATCCACAGTACAAGTTGTGGCAATTAAGTTCCGGAATTTTTTAAACAACGGTAGGTAGGTAGGACCGTAGCCTTCCCAAAAAGAAAATGAGAAGAACACACATAGGCCAGGGAACCATTTAGTGCTTCTTAGGAAATTAAGAAGATCAGATATCCCTACTTGCTGAACTTCGGTCAGATCGTTAAGGAAGTAAGATCCTAGGTATCGTTTCCTGACTGTGCAGAATGCCGGGCAGGCGCAGAGAAGGTGATGAATGGACTCCACCTCCTCCTCGTCCAGACAGCTCCTGCAAAAATCATTCGGAGTTATACCTAGTTTTTGCGCGTGACTGCCAATAAGGCAGTGTCCAGTGATGACACCAATGACTTTGTGGATGTCGGTTCTTTTTAGGGAGATAATACTCCTAGTCCGTTGACTGTTGAGCCAGGGCCAGATTTGCCTGGTGATGAGGCAGGTATGTCCTTGAGTCCATCTCCGGTTCGTCTCAGCCCTGGCGAGGTTTATAAGATTGTGCTTAATGGTTGCAAAAGGTATACCCTCACAAGCCACGATTGATTGTAGCGTCGTTCCTTGTTTGGCGAGTTTGTCGGCTCTTTCGTTTCCTGGGATGCCGCTGTGTCCCGGTACCCAGATAAGTTGTATGTTGAACTGTTCGGCCATCTCGTTAAGAGATAGGCGACAGTCGAGGCTAGTTTTTGATGTGTACACGTAGGACTCCAACGACTTTAATGCTGCTTGGCTATCCGTGAGAATGCGGATATCCGTGGTTGATAACACGTTCGATTTTAGCCAAGACAAAGCCTCTTTTATTGCCAACAGTTTCGCCTGGAAGACGCTGCAGTGATTTGGTAGCTTCAGCGCTTTGTTTAGCTTGAGTTGTTTGCAGAATACCCCACTACCCACCCCGTCTTTGGTTTTAGACCCGTCAGTATAGAAGTCTACGCAGTTTCTGCGAGGTTGTTTAGATTTAAACAAAAAAAACAAGCAAACGGTAATTCTGTTACTGCAACACTCTAAAAGGTGTGTCATTTTTTATGCAATTTAAGTGTATTATAAAAACACACAAAAGGGAAATTCCCAACTAGGCAACCTCGCCAGAAAACTGCTACCCGGACCCATGGTGTAACACTTAGTTAACACACTGGACCCCCAACCAAGTGATCTCATGTTCAAACTCAAGGTTCCTGTGAACATTTTTCACGGCGAACAAAAAAAAAAAAGGACTTATCTGGTCTAAGCTCTCTGAACATTTGTCGCTTCGAGGCTTATAAATTGTATGTTTCTTTATTTTAGAGTCACACGCGCACTCAAGGCTAAGGCCTTATACATATTGGATGTTGTGCGAGCGAAGGTAACAGGGAGAGGGAAAGTTTCGAGAAGTTTGATGTTTTTGATACAAAACCTGAACGGAGTGCAGTGGTTTTTGGGTCGTAGATGTTCGTTGTGAAGCAACATCATGATGATCATGTCATCCGGTTCAAAGGACCAATGTAGAATAGGAAATGAGAGGTTGAGTGTTTTGCTTTTTGGTGGCTGCCGGTCTCGAGATTCGAACTCGGATCACTGGGTTGAGAGTCCAGTCTGTTAACAATTTTCCGGCAAGGTTGCATATATGTAGTTGGGAAATTTCCCTCTTGTTTGATTGATTGAGCCAAAGTTTATTAATTATTAATAAGTGTGTCGCTGCAACACACTTAAGTTGTCATTACAGTTTTTATTCAAGACACGCAATAGAATGTGTTATAGTTTAACACGAATAAGTGCCAATTTCAAAGATCAAACCTGTTAAGTGATATACTTAACCTTAAAGTATGTGCTGCGTGTTGTTTAACACAGTGTACTACTATTCCAAGCACCTTTGATAGTTTAGCGCCATATTTGCCTGTTCAAGTCCTCAGGTAACATCTTGAGGACAGTATCTCTATTGATATGTATTATTCTTGTCAGACAACGCACGTATGCTTAGGCGCTGGTCGGATCGCTGATAAGCGCGGGCAGACGCTTGACATTGTGTTCACATCCCTTCTTGAACCGCTTTGTTCATTCAAACACACACCTCCTTCTACTTTCGGACGATTTCCGAGGGTTTTTCGCCAGATTTCATTAAAAATTTAACACGACATGTTGCTGTGATGTGAGTTCAACAAAACGTGCTATCGACTACAGTCCTGGATGAAAACTGAGAGAAAGAGCTCGCCTTTCTAGTCAGATGTTGACGAACAACGCAGTACTACTAATTGTATGTATGTATGTATGTTGGCATCACAGTCCATGAAGAACCTGAGCCGAGCTTCTCTCAATCACCCTTGTTGTGTGTGATTTCATTTTCACATAGGTGAAAGGGACCTGCAGTTTATTGCCGGTTCCGAACGGCCAATTTCGAGAAGCTTTTCATGACAATTTTACTACAGGGGGTTTTGCCAGAACCCCGCTGAGGAGAAACACCGTGAAAAACACGTTTGATGACATGGCTGTGTCGGGATTCGATCCCGAGTCATTGGCGTCAGAGGCCAACACACTACCCACTGCGCCACGGTGCTCTCAAGTACTACTAATTACCGGAGCTTAATTGACACACTGCGTATTCTAATGGTGTAAGTTCAGTAAATTCAGGCGATGTTTCTTCCTAGTTTCTTCTCTCATCGTAAAACTGTCTTTGGGCTCCTCAGGACCATCGCAGTAATTTACTAATTGAGAGTTAAACATTTAAATGCAAATTATTCCAACAGACCTAATAATGTCAAGCCAAAAAAGTCAAGATTCCATTTTGGAGACGTACTTTGCTTATATTTTGTATACACTTATAGTGATTCCTTGAAACCTTCGTCTAAGGCCTCGTCCAACTTCTCACAGGTATTAAAGACAGTCCTACCAACCTAAAAATAATGTATTTCCAGTTTCAAATTAAATGTCATCTTAATCCTTGGCCACAGTAGTATAGCCCCATCTGTTATAAAATGTTCTCCATTCCCTTTCGGTGCAAACATACTTCGGTGGCTCTACAGTTCGGGGTGAATCTGGCCCTTAACCATTAAGCCTTTTTAGCTAGCACGATTTTTTGCTAGCCGTTTCTGGTTTCGCACGCCCCGTTGATTGAGGTCCCTTTCCACCGTTTTCCTCTCGAAATGACCAAGGACCTTCTCATTCATTTTTTGATAAGGCCCAAGCCTTTGCGCCATAAAGGAGGACTGGGAGATTAAGGTTTTATAGAGGGACACCTCAGTTTTCCGAGAGAGTCTCTTAAGCCC
Organism: Eumerus sabulonum; assembly: GCA_951905685.1. Taxonomy (NCBI): domain Eukaryota; kingdom Metazoa; phylum Arthropoda; class Insecta; order Diptera; family Syrphidae; genus Eumerus; species Eumerus sabulonum. Next base: position 105,175,785 of record OX645063.1, on the reverse strand, counting down.
GAAGAAACAGCGGTTGGCAAGAGTTATTCTGCGTATAATCTCAGCACTGGTGTCGTTGCCGCTTATTACTAGTGAGCCTAGGTATACGAAATCCCTGCCAATAGTGACGTTCTGGTCAAGAAGTCGGTGTTATGCAAGTTTGGTTATTCAAAATGACCGAAGACACTCCAATCCACTTCCATACTTCGGATGGGAGTCGACAGAGACTTTGTAAAAAATTGCTTTTTAAGTCTAACGTGGACAAATCCGAGGTTATGGTCCAATGTACTCTACATGTTAGTGGAGTCCCATTAAAGCAGGTGGAGGAGTTTAAGTATCTCGTGGTCTTCTTCACGAGTGATGTGAGGAGTAATACTGAGCTTTCCTGCATTGGATTGGCCAAGCTGGGTCAATTTTGAAACAGCTTGGAAGATCTGTAATCAGGAAGACCGAGCTTGGTGTCAAAGCCATGTTAGCGGTTTTTAACTCAGTATTTGTTCCAACTCTCACCTATGGTCATGAAATTTGGATATTGACCGAAAGAATAGGATCTCGAATACAAGCTGCCGAAATGAGATTTCTTCGTGGTGTTCACGGCAGTGCGCGAGGAGCTCAATGTTGAGCAGCTGCTTCTCCGAACGGAAATGGCTATACTTCAATAGTTTGGTCACATGAAACGAATGTCGCCATCTTCGCGACTTCCGAAGCGTGCCTTGGATGTAATACCATCAGGCAGGCGACCGCTTGACAGAGCCAGGACGAGGTGGTTGGACCAAGTCCAAAAACTCCACTGGGTGCGCTTGGGCATAGCTCCTGATCGAGTGGCCTGGACCGCGACCCTCTTAGTGGAACATGCGGGCCACTGAATATGTATGTCTAAAGAAACGGCGATTGGCAAGAATGAATGTTCACTTTAACCTCGTTGATAATGTCACCAAGAGTACACACATTGAACTAGAGTGGTCTAGGAGTCACATGGGTAAAGGCCACTCAGTGACATGGAGAATGACAGGCTAGATCCTGCATCTGGAATTAAGGAGATTTAAGCCTTTTAAATAAACCCACCCGGAGGTGTCCTCTTTTATATTATTCCTTATCCACTTGCCAGGCTTACGTTCTTTTTATGAGTTTAGGCTCTTTTTGGTTGCGTATATATCCATACTTATGACCGAACTTATATCTGGATGTCTTTCTTCTGATTGTTTACCCTATCTTCCAGCATCTTCGGAATACGTCTTTTAAATGTTCTTTTTTAATTTGACAGAAAATGAAAAGCTAGTCTACAGGAGCGTGAAATACTCGTAGCCATACGTTCCAGGGTATTTTTTAAAGAGAGCTTTAGAGGAAGCCAGATTTTAGTGATCGGAAAAATGTATTCTTAATTCAAAAAAAAAAAAAAAAAAACAATTGTTTTCAGTTTAAAATTACGTACTTTGGTTCCTGTTTTGTCTTTTAAATTTGATTTTAATTTGTTTTTGATTTTTATTTGTTAAATGGAGGACCTAGACCGAACCGTGGAATATGTTTTTACTTTTTCCTATTTATTTTGTATGATAGAAAACAAAAGCAAACAAGAAAATATCTATCTTATAAATTGTCAAGACCTACAGATACTATAAGAACTTGTATTTTTTTTTTTGTTTTTGTGTCCATTTTATAAAATTTAAGCAAAGTGACTCAGCAACCAATGAACCTCCAACGTGTAAGAGCGTATTTCCAATAGTATGACCATTTTGTAGGAATTATCGTATAGTAGCCACTACTGTGATAAAATTACTGCAAACGACATGAATTGAAAGTATTAGTAAAACAATGTGTTCGCTTAAAAACGGGCTTAAATTAAAATTCATTTTGTTTCTCTCATTTGTTCAATTTCAGCTTCAGGACCGATCGGTGTCCTCGTGGCGGCACAATAGCGAGCATACAGGTGAATTGTCTGTTTTCTGTTGGTGATGAACAACAATTTCCGGTTTACAAATAAGAAAAACAAAAAAGCAAAAGTATAATTATTTTGGTCGCGACAATTCCAACTAGCTCCATCCGGCGCCTGGACATCTTTGCAAGCTTTATACGAACCACATTCAATTCGAATCATCGGTTCTCGTCGAAGTGTAGCGTGTACGAGTATAGTGGCGTCTCACCGGAACCGGAAACCGGTATATGTCGAGTTTGTCAGTTCTGTCTGTTAGCAGGAAACAACATATTGTATCAAAAGCAAGAAACTTAGTTTATAATTACAAATTAGCTTGTTCGATGTTTCTTTTTTTTTTTTTTTTTTATTCTTTAATGCCTTGTTAATGAGATGAATTAAATTTGTTTTTGTTTTTCTGTTTTGTTCAATACGAGTATGATTTTACCACCCAGTTACCTTCGACGACGAAAGCACATAGCAACAGTAACAACAACGTTTCAATCGAAAACTATATATTTATGTACATGTAAATGAGAACAAGATAAAATTAAAATAGTAAACTTAAAAACAACAACAACAACGTAAGCAAATTCATATTCAATAATATATATTTTATCAACCGATTTTAGTGTAAAAACAAAAAAAAAAAAACAAAAACAACTCAACAACAACAATAACAATATTTAAGTTGCAATATGTGTGTAAACTAGACACATAGCAGAAAAAAACAAAAAAACCAAACACAATCAGGCAAGTCCTTCGATATCCTTCTCTCTACGGAGAGATAGTGGATAAGGACGGATTGAATTCGTTAACACAAAAAAAAAAACTTAAACAAGTTATTCGAATCGAACTATATAAAAACAACAAAACAATAGCATAAAACAGAAAAATAAACTAAATCTATATAAATGTATACAAAAACCGACAACAGCAGAAAATAAATTAAAACAAAACAAGAGAAATGCATTAACCAAATACTAAACAATTAAATAATATCACTAAAATGGAAATAAACAAAATGGTAAAAAAACAATATTTTTTTCTAACTTTTTACTCAATATACATACAATACTAATTACTAAAAACAAAATTTAATGAGAAATAGAATTATACAAGACGAAAAATTAAGGAAAAAAGGACACAAATTCATATTTTAGTTACGATATTACCATATGAAGCAACAAAGCATAATTAAGAGAAAACCTATCATTTTTATACGAGAAAGAGAAAAGCAAATTATAAATTACATACATGGATACATAGTGCATATAGATATAAATATGTATAAATAAAAACAAACAAAAAAATAAAATAAACAAAACAAGGATCATCGCAAACATCATCATCAAATTCAGACAATTAAATACAAAGTAAAATTAAGAAGTGAAAACAAACAAACAACAAGTATGTATGTAGTAGCGGGCAGAGGCACACTCGTCGTCTGTACAACAATTATTAAAAATAAAAATAAAAAAAAATAAAAAATCCGACAACTAGGCATTTAAGTAGGTATCGAACAAACAAAACAGAAAAAAAAAAACAAAAAACAAAAACATGACTGAAAATTATTGTGTAGATGTAAGGTATAAAAAACAAAAACAAAAAAAAAAAAAGAATAAAAACAGAAAAAACGATTATTTGATTGATCAATACCAGATTTAGATTTATCCAAACTGATGATCTGCATCACCGGCATCCCGCAGACTGGCCAGTGTGCCTGGCACACTGCGACCACATGCGGCGATTCCGTTGATTTGTGAAACAACAACTGTGGTTTTTATTAAAACAAACACAAAATACATTTTACAATTATGTATAAGATAGAGATGAAGAGAGAACGAAGCATTAAAATACAAACAACTGATAACGAACGATGTGACGGATTGGTCCGTACTATTGATGATATTAACGGTAATGCGACGGTCATTTGGATACAATTGTATTTACTCTTTAATTTAAGTCGTTTCCTCTACCTTTTTCTGTGAACAATAAATTATGGTTTTGAATAGATTCAAGCAAATTTCTTTTCTTTTTCCTTCCATTGTATCATTTCATGCGCCTTGCTCGTTGTAGAGGGGGCCTTCGATAGTACTGGCCAGAGTAATGCATTACCTTCTCAATGAAATTAGACGTTTCACTAGCATTTAATAAAGTAATGCCAATGAAAAACCAAATTCATTGGCATTGAATAACTCAATGCCAATTATTTTTGTTTGCATTATCATTGAAAAGTGCTAATGAAATAAGTCAGCATTACTATTTTAAAATGTAAAGTGGAGAAAAATTCAAATTCTGCATTAGATTTGTGCATTTGGTGACTGGGCAAATGTGTACTCGCTAAGACGCTACCACATTACTGTTATTGTTGACAATTTCAGCGAATTGAACGAGTAAGACACTACGCAAGATTTCTTTTATTGATAAACGTGAAAAGTGCGCCGTGGCGCAGTAGTTGGTGTGTTGGACCTTGACGCAAGATGAGCGAATTCAGATTCCGATTACACCAATGATCCTCCTCGACGGGGTACTGGCAAAACCCTCCGTAGTATACTTGCCATGAGAGAACTTCTTGACTCAAGCCGTTCGGAATCGGCATTAAACCGTAGATCCTGGCTCTGGTCCTTCATGGGTTTTAACGCCATCAAAGGAGAGGAAGATTAAAAGTGCAGTGGTTTAAATAAACACAAGGATTTGAATATGAGTGATAGTGATACTAGTGTCAGAGAGAGTGATTCACCAGAAATAATGGATGAATGTAGTTTGGATATTGAGTCTGTTTGTACTACGTCTATGTCTACACCGACAAGTTCGAGCTATATTGGTATCAACTTAACCAAGTTTTATTTATCAACTTTCTGTTTCAGGGATTAAGCACCCATAATCAGACATTGTTTCGTGGTGTGATTGCTTCCTGCCAAGTGTGCAAAAAGAACATTAGAGGCTCGATAAAGGCCACCTCGAATTTTCTACAGCACTATAGAAAACAACGTCCTAATATATACAATAAGTAAATATATGGAACAAAAAGGCAACAGTCGTGTTGTTAACCACACTAAGAAAAAGCAAAGTGCCTTTGATGGGAAAATCTTCCGATTTATTATTGCAACATTTACCCTGTTATCCATAGTAGAAAATTCAGCATTTGCATCACTTTTTAAGGACACAAATATGGTAGTAAAATCGCGACACTTTATAAGCAGTCTGCTTGATGAGAAATATGGAGAAATGGTTTTAGGAATCAAACAAAACCTTTGCATGGAAAGGCGCCCGAAAAGGCCTTATGAAAACATGATAATTAGATTTCTTTTAAGATTGAGTTCGTATGCTGCACGGCTGATATTTGGACAGGTCGACGGAAATAGTGGATCGCACACTTACCTCAGAATTGCTCACATTATTAATGACATTAATACGCAATTCGGCATTACTGACAATCAATTGATTTGCACTTTTACTGATAATGGCAGCAATTTTGTGAAAGCGTTCAAAGAACCCTTTATTTGTATGTACATGTATTCGTACGTTTTAAGCACCAACTAGCCACATCTGGTTTTATAAAAGCATTGCGGAAAACAGGTGTACTTTACGAGAAAGTGCGTTTTTCATTATATACTTATAAAGAAAAAATAATTTGAGAAGCATAATACATACTAGTATATCATCACTATTGTTCATTACTCAAATATTAAGGTGGACCTAAATTTGGAGCAAATGCAATTAGCCAAAACTAGCAGCTCGCCCAGATTCTTTCAGCGTCACTTAGGCAAAACGATGGAATTCACTATATGACTCTGTAGTACGACTTCTATCCTTTCCGGGTAAATTAACTGAAATAACAGAAGCTCTTTTTGTCGAATGTTTCATCCTACCGAAATAGAGTATTTAGAAGAATATTGCCAGTTTATGAAACCAATAGCTGAGTGTTTAGATTTTCTGCAAAAGAAGATAACATCCACTTCGGAGTTCTTACCCCAGAATTATAGACGTTGAAAGCGCAAATCACCAAATTTGGTACCTCATCAGCTGCCAAATATTTTAAGGATATCTCGCGACACATTCGAGATGCATTAGTTGATCAATTCACACCATTTTTAGAACTACAAGAATCATATTACGACAACGCAGTTGCTGCTATAATGTGTCCAAGATATTTTTATCAACAAAGCTATTGAAAAAAAATCCCAAGTGGCTGTCTTGAATCAAAAAAGGCAGAGTTCCGATCTTATGCCGCATCCATTTTTTTCCTTAGAAGACAGTGATGAAGACGGTAATTTATCCATATACATTCTCTTCTGGGAGAAAATGTTCCCATTCACTATAGCGGAAGATCAACTACCAGCTGACAATAGGAACGACAGCCTGGGTATACTAAAAGAAGCTTTTTGGAGAGCGAAAATAAAACTCCGATCATACCCAACGATAATCCAATTATAAAAGACATGTTTTATATATTTCATACGCCCTTGGCATCTTCAGCTTCAGTTAAAAGACTTTTCTCATTCGCTGGAATCGTCAATAACCATCGTCGTCAAAATTTAACCGACGACGATGTCGAAAAGCTTGTTATAAGGAAAGCAAACAGAAACATTTTATAATGCCTTATAATTCAATGAAATTTCTGGATCATTCGACATTATTACTTTTTCATTAGCATTGAAAAAATCAATGCCAATGAAATTTTTTTCATTAGCATTGAAAATTTAAATTGTAATGATTTTTTTTTTCATTGGCATTGACTTATTTCAATGCTTATGAAAAAGTAATGCTAATGCATTACTCCCATCTATGGTACTGGCTATGGTTCGATCACTACTGCACTATCCTGCAGGGGTGTGGACCCAGAGGCGGATTTAGAAATTTGGCGCCCTATTTACATGCTGTGATATCCAAAAACTATTTAATATTGTTATGAAATGAATCCCACACCGAATAGGGTTCGTATCACTGGATTGCGAAAAACTACAATTGTACACTTTTTATTCGAATTAAAACACACACTTTTCTTATTTCTTCTCAGATCAATAATCTGAGTACTTCACCACTTTCATTTATTACTTACTTACTTTGATGGCTGCCCTCTAAAGCTGTAAGAAAGTAGTGGGCAGGAGGTGGGGTCTCCAGCCAAGCATTATGTACTGGCTTTACACAGCAGTCATAAGGCCTATCCTCCTGTATGGCGTCGTAGTCTGGTGGACTGCTCTGGACAAAGCAGTCAATCGAAACCTTCTGGCGAAGGTACAAAGATCAGCCAGATTATATATAAGCGGAGCGATCAGATCAACCCCCACGGAGGCCTTAAATGTTCTACTACATCTTCCACCATTAAACCTTTTCAGCAAGCAAGTTGCTGCATGCGCGGCCGTAAGGATGAGGAGCATAAGAAAATGGCCCACATCTCAAAAAGGCCACACCTCTATTCTAAAACACTTCAAAGTACCCATGGACACTGACTACATCAGCCCGCAGTTCACCAGGAACATCGAAGTTGTCTTTCCATCCAGGGAGGAATGGGCTGAAGGGAAAGTCATACCAAAGGACTCGATCTCCCTCTATACCGATGGCTCTAAGATGGAGTCGGGTGTAGGCAGTGGGGTCTACTCCAAGGAACTTAACCTCAACCTATCATTTAGACTCCCAAATTACTGTAGTGTGTTTCAGGCAGAAATAACTGCGATAACCGAGGCCCTGGCATGGCTCAGGATCAATGAAATATCCACAAAGGATATTATCATTTGCACGGATAGCCAATCTGCGATAAAATCCCTGGCAGCGGTAACCCACAAATCAAAAACATCCATTAACTGCCGCCTATCTCTAGATGAGATGGCTGAACAGTTCAACAGGAAACCGCGCGGCCGACGAACTCGCAAGGTTAGGGTCAAGCACACTCAGCCTACCTACCCTCGGGTACCTAGAAACACCAATAAGTACGGTAAAGCACATGATAAAGCCTCAAATCATAGAGGAGACCAATCTCCAATGGAATGAGAGCAATATCGGCTTTATCACCAAACAATTGTGGCCTAAGTTTAACTTAGGACGAACCAGGGACCTGGTGGCAACCAAAAGGGCAACCTTAAGCACCCTAGTAGGGGTCATTACAGGTCACTGCACCGTTGGAAAACACGCCGCCAGACTGGGGCTACCCTACAATGACTTCTGTCGCGGCTGCATGGACGAGGAGGAGGAGGAATCAATACACCATCTCCTCTGCTCATGTCCCTCTTTTGCGAATCGCAGGAGGATTTACCTCGGCGCGCCCTTCTTCGACAATCTGAGTGAGCTAGCAAACCAAAAAATAGCTCAACTCCAACGCTTTATTAGAAGCACCGGTTGGTTCCCGGGTAGCGGATCAGGGTAACCTGATCCAGGTGGTATCACAATGGGCCAGTTTCGGCCTAAGTGTGGCTTACGCCTACCACGTCAACCTAACCTAACCTACTTTGATGGCGCTACAGTTCGGGGTGAACCAGGGCCTCAAACAACAAGCCTCTCCAGCCGGCCCGATCTTCGGCCAGCCGCTTCCAGTGCCGCACGCCCAGTTGGTTGAGGTCTCCTTCCACCTGTGCGCGCCACCTTAAATGCGGTCGTCCTCTGCTGCGTCGTCCCTCGGAGTTGGAGTAGAAGACTCTTCCCGCCAGAGCGTTGATGTCCATTCGCTCTACATGGCCTAGCCATCTTAGACGTTGGATCCGAAGACGTCTAACCAGGCCGATGTCGCTGTACAGCCCGTACAGTTCCTGGTTGAATCTCCTCCTCCATTCTCCGTTTACACGGGGTAAAAACAATAGAGTGGAATTTAATTCTTCCAAAACACAGTGCTGTCTCTTGTCGTTAAAGCGTATAAATAACCCTCAGCCATTATCCATTAATGGCACTTGCATCTCAGAAACTGAAAAGCTTTCCATCCTGGGTATGAGTGTTGCCCACAATCTTTATTGGAGCGACCATATATTCAGTGTCACCAAGAATGCTGCGAAATGCCTAGGATTCTTATACAGATGCAAGAAATATTTCTCACCCTTAGATCTGGCTACAATCTATAAGGCGTTCATTCGCCCCAAATTAGAGTTTAACGCTCATGTCTGGTCCGGTGCTTCCAAGACCTCACTGCACCTACTAGACAGAATACAAAAACGAGCCATAAAACTGATAGGTGACTCCAGCATTACCAAAACATTAGACTCGCTGGAACACCGCAGGAATGTTACCTGCCTCTCCCTGTTTTATCGTTACTACCGCCAAAAATGCTCTGATGAAACAGCCAGTTGCATTCCGCCCCTTTCTCCCGCAATGCACGTTTCTCTAGGAATGCTCACCAATATATTCTGAAGGCCGCTATCGGACGTACTGTCAAATATAGAGAATCTTTCATTAACCGAACCACACGAATCTGGAACTCCCTGCCGGATTCGGTTTTCCCCCCTCAATGCAACATGCAAGCATTTAAGATCAATGTCTATCGGCATCTCCTCTATTCCTCTTCCTCTCTACCTTCTGCCCGCACTGTGTCGCCGACATAATAAGGTTATTAGACCTTGAGTGCGCGCAAATTTAAAAAAAAAAAAAAAAAACACAAACGGGACCAAAGATTGCACGCAGAATTTTCCCCTCGAAACGTTCAAGAGCCTCTTCATCCCCTTTTGACAACGTCCAAGCCTCAGCGCCGTAGAGGAGGACCGGGATGATTAAGGTTTTGTAGCGGGAAACCTTAGTTTTTCGAGAGAGGGCTCTACTACTCAATTGCCTCTTGAGCCCGAAGAAGCAGCAATTGGCAAGAGTTATTCTGCGTTTTATCTCAGCGCTGGTGTCGTTGCTGCTTGTCACTATCGAGCCAGGGTAGACGAAGTCCTTGACTACTTCAAAAATATAGCTGCCGAAGGTGACGTTCTGACCAAGACGTCGGTGTTGTGCGTCTTTCTTGGATGACAGCATATATTTGGTCTTGTCCCCATTCACCCTTAGAACCACTTTCGCCGCTTCTGCTTCAATGCTTGTGAACGCCTCATTGACGTCTCGCTTTGCTCGCCCAATAACGTCAATGTCATCTGCGTAGGCAAGCAATTGTGTGGACTTGAAGTAGATCGTACCTCTTGTATAGGCCGCAGAGTCCCGCACGATCTTTTCAAGAATAATGTTGAAGAAATCACATGACAGTGCGTCACCCTGTCTAAAACCTTTTTTAACATCAAAGGGATCGGTTAGTTCACCTCCGACCTTAATGGAGCAGCGAGAGTTCTCCATAGTCATCCTGCACAGTCTGACGAGTTTGGCAGGAATGTTAAAACATCACATGGCTCTGTATAGCTCGTCTCTATAAACACTGTCATACGCGGCTTTAAAGTCGACGAAAAGGTGGTGCGTGTCGACCTGGAATTCGTGGGTCTTCTCCAAGATCTGCCGTAGTGTAAATATTTGGTCTATCGTGGATTTTCCTGGCCTGAAACCACACTGGTAGGAACCTATCAGATTGTCCACGAACGGTTTAAGGTACTTACACAGTATGGCAGAGAGGATCCTGTACGCGATGTTCAGGAGGCCTATCCCTCTGTAATTGGCGCAGTCATAGGGGTCTCCTTTCTTATGGACCGGGCAAACGATACTGAGATTCCATTCATCGGGCATGCGTTCTTCCGACCATATCTTGCAGATGAGTTGGTGCATGTTCCTAACCAGCTCATCGCCAGCTGTTTTAAACAGCTCCGCGGGGAATCCGTCTGCTCCAGCAGCTTTATAAGACTTAAGTTTCGATATCGCTATCTTAACATCGTCTAGGTCGGGTGGACGGGATTCTCCTTCGTCTTCGTCCATTGTGAATGATTCGCTCTGCCTGACGGCGGCATTTTGACTATCATCGCCGTTATACAGTCTGCAGAAGTGGTCCTTCTACAATCTCAGCATCGACTGTGACTCCACTACTAGTTGTCCGTGCTCATCCCTGCAAGCTTCTGCTCTGGCTTCATAGCCTTGGCATGTTCGTTTTACTTTCTAGTAAAATTTTCGAACGTCGTTCCTGCAGTAACATCTCTCCATCTCCTCGATCTCGCGCTTCTCGTGCTCCTTCTTTTTCCTTCTCAGAAGCGCATGCTCCTCCCTCCTTTTCTGTTCATAGAGCTCGCGGGCAGCTCTCGTCCGTCGATGCAATGTGGCCATGTATGCATTCTGTTTCTCTACATGGGCCTGTCTGCACACATCATCAAACCAGGGGTTTCTCGACGGTTGTGGCTCGAAACCGAGTATATCTGAGGCGGCCTCTCTAATGGCTTTCTGATAACGACTCCATTGCTGTTCTATGGTTTCTGCAGATTGCATCGGGACCTGAGAGAGCTTGAGGGAGACTTGATCGGCGAAGGTCCTGGCGGTCGCCTGCGATTGCAGCTTTCCGACGTTAAATTTTGGTGTTCTTACCCGACTCCGTTGGTTCCGAGAAATTCGCATTCGTACCTTGGCTGCAACAAGGTAATGATCCGAGTCGATGTTGGCTCCTCGAAAGGTTCGGACATCTAGGATGCTGCAGGAGTGTCTGCCGTCGATCGCAATATGATCAATTTGGTTGGTTGTCGATTGATCGAAAGACCGCCAGGTCCCCTTATGGATGTTGAGGTGTGGGAATCGTGTACTTGCTACTACTACTTTTATTTATTGCTACACTTTATTACACACGCAAAACTTTACCAAAAGCTCTATTCACGTTCTATTCACTTCCGTAAACTGAATGAATTCCGAGGGCGAGCGTTCGCGCTTATAAAGCTCTCGGTCCACCTTCTCGAATGTTCGCCGTCGGAAGTTCCCCTACGGAAATCTCTACAAAGCTCTGACAATTAGCATTACGCCGTTGACAGTTGACATCATTTCAACTTCCGCTTCACCAGAGCATTCGAATTTCGACAGCGAAATTCGAACTTAACTGTCGGCTTGTGTCTCCGCAACACTGCGCTCCTCCTAAACTTGTTCGACCTCGAACAAGCGATTGGATCCTTCTCCGAAAATATGGCGCTAACCTCTCTACGTGGACAGTCTTATACTTCGCCCGTCTGTTTACCGTCTGCTGTATTCGATATACCACGTCATTGAGCTTCTTGATGACCACATATGGCCCGCCCCAGGCTGATTGCAATTTGGGGCACAAGTCTTTTTTTCGTTGTGGGTTGTACAGCAATACCAATTGTCCTGTCTCGAATCCAGAAGAGTTCGCCCTTAAGTCGTACCTCGCCTTCATCTTATCGCTTACCAAATTCAGTCGCTCCCGGATGAACTGATGGATGGAGTTCAGCTGTTCCTTCTTTTCGGTTACGAAGTCCTCCCTGCCGCTAATTGTCGGTAGTATCACGCCGAACTTCAAGTCCGATGGAAGTCGAAGATCAGTTCAAAAAATAGCTTCAGCTGGTGTTATTGCCGTTGAATTGTGCTGTGCCAAACGGTACGCCATTAAGAAAAGGGGACGATGTTCATCCCAGTCCTTCTGATCTCCAACGATGGCTTATCTCAAGTATTCCTCCATCGTCCGGTTGAACCTTTCGACCATGCTATCAGATTGTTGGTATAATGGTGTTGTCCGTGTCTTTATGATACCTAGCATGTCACAGAGTTCCTTGAACACCGACGACTCGAAGTTTCTTCCTTGGTCTGAGCGCAGTTCCGTTGGTACTCCATAGCGCGCAACCCAGTTGTTCTCGAAAGCATCCGAAGTGGTCTTGGCTTCCTGGTTCGGGATGCAAAACACCTTAGGCCACTTGCTGAAGTAATCGATCACCACCAGCGCGTATTTGTTTCCAGCGTTGCTCGTTGGAAATGGGCCTGCGATGTCCATGGCGATACGTTCGAACGGTGCTCCAACATTGTACTGCTGCATATTTCCTCGAGTTTTCCGGCCGAGTGGCCCCTTTGCCTTCGCACACTTTTCACACCGGCGAATGAAACGCGTGACCGATTCATGGCATCATACCCAATAGAAACGTCTTTTGATCTTTTTCTACAGTCTTGCTAACACCAAGATGACCCCACTTAGTCCATTGTGGTATCCTCGGACGACCTCGTCGACTTCTCCCTTTGGAATTACGAGCAGATCGTTTACAATGTCCCCATTTTCACTTTCCCAACTGCGGTAGACGCAACCGTTCTCCAGCTTCAAACTCTGCCAATGAGCCCAGTAAGCTTGCCCAATTGGGCTTTCAATGGATATTTGCTTCACCAGAGCATTCGAATTTCGCTGTCGAAGTCCGAATGCTTTGGTGAAGCGGAAATTGAAATTATGTCAACTGTCAACGGCGTGATGCTAATTGTCAGAGCATTCTAGAGATTTCCGTTGGGGAACTTCCGACGGCGAACATTCGAGAAGGTGGACCGAGAGCTATATAAGCGCGAACGCTTGCCTTCGGAATTCAGTTTACAAGCCGGTATACAGCGTGTTTGGTCGATAAATAAGTGTGAAAATGAAAGCTTTTGGATAAAGATTTGCGTGTGAAATAAAGTGTAACAATAAATAAAAGTGGTGAAGTACTCAGATAGTTGATCTGAGGAGAAATGAGAAAAGTGTGTGTTTTAATTTGAATAAAACGTAGACAATTGTAGTTTATCGTCTAGGAGAAACCCTTGGTTTGAAGCAGTGCAGTCAGACAGAACGCACCATTCACACTGGACGAAAATGAGAGAGAATGGAGCTCTGTGGATCACCAGCATTTTAAAACTGAATGGCGACCTTGAATCCATCTAAAACGATGCAAAAGATATGGAGTTTCTAATCCATTGCGAAAGAGACTCATTGATTGCAAAAGTATGCCATCTGGACCAGCGAATATTATCCCTTTCAAAGCCTTCTCCCTATTTGCGTGGTGGGAATACGAGAATTTGGCTGATATTACGAAGAGGTCGGACTAGCCAAGAGGTGATAATACATCAATCTTGTGGTTGTCAGGTTGGGAAGTAAGGAACAAGTCCAGTAAGTACGGAACAAGACGGCGTGACCAGCAATATCGGGGATACGCGACGGCTTGTCCACCAGTTGAGTTAGTTGATTTGACTCTGTCTGTCCAGAGTGTTGAAGCCACGAAGAACTTTGTCTAGAGTTGGACTTCTGTCAAGAAAACAGCAACACCCCGTAAGCACCCTTTTCAGCTTACGGAGTATGAGTTTCCGTGGATGATGGTTGAATGTATTCAGGGAGAAGTTGCAAGGAAATGTCACGGCTGGTGGGCAGGTTTGCTGAAGGATGGCCAGGTTAGCTGGTTGGTGGGTAGGTTGCCTGGCTAGTGGCCAGGTTTGCTGAACGGTAGCCAGGTTGACTGGCTGATTGGTGGCCAGATTGTCTGGCTGGTGGTCAGGTTAGCTGGGTGGTGGCCAGGTTTTCCGACTGGCGGACAGGATGGCTGGATTGTGGTCAGGTTGAGTGGCTGGTGGCCAGGTTGGCTGTGTGGTGGCCAGGTTGACTGACTGGTGGCCAGTTTGACTGGCGGGCGGACAGTTCGGCTGGTTTGTGGGCAGGTTGTCTGGCTAGTGGCCAGGTTTGCTGAACGGTGGCCACGTTGGCTGACTGGTGGCCAGATTGGCTGGGTGGTGGTCAGGTTGGGTGGCTAGTGGCCATATTGGTTGAAAGATGGATAGGTTGGCTGGCTGGTGGCCAGGTTGGCTGGCTGGTGACCAGGTTGACCGGCTCTGTGTGGTGGCTAGTTTGACTGACGGGCGGACAGTTTGGCTGACTGGTGGGCAGGTTGTCTGGCAAGTGGCCAGGTTTGCTGAACGGTGGCTCGGTTGGCTGGTTGGTGGCTAAATTGGCTGGTTGGTGGTCAGGTTGACTGGCTGGTGGCCAGGTTTTATGACTTGTGGCGAGGTTAGCTGGGTGGTGGCCAGCGTGGCTGAGTGGTGGCCAGGTTACTTGGATGGTGGCCAGGGTGGCTGACTGATGGCCAGGTTGACTGGCTGGTGGATAGGTTGGTTGTCTGGTGGGCAGGTTGTTTTTCTTTTTTTGTGTTTTTAGAAACGCGCGCAGATTCAAGAGTTTTATATTCTCTTATGATGTGTTATATACATACAACCTGAACGGAGTGCAGTGGTTTGGATCGTTGATGTTCGTTAACTCTCAGGGGTGGTTGTCCTAGATAGGTCGAGAGCCGACCAAATTCCGCGTTGGTTATGTCCGTACTAATTCGTTCAAGCACTTTTTAATATTGCATATGCAGAGGATGAATTTGAGTTGACCATATACTGTGAGTGTTATGCCTGCAGCAGTACGTCTGGTCACTTTCCATTCACAACTGCGTTACATACTTTTTGTCCGTATAGGAATTTCATGTTCTTGGCTATGAAGCGAATTGAACTATAGACCTTCCGCTCGGCGGTCGATGATGTTAACCACTGCACCACGGCCACCACTGGGCTAGTTGCCAAAATGGCTGGCTGGTGGTCAGGTTAGCTAGGTGGTGGCCAGGGTGGCTGACTGATGGCCAGGTTGACTGACTAATTGACAGGTTGGTTGGCTGGTGGGCATGTTGTCTGGCTAGTGGCCAGGTTTGCTAGACGGTGGCCAGGTTGGCTGACTGGTGGCCACGTTGGCTGACTGGGGGCAAGGTTGGCTACCTGCTCGCCCAGTTGGCTGTCAGGTGGCCAGGTTGGAAGACTGGTGGCCAGGTTGGCGGGATGGTGGCCAGGTTGGTTGGCTGGAGGCCGAGTTAGCTGGCTGGTGGCCAGGTTGGCTGGCTGGTGGTCAAGTTGACTGGCTGATGGGTTAGCTGAGTGGTGGCCAGGTTTTCTGACTGGGGCACAGGGTAACTGGATGCCGGCTGGGTTGAGTGGCTGCTGGCCAGGTTGGCTGGGTGGTGGTCAGGTTAGCTGGGTGGTGGCCAGGTTTTCCGACTGGTGGACAGGTTGACTAGCTGGTGGACAGGTTGATTGGCTGGTGGACAGGTTGTCGGGCTAGTGACCAGATTGGCTGGCTGGTGGTCAGGTTAGCTGGGTGATGGCTGACTGATGGCCAGGTTGACTGACCAATTGACAGGTTGGTTGGCTGGTGGGCATGTTGTCTGGCTAGTGGCCAGGTTTGCTAGACGGTGGCCAGGTTGGCCGACTGGGGGCAAGGTTGGCTACCTGCTCGCCCAGTTGGCTGTCTGGTGGCCAGTTTGGAAGACTGGTGGCCAGGTTGGCGGGATGGTGGCTAGGTTGGTTGGCTGGAGGCCGGGTTAGCTGGCTGGTGGCCAGGTTGGCTGGATGGTGGTCAAGTTGACTGCTGATGGGCACAGGGTAACTGGATGCCGGCTAGGTTGAGTGGCTGCTGGCCAGGTTGGCTGGGTGGTGGTCAGGTTGACTGTATGGAGGCCAGGTTTACTGGCTAGTGCCAGGTTGACCTGGTGACCAGTTTGGGTAGCAGGTGGCCATGTTGGCTGAATGGTGGCCAGTTTAGCTGGGTGGTGGCCAGGGTGGCTGATTGATGGCCAGGTTGGCTTGGTGGTGGTCAAGCCGGCTGTGTGGCGTCGACAGCTGGTTAAAAGTCATCTCTTGCAGAGTTAACTAAACTTAATTAAGGGCGACACCGGGCCTAGGAGATCAGTTGGAAATCATGAGCTCAAGCACTACATACAACGAATTTAGAAGCGGCTGCCTTGGTCAAGTTCTATAAATGTTCTTAAATCAATCCTACGAACTAAAACAGCAGCGTAATATCCGAGACGACAAAGTACGGACTACCAGCTGACGATAAGGAGGAATAAGCGTGAGTTCTGCATTATTGACTGTATGGCTCACCTTATTCGTTATTTCTTTTTTCATAAGCAATTGCGTCTTTCTTGCATTCAAATGACAAAGTTGCTCTCTAGACAGTTGAGAAAACGAACTGCTGCTTTCACAGTTAATTGCGTTAGGTGCTGTCATCTAGTAGTGACTTCACACACCAATGTGCATGAAGCTGTGACGTAAAGTTTCCTCTATTAAAATGATGAATATAGAACTATTTCGCTGTGTACTCTCGCTTAGCATCTCCAATCAAGAGCAGCGAGAAGAATAATTAACAAAAAAAATAAATGAAAATTGCGACAATTGTCATCTGACACCTAGCCATTCTCAGTAGATGGCGGTGACATCTGTGCTTAATGTTGTGTTGTAATAGGAGGAAGAGAGTAAAGACACAATCCAGGTTTAAGACCAAACAAATTCCAGTTCCAGTCTTCCAATCACTGAAAATTAAACTGAATGACTGCATTTGGAATATTATTTTCGATAAAAATATTATTTTATGCCTTTTGGGTGAACCACAGGGGCCATATAGGAATATGACATAACAAGGGGTGCAAACATAAATATCATTTTATCCAACGTATGGTTTCTGGAGCTGTAGAGCTCTCCCAAAGCTGACTGTAATCAGCTTAAGAGATTTCGTTCCACACGATACTCAGTTCAAATTCGCGTAACTCCCTACCACGCACTGTCATTATTGTGGGGTTTCCTGAAAATGCATACCCACTTGCCGGCAGATTACCAACGATGTCCCTTTCGCCGAAACCGTAGTTATTTCCACTAGCGTGCATGCACTATCTTCGATTTGCATTCTTGTGGCAAGTCCACTTCAGCACGCTCATTTACAGCAGTGGGGTGGAGGTTCATTTATAAACTCCAGCCGCATACTTTCTAGCTGTGTCGTAAGCGAACGTACGTGTAATGCTTAATTGTCCGCGTTTACTCAAGTACCCTCTTAGCACACTCGCTAACATCGTTTATCGGCGTCAATCGCCTAACGGGTAAATGTCTACAACTCACCGTCATGTCTTCCCGCATAATCGGTACTCTATGCCCCCAGCGTCCTGTGTTACATTGGCACGCGCTGCTCATAGCGCCCGATGCTGCAATACGTTTTGTTGTGATGCTGTTTGTGCCCTCGTTCGATGAGATCTACGTGCTGTTAAGCCGTGTTTGGGATGTATGTTTACCACCGCAAACGGCGTTTTGCAGTGACTTCTTTTTTTAACTAGATAAACAGATACGTATCTAATATACATACATATGTATGTATGTACGTGCATCGATAGGCATCAATAGGCGTGTAACTTAAAACACTTTAGGTGTTTATGAGGCAGTCATTAAGGCATTGAAACATCTGCCCTCAGCAAAGGTGATATTTTAAAGCCGCCAAGTGGCTGATTCACACAAATTTCACGCTTCATGGGTCACCTTGCGCGCATCATTAATCGGACGCACATCAGTAAATTGTTGTCCAGATGATTGCTCGTAGCATACGAATACCGCCATGCAAAAGGTCGAGTTTTGATTTCGAGGAATACAATTCTATTTGTGATCGAATTTTTTCACTTTAGGGACATTCATTCGAATTTATTGAAATCGTGAAAATAAAATGTTTGAATGCGACAGCTGCAGAAAGGCCTTTTACTGACCACTAAGCCCAGAGGAGACACCTAGAAGCGCCTGTGGATCGGCTATTGGGCTCAAGACCGCAAAATGATCTCGCAAAGCGTTCTTCTCCTTCTTAGCGGGCGCTACAGTTCGGGGTGAACTTGGGCCTCAACCAACATGCCCCTCCACCTAGCACGATCTTTGGCTAGCCTTTTCCATTGCCGCACACCCAGTTGGCTGAGGTCCCCTTCCACCTGTGTGCGCCATCTTAAGTGCGGCCGTCCTCTGCTTCTTCGTTCCTCGGCATTGGATTCAAAGACTCTCCGGGCTGGAGCTGTGGTGTCCATTCGCTCTACATGGCCTAGCCATCTTAGGCGTTGAATCCGTAGACGCCTGACTAGACTCATGTCTCTGTACTGCCCATGAAGTTCGTGGTTGAATCTTTTCCCCTATCCCCCGTCTGCGTTTATAGGCCCGAAAATCTTTCTCTCGAACCGACCAAGGGCCTCCTCATCCGCTTTTGATAGTTTTCATGCTTCTGAGCCGTACAGCAGGACCGGGATGATATGGGTCTTATATAGAGTCAACTTTGTCGTTCGGAAGAGGGCTCTATTACTCAATTGCCTCCTGAGCCTTTTATCAACAGACATCATCATCGTCATCATTTTCAGTGGCCCGCATGTTCCACTAAAAGAGTCACGGGGGTAATGCGCGCACGCGGGATCTCCAGGCCCCTCGATCCTCCGCCATCGACTCTAACTCATCAGGAGCTATGCCCAAGCGCACCCAGGCGAGTTTCTGGGCTTGGTCCAACCACCTCGTCCTGGATCTGCCAAGCGGCCGCCTGCCTGATGGTATTGCATCCAAGGCACGCTTCGGAAGGCGTGATGATGGCGACATTCGTCTCACGTGAGCAAACCATCGAAGCATAGCCCTTTCCGGTCGGAGAAGCAGCTGCTCAACATTAAGCTCCCCGCGCACTGCCGTGTTTCTCACCCTATCCCGGCGAGTAACTCCCACAACAGCACGAAGAAATCTCATTTCGGCAGCTTGTATTCGCGATCTTATTCTTTCGGTCAATATCCAAATTTCATGACCATAGGTGAGAGTTGGAACAAATACTGAGTTAAAAACCGCTAACTTGGCTTTGACACCAAGCTCGGTCTTCCTGATTACAGATCTTCCAAGCTGTTTCAAAATTGACCCAGCTTGGCCAAACCAATGCAGGAAAGCTCAGTATTACTCCTCCCATCACTCGTGAAGAAGACCCCGAGATGTTTAAGCTTCTCCACCTGCTTCAATGGGATTCCACTAACATGTAGAGTGCATTGGACAGGTGTTCTGGAAATAACCATAACCTCGGATTTGTCCACGTTAACCCTCATTCCAGCATCAGCACATACGGCCACAAACCTATCTAGCGCGCGCTGAAGTTCCATCTGGGAGGATGTGAGGACAACTAAGTCATCTGCAAAAAGAAGATGACTTATCCTCAACTCTCCCAATGTGAAACACTCCTCGCCTCGACTGCGCTGCAACATCCAGTCCATATATATAATGAAAAGGAGAGGGGACAAGACGCACCCTTGGCGAAGTCCAACGCCCATGGTGAAAGGTGTTGATTTACTACCGTTAACCCGAACGCAGCTGCTACAGTTTGTGTTATGAGACTGAATGGCCCTCCACAGAGGACCATCAATCCCATACTCCTGCAGAACACTCCAGAGTTTACCTCGAGGAACTCGGTCATACGCCTTTTCCAAATCTACAAAGCAGCTGTAGATTGGTTTGGCGTACTCCCAAGCCTTCTCGAGTACCGTTCTTACAGTGAAAAGCTGGTCGGTTGTACTTCTGCCGTGACGAAACCCGCACTGTTCATCCCCTATCCTGGATTCGACCACAGCTCTAGAAGGCGCCTCCAACACCTTAGCGTAGACCTTACCAGGGACACTTATAAGAAATATGCCCTTATAGTTGGAGCACTCTTTTTTATCCTCCTTTTTGAAAAGAGGAACAATCACCCCGGCTTGCCAATCGCTAGGTGTCTCACCGCATTCCCAGGCCACCTTAATGACACGAGAGAGCCATAATACGCCCTCTTTACCCATTGCCTTAAGCATTTCTGGCCGAATTTCATCCACACCGGCGGATTTGCCAACTTTTAGCGATTCAATCGCTAAAATGACTTCCTCCACCGTTGGACTATTCTCTGCCACACGCAAGACTATAGGTCTGTCCCCCTCAGTGCCCTGTTCGGGATTGAGCAGCTCCGAAAAGTGCTCGCTCCATCTGCGTAAGATGTCTATCTCATTGGAAAGGAACACACCCTCTTTGGATTTAACTCCTTTGATGATGTTGAATTTCCTTCCTCTGAGCCGGCGAATGGTTTGCCAGAACATCTTTTTCGTAGATCTATAGTCGGCTTCCAACTTCTCGCCGAACTCCTTCCAGGACTGCTCTTTCGCTGCTCGCACAGCAAATTTGCAAGTTCTTCGCGCCACAGTGTATCGGTCACGAGAAGCAGAGTCCCCCAAGAGAATCCAGCCTCTGAAGGCCTTCTTCTTCTCTCTGATGACTTCTTGAACTCCGGGTGTTTTAAACCACGCAGTTCTTTTCTCAGAATCAGCCGCCACACCAAGCCGCTTCTCTCCACAAACATAACGTGCAGAGGCAATGACAGCTGTTGAAAATAGTCGCCATTCTTCCTCTACATGCGATGGAACAGTTGGAATTTGCCCAAACCTTTCGGATATGTGTCGTGCGAAGTGTTGCCGCACCTCACTGCTCTGTAGTTTCTCACACCGTATGCGTGTAACCACTCTTGGTGGCAGACGAGGTACTCTATCAGTAAGATACAACAGTACTCTATCAGTAAGGGCAACAGGTTTGGCGAATTAATTTTCGTACGGACCAAACCTGGCTAACGAAGCGCAAGCCCCCATGATGACGAAAAGAAGAGCAGCCTCGGAAATTGCCTACCCTGGTGTGCCAGGGCCCCATTCGGAGCCAGGCCTAAATGGTGGCAGTATACGAGCGTCTGGTGGCCGGTCTGTGCCGCTCGGCAGCCGGTCGGGCGTAGCCCGAAGAAGTCACGAGCAACCCGGCAGTGGCCTCGTGAGCCATTACGGTGGTGGGGGGGGTTATCACGCCATGCACTAACCAGTGCGTGCGGGGAGTAAAAATAAAGAGACATACGCTACTAATGTGACCACGAAGATGACACAAATCACACACAGAATCCAAGTGCTTGCTCTGATCTGGGTTGTCCTGAGTTAACCTGCGCAAGATCTTCTTACCATAAAAGTTTCATTTTGCTTACTTGTTTGGCTTTGAAAACGTCCACATCTAAGCGGATTTACCTCGGTGGATATCGTTGGAGCGTTGGAAGTGCTGCTTCCCTATGTTTAATGCTTGCTGCATCGGCTCGTATGCCATTGCTAGCTCCTCGATCGTTTCAAGTGTCGAATCCTTTTTTGTGTTGGAGCTTTTCTTACCGAATCATGATGTGTGTAAAAAGCGAACATGTCTCTGATCATGATGTCGGCGTACGATGTATTACATCCTTCCTTCGAGGACATGAACACACAATCTCTAGCAAGGCTTCTTAGGTCCGCAATCCATGCGGCGTACGTTTGTCCCGACAATACATATTTTTTGTTTTAGGAACCTACACCTCGATGCGAGTACATGCAGTTTGGATTGGAAATACTCGTATTTTGTTAATTTCGCAGAAAGATCCCTTCTATTCCCAGCAGCTTCCTCAGCAACTGATTTATGAGTTGACAAAAAATGTGCCTTTTGCAGATGGCCATCCTGTAAGGACGACTCCTTCTCTAGATCAAGAGGACGGTATTGCGGAATGGTGGTCGATGCCGGCGAAAAACCTCTCAAAATGCGCTTCATACATTTCGTATTAGATTTTAGCATTTTCTCCATCCAATCCAATCCTTGACACTTACGAGGTTGTCGTTTTAGAAATGACATACTTGACATTTACACGGTGCATCAGGCAATTAAAGCATTTTGGAAAGCATGACTTTGGTTCTTCGAGTGAGGACTTGGAACAGGTTGTTTCGACAAACCGAAGTAGCAACAGTTGCCAAGGGCAATTCTATGTCGGATCTCCACTGTGGTGTTGTTTTTTGGAGTTTTTTACTTGCACCTCACAAAAGTAAATCGGTCGACACGGCCTTGCACACCTTGGTGAGGAAAATTTAAAGATAAATTTACCTCAAAGAATACACCTTAATAGCCTTCATTGACAAAGAGGGCGCCCTTAACAACGTCACACAGTAAGCAACTACGGAAGGGCTAGAAAACTTTAGAGTGGAAAGGATTCTGGTAGAGTTGATTGGCGAGTTGCTTTCAACACGCAAGATCGTCGCTAAATGGGGAAGCCAAGTACCCATTTGGTCGGCTAACAGAGGCACTCCACAAGGGGGGGTCCTTTCTCCTCTTCCTTGGAACGTGGTCACGAACTACTAACTAAACTAGACAAAGACGGCCTAGATGTTAGTGCCTACCCTGATGAAGTTGCTATTGCCATTTCAGGTAAACACCTGCCTACGCTGAATGACCGCATTCGTATAGCATTCTCCAGATTCTCGCAGGTGGGCACAAACCCACCCAGGCGAGATAAAGCCCCAGAAAACAGAACTTGTACTCTTCACTAGAAAGCACAAGATTCCGGACACCAGGCTAACCTGTTCTTCTAGTGCTAAAGGTCTTGGCGTCATTCTGTAAAGTTAGTTAGGGCTTCCGCCCCAAAATAATATGATGGCTATATATCACAGTTGTTTGACCTATTCTATTAAACGGTGTTTTAGTCTGGTGGTCTGCACTAGGCAAAACAACATACCACAACCAAATTTAGAAAGTACCGGAGCCCTAAAGCCTACTCCAACGGCGGCGGTCTACATGCTACTCCACCTAACCCCACTTGATATCCACGGTGAGCAGCTAGGCACATTTACGGCTGCGAGATTAAAGGTTGGCTTAAAATGGACTAGCTTTATCGCCAGCCAGGCTTCTATCCTGAATGAAAGGACAACTTTGGCAGAGAACTCCGACTACTTTGAGCCCACCACGGGCTTTAAGAAAAAGTTCAAAATAACATACCCAGAAAGACAAAAATGGTCCCGACAAGCGCAACCCCGCATGAGCTGCGTGGACTTTTACACAGATGGGTCAAAAACCAAAGACGGAGTGGGTAGCGGAGTCTTTTGCAAACAATTAAAAATGAATCAAGCCTTACAGCTACCAAACCTTTGCAGCGTCTTCCGGGCGGAGCTGCTAGCAATAAAGGAAATCCTGTCTTGGCTCAAGTGGAACGTGATATCTGTCATATGTAGATATTCGAATCGTCACTGACACCCAAGTTTATCTGAAATCGCTGGAGCCTTATGCCTACAAATCTAAGGGAAGCCTCGACTGCCGCCTATTTCCTAACGAGATGGCTGAACATTAACCTCTTATGGGTACCAGGACACAAGAACATTTCAGAAAATGAGGGAGCCGACATGCTCGCCAAACAAGGAACGACCCAAAGAACTAACATGTCATACGCTGGTATACCACTAGCAGCCATTAAACTAGAGCTAACGAATCAAGCCATGGCTGTGACGAGCCTGAGATGGACCCAAGGGCACGGAACTAAAACGAACCGACATCAGCATAATTGTTGGTGTGATCACTGGTCATTGTCTTATTGACAGTCATGCAGAAAGACTAGGGCTATTTTCGCATGACTTCTGAACTAGCTCTGAAAACAAAGAGGAGGGTGAGTCCATTCAACACCTGCTCTACGCCTGTCCGGCCTTCTGTCATAGTAGGAAACGATACCTAGGATCCTACTTCCTAAACGACCTGGCTGACGTTTTCCGGATAAGGATAACTGATCTTAATTTTGCAAGAAGCGCAAAATGGTTCCATGAATAGGGTGTCGTCCCTAGGCCTAGGTGTCTACACTCCACTCGTGGAGGCTACGTATTACCTACCTACTTACCCACCTACCTTGCCTCGAATATTCGTTGTTTTTTTCCATTTTTGAGCAAGGGCTTGGGTAGACTTTGTAAACCAAGGAGCACACGTTGCGCATCTTGCTTCTGTATGTTCGTACCGCTACATTAGATAAATATTTATTTTGCAGAACGTCTTAGAACACGATTGCAGACCGATCGGTGTGTATATCTTTAATGTTTCCTCAACAAGAGTCACTTCCTGAAAGGCACTCAACAAAGTGTTTATAAATAAACATTAGTAATCGGCTATCGGCTGTTCGGCTTCT
Organism: Eumerus sabulonum; assembly: GCA_951905685.1. NCBI lineage: Eukaryota > Metazoa > Arthropoda > Insecta > Diptera > Syrphidae > Eumerus > Eumerus sabulonum. The sequence goes on along the minus strand of OX645063.1, from coordinate 105,151,273 downwards.
GGCTAACTTTATCTAAAAAGTAGAAAAGTCCAAACATAAATTTATTAACCGAAATAGCCATAACACTCAACATACGTAGATTGAAGAGGGTATTGGTGACAGACCGCGGGCAGAAGAAGTCTATGGAAATAGAAAGTTATTATTTGTCAAGAGAGATCAAGCCGAAGAATGTTATGGTCGTTTCTTGACTATGCCATATGGATGCAAGCGTTCCCTGCTCAATTTACGACCTAGATTACATATGGATTTTGATATTTTCAGTTTGATTTTTTGGGCGTAAAAAAAACGAAGAAATTTTACATTCTACATCGGCAGGTCGGTAGCAGAAAGGGCAGGACAATATGCGACAATAGTCTGCTACCACACCATCAGAACAACACAAGATTTATCTATCTCGAGTGCATTCGCTTGACGTCCGTCTTTAAGGAGATTACTTGGGCGTGCAGTTAAAAATGCTTCATATTAAGCCCCGGTAATCATAATCCCTCAAAAGAGAAAGAGGAAGGCAAACCGATAGTTGGTGCAATTGCAATGTGTCATTTAAAGAGTTGTCAAGAGACAAGGAGCAGGTGTTGGCCTGCGTTAGTTGCAAACCAACTAATGAATCAATACGGCATTGGAACCCTGCGGTTAACCGATTATTGCGAAAATTTGTTCATCACAAACACACTGTCCTGATGATCGCTCATTTGCTGACATCTTCTGGCCTCTTTGTCGAAGGATAACAAAAAGCAACGCCAAGAGAAGATATCCTTTTATCCTATTTTTTGACATTGCAACAAATGACAACAGCTTTCCAATGTCTCTCATTCGACGACAGCACCCTAGGTAGCACCGCCTTATTTAGGCTCTTCCGTATACTTTCATCTGTCACCACATGTTGGCTCGATCCGAAGATCGATAGACCTAGACCCGTGACATTTCGTTCGAATCTCTTTGAGTTCTCTCAATATTTAGCACACCCTCATGCTGCGTCTAACCTGACAAAGACCGAAACAGAAAAAAAAAAGAAACAGAAATCCTGACATGACCACTGATCAAAAGGAAAAGAAAAACCAAAGCAACATAGTACGTGAAACAATGAAGGAGCACAAGTCGCAAAAGTGGCGACTGTGTGACTGCAGGGCATCCACCAATACACCAAATTAGATCTGTCGACGATGGCAAACAGTCGGAATGGTGTTAGAAAACTTCTAAGGAATTGTTGCTCATCTTTCTCCTTTTTTTTGTGTTTGAAATCCGATAGTGATAATGAAGAGCGGCTACTATGTACAATACAAGTAGCTATTCGATGAGAAAATAAATTTGTTTTCCTCCAAATATTTTTGCTATTTCCCAGCTGTTAGTCTAATGATTTTGAGCAAATAGTCGTACTCGATTCGAGTGCGTAAGAATGAAGAACACTTGTCTGTCCGCCACAAGTCATAGAGTTTGATGTAAAAGCGCCGCCGACGGAGGCGCGAGTTGATTTTTGTTTGACAGAAAATTCCGGCTGCGAACACTTTTAAGTATGTAGTTCCATTCGGAGTACGAGTATCTATACCCCCGTATGCCGTGGCATCGCTGTTTTTAGATTTGAACCGAATACACATACATATGGACACCAAGGTCTATTTATCATTTCATAAGCAACCGAGGCGGGCATAAATGAGAAGCATCGCGTCGTGTATTGATGAATGGTTTGTTTGAAAGGCCATCTAAGAACGAGCAATTCTAGGTAATTATGTGTTTAATCTTTCACTTTACACTTATTGAACACAACCCCCACGAATATAGTGTGTATGTTGCGGTAACGTACCGCTTTTTATCTTTTGTTTGTTTACTAACAGATAATTACAATCACAATTCCTTTGATTTATCCACCAACGTAACCGCTTTATCCACCCGATTCGCTTTCTTCTGTTATTGTTTTAGATAATGAACAAGTTGTGCACTCGGGTTTGTTTACCTCCTCCTCCTCCTTTACCATCGGTAAGGATGTTTTCTCGTTTTTCCGCCGATTATCCTCTGGTTTATTCACTCATTGCGTCATAATCAGTGCTTGACGTGCATGAGTTTCCCGGACCTGTTTTGGTGCGCGGGACACGTGTGCACACTTTGCGAGTGCAATGTTTTGAAAACTTGGCTTAATTGGAGAGAATGTGCTGCCTGTGAAACTGTATGCCGATTCGATTGTGTCTAAGACACGTGCCGCCGCCGCATCACTACCATCTAACATCACTGCCACCCCGACACCCTTATGGATTGCAAACAGAAATGAGGGTTGAACGCGCACTGTGCTCTAACTTACTTAAGGATGTTTGTCGTTTAACAGTTCACGCAAACAAACATTGTCGGTCATCTCGAACCTGATGCTCATTAGTTTTTATTGAAAGTCTACACCTAGCATTGGGACGATAATCGGCTGGCATGGGACTTGCCGCAATGTACATATGTCTACTTAGAAATTGGAGTCATGTTGCACTGTGTCGTGTTGATGTTGTCCCCGCATGAAACCGCGAAATACGAAACAAAACTTCGGCCCAAGGGCAATTTGGCGCGCGGATTCGATTTCACGCAAACATTATCCACTCCACTGGGTATGTGTATCTCATTTACTCAGAAAAAAAAAGGATACGAGTATAGGATTCGGGAGAAAGAAATGTTTGCATTTCCTATTTGCAAATAAGAAATGAAGGAGTAACCTTCAGGTAGCACCAGGAAGCATGAATACGGCCAATTTGTCAGGGATTAATGGTTCCCACGATGACAAAATGGTCAACGGATTGCTCGTCCTTTCCAAATAATATTTATTTTCTTTTCTCTGTTTTGTATTCATACCGATCGTGTTTATTTGTATAAATAATTTAAGATGCAGCTCTGAAATGGCTTATTTTTGGTCTGTAGTTCCGGCTGCCAACGGGCTAGGATGCTTGCAAGGTGGCATTTGTTATCTTTTCATTTTGCAAAAGACTGAAAACTGAAATTAGTTTTCTGTTTGTTGATAAACAAATGCATTGAGCCGTTTATTTTGAATTTCCCTTTGTACAATTGCAATTTGTAAATATTTTTTGCACACCAAAGGAGATCTAAAACGTCCTTTCCTCGAATGAACTGCGCACTTGTGCAGTTTGATTTTCGTAATCCAAGAAATCTGTTATTTCAGTATCCAATGGATCGATTAGCTTGAGCTTGAGTATTTGCATCCAAATGTATTTGAGCGTGTCCTGCCAAAATTCAAAATTTACTTACGAACCCATACTGCAGTCGGGTTTGCATGTGGACCTTTCTAATAAATGCACGCGCCACCTTTAGTATTCCACACCACCCTAACTGAGTCCTTTCGAAATGTGCGCCATTTTTTTATGCAGGTGTCCTTCCATGTACATGCATTCCACCTGAGTTTTAATCTTCGTCTTCGTGATGAGACCGGTATGGTCTTGGGCCTCAACCAATAAGCGACTCCAACCAGCACTATCTCTTGCCAGCCGTCTCCAGTAACACACACTAAGTTGGTTGAGGTCCTTCTCCACTTGTCTGAGCCATTTAAGTCGGGGCGTCCTCTGTAGCATTGTCCCAATGGCTCAGATTCGAAGATTCTTCGAGCCGGAGCTATGTTGCCATACATGGCCTAGCCATCTTAAGCGTTGTATCCATAGACGCTTAACCAGGCACATACAGTTCGTAGTTGAATGTTCTCATCCACATGCCATAAACGGAAGCAGGATCAAAGATCGCATGTAGAACTTTTCTCTCGAAAATACCAAGAGCTTCCTCATCCGCCTCTGTGCCATAAAGCAGGACCGGGATGATAAGGGTCTTGTATATGGTCACTTTTGTTTTTCGAGAGATGGTCCTATTGCTCAAAAGCCTTTTGATCCCAAAAAAAACCGCGATTGGCAAGAGTTATTCTGCGTTTATTCTCGATACTGGTGTTGGTCGTATTAGTTATTGTGGATCCGAAGTAGGCGAAGTCCTGACTACGACGAAGTTCTTGCTGCCCATTGCTACGCTTTGTCCGAGACGTCGATGTTGTGTGTCCTTTCTAGATCACCGCATATACTTCGTTTTGCCCTCATTTACCGCCAGACCCATTTTAGCCGCCCCCGTTTCAATGCGAGCAAACGCCTCATTGACGGGCCGCTGCGATCTACGTCAATATCATTGGCGTAAGCTAGCCGTTGGACGGACTTTTAGAAGAACGTACCCCTAGTACTGACATTGAAGGTCTCGGTAAGTTCGTTACCGACCTTGATGGAGCGGCGAGAATTTTCCATCCTACATTCCTTTGGAATCGGGAATAAGTAGTGAGTGTCATTCTGTCATTCTTGGGTCTTTTCCAGGATCTGCCGCAGTGTGAAAATTTGGTGTATTGTGGACTTCCCTGGTCTGAAACCACACTGAAAAGGACCTATCAAGGTGTTGACGAGTGGTTGCGGACATTCACACAAAACAGCAGAGAGTATTTTGTATGCGATGTTAAGGAAAGTGATCCCTCTGTAATTGGCGCAGGCAAAGGGGTCTCCTTTCTTGTGGATCCAGCAAACGACACTGAGCTTTCACTCGCCGGGCGTGCTTTCCTCCGAATATATCTTAAAGATGAGCTGGTGCATGCGCCCTGCCAGATCATCACCAGCTTCCTTAAACAGTTCCGCGGGGTGTCTGTTCGCTCCAACAGCTTTGTTTGACATCAGCCTCGATATTGCTTATCTTGATCTCGTCAAAGACGAGGGGACGGAATTCTTGACCATTGTCGCCCAAGTTGAGTGGAACATTCTCCCTGACAACGGTATTTGGGCCTTCCTCGCCGTTTAACAGACCGCAGAAATGATTCTTCCAATTACAACTGCGACTCTACCTCCCTTTGTCCATTTTGGTCCCGGCAGACTTCGGTCTGTTTTACTTTCTGGTAAAACCTCCCTACTTCATTCCTGCTGTGACACCTCTTCATCTCCTCGACCCAAGCTTCCTTCTTTTTCTTTCTGAGAAACCGGTTCTCTTCTCTCCTCTTCTTTCTGTTCGTAGAGCTCAGCTCTTGTCATTTGATGCAGCATTGCCTTGTAGGCTTCTTGCTTAGCTGCGTGGGCCTGCCTGCACTCGTCGCCAAACCACGGGCTTTTCCTAAGCGTTAGTGGGGTCGTAAAACCCAGCTCATCAGCGCTTCCATTCATCTTCGAATATTAGTACAGGCGGCGACGAACTTTCAGGAAGTTTTTGGGAGACTCGATCGGCAAAGTTCCTAGCCGTACGGTTACGATTGTTGCTTTCCGACGTCAAGCCTTGGTGTTCTTTCTCGCCTCCGATATTATCCGTGTTCTTACCTTTGCCATAACAAGGAAATGATCTGAGTCGGATGTTGGCTCCTCGGAAGGTTCAGACAGACAGTGTCTGACGTCGATCGCAATGTGATGAATCTGGTTGACGGTTGATTGATCAGGAGACCGCCAGTTCCCTTTACGGATAGTGAGGTATGGGAGCCGCGTACTCATTACAGGGAGGTTCCGGCCTGAGTTTCAATCAAAGACTCTTCAATAGTGAAATTGCTTTGAATCGCAGTGATTTAATGCCAACTCCATGCCGATTTTTATTTGTATTTTGGCAATAATTTTTTAATCATAATTCCGACCTATTCGAAGTGGGGGATATGTCGTATGTCGTCCCGTCACTCTACATGTGCGAGGATTGCTACTTAAGCTGTGAGCTGCACTTAAGTTTTGAGATAGACAAGTAAAAAATTACAATGGAAATATTCTTCATGAAGATCAATACATTCATGCGTGCGTTTGAACATGAGATTTGAAAGCACCAATAGCTTTTTCAGGCTCATCTTAAAAGACCCATACTTCCGATTGTTGTTAAATTTCATACGTAGATCCATCTCAGATGGCGACAGGGGAAAATGTCTTCCAGAATATGTTCAAGGTGAATAAGAGCATTTGCCCGTACCACGACCTGGAGAACAAAACCCAAATGATATCGAACATAGACGAACATAGACGAACCAGGCTCAGTGACGACTTTATACCAAAAAGTATCGCCACCAATGAAGAATCGGGTACTGATAGAATAACCAATGTTGTGCTCAGGCAGCTTCCACCTGTGCTATAATGGGGTACATCATCCTGTTTAACAATGCACTGTTTAATGCACATTATCCGGTGCATTGGAAAATGGCTCTGGTGCAACCAATCCCTAAGAGGAGCAAAGGTACCTCTAACCCGACACATCTCCGGTCGATGAGCCTCCTTTAAAGTATCAGCAAGGTCTTCGAGGAGGCGATCTACAGAGCCCTGTCTAAATGGCTTGAGAACAAGGACATTATTCCAGGTTTAGGCCAGAGCATGATACTGTACGTGTCGCCTTGAAACTCGTCTTGGATATCCAATGAAACAAATGCAAGAACCAATGTACAGGTGCTTGCCTGATTGACTTGGAAAAGCTTCCATCATCGGTTAGAAGGACTTTACTACAAGCTCAAACAGTTGGGCATAAGTGAACCATTGCTATATATGATCTGTGACTTGTTGACGGGTAGAAAGTTCGTTGTGAAAATTGGCACGTGATTTGTATTCAAAAATTTGATATTAAAAATGGTCTGCAACTGAGCACAGTGAATTCGGCGGTCCATTTTAGCAATTACATCATGTGGTCTGATGTCGACGTTGTTGTTACCTTGCTCCAACGGAACTTTGAAAAGATTCAGTAGTACTGTGATGACTGGATATTGAAAATTAACTTCCAGAAATCAGAGACTGTTTTATTCAACCTTTGTCTAGGACCTATAGGGATATTAGAAAACACAGGCGAAGGTTCTCCATCTTTGGACCGGATAAGCGTCTACAGGCAAATGAAAGTTAAGTCAGGTACCTTGGAATCTATATCTTAATTAAAATGTGGACGCTACCTTAGCAAGGGCTCGGGGCCGCTTTCGCCCTGACAAGATTGCTGTTTCATAGCAGCCAACTTGATTTCAGGGTGACGGTAATCTGCTACAAGGTCTTAATCAGGCCCATGATTGCTTACGGATGTCCCGATTAATGTGAGTGTCAGCTTGATGGAAAGGATTCGTGTGGTTGAGAGACAATGTCGCGAACAAATCATTTTGACGGCCAAATGCTCATGTAATATTTGATGTATGCGAATGAAATGAATGAGAGTGCCGTGGCGCAGTGGTTAGTGTGTTCGACTCTGACGCACGATGAGCGAGTTCCAATCCCGATAATACCAACGCCATCGAATGCTACTTTCGTGGCATCCCTCATACTGGCAAAACCCCCCGTAGTATACTTGCAATGAAAAAGTTTCTCGACTCACGCCGTTCGGAATCGGCATTCAATTGTAGGTCCCTTACACCTGTGCGAAAAATAAATCGCTTGGCTCTGGTCCTTCATGGGCTGTAACGCACCAAAGAAGAAGAATGAAATCAAAAGGGGAGAGGGAGCGAGCAAACAGGATAGCTGCCTAGCACCCGCCAGGTAGTGGAGCAATGTGTGCAGCGACCCGGCCCCGTTGTTCCTGGGGAAAAAGGAACCTGGCCCACCAGGTTTGCGGGTTGTTCTTAGGCGAAACATCCCTATCACGGAAAAAATGAATTGTTGCGAAGCAATCACAACCCTGCAAAGGATCAAATGACTTGCGAGTCTGCACCTGGAATGTGAGGTCCCTTAACAGACCGGGTGCAGGCAATCTATTGGCACAAGTGGAAGCATTGCTAGCGCGCAATCAGAGACGCTGCCTCTCATGTGTTGGGTTTCAAACCACCGCCAACTAGAAACCCCTGATTTGATGAGCAATGCAGATAAGCACATGTAGCAAAGCAAAACGCCTTCAAAGCCATGCTACATAGACGGACGAGAGTCGCTCGTGAACATTACGAGCAGAAAAGGAAAGAAGAGCACGCGCTTTAAAGAAGAAAAAAAGAGAGCATGGAAAGCGTGAGATCGAGGAGATGGAGAAATGCTGCCGCTAAACGATGCTAAAGTTAAACGAACATGCCAGGGCTATAAAGCCAGGGCGGAATACTGTAGGGATGAAGGCGGACAACTAGTAGTAGAGTCACAGTCGATACTAAGAATACGGAAGGAACACTTCTGTAGACTGTTTAACGGCGATGATAGATCTCATACCGCTGTCAGGTAGAATGAATGTGAGAAAATTCCGTCCACCCGACATGGATGAAATTAAGCTGATAGTTTCGAAGCTTAAGGCACAGACGGCCTGTCTGCCGAGCTATTTAAGGCGGCGGAAAATGAGCTGGCAGAGCGCATGCACCAGCTCATCTGTAAAATATGGTCGGAGGAAAGCATGCTCGACGAATGGACTCTCAGCATCGTTTGCCCAGTCGACAAGAAAGGAGACCCCTATAACTGTGCCAACTCAAGGGAATAAGTCTCCTTAACATCGCAGATCCTGGAGAAGACCCGAGAAGACCAAATCGACACCCATCACTTTTCGTCGATTTCAAGGCCGCGTATGACAGTGTGCATACAGACGAGCTATACGGAGGTTTTAACAACCCTGATTATGCAGGATGACACTGGAGAACTCTCGCTGCTCGTTCCGGTAGCGAATTAACCGAGACCTTTGATGTTAAAAGAGAATTAAGACAAGGTGGCACGCTGTCTTGTAATATTCTCAACATCGCACTTGTAAAGATTATACGAGACCCACTGGTCAACACAAGAGGTACGATCTATTTCACGTCTGCGCCACTGCTTGCGTCAACTGGGACCTTAATGAAGCTATCGAAAGCATCAAAGCAGAAGGGGCTAAAATGGGTCTTTCGGTTAACAAAGGTAAAACGAAATATATGCTGTCAACCATAAAAGACGCACAACACTGACATCTCGGCCAGAAAGCCCCAGTTGGCAACTACAAATTCGAAATGGTCTAGATATTTATCTACCTTGGCTCACTAGTGACCAGCGACAACAACACCAGCGCTGAGATCAAACGCAGAACTACTCTTGCCAACCGCTGCTTCTTTGGGCTCAAGAGGCAATTGAAAAATAGAGCCCTCTCTCGATAGACGAAGGTTGCGTTATACTTACTTGCTTACTTAGATGGCGCCACAGTTCGGGGTGAACCAGGGCCTCAACCAACAAGCCTTTCCAGCTGGCACGATCTTTGGCCAGCCTCTTCCAGTGCCACATGCCCAGTTTGTTGAGGTCCCTCTCCACCTGTGCGCGCCACCTTAGATGCGGTCGTCCTCTGCTGCGTCGTCCCTCGGGGTTGGTGTCGAAGACTCTTCGGGCCGGAGTGGTGATGTCCATCAGCTCTACATGGCCCAGCCATCTTAGACGTTGGATCCGAAGACGTCTAGCTAGGCCGATTTCGCTGTACAGCCCGTACAGTTCTTGGTTGAATCTTCTCCTCCGCTCTCCGTTTACACAAACGGGACCAAATATTGCACACAGAATTTTCTCCTCGAAACGCCCAAGAGCTTCTTGATCCGCTTTTGATAAAGTCCAAGCCTCAGCGCCGTAGAGGAGGATCGGGATTATTAAGGTTTTGTAGAGGGATACCTTAGTTTTTCGAGGGAAGGCTCTACTACTCAGTTGCCTCTTGAGCCCAAAGAAGCAGCGGTTGGTAAGAGCTATTCTGCGTTTTATCTCAGCGCTGGTGTCATTGCTGCTTGTCACTGCCGAGCCAAGGTAGACGAAGTCATTGATTACTTCAGAAATATAGCTGCCGAAGGTGACGTTCTGACCAAGACGTCGGTGTTGTGCGTCTTTCTTGGATGACAGCATATATTTGGTCTTGTCCCCATTTACCCTTAGACCCACTTTCACCGCTTCTGCTTCAATGCTTGCGAAAGTCTCATTGACGTCTCGCTTTGTCCGTCCAATAACGTCAATGTCATATTCGTAGGCAAGCAATTGTGTAGACTTGAAGTAGACCGTACCTCTTGTATTGGCCGCAGAGTACTGCACGATTTTTTCAAGAATGATGTTGAAGAAATCACATGACAGAGCGTCACCCTCTCTAAAACTTTTTTTAACATCGAAGGGGTCAGTCAGTTCACCTCCGACCTTAATGGTTGCGTTATACAAAACATTAATCATCGCAGTCCTCCTCTACGGCAAAGAGGCCTGAACTTTAACGAAAGTGTGTAAGAAAGCCCTTGCTCGTTTCCAGAGTAAAATTCTGCGCAATGCCCAGGCATGCCTCAATCTCACGGTATGTCTAATACGATCTATTTCTGGACGTCCATCATGAAATTTGTCCTGTAGCGAAATTGAGTTTGGAAAACCAAAGGTGTAAACAAGTTGATCGGCTCACTGTTGTTCGCTAAGCCAGGTCGAAAGTCAATACGATATTTATTTATTTTTATTTATTTATTTATTTAATCTACAAGCTACTTACGTACTAACAGATTTTAAAGGAAAAACAATATTGTATATATAAATATTTTATATACGTTGTCTGAAAATAACATATTATGTGGAAGATTCTTAAGAGGTAAAAAGGCATAATAACTTGCATTTAAAACGAAGTCTATTATCAGACAAATCCAAGTAAGAGGAATATACGTTAAAAACTCTGATTATCCTTGATAGTGGTTCATTTTTCCCGTAATCTGTATTGTGAAATATTTCGAATAATAATCGACGGATTCGCAGCGACCTAGTGGGCAAATAAAATTGAATCTTTGCAAGAAGACAAGGGCACTTTATATGGTAAGAAAGTATGTCCCTAGCAAACATTACATCATGAATGGTTCGTCTAGTCGCCATGGTTTTTATACCAAGCAGTTGGCATCTTGCTATGTAGCTCGAACGAAAATTCCAATGCATTTTAAAAAAGATTAATCTTGTAAAACGCTTTTGAACCTTTTCGATACGCTCAGAGCAAGTTACAAAAGCTGGATTCCAGACTACGACCGCATATTCAAGGAAAGGTCTGACCAGCGAGATGTAAAGTGATAATAATGCAAATGGATCAGTGAATCCTTTAGTGTTGCGCTTAATGAAGCCGACGGCTGAGTTGGCTTTTGATAAAATATAGTTAATATGAGAGTGAAATGAGAAAGAGGAGCTAAGCATAACTCCTAAATCTTTGACACTATTCGCCTTTGAAAGGAATGTGGAGTCAATGGTGTAATTGAATTCAATAGGATAGGCTGATTTCGTGAAAGAAATAGAATGACATTTCATTAAATTTAGGTTTAGATGGTTACTATTACACCATGCGAAAACATTGTAAATATCAGACTGTAAAAGTAGGCAGTCGCTGACATTTTTAATGCTCTTGAATAATTTCATATCATCGGCGTAAAGCAAACACTTACTGAGGTTAACCGAACGAGTAATATCGTCAATGAAAATTATGAACAAAAGAGGGCCTAAATGACTACCTTGCGGAACGCCCGACATACATTTTATTTGCATAGATAACGAATTTCCAATTTTAACTCTTTGAGTACGATTTGAGAGATAGGAGGATATCCAGCAAAGGAACTGGGAGTGAAATCCGAATATCTCAAGCTTATTGATTAGCAGCGAATGATTAACTGAGTCAAATGCCTTACTGAAATCAGTATAAATTGCATCAACCTGATTTTTGCTTTCTAACTCATTTATTATGAAGGAAGAGTAAATGGATAGATTGGTTGAGGTCGAGCGACCCGACATGAAACCATGTTGTGCTTCGGATATGTGCTCTTTGATGATAAAATCTATTTTAGTTTTTACTATGCAATCAAAGAGTTTTGGAATTGCTGAAAGCTTGGAAATGCCTCTATAATTTTCAACATTATTCTTAGAGCCCGATTTATGAATGGGAACGAGAAATGACTGTTTCCATTCGTCAAGAAAAACTCCTTCAGATAAAGATCGATTAAATATGAGTAAAAGTGGGTTGCAGAGTGAGCTAGCATAGTTTTTAAGAATAATTGAGTTTTGGCTTTAGATTATTAAGAGCAAGAGAAACGTCGGCTGAGCTTAAATTTAAGGATCCAATGTCTACTAAGTTAGGTGAACTATTTCGAGTAACATAATAAGGACTGGCGTTATTGGAATTTGGGTCAGAAAAGGTGGATTGAAAGAATTTCGCAAACAGTTCAAGAGTAGAGTCGATGTTATTAGATTCTTCTTCGTTGAAATGCATTAAGTTAGGTATTCCAACAGATTTCCGTTTAGAGTTAATAAATGCCCAGAATGATTTACTATCATGTCTTATATTGTTTTCGATAGAAAGAATGTAATTTTTATATAGGAACTTATTAAGAATGAAAAATTCTTTACGTAAATTACTAAATCCAAGATAATCAGATGCATTATTTGAGCGTTTGAATTGCTTAAAAGCCTTGTTTTTAAGATTCTTAAGGACTGACAATTGCTTATTATACCAAGGTGGTTTGCTCGAGGCTCGCATCCTTGACACAGGAACGTACTTCTCGAAACCATTGCCCAGGATTTCAATAAAACGAGTATACATTAATGTTAAACTTAAGTTGTTAAATTCATTATGCCAATTTACACTATTAAGCATATTATTTAATTCAATAAAATTAGTTTTAGAAAATTTAAAATTCTTTTTAGGTGTAATACTTCTTGGTTTAAGGTAATTATAAAAAGATAATTCTATATGAACTTGTTTGTGATTAATTGAATCCTTTAAGAGTGGCGATGGAGCAATATCAACATTAGCAAATAGCTCCTCAGTGCAGACGAAGATTAGATCAAGAATTTTTGAATTTGAATTTCTTACATGATTAATTTGTTTTAAGTTCATTGAGTTTAATTTATCCAGAAATGTATATTCAAAAGCATACGTAACATTTAATGGTGAAAGAAAAAAATTGGAATCAGATCTAATCCAGCAGACTTTTTGGAACTCCCATTAATTGGAGGAATGTAGGAATTTTGCAGGAACGATTTAATTTCTGCGACATCGCTTTGTAGTTGGGCGAAAGCGGAGAACAAAGAAACACTGACACTTGCACAGTTATTACAACGCCATTGCAGACTTTGATCCGATTGCAATGCTTTTATGGATTCGTCAGATATGGAAATGCACTTTTCGTGAAACGATTGACCACACAAGGCATCACATCTTATGAAATTGTCACGAAGAAGTCTAGTTTTGCAAATGGAGCACTTTTCGGACATTTTAAGAAAAATAGGATATATAAATAAGTGCGGAAAAAAATATGTAACGATTGGTTTAAGAAGTTTATTAGAGAGAGAGAAGAGAAACACGTCCACACCGTTTAATTACTTTCGCAAGAGAGGTATTCGTCAACTGGGCATGCTCGTGCAAGCTTAATAGCCTTTATGCTCTATCTACCTACCTGAAGTGTGAATATTACTTCCTTAGTGCCAAATGTAATTACCCATCACTAAATTAAGACATAGCTCAGTCAGTCAATCAAGCGTGAGGCAATTACTTTCAATCCACGCCACTGTCAACACTTCCACATACTCCAAATAGAACCAATGAGAAGTCTATGATTTGGCAACCCAAATTAGACCATCATTGTAAGGAACAAAGGCTCCTTGAAAAGTTTCACAAGAATCAGCAGTGTAAGGAGCAGAAACTTCTTCAAAGACACTTCAACACATTAATTCCAACGACATTACAATGACATATTTATGTAACCCATCAAGACATCATAATCTCATCATGTTGAATGAATCTATCGAAGGTAGACATTACACACTTTTGGGATCCTTAACAAGAACATACACATATGTCATTAATACCGGGCATAAAAGGCCAATTTACTTGGTAGCTCGAGGCCATACACTACACTATACTATTCCCAGCCGCTGCTCTTCACATTTTATGCCACAATAAACTATTGTGATTAGAAGGAGCTTATAGCACGAACACATACGTATGTGCATATATCCTTTCAATCGACAATGCCACAAACACACTCATGCACCCGGACCCGGGCCATGAATAGGCATGTGAAACACTTATCGAACACGACACGGTGGTGGCGGTCGCATGTATTGCCGCCACTATTTTAGTGCCTAATTGTTGGCTGGTTTTTGGGTTTCTCACTATTTAATGGGGTGCATCGGCTTAGGGCTATGACTAGAAGAGAGCCCTCTCCTCCGTATCATGGCTTCAATCGGATTACACTATGCCGGGTGTTGACATGCGATGTGATAATTGTTCTCGCTTGTGATGTTAACGAGGGGGCAACCATTAACTCATTGAAAATTATTGTTCTGTGCGATCATAAAATTGTTTCCAGGTTCCCTCGAATGAGAGGGAATTATTAAAAATGTGGCAACAAATTTATTCACATTATTTTGAAACAATAAATGGGGACTTTCGATGACGAGCGTAAATGTCAATCAATTAGCGTTGCTGCATTGGACCCAGTGGAAATGTGACAAAGTGCGGGCTCTAAGTAGCATGCAAGAGTTTGCAGGTCATTCTGCCTGTCTACGTCTCCCATGGAGCAGTTCCTTTTTAGACTTTCTAAATAATTTCAGTAGTAAACACGCATTATCGGTTACTCAGTTCCACCTAAACAGCTGGAGTGAGATGTGCTCCGAAAAAACGAAAGAAAACGAAGACAACCCGGTGATAAGAGAATCAAAGTGTCAGCACAGTTGGATGGCAAATAGAGAGATCCCTGTTCCTACACACTCCGTGTCAAATCGAACTCGAATAGGTAATTTGGAAATCGCATCTCGATACAATGCGTAACATAGATCCTGATCATTGTTAATTTACGACTAAGTGACATTCTTGTTTATTTTGCTCCTCGGCACGGGGCACAGTGATCCTGCTGCGCATGCTCAGAAGAGAGATGGACCAAGATGGTTGTTGGTCTTTTTTGCTGTTTAGATCCATGGCGGATAGTGGTGTTGTCGACCAAAACAAACGATTAAAAATCAAATGACCTTGAGTCGTACTCTAAAAGTGCTTGGCTGACCGCGATATTAACATTGGTTAGTTGTAACCTTGGTTTCCAACAGGACCATGAAGAATCATCTGTGCTTCACCAAAATGTGGTCGATTTTAAACCTAACCAGTGTCCTTGGAACTTGTGTTTTGTTTTAATGGTCAGACCAATACGATTGGGTATATATCCGAACGATTGCGTTTTAATTTTCACAGCCGGACGTGGCGGTTAAATCGAACATACAGCCACCAAAGTGCACTCGAACAATGTGCTCAGTTAATTGGAAATAAAAATCAAAGCGAGTTCGGAGGGCGCAAATTGACTAGTAGTATTTGCTTGAAAATGCTACCATTTGTGCGCTCGCTTTACCCATAAACAATACGCCTATTGGGAGGAATTGGGTGGCAGTAATGTCTTAACATTGCTTCACAGTCATACCCGCAAACCACATACTATTGACTTCGATCCGCATCTACATGCTTTAGTTCGAATTTCCTGAATTGAATAAAATATTTTCAAAATAATTTTCGAGTTTCGTAACAAAAAGACTGAAGGTAGTGAAACAGAACCAAAGGAAGAGGAAGAATGAAATCAATAATAATTGAAAGCCACCCCTGATACGAGTATGAGTATTGGACAGGACATGCTTGTGTTTTAGGGAAAATAAACTTGAAGTGAAATGAACGCCGGTACTTGGTGTTGTTACTCGTGTTATTATTCTGTATTATTCGTGTTAAGACCTATGGCTGCGGCGATACAGCCGGTGAAGTTCGTTGAAATGCCTTCGGGGACAAAAGAATCCTTCAAAGTCCTAGCGTAGCTTCACTGTTTGTCGCTCTCGCCTCCTTTTTTTTTCTTTAACACATACATATGTACCTATATATACCATTAATTTTTATTGTGTTGTAACGAAGGTATGTAGGTACATAGTATATCGACAGGGAGTTGCACTCGTCGGTCGTGAGTGAGAGAGTATGCCGCAAGACGTGATGTTAAACAAAAGAAGCCACTTTGCTCCATCCGCTATCCGTCAACTGCAATGTTGACAGACTAGAGCTTGTATTATGAGATTTTTTTTTTCGTTCCTTTATTAAGGACAAAGTGTGTATTCCTGTATCTTTTTTGACAAGGAGGAAACAACTTTTTGACTAAAAATATCGAGAGTAAAACCTAGAGCCGGAAAACTTCAAAACCTCCCATTGTATACGTGTGTACCCTTATTGGGCGATTGGTTTTTACAGCACGACTTTGCGTCCCAACGAGTGGGTGATTTAGTTAAGCTCTTATTCCAATTTAAATGTCAACAATAATCATAATTATCGCTTATGACTGCTTTTGATACTATACTCGTGTTCTGCCAGTAGAAGGGACGGAAAATCACCGTCCTTCCACATGCGGGGTCATCGCACACATCGCTGTTTTGAACCAAAGTGTCAAAGGTGATCCGAAACAATTAACAACGCGCCGATCATTTTAATGAGGCATTTCAAAGATGGCCAAATTTGCTGCGAATCTTTTACAAACACTTGAATTTACACACGATTCGAAGCACCATTGATGATCGTCCGACGTTAACTCGTTCAGAGCCACACCGACACGATAAGTTCCCTCGAGGTGAGACTTCATCAACAATGCCGGCGCAGTGCAAGATCCAGCCCTTCTTGATGAGTTCAGGTCGCACTCGGAAAATACCTGCTCGCAGCCTCTTCAGGATGTCAACATGGAACTATCCAATCACTGTATATCTGGATATACCGACCGCCGAGCGGAAGGTCTATAGTTCAGATTCGCTTCATAGCCAAGAAAAAGTAATTCCTATACGGACCAAAAGTATGCAACGCAGTTGTGAATGGAAAGTGACCAGACGTACTGCTGCATAACACTCACAATATACATATGGTCAACTGAAATTCATCCTCTGTATATGCAATACTAAGGTGCTCGGACGAATTACCAACTCGGAATTTGGTCGGCTCTCGTCCTATCTAGGACAACCACCTGAGGACCTGAGAGTAGTGAACGAACATCAACGACCCAAACTACTGCACTCCGTTCAGGTTGTGTGTCTAAAACACATCATAAGAGAAAGTAAAAACTCTTGAACCTGCGGGAGTTCCCAAAAAAAAAAAATCTTAGGTGGCACTAAAGTCCGATGTGAACCAGAACCTCAACCAACAAGCTTCTCCAGCTGGCACGGTCTTTTGCCAAATGTTTTCAACGATGCACTTCCAGTTGGTTAAAGTCCCCTTCCACCTGTGTGCGCCACCTTAGATTCTGTCGTCCCCTGCTACGTCGTCCGTCGGGGTTGGACTCTAAGACTCTTCGGGCCGGAGCTGTGTTATCCATTCGTCCTACATGGCCTAGCTATCTTAGGCGTTGGATCCGAAGACGTCGTACTAAACCGTTGTCGCTGTACAGCCCGTACTCTTCGTCGTTGTACGTTCTCCCCCACTCTCCGTTCATACAAACGGGACCATAGATTGAACGCAAAATTTTCCCCTCGAAACGACCAAGGGCCTCCTCGTCCGCTTTCGTTAAAGTCCTGGCATCTGCGCCATAGAGGAGGACCGGGATGATAAGGTTTTATATAGTGCTACCTTGGTTTTTCGACAGAGGGCTCTATTTCTCAATTGCCTCTTGAGCCCAAAGAAGCAGCGGTTTGCAAGAGTAATTCTGAGTTTGATCTCAGCGCTGGTGTGAGCCAAGGTAGACGTAGTCCTTGACCACTCACGAATTTTTAGCTGTCAATTGTGACGTTCTGCCCGAGACGTCGGTGTTGGTTGTCTTTTTTTGGTTCACAGCATATATTTCGTTTTACCTTTGTTAACCGAAAGACCCATTTTAGCCGCTTCTGCTTTAATGCTTTCGAACGCTTCAATGACGTCCCAGTTGACGTAAGCAGTTGCGCAGACTTGAAATAAATTGTACCCCTTTTGTTGACCAGTGAGTCTCGCATGGTCTTTACAAGTACGATGATGAAAAAATGACATGACAGTGCGTCACCTTGTCTAAATACTTTTTTAACACCAAAGGTCTCGATTAATTCGCTGTCGACCTTAATGGAGCAGCGAGAGTTCTCCATTGTCATTCTCCATAATCTGACGAGTTTGGCAGGAACTCCGTATAGCTCGTCTCTATGTACGCTGTCATACCTTTTCTTCTTCCTTGGTGGCGTTACAGCCCAAGAAGGATCAAAGCCAAGCTTTTCTTCAATCACCCATGTTATGTGTGACTTATTTTTCAAACAGGTTAAAGGGACCTACGGTTTAATGCCAATTTCGAACGGCGTCGGTCGAGCAGCTTTTTCAACGCAAGTATACCCGCCGAGGAGGGACGCCGCGAAATAAACATTCAATGGTATTGGTGTTATCGGCAACCGAATTCGCTCATCGTGCGTCAGAGTCCAATACACTAACTACTGCGCCACGGCGTCCTCTGTCATACGCGGCTTTGAAATCGACGAAAGGGTAGTGAGTGTCGATTTGGTATTCTTGGGCCTTCTCCAGGATCTGCCGCAATGTGAATATGTGGCCTATTGTGGTCTTACCTGGCCCGAAACCTCACTGATGAGAACCTATCAGATTATCCCCAAAGGGTTTCAAGCGTCCACATAGTACGGCAGAGAAGATCTTATGAGACATGTTAAGGAGGCCTATTCCCCTGTAGTTGGCGCAGTTAAAGAAGTGTTCTTTCTTGTGGACTGGGCATACGATGCTGAGTTTACACTCCTCGGACATGCTTTCCTCTGTCCGTATTTTACAGAGGAGCTGGTGCAACGGCCTAAATAGCTCTGCAGGCGGTCTACGCCCGCGGCTCTATTAGTTTTAAGCTTCGAAATAACGAGCTTAATTTCATCCAGGCCGGGTAGACGAAATTCTCTTTCGTCTCCGTCCGTTGCTGTCATTCTGCCTGATAGCGGTATTAGATCTTTCATCGCAGTAAAGGTCTATTATGACTTTACTACTATGTAGTTGTCAGTATTCATCCCTACTGGCTTCCGTTCCGGCTTTATAACCCTGGTATGTTGTTTTACTTTTTCGTAAAACTTCCGGACGTCATTGCTGTGGTAGCATCTCTCCATCTTCTTGATCTCACGCTTTCCATTCTCTCTTTTTTTCTTCCTTATAAGCGTGTGTTCCTCTCTCCTTTTCTGCTCGTAATGTTCTTGAGCTGCTCTCGCCCGTCTATGTAGGACGGCTTTGTAGGCGGTTTGCTTTGCTGCGATAAACGATGCCGCGAATAAAATGTTAACATTTTCTTCAAACGCGACTTTGATATCCTCATTTTCGTTTTGCCGCTCTTTAACCGTCTTGCCCATTAATACATATGTGTTTCCGGTATACACTCGTCTCCATACACCACATGCAATTTTCGGAGGATTTCCAAAGGATTTTAACTAGGTTTGACTAAAAATCGAGTTGCCTGTAATGTGAGTCACTCGTTTTTACGATGCCATAAAAAAAGTTTTTTTTTTTTTCGAAAACTAAGCAAACAAACGAAACTTACTGTCGACTTCAGCTTTTGAATAAAAAATAAAGGAAAGGCCCCCTTTCCAGACAGATGTTGACAAATGACGCAATGTATGTATGTATGTATGTATTTAGCAGCTTTAATAAAGTTGCAGTTCTCGAGTTATGACTTAATTCCCGGAACTTAATTGCCACGCAACCATTTTTCTAAGTCCATAAATCCCTTGAAAAAAACTATTTTGTCTTGAACCTTCTTCAAACCCCTGAGCTGCCAAGTTCGAACATAGCATTTGAAAACGAAGACCATTAGCAACCCAAACATGGGATGATGTGATTGCTTTTGCCATCTTTTGAGCAGAGACACCTGGAGACACACTGTTTTGGTAGCTACATGACCTTTGGTATATAGAGATAAGTCCAAGTTTCGTCCACAGGAAACACCCAAAGGAATTCCAGATATTTTTTATGGCTACGTTTAAACTTGTTGAATTCACTCTTATCAGTGACGATCATCGGTGAAAAGTGCCTTTTGCTCGTAAAATTTTTTTTTGTTCCAAAGACCAAAATGCGAACAACCGAACGAAACTGTTCTTTCCCATCCTGATTTCATCCACCAAAATGGCGGCTAGACATGTATCCTTTTTTCATTTGCTACGTCTTGAAAATTAATAAAGTTATCAAACGCGCAGCAGATGACGGATTAACCGATGACGACCCAGGAAACAAAAACAAAAGGAAAAGTGATATTCGGCTCTTGTACATGGAATGTCCGGTCCCTCAACAGACCACGTGCAGCCGAACAACTTGCGAAGGTCCTAGACTGTTGTAAGGCAGATATTTCCACAACCCAGGAAGTGTGATGGGATTGACCGGACAAAAAGCGGATGAGAAACTGTGACATCTCAGGAGAGAAGCAACGTTTATTCCGATCCGGATTTGTTATTAAAGGTAGACTTAGGCAAGTCTTGAACTTCTGGCATGTAAGCGAACGCCTCATAACAATCCGCATCAAGGCTGAATTCGCAAACATCAGCCTAATTGGCGCTTACGAGGACAAGGATGACGCTACAAAAGACGACTTCTACGATCTCCTAAATAGAACATATGTATACCCAATGTCCAAATTACAATGTTAAAATCGTACTGGGGGACTTTAACGCGAAACTGGGCAAGGAAGTCGCTTTTGCTTGGGCCATTGGTAAGCACAGCTTACACAACACCAAATCCGAAGATGGATTTAAGCTAATAGACTTCGCAACGGGGAGAAAATCTCAACATCCACAAGGGGACTTGACAGTCTCCAGATCAATCAGCCGTCAATCAGATTGACAATATTGCGGTTGAAGGCAGGCACGCATCCGATATTCTGGATGTACAAACTTTCCGAGGAGCCAACATCGACTCGGACCGCTATCTTGTGGCAGCCAAGTTACGACTACGAATATGCCTGGCTTAGAAAAATCAAGTAAGGCGGGCGTTATACAAAGCAGCAATGCTACAATCGCAAGAGACCGCCAGAGCCTATGCCAATCACGTCTCCCTCAAGCACTCGGAAAACCCTTCAATACCTGCTCAGGCCATACAACACCAATGGACCCGTTGTTAACAAGCCTTAGAGAGTGCTGCTTCTGAGGTACATACTGGGTTTCAAAAAGCCACCGACAAGAAATAAATGGCTTTACGACGAATATAGGAGGACACACCCAGCCAAGCAGCAAGTCTATCAAGCGGCGCTGCACAGAAGGACGAGAGCTGGTCGTGAGCATTATGAGCAAAAGAGGAGGGAGGAGCATAAGCTTCTCAAAAAAAAAAAAAAAAGAGAACATGAGAAGCTCGGGATCGAATAGATGGAGAGAGGCTATCGCAGAAATCCCGATCGGATCTTTTATCAGCGAATAAAACAAACACGTCAGGGATATAAAGCCAGAAAGAATATGGAAACCTAGTAGTAGATTCGTAGTCGGTACTAAGATTCTGGAGACTGTATAATGGCGGTGACGAACTAGATTCATTCCCAACAGAGAATTCCATGCCCCTGACCTGGTCGAGCAGCTGGAGCAGATGGACTATCTGCCGAGCTCTTTAAGGCAGCTGGAGATGACCTGGTTGGGAGTATGCTCATCTGTAAGATATAGTCATGCATGCCGGATAATTGGAATCTAAGTATCGTTTGCCCGATCCACAGGATCCCTTTGTCTGCGCCAACTTCTTCTTCTTCTTTGGTGGCTTTACAGCCCATGAAGGACCAGAGCCAAGCTTCTCTCAATCACCCATGTTATGTGTGCTTTATTTTTCGCACAGGTGAAAGGGAGTGAGTCGAGAAGCTTTTTCATGGCAAGTTTACTACGGGGGGGTTTGCCAGTACCCCGCCGAGAAGGAACGTCGCGAAATAAACATTCGATGGCGTTGGTGTTATCGGGATCCGAACTCGCTCATCGTACGCCAGAGTCCAACACACTAACCACTGCGCCACGGCCCCCTCGAGGTAAAAGTCAACTACAGAGGTAAAAGTCTTCTGAACATCGCTTATAAAATCTTGTCTGCTGTACTGTATGAACGCCTGAAATGGTTCGTTAATAAACTGATTGGTCCATATCAGTGTGGTTTCAGGCCCGGGAAGTACACTATCGAACAAATATTCACATTGCGGCAGATCCTAGAAAAAACCAACGAGTTCCAGATTGACACCCACCCAACTAACAAAGCTAACAAATAGCTTTAAGGCCGCATACGAAAGAGCACATAGGTACGAGCTATAAAGCGCCATCTCTAGTTTTGACATCCCTGCCGCGCCAGATTGCACAGGATGGCATTGGAGAAACCTCGGTGAAGTCGAGAAGGGACCGAGGATGGACGCCGCGAAATAAACATTCGATGGCGTTGGTGTTATCGGGATCCGAACTCGCTCATCGTGCGCCAGAGTCCAATACACTAACCACTGCGTCACGGCGCGCTCTAGCTTCGGCAGAACATATACTAAAATTGGGCGCATATATTGGCAGGTATAATTTCGAGGTAGTCAAGGACTTCATTTACCTTGGCTCTGCAGTGAACATGCACCAATGACATCAGTGCCGAAATCAAATGCAGAATACCTCTTGCCAACCACTATTTCTTTCGGCTCGGGAGGCAATCGAGAAGCAGAGCCCTCTCTTGGACAACCAAGGTGACCACATACAAGACCCTTTTCACCCCGGTCCTGCTTTATGGCACAGAGACATGAACCTTATCGAAAGCGGTTGCGGAGGTCCATGGTCGTTTTGAGAGGTAAATTCTGTATACGATTTTCGGCCCAACCTGCATAAGTGGGGAGTGCAGCTGTACGGGCTGTACAGCGACATGAGCGCATAGAAACCACAGCTCCGGCCCAGAAGGTCTTTGAGTCCAACCTTGAGGGGCGACGCGGTCGAGGACGACCAAATTTAATTTGGCGCCCGCAAGTGGAAGAAGACCTCAACGCGCTAGGCGTGCGGTATTGAAGACTGTTGGCGAAAGAAGACCATGCCAATTGGAGAGGTTTTTTAACCTCTAAGCCGAAGAAGAAGAAGGAGCTGCGACACGCATTTTGTCACTCAACGCTAATGGCCACCATGTGTAATCCCAAACCTTTCGGCACAATACGTACACAGAAAAGCATCGGTCTGTCATTATTTACAAACAATGATTCCTCGGCACACA
The DNA here is from genome assembly GCA_951905685.1 of Eumerus sabulonum. Lineage (NCBI taxonomy): Eukaryota > Metazoa > Arthropoda > Insecta > Diptera > Syrphidae > Eumerus > Eumerus sabulonum. Next base: position 105,128,278 of record OX645063.1, on the reverse strand, counting down.
ACACACACGATAATAATCCTTCCTAACTCCCGAAAAGTGCATTCCTCATTGCCAGTTCCCATTCGTTCGTCTCCATTACACAAATCCAGTCCGTGTTAAATTCATACTTCATTTTGCCTATTATCATTATGACCCAGTCATATGTACCAATAACTCCTTACTATTTCGTTCAGTTCATCTATTCCCCCGAAATGCGCTTAGCCCAATCCTCTTACGACAAAAACGCACCGAAATTGAAATCCGCACGGATTAGCATAGTCGTGCGAGCAAGCGTTCTCCTCAAATCCATGCCAATGTACGACTCGAAAAGTGTATCGATTTCAATGGTAAATGCTTGTTTTCAAATCCAACAGATAAATCCATTATGCTCTTTTAAACAGATTGAAGAAAGTACATTCGAAAAGTAAATAGACAACAAACACGATTATCGATACATATGTACATATGTAGTGGTACATAGGTCAGAATGCCGACCTTAAAGCGATTGGTTAATTAAAAAGAATTGAAATCCTTTAACGCAAAAGGGATCAACAACTTATTTAGATTAGGCCAAGTAGGTAGGTGATGATTTGCCCGACAAAGTAAATTGCATGCAAAATGGTATTGAACATTCAAAATATTTTCAAAATCACCCATTAATCCTAAGGGTATCCATGCTACTCCTTGCTACAGTATTTTGTGTCGTGTAGCCTTTCTAAGAATAGTACAAGAGCAGTCACGACACTGTCGTGGATGTTGTTAATTTACCACGCGGAATATGTCACAACTTCGGTTCGTCCAAGTGTTCGAATGAAACCAGATTCAAGCAAAGCGCTGCATCCAGCCGGTATCTTTGAAGTGAAACCGGAGAAGTCAGTGTGTTTTCCGGGTATTTTCACTACATCATCATCATCATTATGAGCATCACCATAAAAAAGGTGTTTACGACGATGTCAACAAGGAATATGTACTTGGTTGCGTATGTATGTCCTGAATCTGTATCTGGATTGGATATCTCAAATTACACATAAGTACGTGCACAAGCATACATGTGTGTACTGGACACAGCCTTGAATTCGGCATTTGTCAACAGATGCAAGGTGCAACCATACATACGTCATTGGCACATTCATGATTTATTGAAGGCCGATCAAGTCATCAGAATGCCATGACAACTGAGTCATTGTTGTGTAAGCAGATTTACACTGCTTTCAGACATTTTGGCCAGTGTCGTAACAATGAGATCAAAACAGAAACCGATAAGGAAAACGATGAAAAGTCACACCGATCGGTGTACGGCAATGTGCAACCGCATCCAGTCAACAATGTGAGGAAAATATCAAAATATCTTAGAATCGATGCCAAGAAGCCGATCAATTAAATGTGGAAGGAGAGAATGCTTGGAATGATCATAATGGGCGTCGTAGAAAGGACACGTTTAAAGTCACCGAACGTTTTGATCTGTATTCATTGTTAATAGCTGCCGCATTCGACTGACTGCATTCGAAAGGCGACCCGATTACGTTGCATTGCCATTGTCCTTTTCTTGACTTTTGGAAAAAGGACATGCCATGCGTACAATCAAAACCCCTACTGGGCAACATACAATTTTCCTTAGTTGAGGCTAAAAAAATACCCAAAAAAAAAAAACAGAAACAACAAAGCCGTAAACTTCAAACGAGGAGAGTAAGACATCTCAATTTCAACTCTTAGCGGCGGCGGTATCCTTTCTATCCTATTCTGTTGACAATCGTAGCTCGAGCAATTACATGTCCAAATGGTGACATTTCTTTTTTTCTGTTTGTCTCAAATTGTTTTCTAGGTCCCGCCTGACCAACGAGAAACATGTGGAAGGAGTATGTGCTCTTTTTCAGATCAAAAGGATATGCGTAAGCCAGCAGTAGTGTCGTGGTTTAGCTATTGAAGCGGAAAAACTTCAAACGAGTTTTATACATTTGATGGTCACTTGACCAGGAAGTGTTGTTTCTACTCAACCCTCGTGTTTACGACCAGTGCGAATGAGTAAAAATTCGATATTTCTCATAACAGATACATTCCATGAGAATAAAAAAAAAAATTTAAATTCTCTACTGCTTTGGAGACTGTCACAATATATACATATGTATGGACCCACGTACATATGTCTCTCAATATCCTTTTTCCCGATTCGACACAGTTCTATTCCTGTGTGCATACATTCATTTCTACATTTAGATTAGGGCCCAGTATCAATCGATTCGTTTCACAGATAGAAATCCATTAAAACCAATCATTTGACATCAGGACACTGAATACAGACATTCACCACAATGAATGCTACCCAGCGGTTCCAAACGCACAGGACCTCCACAGGGTCCACAGCATGCAGGACGCGTATCAAATCGAACTCAGTTTGTTATCTTCATCTGCGATCGAGCACCGACAATACAGCAGTCACTGGCTAGAAAGAAAAAAATTAAAAAAAAAAACTAAATTCGGATCTCGAATACGCTCGTAATTGAGCCCAAAACAATGCCGCTTGGAACCCCTTTGTTTGGACACATTCGAATGAACAAAAAATTAAGGAAAAAAAAAATAAGAAAATAGAAATGTCAGTCCTGGAACGGGCATGAAATGGATTCTCGGATACAAACTAAAACCACTCTCACTCACCCTTGTGTGTTTGTGTACCTTATTAATAACCGATCGAATGCGGTAGCACAGTTCGGCAAGATTAAACGATGCGAAGGTGGCAGGGCGGCAGCAAAATGATCATTGTGCGGTGTCCTTCTGAAGTCTGAAGTCATGGCTTAAAGAAGATAACCAATCCGCCCACAATTTCTAATAATAAAAAAAGAAAAAAACAAAATTGCACGACAGTAACAAGTACGTTGTTCGGCACTTGTGTCCTTAAGGATCGACGAAAAAGACACCGACCGAATCCATTCACTCGGTGGTCTCTGATTTCAAAGGAGGCGAAAGCGACAATTTCGACAAAACTAATTGATTTCCAACACCACATCATCATGTGTCCTGTCTGTGGAAAAGGGTGTGTCCCGTGTGTCTGTGAAATCTATTGCTCCTTTGGGCTTACTACTCGTACATAGTGCTAAAAAATACTACGAATAATCTAAATGAGCATATTTTCCTCGTTAGACATGGTGCTCCGTGTGGTTTCTTCTCATTTTTTTTTGTACATATACATATGTATGTAAGGATAGAAAATTGAATTATCCTGTGAACAACATGATTATCGACACTAAGCACCTTTAGTTTTGCAATCTCCGTGAATATCCGTGAAATTTCCTATAAACGTCCTAAGCAATTTTCCTGCTTCACCACCACTGGACCATATTGAACGTAATTATTGTCAATAATGTATATAGATTGTTGCTTAAATCTACAAGGTTGACTTTTTTGAAAACGAAGAAAAAACAAAGAAAAAAGCATTTGATGTGCACAGCACGCATAAACCGATTCGATGCGGTCGCGAAGGTCCTTTTTCCAAACCAACACCAACCAAACGAGGTGCGGGATGATATCGTTTATTGCAGACCTTGTAAATTCATCATACCGTTGTTAATGTGGCTGTGGTGTAACGAATGACTCTCTAGTTGTGGCCGATATTTCCGGGAAGAATGGCCGTCGAGAGTAGTGTACGAAACTCTAGTTGATTTTATACTGAATCTTGCAATTTCCTTTTGCAGAAAAAGCGTATTATACGGTCTTACTATACAAATTAGAGCGGTACCTTCTTCTTCTTCTTTTGGCGCTACAGTTCTTGGCGAACCTGGGCCAAAACCTCTCCAACTGGCACGGTCTTTCGCCAGCAGTCTCCAGTGCTGCACGCCTAGTTGGTTAAGGTTCTCTCCCACTTGGTTGCGGCACCTTAAATTTGGCTATCTTCGACCGCGTCGCCCCTCGGGGCTGGATTCAAAGACCTTTCGAGCAGGAGCTGTGTTTTCCATGAGCTCAACATGACCTAGCCATCTTAGGCGTTGGATTCGAAGACGCCGTGCTATGTTCATGTCGGTGTACAGCCCGTACAATTCATTATTAAATCTGCTTCTCCACTCCCCACTTATGCAGGTTGGGCCGAAAATCGTATGCAGAATTTACCTCTCAAAACGACCATGGACCTCTGCATCCGCTTTCGATAAGGTTTATGTCTCTGTGCCATAAAGCAGGACTGAGGTGAAAAGGGTCTTGTATGTGGTCACCTTGGTTGTCCAAGAGAGGGCTCTGCATCTCGATTGCCTCCCGAGACGAAAGAAACAGTGATTACTTACTACTTACTTACTTACTTATCAGGCCTGCGATCCATGGAGGATCTGAGCCTGAGCTATAGCTGCCTTCCATCCTTGACGGTCCCGGGCACGCTGCTTCCAGTTGTCAAGACCAAGATGTCTTACATCCGCGATTACTTGGTCTTTATACCGGAGGTTCGGTCTTCCTCTTCTTCTCGAACCAGGAGGCTCGGAGTCGAAGACCCTCTTAGCTGGAGCGTTGATGTCCATGCGCTCGATGTGGCCGAGCCAGTGTAGTCGACGGCTCCTTGCCTTCCGGACTACATCCACATCTTGGTACAGCTCGTAGAGCTCGCGGTTGTGTCTTCTTCTCCATTCACCTTCCTCACAGACAGGACCAAATATCCGGCGCAGAATTTTTCTTTCGAAAGAACACAAGATCAGCTCCGCTGTCCTGCTTATCGTCCAGCTTTCGGCTCCGTACAGCAAGACTGGCAGAATGAGCGTTTTATAAAGCGTGACTTTGGTCTTTCGAGTGAGGAGTTTTGACCCCAGTTGTTTGGACAAGCCGAAGTAGCAGCGGTTGCCAAGGGCGATTCTACGCCGGATCTCCACTGTGGTGTCATTTGTGGAATTTACGTTTGTCCCGAGGTAGACAAACTCCTTAACTACTTCGAAATTGTAGCTGTCAATTGTTATGTTTTGTCCCAGGTGGTGAGCGACGGATTGGTTTTTGCTTGACAGCATGTATTTCGTTTTGTCCTCATTGATCTTAAGGCCAATTCGTTTCGCCTGTTCTTCAATCGCCGTGAATGCTTCCACAATGCCACGGCGAGAACACGCGCTGATGTCGATATCATCCGCGTATCCTAGCAGCTGGATGGACTTGTAAAAGATAGTGCCTTCCCTGTTGACGCCTGCCCGTCGCACTATCTGCTCCAGCACCAGGTTGAAGAAGTCACATGACAGCTCATCTCCTTGCCGAAATCCGGTGCATGTTTCGAATGGTTCCGAGGTCCTAGAACCGAGTTGCACGGTGCATCGCGTGTTTTTTAGCATGGCGCGACACAACTGGATCAGTTTTACCGGGATCCCGAATTCGGCCATCGCACCAAACAGTTCTTCACGATGAATGCTGTTGTATGCGGTTTGAAAAGGATGAAAAGATGATGTGTATCGATTTGAAACTCGTTGGTCTTTTCCAGGATTTGTCGAAGTGTGAATTGCCGGGCCGGAAGCCGCACTGGTAGCTGCCGAAAAGTGCGGTGCAAAATGGTTTTAGACGTTCACACAATACGCTGGACAGGATCTTGTATGCGACATTGAGCAGGGATATACCTCTATAATTCTTGCAAGAGGTAGGATCGCCTTTTTTGTGGATGGGGCATATAGAGCTGGTATTCCAGTCGTCGGGCATGCTCTCATCTTCCCAAATTCTGCAGATGATCTGGTGCATGCTCCCTACCAGAACATCGCCGCCAGCCTTGAAGAGCTCTGATGGCAAGCCATCTGAGCCTGCGGCCTTGTTGTTCTTCAGCTTCTGAATAGCTGTGCCGACTTCTTCTATGCTGGGTGGGAGGACTACTTCAGCGGCTGGAGTTGGGATTTCCTCAGTCCCTACCACTCTCTCTTGGTCATGCTCGTTAAGCAGCTGCTGGAAGTGCTGCTTAAATACATCCACTATTCCCTGCGGGTCGGTGACAAGATTACCCTCGCAGTTTCGAAGAGCCAGGGTGCCCTTTTTGAAGCCTCCTGCAAGGCCTTTGGCTTTCTTGTAAAAGGCTCGTATTTTATGTCTATCACTAGACTCCTCGATATCCTTGAGCTGGGAGGCTGCGAAGATTCTTTTCTTTTGTCGCAGTAGTTTCTTCTCCTCCCTTCTTCTGGCTCGGTACTCTTCTCGCGCTGCCCTGGTTTTCCTCTGCAGCGCCTTTTGGTACGCCTCGTCGGTTGCTGCCTTTTTCTGCTCACACTCGCCATCATACCACGGGTTTCTTGTCGGGGGTGGTAGGTATCCTAATGTGGTTTCGGCTACTTCCTGAATGGCTGAGCGGCAATGCAGCCACATATTATTGGCATTTGTGTTCGACGTAGGCATACCGTAGAGTCTTTCGCTCAGCTGCTCCCTGTAGATTCTGGCAACCTCCGGTGTGCTCAGGCGCCCAATGTCGAACCTCCTCCTGATGGGCTGGTGCAGCTTTCTGACATTGGACAGTCGAGCTCTGAATCTTGCTGCTACGAGGAAGTGGTCAGAGTCGACATTTGCACCTCTGAATGTTCGCACATCCAGGATGTTTGACGCGTGCCTTGCGTCAATGAGCACATGGTCGATTTGGTTGGCGGTTCGACCGTCCGGAGATCGCCAGGTTGCTGTGTGGATTCGTTTGCAAGGGAATCTTGTGCTACTTATCACCGCATTACGAGCTGTCGCAAAGTCAGCGAGTCGGAAGCCGTTATCTGTTGTTGTATCGTGGAGGCTGTGCCTTCCGATCACTCCGCCAAGGGTGTTTTCCTTTCCGATTTTGGCGTTGAAGTCCCCGAGCACGATTTTTACATCGTACTCCGGACAAGCTCCGTAGGCGTTGTCCAGGAGGTCATAGAAGTCCTCCTTGATAGGGTCTTCAGCCTCGTCGGTAGGGGCGTGTGCACATATAAGGCTGATGTTATAAAATCTGCCTCTGATGCGGATCACAGCCAGGCGATCACTTATAGGTTTAAAGTCGATGACCTTCGACCTTAACCGCCTTCCCACGACAAATCCGCATCCCAGTAAGTGCAACCTTTTGTGACGGCTGTAATAAATGTCGCAATTTTTCTTCCTAATCATACCGTTTCCTATCCAGCGTATTTCCTGGACCGCAGTAATATCCCCCTTGTACTGCGTGAGGATTCCTTCTAGTTTATGAGCAGCTCCGGGAGTGTACAGGGTTCTGACATTCCAGGAGCATACTCGCAAATCGTGTTCCTTTTTCGTGCGTTGTCGTCGTCGAGTATCCGTCCGTGTATCCGAGGCATCTTGCTCATTCATAACTTTGGGTTTTTTTACGTGGGCGGATTGTTAGCCCGCCGCACAACCGCCATTCTGGTCGGCGTTTTTTTCGCTGCATACGTTTGTTCACCTCCCAACGGTTGTTGAAGAGGCTATCCAGAGGGCGCCGCGAGGAGGCCGTATGTCAACTTGACCCGGGCATTTAAACAGGGATCGTTGCTGGCATCTCGCCAGGTTGAGAGCGATCAACAACTTTACCCTGTATGTCCGAGCCCATGCCCTCCAAAGAAACAGTGATTGGCAAGAGTTATTCTGCGTTTGATTTCGGCAGTGATGTCATTTTTGCATGTCACTGCGAGGCCTAGGTAGACGAAATCCTTGATTACCTCGAAATTATACCTGCCAATATGTGCGCCCTAGCCAAGACGCCGGTGGTTCGTGTCCTTTTTCGACGACAGCAAATATTTCGTTTTGCCCTCATTTACCGCCAGTCCCATTTTAGCCGCTTCCGTCTCAATGCTCGTAAAGGCCTCAATGACATCTCGCTGACTTCATCCAATTATGTCAATGTCATCGGCAAATGCGAGCAGTTGTACGGACTTGAAACAGATGGTGGTGAGTTTTGCACGATCCTTTCAAGGACGATGTTGAAAAAGCCACACAATAGCGTGTCGCCCTGTCTAAAAGCTTTTTTGACATAAAAGGTATCGGTTAGGTTGCTTCCGACCTGATGGAGCAGCGAGAATTCTTCAATGTCATCCTGCACAATCTGATAAGTTTGGCAGGGACCACCTCAAAACTAGACATGGCGTTATATAGCCCGTCTCTATTTATACTATCGTATGCAGCCTTAAAGTCGACAAACAGGTGGTGGGTGTCGATCTGGAACTCGTTTGTTTTTTCCAGGATCTGCCGCAGTGTGAATAATTGATCCATAGTGGACTTCCCGGGCCTGAAACCACACTGATATGGACCAATCAATTTATTAACGAACGGTTTCAAGCGTCCACACAGAACAGCAGAGAAAATTTTATAAGCGATGTTCGGAAGACTTATTCCTCTGTAGTTGGCGCAGACAAAGAGGTCTCCTCTCTTGTGGCTCGGCCAAACGTTACTAAGATTCCATTCTTCTCGCATGCATTCCTCTGACCATATCTTACAGATGAGCTGGTGCATACTCCCAACCAAGTCATCTCCAGCTGCCTTAAAGAGCTCGGCAGGTAGTCCGTCTACTCCAGCAGCTTTGTTGGACTTAAGCTTAGAAAAAGCAGTCCTAACTTCGTCCAGGTCATGGGGACGGAATTCTCTGCTATCATCGTCTGCTGTGAAAGGGTTATTCTGTCTGACAGCGGGATCTGTTTCGTCAAAGTCGTTATACAGTCTGCAGAAGTAGTCTTTCCAGATTCTTAGTACCGACTGTGAATCCACTACTAGGTTTCCATTTTCGTGCCTGGAGGCTTCCGTTCTCGTCTTATATCCCAAGCAAGCGGTACCTTGCTTACTATATTTTTGGCAATCGGTTTGTCCAGTCGAGATGTTACAACTATAAGGAACTCGGGATTCGTTGCTGTTTCCCTTTTAGCTCTATTGCCCCTATATACTTGCACACCCATATGAAATTCAATTAACCCTAGAACTGAATTACAGGGAACATGGATAAAAGCGAATTAAGATGAATTGAGAGCTCGAGCAGAAGATTTCCTTCTCTAATGAAACTGCCGCGTATAAACCAGAACACAAAAGGCACTGTTTGGTGGGCATTGTAGTCAAGTGGCACAGTGGAACCTTACGAGTGCATTTTTAAGAAGAGCAGAAGTTAACAACGGTAATCAACTGTCCTTCAAACTTACCGAGTTCGTATTTGTTTACAGCCATAAGAAAATAGCTGAACACCCTTACTGAGGTGGCGCTACAGTCCGATGTGAAGCTGGGTCTCACCCAACAAGCTTCTCCAACTAGCACTCCCAGTTAGTTAAGGTCTCCTTCCATCTGTGTGCGCCACTTTAGATTCTGAAGATCCTGAATAAAATTATCTATTCTGGACACAGTGGAAGCATCCAATAGGATCGTAATTGTTCCATGATTTTAGTCATCGTGTGTTTCCTATCTGTTACGACAAATTGTTTTCCATAGCATAGAAGAAATTATTCTTATTGGTTGGTAAGGAAATTCGTATTTTATTAGTTTGTAAATCAATCCGTCGATCCAAACAGTGTCTAGGGCTTATAGGTACATGTCAGTGCGGTTTCAGTCCAGGTAAATCCACGATAGCCCAAGTAGATATTTACATTGCGGCAGATCTTGGAGAAGACCCGAGAAGACCAAATCGACACCCATCACCCCTTCATCGATTTCAAAGTCGCGTTTGACATTGTGCGTGAGACGAGCTTTATGGAGGTTTTAACATCCCTGCCAAACTCGTCAGATAATGCAGGATGACAATGGAGAACTCTCGCTGCTCCATTAAGGTCCGTTGGGAATTAACCGAGACCTTTGATGTTAAAAAAGGACGTGACGAGGTGACGTGCTGTCAAGTATTTTTTTCAACATCGTGCTCACTGGCCAACACGAGGGATACGATCTATTTTGTCTGCGCAACTACTTGCTTACGCGGATGCTATTAACGTAATTGTTAATCCTTCGGTTAATGAAGATAAAACGAAATATGTACCGTCAACCAAAAAAGACGCACAACACCGACGTCTCAGCCACAACGTCACAATTCTTCTTCTTCTTCTTAACGGGCGCTACAGTTCAGGGTGAACCTGGGCCTCAACCAACATGCCCCTCCAACTAGCACGATCTTTTGCTAGCCTTTTCGATTGCCGCACACCCTGTTGGCTGAGGTCCCCTTCCACCTATTTGTGCTTCGTCTCTCTGGGTTGGATTCAAAAACTCTCCGGGCTGGAGTTGTGGTGTCCATTATTAGGCGTTGAATCCGTAGACGTCTGACTAGACTCATGTATGTAGCTGTACAGCCCGTAAAGTTCGTGGTTGAATGTTTCCCTCCATCCCCCGTCTGCGTTTATAGGCCCGAGAATCACGCGCAAAATCTTTCTCTCGAACCGACCAAGGGCCTCCTCACCCGCTTTTGATAGTGTCCATGCTTCTGCGCCGTACAGCAGGACAGGGATGATAAGGATCTTATATAGAGTAAACTTTGTCGTTCGGGAGAGGACTCTATTACTTAATTGCCTCCAGAGCCCAAAGTAACAGCGATTAGTAACAGTGATTCTGCGTTTGATATCGGAACTAATGTCATTGTTCCAGGTCACTGTGGAGCCAAGGTAGACGAAGTCCTTAACTACCTCGAACCTATATCTGCCAATACAAACGTTAGGCATCGCCCCGCCTAAGTCCTTTTTTGACATCAAAACTATCGGATGGAGTAGCGAGCATTCTCCAAAGTCATCCTGCATAGTCTGACGAGTTCATCAGGGATGTCAAGGGTAGACATGGCGTTGTATAGCTCGTCTCTAATTACGCTGTCGTATGCGGCTTTGAAATCGACTAATAGGTGGCGAGTGTCGACTTGAAATTCATTGGTTTTTTCCAGGACCTGCCGTAGTGTAAAGCTTTGGTCGATGGTGGACTTCCCTGGCCTGAATCCGCACTGATAAGGACCTATCAGCTTATGTAGAAAAGGCTTCAGGTGTTCACACAAAATGGCAGAGAAGATTTTGTAGGCGATGTTAAGAAGACTTATTCTCCTCTGTAGTTGACGCAGTCAGAAGGGTCTCCTTTCTTGTGGATCGGGCATACGATGCTGAGACTCCATTCCACGGGCATGCCTTCCTCTGACCATATCTTACAGATGAGCTGGTGCATGCTCCTAACCAGGTCCTTTCCAGCTGCTTTGAAGAGCTCAGCAGACAGTCCGTCTGCGCCAGCAGCTTTATTCGACTTGAGTTTCGATATGGCAATCTTAACTTCGTCGAGGTCAGGGGGACGGAATTCTCTGCGGTCTTCGTCGATTAGAAATGGAACATCGCCTTTATACAGTCTGTAGAAGTCTGTTTTTCCATATTCTCAGCATCAACTGCAATTCTACTACTAGGAGTCCGTTCTCATCCCTGCAGGTTTCCGTTTTGGCTTTGTAACCTTGGCATGTTCGCTTTATCTGTTGATAAAACTTGCAATAACACCTGCAATAACACCTCTACAAATCCTCAATCGCGCGCTTCTCGTGCTTATGCTCCTCCTTTTTTTTAGCTCGTAGAGCTCACGAGCTGCTCCTGTTCTTTTATGCAGCGAGGATTTATATGCATCCTGCTTCGCTGTGTGAATCCTCTTGCACTCGTCATCGAACCATGTGTTTCTTCGTGGTGGAGCCTTGAAGCCCAAAACCTCGGATGCAGAGCTTTCCAGGGCTTGTTTGCAAGGACTCCACTGTTGTTCTATTGATAGCGTGGAGGATTGAGGTGTATTGGAGAGCTTAAGGGAGACGCGATCGGTAAAACTTAGTATTCCTACTCTACTCTGCTGCGCTCGTGATATCCGTAGACGCATCTTGGCTATTACAGGAGAGTGGTCCGAGTCGATGTTAGCTCCTCGGAAAGTTCGAACATCAAGAATAGTGGAGTAGTGTCTGACGTCGATCGCGATGTTATCAATCTGGTTAGTGATTTATTGATCTGGCGACCACCAGGTGCCTTTGTGCATATCGAGGTGTGGGAAGCGCGTACTGGCTAGAAGGAGATTTCGCCCCGTAGTAAGATCAGTCAGCCTGTGGCCGTTATCGGATATGGTGTCGTGTAGGCTATATTTGCCGATGACCCTTTCCTTAGCCAGCTTAGCATTGAAGTCTCCTAGTACAATTTTGATCTCATAGCTGAGATATAGGGCATACGTTCTGTCTAGGAGATCGTAGAACTCACACTTTGGCGGACTCATCCTTGTATTCCGTGCGTGGGGCGTGGATGCAGACAGGCTGATGTTAAAAAATTTAGCCTTGATACGGATCGTTATGAAGAAAGCTTAGGACTTTTTGCATTAGTCCACCTCGAACAGCTCGGTCCGAATTGGTTCGGATAATCGAGGCTCTACTGTATATACATAAATAGTTAAGTATCGAAAGCCGGTAAGGTCATATACTTTTAAGGTACTTTTTTAAACAGTAGTTCAATTCAGTTTAGATAAATATGTATGTGAATATACTTGAGAACATACATAAGTGGAATAAGTAAACAAGTGATCGCGGACGCAACACAACTTGGTCTTTTCGACTGAAAACAGCGTGCTCGGAACCACCAAGGATGGAAGGCGGTATTAACTCAGGCCCACACCCTCAATGGGTTGCTGGCCTGAAAAGTAAGTAAGTACACATACAGTGGTTGTAGAATTGTTTACTTTTTGAGGATGAGAAAAATACTGGAACACTGTTTGAAGGATATAAAGAACGCAACTGCCATTTAACATACATATGCAGGACATTTACGGGGAAAGGACCATATTAGAATTTGTATTGTGTTGTCCGGGAAGTAATTTCGTTTTAGTTTTATGTTTTTTTATGGAAATCATTTTTATTATAGCAAATAAATACAATACATAGTTCGAAAATCACTTATTCGTTTTTTTTTTTTGCGTAATTTTTCCCATAATATCTAATAGGAGGGGTGATAAAAATGATTCACGTACCTACCACAATCGCCAAAATCATACTCGTACGAGTATGTAGTCGTATTTGACTAAAAAAACGAGGATTGAAGTCCAAGTATCCTTGGTGGCTTGGGGCTTGGGGTTTGGGACTTGGTTTTAGCGCATAAATTTGGTAATTTTCTAGTTCAGCTCGGTAGTCCAGCAATGGCATTACAATTGACTAAATCATTGATCATAGGAAAGCATCTGGAGTACAATGGACCAGTGTTTGCGTCTGAGTGCTCCAGCGGATAGCAGAAGCCTTCAACAAAAAAAAAAAAAAAAAAAAAATAGGAAAGCATAGTCTCCATAACACCACATCCGACAACGGACTAAGGCTAATTGATTTCCTAGCGGGGCGTAACCTCCTTGTAGCGCAAGCACGCGATTCCCCCATCTCAACATCCACAAGGGTACCTGGCGGTCTTTTGATCAATCGACCACCAACCAAATTGATCACATTGCGATCGACGCCAGACACTCCTCCTGTATTCTCGACGTACGAACCTTCCGAGGGGCCAACATCGACTCGGACCACTACCTTGTTGTAGCCAAGGTACGAATGAGGATATCAAGAATGTTTAGGAGTCGAGTAGCACAACGTAAGTTTGACGTCGGAAAGCTACAATCGCAGGAGACTGCCAGAATCTTTGCCGATCGTGTCTCCTCCAAGTTCTCTCAATAGCCGCCCACAGCAACACAAACAATAGAGCAGGAATGGGCGCATTACCAGAGCGCCGTCAGAGACGCTGCCTCAGAGGTGTTGGGTTTCAAACCGCTACCACCTCGAAACCCCTGGTTCGATGAACAATGCGAACAAGCCCATGCAGCAAGACAAGAGGCATATAAAGCCATGCTGCAACGACGGACGAGAGCTGCTCGCGAAATCTATGAGCAGAAGAGAAGAGAGGAACACACGCTTTTCAGAAGAAAGAAGAGAGAGCACGGAAAGCGTGAGATCGAGGATATGGAGATATGCTTTTGCGGGAATGACGCCCGTAAGTTTTACAACAAGGTAAAACGAACATGCCGTGGCTACAAAGCCAGAGCGGCGGCCTGCAGGGATGAAAATGGAGAGCTGGTGGTAGAGTCGCAGTCGATGCTGAGGATTTGGAAAGACCACTTCTGCAGACTGTATAACGGCGATGATAGACAAGATACCGCTGTCAGGCAGAACGAGCCATTCGTAATGGACGACAATGAAACAGAATTCAGTCCACCCGACCTAGACGAAGTCAATATAGCGATATCAAGACTTAAGTCTAATAAAGCCACGGGCGCAGACGGCCTGTCTGCTGAGCTTTTTAAGGCGACTGGAGATGAGCTGGAAAGGTGCATGCACCATCTCATTTGCAAGGTATGGTCGGAGGAAAGCATGCCCGACGAGTAGAACCTCAGCATCGTTTGCCCGGTCCATAAGAAAGGAGACCCCTATAACTGCGCCAACTATAGGGGAATAAGTCTCCTTAACATCGCATATAAGATCTTCTCTGCCGTATTGTGTGAACGCCTCAAACCGTTCGTGGATAACCTGATCGGCTCTTATCAGTGTGGTTTCAGGCCAGGTAAATCCACAATAGACCAAATATTTACGCTACGGCAGATCTTGGAGAAAACCATGTACCAAATCGACACTCACCACCTCTTCGTCGATTTCAAGTCTGCATATGACAGCGTGTATAGAGATGAGCTATACAAAGCCATGTCTAGTTCTAACATCCCTGCCAAACTCGTCTGACTGTGCAGGATGACAATGGAGAATTCTCGCTGCTCCATTAAGGCCGGTAATGAGTAAACCGAGACCTTTGATGTTAAAAAAGGATTTAGGCAAGGTGACGCGCTGTCATGTAACTTTTTCAACATTGTGCTTGAAAAGATCGTGCAAGAGTCACTGGCCAACACAAGAGGTACGCTTTATTTCAAGTCTACGCAATTGCTTGCGTACGCATTGACGACATTGACGTGATTGGACGGACACAGCGAGACGTCAATGAGGCCTTTGTAAGCATTAAGGTAGAAGCGGCTAAGATGGGTCTCAAGGTTAGTGAGGGTAAAACCAAATATCTGCTTTCATCTAAAAGAGGCGGACAACACCGACGTATTGGCCAGAACGTCACCATGGGCGGATATAACTTTGGAGTGGTCAAGGAATTCGTATACCTTGGCTCACTGATGACCAGCGACAACAACATCAGCGCTGAGATAAATCGCAGAATCACTCTTGCCAACCGCTGTTTCTTTGGGCTCAAGAGACAATTGAGAAGTAGAGCCCTCTCTCGGAAAACCAAGGTGACACTATATAAGACCTTAATCATCCCAGTCCTCCTTTACGGTACAGAGGCTTAGACCTTAACAAAAGCGGATGAAGATGCCCTTGGTCGTTTCGAGAGGAAAATTCTGCGTACTATCTACGGTCCCGTTTGTTCAAACGGTGTATGGAGGAGAACGTACATATAACGAAGAACTGTACGGGTTGTACTGCGACATCGGCCTGGTACGACGTCTACGGATACAGCGTCTAAGGTGGCTAGGCCATGTAGAGCGCATGGAAAATACAGCTCCGACCCGACGAGTCTTCGAATCTACTCCGGAAGGAAGGCGCGGCAGAGGACGGCCGCATCATCGGTGGCGCACGCAGGTGGAAGGGGACCTTAACCAACTAGGCGTGCGGCGCTGGAAACAGCTGGCCAAAGACCGTGCCAGCTGGAGACGCTTGTTGGTTGAGGCCCAGGTTCACCACGGACTGTAGCGCCACCTAAGTAAGTAAGTAGTAAATCAATTGATCGATTGATGTTTAGCAATTGAAAATGGCAAACTAAACAAACTAGAGCCCAGTGTACCATGTACTCGCTACCCTAAGGTGGTAGAAAAGGTGTACGAATGATATAATCCCTTCCAAAAAATAGCCAGTAACGTAAAAAAACTTGAATTCAAGAGGCAAGTTGGGCAGGACATTTGGAAGTGTTTACTATTAAATTCTAATCGCCAGTGGAACCAACAGATTCCAATGATTATGTAAAAGCGGATCCAATTCATTACGAACGAAAAAAACATCGAAACCGAAGACCCGCATAAAGCAGAAAGTTAATCAATTCTGTTAAATTAAATCAAAATACCACGTCAATTCGAAATGAAGACGTATTTTCAAAAAATCCACAAAATAAACAAAACGACATAAGGCAAACGAACAATGTGTCCCAACACTGTCTCCCATTCGTTACCTGAATCTTCCCTCCAAAATCCAAAAATGAAATCGGAAGCCAAAAAAAAAAACAACAAAAAACCGATGTGGTAACATGCACACAAACAAGTACACAATATCCTGGAACAAATACCAGAAAACAACTTATGGGACACAGAGTCGAGCATACGAGTAGAACAGGAAAAACAAGGAAATGGGAAAAAGTCTACAAACAATGCAAGCAATTCGTCGCACTGTTTACCAACAACCCTTGTTGCAAAGGAAAATTGTTTGCGAAACAATCGGGTTGTGTCTGCACACAAATGCCCTGCCACATCCAAATCGACCAATAGCATGTGAGATGTGAGCATCTCTACACTACCAAGTCGATGGCTTCCCATGTATATACTGGGCTATGGGGAAGATTAGGGCGGAGTCCATTAACTCATGGTATAAATACCCCGGAACAGAACTGGTAGAGTCAGTTTACGACAGCATTCCGAGTGGATAAGGTTGTGTGCACAGTGAGACGATAAACTTGTTCAAAGGCAATCTAAGCAAGAAAGTGTTCAAGGGTAAAACGTGCAGTGAAAATGGTTCAAAACATGTCCGGATTAGAATTGAAGACCAACTTTTCTATTGATGCCATTTTGTCGAATAACGTGAAGAAGGAATGTCAGGAGATGATTGTGAAGAAGGAAAACACGATGGTGGAGAACTTTTGCGACGGTGAATTCACCTCGTCATCGGAAGATTTCGAGCATCCGTCGAGGACGAGTACCCCGATGAGCAGTGCAGCTGAATCGATGACATCGGGCGAGGATAAGGTCGATGCAGAGAGTTGTGACGGTGATAGTGGCGATGATAGTAAGAAGGATGGCGATGAGAAGAAGCCGCCATACAGCTACAACGCTTTGATCATGATGGCGATTCAAGACAGCCCCGAGCAACGACTGACATTGAACGGTATCTATCAGTATCTGATGAAGCGATTCCCGTACTTTAAGCAGAATAAGCGCGGTTGGCAAAACTCCATACGCCACAATTTGAGCTTGAACAAGTGCTTTACGAAGATCCCGCGGAGTTATGATGATCCCGGCAAGGGTAACTACTGGATCTTGGACCCCAGCGCCGAGGAGGTGTTTATCGGAGAAACAACTGGCAAGCTGCGACGAAAGAACCCCGGAGCCAATAGATCCAGGTTAGCTGCTTACCGACAGGCTGTTTTCTCACCGATCCTCGGCGGATATGGTGCTGCTCCTCAGTTCGCACCATCGCCGTACAGCAATTATGTGGGTGCAGCTGCAGCTGCTCTCTACCAACGATTAGCTCCGCCAGCTTATCACACCGGATTTCCGGGACAGAATCCGTACACGCCGAATTTCTATGGCATGTCAATGCCGCAGACCAACATGACTCCAGCCGAGGTACTACAGCGAATGCAGTTTTTCAACAAGTACGGCGTCAGTTAAATCCTTCCGAGTGGTATATTGGAGAGATCTACAATCAATGATGGGACCTTTTCGAACTTCGAAGCATTGCTGCGTCAAAGTCTTTAATCTCAAAGTCACAAAGTCACAGAATCGAGGTCCAAATAGCTGCGGATCATCATCCGATCGATTCCAACGAATGGGGGAGGGCGTTCCAGTCCAATATTCACTCTGCAGGCAAGACCAAGACCGATGGGAATTTGAATGATGGCAAATAATTACCCTAATGTTAATCAGATACAAAACACACGAATCTTTTCTTTAAATAAATTTATATTCAAATGCATTTGGTTGGGCCTTTTTACTGTCATTGTTGGTGTTGTTCGATTTTTTTTTCTTCCTCCTTTGTTGTCTCTATTAGTAAGTGACATATCTAATGACAGATCCAGCTGCGCTGGATTCCTGCGGAGTCTTTTGATACCGAATCAGCTCACAGGTAGATGATCATTGATGGGGTAGTTTTGTTCCTATGGCCGGGCCACGAGAACGGACGGAGAATAGACGGCACAATTACAATCGTTTGAGGCGTCACCTTCGCCGCATTTTCTGACGTCTCGATTTCTCATTTAGCGGCGGCAGTTGTTTGATGCACCGACAACGCGACGGTTAGCTGGGGCCATACGTTGGACATGAAATTTATTTGTTTATTCAAATTCATTCCATTCATATTGGGATTCGTAATTACTTAATCTGTTCGGGGGCACGCCTTTTGAACAAGTGCGCAATGCTCAATCTTCGAACTCTCTGTTAAGTGATTACAGCTGTAAATACAATTTCAAATTGAAAACTGAAAAAAAAAAGGAAAAAGGACCTCTACCTACTACATACCTCGTGCAGGAGAGTAGGCATTTGCTTTAAGTAGATCATAACATTTGAAATAATTGTAATCTTTACACATTGGCACTGGGCCGAAGATTAGGTGGTGGATTTCCTGAATTGGATTCATTTCACAAATCCACTTATGTGCTCCTAAGCCAAGTAGACTATGTGTTGTAGGTAGAGTTTGGATATGCTCTTGCGGTATCTATCTCATACCGAAGGTAAACCAGAACAATGCGGATGTACATAAGTATGTACGTTCTGCTCGAGTTGACATTAACAAGGTTATCTATTGCTTGGCTGCAGCTCTTAAGTGCAACTTTTGTGCTGCAGAATCAACAAGAGTAAATAGATGTTTGCTCGGCTATAAGCTACTTAGACGGGAAAGGATGAATTTTCAGGGCAGATGTTGTGTTGGTAAACTCTTTGATACATAGATCTTGAGGTTAGGTAAAAGTGGTTCGAAAGGAGTTTAAGACAGTGATGCTTGGATGAATGACTTTGGTGTAGCGTTTAAATTAGGACATTTATTTGACATTTGCAGGATTTTCTTCAGATAGATTATCGGTGATTCAGCAGCTAAAACACTTTTCTTAATCAATTTTATAAAGAATATTTCATCCATTTGGTCTCTTGTGTATTGAAAAGCAGTGCTACAGGGTCTTTCATTAAGCGCTTCCTATCTCTGAGTTTAAATAAAACAAAGTTGGTGTGAGATGACATCGAAATATTTTATTCGTTTGAAAGGCATTTTGATGCCATTATGCGTATTTTTTTTTTATAATTCGCTCAGTTTACAGAGTCGTCCTCTTATTATGTATGTCACACAACCTCAATGGAGTGCAGGTGGTTTGGGTCGTAGATGTTCGTTCACCACTCTAAAGGGGTGGTTGTCATAGATAGGATTCGAGAGGAACTCGACTGAATTTTCAAGTTGGTTGCAGTTCTCAGCAAATGTTCCATGCCATTATGGTGTCGTATTAGAACTGCCCATACAGAGTATGTAACAGAATTCAGTCCACCCTACCTAGAAGAAGTCAAAATAGCGATATCAAGACCTAGGTCTAATAAAGCCGACCTGTCTGCTGAGCTTTTTAAGGCGGCTGGAGATGAGCTGGTAAGGTGCATGCACCATCTCATTTGCAAGGTATGGTCGGAGGAATGCATGCCCGACGAATGGAACCTCAGCATCGTTTGCCCGGTCCATAAGAAAGGAGACCCCTATAACTGCGCCAACTATAGGGGAATAAGTCTCCTTAACATCCCATATAAGATCTTCTCTGCCGTATTGTGTGAACGCCTGAAACCGTTTGTGGATAACCTGATCGGCTCTTATCAGTGTGGTTTCAGGCCAGGTAAATCCACAATAGACCAAATATTACGCTACGGCAGATCTTGCAGAAGACCCAGGAATACCAAATCGACACTTACCACCTCTTCGTCGATTTCATCACTCTTGCCAACCGCTGTTTCTTTGGGCTCAAGAGGCAATTGAGGAGTATAGCCCTCTCTCGGAAAACCAAGATTACACTATATAAAACCTTAATCATCCCAGTCCTCCTTTACGCCGCAGAGGCTTGGACCTTAACAAAAGCGGACGAATGCCCTTGGTCTTTTCGAGAAGAAAATTCTGTGCACAATCTACGGTCTCGTTTGTTCAAACGGTGTATGGAGGAGAACATACATATAACGAAGAACTGTACGGGTTGTACAGCGACATCGGCCTGGTACGACGTCTACGGATACAGCGTCTAAGGTGGCTAGGCCATGTAGAGCGCATGGAAAATACAGCTCCGACCCGAAGAGTCCTCGAATCCACTCCGGAAGGAAGGCGCGGCAGAGGACGGGCGTTCATCGGTGGCGCACGCAGGTGGAAGGGGACCTTAACCAACTAGGTGTGCGGCGCTGGAGACAGCTGGCCAAAGACCGTGCCATCTGGAGACGCTTGTTGGTTGAAGCCCAGGTTCACCACGGACTGTAGCGCCACTTAAGTAAGTAAGTGTACAACGTATGAATTTGAGGTGACCATATACTGTGAGTGTTATGCCTTCACCAGTATTTTGATCACTTCCCATTCACAAGCACTGTGTTGCACAATTTTTCCGTATAGGAATTGTATTTCTTGGTTATGGGCGAACTTTAAACTACAGAGCTTCCGCTCGACAGCCGGTAATGTTTACCACTGCACTACGGCCACCCCCAATATATGGAGTATAACATCATTCAAATGTAAAATTTTCCATTACTCTGGCGCATAAGTCAGGCAGAATTTTACCGATGGCATGGATTATGCTGCCTTTGAGGACTGCTGTGGTTTGTGACTGATTCGCATAAGCCTGTGACTTCAGAAAACCCCAAAAAAAAAGTCCAACGGTGTCAAGTCGCGAGGGCGCCGTGGCGCAGTGATTAGTGTGTTTTACTCTGACGGACGACGAGCGAGTTCGGATCACGAAAACACCAACACCATCGAATGTTTATTTCGCACCGTCTCTCGTCGGCGGGTTACTGGCCAAATCCGTCGTGGTATACTTGCCATGAAAAAGCTTCTCGACTCACTCCGTTCGGAATCAGCATTAACCTGCAGGTCCCTTTCACCTGTGTAAAAAACAATGACACACAACACGGTTGATTGAGAGAAGCTTGGCTTTGGCCCTTCATGGCCTGTAACGCCACCAAAGATAAGAAAGTACCAAATCGTATTATCTCGGTGGCCAGTTCATATCACCTCCACGTGAAATTACAATGCATTCGAATCGCTGAACCACATGTTGTTGGTGTCCATGTCATCCAATTTAGGTTAAAAGAAGTTGTTAATCATCGATCTATAGCGCTCGCCGTTGATTTGATGGCCTGACCAACGTCGTTCTCAAAGAAATATGGACCGATGACGCCGCTAGCCCAAAAACCACATCAAACAATGACATTTTCGGGATGCATTGGACGTTCTTGGATCTCATGTGGATTGGTATCGTCCCAAATCTGACCTATCTATTCAGCCAAAAATTGGCCTCATCGCTGAAGATGTTGTTCGATGAAAATGAGGGGCGTTTCCAACTGCTCCAGAGCCCATTCAGTGAACACACGTTGTTGTCTATGGTCGTCTAACTTCAGCTCCTGGGTCAGTTGAATTTTGTATGGGTGCAGACCAATTTCACGACGCAAAATTCGCCAAGTTGTGGTCTTTGAAAGGCTAAAAGGCCGACTGCCTCGGATTCTCCTGCACACTCTCATAGACAGCGGCGATTTTTGCGGCAGATCTTGCGTCTCGTCGACGTACACATGTTGGTTTATCGTTTACTGAACCATTGGACTCAAATTTATCCCCACACTTCGAATAGTCCTCTCGGTAAGACGATTATGGCGACCATAAAATGGGCAAAGCGCGTGAAACACTGCCCGAAAAACAGACCGAAAAACAGACCGAATAAATTACAACCAATTTGACAAATGTAGCTGCAACAATATGACCGCTATCAACTGTCAGAGTTCAGTCAGCCCCTATTGGAAGACCCATTATTTACGTGGTCTTCAAGTAGACGTTCATATTTCTCCGCGGAATTGTTTAATTCATTTTCCATAGTCACGATATTCAGATCTCGGTTGCTATCCTCGTTTCTAATATACTACAGTGCATTGGCGACAACTCATAGTACCTTCTTTTAAAACGTTTGCATGACGTTAGAATTACTTTTTTTGGTGCAACCCCAGAGTTGTATACCATAAGTCCAAACTGGTTTCAGCCATTGCTTGCATAGAAGCAGCCTGTTTTCAATACCGAGTTCAGAATTCTTGCTTCATTAACAAAAACGGGATGCCTTTTTCGGCTTTTCTTTAGGTAAAAGTGACATGGACAGATTTAGTGTCATTAAGAGCTATTCACCAAGTTCTTGTCCAGTCACCATGTAGCGCCGTGGCGCAGTGGTTAATGTGTTGGACTCTGACGCACGGTGAGCGAGTTTATTTCGTGGCGTCCCTCCTCCACTTGCCTTGAAAAAGCTTCTCGACTTATCGGCATTAAACTATAGGTCCCTTTCATCTATGTCAAAAATAAATTACACACAACATGGGTAATTGAGAGAAGCTTGACTCTGGTCCTTAATGGGCCGTAACGCCACCAAAGAAGAAGAAGATTTACACGGTCAAGGGCACGTTGCAGTTTCATAGTTAATTCCTCAACCGATTTTCCCCCTTGCAAAAATAGCTGTATCGTCGGCGAGCGTGGCTTGAATGGAATGTTGCGTTTGCGTTATACTTACTTATCAGGCCAGCGATCCATGGAGGATCTGAGCCTGAGCTATAGCTGCCTTCAATCCTTGACGGTCCCGGGCACGCTGCTTCCAGTTGTCAAGACCAAGATGTCTTACATCCGCGATTACTTGGTCTTTATACCGGAGGTTCGGTCTTCCTCTTCTTCTCGAACCAGGAGGCTCGGAGTCGAAGACCCTCTTAGCTGGAGCGTTGATGTCCATGCGCTCGATGTGGCCGAGCCAGTGTAGTCGACGGATCCTTGCCTTCCGGACTACATCCACATCTTGGTACAGCTCGTAGAGTTCGCGGTTGTGTCTTCTTCTCCATTCACCTTCCTCACAGACAGGACCAAATATCCGGCGCAGAATTTTTCTTTCGAAAGAACCCAAAATCAGCTCCGCTGTCCTGCTTATCGTCCAGCTTTCGGCTCCGTACAGCAAGACTGGCAGAATGAGCGTTTTGTAAAGCATGACTTTGGTCTTTCGAGTGAGGAGTTTTGACCCCAGTTGTTTGGACAAGCCGAAGTAGCAACGGTTGCCAAGGGCGATTCTATGCCGGATCTCCACTGTGGTGTCATTTGTGGAATTTACGAGGGCATGGGCTCGGACATACAGGGTAAAGTTGTTGATTGCTCTCAACCTGGCGAGATGCCAGCAACGATCCCTGTTTAAATGCCCGGGTCAAGTTGACATACGGCCTCCTCGCGGCTTCCACTGGATAGCCTCTTCATCAACCGTTGTAGGTGAACAAACGTATGCAGCGAAAAAAAATCCCGACCAGAATGGCGGTTGTGCGGCGGGCTAACAATCCGCCCACGTAAAAAACCTAAAAGTTATGAATGAGCGTTTGCGTTATATCGTGAGTATAAAGCAAACACAGAAGTGGACCGAGTGCACTTCCCTGAGTAACGCCAGCCGAAATTACTTTAAAGTCGGAGTACGCACTTTTGTATTGAACGCGAAATAACCTATTCGTAAGACATGTACTTAAAATATTTGATAGCTTCTCTGGTAAGATTTGTCTTAGTTTAGACATCAAGTTTTCGTGCCGCACTTTGCCAAAGGCTTGAGACACGTCAAGGGATCAGTTATTCGATGTCGATGTCGAGAAGTTTCGGTTCTGCGGGTTGGTTCATTATTGGTTGGTTGGTTGATTATTCCCTTCAGACCATTCGAAGCCATGAGATATAAATAATTCTCAGTGTCTTTATCTGATAAATTGAGTATGTCGATGGTAATATCTGCAATTAGAATGAAATTACTGGACTCATTCTTATAGAATATGTTTTTCTAGGTACAAAAAAGGCCTTTACAGAACGCACAATATACCCACCATAGCGCAGTAGGGTTGTTCTTAATTAGTTTATAATTAATTTAAATTTAAGCGTTTTTAAATTTTTCTTTTTTTTAAGCATTTGATCAATCCTTCTCATGGATATCTGCCAATAAGCCGGACATACATGAAATGGTTTAAATATGTTGAATGAATATTGAATAGATATTCTTCCAATAGCTACTGCATGTCATCAGTCACAACATCGTTTTCTACTCTTAATAACTCCGTAAATAGCCCATAGGAACGAGCGGCTTGTTTACTGTGCAACTTATTATAATGCAAATCGTCTCAAAACTGGTTAGATCGACTGCCTATGAACTTTTTAGTAACCTGAACTCCCTACTAAAATATTCTTATCGATTTGATGGTTTCACGGGCGGACATGTAATTGTGCTTTACGACTAATTAATGTTGCTTTTACGTACCATATTAGCTTTGGAATAAGCCATAAAATGCTGAGATATAAATAGACGAGTTTGGCCAAAATATCTCAATCTGATTTGATCATAGCACGTGTGTAGAGGCCGCCTCAGATATACTCGGTTTCGAGCCACCACCGTCGAGAAACCCCTGGTTTGATGATGAGTGCAGACAGGCCCATGTAGAGAAACAGAATGCATACATGGCCACATTGCATCGACGGACGAGAGCTGCCCGCGAGCTCTATGAACAGAAAAGGAGGGAGGAGCATGCGCTTCTGAGGAGGAAAAAGAAGGAGCACGAGAAGCGCGAGATCGAGGAGATGGAGAGATGTTACTGCAGGAACGACGTTCGAAAATTTTACCAGAAAGTAAAACGAACATGCCAAGGCTATAAAGCCAGAGCAGAAGCCTGCAGGGATGAACACGGACAACTAGTAGTGGAGTCACAGTCGATGCTGAGATTGTGGAAGGACCACTTCTGCAGACTGTATAACGGCGACGATAGTCAAAATGCCGCCGTCAGGCAGAGCGAACCATTCACAATGGGCGAAGACGAAGGAGAATCCCGCCCACCCGACCTAGACGATGTTAAGATAGCGATATCGAAACTTAAGTCTAATAAAGCTGCTGGAGCAGACGGACTCCCCGCGGAGCTGTTTAAAGCAGCTGGCGATGAGCTGGTTAGGAACATGAACCAACTCATCTGCAAGATATGGTCGGAAGAACACATGCCCGTTGAATGGAATCTCAGTATCGTTTGCCCGGTCCATAAGAAAGGAGACCCCTATGACTGCGCCAATTACAGAGGGATAAGCCTCCTGAACATCGCGTACAAGATCCTCTCTGCCGTACTGTGTAAGTACCCGAAACCGTTCGTGGACAATCTGATAGGTTCCTACCAGTGTGGTTTCAGGCCAGGAAAATCCACGATAGACCAAATATTTACACTACGGCAGATCTTGGAGAAGACCCATGAATTCCAGGTCGACACGCACCATCTTTTCGTCGATTTTAAAGCCGCGTATGACAGTGTTTATAGAGACGAGTTATACAGAGCCATGTCATGTTTAACAAACTCGTCAGACTATGCAGGATGACTATGGAGAACTCTCGCTGCTCCATTAAGGTCGGAGGTGAACTAACCGACCCCTTTGATGTTAAAAATGGTTTTAGACAGGGTGACCCACTGTCATGTGATTTCTTCAACATTATTCTTGAAAAGATCGTGCGGGACTCTGCGGTCAATACAAGAGGTACGATCTACTTCAAGTCCACACAATTGCTTGCCTACGCAGATGACATTGACGTTATTGGACGAACAAAGCGAGACGTCAATGAGGCGTTCGCAAGCATTGAAGCAGAAGCGGCGAAAGTGGGTCTAAGGGTAAATGGGGACAAGACCAAATATATGCTGTCATCCAAGAAAGACGCACAACACCGACGTCTTGGTCAGAACGTCACCTTCGGCAGCTATATTTTTGAAGTAGTCAAGGACTTCGTCTACCTTGGCTCGGTAGTGACAAGCAGCAATGACACCAGCGCTGAGATAAAACGCAGAATAACTCTTGCCAATCGCTGCTTCTTCGGGCTCAAGAGGCAAACCTCTACAAAACTTTGATCATCCCGGTCATCCTTTACGGCGCTGAGGCCTGGACGTTGTTAAAAGCGGATGAAGAGGCCCTTGGACGTTTCGAGAGGAAAATTCTGCGTGCAATCTTTGGTCCCGTTTGTGTAAACGGAGAATGGAGGAGGAGATTCAACCAAGAACTGTACGGGCTGTACAGCGACATCGGCCTGTTAGACGTCTTCGGATCCAACGTCTAAGATGGCTAGGCCAGGTAGAGCGAATGGACGTCAACGCTCCGGCCCGAAGAGTCTTCGACTCCAACCCGACCCGACCGCATTTAAGGTGGCGCGCACAGGTGGAAGGGGACCTCAACCAACTGGGCGTGCGGCACTGGAAGCGGCTGGCCGAAGATCGGGCCGGCTGGAGAGGCTTGTTGGTTGAGGCCCTGGTTCACCCCGAACTGTAGCGCCATCAAAGTAAGTAAGTAAGTGACATATGTAGAGCACAAGTCTTGCATACATCCGAAGAGTAACAACCAAGCGTCTGATTAGGTCAGTTCTAATTTTTCTTTTCGGCCAGAAGCCTTCGCTGAATATCTTGAGGAAAGTTTTAAGCCATCCACGGGTCAACCGCTTAGAGAATTTGTGCCGGGTCAGTGGAAAGTTGCAGAACTCATAATTGTTCCAACCCTGGGTAAAGCACTAAGGGACAAGAACCGTATAGTCCGATCTTAATGTTGCCGATCATTTCGAAAATACTTGAACGATTTTAACTTAATGGCTTATTTACTTACTTAGGTGGCGCTACAGTCCGGTGTGAACCAGGGCACGGTCTTTTGCCAGCTACGCACTCCCCTTCCACCTGTGTGCGTCACCTTAGTATCGGTCGTCCTCTGCTGCGTCGTCCGTCGCTGTGTTATCCATTCACTCTACACGGCAGAACCATCTTAGACGTTGGATCAGTATCGCTTTCAGCCCGTACAGTTCCTCCACTCTCGGTTTACACAAACGGAATTTCCCTCTCGAAACGACCAAGGGCCTCTTCATCCGCTTTCGTTATAGTCCAGGCCTCTGCTCCATAGAGGAGGACCGGGATGATTAAGGTTTTGTATAGAGGGACTCTACTTCTAGAGAGAGGGATTCTACTTCTAAATTGCCCAAAAGAAGCAGCGGTTGGCAAGAGTAATTCTGCGTTTGATCTCAGCGCTGGTCACTAGTGCGCCAAAGTAGACGAAGTCCTTGACCACTTCGGATTTGTAGCTGCCAATTGTGACGTTCTGGCCAAGACGTCGGTGTTGTGCGAATTTTTTGCTTGATATGACATATTTCGTTTTACCCTCACTAACCGAAAGACAGCTTTTTGGCTGTTTCTGCTTCAATGCATTCGAACGCTTCATTGAGGTTCCAGTTGACGCATGCAGATTTGAAATAGATCGTATCTCTTGTGCCTGCCAGTGAGTCTCGTATGATCTTTTCAGGCACAATGTTGAAAAAATTAAATGACAGCGCGTCACCTTAGGTCTCGGTTAATTCGCTCCTGACCTTAATGGAGCAGCGAGAACTCTCCATTGTCATCCTGCATAATCTGACGAGTTTGGCAGGGATGTTATGAATAAAACCTCCGTATAGCTCGTCTCTAGGTACACTGTCGTACGCGGCTTTGAAATAGAGGAAAAGGTGACGGGTGTGATTAGGTATTTTTGGGTCTTCTCCAGGATCTGCCGTAGTGTGAATATTTGGTATATTGTGGATTTACCTGGCCTGAACCCGCACTTATAAGAATCTATCAGATTATCCACAAAGGGTTTCAGGCGATCACATAGTACGGCAGAGAAGATCTTATATGCGATATTGAGAGGCCCTTTTCCCCTGTATTTGGCAAAGTTTTAGGGGTTCCCTTTCTTGTGGACTGGGCAAACGATGCTGAGATTCCATTTGTCGGGCATATTTTCCTCCGACCATATTTCACAGATATGAATAGCTCAGCAGACTTCCGCATCCGCGGCTTTACTAGTTTTAAGCGTCAGTTGCGAATGGATAATTCTGCCTTACAGCGGTATCGGTATATAGAAGTGTCCTTTCCATATTCTCAGCATGGACTGTGACTTCACTACTAGTTGTCAGTCTTCATCCCTACACGCTTCGGCTCTGGCTTTATAGCCCTGCCATGTTCGTTTTACTTTTTCGTAAATTCACGAGGAATTCACGAGGGGTTAAATGAAACTCGATCGGCAAGGATCCTAGCGGTGTCCTGCGGTTGTAGCTTTCCGACGTCAAACTTTCGTTGTCCAGCTCGACTCCGTGGCATCCTTGATATCTTCATTCGTACCTTGGCTACAACAAGGTAGTGATCCGAATCGATGCTAGCTCCTCGGAAGGTTCGTATATCAAGAATGCTGTAGGAGTGTCTAGCGTCAATCGCAACGTGATCAATCTGATTGATTGTCGACTGATCAGGTGAAACGCTAGGTTACTTGTGAATATTGAGATGCGGGAATCGTGTGCTAACTTGAGTCTTCTTTGAAAAACGAATTCGAATAAGGGATGTTTGTTCTCCTTGTAACAATTCCCGTAGTGGAATCGCAGTTTTTCAATCGTCTTTTGCTTGGTCCATCCCATCGCACTTCTTGGAGTGCGGTTATATCTGCTTTATAGCAGTTGAGGGTTTGCTCCAATTGACCTCATATTCCAGTTGCAGACTTGCAAGTCATTTAGTCGTTTGCATCCATCCGTATGTGGTCGCTTCGCAATCATTGATTTTTTTCCGTGATAGGGATGTTACCCCTAAGCACAACTTCCAATCTGGAGTGCCAGATTCCTCTTTCCCCACCGGGCTGATGCCAGAGCAGCTATCCAGGGGAGGCCACACGGAGGCTGTGTGTCAACTTGAGTTGAGAAGGGACAGAGATCGAAGCTGGCGTTTGCCACGTTGAACGCGCTCAACTTCTTTGCTCTGTTTGCCTACTCCCTCTCCCCCAGCATACCTTCAATGCACATGGTAAATTAACTGAGTCGATTCCATTGGTGTAAGACACAAACTTCATCGATTGGACTAGCGTTTAAGGTTACAATTGATTTCCCTGTTCCATGGATCATTACCAATTACACATGTCAATTCTGCCATCCAATCAATCGTGTTTGTTTTGCGATGATTACTCGAGTATCTTGTCAACAACAGAAGGCTTTCGCAGTAGTGGACAACGATTTGTCGGAAAACAAAGAAATGCCTTTGCTCAGCAAATATTGCAATTTCGGTCTTTTCTACTGGGAATTAGACGCTTATGCGTCCACGGTTAGGTTTGCGTGGTTTTTTGTCTATAAATGATGATGCGCCGTGGCGCAGAAGGTAGTGCGTTGGCCTCTGACGCCAATGGCACGAGATCGAATCCCGACAACAGCCATGTTATCGAAAATTTTTTTCACGGTGCTTCTCCTCAGCGGGGTACTGACAAAATCCCCTGTAGTATAATTGTCAAGGAAAGCTTCTCGAATTTCGCCGTTCGGAAATAAAACTCTAGGTCCCTTCCACCTATGGGAAAATAAGATCACACACAACATGGGTGATTGAGAGAGGCTCGGCTTTGGTCCTTCATGGACTGTAACGCCAACATACAAAATGAAAATGTGATGCATTTGTGATATGATACTCTTTTACTATAAAAAAAGGTAAGAACGCTGCAAAAACATGCCGAAAAATATGTGAAGTGTACAGTTAGCATGGGGAAAGTGAACGCCGAACTTGGGAGTGGTTTGGTCATATTGAACAAATTCAAGGACCTTGATTGGACCTTGCATCGTGCGACTACCATTTGATTCGGTGTTTGCAAAACTCTCCTGATGGTAAAAAACTAGCCGATCGAACGGTATTATTATGAAAGCACTTAAGAAGGGAAGAGTCCGTGCCTCAAGAATTGAATTCGGACCACTGGGTCGAGAGTCCAGTGTGTTAACCATTATACCATGGATCCGACTTGCAAATTACTTTCTGCCAAGGTTGCATACAAACATAGTTGGGAATGTGCCTTTTGTTTGATTGCTTGATCTAAAGTGTATTAATTATTAATAAGTGTGTCGCTGCAACACACTTAAGGTGTCATTAGTGATTTTATTTATGACACACAATAGAACGTGTTATAGTTTTAACACAAATAAGTGTCTCAATTTCAAAGAACAAACGTGTGAAGTGACACACTTAATCGTAAAGGGTGTCGAATGACACACTTGCTGCGTGTTGTCTAACACACTATCATTTGCAGTGATTGCAAAAGGTCATGTGTAATGATGGCCAATATGTACTTGATTAAATTGATTTTCAATAAAGTAACATTTTTGTTCATTATGTGCATAGACACTCTTCGCCATCATCGGGCTATGAATCGCAATCGAATAAGTTTGTCCCGATTCGCGAGGCTTTTTTTGTAAACTTGCTCATAGATTGGACTTATCGAACTTAGTCTAATTAGCTTTGTCTAGAACTACAGTCAAGGCAGCTGAATGGCGACGTAGTTTGACGATTTAATAGGTTAGGTTAGGTTAAAGTGGTTGACATTAAACACACGAAGGCCGAAGTCGGCCCATTGTGATACGACATGGATCATATTACCCTGATCCGCTACCTGAGAACCAACCGGTGCTTCTGATGAAGCGATGGAGTTGAGCTGATTGTAGGTCTGCTAGCTCACTTAGATTTTCATAGAAGGGCGCGCCGAGGTAGATGTAAGAGAAGGTGATGTATTGATTCCTCTTCCATGCAGCGCCAGCAGAAGTCCTAGTCTGGCGGCGTGTTTTCCAACAATGCAGTGACCTGTAATGACACCCACTGGAGTGCTTAAGGTTGACCTTTTGGTTGCCACTGGTTCCTAGTTCGTCCTAGGTTTAACTTAGGCCAGATTTGTTGAGTGATAAAGCCGATGTTCCATTGGAGGTTGGTCGCCGCTATGGATCGAAGTTTTATCATATGCTTTACCATACTTCTTGGTGTTCCTAGGTACCCGAGGGTAGGAAAACTGAGTGTGCTTGGCCCTAACTTTGCGGGTTCGTCGGCCGCGCCGTTTCCTGAAATATCTCTATGCCCGGGAACCCACAATATTTTAATGTTGAACTGTCCAGCCATCTCGTCTAGAGACAGGCGGCAATTAAGGGATGTCTTTGATTTGTGGGCCAGGGATTTTATCGCAGATTTTTTTTTGGTTACAAGGCTAAGGCCTTATCACATTTGAACGTTGTGCAAGCGAAGGTAACAGGGAGAGGGAGAGTTTCGCTCAGGTTTACACACAACCTGAACGGAGTGCAGTGGTTTTGGGTCGTAGATATTCGTTCCTCTTGCAAGAACTATAGAGGTATATCCCTGCTCAATGTCGCATACAAGATCCTGTCCAGCGTATTGTGTGAACGTCTAAAACCATTTTACACCGCACTAATGGGCAGCTCCCAGTGCGGCTTCCGGCCCGGCGAATCGACTATAGACCAATTTTTTACACTTCGACAAATCCTGGAAAAGACCAACGAGTTTCGAATCGAAACACATCATCTTTTCATCCTTTTCAAACCGCATACAACAGTATTCATCGTGAAGAACTGTTTGGTGCGATGGCCGAATTCGGGATCCCGGGATCACGCCAAAGAATACGCGGTGCACCGTGCAACTCGGTTCTAGGACTTCGGAACCGTTTGAAACATGCACCGGATTTCGGCAAGGAGATGCGCTGTCATGTGACTTCTTCAACCTGGTGCTGGAGCAGATAGTGTGATGGGCAGGCTTCAACAGGGAAAGCACTATCTTCTACAAGTCCGTCCAGCTGCTAGGATATGCGGATGATATCGACATCATCGCGTGTTCTCGCGTGTTTTGGAAGCATTCACGGCGAGTAAGGAACAGGCGAAACGGGTTGGTCTTAAGGTCAATGAGGACAAAACGAAGTACATACTTGCTGTCAAGCAAAAACCAATCCGTCGCTCACCACCTGGGACGAAATATAACAACTGACAGCTACAATTTCGAGGTAGTTAAGGAGTCAGTCTACCTCGGGGCAAACGTAAATTCCACAAATGACACCACAGTGGAGATCCGGCATAGAATCGCCCTTGGCAACCGCTGCTACTTCGGCTTGTCCAAACAACTCCTCACTCGAAAGACCAAAGCCGTGCTTTACAAAACGCTCATTCTGCCAGTCTTGCTGTACGGAGCCGAAAGCTGACGATAAGCAGGACAGCGGAGCAGATTTTGGGTTCTTTCGAAAGAAAAATTCTGCGCCGGATATTTGGTCCTGTCTGTGAGGAAGGTGAATAGAGAAGAAGACACAACCGCGAACTCTACGAGCTGTACCAAGATGTGGATGTAGTCCGGAAGGCAAGGATCCGTCGACTACACTGGCTCGGCCACATCGAGCGCATGGACATCAACGCTCCAGCTAAGAGGGTCTTCGACTCCGAGCCTCCTGGTTCGAGAAGAAGAGGAAGACCGAACCTCCAGTATAATGACCAAGTAATCGCGGATGTAAGACATCCTGGTCTTGACAACTGGAAGAAGCGTGCCCGGGACCGTCAAGCATGGAAGGCAGCAATAGCTCAGGCTCAGATCCTCCATGGATCGCTGGCCTGATAAGTAAGTAAGTAAGTAAGATATTCGTTCACTACTCTCAGAGGAGGTTTGTCCTAGATAGGACGTTGGTTGTAATTCACAGTAATTCGTTCATGCACTTTTGGTGTTAATATTGCATACGCAGAGGATAAATTCCAATTGACCATGTACTGTGAGTGTCATGCCTGCAGCAGTACGTTTGGTCGCTTTCCGTTCACAACTGTGTTGCATACTTTTTCCGTATAGGAATTGCTTTTTTTCTGCGGGATGATGTAGTCTGTGTCCATGGGTACTTCGAAATGATTGCCTCTATGTGATGTGGGCCATTTTCCCATGCCCTTAATCCGTAGGGCCGCGCAAGGCAGCAACTTGCTTGCTGAAGAGGTCCAACGGTGGAAAATGTAATACGATATTTAGGGCCTCCGTGGGGGTTGATCTGATCGCTCCACTTATATATCTATATATAAACTGGCCGATCGTTGTACTTTCCCCAGTAGGTTTCGATAAACTGCCTTGCTCAGTGCAATCCACCATGGGTTACGAGCTAACCCATTTTGCCACGCGTCAAGGACATAAAACATTATGATGCAGATTTGTTTTAGTATCACCTTGACTGCCTCAATCTCCTTTTTTTTCTTTATTGCACATCTCATTTTCACGAGCTCGCGACCAAAAGTTAAACTATCGTCAGTTGTTTTATGGAAAGGTTGCACTCTTTCTTTCCTATACCTGAACCAGAGTTGCGTTGCAGAGGAACGCAGTGGTCCTAACCCTTTCGCACATAGAGGAACATCTCTATTGTTCAAGTCACCAAAACCTTGAACCGATACGGTTCTAGAAACCCGACGGAGAACATATGGTACAAATTAAGCAACACAATCCACGAAGGCATTTCAAACGTATCACCATACTCACCTTGAATGGTGGTGGTTCAATACTATCCATCGGAGTAATAAAATCAAATAAAAGGACAAGTATAAAGTAATAACTCTCAAAATTCAACTCCTATGCAAACATGGGCTGGAAATTTTAGCCCGGAAGGGCAATAATATTTTCACTACAGGATTAGGTATTGTTTTTAGAAAACAAATTTCCACTTAGCCAGAGGTGTTTTGGACAGAAAAACAATAATACGTTTAACCCTTTTGGCGTGCTCTGCGTGGCCTTTCATCGAAGTCAAAATTCGACGAAAGATCGGGTTTATTTGGGTAGGCTCAATGGTCGCCTAACCACAGGATTAGCATGTTTGCACAAAGGCATCGACATCGTAACTGAAATCGCTGTTTATGGCTTGTTGGTAGTCATTTTTGTTTGTTTTTCGTTGAACAGTAGCTGGAATATTTCAAATTGACCTCTCCCTCGCGGCACTACTAGTGCAAGACGGGTCCGTACTCGTAAATGGATTATCTATGTATGAGCGAGATGCTTGCACAAGGTAGAAAGGGTTATCTTAAGGTAGGACGTTAAGAAATATCTGTCAACACCTCCGATACGCCCTTAATGCTTCGTTGCCATGGATGGATGGATAGATGGATGGATGGAAAAATGAGATTTAATTGCGCTAAGTAGGCAGGTAGCAGGTAACAGGCAGAAGGGTTAAACGCAGTCATTGAATGTCCTACTACACTGTTCTACTGACAGCTCTTGACACAGTGGCAAACCCAATTCCACTGTGTTTGACTGTCCTTTTGGTAGTTGACAGTTTTTTCGTTTTTTGGCTTTGCTCTGTTTTCTCATGCATTTCCGTTCTGCTCACGTTGCAAACTTTCCGATTTAATTGGTTCAATTTAAAAGAAATCATGACTCTGTAGACGCTCTAATCCCAGCGTTGGCAAAATAATGATGAACCAACTTACCAGCATATATGAAGATGGTAGTGTGCGGTACGGTATGGTCCATGTTATCAAGTGCTAATGGGCTCAACTTCCTTCTCCTTCCCCTGAACACTATGGGTATGGGTATGGACGTATAGGTACGATGCTACGATGAGGATAATCCACGTTCGTTCGTACAGTACTTCATCTATTGTATGTTTGCACATCAATTAATAAATTCCAAGTGGAAAGTGTAACGTTATGGTGGTCGTTTGGTCAGTATGAAATCTGCGGGTTCGATGAGTAACAATGTAGATATGTACTATGTATTTAGAGAGACCTCGTGATTTACGCTACCACATCATAGAAATAGTACAATAGTGGACGATAAGTAACCATCAGTTTTGTTGTGTACAATCGTCTAATATCGACCGAAAAAAATTTCACTTTAATTCGCTTAATTGAAAAACGGGTCAACAAAGGCCACAGCAACGATGTGTGTAACTAATTAGATGGTTTCCTGCATCTCAACGAAATGTCTCAGTGTCCGACGAAACAACTCTGTCGAAATACTAAAGTCGTTTTCAATTAAACGGGCTCGAGTCCTGTCCCCTCTGTCTTTCGGGACAGAGAGAGTGACTGGTCCCGCTCGCTAATCGAATTGACTCAAGACGCAATTATTATTATTATTACTATTTTCATAGTGTGTACACATGAGAGAGTGTAGCATTTCCCGTATATAGTGTCTACGATGTGTTGACGCGCCACCGCTTTGAGGTTAAATATTGTCATTCTTAACACTTGGACTGTAATTAGATTTGATTAGGTTAATTGGTTGGTCTTCAGCTGAACTATACTGAACTGAACCAAACGTGACTTATGTTCGTTTATAATTCATAATAGACTACATATGTACGTATGTACAAGTTAAGCCCCGCATATATGTATGTACACATATGTATGTACATAAATTCAAAATGAATTGCCAAATAAGCAAAATTCTGAGTAATGGGGCAG
Organism: Eumerus sabulonum; assembly: GCA_951905685.1. Taxonomy (NCBI): domain Eukaryota; kingdom Metazoa; phylum Arthropoda; class Insecta; order Diptera; family Syrphidae; genus Eumerus; species Eumerus sabulonum. The sequence continues at coordinate 105,092,975 of OX645063.1, read as the reverse complement.
ATTCATCGAGAAAGTACCTACACAAGGAGCAATAATAAAACCACATAAGGAGGGCAACAACAGCCATTTTGTAAACATACACTCCGCACTCTAAGACATCCCGTCATCGCAAACCAAAAAATCGGCAGCCTATCCAAGGTAAACAGAAAAAGTCTCCAACATTCCATCATTGGATACAGCTCCGCTCTAATAGCGCTAGCATACACGCACACAAAAGCGTTACATGCTTGCGCGCAGCACGAAAACAAACATTAAATGCATAGACGTGGCTGCATTGGCATCGCACCCCACCAGCTCCAAAGGAAAAGACAGCCAACCAACAACGAACCAATCACCCCACTTAACCACCCACCCATACAGTAGTGCCGCACTGCAGAGATACATTGGTGTACATAGTAGCGCTGCATCGATTCCGTAACATAACAAAAACGACAACGAAAAAGAAGTACCCACCGTCCTCATCGCTGCTATCTAGATACAGTAGCAGCACCATCGCAACCATCACACCACACAACGACTACATACCTACTACCACTACCATCGCTATGGCAGCGTTGAGCTGTCGTTGTTAGATTTTTGGACTTTTTTCTTGTTCAGTTTGTAAACTGTCGGCAACAATTTACAGTACACACGTATCATAAGAGATCAGAACATTGGAAAACATTTGTACGCCAACGTGAGCTGACAACTTGCCAAGCTAGAAGGAGAACTAACCAGAACAACAAACAGAAACATTGCGGTGCCCTCCCTCGGTTGCTTATACACACACACACACACACACACACACACCAGCTACCCATAGATACTTCATGCTCTTTTGGTCTTATTCGCGAGAGAAGAGGCCAAACTGCTTTTGCGCACACCATTGCTTCAGTAACGCCCGTCCGACTGAAAGTCTCCGATATTCTTTGGAGAGTGAATCCACAAATCCGATTGGTTCAACCACTAGGTGTGGCTACAGGAACTCTCCGCTCGTATAACTATACAAACGAAACGGCCGACAATCCAGTTTAGTCTACGAAATCCCTTAGAACGAATTGGTCGCGAACGCTGTACGTGGTGTTTCCTATTGCCGATCACTGATCATCCCCCTTCAATGCGAAATGTGATACCAGTTTGATAAGATACAATCAATTTCTATCTCAATTTAAGTGTATTTTTAAACGATTGTGGATTATACAAATTACTTCCAATTAATACAAGATACAAGATAAATGGTGAAAGTGCAGTGTTTTCAGTAAACAATGGTGAAAATCGACGGCATTCAAACGACACCTATTCACCATCAATCGCATACGTTTCATAGCCATCATCAGCAAACCGAATTGCCGCACAATCCGATCTTCAATATGGCCCGAACGCCGCATCTCAAATCGAGTTTCTCGATCAATTCCATCCTACCCGAGACGGTCGAGAGTAATCATGAAATCGAGCAGCGAACACCTACACCAGAACATTGTCCGGCGTCGCCGCTCGATTTCGAGGAACAAGACGTGTCGGATATCGAATCCGATTTGGATGTAACGAGTATGTCTCCGCCACCGCCGGTAGACGGCAGTGAGGGTAGTGTAAGTAGTCAGCAAAACGAGGGCGGTGAAAACGAAAAAGACGAAGAGAAAGCAAACGATGGAAGTTCGACCAGTGATAAGAAGGGCAACGAAAAGCCTCCGTACAGCTATAATGCCTTAATTATGATGGCCATCAGGCAGAGTCAGGAAAAACGTCTCACATTGAATGGCATCTATGAGTATATAATGACCAACTTCCCCTACTACCGCGACAACAAACAAGGCTGGCAGAATTCCATTCGTCATAATCTCAGTCTGAATAAGTGTTTTGTCAAAGTGCCGCGACACTACGACGACCCGGGCAAAGGCAACTACTGGATGTTGGACCCGTCGGCAGAAGATGTTTTCATCGGCGGATCAACTGGCAAACTGCGTCGACGCACTACTGCTGCATCACGGTCACGATTGGCTGCCTTTAAACGTTCTCTCATTGGTCCAATGTTTCCAGGACTGGGATATCCGCAATTCGGCCAATTTCTATACCCGGCAGCTGCGGCGGCTGCAGCATCAGCACCGTCCCTACTGGCAAGCATGTATAGTCGATACAATCCGTTCGTACCAAAGTCTCCGGCGCTCTCGTTACCCATGTCTTTTGGGGCGCCAGGTGCGCCCGCCGGCATGGGAACGAGTCCAGGATTTCCGGCCACCATGGAGCGCCTTCTATCATCACCTTCCCATCAAAATGGTGCTCCAACACCTACACTTCCGTCCTCTGCCGAACTCTATCAGCGCCTGCAATACCAACAGATCCTGCAACAACATGCAGCAGCTGCCGCCGTAGCTGCGCATCAACGTCAACAGCAGCAACAACAACAACAGCAGCATCAACAACACACCAGCGCTCATCTACAACCGCTCCAACTCTCCACGCATCTAGGTCAAAGTAGTCCAACAGCACCCGTTTCGCCGACGGTACCTCCAGGGCCCATCTACAAACCTGTCACCGTGGTTTCGCGCAATAGTTGAGACTGCAGCTTGTCATCCCTTCCGGAATAGGACATATGTACATACATATCCTCGATGCTGGATGATGACAGTCCATTAATCCCTCCCCCCGCCCCATTGTGTACATACTTGTATTATGTAACCCTTACGTTCAGCTCTGCGTCCGTAAGCTTAGTTTAGTATTTAATTATTATTTAAATTAATTTATTTGTTGACACGTCACGTATCTATCATTGAATCGAATCTATGGTAAAGACAAAAGCTTTCCGTATCACCACGCGCCAGATGGCTCCTTTGAAGAAGACAACTCAATTGTAAATAATCTAATGGTTCCGTAGCTAGCCTAGGTACAATACATTTATCGAATTAGACTCACTACTTCGTTGGCAAACTATTGTAAAAACAGAAAAATAGAAAATTGAGCAAAAGAATTATTTAAATAAAAACAAAATCTGATTCAAATAAACAGTAACTATCTCTTGAATATCTTGACTTATTGCATTGTGATTACGCGCGGATTTTGCAGATTAATTAGGCTCGTTACGAGCAATTGACAAACACCGATGACGGCCTAAACTGTCGCGAGGGCGACGATGATGATGATGATGGTCGCAGTGGTACTCGCGGATGTCGACAAATTTACGATCTACTTGTAGATACACCAACCATCATCGTAACCGTCAGTATGTTGTAGTTTAGTTGCATTGCAGTTACGAGTACGCCAGTCATTTTATCAATTAAGAAGCGTGTCGGTGGCGGCGCGCTCTAATTAAGTTGACACATGCGAGCAATTGAACAGGAAGTAATTGATAAAATGAGATTTTAGTCGCATGTACACAGTTTAGATAGTTTTAAGATCGGCTGGCTCTTTGGACAGGCGTTAATAGCTATTCATCGTAAATCGGAATCTTGTTAAATCGTTTAGGTAATTTCGTTTACGATTCAAACTGGATTCGATATTTAGAAATGTTCCTATTGACCTTGTGTAGGATAAGTGTAAGTTAGAGTCCAGCATAGAAGCTACTTTTCAGTAAAAATCGATGTATCAAAGTCTGGCAAGCCAAGCACTATCTCATACCCGATAATATCGTTATTGCGAAGGAAGGTGTAATAACGTCAAGATCTCTTATGATGGGCATTTCAAGGATCAGTTTGTGTTTTGTTTACTTACTTACTTACTTACTTACTTACTTATCAGGCCAGCGATCCATGGAGGATCTGAGCCTGAGCTATAGCTGCCTTCCATCCTTGTCAAGACATCTCACATCCGCGATTACTTGGTCTTTATACCGGAGGTTCGGTCTTCCTCTTCTTCTCGAGCCAGGAGGCTCGGAGTCGAAGACCCTCTTAGCTGGAGCGTCGATGTCCATACGATCGATGTGGCCGAGCCAGTGTAGTCGACGGATCCTTGCCTTTCGGACTACATCCACATCTTGGTACAGCTCGTAGAGTTCGCGGTTATGTCTTCTTCTCCATTCACCTTCCTCACAGACAGGACCAAATATCCGGCGCAGAATTTTTCTTTCGAAAGAACCCAAAATCAGCTCCGCTGTCCTGCTTATCGATTGGTTTTTGCTTGACAGCATGTATTTCGTTTTGTCCTCATTGATCTTAAGATCAACTCGTTTCGCCTGTTCTTCAATCGCCGTGAATACTTCCACAATGCCACGGCAAGAACACGCGACGATGTCGATATCATCCGCGTATCCTAGCAGCTGGATGGACTTGTAAAAGATAGTGCCTTCCCTGTTGACGCCTGCCCGTCGCACTATCTGCTCCAGCACCAGGTTGAAGAAGTCACATGACAGCGCATCTCCTTGCCGAAATCCGGTGCATGTTTCGAATGGTTCCGAGGTCCTAGAACCGAGTTGCACGGTGCATCGCGTGTTTTTTAGCGTGGCGCGACACAACTGGATCAGTTTTACCGGGATCCCGAATTCGGCCATCGCCCCAAACAGTTCTTCGCGATGAACGCTGTCGTATGCGGCTTTGAAATCGATGAAAAGATGGTGTGTATCGATTCGAAACTCGTTGGTCTTTTCCAGGATTTGTCGAAGTGTGAATTGCCGGGCCGGAAGCCGCACTGGTAGCTGCCGAAAAGTGCGGTGCAAAATGGTTTTAGACGTTCACACAATACGCTGGACAGGATCTTGTATGCGACATTGAGCAGGGATATACCTCTATAGTTCTTGCAAGAGGTAGGATCGCCTTTTTTGTGGATGGGGCATATAGAGCTGGTATTCCAGTCGTCGGGCATGCTCTCATCTTCCCAAATTCTGCAGATGATCTGGTGCATGCTCCCTACCAGAACATCGCCGCCAGCCTTGAAGAGCTCTGATGGCAAGCCATCTGAGCCTGCGGCCTTGTTGTTCTTCAGCTTCTGAATAGCTGTGCCGACTTCTTCTATGCTGGGTGGGAGGACTACTTCAGCGGCTGGAGTTGGGATTTCCTCGGTCCCTACCACTCTCTCTTGGTCATGCTCGTTAAGCAGCTGCTGGAAGTGCTGCTTAAATACATCCACTATTCCCTGCGGGTCGGTGACAAGATTACCCTCGCAGTTTCGAAAAGCCTGGGTGCTCTTTTTGAAGCCTCCTGCAAGGCCTTTGGCTTTCTTGTAAAAGGCTCGTGTTTTATGTTTTTCCCTAGACTACTCGATATCCTTGAGCTGGGAGGTTGCGAAGATTCTTTTCTTTTGTCGCAGTAGTTTTTTCTCCTCCCTTCTTCTGGCTCGGTACTCTTCTTGCGCTGCCCTGGTTTTCCTCTGCAGCGCCTTTTGGTACGCCTCGTCGGTTGCTGCCTTTTTCTGCTCACACTCGCCATCATACCACGGCTTTCTTGTCGGGGGTGGTAGGTATCCTAAGGTGGTTTCGGCTACTTCCTGAATGGCTAAGCGGCTGAGTGCTTTGCACGCGTACTAAATTCAATTAGCTCAGAAGAGCTTAAGCCAACTGACCATCATTTGTGTCGTGTGCTCATTGTTTGGAACCAACAGCGCAGTGTAATTGATGACCAATCAGCAGTTAATTGGGATGATGTATAAACAACACCGACGCATTGGACCAACCACCTAATAAAGTGGATATCAAGAGCAGCTAATGCACCCCCAAAAAGTTTTCGAGCCAGGCACCATTCAAAATCTAAAACAAAACAACGTCACTGTCGATCTAAATGTCATAGAAATATCTCTATTGTAGGGCGTAATCACATCATTTGACCATCCGACCGACGTCTTTGGAGCCAGTCGTGGTGAACAATTGAGTGATTTCGTATAGAAATAAAGTCGATGAACCTTCAAAAAAAAGGGTAGCCAACTTGAATCAAAAATAAATGTTTGTGGTCCTAACTTGCATTTACTTTCAGCCTCAGATCGGCTCAATTTATAAATTAAATAAAACGTGCGGATTGCTGTATTCACATTCCAATTCTGTTCTTTTTAAATTCCTTTTTTGGCTTCCGCTATTTAAGTAGTCCACACAATTGCTCAGTAGATAATTCCGAGCAGATCCCACAAGATGCACAGCTTTAGCTTCTTGCCATGAATATTCGCTTTGGCCATTGAAGTTGACGCATAGCCGGGCTTGTTCTTCTTGTTATCGGGCGCTACAGTTTGGGGTGAATCTGGGCCTCAACCAACATGCCCTCCAACTTGCACGATCTTTGCTAGCATTTTCCATTGCCGCAGACCCAGTTGGTTGAGGTCTCCGTTTCAACTGTGTGCGCCATCTTAAGTGCGGCCGTCTTCTGTTTCCTCAACCCTCGGGTTTGGATTCAAAGAGCCTCCGGGCTGGAGCTGTGATGTCCATTCGCCATCTTAGGCGTTGAATCGGTAGACGCCTGACTAGACTTATGTCGCTGTATAGCCCGTAAGACTCGTGGTTGAATCTTTTCCTCCCGTCTGCGTTTATAGGAGCGAAATTCACACGCAAAATATTTTTCTCGAACCAACCAAGACCCTCCTCAGCCGCTTTTGATAGTGTCTATGCTTCTGCGCCATACAGCATACCATACTTTTGTATAGAGTCAACTTTGTCGTTCGGGAAAGCGTTATATTACTTAATTGCCTCCTGAGCCCAAAGAAACGTAGGACGTCCTTAACTACCTCAAACTTACAACTGCCAATACAAACGTTCTGGCCCAGACTTCGCTTGTAAGTGTCCTATTTTGATGACAGCATATGTTTAGGTTAGCCCTCGTTTACTGCCAAACCAAGTTTCGCCGAGTCGGCTTCGGACTCAATACTCGTAAACGCCTCATTGATATCTCGCCGTATTTTTCCGATTATGTGAGGATTTGAAATATATTGTGCCTCTTGTGTTGGCCATTGATTTTCGCACCATCATTTCTAATACGATGTTGAAGAAATCACACGACATCAAACCTATCGGTCAGGTGTTCACCGATTCGGATGGAGCAGCGAGCATTCTCCAAAGTCATCCTGCATAGTCTGACAAGTATCGCGTTGTATAGCTCATCAAATGGGTGGTGAGTGTAGACTTGAAATTCATTGGATCATTTCCAGAATCTGGCGATGGTGGACTTCCCTGACCTGAAGTCACACTGATAGGGACCTATCAGCTTATTTACAATAAGCTTCAGGCGTTTACACAAAACGGCAGAGAAGATTTTCTAGGTAATGTTAAGGAGACTTATTCCTCTATAGTTGGCGCAGTCAGGGGGGTTTCCTTTCTTCTGGATCGGGCATACATAGTAGATTGTCATAGTGGATCTACTTTTCATCCCTCGTCACTATTCGATCGAAAAAACCCTTCCGACTATGTCTTTGGAACCCAATGTCCCTATTTTTGCGTCATACCCCTTGCTTCGGGACGGTGGTTTGCAATTGCTTGTTGAGACACTCCCAAGGTTTCAGGTTTGCCATGAATCTAGGTCCAAAATTGTCTCCAACTCAGCGTCTTTAAACTTTACTGGTCTTCCTTCGCGTTCTTGGTCACTGGTGTCAAAACTGCCACTTTTGAAACGTCGACCGGAACTAATACCCTCTTTGCTTTGGGGGGCCAAAGCTAAGCTTCTTTCAACCACCCATATTGGGTGTGATCTATTATACAGGTGAAAGGGCTCTGGTTCTTCATGGGCTTCAACGACACCGAAGAAGAAAGAGGCCTACGGTTTAATAACCGTTCCGAACAGCATATGTCGCAGAGCTATTTCATGAAAAGTATAGGTATACTACTGGGGGTTTTACCAGTACCCCGCCGAGGAGCGACGCCGTGCAATAAACATTCGATGGCGTTGGTGTTATCGGGATGCGAACTCGCTCATCGTGCGTCAGAATCCAACCCACTAATTACTGCGCCACGAACCAATGCCCATATGTTTTTATTGATGGAGCATGTTCCACATGTTCCTCGCAAATGTTGTTTTGTTGACGCACACGTTGACTTGTTTAGAGAACACAGAATACGTCATTACCGAAATGACATATACATACATACCTGAGGAAATAGTGAGTCTTTAATATGTGTGTAGTTACAAGATGGTCCGATGCGATTTAATATTAGCCACGACGACGTCTTTTGTAAACCACAGTGACTTCCAAGGAATATGTTCCTTTTTTGGGCTAGTTCGGGGCATTCGTAGGTGACGAATGGATTTTATTTCCTCTTCGTCCCTGCAGCTTCTGCAGAAGTGTGGTGTTCGTTCACTACTCACAGGGGTGGTTGTCCTAGATAGGACGAGAGCCGACCAAATTCCGCGTTGGTTATAGTCCGTAGTTATTCGTTCGAGCACTTTAGTTGACCTTGCCGTTGCGCACTTATCTAGTTGATACCGTTGTTTATTGGTCTTAACTACTAGCTCCGCCCCTATTCTTCTGAAAAGTGTACTGAGCGAAATTTTAGCCTCAGTTGTGATCTGCGTTCACCTTCTCATTTCTGGAAATATTGATATGACCCGGTACCCAGCAGAGGGTCATCTGATATCTCCTCTAGTCTTTCTTTGCGCAGTTTAACGAGCTTGGATCCTATCCATGTTGCCTGCAAAGACTTGATGGCTGCCTGGTTGTCAACATAGATGTTGATCCTTTTGCCTGAGAGGTTTTCTCTAAGAATCAGGTCCACAGCGAAGATCTCAGCTTGGAAAGCGCTACAGCTATCATTAAGTCTATAGGAGTGATTTGCTTCACTGGATTCGAAACAGACTTCGGCTCCTATACCGGTATCCATTTTGGATCCGTCGGTATAGATTTTTTTTTTGTTACAGTTCGCACGGGTTCAAGAGTCAACCTGGACGAAGTGCAGATGGTTTGGGTCGTAGATGTTCGTTCACTACTCTCCAGGCATGGTTGTCGTAGATAGGATTCGAAAGGAACTCGACTGAATCTCACGTTGGTTGTAGTTCCCAACAAATGTTCCATACCACTATGGTGTTATATTAGAACTGCACACACAGTATAAATTTAAAGTGACCATATACTGTGAGTGTTATGCCTTCATCAGTATTTATGATCACTTCCCATTCACAACAGCTGCGTTGCACAATTTTTGCCATTAAGTACCATACCACTGGTCCATACCTCCCTGGAAGGAATTGTGATAGAGAATCTCCTCTCGCAGCAAGGAAGTCGGGTGATAGTCCATTTCGGGTTTGAATCTCGAGATGGCCAATCGATTCAAGAGGACACCTTTCCCAGAGGCGGGATTCCTGCATTCTTAGCGCAGTCCTGGCTGCGATGCTTTTGCAGTATATGTTAATACCTTTACAACATAAACTTGAATTGGATGAATAAGGACATCGCCGTTTTTATTGAGTTAACCTCTACTTTTTATAATCTATTCTTCGCCTTACCGATGCAAAATCTTTTTCTAAACATCTAATTTGTATGCACAATTAGATTAAAGTTTGGATTTTATGTATTTCTGCTCTCTAATCGAGCCGAAATCCGTCCCTTTTTTAGTTTGAGCCTAAAAGGTTGTAGATTATAAAATGTATAGTTTATTACAAAAATAGGCGACCGCTTGGCAGACCCAGGACGAGGTGGTTGGACCAAGTCCAAAAACTCGCCTGGGTGCGCTTGGGCATAGCTCCTGATGAATTAGAGTCGATGGCGGAGGATCGAATGGCTTGGAGATCCCGCGTGCGCGCATTACCCCCGCGACTCTTTTAGTGGAACATGCGGGCCACTGAAAATGATGATGATGATGATTAATAAAATTTCTCTCTGACAGCAAGGCTGCATTTCAAGCCCTAAAGAGCTTTGAAATAACCTCCAAGCTGGTATGGGACTGCCTACAGCTACTTCACCAGCTGGCCAGCACAAACAGAGTTCATCTCATTTGGATACCTGGACACAGCGGCCATACAGGCAACGAAAAGGCGGACCTACTAGCAAGGAAAGGCTCTGCATCACCATTTATGATGTCACGGCCTTTCTGCGGCATACCCACTAGCACCACCAAATGCTGCATAAACAATTGGTTAAGGAACATGACGGATCACTACTGGTCACAAACGAAAGGTAGCAGACAAGCCAAGCTGTTCCTCCCAACTACACCCCCAAAAGAACGAAACAACTTCTCATGCTTTCGAGGAGTCAGATTCGTTTAATCACAGGTTTCCTTACTGGACACTGCCCAGTTAATAAACACCTCAAAACAATGGGCATCTTACAAGATGACCCTTGCCGTATGTGTAATGAAGACGAAGAAACAGCAGAGCACATACTATGCCACTGTAACTGCCTGGTCAGTACACGTCTTCGTCACCTAGGCAAGTATTATCTTGAAGCAGAAGAAATTGCTGCCAGCTCACTCAAAAGCATACTAAGTTTTATCACGGACTCAGGTTTTCTGAGTGAACTGTAAGTGGGGGACATCACAACAGGCCCAATCGTGGCCGCAGTGATCAGGCGACTCTGTCCCACCCCCTAAGCCCTATCTATCTATCTATCTGATTAATAAAATAGTCTTAAAAGTTGAAAGATATAATTTAAGAGAATTCATAAAATATATCTGCGTGTGAGCATGTAAAACGTTCGAATTTTAAGAATTATGGACTGGTGTCAGACGACGTGTCAGCGACTTGTTAATTGTTTGTTAAATATTTTAAATCTACGTACGATTATCTGCATATTTTTCTTTTGAAAAATACCTCGAATTCCTGCATTCCTTAAGATTCATTCCTCTAAAAATAGATGCATGTGACATTTCTAGACGATAACGTTAAATCGGCTTTTCATTTTTTTATTTGGCACTTCAGTCATTGTTTAACGCATTGAGTTGTTTTTAGCGGGAAAAAATAACTTCTTCAAGCAGTAAAAACCGGCCAAGTGCGAGTCGGACTCGCCCACGAAGGGTTCCGTACCATCTGTATATATAGATATGAAAGAGACTATGTATGTTACCTCATCAAATGACAGATCTTGGTTGCAGGCAGAATTTTTTGGATAAAAACCATGTCTGTTGTATGGGAGCCTCCCTTTATTAACTTTGTTCTGTTTTTAGTATTTGTCGTGGTAGCGGCAACAGAAATACATCATCTGTGAAAATTTCAACTGTCTGACTATCACGGTTCATGAGATACAGCCTGGTGACAGACGGACGGACGGACAGCGAAGTCTTAGTAATAGGGTTCCGTTTTACCTTTGGGTACGGAACCCTAAAAAATGATTATCTACTGACTGGAGAGTGTTTTCTGTGGTGTTCCACAGGGCAGTCAATTGGGTTCTTAATTTATTAAAGTTGTATTAATCCGTCCTGCCAGTTACTTTTATCGTACTAACAATAGGAAATGTGTTTCATTATCATGGTGCGGAGGCAGTTAAAAATTACTGATTCTTTCAAGTCTCTAAGATTTTTTAAAGAAGTTAAAGGTAAAGTTAGGTTAGGTTAATGTGGTAGGCATAAGCCACACGTAGGCCGAAGTCGGCTCTTTGTGATACCACATGGATCAAGTTACCCTGATCCGAGAACCAACCGGTGCTTCTAATGAAGCGATGGAATGGAGCTATCTTTTGGTTTGCTAGCTCACTTAGATTGTCAAAGAAGGGCGCGCCGAGGTAGATCCTGCTGCGATTCGCAAAAGAGGGACATGAGCAGAGGAGGTGGTATATTAATTCCTCCTCCTCCTCGCCCATGCAGCCGCGACAGAAGTCATTGGAGGGTATCCCTAATCTGGCGGCGTGTTTTCCGATGATGCAGTGACCGGTAAAACTGATCCAGTTGTGTCGCGCTACGCTAAAAAACACGCGATGCACCGTGCAATTCGGTTCTTGGACCTCGGAACCATTCGAAACATGCACCGGATTTCGGCAAGGAGAAGCGCTGTCATGTGACTTCTTCAACCTGGTGCTGGAGCAGATAGTGCGACGGGCAGGCGTCAACAGGGAAGGCACTATCTTTTACAAGTCCATCCAGCTGCTAGGATACGCGGATGATATCGACATCATCGAACCTCCTAGTTCGAGAAGAAGAGGAAGACCGAACCTCCGGTATAAAGACCAAGTAATCGCGGATGTAAGATGTCTTGACAACTGGAAGCAGCGTGCCCGGGACCGTCAAGGATGGAAGGCGGCTATAGCTCAGGCTCAGATCCTCCATGGATCGCTGGCCTGATAAGTAAGTAAGTGACTTGTAATGACACCCACTAGAGTACTTAAAGTTGCCCTTTTGGTTGCCACCAAGTCCCTGGTTCTTTCTAGGCTTAACTTAGGCCACAATTGTTTGGTGATTAAGCCAATATTGCTCTCATTCCATTGAAGGTTGGTCTCCTCTATGGTTTGAAGTTTTATCATGTGCTTTACCGTACTTACTGGTGTATCTTTGTACCCGAGGGTAGGTAGGCTGAGTGTGCTTGACCCTAACTTTGCGAGTTCGTCGGCCGCGCAGTTTCCTGGAATATCCCTATGCCCGGGAACCCACAGTATTTTAATATTGAACTGTTCAGCCATCTCATCTAGAGATAGGAGACAGTGAAGAGATGTCTTTGATTTGTGGGTTACCGCTGCCAGGGACTTTATCGCAGCTTGGCAATCCGTACAAATCATAATATCCTTAGCGGATATTACATTGATCCTGAGCCATGCAAGGGCCTCTGTTATCGCTGTTAATTCTGCCTGATACACACTGCTGTGATTTGGGAGTGTGAAAGTTAGGTTAAGGTTAAGTTTCTTGGAGAAGGCCCCACTACCTACACTCGACTCCATCTTAGAGCCATCGGTATAGAGGGATATCGAGTCCTTTGGTATTACTTTCCCTTCAGCCCATCCTCCCTGGATGGAAAGACAACTTCGAAGTTCCTAGTGAACATATTCTGCGGGATGATGTAGTCCGTGTCCATGGGTACTTTGAAGTGATTTAGAATGTTAGCATGGCCTTTTGGAGATGTGGGCCATTTTCTTAAGCTCCTCATTCTTAGGGCCGCGCAGACAGTAACTTGCTTACTGAAAAGGTGGAAGATGTAATAGAATGTTTAGAGCCTCCGTGGGGGTTGATCTGATCGCTTCGCTTATGTATAAGCTGGCCGATTTTTGTACCTTTCCCAGAAGGCTTCGACTGACTGCCTTGTCCAGAGCAGTTCACCAGACTACAACGCCATACAGGAGGATGGGCCTTATGACTGCTGTGTAGAGCCAGTGCATAATGCTTGATTGGAGATCCCACTCCCTGTCCACCACTTTTTTACAGCTGTATAGGGCAGTAGTTGTGTTCTTGACGCGATCAAGAATATTGGGTTTCCAATTCAGCCTCCTGTCAAGTACTAGGCCTAGATATTTAGCCTGCTCTTTGATTGTTAGTTGGGTTCCACCCAGCCTCGGTGGGTTGAGGGGCGGAATTTTGTTTTTGTTAGTAAACAGTACTAGATCGGTCCTCTTAGGGTTCACCCCAAGTCCACAATACTGCGTCCGGGTTTCTACTGTATGTAATGCACTCTGCATAAGGTCGCATAGAGTGTTGGGAAATTTACCTGTGACGGCAATAGCAATGTTGTCTGCATAGGCGGTCACAGCGTACCCTTCCTGTTCAAGCAACCGCAGTAGTTCGTTGACCACCACGCTCCAGAGGAGAGGGGATAGTACTCCACCCTGTGGTGTACCTCTGCTAACCATTCTGGTTGAGACGGCACCAGCGAAGTTGTCCTTGACGACTCTTTGTGTTAGCAGCTGTCGTACCACTTCTGTCACTGATCCCATAATACCCAGATCAGACAGCGCTTTGATGACGGCCCATGGTTCAACATTGTTAAAGGCGCCCTCAATGTCGAGAAAGGCAACTAGAGTCTATTCCTTGCGTTCTAGTGACCTTTCTATCTTACTGACCACTGAGTGGAGTGCTGTTTCCACCGATTTGCCTTTATTATAGGCATGTTGGTTATCCGACAGCCTTCCTGAGATGCAGCTGTACCGAATGTGTGCGTCCAAAATCTTCTCTAGAGTTTTTAATAGAAAAGAAGTAGGACTGACTGAAGAAGAAGTTTAAGCTAAAGGCCGGTTTTCACTTAATTCTTCCATGTCTTTTACGTTAAAGAAATAACTCTGTTTTGTCCCCCAGAATTAAGGTGCTAGTGGTGTCGGTTGTGAAAAATATTTACAAACTCCTCGATATTGTATGCCTCGATCTCTCAGTTGCTGGCATAATCAAAATTGCCGTCAGTAATATACTTATAGGAAATGATATACTTAATAAAACTCCTTGCACTGAAAAGCTTACTAATGAAGTATCTGATACATTTGTAATTGCCAATGAATTTAATTCTTACTTTATGAATATTGCCAGAAGTCTATTGCCTTCTCCAACTCTAATAACCTGTACTCTATGGAAGTCTTCCTACCTATGTCCTGAATAGTCCCAACGTAATGGTTTTGTCTTCAACCCTATAATGCCTTTCGAAGTGCTTAAAGCGATTGGCAAAAAAATCCAATTCTTGTGGGGCAGATAGTATTAGTAGTATATAGTATATAAAAAAGCAAAAAACCTTGCAGGAGGCTTCAGGAATGGCACCCAGGCAGTTTGAAATTGTGAAAGTAATCTTGTCCCGACTAGTGCGATTGGTGCATGTGTTTAAGCAGCTTTTCTGACAGTTGCTTAACGAGCATGACCAAGAGAGAGAGTAGTAGGGAAATCCTAACTCCAGCCACTGAAGAAATCGGCACAGCTGTTCAAAAGCTGAAGAACAACAAGGCCGCCGCAGGTTCAGATGGCTTGCTATCAGAGCTCTTCAAGACTGGCGGCGATATTCTGTTAGGGAGCATGCACCAGATCATCTGCAGAATTTGGAAAGAAAGAAGCATTCCCGATGACTTGAATATCAGCTCAATTTACCCCATCCCCAAAAAAAGGCAACTCTACCTCTTGCAAGAGCTATAGAGGTATATCCCTGCTCAATGTCACATAAAATATCCTGTCCCGCGTACTGTGTGAACGTCTAAAGACCTTTTGCATTGCACTAATCGGCAGTTACCAGTGCGGCTTCCGGCCCGGCAAATCGACTATAGACCAAATATTCACACTTCGACAAATCCTGGAAAAGGCCAGTGGGTTTCAAATCGATACACCCCATCTCTTTATCGATTTTAAAGCCGCATACGACAGCATTCGAGAGCACCGTGGCGCAGTGGGTAGTGTGTTGGCCTCTGACGCCGATGACTCGGGATCGAATCCCGACACAGCCATGTCATCGAACGTGTTTTTCACGGTGTTTCTCCTCAGCGGGGTTCTGACAAAACCCCCTGTAGTAAAATTGTCATGAAAAGCTTCTCGAAATTCGCCGTTCGGAACCGCCAATAAACTGTAGGTCCCTTTCACCTATGTGAAAATGAAATCACACACAACATGGGTGATTGAGAGAAGCTCGGCTCAGGTTCTTCATGGACTGTAACGCCAACATACATGCATACATACGTACGACAGCATTCATCGCAAAGAATTGTTAGATGCGATGACCGAGTTCGGGATCCCAGGAAAACTGATCCGGCCTGTGTCGCGCCATATTAAAAAATACGCGATGCACCATACAATTCGGTTCTGGGACCTTTGAACTGTTTGAAACACCGGATTTCGACAAGTAGATGCCTTGTCGTGTGACTTCTTCAATTTGGTGCTGAAGCAGATAGTACAACGGGCAGGTGTCAACAGGGAAGGCACTATCTTTTACAAGTATGTTCAGCTGCTAGGATACGCGGATGATATTGACATCATCGCGCGGTCTCAGCGTGACGTGGTAGAAACTTTCACGGCGATTAAAGAACAGGCGAAACGAGTTAGTCTTAAATTCAACGGGGAGAAGACAAAGTACATACGGTCAAGCAAAAACCGATCCGTCGCTCACCACCTGGGACAAAATATAACGGTTGACAGGGATAATTTCGAGGTGGTTAAGTAGTTTTTCTATTTCGGGGCAAACGTAAACTCTACAAACGATCCGGCACAGAATTGCCCTTGGCAACCGCTGCTACTTCGGCTTGTCCAAAGAACTTGGGTCAAAACTCCTCACTCGAAAAACAAAAGTCATGCTTTACAAAACGCTTACACAGCCAGTCTGGCTGTACGGAGCCGAAAGCTCCATACCAATGGACCATCCTTGCTTGCGTAGTATCTGATATTGGATCCAAAGTGATAGATATTGGGCACTTGTGATACCATAAGATTTTGTATGGGACGAATCAGACGACACAGCATTTTCATATTTGCCTTCAGTCTTATACAGTCTTTAAAAGCGCCAATTTGGTCCTGCCTGTGAGCAAAGTGAATCGAGGAGAAGACATAACCGCGAACTCTACGAGCTGTACACTACATTGGCTCGGCCACACCGAGCGCATGAACACCAACACTCCAGCTAAGAAGGTCTTCGACTCCGAGCCTCCTGGTTCGAGAAGAAGACGAAGACCGAACCTCCGGTATAAAGATCACGTAATCGCGTGGTGTTGATAACTGGCCGCAGCGTGCTCGGGACCGTCAAGGATGGAAGGCAGCTATAGCTCAGTCTCAGATCCTCCATGGATTGCTGACCTGATAAGTAAGTAAGTTAGGGAAGTTCGAAAATACATCATAGCAACGTATACATTTCTAGTCGATATGCCTATATGTAGATTTTAATCGGATCTCAACGATTAAAACCTCTTTGATTTCATTTGTTAACACACAGAATCCCTATTCATTGCTCACACTGTAGTATGCCCAGTAAGAACAAACCTTAACTATGACGTTAACCCTCGTTCCGCTTTTTGTTTTTTTATTTATCTACATTTCCAGCCAATCTAATACTCGTTACAGTCGCAGTTGGTCAGAATTTAATCAGATTTCTATCCGGTCCGTTGGTTAGAGTTGATCTATTGAGCGATAAATGTCAACACGTGTTCGCTTCATATATTTTTTTGTTATAATTTGGATAACTGGAAAGAAATAGAGGCTTATCCGATTATCTATAAAAGTTATGAAATGCACTGTATCTGATCTCTATAATCCTATAGTTAGAAAGATACTCATAACAGCAGTGCAACACGTATGTACATAGTAGACTTCCGGTGATTTTAAATGCAAATTGACGGTATTTAACTGCATTTCCGCAGTGTGAAGACAATACATCTCAATATTGTATCTTATTAGTGAATAGATATATGGATGATTTCTCGTAATATATTCTTCCAGCTTGATTTCTCGAAATTTAAAATAATTTCGGGTACAACACTAGAGCTACTTGAAGTCAATCCATTGAAATCGGTTCCTTTTGATATTGGACGACTGCCAAAGGCAAGTATCTATTGCTTTGAAAAGACTTTTGTTGTGATTGAGGCAAGATATTGTTGGACGTGTTACATTGTTTGCACGTCGATTAAAATCTCAGCCTTGTAGAGGCGGGCAGTACGGCCCTATATGCAGTAAAAGGTTTGTTTGAAACCTTGAAAGAATCAGTCAGAAAATGGTTGTACACTTTGACCTCATGGAACATTTCAAGCTTTAAATCGAGTTATTTTTAAAGGAATAGAAAAAAAAAGTTACAGATACGCGGAGGAGAATAAAAAATGAAAATGACCAAATGTGTTTCATTAAAAAGACAGACCAATAAAGCTTGGCTCTGGTCCTTCATGGGCTGTAACGCCATCAAAGAAGAAGAATAAAACCCTTGCAAGCATGTGTCCTTATTGCCGTCTTATAGAGGCGCTTCTTAAAGGACGTAATGATACATTTCACACAATTTCATCCATTAGTTTGCTTTGGGCAGATATTAGGGTAAGACATGTTCCAGGTTGGGCAAAAAAAAAGGGAAAAAGAGTAGTATCGTTAGGTGACTCACTTTTTACTTTTAGAAGCGAAACCACGTAAAAAGTTTAAAAAAAAGTAGACACTTCTCTATCGACGTCCATGCAAGGGTGTTAGCTAAACGAGGATCATCCCATTCAACATGGTAAGATGTTCACGGGTTCCTTTTTAAGAGTTAGCTCTGAGGCCGCTGGTTGGGCATAGTAACCGGGGAATTACAAAAAAAATACAAAAAATTATTCGATGTGGCCCCTACTTGTGACTATTTGAAAAAACAAAATGTTCGCATCAACGCGGACGTTACTTAATTACTTATCAGACCAGCGATCCAAGGAGGATCTGAGCTGCCTGAGCTGAGCTGAGCTATAGCTGCCTTTCATCCTTGACGGTCCCGGGCAGGCTGCTTCCAGTTATCAAGACCAACATGTCTTACATCCGCGATTACTTGGACTTTATACCGGAGGTTCGGTCTTCCTCTTCTTCTCGAACCAGAAGGCTCGGAGTCGAAGACCCTCTTAGCGGGAGCGTTGATGTCCATGCGCTCGATGTGGCCGAGCCAGTGTAGTCGACGGATCTTTGCCTTCGCGGTTACGTCTTCTTCTCCATTCACCTTCCTCACAGACAGAACCAAATATCCGGCGCAGAATTTTTCTTTCGAAAGAACCCAAAATCAGCTTCGCTCTCCTGCTTATCGACCAGCTTTCGGCTCCGTACAGCTAACTGGCAGTATGAGCGTTTTGTAAAGCATGACTTTGGCCTTTCGAGTGAGGAGTTTTGATCCAAGTTGTTTGGACAAGCCGAAGAAGCAGCGGTTGCCAGGGGCGGTTCTATGCCAGATCTCCACTGTCGTGTCATGTGTGGAATTTACCTTTGCCCCGAGGTAGACGAACTCCTTAACTACCCCGGAATTGTAGCTGTCAATTATTATATTTTGTCCTAGGTGGTGAGCGACGGATTGGTTTTTGTTTGACAGCAAGTATGTACTTCGTTTTGTCCTTATTGACCTTAAGACCAACCCGTTTCGCCTGTTCTTTAATCGCCATGAATGCTTCCAAAACACGCGAGAACACGCGGTGATGTCGATATCATCCGCATATCCTAGCAGCTGGACGGACTTGTAGAAGATAGTGCCTTCCCTGTTGAAGCCTGCCCGTCACACTATCTGCTCCAGCACCAGGTTGAAGAAGTCACATGACAGCGCATCTCCTTGCCGAAATCCGGTGCATGATGACTGCTGTCGTATGCGGTTTGAAAAGGATGAAAAGATGGTGTGTATCGATTCGAAACTCGTTGGTCTTTTCCAGGATTTGTCGACGAAATGTGAAAATTTGGTCTATAGTCGATTTGCCGGGCCGGAAGCCGCACTGGTAGCTGCCGATTGGTGCGGTGGAAAATGGCCTTAGACGTTCACACAATATCCTGGACAGGATCTTGTATGCGACATTGAGCAGGGATATACCTCTATAGTTCTTGCAAGAGGTAGGATCGCCTTTTTTGTAGATGAGGCAAGTAGAGCTGGTATTCTAGTCGTCGGGCATGCTTTCATCTTCCCAAATTCTGCAAATGATCTGGTGCATGCTCCCTACCAGAACATTGCCGCCAGCCTTTAAGGGCTCTGATGGCAAGCCATCTGAGCCTGCTGGCCTTGTTGTTCTTCAGCTTGCCGACTTCTTGGATGCTGGGTGGGAGGATTACTTCCGCGGCTGGAGTTAGGATTTCCGCGGTCCCTACCACTCTCTCTTGGTCATGCTCGTTAAGCACCTGCTGGAAATGCTGCTTAAATACATCCACTATTCCCTGCGGGTCGGTGACAAGATTATCCTCGCAGTTTCGAAGAGCCTGGGTGCCCTTTTTGAAGTCTCCTGCAAGGTCTTTGGCTTTCTTGTAAAAGGCTCGTGTTTTATGCTTATAGGGATAAGCATATCGATATCCTTGAGCTGCGAGGCTGCGAAGATTCTTTTCTTTTGTCGCAGTAGTTTTTTCTCCTCCCTTCTTCTGGCTCGGTACTCTTCTTGCGCTGCCTGTTTTTTTTTTTTGCAGCGCCTTTTGATACGAGGAGGTTAGGTATCCAAAATTTATGTTTTTTTGGCGTGGCCACAAAATGGCACCAATTTTGATACGGACGTATTAAGCTAAGAAGAGCTTAAGTAAAGTTTTCATACCAAATACAGGTACTAAAAGACATGTCCTTGTGTTTCCTTCAGCAGAAGCAGAACATGAGAAGTCGTCGGAACGTATTCGTAATCCAGGAACTGGCAATAGTGCGTCGTTCGTCAACATCTGTCTAGAAAGGGTGGCCCTTTCATACAGTTTTCATCCATGGCTGAAGTCGACAGCATGTTTTTTCGAAAAAAAAAAACTTTTTCTCTGGCGTCGAAAAATTTTCGGAAATCCTCCGAAAATTGCAGATGGTGTATGGAGATGAGTGTATACGTATGTCGAAAGCACGTGTATTTAGACCGGTTTAAGAAGGGCCGTGTATCAGTAGAAGACAATCAACGTGAAGGAGCTCCCGTCACCTCTCGTACCGCGGCATCGTTCATCGTAAATATGTTTCATCCAACCAGACAGTCACTGGACAGTTCTATGTTGGCGTGCTGAAGGGCCTGCGAGCACGTCCATTCCTCGTTGATTGTGCAAGTTTTGGGGAAAAAAAAAAAAAAATATTTTAACGCTGCTGCATCAATCCTGTAGTCACGGCCGAGGACCCGAACTGCTATAGAAGGCTGAATAGGTGGTACCAAAAAGACTGCGCTATTATAACCCTCGATGTTAAGAACGTGTTTAACTACGCGAACTGGGAAAGCATTATGAGAAGTCCCTATCGGATAGAAATGCCGGACCGAAGCTACTACGAGAGAACTGAGACCTACATACGAGTATATACGTAGTAACTGGTGGAGTCGCCCAAGGCTCGGTCCTAGGCCCCCCGCTGTGCGACGCTATGTACGATGAAGACCTACTCCTACCGATTCCTAGGGAAGCGTCCAACGTCGGCGGATGACATCGCCTTCGTTGTTATACTCTACTGTAACGAGACAGTTGAACTGGTACGTTTGTTGGCTAGCTGACGTTGGCCTTGATTTGCCGTAGAAGTATGAGCAAGTACCATAAAAGTAAAATCTTATGTGCTCGGAGTTGAATCCGTGCTCCATCTCAGCGTACTTCGGGTCGCCAGTGCATTCCGAACGGTTTCGAATGATGCTTTTCGATCAAGAACAACAGTTTGGGCAGTGGGCCACTCCCGTGCATGTTGTAAACTACATGCTGAAATGAAAAAAGCCGGAACATCTTATGTAAGGTGGCGGCACGCATAATGTTCGATCTTGGGCGGCTAGAGCACCACCGAAACGCGAATAATTCAACTATCCGACCTTCAAACGACTAATAACGCATAATATCATGAGTCCTGCAAAGAATTACCTACTGGCAGTTCCGCGGGGAGAGTGTTTTAAAGTGTGCAGGGTGTCGTTTAGCACGTGACAGTCATAGTCAGGTCTGCGAGTCGTCCATACCGGTAGCCCGGGTTACTGTTTACCCATAGCCCCGATTTTGCCCCTGTCGAGGGAACTCATCGTGACGGGGTCAAAGAGGCTGAAACCATGGGTTCGAACGAGTGAACTTCGGAGTTATGTAGATGGGGATTATTGCAAAGGTCGACAATAAAATTTAGCGACAAACTTCATTTGCTTGTTTTTTGCCTACAAATTCCCGGAACTTACTTGCCACATCTCGTATGGCGTGACGTTACGTCATGTGAGGTGATGTGACGCGAACTACTGTTGAGCAACTACTATATAGACAAACTTAACAGTCCGGTGTCCGTTTATGGTAGGTAGGTAAATATGCTGAGGTGGCTACCCGACTATGCGCATCAGGATACAATTAGGGACCACTTTGACGCCAATAAGCCTAAGAGATGTTTAAGGGATATTCATTTAAATCCAGCCTGTGGAGCTAAGAAAACTGGTCAAATTGGCCAAACTAAGGTTGGCTCTCTCTGAGAGGTTGTCGAGGAAGTAATTGTTTAAGGCGCAGAATCTGCGAAGGGTTTCCTCTGCGCGGATGTTGTGACAACTGCGACAGTGGGTGTTAGACCGGACGTTTATTCTGGCAGCGGGAGTTCCTATAGATCAGGGCCAGGTTTTTCTCGATATCCTGTATCTAATTGATTTTGCCCACCTATGATTGGCTATATTGAAAAAGCGTTGCAGGATGTTGCCTTTGAGAAGTTTCAGCGAAAGGCTCTCTCAGAGCTTGGCTAGCACATCGGCCTTTCAATCCCCTCTATGTTGCTATGTATGTCCTGAAACCCAAAGGAGCGTGGTATCGGTTCAGCCGCCAGATCGTTTAATTTCTTTCTTACTTTGACTCACCATTTTAGAGAAGGTGGTGGTAGCAGAAGAAAGAGTTTTAATAGCGGCTTGGCTGTGGCTACAAATAGCGGTTATACGTTGAATTGGGGCGGACTGCACTGAGTATTTTGCACGCTTCCCGGATCGTTAGCATTTTAGCGTGAAAGATGCTCGAGTGACCGGCGGGAGACGGAATGAGTTTGAGATATTCAGCTGTGTCGAGTATATTCCCGATCCTGCACTATACTCCAGCTTGAAGCCATCATTCTTCTCGGGAAGGAAGTGAGAGTGCACCACACTATTGAAGTTAAGGGAAGGTGTGATGTAGTCGGTGGGAATCGAGGTCAAATTCGTTGGGTATGCTGTCGCCATACGGTGTGGGTGACCAGTAGCCCGGTTTCTTAAATCTGAAGACATCGCAGTAGGGTATTAAGTGTGCTTCGGAGGGCCATGTTCCCATGATTCCGATTCCTGCTGATATTTGGATTTTGTCAGGCTTCTCGATGTTGTAAGCCACGGAGCCATAGGTGAGGATAGGCCGGACAATGGCTGTGTACATCCACAGGGCTTCAAGCGTGGAAGGGTATACTAGAACTGAACCACTTCTCTTAGTATTCGTGACTCTTAAGACCTCAACAAATCGCTAAACTCATTAAAACTTGCTAGACTAGATCGAACGCAGCACACTTCTCCTTAAAGACAACTTCCTCATTCCGCTTATGGAAATATTCGTCTGAGAACTCTGTCATCGTGAGAGTCCAAGTTCTCCTAAATTATACAGCCTACTCATAGTCTATCTCTATGGTGAGGGCATGATGCCATCAAACATTATCCGTGGCGCTGTTGCATTGTAACTGCTTTGCCTGCCTTTCTTATGAATATTATAATTTAAAGCGCTCATCTCATTTCATCCACATTGGCCGGTCCTAATCCGCGTGTCTATCTCAGATATATGTCCAAGTTATTTGCTAGGTATTTGAGTCACTTTTGCTTGCAACACAATTCCATTCAGCTTGCCAATTACCGGCCCATTATTCAATCAAGACAAATTTATTTGTTTATCCAGGCGAGTGCATCATTTTCATCATTCTCAAAGTATATGCCCTCATGGAGGCAGCACTATGTAAGTTGTATGGGCACACATGGGTATAGCCATTTCAATTATGTTAAGAATATTAGATTTCCACGACAAGCTTGTTTGCTATCCATTTCTTAATCTCCGGTTCGGTGGACGAGACCGAGCGCAGCATTGGCCCCAAATATGACCCATTATTACCGTAGTCATTACATTGGTACACATGCCTTTGTAGTTTGAATGAAAATGATTATACACGCCGGACAGAAGGAATTCTCGCGACGGATTATGAAGCGGAATGAAAGCGTATATGTATATCGTACGTATCTAGATGGAGTAACCGCAACAGCATTACTAGCGCTTTTCTTAATTATTCATTTACGCTATGCGGCAGTTATGTTGTGCTGGTGCCCGTCGATTAAACAATCATTTCCACAACTCACTTTGCATGACAGCCATTGTTACTTTATTTGTTATCTCAATTTACCTATCGCACAACTGCGCGAACTGGGCGGCGGCAATGGTAACGTCGGCGGTGGCGGCTGGATGGCTAGCTGCTCGTATAGCTGACGGCCGGACTGGACATGAATGGGCTCGAACTGAGGATATTGTATTAAAGCGTAACACCTTCAGGCTGCTTAGAATCAGGTGGTTGGTTGAGCGGGGAAAGCAATTATTATCATTATTAGTCGCGCCTCTTGTAGTTAGTCCGGGTCGAGTGCGCCGAGAGCGACTGTTTAAATTTTTTCTCACACAATTTCGATAGAACAAAAAAGGCAAGAACCATTAGTTATAGGTTGCTCTATTCTTAGGAGAAAAACAAAACACTTTTAGGCCACAAATTCCGGCTTAACTCGAAAAGACTAATGTTACCGGATCGTTACGACATACCAATGGAAGACTGCATGCAATCCTCATCACAGCACACCACCTGCGGTAAATGCATTTGCGATACAATCTTCCTGAAAGTGAAATCCTATACAGTAGCAAACCTAATCAGATGCATCAGACGCAAAAAGACCAGATCAGTAGACCTATCGACGAAAGAGTATCCTTCTTCTATCCTTTCTCTATAGTATCTCTAAGGATTTCCACAATTGATTGGCTTCCGCAACAGCGGTTTTTTGACTGACGAGCATCTGCTTTTCCATCGAAATTGAAGAATAATAACATTATTGTGTGCAAGTACATTATGGGAACATTATACACCGCACGACGCACCAATTGCAAGCACATCTCGAGGACCATTTTTGCGAGAAATAGAAAAAATCTTTTTTTTTTGTATTCTATTTGCAAAAATCAGCGTCAGAGTCAAGAACTTCTGCTTTTTTTTTTTTTTCTTTTGTTTCTTTTTAGAATGAACTTGAAAACTCAAGAAGTTGAAATTAATCGAGGAAAGGAAAATGCCAAATAGCCGGATACAGGAGCGAATGATGAGAATACACGCACCCTCAAGGGGTGGTGGCTACATGGCTACACGATAGCTGGTTGAGAGAATGACTGTGTGAAAACGATTTGCCCGGTGAATGGTGGATGTGTGACGAAAATAACGAAAACAACTCAATCAAAGGAAAAGTGAAGTCGTCATCGATTCCAAACGACTGCACCTAATTAAGTGAAGTGACTGACTGACTGAACTAAACTCTGTGTAGAGTCGTCAGGATCAACCAGTCTACCATATTGGTGGCGTTTGGCTTTAGTCTTAAACGTTTCGTCGTCATCATTTAACCTTTTTTCCCACAACCTCCGACCGTGGTCACTTGATAACATTCAATTTGGTCTTTATCCCATCAGCGGGGTTTGCAATCACTTGACGAGTTTTCGAACTGCTAAGCGTTTCTTGAGTACTACGCAAACCTTATGGTAATTTTCGGAAGCCAACATGCATACATACATGTACGTGTACGTATCTATAAATCCAGATTAAAAGGGAAATGAGAAGCCCACACACGGGCCAATGATGACGAAGACGGCAACCAGAATGAAGACGATGATGATGATGATTATGCTGATGATAGCGAGAACGACTGCCCAGGCTACTTGGTAAATGAAAACATCCCGTTTGTAAATTCAATTCAATTAAGGAAGCATTCGAAGTTTATTGGAGCGCTAGTCAGCCATAAGTTGCGTACACGAGACATTGACTAATCATTCGTGGGTCAAAATATTTACCACTTGACCCTTGATTTAATTAAACCGTTCCTGATACACTTGCGAAGGGTAAGATTCTATAAGATTCCACGCTCCATCGACGTATGTTCATACAACAATCCACCCGGTTGATTAGCATACGAGCATGTGTACGAAGATAAACTACATATGTTGGGACGCCCCGATGCTGGCATCGAACATGTTATTTACACGCCCGCAATAGATACACCCAAATGGAGGGTGTCACATCGAAAGATAGCAGAAATAGGTTTGGATGTGTTAATTAACTGAAATCTTACTAATTGCTATCCGCACAGAGCCCGTTTGCAATTTGATATGCCGAACGACGGGCCATTAGGTTTCCACCTTGTCACTAATGTGAATCGTATCTTTTCCCCATCTTCGCTGCCGATACGGGTATCTGTACCTGTATACACGGGCTTCTGAGGTTTTTGTTTGCGTTCATTATATCGAAATGCTTTATTATACATTTTTGGTTTTCATATTTATTTCCAGTATTTACGACTTGTCGTTACTTTATTGCGTTCCTTTTGTGAATTGGGTGCAGCCAAACCTGTTAGAAATTTGCAAAGAAACAAAAACAAAAAGTAATCTGCGTCGACGGCTTATGAATAAGAAAAGCTTAATCCGCACGCGATTAATTGCATGTACTGAAGTACAAATTAAAATTAAATTTTTTTTTTTTATAAGTCAATTCAACCTAGATTCAACAAAGCCATATGCAATACAAGAGGTTGCATGAGGTCTTGTTGATATCGAGCTCTTAACTCGAGTGGCCCAAAAGCCATATTGTTTTTTCCCTCGTACATATATCGTCCAGGTTGAGCGCGGAGGAAACCACAAATTGGTTAGCTATATACTCGTACTAAAAATTTTATTTATAATGTGTTGGATAGAGCCCTCTCAACAACGACTTTTGCGATGAAAAACTTGGCAGACCAAGTTCTGAAAACTCAAAATTAATATGCTACAACGCCCCTTTCGTAGACAAGAGGGAAGGTACTTAATTTCTTAAGACCACCTCCTAGAAACGATTGCGTGGTCTTTATTCTTAGTAGCGGTTATAGCAACCTTGAAGGAAGAACGGTTTTATGAAGAAGTTCATTGGTCTCACGCTTAACTACGCCTAAAGTCTGGGGAGCTAGGAGGCCATAAGATCGGGCTGATGTGGTCATGATTTCCGAGATGGCCCTCAGCTCTCTCTCTTTGATGCGGCTTGTATCTCCTCTATCGACTCAAAACGGTGTTTTGAGCTTTTTGAACAGTCAGACGCAGAGGGCCAAATCAGGTGAATACGGTCGTTATGGAACGACATATGTAGGTCGAGTTTTGGCGAAATGGTCAAAAAGAATCAATGAAGTGTGAGACGATGTATTATCGTGGTGTAAAAACCAAAAGTTGTCTCACCACAATTCTGACCTGGCGAATGGCTTCACGCAAACGGCCGACGTATAACTTCTTCCTCTTCTTAACGGGGTGAACCTGGGCCTCAACCCATATGCCCCTCCAACTAGCACGATGTTTGGCTAGCCTTTTCCATTGCCGCACGCCCAGTTGGCTGAGGTGTGCGCCATCTTAAGTGCAGCCGTCCTCTGCTTCTTCGTTCCTCGGGGTTGGATTCAATGACTCTCCGGGCTCGAGCTGTGGTTTCCATTTGCTCTACATGGCCCAGCCATCTTAGACGTTGAATCCGTAAACGCCTGACCAGACTCATGTCGCTGTACAGCCCGTAAAGTTCGTAGTTGAATATTTCCCTCTATCCCCCGTCTGCGTTTATAGGCCCGAAAATCACGCGCAAAATCTTTCTCTCGAACCGACCAAGGGCCTCCTCATCCGCTTTCGATAATAAATCAACTATAGACAAAATTTTCACACTTCGACAAATCCTCGAAAAGACCAACGAGTTTCGAATCGATACACACCATCTTTTCATCGATTTCAAAGCCGCATACGACAGCATTCATCGTGAAGAACTGTTTGGGGCGATGGCCGAATTCGGGATCCCGGGAAAACTGATCCAGTTGTGTCGCGCCACGTTAAAAAATACGCGATGCACCGTGCAACTCGGTTCTAGGACCTCGGAACCATTCGAAACATGCACCGGATTTCGGCAAGGAGATGCGCTGTCATGTGACTTCTTCAACCTGGTGCTGGGGCAGATAGTGCGACGGGCAGGCGTCAACAGGGAAGGCACTACCTTTTGCAAGTCCATCCAGCTGCTAGGATACGCGGATGATATCGACATCATCGCGTGTTCTCGCCGTGGCATTGTGGAAGCATTCACGGCGATTGAAGAACAGGCGAAACGAGTTGGTCTTAAGATCAATGAGGACAAAACGAAATACATGCTGTCAAGCAAAAACCAATCCGCCGCTCACCACCTGGGACAAAATATAACAATTGACAGCTACAATTTCGAGGTAGTTAAGGAGTTTGTCTACCTCGAGGCAAACGTAAATTCCACAAATGACACCACAGTGGAGATCCGGCATAGAATCGCCCTTGGCAACCGCTGCTACTTCGGCTTGTCCAGACAACTTGGGTTAAAACTCCTCACTCGAAAGACCAAAGTCATGCTTTACAAAACGCTCATTCTGCCAGTCTTGCTGTACGGAGCCGAAAGCTGGACGATAAGCAGGACAGCGGAGCTGATTTTGGATTCTTTCGAGAGAAAAATTCTGCGCCGGATATTTGGTCCTGTCTGTGAGGAAGGTGAATGGAGAAGAAGACACAACCGCGAACTCTACGAGCTGTACCAAGATGTGGATGTAGTCCGGAAGGCAAGAATCCGTCGACTACACTGGCTCGGCCACATAGAGCGCATGGACATCAACGCTCCAGCTAAGAGGGTCTTCGACTCCGAGCCTCCTGGTTCGAGAAGAAGAGAAAGACCGAACCTCCGGTATAAAGTCCAAGTAATCGCGGTTGTAAGACATATTGGTGCCGGGGACCGTCAAGGATGGAAGGCAGCTATAGCTCAGGCTCAGATCCTCCATGGATCGCTGGCCTGATAAGTAAGTAAGTCTATCATGTCTTTCGCTCCCCATTTTTTAGGAACCCTTTGCAAAACCGTCAGAATGTGACTCGTTTTTAACGACAAAATTTCCACAACGAAAGCGAGTGAACTATTTCTGGACTGCGGCGTCTGTTATCGAATAACGAGACGCCAAATTTGAAAAATGTGAAATCGAAGCTAAAACTCTTCTTCTGACTTCTCCTTGTCACTTTTCCATACCTGAGTTGAGCAAGAAGACGAAATACGTTTCAATCGCAGCCATTTCCCCATATGATAAGAACTACAAAAACTGCCCTCGGTTAGTATGAGTAGAAAAATATTTTGCTGCACATCTCTCCCATTGTCAGAAATCAACCAACAGTCGACAATCGACAAGTAACAACCAACAACCCATAGAAGAAGCAAAGCATCAGCAATAGCAGCCGACAAGGACACTCCCATATTTAACACACTTAATTTACTGTTGCCACTGGAACGCAGCGTCTCTTGCCTTCCCGTACGCACTCTTGTACGGAAAATGGTAAGGGGCGCAATCAACACCACAACCTCAAACGGATGAAAATGTGTTCGGGATTCGGGTGCTCATGGCGGGTTAAATGGATGCTTTCGCCCGACATTATGGGACGACAGCACCCATTTACCCTCACCCTTAAATCGTGCATATGCTCAGCATTGCTTTATTTATTTGTGTTTATAATACAAAATCAGTTACGCTTTCATAGTTTGCCATCAGACAGGACAAGTCGGGTATCGGGCTTCGTCCAGAACGACGACGGTGTTTACATTTCACTGTTATTGTTTCCTTCGGCATTGTCCTTGTTTTATGTGTCGTCGTCCCCTTTCAATTACAATGCCATGGCGTATGTAGATAAATGGGATAATTCACCCTTGTATCCTGGATGCAAGTAAGGATACTTCTTTCCCTTTTCCGCCACCTCATATGTACCTAGTATCTGCGTACTACATGATTGTATGTGATTCGAAACCGGTCTGTTGGGCCTATCATTTGCAATTCAACCTTCGATGAGGTCTTAATCTAACCAAAAAATTAACGCAACTATTCAATGCAGCCCGGCGAGAAAGGAAGAACAAAAAGGAGAAATGTTGCAGAGGGTTACCCTCACACATCACAAAGAGGGGTGGAAAGGATACAAACGCAATAGTCGTAAATACATTACATATTGTTTGTACTGCTTGTACATAAGTCGCTCGTAAACATGCTCCTGATTATGATGTCGCAACAAACTAATCGTGGAAGAAAATAAAATGGAAACATCCGTTGCAGAAGGTGACAGCTAACCTGGTTAATCCACTATGGGGTTCTTAAAAATCACTCAAAAAGTTACATATTCATCTGAATCTCAAACTTTGGTCGTATCCCATGAACGTGCCGCAATTTTGAGACTTTGACATGTTCTAATGTTTTGTTTTAGATCACAACCTGGCTTGTATTCGAACCTCATTAATGTGATGTTTTATTCATGCTAATCAGGTGGATACATCATGGCAGTTGCCCGTTTGCCCGGGTTTATGGCGTTAAAATATTCAAGAAACACTTTAGACGAACATGCTTATGGTTGAAGAAAAAATCGAGTGTTTTTGCAAAAACAAAAAGACCGAAACAGATTGCCTTGGCTAAACAAGAAAAGATTCAGCTTTATCAGATTTTCGGATCGAAAAGAATTAAGAAGACTACTGAGGTAGCTGGGGAGAAGTCAATATAAAATATTGGCTCACTCGATTGACACTACTGGATTTGTAGTTTGGATGCATGTATTGTTAGTATAACATAGAGCGATTGTTAGGGGTGGCCTCTTATAGCTCCTGGTTCTAATAGGTGATTTTTCGTACTGATTGGTTTTTCAATATTCCATCCTTCACAGCTAACACGAGCTTCAGGACGTTGTACGTCAAAAATAATCTTGCGCAATTGGCACTGCCATTTCAACGCGCAAACACTTCAACCTGAACAACGTGTACGGATTGATACATTTTACTGTCAAAATTCGTGTATTTTTAGCGAATCGACCTACCGAGCAAGCTATTTAATTCATAGTGATCCTAAATCATGCGATTTGACGTCGTTAGATTATTTTTTTTTGGGGATATGCTAAACTATTCGTCTAATTTGGCAAGTCAGCGTCAGCTGCCAAATGCTCGACCAGTGAAAATCAATTGCTCGACTACCAAAAGTCGATTGTTCGACTGCCAAAAGTCGATTGCTTGATCACCAAAAGCCGACTGCTCGACTATCAAAAGCCGATTGCTCGACCAGCAAAAGTCGATTGGTCGATCATCACAAGTCGACTGCTCGACCACAAAAAGTCGATTGTTCGACAAGCAAAAGTCGATCGGTCGACCACCCAAAACCGATTGCTCGACCAATAAATGTCGATCGCTCGACTACCAAAAGTCGATTCCTCGACAACCAAAAGTTGATTGCTCGACCGCCAAAGGTCGACAGCTTGATCACCAAAAGTCGATTGCTCGACCAGCAAAGTCGTTTGGTCGATTATCACAAGTCGACTGCTCGACCACAAAATGTCGATTGCTCGACCACAAAAAGTCGATTGATCTACCACAGAAGGTCTATTGTGTGATCACTAATAATCGACTGCTCAACCACCAAACGTCGACTGCTCGACCATCAGAAGTCGATTGTACGACCACGAAAAGTCGATTGTTCCAACACCAACAGTCGATTTCTCGTCTTCCAAAAACCGATTGCTCGATCACCAAAAGTAAAGTCAATTGCTCGACCGCCAAAAGTCCACTGCTCGATCACCAAACGTCGATTGCTCGACCACAAAAAGTCGATTGCTCGACCACAAAAAGTCGATTGCTCGACCACTAAAAGTCGATTGCTTTACCACAAAAGGTCTATTGTTTGATCACTAATAGTTAACTGCTCGACCACCAACAGTTGATTGCTTTACTCGATTCCTCGACCATCAATAGACGATGGCTGGACCATCATAAGACGATTGCCTGACCAACAGAAGTCGATTGTTTGATCACCAAAAGTCAATTGCTGGACCACTAAAAGTCGATCGCTCGACTACCGATTGCTCGACCACCAAAGGTCGTTTGCTCGACCAGCAAGAGTAGGTTGGTCGATCATCAAAAGTCGACTGCTCGATCCTCAAAAGTCGATTTCTCGACCACCAAAGTCGATTGGTCGACAACCAAACATCGATTTTTTGATGTCCAAAAGTCGACTGCTCGACTACCAAATGCAGATTGCTCGACCAGCAAAATTCGATTGCTAGACCACCAATAGTCGATTGCTCGACCACCAAAAGTCGATAGCTCGACCAGCAAAAGTCGATCGCTAGACCACCAAAAGTCGGCTGCTAGACCACCAAAAGTCGTCACCTCGATCGCCAATCGTCGCTTGTTTTTTTTTTTTTTTTTTTTTTTTTTAGAGACTCGCGCAGGTTCAAGAGTTTTTATATTCTCTTATGATGTGTTGACACACACAACCTGAACGGAGTACAGTGGTTGGGGTCGTTGATGTTCGTTCACTACTCTCAGGGGTGGTTGTCCTAGACCTAGATAGGACGAGAGCCGACCAAATTCCGCGTTGGTTATAGTCCGTAGTAATTCGTTCAAGCACTTTATAGTATTTGATCACCAAATGTCGATTTCTCGACCAGCAAAAGTCGATTGTTTGATCACCAAAAGTCGACTGCTCGATCCCCAAAAGTCGATTGCTGGACCACTAAAAGACGATCGCTCGACTACCGATTGCTCGACCACCAAAGGTCGTTTGCTCGACCAGCAAGAGTCGGTTGGTCGATCATCAAAAGTCGACTGCTCGACCATCATTAGTCGATTGTACGACCACGAAAAGTCGATTGCTCCACCACCAACAGTCGATTTCTCGTCTTCCAAAAACCAAGTCGATTGCTAGACTACCAAAAGTCGATTGCTCGACCAGCAAAAGTCGTTTGGTCGATCATCACAAGTCGACTGCTCGACCACAAAAAGTCGATTGTTCGACCACTGAAAGTCGATTGCTCGACTACCAAAAGTCGATTGCTCGACAAGCAAAGGCCGACTGCTCGACCAGCAAAAGTCGGTTGGACGATCATCAACAGTTGACTGCTCGACCACAAAAAGTCGATTGCTCGACCACTAAAAATCGATTCCTCGTCCATCAAAAGACGATTGCTGGACCATCATAAGACGATTGCCTGACCAACAGAAGTCGATTGTTTGATCACCAAACGTCGATTTCTCGACCAGCAAAAGTCGATTGTTTGATCACCAAAAGTCGACTGCTCGATCCCCAAAAGTCGATTGCTGGATCACTAATAGTCGATCGCTCGACTACCGATTGCTCGACCACCAAAGGTCGTTTGCTCGACCAGCAAGAGTCGGTTGGTCGATCATCAAAAGTCGACTGCTCGATCCTCAAAAGTCGATTTCTTGACCATCAAAGTCGATTGCTCGACAAACCAAACATCGATTTTTTGATGTCGACTGCTCGACTACCAAAAGCAGATTGCTCGACCAGCAAAAGTCGATTGCTCGATCACCAAAAGTCGGCTGCTAGACCACCAAAAGTCTATTGCTTGATCACCAATAGTCGATTGCTCGACCACCAAAATTCGATTGCTCGGCCACCAAAATTCGATTGCTCGGCCACGAAAGGACGATTGCATGACTACCACAAGACGATTCCTTGATCACCAAAAGTCGACTGCTCGATCACCAAAGGTCGATTGCTCGACCAACAAAAGTTGATTGTTCGACCACTAAAAGTCGATTGCTCGACCTCCAAAGTTCGGTTGCTTGACTACCAAAAGTCGATTGCCCGACCATCAAGAGTCGGTTGCCCGAACATCGAAAGTCGATTATTCGACGACCAGCAGCCGATTGCTTGTTCACTAAAAGTCGATTCCTCGACCACTAAAAGTCGTGTGCGTCGACTACCAAAAGTCGACCACTCGACCGCTTAGTTGATTGCTGAATCACTAAAAGTCGGTTGCTCGACCACTAAAAGTCGATTGCTCGACCACTAAAAGTCGATTGCTCTACCACAAAAGGTCTATTGTTTGATCACTAATAGTCGGCTGCTCGACCACCAAACGTCGACTGCTCGACCATCATTAGTCGATTGTACGACCACGAAAAGTCGATTGCTCCACCACCAAAAATCGACTGCTTGATCACCAAAAGACGATTCTTCGACCAGCAAAAGTCGATTGCTCGACCACTAAAAGTCTATTGCCCGACAACCAGAAGTCGATTGCTCGACCATTAAAAGTCGACTGCTCATCTACCAAAAGATGTCGGCTGCTCGGTCACCAAAATTCGAATGCCCGACCACCAGAAGTCGATTGCTCGACCACCAAAAGTTGATTGTTCGACCACTAAAAGTCGATTGCTCGACCTCCAATGTTCGGTTGCTTGACTACCAAAAGTCGATTGCCCGACCATCAAAAGTCGGTTGCTCGACCATCAAAAGTCGATTATTCGACGACCAGAAGTCGATTGCTTGATCACTAAAAGTCGATTCCTCGACCACTAATAGTCGTGTGCGTCGACTACCAAAAGTCGACCACTCGACCGCTTAGTTGATTGCTGGATCACTAGAAGTCGGTTGCTCGACCACTAAAAGTCGATTGCTCGACCTCCAATGGTCGGTTGCTTGAATACCAAAAGCCGATTGCTCGACCAGCAAAAGTCGGCTGCTCGACCATCAAACGTCTATTGCTTGATCACCAAAAGTCGATTGCTCGACCGCCGGAAGTCGATTGCTTGATCACTAAAAGTCGATTCCTCGACCAGCAAAAGTCGATCGCTCGACTATCAAAAATCGATTGCTCGACCATCAAAAGTCGATTGCTCGTCCACCAAAAATTCACTGCTCGACCACCAAAAGTCGATTGCTCGACAAGCAAAGGGGCTCGATAACGGAAATGAGCCTATGCGTCCACCACCCCATTGTGGAGGCGTTCCATCTGTTCGTTCTTCTACTCTTATACGCTTGGCCTGCTGCCGGTCAGACGCTTGCCTGAGATATACCCTCTTGAGCTCGTCTGTCAGGATGTCGATGGGTAGCATTCCTGCTATGACGAACGCTGAGATGGATATAAACTGACGTCATCATCTGTTTCAGTCGTCTTACTGTGAGTGCTCCAGCCCTAATTGAGGCAGCGTACAGTAGGACTTTAAATGAATATTCGTGAGAATAGGACTTTGCGTCCATACCCGGAGGATTCCTATTCCTCCAGGTAGCGCTAATCGTAAAACGCCATCGTACATAATGTTCCACAATAGAGGTCCGAGGACTGATCCCTGCCGAACTCTCGCCGTTATACTCTAGAGCTTGATGATTTCGTCGGTGTAGTACATAAGCCTCCTATTGTTGAAATCGTCCATGACTATCTTCACATATGCATCCAGCTGGCTAAGTTAAAATCATTTTTAACATCCAACCATTGCCCAATATTTCTTCTCACCTCCTTTCCATCTCTTTCCTTGTATGTTGTCCGCGGCTAGGCTTACTACAGATACTATGGGCTATGGTGTCGACCGTTGAACGTCCCTTTCTGAAGCTGTATTGGTGGGTTGACAATGCACCGTTCGCTTCCGCCACCGCCAGTAACCTATCTTATATAAATCGTTCTAGTACCTTGCCTAGTGTGTCCAATAGACAAATTGGGAGTTACGAGGACGTTTCTTTCGTACCAATTGCTGCAATTTCCACTGTGTGGGAAAGACTCTGGCGTCTGGCCTAGCCATAATCACCGCTTTGACCGCCTTATTTGGAATCCAATCTGGTCCGGGTGTTTGGAAGACCCTATAGTAAAAGTCGTTTGTCGTTTTGCTCCAGAGCTCCTTTTTTGTTTAAGAGGTCCTTATTATGGGTCTACAAGGTCAGAACCTTAGCGTAACTCACCTGAGTGATAACTAATGGGAAACTCGCGCCGGTCACTTTACTCGCATTCGCTGTTTATCTTTGTTAACAAGATTCAATCTCATAACTCACTTGATTACGTTTCACAACAAACAAATACTGTACGCATCCGGGTCACCAATCCTTGCATGTCTCTTGGAGAAAACAAAAAAACCAAAAAATAAAGATAAAAACGTTAAAGCGCATTGCTCGTGCACATTCGTTATCATCTAAGAACTCAATTAAATTGGGTGTCAGGTTGCAAGTTATATACTGCCAAGCTCACAATTTAATTTCTCCGCTTCTCATCCGAATTGTATGTAGGTGCATGAAGGAATCGCCTTCATTGTTCGATCGGTTGTTTATTTATGAGCCAAAGACGGCGACGACACGGATGTCCGACCATTCACATGCTTGGCGACAGAGACGCAAGGGCCAAAACAGCATGAGCGCATAATGATTCTGGTTAACATGCTGAAAGTGTTTGCATTTATGTTGCTCCATTTGGGACGGCCGCGCACAGTCCCAGTTGAGGCCGTGGCCCCAAAGTGTAGAGTGTAAATTTGCGTGTAAACATTAAAATCGCCTGCTGATATTTTCAAATTTCCAATCTACCCATGAGGGCAATTCCGAGTGTTGACTGCGACCCCGGGAGCTCGGCTCAATAAATGTTGCGCACTGCACTGCACTGTACAAGAGGACATGCAGTAGTGCTTCCCGAAAATCTAAATAGTTTTCTCAATCTAAAAGTGAATTATAAGCCCCACCATCTCACTATGAAGTATTGAAGTACCGAGGTGTCTTGATGGCCAGCATGCTGTTAGCGGATAGCCGCGCATTTGTTATTGTTGGCTTGAAAAGTTAATTAACATTTTGTCCAACAACGTACAGGCTGTAAGGACTAGTGTAAGTGAAGTGCACAACGAGGTTTTTATTTATTGAAAATTGATCACATCACGCCTGTGTACGCGTCGTTGTTACGGAAGCAATGTATTGTAGCACCTCAGTCAGATGGTACTCGTATGGGACGCGGTGCGAAGCATGCTGCACAAGGAAAAGGACATCACCACCGCCGACGAGTAACCTAATCCAAATTAAAATGTAGGAGAACATGAAAGGGTAGGTAATTGTTTTGTTTTCTGTTTTTTTTTTTTTTTTTTAAGATATCCCGCGAAAAATGCTATGCCGACGGACGACGACGTTGAAATTCGATACGGATTGGGTTGGACGGATTTGGGAAAGCAACCCTTATCGAATCGGGGATCAAATGGAGAGAAAACATGATCTAGGTGTGCCTTCTTACAGCATCAACATCATCATTGTCGTCTATATACATAATGTGCGGATGGTTGCATGTTGGGGCCTCCCTGGGGACTCCTGATTCTAAATATTGTGGCGGTTGCCTCTTTGTAAATTTGACACTTTTATCAAGACTTTCGCGCCAAGATATTTGCCCCCACAAGTCCATTGCCTTGTCGCTTTGAATGATGTTGTTGTTGCGGATTGTGGTAGTATATGGGAAAAAGGTTAAGCTGCTCGGCTATGATACGTAAACGCGATGGAACACAACACATGACTCCAATTACCCGCTCCACCTTTTCTGTATCCAATCAAAACATAAAACATTCATCTTACCCACTACGAGCCGGCGCATCCAATTCACGCGTATTTATGTATCTTTTGATGATCATCGCCCTGGGCAGGTGTTAATTGAATATAACGACCTGAATAGGATGTTCTCGTTCGCTTTGTTGCACCGTGCCGAAGAAGCCGAAATTAATACTCTCAAGTCAACGAGCATAGTGATGGTGTTTTGAATATACTCGTACATGCTCGCGCAGCTCCGAACAGTAACGTGTCCTTAAACATTGTGCTCGTATTCAAAACTTCTGACATGACATACATACATATTAACTGTGATGATTTGATTATTTCTTTGAGGCTTACAACAGGAGCGCATGCCTTTGATATGCTTCCGCACTGTTATTAAGTTTGCTTGCCGTCAACTGAGTACGAGTAGAAATGAAGTAGGGAAGCGAAAGGCATTGAGGGTGACTATCAGAATGAAAAGTTTTCTATTTTGGACGTTAAACTCTACGTCGAGCCCATTGTGACTGTTAGTTTCAACTCTCTTCATGTGACTTATCTCGTCTTTAGGACTCTTCCGCTAACTCAGTTCATTCTTGCCATCTGTGCTGAATCTGAATTAGTGTAGGGTTTTGTGTTCATCTACTTGTGTGGCCAATACACTCGTGAGCTGGAATCACACTGCAGTTGGTTGGTATGAATTTGTGATGCTGGAATATCCCATGCTCGCGCGATTTTGTATTCTGTCCAGTAAGTGCAGTGAGGTCTTAGATGCGCCAGACTAGAAATTTGCGGCATTCTTCTTCTTCTTAATGGCCGCTACAGTTCGGGGTGAACCTGGGCCTCAACCAACATGCCCCTCCAACTAGCACGCACACCCAGTTGGCTGAGGTCCCCTTCCACCTGTGTGCGCCGTCTTAAGTGCGGCCGTCCTCTGCTTCTTCGTCTCTCGTTGTTGGATTCAAAGACTCTCCGGGCTGGAGCTATG
The DNA here is from genome assembly GCA_951905685.1 of Eumerus sabulonum. Lineage (NCBI taxonomy): Eukaryota > Metazoa > Arthropoda > Insecta > Diptera > Syrphidae > Eumerus > Eumerus sabulonum. Next base: position 105,055,150 of record OX645063.1, on the reverse strand, counting down.
GTGTCCATTCGCTCTACATGTCCCAGCCATCTTAGGCGTTGAATCCGTAGACGCCTGACTAGGCTCATGTGGCTGTACAGCCCGTAAAGTTCGTGGTTGAATATTCTCCTCCATCCCCCGTCTGCGTTTTTAGGCCCGAAAATCACGCGCAAAGTCTTTCTCTCGAACCGACCAAGGGCCTCCTCATCCGCTTTTGATAGTGTCCATGCCGGGATGATAAGGTGACCGGGATGATAAGGTTTTCATATGTATAGAGTCAACTTTGTCGTTCGGGAGAGGGCTCTATTACTCAGTTGCCTCCTGAGCCCAAAGAAAGAGCGATTGGCAAGACTGATTCTGCGTTTGATTTCGGAACTGATGTCGTTGTTCCAGGTCACTGCGGAGTCAAGGTAGACGAAGTCCTTAACTACCTCGAACTTATATCTGCCAATACAAACGTTCTGGCCAAGACGTCGGTGGTGAGCGTCCTTTTTTGATGACAGCACATATGTATTTATTTTGCCCTCGTTTACGCCAGACCAACTTTCGCCGCCTCGAACTCAATACTCGCAAACGCCTCATTGACATCTCGCTCTGATCTACCTATTATGTCAATATCGTCGGCGTATGCAAGGAGTTGCGAGGATTTGAAATAGATTGTGCTTCTTGTATTGGCCAGTGATTTTTGCACAATCATTTCCAATATGATGTTGAAGAAATCACACGACAGCGCATCGCCTGTCTAAATCCTTTTTTGACATCAAAACTATCGGTAAGATGTTCACCGGATGGAGCAGCGAGCATTCTCCAAAGTCATCCTGCATAATCTGACGAGTTAGCAGGTATGTCAAAGGTAGACATAGCGTTGTATAGCTCGTCTCTAATTACGCTGTCGTAGGCGGCTTTGAATAGGTGGTGATTGTCGACTTGAAATTCATTGGTTTTTTTCCAGGATCTGCCGTAGTGTGAAGATTTGGTCGATGGTGGACTTCCCTGGCCTATCAGCTTATTTACAAAAGGCTTCGGGCGTTCACACAAAACGGCAGAGGAGATTTTGTAGGCGATGTTAAGGAGACTTATTCCTCTATAGTTGGCGCAATCAGAGGGGTCTCCTTTCTTGTGGATCGGGCATACGATTCTGAGACTCCATTCCTCGGGCATGCTTTCCTCTGAGCATATCTTACAGATGAGCTGGTGCATGCTCCTAACCAGGTCATCCTCAGCTGCCTTGAAGAACTCAGCAGACAGTTCGTCTGCGCCAGCAGCTTTATTCGACTTGAGCTTCGATATGGCAATCTTAACTTCGTCGAGGTCAGGGGGACGAAATTCTCTGCGGTCTCCGTCGATTAGAAATGGATCATTCTGCCTGACAGCGGTATATTGACTACCGTCGCAGTTATACAGTCTGCAGAAGTGGTTTGTCCATATTCTCAGCATCGACTGCGATTCTACTATTAGGTGTCCGTTCTCATCCCTGCAGGCTTCCGTTCTGGCTTTATAACCTTGGCATGTTCGCTTTATCTGTTGATAAAACTTTCGAACGTCACGCCTGCAGTAACACCGCTCCAAATCCTCAATCGCGCGCTTCTCGTGCTCTTTCTTCTTTCTCCTGAGAAGCTTATGCTCTTCCCTTCTTTTTAACTCGTAGAGCTCACGAGCTGCTCTTGTTCTTTTATGCAGCGAGGCCTTATATGCATCCTGCTTCGCTATGTGAATCCTCCTTTGTACTCTACTTAGAAGTATGACATAGTTAGATCTATATGTCCCTAAAAACCGCTGTATATATCCAATGCGTGATATGTGGCTTGATACCCCACCTGGTGCTCGAAATTTTCTTGCAGGTTTACGTACATACATATATAGCGCAGTTGTTGGCATTTTGAGGCGTCCCACTTTCAATCTCCGGTTGAGCTCCCTCTCGAATCAGCGAATCTACGAATTAAGGTGATTTGAGGGATTTATTCCAAGCCCGCATATATCTGCCCATTTGGCAAGTTTGCCTAGGCCTATTTGGATTCCATCAAATCTCGGATTGTTGGGAGACGTTATTAATTGCAAGTGCAATATCGTCTGTATACGCAATGACCCGCTGTCCTCAAGGGATAGGAGTACTTCGCTTACAACCAACACCCATAAGTGCGGTGATAGTACTCCTCCCTGTGGTGTGCCACGTTTTACTGCCCTTTTTGTCTGGTAGCAGCCGAATTTCGAATGAATCAACCTGTTTGAGAGTGTCTGCTTGATCCAATGTATTTAATGCTGCTGAAGGCTCCTTCGACAAAGGCAATCATTGTGAATTCTTTGTTGGAAAGTGATCTTTCAATGATTCCAACTTTAGTGTGTAGAGCTGCATCTACTAATTTCCTCTTACCAAAGGCAAGTTGTGATGTCGAGGCATACTTTTTCAGGATTTCGCGAGTGTCCAACAATCTCTCCAAACGTCTTAAGAGGGAAGGAAGGAAAACTGATGGGTCTGTAGTCTTTGGCAATTGTGTGAGAGGTTTTTCCCGCTTGCGTTGGTGTTATCGGGATCCGAATTCGCTCATCGAGCATCAGAGTCCAACACACTAACCACTGCGCCACGGCGCCCTCCATATGCGACTTAGGGTTACTTAATTGAGCGGGGTTAAGTACGCCTTTAAGGTTAGCCTCATATTTGTTCCAGTTGATCTATTTAGGATTCCTAAACGGGCATTTTTTGAGAAATAAATGTAAAAAAAAATGAAAGTCTTCTTTTTCGAAACCGACTGGTTTGCATCCAAGATGATCCCTCACCACCTCGCTGAGAGTGAGCGAAGTAGCGTTGATCCTATGTCTCTCTGAGGTGGGTATGGTACCACCATGAGATCGAGACCTTTTGGAGGTCCACTCACTTTTTTTGGCTGCGATAGCAGATGTGGAAGGTTCCTTTCCAGGTCGACTCTTCCATTCGATTGAAGCCCATTGGTATGAGTCTGCGTCTTTTTCGTACCAGTTGTCCCTGCCCGCCATCTTTATGGCATCGACGGTAGAGCGAGATTTCCTGAAACCATAATGGTGGTCGGACAAAGCTTTCTTCCGCCGCGGGGATTAGTCTGCCATATATGATACGTTTCAGGATTTTTCTTGTTTTATCTATCAGACGTATTGGCCGGTACGCTGAGGGTTCTCCAAGTGGTTTGTTTCCCTTGGGTAGCAACATCGGATGTTCGAGTTTCCATGGTTCAGGGAGAATCCCCTCCTCAAAACGCCTTTGCAACGTTTCTTTGAAAATACCTGGTCTTCTTTTCACGGCTGTTTTTATAGCTATAGGTGCTTTCTTATAGCCTATTTTCCTGCATGCTTTGTGCGATTCCTCCGTCGTTATTGGCCGATTCAGTCCATTCTAATATCCCTCGTGGCGTTGGGTAATTGTAGATGTTCTACTAATCTTCCCAGCATTGTTGGGCATGCTATCTATAGGGACCTGCGGCCCCTTAGCTTCCTGTAACATGTATGCCATCCCCCACGGATCTAGGTCTGCTTCGTTGCAGAATTGATTAAAGCACCTTCCTTGGCTTCTTTCGATTGCCTTTTTAAGGTCACAAGTGAAAGTGAAAGTGTTTAATCGTTCTTGGAGCTCTGCTCTACCTCTAGTATGCCGTGATCTGCGTCGGAGCTGGAAACATTTTGCCCTGAGCATTTTGATCTTGTCGTTCCACCAGTAGCAAGGTTCCCTCCTTCTGTACGTTGATCTCCTGGGCATCGCTACATCGCACGCTGTCTCGTTTGTTTGAGTTAGTTGTTGCGATAGGTCATCCGCTGATCTGTTACTGGTTAAGAAGTCTACATTTAGTACTTCCTCGAAAGCCTCTTTGTCGAAGAATGCATCTTTCCACTTCGGTCCAGTTAATTTGGGGCATTGCCTGGCTTTCTCTTTGCCAATGTTGAAAATAACCACCTGGGGGTCGCTGTGCGTATATTCCTCGCTGACTCGCCATTTTGTTTTAGGCATTAGCCTGCTTTACGAAAAGTGTTTTTTTGCACCATTGTTCGCCAGGCACCGCCCCGGTATTGCCCCTGCGATTTTTTCTTATTCCCCAAGGTAAAGTTACACCTCAAGGGAACTCGTCATGGCGGTTTAGAGAAGGTCAAAGAGGCTATAACCATGCATCTGAACGAGTTAATTTTTTTTAGTGGCATTACAGCCCACGAAGGGCCAGAACCAAGCTTCTCTTACAATCATCCATGTTGTATGTGATTTATTTTTTACACAGGTGAAAAGGACCTGCAAGTTAATGCCGATTCCGAACGGTGTTAGTCAAGAAGCTTTTTCAAGGCAAGTATACCCACCCCCACCGAGGAGGGACGCTGTGAAATAAGCATTCGATGGAGTTGGTGTTAACGGGTTCCGAACTCGCTCATCGTGCGTTAGAGCCCAACACACTAACCACTCCGCTACGACGCCCTCATCGCTGAGTAGAGCTAGAGGGGGACTGTTGTGAAGGTTGATAATAACATTTTGCGACAAACTTATTTTGTTAATTTTTTGTTTACGAATTTCCAGAACTTAATTGCCACACCCACACACTTTTGCCAAATCTTATCTAAAACGATTTATAGGCCTGTAGTGATCACTAGGCGTGCGGCGTGGCGCGATGGTTGGTTTCTTAGACTCTGACGCACTATGAGCGAGTTCGGAACTCGATAACACCAACGCCATCGAATCTTTATTTCGCGTCGTCCCTACTCAGCGAGTATTCTTGCCTTCAAAAAGCTTCTCGACTAACGCCGTTCGGAATCGTCATTAATGTGCAGGTCCCCTTCACCTACGTGAAAAATAAGTCCTTCATGGGCTGTAACGCCACGAAAGAGGTGATTACTGGGTATGTGGGACCCCGGCAAACCCGAAAATTCAAGCTAAAAAGACAGGCAGATAACAAGATCAGATAGCACAATCTGTTAGAAAAGAACTTTAAGTCGAGCTATGTACATATTTCGGAAATAATGCCGCTTGAGAGGAGAGTCCACCCAAGACTGTAAGAAACGGAATGCATTTTTAAACGAACAAGTTTTCACAACAATCGTCTCCAGACAAGCATACGAGTAACTATGCATACTTACTTACTTAGGTGGCGCTAAAGTCCGTGGTGAACCTGGGCCTCAACCAACAAGCGTCTCCAGCTGGCACGGTCTTTGGCCAGCTGTTTCCAGCGCCGCACGTCCAGTTGGTTAAGGTCCCCTTCCACCTGCGTGCGCCACCGTTGATGCGGCCGTTCTCTGCTGCGCCTTCCTTCCGGGGTGGATTCGAAGACTCTTCGGGTCGGAGCTGTGTTTTCCGTGCGCTCTACATGGCCTAGCCACCTTAGACGCTGTATCCGTAGACGTTGTACCAGGCCGATGTCGCTGTACAACCCGTACAGTTCTCCGTTATATCTTCTCCTCCATACACCGTTTGAACAAACGGGACCGTAGATAGTGCGCAGAATTTTCCTCTCGAAACTACCAAGGGCATCTTCATCCGCTTTTGTTAAGGTCCAAGCCTCTGCGCCGTAAAGGAGGACTGGGATGATTAAGGTCTTATCTAGTGTCACCTTGGTTTTCCGAGAGAGGGCTCTACTTCTCAATTGCCTCTTGAGCCCAAAGAAACAGCGGTTGACAAGAGAGATTCTCCGTTATATCTCAGCGCTGGTGTTGTTGTCGCTGGTCATCAGTGAGCCAAGGTAGACGAATTTCTTGACCACCTCAAAGTTATATCCGCCCATGGTGTTGTTCTGGCCAATACGTCAGTGCCTCTTTTAGATGAAAGCAGATACATATTTGATTTTACCCTCATTAACCTTGAGACCCATCTTAGCCGCTTCTACCTCAATGCTTACAAAGGCCTCATTGACGTCTCGCTGTGTCCATCCAATCACGTCAATGTCTTCGGCGTACGCAAGCAATTGCGTAGACTTGAAATAAATCGTACCTCTTGTGTTGGCCAGTGACTCTTGCACGATCTTTTCAAGCACGATGTTGAAAAAGTTGCGTGACAGCGCGTCACCTTGCCTAAATACTGTTTTAACATCAAAGGTCTCGGTTTGCTCATTACCGACCTTAATGGAGCAGCGAGAATTCTCCATTGTCACACGCTGTCATATGCAGCCTTGAAATCGATGAAGAGATTGTGAGTGTCGATTTGGTATTCCTGAGTCTTCTCCAAGATCTGCCGTACCGTAAATATTTGGTCTATTGTGGATTTACCTGGCCTGAAACCACACTGATAAGAGCCGATCAGGTTATCCACAAACGGTTTCAGGCGTTCACACAATACGGCAGAGAAGATCTTATATGCGATGTTAAGGAGACTTATTCCCCTATACTTGGCGCAGTTATTATAGGGATCTCCTTTCTTATGGACCGGGCAAACGATGCTGAGATTCCATTCGTCGGGCATGCTTTCCTCCGACCATACCTTGCAAGTGAGATGGTACATGCACCTTACGAGCTCATCTCCAGCCGCCTTAAGATAATCAGCAGACAGGCCATCTGCGCCCGCGGCCTTATTAGACTTAAGGGCAGCTCGTGAGCTCTACGAGTTAAAAAGAAGGGAGGAGCAAAAGCATCTCAGAAGAGAGAAGAAAGAGCACGAGAAGCGCGCGATTGAGGATTTGGAGAGGTGTTACTACAGGCGTGACGTTCGAAAGTTTTATCAACAGATAAAGCGATCATGCCAAGGTTATAAAGCCAGAACGGAAGCCTGCAGGGATGAGAACGGACACCTAGTAGTAGAACCGCAGTCGATGCTGAAAATATGGAAAAACCACGTCTGCAGACTGTATAACGGCGATGTTAGTCAATATACCGCTGTCAGGCAGAATGATCCATTTCTAATCGACGGAGACCGCAGAGAATTCTGCCCCCTGACCTCGACGAAGTTAAGATTGCCATATCGAAGCTCAAGTCGAATAAAGCTGCTGGCGCAGACGAACTGTCTGCTGAGCTCTTCAAGGCAACTGGGGATGACCTGGTTAGGAGCATGCACCAGCTCATCTGTAAGATATGCTCAGAGGAAAGCATGCCCGAGGAATGGAGTTTCAGCATCGTATGCCCGATCCACAAGAAAGCAGACCCCTCTGATTGCGCCAACTATAGAGGAATAAGTCTCCTCAACATCGCCTACAAAATCTTCTCTGCCGTTTTGTGTGAACGCCTGAAGCCTTTTGTAAATAAGCTGATAGGTCCTTATCAGTGCGGATTCAGGCCAGGGAAGTCCACCATCGACCAAATCTTCACACTACGGCAGATACTGGAGAAAACCAATGAATTTCATTCCGACACTAACCACCTATTTGTCGACTTCAAAGCCGCATACGACAGCGTAATTAGAGACGAGCTATACAACTCTATGTCTACCTTTGACATACCTGCTAAACTCGTCAGACTATGTAGGATGACTTTGGAGAATGCTCGCTGCTCCATCTAGTGAACACCTTACCGATAGTTTTGATGTCAAAAAAGGGTTTAGGAGGGCGATGCGCTGTCGTGTGATTTCTTCAACATCATATTGGAAATGATTGTGCAAATATCAATGGCCAATACAAGAGGCACAATCTATTTCAAATCCTCGCAACTGCTTGCATACGCCGACGATATTGACATAATAGGTAGATCCCAGCGAGATGTCTATGAGGCGTTTGCGAGTATTGAGATGGAGGCGGCGAAAATTGGTTTGGCGGTAAACGAGGGCAAAACTAAATATATGCTGTCATCAAAAAAGGACGCTCAACACCGACGTCTCGGCCAGAACGTTTGTATAGGCAGATATAAGTTCGAGGTAGTTAAGGACTTCGTCTACCTTGGCTCCGCAGTGACCTGGAACAACGACATCAGTTCCGAAATCAAACGCAGAATCACTCTTGCCAATCGCTCTTTCTTTGGGCTCAGGAGGCAACTGAGTAATAGAGCCCTCTCCCGAACGACAAAGTTGACTCTATATAAGACCCTTATCATCCCGGTCCTGTTGTCGTTGTACAGCGACATGAGCCTAGTCAGGCGTCTACGGATTCAACGCCTAAGATGGCTGGGCCATGTAGAGCGAATGGACACCACAGCTCCAGCCCGGAGAGTCTTTGAATCCAACCCCGAGGGACGAAGAAGCAGAGGACGGCCGCCCTTAAGATGGCGCACACAGGTGGAAGGGGACCTCAGCCAACTGGGTGTGCGGCAATGGAAAAGGCTAGCGAAAGATCGTGCTAGATGGAGGGGCATGTTGGTTGAGGCCCAGGTTCACCCCGAACTGTAGCGCCCACTAAGAAGAAGAACTATGTATAGGTAACCGAAAGAAAAAGATGGGCCGTTGAATCGTGAAACGATTTTTCAATTAGGTATCCGCCATATGTCTTACTTAGATTTTTTTTTAAGAATACAGCCTGTGGTGGACTAGTATGTCTAACATAGTCCGTACCTTGTTTCGTTAGCCTTCCTAAAGTACCTACTTAACCCTCCCACCAGTAGCTGTTAGGCTCGTAATAATATTGTATCTTTCCAAGAGCAAAAAACATGAATAAATAAAACCGAAAACATACACAACTAGGTTTTCTAGGTTTCACACTTGAAATTAAATCCAACGCGCGCATAAAATCTTTTTTTATTGTCTCGATAGGACGTCGCATCGATTCACGGCTTAAGAATTCACTTAGGCGGGAATTATCGGCTGCCGGTGTATTATTTTCTAAACAATGCAAACGATTTCTCGATATTAATCTTAATAGCATTTGCCTTTTAATACACATAGGTATGTAGCTTCGTATGATTGTTAAAATGAACTAGAAGGCATGGTAGAAGGTATATGCCGGCGAGTGACAATCGGTCGTTGGCACATGTGTACATAATGTTCCTACAAGTAGATTAGAAGTCGAAATGGAAATAAGGAAAATTTAATCTCATCATCACATCATATAATTTTGAATGTCATCACAGCATCACAGCATCGCAGAGCGTCCCAGTATCACAGAAGCTACCTTGAGTGGGTATAGTGCAGCAGTGTCATAATGTGCAACGTACAACACCAACGAAAGAGGTCGAAACGAAGTGGAATCATGAAAGACAAACCGCGCTAAACATTTAGCTTAAGATTCGCCCATTTGCATCTCATCAAATCCGATGACCAAAATCGATGATACAGCGGCACAGCGGTCTGATGCTGGATGCTGATGACAAGAGTCGCACACAGGCACACGCATTTACTTATACATATGTATATTGAATAAGAGTGCGAGTAAGTGAGCGCACAAGAGAACCTTCGGCTTCGGATGCCCAATTCCAATAAGGAATAAGAAAATTTTATCTCTTAGTTACTTTCAAGCATAAAAAGATAAAACTCTCAGCTTGATATAATAATTCGAAAACTTGATTTTAAGCCGCTGCGCTGGTGCGGACGAACATCGTCGACACGGTGTAGAAATTTACATCTTAATTCCTTAACCACCCGTAGCAGATTGGATGGGATACTATACCTATAGATACTATACGAGTGATTATTTGCCTGCTGCCGCCTGCTCTCTATCTCACTCTCTTTCTCTGAGCTCTGCAATCATTTAACATTCCGTAGTTCCGATATGCACCTACATACATCTACTTACGTAGGGAGACAGTGGCACCATCGGACAGGACCATCATATTATATATGAGTGCCATGTGCGATCTGGGGACTATATGCAATCTTATTATTTTTATTATTATTATTATGATGCTCTTTGGTGAAATGTCTTGGTCGTTACTGTTCCCCCATGATCTGGTTCGTTCTGTTTTTAGTGCGTTAATCCGTGTGTTGTCAACTTCATTAGACGATAAGCGCACCATACTCACGGACGGTTGCCGTCCGCGATCGTCCATCGTCGATCGTCGGTTGTCGGTTTGCCGGCCGTTTGCTCGAGTTTTTTTTTTTTTTTGCACTCTTTGTATCTTTGCGCTTTACGCTTCTGTCTGATCCTGTCCTGGTCTCGACACCGGTCTGCAGCGCTGCAGCACTGGCGGTTTGTTTTTATGTTTTAAGAGAAATCACCTTACATCGAATCGAAGCTAGGACAAATAATATAAGATTGCTCATAACCTGAGTGGACAGTATACATTCGCGGATCGTTAGTCTTGTGTGCGGAAAGTCGCCGCGATAACAATTCACAAGCATACAAATCACAATATATGATCGCTAATTGACCTGTTGTGCTTTACACATACTCGCATACAGATAGTCGGCCAGGCGGGCTAATTGGAACAACTTGCCCCGAACGTGGTTTTTAATTTAGTCTCGTTCGTCAGGCCTTCGCTATATGCAGTGCTACATATGTCCGTAGGTAGTTTTGTTCATTTCGAATAACGTGTTGAATTAACACAATAAGCTTATTACTTACTCTGTCAGACGATGGATTGAAATTTAAGATTTTTGTTTGATCCTACCCAAGTGTCATGTGTTTGCATACACACATGTGTATGTACATACATACGAATTAAGGTAAAGTCTCGAGGCATTGTACAATGTGACCACGCGGAGACAGGATGTGTTTAACCAGGACACTCCCGCGCATACATATGCATATAAATGGCGAATTTCTGCGAATGCCATACAACAAATATTAGGTGGTAATTACACGTACAAAGCGAAAGTATTGTTCTCATCCTGATGGCGGATGAGTGTTGTGTGTATCGGATTTCATGTGCAGAACCTTTCTGAAGGAAGTTAATAAAGATTTATAAATACTTGTCTACACAGATTGTCTATTGTAGACCGATGCATGGGCAAGTCTGTATTAGTAGCCAAAATCCAGGCCTGAAGGTCACACGTTTTCCATGTTCCTTTTACTGGCGTCAAGCTGCCTTTGTATGCTCAGTCTTGTCGACTATTTTTTTCGAGCTTGACGAGATCCAGTTGGATGTTAAGGTTTGAAAACTGAATTTTAAAACGAATAGTTGATATAATACATTGTGATCCAAGTCAAGGTTCCCATGTTGGCAATACCGTAAAGTAGACATCACTTACTTACTTACTTTGATGGCGCTGCAGTTCGGGGTGAACCAGGGCCTCAACCAACAAGCCTCTCCAGCCGGCCCGATCTTCGGCCAGCCGCTTCCTGTGCCGAACGCCCAGTTGGTTGAGGTCCCCTTCCACCTGTGCGCGCCACCTTAAATGCGGTCGTCCTCTGCTGCGTCGTCCCTCGGGGTTGGAATCGAAGACTCTTCGGGCCGGAGCGTTGATGTCCATTCACTCTACATGGCCTAGCCATCTTAGACGTTGGATCCGAAGACGTCTAACCAAGCCGATGTCGCTGTACAGCCCGTACAGTTCTTGCCGTAGTAGATGTCGCACTTTTTCACCCGTCTTTTCCTGGTCCATCCCATAGCACTTCTTGGAATGCGGTTATATCTGCTTTATAGCAGTTGAAGGTTTGCTCCAATTGATTGCCTACAATCGGTTTGTTAAGAGGCTTCATATTCCAGGTGCGGACTAGTCATTTAGGCGTTTACTTACTTTGATTGCGCTACAGTTCGGGGTGAACCAGGGCCTCAACCAACAAGCCTCTCCAGCCGGCTCGATCTTCGGCCAGCCGCTTCCAGTGCCGCACGCCCCGTTGGTTGAGGTACCCTTCCACCTGTGCGCGCCACCTTAAATGCGGTCGTCCTCTGCTGCGTCGTCCCTCGGGGTTGGAGTCGAAGACTCTTCGGGCCGGAGCGTTGATGTCCATTCGCTCTACATGGCCTAGCCATCTTAGACGTTGGATCCGAAGACGTCGAACCAGGCCGATGTCGCTGTACAGCCCGTACAGTTCTTGGTCGAATCTCCTCCTCCATTCTCCGTTTACACAAACGGGACCAAAGATTGCACGCAGAATTTTCCTCTCGAAACGTCCAAGAGCCTCTTCATCCGCTTATGACAACGTCCAAGCCTCAGCGCCGTAGAGGAGGACCGGAATGATTAAGGTTTTGTAGAGGGAAACCTTAGTTTTTCGAGAGAGGGCTTTACTGCTCAATTGCCCGAAGAAGCAGCGTTGGCAAGAGTTATTCTACGTTTTATCTCAGCGCTGGTGTCGTTGCTGCTTGTCACTACCGAGCCAAGGTAGACGAAGTCCTTGACTACTTCAAAAATATAGCTGCCGAAGGTGACGATCTGACCAAGATGTCGGTGTTGTGCGTCGTTCTGGGATGACAGCATATATTTGGTCTTGTCCCCATTTACCCTTAGACCCAATAACGTCTTGTCATCCTGTTCGTCCAATAACGTCAATGTCATCTGCGTAGGCAAGCAATTGTGTGGACTTGAAGTAGATCGTACCTCTTGTATTGGCCGCAGAGTCCCGCACGATCTTTTCAAGAATAATGTTGAAGAAATCACATGACAGTGCGTCACCCTGTCCAAAACCTTTTTTAACATCAAAGGGGTCGGTTAGTTCACCTCCGACCTTAATGGAGCAGCGAGGGTTCTCCATAGTCATCCTTCATAGTCTGACGAGTTTGGCAGAAATGTTAAAACATGACATGGCTCTGTATAGCTCGTCTCTATAAACACTGTCATACGCGGCTTTAAGGTGGACGAAAAGATGGTGCGTGTCGACCTGGAATTCATGGGTCTTCTCCAAAATCTGCCGTAGTGTAAATATTTGGTCTATCGTGGATTTTCCCGGCCTGAAACCACACTGGTAGGAACCTATCAGATTGTCCACGAACGGTTTCAGGTACTTACACAGTACGGCAGAGAGGATCTTGTATGCGATGTTCAGGAGGCTTATCCCTCTGTAATTGGCGCAGTCATAGGGGTCTCCTTTCTTATGGACCGAGCAAACGATACTGAGATTCCATTCATCGGGCATGCGTTCTTCGACCATATCTTGCAGATGAGTTGGTGCATGTTCCTAACCAGCTCATCGCCAGCTGCTTTAAACAGCTCCGCGGGGAGTCCGTCTGCTCCAGCAGCTTTATAAGACTTAAGTTTCGATATCGCTATCTTAACATCGTCTAGGTCGGGTGGACGGGATTCTTCTTCGTTTTCGTCCATTGTGAATGGTTCGCTCTGCCTGACGGCGGCATTTTGTTTACATGCTCTACATGACATAGCCACCTTAGACGCTGTATCCGTAGACGTTGTACCAGGCCGATGTCGCTGTATAACCCGTACAGTTCTTCGTTATATCTTCTCCTCCATACACCGTTTGAACAACGTTCTGGCCAATACGTCGGTGTTGACCGTCTCCTCTAGATGAACGCAAATATTTGGTTTTACCCTCATTAACCTTGAGACCCATCTTAGACGCTTCCACCTCAATGCTTACAAGGGCCTCATTGACGTCTCGCTGTGTCCGTCCAATCATGTCAATGTTGTCGGCGTACGCAAGCAATTGCGTAGACTTGAAATAAATCGTACCTCTTGTGTTGGCCAGTGACTCTTGCACGATCTTTTCAAGCACGAGTTGCATGACAGCGCGTCACTTTGCCTAAATCCTTTTTTAACATCAAAGGTCTCGGTTTGCTCATTACCGACCTTAATGGAGCAGCGAGAATTCTCCATTGTCATCCTGCACAGTCGGACGAGTTTGGCAGGGATGTTAAAACTAGACATGGCTTTGTATAGCTCATCTCTATACACGCTGTCATATGCAGCCTTGAAATCGACGAAGAGGTGGTGAGTGTCTTCTCCAAGATCTGCCGTAGCGTAAATATTTGGTCTATTGTGGATTTACCTGGCCTGAAACCACACTGATAAGAGCCGATCAGGTTATCCACAAACGGTTTCAGGCGTTCACACAATACGCCAGAGAAGATCGTATATGCGATGTTAAGGAGACTTATTCCCCTATATTTGGCGCAGTTATAGGGCTCTCCTTCCTTATGGACCGGGCAAACGATGCTGAGGTTCCATTCGTCGGACATGCTTTCCTCCGACCATACCTTGCAAATGAGATTCACGCACCTTACCAGCTCATTTCCAGCCGCCTTAAGAAGCTCAGCAGACAGGCCGCCTGCGCCCGCGGCTTTATTAGACTTAAGTCTTGATATCGCTATTTTGACTTCGTCTAGGTCGGGTGGACTGAATTCCGTTACATTGTCGTCCACTACGAATGGCTCTTTCTGCCTGACAGCGGTATCTTGTCTATCATCGCCGTTATCCAGTCTGCAGGAGTGGTCTTTCCAAATCCTCAGCACCAACTGCGACTCAATTACCAGTTCTCCATTTTCATCCCTGCAATCTGCCGCTCTGGCTTTGTAGCCATGGCAGGTTCGTTTTACCTTATTGTAAAACTTCCGGGCGTCATTCCTGCGGAAGCATCTCTCCATCTCCTCGATCTCACGCTTTCTGTGCTCCCTCTTCTTTCTTCTGAAAAGCGTGTGTTCCTCTCTTCTCTTCTGCTCATAGATTTCGCGAGCAGCTCTCGTCCGTCGTTGCAGCATGGCTTTATATGCCTCTTGTTTTGCTGCATGGGCTTGTTCGCATTGTTCATCGAACCAGGGATTTCTAGGTGGTGGCGGTTTGAAACCCAGCACCTCTGAAGCAGCGTCTCTGACGCCGCTCTGGCAATGCGCCCATTCCTGCTCTATTGTTTGTGCTGTTGTGGGCGGATTTTGGGAGAGCTTGGAGGAGACACGATCGGCAAAGATTCTGGCAGTCTCTTGCGATTGTAGCTTTCCGACGTTAAACTTACGTAGTCCTACTCGACTCCTAAGCATTCTTGATATCCTCATTCGTACCTTGGCTACAACAAGGTAGTGGTCCGAGTGGATGTTGGCCTCTCGGAAGGTTCGTACGTCGAGAATACAGGATAGTGTCTGGCGTCGATCGCAATGTGATCAATCTGGTTGGTGGTCCATTGATCAAAAGACCGCCAGGTACCCTTGTGGATGTTGAGATGGGGGAATCTCGTGCTTGCTACAGGGAGGATACGCCCCGCTAGGAAATCGATTAGCCTTAGTCCGTTGTAGGATGTGGTGTTATGGTGGCTATGCTTTCCTATGATCGACTCAAATATGTCCTCTTTGCCCAGTTTTGCATTAAAATCTCCTAGGACTATTTTTGTGTCCTAGCTGGGACATTGGGCATATGTATGTTCTGTCTAGAAGATCGTAGAATTCTTGAGTCGATCGTCCTTTTCTTCCGTTGGGGCGTGAGCGCATATTAAGCTAATGTTTCCAAATTTAGCTTTGATGCGGATTGTTATGAGGCGTTCGCTTATATCTCGGAAGCTTACAACTTTTTCTCGGAGTCTTCCTCGAATAACGAATTCGCACCCGAATAGGCGCTATTTGTTCTCCTTGTAGCAATTCCCGTAGTAGTTGTCGCAGTTTTTCATCCGTTTTTTGCCTGGTCCATCCCATCGCACTTCTTGGAGTGCGGTTATATCTGCTTTATAGCAGTTGAGGGTTTGCTCCCATTGTGATGGACCTCACATTCCAGGTGCAGACCCTCAAGTCCATTAGTCGTTTGTAGGGGCCGTCAGCTTTGTATCCGTCCGTATCCGAGGCTTGTTGTTGTTTCGGAACAAGTCGGTTTTTACGTGATAGGGAAGTTACCCCTTAAAACAACCCCCAACCTGGAGGGCCAGGTTCCTCTTTCCCCAGGAACAAGGGTCGCTGCACACATTGGTTCACTACCTGGCGGGTGCCAGGGTAGCTATCCAGGGGGGGCCGCGCGGAGGCTGTGTGTCAACTTAGATTGAGCAGGGACCGAAATCGAAGCTGCCATTTGCCATGTTAAATGTGATCAACTTCTTTGCTCTGTTTGCTCGCTCCCTCCCCCCTGGACAACAAAATCATTGAGCCAAAAAACTAACAATACCAATTAACTCAAGGCTAGAGTCGAAACACTAACATGTCAACACGCAGTCATACCTCTACGGGATTGATTCATCACACATCTGGTATTATTTGCATTCCACAGGGCATTGTTCCAGCAGTTGATCACCAAGTTCCATCCTCAATCGCTTGTCGGCTCCGAACAAGGTGTGAAAATCCATATTACCAGGCTATAACTACACCAAAATGCGAATCATCACAAAAGGCAGTAACATATCTTCACATTAGTTGAGGCATAACGCAAACAAAAAATGGAAACAGAAAACAACAGACCCATACACAGGGATTGACACAAAAAGCCGTCTCCTTGGTTGTGTACTCTGGCCCCGGGTATCATCGTATCCGTGTCCTCGGAAACGTGAAAGAAGGAAGCCAATGATTTATGAGGATACACAACAAATGAGCATCTCATCCGAGCAAATCAGCTTCGCCGTGAGAGAGGGACAACGAACAACGGAAGGATCCGATGATGATTATGCTTTACTTGTACCGACCGATGTGTATTTATGAACTACAATACAAGAAATGGTTTTTGGTGACAGGAATTCAGCGTTGTTGCGGTCTCAATCGGTGCCCGACGAGTACAAATTATTAATGATCAGTTGATCGTAATAATTGTCTCCCTTTTGCTATTGGTTACCATACAATGGGTAGTGGGTATTAAACTGGGGTACGTGTAATTCTGTTTGATACCGACAAACGATTCTGCATCGCATTTCAATTGAAATGTCATCGAAATGAGAATTTGTGATGAGAAGAGGGATTAAACTAATAAAGGGCTTATGTGTGTATTATAGATACTTTTGGTCTTAAACTGTGATGGAGTTTGTTATTCGTACGATTTCCAGATGTTTTTCTTTTGCTCTCGTGGAGGTATGTATCCCCTCGACTTAGGCAGGTACTGACTACAAAACCGATAATCGTTTTAATAAAAATTTAATTAAAATTAAAACTAATTCAGTAGAGATGTGCATAGCTATGCTATATGTATGTATGTATGCATACCCATTCACAAAGTTATTTAAAAAAGAAAAAACACTGATACAACCTGCCTCAAAGGTCTTAAACGTATAAAGCAACTGCTTTCCAAGAGAATACGTTTTTTTCAGTCCTTTGCAATACGGCTTTAGGACAGGACTCTTTACTGAAGATGCGCTTATGGGTTTTTGTTCGCTTATAAACAAAGGCCTTGACTCAAAGAAAAGCTGTGCTGGTCTGTTTGTTGACATTACTAAGACCTTTGACACGGTAAACCATAACATTCTTCTGAGCAATTGCACCGGGCTGGTTTTAGAGGACCCATTCATAGTTGGCTGGAATCGTATTTCAAAGATAGAAGACAAAAAGTAAAAGTTGGGGACAGTTTTAGTGAGACTGGGATTATTAAACGCGGGGTACCCCAGGGATCTGTACTAGGTCCCACTCTTTTCCTAGTGTACATAAACTCACTGTTTCGTCAGCCTTTTGCAGGTAAAGTTGCGGCTTTTGCCGACGATCTTGGTATGGCCTACGACTCTCCTAGCCATCTCCAGCTATTTGCTGACATTAACTATGATGTGCACATATTGAGACTGTGTTTCGCCAAACATAAACTTAGTGTTAGCAATAAAACAAAACTAATCTTTTTCAGCCTTAGGTCAGGTCGCAGAGGTTACCGGACCTTGATTTTCGTTTTCACGATGATAACTGTTAGTTAGTTAGTTATCAGGCCAGCGATCCATGGAGGATCTGAGCCTGAGCTATAGCTACCTTCCATCCTTGACGGTTCCGGGCACGCTGCTTCCAGTTATCAAGACCAAGATGTCTTACATCCGCGATTACTTGGCCTTTATACCGGAGGTTCGGTCTTCCTCTTCTTCTCGAACCAGGAGGCTCGGAGTAGAAGACCCTCTTAGCTGGAGCACTGATGTCCATGCGCTCGATGTGGCCGAGCCAGTGTAGTCGACGGATCTTTGCCTACATCTACATCTTTGTACAACTCGTAGAGTTCGCGGTTGTGCCTTCTTCTCCATTCACCTTCCTCATAGACAGGACCAAATATCCGGCGCAGAATTTTTCTCTCGAAAGAACCCAAAATGAGCTCCGCTGTCCTGCTTATCGGCCAGCTTTCGGCTCCATACAGCAAGACTGGCAGTATGAGCGTTTTGTAAAGCATGACTTTGGTCTTTCGAGTGAGGAGTTTTGACCCCAGTGTTTGGACAAGCCGAAGTAGCAGCGGTTGCCAAGGGCGATTCTATGCCGGATCTCCACTGTGGAGTTATTTGTGGAATTTACGTTTGCCTCGAGGTAGGCAAACTCCTTAACTACCTCGAAATTGTAGCTGTCAATTGTTATATTTTGTCCCAGGTGGTGAGCGACGGATTGGTTTTTGCTTGACAGCATGTGTTTGTCTTGTCCTCATTGACCTTAAGACCAACTCGTTTCGCCTGTTCTTCAATCGCCGTGAATGCTTCCACAATGCCACGGCGAGAACACGCGATGATATCGATATCATCCGCGTATCCTAGCAGCTAGACGGACTTGTAGAAGGTAGTGCCTTCGCTGTTGACGCCTGCCCGTCGCACTACCTGCTCCAGCACCAGGTTGAAGAAGTCACATGACAGCGCATCTCCTTGCCGAAATCCGGTGCATGCTTCAAACGGTTCCGAAGTCCTAGAACCTAGTTGTACGGTGTATCGCGTATTTTTTAGCGTGGCGCGACACAACTGGATCAGTTTTCCCGGGATCCCGAATCCGGCCATCGCGCTAAACAGTTCTTCACGATGAATGCTGTCGTATGCGGCTTTGAAATCGATGAAAAGGTGGTGTGCATCGATTCGAAACTCGTTGGTCTTCTCCAGGATCTGTCGAAGTGTGAAAATTTGGTCTATAGTCGATTTTCCGGGTCGGAAGCCGCACTGGTAGCTGCCGATTGGTGCGGTGCAAAATGGCTTTAGACGTTCACACAGTACGCTGGATAGGATCTTGTATGCGACCTTGAGCGGGGATATACCTATATAGTTCTTGCAAGGGGCAGGATCGCCTTTTTTGTGGATGGGGCAAATAGAGCTGGTATTCCAGTCGTCGGGCATGCTTTCATCTTCCCAAATTCTACAGATGATCTGGTGCATGCTCCCTACCAGAACATCGCCGCCAGCCTTGAAGAGCTCTGATGGCAAGCCATCTGAGCCTGCGGCCTTGTTATTCTTCAGCTTCTGAATAGTTGAGTCGATTTCTTCGATGCTGGGTGGGAGGACTACTTCAGCGGCTGGAGTTGGGATTTCCTCGGTCCCTACCACCTCGGGAAGGTGCTTACCGCACGAAAATTCAGCCTCTACTTATATTACAAAAATGCGCTATTAGGACGATTTGTGGAGTTCGTCGTTTCAGTCATACCATGACCCCCTTTAACCCTAGAAAGGTAACCTTATTTTTTAGTACGTTACAGGTAACCATTCGTCGATTCGACGAAGTGATATTTAACTTCGTTTTTAAAGAAAGTTATTAAGTTATTCTTGTGAAGTAAAATAATTTTTGTTTATTAGGTATTGTTTACTAAGAAAACGTAAAAAAAATTTACAGTTCGGGGTGAACCAGGGCCTCAACCAACAAGCCTCTCCAGCCGGCCCGATCTTCGGCCAGCCACTTCCAGTGCCGCATGCCCATTTGGTTGAGGTCCCCTTCCACCTGTGCGCGCCACCTTAAATGCGGTCGTCCTCTGCTGCGTCGTCCCTCGGGGTTGGAGTCGAAGACTCTTCGGGCCGGAGCGTTGATGTCCATTCGCTCTACATGGCCTAGCCGTCTTAGACGTTGGATCCGAAGTCGTCTAACAAGGCCGATGTCGCTGTACAGTCCGTACAGTTCTTGGTTGAATCTCCTCCTCCATTCTCCATTTACACAAACGGGACTAAAGATTGCACGCAGAATTTTCCTCTCGAAACGTCCAAGAGCCTCTTCATCCGCTTTTGACAACGTCCAAGCCTCAGCGCCGTAGAGGAGGACCGGGATGATTAAGGTTTTGTAGAGGGAAACCTTAGTTTTTCGAGAGAGGGCTCTACTACTCAATTGCCTCTTGAGCCCGAAGAAGCCGCGATTGGCAAGAGTAATTCTGCGTTTTATCTCAGCGCTGGTGTCGTTGCTGCTTGTCACTACCGAGCCAAGGTAGACGAAGTCCTTGACTACTTCAAAAATATAGCTGCCGAAGGTGACGTTCTGACCAAGACGTCGGTGTTGTGCGTTTTTCTTGGATGACAGCATATATTTGGTCTTGTCCCCATTTACCCTTAGACCCCCTTTCGCCGCTTCTGCTTCAATGCTTGTGAACGCCTCATTGACGCCTCGCTTTGTTCGTCCAATAACGTCAATGTCATCTGCGTAGGCAAGCAATTGTGTGGACTTGAAGTAGATCGTACCTCTTGTATTGGCCGCAGAGTCCCGCACGATCTTTTCAAGAATAATGTTGAAGAAATCACATGACAGTGCGTCACCCTGTCTAAAATCTTTTTTAACATCAAAGGGGTCGGTTAGTTCACCTCCGACCTTAATGGAGCAGCGAGAGTTCTCCTTTGTCATCCTGCATAGTCTGACGAGTTTGGCAGGAATGTTTAAACATGACATGGCTCTGTATAGCTCGTCTCTATAAACACTGTCATACGCGGCTTTAAAGTCGGCGAAAAGATGGTGCGTGTCGACCTGGAATTCATGGGTCTTCTCCAAGATCTGCCGTAGTGTAAATATTTGGTCTATCGTGGATTTTCCTGGCCTGAAACCACACTGGTAGGAACCTATCAGATTGTCCACGAACGGTTTCAGGTACTTACGCAGTACAGCAGCGATGTTCAGGAGGCTTATCCCTCTGTAATTGGCGCAGTCATAGGGGTCTCCTTTCTTATGGACCGGGCAAACGATACTGAGATTCCATTCATCGGGCATGCGTTCTTCGACCATATCTTGCAGATGAGTTGGTGCATGTTCCTAACCAGCTCATCGCCAGCTGCTTTAAACAGCTCCGCGGGGAGTCCGTCTACTCCAGCAGCTTTATGAGACTTAAGTTTCGATATCGCTATCTTAACATCGTCTAGGTCGGGTGGACGGGATTCTCCTTCGTCTTCGTCCATTGTGAATGGTTCGCTCTGCCTGACGGCGGCATTTGGACTATCATCGCCGTTATACAGTCTGCAGAAGTGGTCCTTCCACAATCTCAGCATCGACTGTGACTCCACTACTAGTTGTCCGTGCTCATCCCTGCAGGCTTCTGCTCTGGCTTTATAGCCTTGGCATGTTCGTTTTACTTTCTGGTAAAATTTTCGAACGTCGTTCCTGCAGTAACATCTCTCCATCTCCTCGATCTCGCGCTTCACGTGTTCCTTCTTTTTCCTTCTCAGAAGCGCATGCTCCTCCCTCCTTTTCTGTTCATAGAGCTCGCGGGCAGCTCTCGTCCGTCGATGCAATGTGGCCATGTATGCATTCTGTTTCTCTACATGGGCCTGTTTGCACTCATCATCAAACCAGGGGTTTCTCGACGGTGGTGGCTCGAAACCGAGTATATCTGAGGCGGCCTCTCTAATGGCTTTCTGACAACGACTCCATTGCTGTTCTATGGTTTCTGCAGATTGCATCGGGACCTGAGAGAGCTTGAGGGAGACTTGATCGGCGAAGGTTCTGACGGTCTTCTGCGATTGCAGCTTTCCGACGTTAAACTTTGGTGTTCTTACTCGACTCCGTTGGTTCCGAGAAATTCGCATCCGTACCTTCCTTGGCTGCAACAAGGTAATGATCCGAGTCGATGTTGGCTCCTCGAAAGTTTCGGACATCTAGGATGCTGGAGGAGTGTCTGCCGTCGATCGCAATATGATCAATTTGATTGGTTGTCGATTGATCGAAAGACCGCCAGGTCCCCTTATGGATGTTGAGGTGTGGGAATCGTGTACTTGCTACTACCAGGTTATGTCCCGCCATAAAGTCCACTAGCCTTAGTCCGTTTTCTGACGTGGTGTTGTGTAGGCTGTGCTTTCCAATGACCCGTTCAAAGATAGCATCCTTACCCAGCTTTGCATTGAAATCTCCTAGAACGATTTTGGTGTCATAGCTGGGACATTGCGCATACGTTCTGCCTAGGAGATCATAGAAGTCTTCTTTATGTCGGTCATCTTTCTCCTCTGTGGAGGCGTGGACACATAGTAAGCTTATATTGCCGAGATTGACCTTGATGCGAATAGTTAGTTACAGTTACAGTTATTTACGGAAATACTTTCGCTTTATTTCTGTGCCGTTCCAAATGCGAATGAACTTAACTGCTAAAGAATAGTCCTAAGACCAGGCGCAAATTGAGACACAAAGAGCGCGTGTGAGGTGCCATGACGCGTACGTGCCAAACGAGTAGCGTGGTGATCCGCAAATTGAGACGCAGGTACTCGCAGATCGAACGCATAAGAGTAGTCAATTCATAATTTTGTCTTCATATAAAGGGTCCGCCAAATAACTTTTTTTTTTTTGAAAATACTATAAAAAAAAACTGCTAAATGTTTTCTCAAATTTCTTTTTTTATTTGAAAGTACAATCCTTCCGGTTAATAATGGAAAATAACTTCATTCAAATAGCTGCCTCGGCTGGCCATGCAGTAGCCTACACGATCGGTCCAATTTTTAAGCACATTATCGATTGTGTGCAGCTGTATTTCACCAATGGCCTCACGAATATTTCCCTTTAAAGCGTCAATTATCTCTGGCTTGTCGGCGTAACACTTATCTTTGACGGCACCCCACAAATAATAGTCCAACGGTGTCAAATCGCAGCTCCGAGGTGGCCAAACGACATCAGCTCTGCGGCTGATAATGCGATCTTCAAAAACAGGGTGCAAAACATCGAGTGTAGCTTCGGCTGTGTGGCACGTAGCGCCGCCCTGTTGAAACCAAATGTTGCCAATATCCTCCTCTTCAATTTTTGTGAACAAAGTTCAGTCAACATGGCCCGATAACGATCGCCATTGACTGTAACGGCCACTCCTTGCTCATTTTCGAAGAAAAATGGCCCAATTATGCCTCTTGACCAAAATCCGCACCAAACAGTGGCTCGTTTTGGGTTTTCAATGTATGCGTGCGGGTTTTCTGTGCCCCAAATGCGACAATTTTGCTTGTTTACATACCCGCCAAGATCAAAATGAGCTTCATCTGAAAAGATGATTTTTTTGGCAAAATCGGCATCTTCTGTAAGTCGATCGCAGGCCCACTTAGCGAAGCGAAAACGCATTGGATGGTCAGTTGGCTTCAACTCCTCAGCCAATTGGACTTTGTATGGCGTTCAACCAAGTTCTTTATGCAAAATTCGTCTCAATGATGTCTCCGAAATGTTCGATTGTTGAGAACGACGGTGAATTGATGTTGATGGCGCTTCACGCACACTTTCTGCCGCAGCAGCAATATTCTCGGGTGTACGCACTGTTTTTGGCTTTTCACGCTTAGGTTTATCGATGAGGATGCCAGTTTCTTTCACTTTTTTCACAAGATAACGAACATACGGAGCTGACGGTGGTTCTCTTCTTCCAAAATCCGTACGCAATTTTCGCACACATTCTGCAACATTACCATGATTTTCAAAGTAATGTCGCAATATTTCCCAGCGTTGTTCAAGCGTATACACAACCATATTCGTTCAGCGGAAGGATAAAACTAATTATCTGTCAAATCAGACATGAGCTAAGTGTTACCATTCACGAAATAAGCACTAGTCGAAAAAAAAACGTTAGATGACGGACCCTTTAGTTGGCACATTGGGTATCAAATAGTTCTTTATGAGCCCTAACTGCCTCTATTCATTTTTCTTCTGCCATTTCTCCAAAACCAAGAACCACACGCGAGAGAATGGCACGTCAAACCGTGTCTCGACTACTGCGCCGCGCATCGGCGGGTCGAGGCACGTCACACGTGTTTACCAATTTGCGCCGTTCTATTGAATTCTGTAGTTTACAAAAACATGCGTCACGCTGCGCCACCTCACACGCGCTATATGTGACCTAACTCTACTGCCCGTTTCGCATAGTAAGCCAGCTCGCCCCGATCTTCGCCATTTTAAGATGCCCTCGCGAGAAACACAATGTGCAGTATATTGCATTATCAACGCAATGTTGCACATGCATTGCACTCAATAGAGGGGATATCAGAAGACTAGTCAGCTATCTAACGGGACACTGCGGTCTGAGATATCATCTAAACAAAATCAGTCTCTCGTCTGAAACTGAGTGTCGGCTCTGTCTAGAGGACGATGAGACGGCAGAACACATACTATGTGAGTGTGCTGCTCTCTGCCATCTTAGGAAGCGCATCCTTCTCAGTGAAGTTATGACTCCTGAGGGGATCACCCTGGCTCCTACGAGAAGCATTCTCAACTTCATTATAGAGGTGGAGAGGCTACTCGGCTAATCGGCTAGCAGGGACAATAGATCTGCAAAGGTCGCAGTGCCATATTGCTAATAGTAGCACAAATCTTGCACATAAACGGTGATCCGGAAGGCGGCCGCGACATCCAGCCCGGTCGTCACCAGTCATGGCGTTAACTTGCTTATTAAAAATCTGATCGTGCACTAAAAGTTACATAAAAGGTAACCTTCGTCGTTTCGACGAACATTTGCGCCGAAAGTGCGGGTTACACGAAAAGAGGATCCTATCAGTGAGAGGACTAAGGATAAAACTAAAGAAATTAAATTCATGTTCGTCGAATCGACGAAGGTTACCCTTCTAGGGTTAAAAAAACCGGCCAAGTGCGGGTCGCACTCGCGCACGAAGGGTTCCGTACCATCTGTATATATGAATATGAAAGAGACTTTGTATGTACTATCTTCATGATGAGATATAGTTGATCATCAAAGTGTCCATTGAATTCAAATCATTTATCTTACCTGACAGCAACGATGTGAAAAGGTGAATAACTTACTTACTTACTTACTTATCAGGCCTGCGATCCATGGGGGATCTGAGCCTGAGCTATAGCTGCCTTCCATCCTTGACGGTCCCGGGCACGCTGCTTCCAGTTGTCAAGACCAAGATGTCTTACATCCGCGATTACTTGGTCTTTATACCGGAGGTTCGGTCTTCCTCTTCTTCTCGAACCAGGAGGCTCGGAGTCGGAGACCCTCTTAGCTGGAGCGTTGATGTCCATGCGCTCGATGTGGCCGAGCCAGTGTAGTCGACGGATCCTTGCCTTCCGGACTACATCCACATCTTGGTTCAGCTCGTAGAGTTCGCGGTTGTGTCTTCTTCTCCATGCACCTTCCTCACAGACAGGACCAAATATCCGGCGCAGAATTTTTCTTTCGAAAGAACCCAAAATCAGCTCCGCTGTCCTGCTTATCGTCCAACTTTCGGCTCCGTACAGCAAGACTTTGGTCTTTCGAGTGAGGAGTTTTGACCCCAGTTGTTTGGACAAGCCGAAGTAGCAGCGGTTGCCAAGGGCGATTCTACGCCGGATCTCCACTGTGGTGTCATTTGTGGAATTTACGTTTGCCCCGAGGTAGACAAACTCCTTAACTACCTCGAAATTGTAGCTGTCAATTGTTATGTTTTGTCCGAGGTGGTGAGCGACGGATTGGTTTTTGCTTTACAGCATGTATTTCGTTTTGTCCTCATTGATCTTAAGACCAATTCGTTTCGCCTGTTCTTCAATCGCCGTGAATGCTTCCACAATGCCACGGCGAGAACACGCGATGATGTCGATATCATCCGCGTATCCTAGCAGCTGGATGGACTTGTAAAAGATAGTGCCTTCCCTGTTGACGCCTGCCCGTCGCACTATCTGCTCCAGCACCAGGTTGAAGAAGTCACATGACAGCGCATCTCCTTGCCGGAATCCGGTGCATGTTTCGAAAGGTGAATAACACAAATGGGAAATATGGGAAAAAGGTTTGCAGCTAGGATTAATTCATCAAAGACACAAACGAGATCAAAACTGGGAAGTGTGCTACTGGTTGTGGGATATTGTCGACTAACCTTAGTTCAGTATGTGACCAAGGGGATTTTTTGGATGAAAATCATGTCTGTTGTATGGGAGCCCCCCTTAAATATTCATTTTGTTCTGTTTTAAATATTTGTCGTGGTAGCGGCAAAAGAAATACATCATCTGTGAAAATTTCAACTGTCTAACTATCACGGTTCATGAGATACAGCCTGGTGACAGACGGACGGACGGACAGCGAAGTCTTAGTAATAGGGTTCCGTTTTACCTTTGGGTACGGAACCCTAAAGAATCATCTTTTTTTGTAATGAAGACAAGAATTCGTTACCAAAAAATTGTTCTCACTTTCATAATCGTAAACCTTTTCATTTTTAAGTGAGACGATGGATGAATTTATTTGTTAGCATAACTGCTGTAATTCAATGAGTTAATCATTGCGTTATGTTGCTTCTTCTTAGTGGGCGCTACAGTTCGGGGTGAACTTGGGCCTCAACCAACATGCCCCTCCATCTAGCACGATCTTTCGCTAGCCTTTTCCATTGCCGCACACCCAGTTGGCCGAGGTCCCCTTCCACCTGTGTGCGCCATCTTAAGGGCTGCCGTCCTCTGCTTCTTCTTTTTTTTTTAGAGTCGCACGCGCACTCAAGGCTAAGGCCTTATAACGACGGACGTTGTGCGAGCAGAAGGTAACAGGGAGAGGGAGAGGAGCTGCCTATTGACATTGGTCTTAAATGTCTGCATATTGTATTGAGGGGGGAAGACTGAACGAGGTAGCGCGTTCCACATTCGTGTGGTTCGGTTGAGGAAAGAATTTCTATATTTGACAGTACGACCGAAAACGGGCTTCAAGGTGAATTCATGCGCATTCCGGGAGAGGCGTGTATCGCGGGAGAAGTTATGAAGGGGCGGAATGCAACTGGCTATTTCATCAGAGCATTTATGATGAAAGTAACGATAAAACAATGAAAGGCAGGATACGTTCCTACGATGTTCCAGCGAGTCTAGTGTTTTAGTAATGCTGGGGTCATCTATCAGTTTTATCGCGCGTTTTTGTATTCTATCTAGTAGGTGCAATGAGGTCTTAGATGCACCAGACCAGACATGAGCGTTGAACTCCAATTTAGGACGAATGAACGCCTTGTAAATTGTAGCCAGATCGGTGGGTGTGAAGAATTTCTTGCATCTGTATAGGAAACCTAGGCATTTCACGGCATTCTTAGCGACACTGAATATGTGATCATTCCAACAAAGGTTGTCACTGATGCACATACCCAGGATGGAAAGCTTTTCGGCTTCCGAGATACAAGTGCCATTCATGGATAATGGCAATGGGTCGGTGTTACGCTTTAACGACAGAAGACAGCATTGTGTTTTAGAAGCATTCAATTCCACTCTATTGTTTTTACCCCATTGGATGATGCTGTCGATGTCGAAATTTAATGAGCTTAACATACGCTGCCGCTCACTATTTACAGCCGAAGTGCAGGGTCGTAAAGAAGTGAACGAATATGAGAAGCTGAGGGTACTGTCGTCAGCGAAGGAGTGAATTGGATTAGAAGTAACAGACAAGAGATCATTTATAAAAATGAGAAAGAGTGTCGGAAACAAAACGGAGCCCTGGGGAACACCAGCATTTACATAGTGAGTGTCAGACTTGAATCCGTCCAAGACAACTTGAATTGAACGATTCGAAAGGTAGCTTCTAATCCATAGAAGAAGAGAGTCGTCGATCCCGAATGCACGCATTTTCAACAAAAGAGCTTCATGCCAGACTCTGTCAAATGCTTTCGAAATATCAAATGCAACTACTTTGCTCTCACCCGCCTGGTGGAGCGAATGATTCCACTTCTCGGTGAGATATGCCATCAAATCACCAGGGGATCTGTTGCTGCGGAAACCATACTGCCGGTCATTGAGGAGTTTCTGCGACTCGAGATATTTCATTAACTGACGATTTATCAGTGTTTCCATGACCTTGGAAAGAAGGGAGGTTAGTGCAATGGGTCGGTAATTGGAGACAGAAGAAGATTCGCCTTTTTTGGGAATGGGCTGGACAAATGCTGTTTTCCACCTACTCGGGTAGAGCCCAGAAGAGTAGGAAAGGTGAAAAAGCTTACGCAGTGGTTTTGCCAGCGTAGAAGAACACCTCTTCAGAATTATTGGGGAAATACCATCTGGACCAGCGGATTTGAGTATGTCAAGTTCTTTAAGAACCCTTGCAACTTCACGAGTACGGAAGTGAATTTGTCCCATGCTGGAATTTACGTACTCCAGAACAGGCGGTGACAAAGATGATTTGGGGAGCTGCGAGTTCGCTGCGAAGTGGGCAGCAAGCAGATTAGCTTTGTCTAAGGGTTTGACAGCTGGAATGCCATTGTGAATGAGCGTAGGTATAGACGACTATACGGAGTTTTTGATGTTTTTAACAAAAGACCAAAAAAACTTCTGCTACCCTTGGGACATTGTAGGATTTTACGTCTCAGTTTTTGGTCATGTAAAAATTTGGCTCATCGAATGTGGGAGTTACAGTCATTTCTGGCTTGTATATATCTTTTTCGGTTTTCCTCAGTGGTATTTGTCTTATAATTCCGAAAACTTATCTCTCTCAACCTGATAACCTCTTTGCAGCTCCGGTCAAACCACACATTATCTACCAGCTTTAGACTTTTTACCCTATTAGGGATAAAATTGCTTATGCCAGTGTTGATCATGTTTGTAGTCATATCAGCCGCGGCATCCACGTCGTTGTCGAGGAAGCACAACGACCAGTTAAAGCTCCGAAAGAAGTTGTTAAGGTCGCACCAATTAGCTTTCTTATATTCCCATATTATTCTTTTGGGAGCTTTTTCTTTAACTGAGTGGAGTGAGTATGGGATATGACATATGATAGCTGATATGACACAGTGATCAGACGAGCCTAGAGGAGATAATACATCCAAGGTGTATTTATCAGGTTGAGAGGTAAGAAACAAGTCCAGGGTATTGGCGGTACGACTGACAATATCCGGGATATGGGATGGCTCATTCACAAGCTGAGTTAATTGGTTCAACTCAGCGAAAATTTCGACATACCTTCCTTCGGGTGTTGTCTGTCCAGAATGTCGAAGCCACTGAGAATTGTGAACATTGAAATCGCCCGCAATAACGATTTCAGTGCGAGGAGACCGGGAAACAATTCTTTGGATGGAGTCGGACAGTGCATCAAACGCGTCGAACGTGATACCTCTGTCCAGGTTTGGGCTTCTGTAAAGAAAACAGCAGTGAATTGTGTGCTTACGAAGAGTGAATTTTAGCCATAAGAAATTAAATTCCGAGGTGGATGTTTGGCTATACTGCGGAAGCAGCTGGTAAGCGATATCACTACGAACATAGATGGCGAGACCGCGGTGAGAAACGAATAATGGCACTAAGCTATATCCAGGAAGACTAAAATCCGAAGGATCAGATTTTTCATCAACCTGTGTTTCACAAAGTGCCAAAACAGCCGGTTTGAGGAGAGAGACATGGGCATACGTGGCAAAGAAATTTTTCCTTAATCCACGAATGTTAGAGGAATGAATACTGAATTCCCCCATCAGTACAATACGCAAAACATTGACGGACGCAACACCAACTAAGCAGAGCCGTGAAGTGAAGATCCGACGTTGGCAATGCAGAAACGAACTACCGTAGGTGTTATGCCCTTACAGTGGTAAGTTCCGCTTCACCAACAAGAATCAACACTCACGACCCGCTATGTGTTAGTGGTATTAGCACTCACTCAGTTGGCGTGATGAGTGCCAACACCCACCGAAGAGGGAAGGAGGTGGATGGACTGCCCGATTAAAGCGTGTTATTCTGCACTGCACTGCACTGAACTTTTTTGTAATTGTTTTTCTCATTTGTTTGTTTTGTTTTCCCCGCTTTTTTTTTTTTTTTTTTTCTTTGCGGCTATCACATGTGTGTACGTCCGCGCACGACGGCTGTCAACGGCAAACTTCGTCCCTCGGGGTTGGATTCGAAGACTCTCCGGGCTGGAGCTGTGGTGTCCATTCGCTCTACATGGCCCAGCCATCTTAGGCGTTGAATCCGTAGACGCCTGACTAGGCTCATGTCGCTGTTCTGTCCGTAAAGTTCGTGGTTGAATCTTCTCCTCCATCCCCCGTCTGCGTTTATAGGCCCGAAAATCACGCGCAAAATCTTTCTCTCGAACCGACCAAGGCCCTCCTCATCCGCTTTTGATAGTGTCCATGCTTCTGCGCCGTACAACAGGACCGGGATTATAAGGGTCTTATATAGAGTCAACTTTGTCGTTCGGGAGAGGGCTCTATTACTCAGTTGCCTCCTGAGCCCAAAGAAATAGCGATTGGCAAGAGTGATTCTGCGTTTGATTTCGGAACTGATGACATTTTTCCAGGTCACTGCGGAGCCAAGGTAGACGAAGTCCTTAACTACCTCGAACTTATGTATATCTGCCTATACAAACGTTCTGGCCGAGACGTCGGTGTTGAGCGTCCTTTTTTGATGACAGCATATACATATTTAGTTTTGCCCTCGTTTGTTGCTACGTTAATAAATAAGCAAATCAAATCGTAACACTGCATATATGATACGTTTTTTAGTGGCTCCCCTGTGGCTCTCCAAAAACTTGAATTTGGCTCCTTTCTGAATTTGGGAAACGACGGCACTGATCCAGACCTTTATCGCATCCAAAACCGCACTTGATGCATACGATAAAGAGAAAACCAAGTATTCTTCCTCTCTAACTTCTCTAATCTGCCTTCAGTCTGTCTTCCACTTCAACACTCAAAAGACCACGCTGTGACGCACCAAATCTTTCACGGAAACCGGGCACCAACCACCCTTGGAAACACTCTCTCAGTCTCTCTTCCTCTCCCAATAATGTTGATACTAATTAAGGTTTAACAAAAATTATTCATAAATAAACATACAACGCCAACACCCATGCAAGCATATCGCTTCAGATATAATAAAGCTTGTCAGCGCTAGGTGCTGACACTTCCAACTCCTTAATACGATAATCCGATAAACGTACTCGTCATATGCCTGAGATTCCTCGCGGAGCCGCGAACCCGATGGAGACGCAGAAGCGTCATTACCTCAATGACATTCTATCCTATTCTCTAACAGTTCTCAATCCCAATCCCACGACATCAGGCAATCAGTCGAGCGTGCAATCTTTGCACACCCATATTCGTTCGTTCTGTTGATACGCGTTCGCGTTCACGCTTCACGCGTTCCAAATTGACACTTGGAATACTGATATTCTGCATTCTGTGTATCTATTTAGATTTAATTAAACATCTCACCTAATACCTGACATCGATTTACGGACACCTCGTTTACCGCGTGTGTGTGTGTGTGTATGTGTCAATCGAAGGATTTAAGACATGGAGTTTTGGTTAATTATGGGGAAAATCTCTTATTATGCACATCCGAACCACCAGGCACCTGGGCTGATCCGATACCCATGTGTGTGGAAACGAACACATTATTAGCTTTCTATTATCCTGGAATAGTGAAGAGGCGGGCTAGTTGGAGCGGACTGTTGCCGGAGCAACAGCTCGTTACCTACCTATGTCCTTTGCCCGTCATACCTACTCGTATTCATAGTGAAATCACAAACAAATGTATCTAGTTACAATCGAGATAAGCTGTGCAAATAATGGTCGCAAACATTAGATCTGACGACGAAATCAAGGTACAAATCACAATGCAATGTAACGTTTTCAATTCGCTTGTTATTATTCGTATTTTGTCCTTTCGTAATTTTTTGAATGCCAAGCAGCGACAACAAACATCCTTTCCGATTATTTCGAAATATCCTTATGTTACAAATACAGATTACGCTTGACTACGTCATTGTCAAACAATACCATACCCATCGGCTGCTACTCATAAGCAGCAGTTTGCCATTGGACAAACGTGTACATAAAATGGAAGGATGTAATGTAATGTGATCCTTGTTGGTATTTGGAAGGTTGTCTCAAACGAAAAAGCCTACCTACCCTATGCTGGTGCAAATAATTTTATATTCATGTCAATTGGTTGTAGTATTCCTGTTGTGTATGGGCAATAAATGAATTGCGATAATCTCGAGACAAAAATCAAGAGCAATATCCTGGTCAGGGACCGTTGATATCCGATTACGTTGATAAAGTGTTGTTCTTTGTTTTTTTTTTCTTATGCATAGGGGAAAAGGACAACTCGGATTACGTAGATGAGCTGGATGTAAACTTAACTTTATGTTCCGGTTATGATGATGATAACGACAAATGGCAATATTGAGTGTCACCTGGCGTACACTATCGTCAGTGTCGTATTCGGTTTAAGCCTATTAAATAGTTTATTCCACAATGGTCGTAATAACCACAAGATTGTGGATTCCATCATAACCACTTATAGTCCCATCTCCGGATTTAGTTAACCTTGCCCTCTAGCTTTCCGGTTCATTCAGAATCTGAATAAAGCGTTCGCATCGTGCGTCCGTCGTCTCCTCTACTCTCCAGATGAGTCAATGAGAAAAAGACGCAACAGCGCTCCACTCACTCCATATTGAATGTCTGAATCACTGATGTTAATTGGGTGCGACGTGAATGAATTAATTCTTTTTAACTCATCGCCATATGCCCCCACCTTCCCCCGGAATCGTCGCTTGCCTATTAAATCATGCCGATAATGCGGCATCTTGCGACAATGCAATAATAATCAATTTGTACACAGAGAATATCACTGGATCGTTCACTCGACGACTGGATGGATCATCAGTGGAAGAGAGTAAGTGAATGAATTGGTCCATCTTGTCGCGACTCCGGCAAGAAATAAGGCAACCGGAGTCAAATGTACGTGTACGGATCAATTGTCCGATCTACGATGGCACAGTAGCGACACAGCGAAATGCCACAGTGGCAATCATTCTGAGGTCAAAATATTTACCACTTGACCCTTAACTCAATCAGCTCGAGTACGTGGGTTTCAATTAACTCAATACGAGACAATTTTTTTAAAGCATGTTTGCCTACGAGCACTTGCTGTCCGCGTAGGACGTCTCACATGAATGCTTTGCTTTTATGCGGATGACTTGTGTGCGGCTAATTCATTTTCCTTTTCTTTTTCGTAACATTGGAAACGCTAGCTTCGACTTCTGTCGCTGCTCAATTCAAGTTGACACATAGTCTCCGCGTGGCCTCGCCTAGATAGCTGCCCCGGCGTCCGTGGGGAAGTGTACCAATGTGTGCAGCGACCCGACCCCTTGTTCCTGAGGACCGAGGAACCTGGACCTGGACGAGGTTGGGGGTTGTGGTTGTGCCGAGCCGTTGTACCGAGCCAGAAGAAGGGAGGAGAAAAAACTACTGCGACAAAATAAAAGAATATTCGCAGCCTCACAGCTCAAGGATATCGAGGAGTCTAGGGATAAGCATAAAACACGAGCCTTTTACAAGAAAGCCAAAGGCCTTGCAGGAGGCTTCGAAACTGCATCGAAGAAGTCGGCACAGCTATTCAGAAGCTGACGAATAACAAGGCCGCCATCAGAGCTCTTCAAGGCTGGCGGCGATGTTCTGGTAGGGAGCATGCACCAGATCATCTGTAGAATTTAGGAAGATGAAAGCATGCCCGACGCCTGGAATACCAGCTCTATTTGCCCCATCCATAAAAAAGGCGATCCTACATCTTGCAAGAACTGTAGAGGTATATCCCTGCTCAATGTCGCATACAGGATCCTGTCCAGCGTACTGTGTGAACGTCTAAAACCAATTTGCACCGCACTAATCGGCAGCTACGAGTGCGGCTTCCGACCCGGAAAATCGACTATAGACCAAATTTTCAAACTTCGACAAATCCTGGAGAAGACCAACGAGTTTCGAATCGATACATAGCATCTTTTCATCGATTTCAAAGCCGCATACGACAGCCTTCATCGTGAAGGACTGTTTGGTGCGATGGCCGAATTCGGGATCCCGGGAAAAGTGTGACGCGCCACGCTAAAAAATACGCGATGCACCGTGCAACTCGGTTCTAGGACCTCGGAACCATTCGAAACATGCATCGGATTTCGGCAAGGAGAAGCGCTGTCATGTGACTTCTTCAACCTGGTGCTGGAGCAGATAGTGCGACGGGCAGGCGTCAGCAGGGAAGGCACTATCTTTTACAAGTCCGTCCAGCTGCTAGGATACGCGGATGATATCGACATCATCGCGTGTTCTCGCCGTGACATTGTGGAAGCATTCACGGCGATTGAAGAACAGGCGAAACGAGTTGGTCTTAAGGTCAATGAGGACAAGACGAAGTACATGCTGTCAAGCAAAAACCAATCCGTCGCTCACCACCTGGGATAAAATATAACAATTGACAGCTACAATTTCGAGGTAGTTAAGGAGTTTGTCTACCTCGGGGCAAACGTATTTCATAAATGACACCACAGTGGAGATCCGGCATAGAATCGCCCTTGGCAACCGCTGCTACTTCGGCTTGTCCAAACAACTGGGGTCAAAACTCCTCACTCGGAAGACCAAAGTCATGCTTTACAAAACGCTCATACTGCCAGTCTTGCTGTACGGAGCCGAAAGCTGGACGATGAGCAGAACGGCGGAGCTGATTTTGGATTCTTTCGAAAGAAAAATTCTGCGCCAGATGTTTGGTCCTGTCTGTGAGAAAAGTGAATGGAGAAGAAGACACAACCGCGAACTCTACGAGCTGTACAAAGATGTGGATGTAGTCCGGAAGGTAAGGATCCGTCGACTATACTGGCTCGGCCACATCGAGCGCATGGACACCAACGCTTCAGCTAAGAGGGTCTTCGACTTCCAGCCTCCTGATTCGAGAAGAAGAGGAAGACCGAATCTCCGGTATAAAGACCAGGTAATCGCGGATGTAAGATATCTTGGTCTTGGTAACTGGAAGCAGCGTGCCCGTGACCGTCAAGGATAATAATTATTTTTTGCGGATTTGTTGTTCGAGGTGGACTAAGGCAAGAAGTCCTACGCTTTCGGCATGTGAGCGAACGCCTCATAACAATCCGTATCAAGGCTAAATTTTTTAACATCAGCCAGATCTGCGTCCACGCCCCCACGGAAGACAAGGATGACTCCGCCAAAGATGAGTTCTACGATCTCCTAAACAGAACGTATGTCCAATGTCCCTGGGTAAGGAGTCATCGGCAAACATAGCCTACACGACACCACCTCCGATAACGGACCCAGGTGAATTGATCTTGCTACGGGACGAGATCTCCTTCCCGCACATCGATATACACAAAGGCACCTGGCGGTCTTTTGATCAATCGAGGGGCTAACATCAACTCGGACCACCATCTTGTAGTAGCCAAGATGCGCTTACGGATATCACGAACGCAACGGAGTAGAGTAAGAATACAAAGTTATGACGTCGGAAAGCTACTATCGCCAGAAAACGCTCGTGCTTTTACCGATCGCGTCTCCCTTAAGCTCTCCAATACACCTCAATCCTCCACGCTGTCAATAGAACAGCAGTGGAGCCTTTGCAAACAAGCCCTGAAAAGCTCCGCATCCGAAGTTTTGGGTTTCAAGGCTCCACCACGAAGAAATACCTGGTTCGATGACGATTGCAGGAGGATTCACATAGCGAAGCAGGATTCATATAAGGCCTCGCTGCATAAAAGAACAAGAGCAGCTCGTGAGCTCTACGAGTTGAAAAGAAGGGAGGAGCATAAGCTTCTTAGAAGAAAGAAGAAAGAGCACGAGAAGCGCGCTGCAGGCGTGACCTTCGAAAGTTTTATCAACAGAACATGGCAAGGTTATAAAGCCAGAACGGAAGCCTTCAGGGATGAGAACGGACACCTAGTAGTAGAATCGCAGTCGATGCTGAGAATATGGAAAAACCACTTCTGCAGACCGTATAACTGCGATGTTAGTCAATATACCGCTGTCAGGCAGAATGATCCATTTCTAATCGACGGAGACCGCAGAGAATTCTGTCCCCCTGACCTCGACGAAGTTAAGATTGCCATATCGAAGCTCAAGTCGAATAAAGCTGCTGGCGCAGACGGACTGTCTGCTGAGCTCTTCAAGGCAGCTGGGGATGACCTGGTTAGGAACATGTACCAGCTCATCTGTAAGATATGGTCAGAGGAAAGCATGCCCGAGGAATGGAGTCTCAGCATCGTATGCCCGATCCACAAGAAAGGAGACCCCTCTGATTGCGCCAACTACAGAGGAATAAGTCTCCTTAACATCGCCTACAAAATCTTCTCTGCCGTTTTGTGTGAACACCTGGAGCCTTTTTTAAATAAGCTGATAGGTCCTTATCAGCGCGGATTCAGGCCAGGGAAGTCCACCATCGACCAAATCTTCACACTACGGCAGATCCTGGAAAAAACCAATGAATTTCAAGTCGACATTCACCACCTATTTGTCGACTTCAAAGCCGCATACGACAGCGTAATTAGAGACGAACTATACAACGCTATGTCTACCTTTGACATACCTGCTAAACACGTCAGACTATGTAGGATGACTTTGGAGAATGCTCGCTGCTCCATCCGAACACCTTACCGATAGTTTTGATGTCAAAAAAGGATTTAGGCAGGGCGATGCGCTGTCGTGTGAATCTATTTCAAATCCTCGCAACTCCTTACATACGCCGACGATATTGACATAATAGGTAGATCACAGCGAGATGTCAATGAGGCGTTTGCGAGTATTGAGTTCGAGGCGGCGAAAGTTGGTCTGGCGGTAAACGAGGGCAAAACTAAATATATGCTGTCATCAAAAAAAAGACGCTCACCACCGACGTCTTGGCCAGAACGTTTGTATTGGCAGATATAAGTTCGAGGTAGTTAAGGACTTCGTCTACCTTGGCTCCGCAGTGACCTGGAACAACGACATCAGTTCCGAAATCAAACGCAGAATCACTCTTGCCAATGGCTGTTTCTTTGGGCTCCCGGTCCTGTTGTACGGCGCAGAAGCATGGACACTGTGAAAAGCGGATGAGGAGGCCCTTGGTCGGTTCGAGAGAAAGATCTTGCGCGTGATTTTCGGGCCTATAAACGCAGACGGGGGATGGAGGACAAGATTCAACCACGAACTTTACAGGCTGTACAGCGACATGAGTCTAGTCAGGCGTCTACGGATTCAACGCCTAAGATGGCTGGGCCATGTAGAGCGAATGGACACCACAGCTCCAGCTCGGAGAGTCTTTGAATCCAACCCCGACGGGCGAAGAAGCAGAGGACGGCCGGACTTAATGTGGCGCACACAGGTGGAAGGGGACTTCAGCAAACTGGGTGTGCGGCAATGGAAAAGACTAGCGAAAGATCGTGCTATGGTGGAGAGGCATGTTGGTTGAGGCCCAGGTTCACCCCGAACTGTAGCGCCCGCTAAGAAGAAGAAGAAGAATACCATTTCTGTGCCAAGCTAATAAATGCAAAATCGGTCAAAAATTAGGTGCATTTTGACCATGTTACACAATGACACATGACACATTTCCAGACTTTTTTCAAATGGTAGCTTGTAACCAATAGTGTGGCATAATATACATATCCTTAACACTCACGCATAGACTAATAGCATTAAGCCTTCACTTCCACTGCAAGTCGTCAAAAGTTGCTTTATTAAATACAAATACAAAGGAAAGGGTTCTAAACACATTATTTCATCATTATACTATGATTAATGCTTCCCCCACGACCAGACAGAGGAATTAAGCCCATAAGTAAGGTGAGGAGAAAAACGTGGTAATATGTAGGTATAACCCGACCCTAAGTAACTCATCACCTCATCTCCATAGGCCGAACAACAATATACTCGTATAGTCAGTCAGTCAATCAGTATTTTTCACCAACGTCAGAACTAATTCCCTTCGTTCCAAAAACACAGCTCTCGAGTGAGGTTGATTCGAGACCGACTGGACTAATCCATTGACTGACTGACACTTGTTGACGACTATCGGATGGTGTGGACCGACGACATGATGTGAGATGTGAACGGGCATCTCCTAAGGAGCGGACCACTGATTTGATTACATCATTAGCATATTTATTGGGGCATTTAGTATATTTTTGTTTTGGGTTTTAAACATGCGACATCGTTTGTTGGACCGGCCAATGGATACCTGCGTTCGACAGCGCATAGTCGACAGGTAGACAAAACTTGAATACAAATACGATTTCGGTGCTTGTTGACAATGTCTTTCCTCGGGAGCGCGATTGCTCTCCTACTGGTTTCACGTTTAATGCAGCCGACTTCTTTCGCTCAACGTTATTATGTTATCACACTGACGGTATTACAACATAACTTACGTTGATCTTCAGGTGTGTGATTATTGGAGTTTTTCTTAAGTTGTCAACATTTCTGGCTTAAGTGTGGAATTGGTAGAATGGGGCGGCACGATTGAACCTAGACTGTGGCTAGTCGGAATTATTGTTTCGGTGGCTGTCTGGTGTTGAGATATGTGTATATCGTGAAACATCATTTTATTGATTTCCCGAAACACGTCCGATGAGTGAATTAAGTCATTTGGATAAGAGTTTGAGTAGTCGTCTTCGGATTATGACTAAAAGCAACTTATCTACTTTCACTACAAGAACAAAACAAAAAAAGTAACATTCCATCTAGTACGGTTCATTGTTCACGGGTTATATACATAAATTGATTTGTCTTTTCCTCATTTAGATAGAAATGTAATGGTCAAGTCACTCCTTGACCATTACTTTGTTCGTCGGCGGCCGTTCAAACATCTTGGCCACTAAACACTATGCCACTATGGTCGATTGCATGCCCCATTGTACTCGTAGTTCGATACAAAAGCACAAAAGTCGAAAGAAAATCTAAACAAAACAAGCTAAAAAGATACAGATAGGTATTCAACCGCAAAAATTATCGAAAAAGTGATGGTGATGGTGGTGGTGGTGGTACAATATAAAGTACATGAAGCACACGATTCTTTTGCTCTTTTAAATGCTGCTGCTGCTGCTGTTGATGATGATGATGATGATGAGATGAAGATTAGACAGTGATCTTGTCTCGTTTCGGTTCGGTTCGGTTCAGTCAAGACTGGTGCGCTGTTTAATTTTTGAGAGCACATTGATTAATGGATCAAAGTCTTTTGACACGAGCTATTTGGGGAAATCCTTTGTTGATTTTGCCGTGTTGTACTTAAACTCTTTATTCAATAAATTTTCAATTTTGAACGATCGGCCTGACTCTTTGGATCTTTGCGGTTGTTGTTTAGTTATATGTATCTATGTACATACATACATATATATGAGATTGTTTTGTTGTGGCATTCATTGTGTATGCGCCATTGAGAAAGAGATGAATTCCATTAAAAAGCCTCACTATACTGGATTTGCTTTGGTTTCGTTTGGTTTCTTATTCAATTAAAACACAATCAGAGGATTTCTCTTCATTGTTTGTTGACCAGTAGGTATGGGGAGCATATAGCCCTGATCTGGGTGCTAGTTGACCTCATGTACATACCAAGCAACAGGTCAACTGAACACATTAAGCAACAGGCTAATAAAAGAGTTTTCTTCTGGCGAAACACGTCAGGCCCAACTGTGCCCGAATGATTGATAGCTATGTCCACGGCTATCTGTCAACAACAGCATACATACATCCGATGTCATTCGAAAGCCATCAAACAGCATTATGTACAGTACAAAGGAAACACATCTCATTTATCCTCATATTCATATGTTTCCACACAGATCACAACTCCTTTAAACACACACTCAATGCGCGCACTGAAAGGAGCTCAATGCTGCTCATCCGACGGGCGAGCATACGAATTTTCATCGAATCTTTATCTACCTAAATTGGTACCTCTTCATTTGATGTTCACGTATACTGGTGTAAAGGCTCGACTATACGATTGCTATTATCCCCCTGAGAGATCAAGATTTCAGGAGGTATCATCATTATCGTGCTCCTTAGCAGCAGAAGCAGCAGTAAACCAGTTGGGTCTCGAATGCCAGCTTGCTGTCTGTTACACGACCATGGAATAACTGTCATATCTGATTATGCAGGGCTTATTTAAGCATAAACACACAACAGAAATGGCAAGAGTGATACATCATCATCAGCAGGGTATCTGTGATAGGTCAACTGTCACAGCTCGAATGATTCGAATGATTGCACCGCAGTGATTTGTATAAATTCGGTTAAATGCTTACCCGGGCGCAATACTTGTAGCTCATCCGAATGTACGCACATATGTATGTGAATGGATAGATAGATTTTTCGATGATGGAAGGTAGAAACAGCGGGTGTTGGAAGTTCATGGAATCGATCTGACCGAATGATTTTTGTGTTGGATATCTGAATTGAGATAAACCCTTTCAGGATTTCGGTCTCACATCGGAAATTGTTGTTTGGAGTAAGAAGTCCAAAGAAGTCCGGGTACGAAAAACGAAGACAGTATCGCAAACACATGATGCAATGATGTGTACAAGAATAAATCAAAATATGTTACGCCCCTTTCCACCGGTGTGCGTCACCTTAGATGCGGTCGTCCTCTGCAACGTCGTCCCTCGGTGTTGGAATCGAAGACTCTAATCAAGCTAGACGCCTAATCAAGCTAATGTCCATGACCAAGCCCGTAAAGCTCCCCTTCACTCTCCGTCACATCTTCCGGCCGAAGATTGTAGGCAGAATTTTCCTTTCGAAACGACCAAGGGTCTTTTCATCAATTTCTGATTAGGTTAGAGCCTCTGCGCCATAGAGAAGGACCGGGATGATTAAGGTTTTGTAGAGAATCACCTTGGTCTTTCAAGAGAGGACTTTACCTCTCTACTTCTATGGTCGATAGCCTGGGCCGACCTATCCTACAAGTTCGTCAATCTCAGTTAGGAAGTCATCGGATACGCCGATGACTTACTTACTTACTTAGGTGGCGCTACGGTCCGTGGTGAACCTGGGCCTCAACCAACAAGCATCTCCAGCTGGCACAATCTTTGGCCAGCTGTTTCAAGCGTCACACGCCCAGTTGGTTAAGGTCCCCTTCTACCTGCGTGCGCCACCGTAGATGCGGCCGCCCTCTGCCGAGCCTTCCTTCCGGGGTGGCTTCGAAGACTCTTCGGGTCGGAGCTGTATTTTTCATGCGCTCTACATGGCCTAGCCACCTTAGACGCTGTATCCGTAGACGTCGTACCAGGCCGATGTCGCTGTACAACCCGTACAGTTCTTCGTTATATGTTCTCCTCCATACACCGTTTGAACAAACGAGACCGTAGATTGTGCGCAGAATTTCCCTCTCGAAACGACCAAGGGCATCTTCATCCATCTTTTGTTAAGGTCCAAGCCTCTGCGCCGTAAAGGAGGACTGGGATGATTAAGGTCTTATATAGTGTCATCTTGGTTTTCAGAGAGAGGGCTCTACTTATCAATTGCCTGTTGAGCCCAAAGAAACAGCGGTTGGCAAGAGAGAATCTGCGTTTTATCTCAGCGCTGGTGTTGTTGTCGCTGGTCATCAGTGAGCCAAGGTAGACGAATTTCTTGACCATTTCAAAGTTATATCCGCCCATGGTGACGTTCTGGCCAATACGTCGGTGTTGACCGTCTCTTTTAGATGAAAGCAGATATTTGGTTTTACCCTCATTAACCTTGAGACCCATCTTAGCCGCTTCTACCTCAATGCTTACAAAGGCCTCATTGTCGTCTCGCTGTGTCCGTCCAATGTCGTCGGCGTACGCAAGCAATGGCGTAGACTTGAAATAAATCGTACCTCTTGTGTTGGCCAGTGACTCTTGCACGATCTTTTCAAGCACGATGTTGAAAAAGTTGCGTGACAGCGCGTCACCTTGCCTAAATCCTTTTTTAACATCAAAGGTCTCGGTTTGCTCATTACCGACCTGAATGGAGCAGCGAGAATTCTCCATTGTCATCCGGCACAGTCGAACGAGTTTGGCAGGGATGTTAAAACTGGACATGGCTTTGTATAGCTCATCTCTATACACGCTGTCATATGCAGTCTTGAAGTCGAGGAAGAGGTGGTGGTCTTCGTCTTCTCCAAGATCTACCGTAGCGTGGATTAACCTGGCCTGAAACCACACTGATAAGAGCCGATCAGGTTATTTACAAACGGTTTCAGGCGTTCAGACAATATGGCAGAGATGATCTTATGTGCGATGTTAAGGAGACTTATTCCCCTTATTTTGACTTCGTCTAGGTCGGGTGGACGGAATTCTCTTACATCGTCGCCCATTACGAACGGATCGTTCTGCCTGACAGCGGTATCTTGTCTGTCATCGCCGTTATACAGTCTGCAGAAGTGGTATTTTCAAATCCTCAGCATCGACTGTGATTCTACTACCAGTTCTCCATTTCCATCCCTGCAAGTCGCCGCTCTGGCTTTGTAGCCATGGCATATTCGTTTTATCTTATTGTAAATCTTCCCGGCGTTATTCCCGCGGAAGCATCTCTCCATCTCCTCGATCTCACGCTTTCCGTGTTCTCTCTTCTTTCTTCTGAGAAGCGTGTGCTCCTCTCTTCTCTTCTGCTCATAGATTTCGCGAGCAGCTCTCGCCCGTCGTTGCAGCTTGGCTTTATGTCCCTTGTTTTGCTGCATGGCATGACTTTGCTTAATAGCAGCGACCTTGCTTATTAGCAGTTACCCTGCTCAAACTAACTGGCTCTAACTAACTGGTTCTAACTAAGTTAGCAGTGACGTTGCTTATTAGCAGTGACGTTGCTTATTAGCAGTGACCAGGGGTAATCATAGCAGCGACTGGCCAGATTGGTGGGCTGTCGGCAATGTTAGCGGACAGGTTGGCGGACAGGTTTGCGGGCTGGCGACCAGGTTGGTGGACTAGTGATCAATTTGGCGGGCTGGTGGCCAGTTTGGCGGGCTGCTGGCCAGGTTTGCGGGCTGGTGACCAGGTTGGGGGACTGGTGATCAGGTTGGCGGGCTGGTGGCCAGTTTGGCGGGCTGCTGGCCAGGTTTGCGGGCTGGTGACCAGGTTGGGGGACTGGTGATCAGGTTGGCGTGCTGGCGGCTAGGTTTGATTGGCTGGCTGGTGGCCGGGTCGGCTGGCTGCTGGCCGGGCTTAGCGGGATGATGGCCGTGTTTGGTTGGCGGTTGACCAGGTTTATCTGGTTGGCGGACAGGTTTGGTTGGCTGACTAGGGGCCAAGTTGGCTGGCTGTAGGCCAGGTTTCGTTGACTGGTTGGTAGGTTTGGCTGGTGGCCGGTTTGCCTGGCTGCTGACCAGGTTTGACCGGCTGGTAGGCATAATTGGCTGGCTTGTAGCCAGGTTTAGCTGGGTGGTGGTCGTGTTTGACTCGATTATGACGAGGTTTAGCTGTCTGGTGGCCAGGTTTGGTTGGCTTTTGTCCAGGTTGGATCGCTGGTGGATAGGTTTGGCTGGCTGGTGGCCAGGTTTGGCTGGGTGGAAGTCAGGTTGGCTGGGCGGTAGCCAGGTTGGCTGGCTAGCGGTCAGGTTGGCTGGCTGGTAGTAAGTTGGTTGACTGGCTGTCAGCCATTTTGGCTGAGTGGTGGCCAGGTTGGATTTTTGGTGGCCAGGTTGGCTTTTTGGTGGCCAGGTTGGCTAGCAACGTTCCAGATTTCGCTGGCTGATGGCCAGGTTTGGTTAGGGAGTGGGGAGGTTTGATTGGGTGGTTGCCAGGTATGTTTGGCTGGTGACCATGTTTGGCTGGCTGGTGGCCAGGTTAAATCGCTGGTGGACAGGTTTGGCTGGCTGGTGGCTAGGTTTGGCAGGCTTTTGTCCAGTTTGGATCGCTGGTGGATAGGTTTGGCTGGCTGGTGGCCAGGTTTGGCTGGGTGAAAGTCAGGTTGGCTGGGTGGTAGCCAGGTTGGCTGGCTAGCGGTCAGGTTGGCTGGCTGGTAGTAAGTAGATTGACTGGCTGTCAGCCATTTTGGCTGAGTGGTGACCAGGTTGGCTTTTTGGTGGCCAGGTTGGCTTTTTGGTGGCCAGGTTGACTAGCAACGTTCCAGATTTCGCTGGCTGATGGCCAGGTTTGGTTAGGGAGTGGAGAGGTTTGATTGGGTGGTTGCCAGGTATGTTTGGCTGGTGACCATGTTTGGTTGGCTGGTGGCCAGGTTGGAGCGCTGGTGGACGGGTTTGGCTGGCTGGTGGCT
The DNA here is from genome assembly GCA_951905685.1 of Eumerus sabulonum. Lineage (NCBI taxonomy): Eukaryota > Metazoa > Arthropoda > Insecta > Diptera > Syrphidae > Eumerus > Eumerus sabulonum. The sequence continues at coordinate 105,011,399 of OX645063.1, read as the reverse complement.
AGGTATGGCTGGCTTTTGACCAGGTTGGCTTACTGACGGCCAGGTTGGCTGGCTGGTGGCTAGGTTGGCTGGCTGGCGGCTAGATTGGCTGGCCGGTGGCCAGGTCTATTTGGCTGCCTACCAGGTTTAGCTGGCTGGTGACCAGGTTTGGTCGGTTGGTGATTAAGCTTAGCTGGCTGGTAGCCAGGTTGGATCGCTGGTGTGCAGGTTTGGCTGCCTGGTGGCCAGATTTTGCTGGCTGGCGGCCAGGTTTGGCTGTCTGGGGGCTATGTTTGGCTCAGTGGCGGCCAGGTTTGGCTTTCTGATGGCCATGTTTGGCTGCATGGTGGCCAGGTTTGACTGCCTGATGAGCAAGGTTTAGTTGACTGGTGGCCAGGCATGTCTGGCTGGTTTGATTGGCTGTAGGCCGGGATTGACTACCTGGTGGCCGGGCCTAGCTGACTGGTGGGCAGGTTAGTTTGCCTGGCTGATTGGCCTTTTTGTACAAGGTCTTGGGCTTTTTTGCCAAGGTGTTTTTCCTGCTTATGGCTTAATCTCATCGCTTCATAACTGGTAAATCTTGCGCTTTTGCATTGCATGTGCGTCTACTACTAAAAGTTTCTGTTTGTGTCAATTGGAAAACATCTTCAAACACAAAAATCTAGACAAAAGAAAAAAAATACTAACGACATCCGTTTAATTATGTGTAAAACAAACGGCACAGATGTTTCTGTAAATAACAACCAAAGTCCCAATTAACTCGCTACTAATTACGTATCACGGCAAATAGCTGAAAACGGTGACTTGCTAATATTTAACCAGATGCTTCAACTATTCATTTTTCCCTAAACGAAAACCTTAAACAAAAAGTACAAGTAAAAAGTTAAAGGAGCGGCAAATGAACGTATAGTGGATCGCGTGCTTGATCTTTTGATGCCAAACACAAAGTTATGGTATCTCCTCAATTATCCCACCCACCGACAGGACACACATAAGACAATACACATTCTTCAGGTCGTTTCCCTCATCCCTTCCCATTTTTTCGTCCTGCAATCAATGAAATGCCATAATGACAGTGTATTCTGCTCCTCCCTGAACGAGGATGACCACTCTCTAAATAATTCACGGCACATACCTCTTCGAATTAGTTCGATTCACATGGAAATCTACGCGTTCGCATGTAACCCTCACCATTGTGGACTATGTAATTTCCACCAGAAGAGTTGTCCGTCAACACGAACACAGGACATCTTCACGGAACACGATATACTAGTCCAGAGGGTTTGAGTTTTGAGCCTCTTCAAACTTTAAAAAATGCACAAACACCTGCCCGAATTCGCATAGATGTCTACCGTAGACCCGTAGACCGTAGACCTTAGCCCATCTATTATTGTTCTTACATAAGTTGTTTTATACACAAGTAAGGAGTTTTCAGACCTCCGAATGGGTGAAATTAAGTTGCGTTGTCGTGGGATCATTAAAAATTACTCAGTTCCGTGCTGCCATTAGCGTTTCGTGGAATGGCATAGTAAATAATTGGAAATCTCTGGAGCGCGGCCTATACCGAGCAAGATTCATAAGTTTGCTGTCAAAATATTTTACGGAAATAGTCACAATCAATAATTTGTTGCTTGTTTTAATTCCGAATAAATTTGTCCAAGAATCCACATGCACACAAACAAATGCCAAGCTTCGATTTGGGTCTCTAAAATCCGAAGCGGATCAAAGGTCTATGCCGCCTGTGACGCGGTTACTTGCTTGGCTACCCGTCGTCGATGGGCAACATCATCATCATCTCGACTGCTACACGTCCATAAATTACACATTATTGTTATTAATATTATTTTTTATTTCAGTGTTGCTGCTAATATTGGTCGCCGGATTCACTAAGAGGATACTCGAGACCTGACCGAATAATAACTCATTTGAATGGCGATGGTGTGGACCTTACAGGAGGGGCACATATGACACGAGAAACTTGTTTCGTTTGATTATAATTAACACATTATCAAGTTCTCTCTTAATTTCGGGATTGAGACGACGGCCACTGGTCAGATGCTGTCGAACCACATTTCGGCTAGGTGGTGGGATGGTAGAGGAGAACGAATGGTTTCAGATTTGCTTGTGATTGTAGATTAATCTCTGGTCGATTTGTTGTCATCCTGCTATGGCCATGTGATTTATTATTAAATTAGTTAGAAATGCATAAGATTTGGTGGAATCGCTGTCATGAATATTGCCTAATTTCCTCGATGAGAAAGAAAAAAGAAAAATCAATTTCATACTGGTACAATGCATCGCGCGGCACTTTGACATTCAATATACATATATCGTAGGTTCGCTCTAATAAGGAGCAGCACACAGCATAGAGCACAAAATAGACACACTCAAGTAGACCAAAGGGTATGCCGGCATTTGGCAGCGCGAAAGGATTGGATAGATTGCCCTAGTATCCACACCATCACACAATGTACATCCATAGAATAAAAGGGCATTGTTAGCGGTGAAAAGGCGGCATTACGAAAGTGAAATGGGTTAATGGAAATAATAATAATAAAGATGAAGAATCGAAGATAATAACAGCATGGTGTAAGAAATTGACAAGAAGAGGAAACTAGTTGGCTGATCAAGTAGGCTCTTGACGGTATACCTCTTCTCTATCCCAGCGTATGATCTTAAACACACATCTGATGCTGATGGTAAATGGTGAAACACGATATCGCCTATTCATGTGTGATTTGCAGTAACAGCGATGGCGGTGGCGGTAGCAGTAGCAGTTGCGGGGCGTTTTCCTTCGTCTCATTTTCAGGAATCATACGAATCCAATATATGTATGTGAGACTTCGTTAAAGGATAATCATTTTTAACAAGTTCCCTGCCCCATTGTTCGCCGAACAAAACGAATCCCAAGATGTTGGAATAACAACACTGATTTGTTTGAAAACTTTTTCGTCCTATTTACTAGACTTACATACATATGTATGTATGTACATATATCCACTTGTTACAGCATACTCGTATCTCACATCAACTATACCCAGGTCTTATGTAATTACATGTCTATATTTTGTAATACCTTTCCGCCCTTAAGAAACCATTAATTATCCCGAAACTCGCCGCCGACCACACACGTACGGCTCCGCTAACAACCACTTGTACAACAAACTCCAATCAAAACAGCCTCAATCGGGTCCTTAATAACGCCACTTCACTGCGCTACAGAGTGGCGTCGTAACTTTAAATACGATAACTACTCCTATGTGTAGGTACTCCACTTGGCAAGTGACATCGAACTATCTCTTGTCATATGTATATCCTGCGCGACACTGGTTTAAAAAAAACGCCAGTAGGAACTATGTCCACGTAAATGAGAGACCTCCTAGTAGATACGAGTATACTAAGTCTCAGTTATGGATCTTATCAGATCTCACTGTTGTCCAAATGATTACAAACATCACAAGGTAAGATGGTTCGTGTCTGTCATGGATGCTTTCTCGCTCTCGTAATGGAATCATCAAAAAGAAATAATTGTTTCGGACGACTTTGTATGGTCATAAAAGGATAATAGAGAAACCGCATCAGCAGTCAGTCAGTTGAGGAAGATCCCACACCAATACGTATGTATGTATGTGGAACACATAAATCTTTGACGGGTCTCTTTTGGGACGATGAAGGGCGTGTCGGATTGCTGAAATGTTTTGGCTTTTTAGTAATGCCGATTGCTTTGGGCATATGTATTAAAACATTTCACGTCTCCATATAGCCTGCCTCTGCCTTGGGTTTGCTCTTTTCTTATTTTTATTTATTCTTCTTGTTGATACCTGGATGTAAGCCTGCACCTCGACGGACGAGCATCTGTTGCAATTTGAAATTCTCCTTTTCTTGTTCAATCTATTTTCGAGCAAGTCTCTGCGTTAACTCTACGAACGCCATCGTATCATACATTTCCTAGGTACAAATGGTCAACCAATGGCGCCTGAAGCCTTTTGTAAATAAACTGATAAGTCCTTGTCAGTGCGGATTCAGGCCAGGGAACTCCACCATCGACCAGATCTTGACACTACGGCAGATCCTGGAAAAAACCAATGAATTTCAGGTCGACCCTCACCACCTATTTGTCGACTTCAAAGCCGCATACGACAGCGTAATTAGAGACGAACTATACAACGCTATGTCTACCTTTGACATACCTGCTAAGCACGTCAGACTATGCAGGATGACTTTGGAGAATGCTCGCTGCTCCATTCGAATCGGTGAACATCTTACCGATAGTTTTGATGTCAAAAAAGGATTTAGGCAGGGCGATGCGCTGTCGTGTGAATCTATTTCAAATCCTCGCAACTCCTTGCATACGCCGACGATATTGACATAATAGGTAGATCACAGCGAGATGTCAATGAGGCGTTTGCGAGTATTGAGTTCGAGGCGGCGAAAGTTGGTCTGGCGGTAAACGAGGGCAAAACTAAATATATGCTGTCATCAAAAAAGGACGCTCGCCACCGACGTCTTGGCCAGAACGTTTGTATTGGCAGATATAAGTTCGAGGTAGTTAAGGACTTCGTCTACCTTGGCTCCGTAGTGACCTGGAATAACGACATCAGTTCCGAAACACAGAATCACTCTTGCCAATCGCTGTTTCTTTGGGCTCAGGAGGCAACTGAGTAATAGAGCCCTCTCCCGAACGATAAAGTTGACTCTATTCAAGACCCTTATCATCCCGGTCCTGTTGTACGGCGCAGAAGCATGGACACTATCAAAAGGAGGATGAGGAGGCCCTTGGTCGGTTCGAGAGAAAGATTTTGCGCGTGATTTTCGGGCCTATAAACGCAGAAGGGGGATGGAGGAAAAGATTCAACCACGAACTTTACGGGCTGTACAGCGACATGAGTCTAGTCAGGCGTCTACGGATTCAACACCTAAGATTGCTGGGCCATGTAGAGCGAATGGACACCATAGCTCCAGCCCGGAGAGTCTTTGAATCCAACCCCGAGGGACGAAGAAGCAGAGGACGGCCGCACTTAAGATGGCGCACACAGGTGGAAGGGGACCTCCGCCAACTGAGTGCAATGGAAAAGTCTGAGCCGCCACCAGGGTTCAGCTCCTTCGGGACGGCGGCGTAAGAATTCCCAAGATGGAGTCAACGGCGGCGCCCACGGTTCGAGCGAGAAGAACTACCTGGTGAACACCTTATTTCGGGCTACAACATATTTGGAGCTCAGGCCGATAAGAAACGGCACAGCCGGCCCTTTGTTCTTTGGATAAATAAGAAGTTGGTCCTCCAGGTTGAGGGTTGCGCTTAAGGTTAACATCTCTTTCGCGTAAAACAAACATTTGTTCAGAGGCAACCAATAGCCTCGGACTGATTCCATGTTGACGACCCCCGCAAACGTCTAAATGGAAACGAATACCGGATCTGCACCTGGAACGTTAGATCCCTCAACAGACCAGGTGCGGCCGGACAACTGGTCAACTCTTTAGACGGCTATAATGCAGACATTACCGCGCTCGAGGAAGTGCGATTGGATGATGTGATGTCAACTACGGAAACTGCTACAGAGAAAATAAACAACGCTTATTCGGATGCGGATTTGTTATTCGAGGCAGGCTCAGGATAAAAGTCTTAAGCTTCCAGTATGTAAGCGAACGCCTCATAACTATCCGCATTAAGTCTAATCTCCGGCAATATAAGCTTAATATGTGTCCACGCTCCCACAGAGGAGAAAGATGATCGACATAATACGACTTCTATGACTCCTAGACAGAACATATGCCCAATGTCCCAGCTATGACACCAAAATCGTTCTAGGAGATTTCAATGCGAAGCTGGGTAAGGAAGCTATCCTTGAATGAGTCATAGGAAAGCTCAGCCTCCACAGCACCACGTCAGAAAACGGACTAAAGCTAGTGGACTTTATGGCGGGACATAATCTCGTAGTAGCAAGTACACGATTCCCACACCTCAACATCCATAAGAGGACCTGGCGGTCCCCCGATAAATCGACAACCAATCAAAATTTATCAAATTGCGATCGACGGCAGACACTCCTCCAGCATCCCAGATGTCCGAACCTTTCGAGGAGTCAACATCGACTCGGATCATTACCTTGTTGCAGCCAAGGTAAGGATGCGAATTTCTCGGAACCAACGGAGTCGAGTAAGAACACCAACATTTTAACGTCGGAAAGATATATTGTGATGTGCGCCAAACTTGGCGCAGTGTTTAGTGTCTTGGACTCTGACGCACGATGAGCGAGTTCGGATCCCGATAACACCAACGCCGTCGAATGTACTGGCAAAACCCACCGAAAACGGCATTAAACTGTAGGTCCCTTTCAACGGTGTGAAAAATAAATCACTTGGCTCTGATCCTTCATGGGCTGTAACGCCACAAAAAAAAAGTACGCCAGACAACTCTCCGGGGTCGCCGATGTCCGCAATTTTCGTAGAGCCAGTATGGATCCAGGTTATTATCTTGTGTCATCAAGGTAGGTGCTTCGAAGTAACCACAAGCCTCAGATACGGACAGATACAAAGCTGACGACCCCTGCAAACGCCTAAATGACTATTCTGCACCTGGAATATGAAGCCTCTTAACAAACCGGTTGTAGGCAATCAATTGGAGCAAACCTTCAACTGCTATAAAGCAGATATAACCGCATTCCAAGAAGTGCTATGGGATGGACCAGGCAAAGACGGGTGATAAACTGCGACATCTACTACGGCAATTGCTAAAAGGAGAACAAACAACGCTTATTCAGATGCGGATTCGGAATTCAAGGAAGACTCCGAGAAAAAGTCTAAAGCTTTCGCATCAAAGCTGAATTCGGGAACATCAGCTTGAAATGCGCTCACGCCCCAACCGAAGAAAAGGACGATCGACTTAGAGATGACTTCTACGATCTCCTAGACAGAACCTATGCCCAATGTTCCATTCATTGGGCATGCATTTTTCCGACCATATCTTGCAGATGAGTTGGTGCATGTCCCGGACCAGCTCATCGTCAGCTGCTTTAAATTGTTCAGCGGCAAGTCCGTCTGCTCCAACAGCTTTATAAGACTTAAGTTTCGATATCGCTATCTTAACATCGTCTAGGTCGGGTGGACGGGATTCCCTTTCGTCTTCGTCCATTGTGAATGGTTCGTTCTGGCTGACGACAGCATTTTGACTATCATCGCCGTTATACAGTCTGCAGAAGTAGTCCTTCCACAATCTCGGCATCGACTGTGACTCCATTATTAGTTGTCCGCGCTCATCCCTGCAGGCTTCTGCTCTGGCTTTATAGCCTTGGCATGTTCGTTTTACTTTTTGGTAGAACTTTCGAACGTCGTTCCTGCAATAGCATCTCTTTTTCTTCTCAGAGGCCCATGCTCCTCCCTCCTTTTGTGTTCCTAGAGCTCGTGGGCAGCTCTCGTCCGTCGATGCAGTGTAGCATGTATGCATTCTATTTCTCTACATGGGCCTGTCTGTATACGTCATCAAACCAGGGATTTCTCGAAGGTGGTGGCTTGAAACCGAGTACATCTGAGGCGGCCTCTCTGATGGCGTTCTGGCAACGACTCCATTGCTGTTCCATGGTTTCTGCAGATTGCATCGGGACCTGAGAGAGCTTGAGGGAGACTCGGCGAAGGTCCTGGCGGTCTCCTGCGATTGCAGCTTTCCGACGTTAAATGTTGGTGTTCTTACTCGACTCCGTTGGTTCCGACTGAAATAACAGTCAAAAAATTGTAAGTTTTGTAACTGCGTTAGAAACTGGTGATGGATGTGATAAACAGCTTGAGAATGCTGTTTTTACATGATCTATTGGACAACCGATTTCACTACCGATTTTATGTGAAGAGGCGCGAGTGTTCAGTGAAAAAATGGGTGTACTTACTTACTTACATACTTAGCGGGCGCTACAGTTCGGGCGAACCTGGGCCTCAACCAACATGCCTCTCCACCTAGCACGATCTTTCGCTAGTCTTTTCCAATGCCGCACGCCCAGTTGGTTGAGGTCCCTTTGCACTTGTGCGCGCCACCTTAGGTGCGGCCGTCCTCTATTTCTTCGTCCCTCGGGGTTGGATTCAAAGACTCTACGGGCTGGAGCTGTGGTGTCCATTCGCTCTACATGGCCTAGCCATCTTAGGCGTTGGATCCGTAGACACTTGACTAGACTCATGTCGCTGTACAATCCGTACAGGTCGTGATTGAATCTTCTCCTCCAACCCTCCTCTGTGTTTATGGGACCGAAAATCGCACGCAGAATCTTTCTCTCGAAACGACCAAGGATATGGTCATCCGCTTGATCAACTTTGTCCTACGAGAGAGAGCTCTACTTCTCAGTTGCCTCTTGAGCCCAAAGAAGCAGCGGTTGGCAAGAGTAATTCTGCGCTTGATTTCGAAACTGGTGTCGTTGTTCCAAGTCACTGCGAAGCCGAGGTATAAGAAGTCCTTAACTACCTCGAACTTATATCTGCCAATATGCACGTTCTGTCCAAGACGTCGGTGGTAAATGTCCTTTTTCGATGACAGCAGATATTAAGTCTTGCGCTCATTAAGTGTTAAGAAGCGTATGTTCCTCCCTTCTTTTAAGCTCGTAGAGCTCACTTGCCGCTCTTGTTTTCTTGTGTAGTGAGGCTTTGTATGCCTCCTGCTTTTCCGCATGAATCCTTCTACACTCGTCATCGAACCAGGTGTTTCGTCGTGGTGGAGCGTTAAGGCCCAGCACTTCCGTTGCTGTGCTCTTCAGGGCTTGTTTGCACAGGCACCATTGTTGGTCTACTGACTGAGTGGAGGATTGAGGTGTATCGGAGAGCTTAAGGGAGACGCGGTTGGCAAAGGCACTGGCGATCTCCGGCGATAGTAGCTTCCCGAGGTCATAGCTTGGTGTTCTAACTCTACTCCGCGGTGTTCGTGTTATGCGTTGACGTATCTTGGCTACTACAAGAAAGTGGTCTGAGTCGATGTTCGCTCCTCGGAAAGGGCGAACATCAAGAATAGTGGAGGAGTGTCTGACGTCAATCGCGATGTGGTCAATCTGGTTCGTGACTAATTGATCTGGCGACCGCCAGGTGCCTTTGTGTATATCGAGGTTGGAAAATCGTGCGCTGGCTACAAGAAGATGTCGCCCCGTGGCAAGGTCGATCAGCCTGTGTCCGTTATCGGATGTGGTGTCATGTAGGCTGTGTTTGCCGATGACCCGCTCAAAGATGCTTTCTTTACCCAGCTTGGCGTTAAAATCTCCTAGTATGATTTTGGTATCATAGCTGGGGCATTTGGTATATGTTCTGTCTAGGAGATCAAAGACATCATCTTTGATGGAGTCATCCTTGTCTTCCGTGGGGGCATGGACGCATATGAGGCTGATGTTACAGAAATTTGCCTTGATGCGGATCGTTATGAGGCGTTCACTCACATACTGAAAACTTAGGACTTTATGTCTTAGTCCACCTCTAACAACAAATCCGCATCCAAATAGTCTCTGTCCTCTCTCCCTATAGCAGTCACCGTAGTAAATGTCGCAGTTTTTCATCCGCTTTTTACCCGGTCCATTCCATTGCATTTCCTGGATGGCGGTTATGTCCGCTTTATAGCGGTCTAGGGCGTCCGCAAATTGTTCGGCCGCACGTGGTCTGTTTAGGGACCTAACATTCCACGTACAGAACCGAAAGTCCTTGTTTGTTTTTTGTGTAGCTGGTTTTAAGGCAAGCACCGGATGGATCCGCAATTTCGAAAACAGGCACGGCATTCGAGAACTGAATATTGCTGGTGAAAAACTTTCTGCGGATATTGAAGCTGTAATGAATTTGTGGACACCTTTAAAAAAGAAACTGAAAGCTATGAGCTTGATCTTGCTTACAATGCTAATGAGACTGGAAATTGGAATTGGAAAGTTATGTCGAGAAAAACGCTAGCATCTAAAAGAGAACAGAGTGCTCCCGGCCACAATGTCAGTAAAGATCGCGTCAACTCTACTGGTACCCATCGCCTTCTTCTATTATTGGCCGAGGGCTTTTAAGACCGTAGCCAAGTTACCAGTGGCCTACACTAATCAGAAGAGTGCATGGTTGGACAGCAGTAGTTTTTTGGAGTAGTATGATAAAACCTTTATTCATGAAACAAAAATGTTTAAAAAGGAAACAGGAAAAAAGGGAAAAGTTTTGCTAATTATTGACAATGCACCAACGCATCCATCACTTGAGCTTCTCGTTAGAGTAGAAGAGTTATACTCTTATGATGTTTAGCACACAACCTGAACGGAGTGCTGTGGTTTGTCTCGTTGATGTTCGTTCACTACTCTCAGGGGTGGTTGCCCTAGATAGGACGAGAGCCGACCAAATTCCGCGTTGGTTATAGTCCGTAGTAATTCGTTCGAGCACTTTGGTATTGCATACGCAGAGGATGAATTTCAGTTGACCATATACTGTGAGTGTTGTGCCTGCAGCAGTACGTCTGGTCACTTTCCATTCACCTATGTGTTGCATACTTTTTGTCCGTACAGGAATTACTTTTTTCTTGGCTATGAAGCGAATTTGAACTATAGACCTTCCGCTCGTCGGTCGATGATGTTAACCACTGCACCACGACCACCCCATGTCTCTTTTTACGACCTAACGTCACAAGTCTGCTGCAGCCCAGGGCTGTTTACAGTCAACAGTTGCTTCGTAAATTGCTTCTAGCTGAAGAGAACGACGAAGAACGGGTTTTGGATTCGTACAAAAAAATCAACTTGAAAGGCTGTTGCTACATGATTGCAGATTCCTGGAACATGGTTAAAAGTGTTTCACTGAAACGAGCCTGGAATAAAATAAACGGCACATCAACATAAGAGCAACTCGAGTTAGAAAAGCAAGCGAAGGAACGAGAATCAACCGTAAACATGGCTAATGAAATCGCGGGATGTTCGGAGTGTAATGTCGCTGATATGGAAGAGTGGTTGCGCTGTGATAAGAACGATCAAGGGTTCCAGATACAGATAGACAATGGAATCGCAGCGAGTGCCATGAACGAACAGGATAATGAAAAGGATGACAATGAGGCCGAAGGGCAAGAGGCACAAGACCAAATTGTACCATCTCACAGAGAGGCGTTTATGTGCTTCGATAACGCCCTCAAGTGGATGAAGCGGCAACCCACCGCCTGCGTGACCTTGCAGCACGGAAACGAGCCTCAACGTCGAGGCAACTTACTCTGATCGAGATGTTCAAGTGAGTGTTATTGTAGAACTGTGTGACAGTTCGTTTCTCTTTATTACCGGTCTATGTCCGATTATCCGAATTTTCGATCATCCGAATCAACCCCGATCACAATTAATTCGGATAAGCGGCGTTCTACTGTACCTCTTAAAGGTTTTGTAGAGATGAGTGCCTTACCGCCCGTACCTGAAGCCGTCTCCAGCTATACCGAAATTCATCTAAATTTACTTGATTTCCAAACAAATTATTTTACTCTCGACTTAAGTATTACATTTCAAAGCTTTCAAATTTCAAAATATCTAAGAAACACTAGCGTGCTCGTTCCTGTTTCCTTTTTTTTTTTTTCTCAAAACAAAAGAATATACATACGTAAAAATCGAAATCTATCAAATTTTTGGAATCAAATATTTTCGCAAATCTAACGTTCGCTTTCCATCCGTATATTTTCTCAAAATTTTCTCAAAGAAACAGCAAAAATAGAAAAAACAAAAGCAAAACGAAACAATTTACAAAACCTTTAAAAACATACCGTAACGTTATACGAAGAAAATCAGATAAAAATAAAGAAACAAATTAAAAAAAAAAAAAAAAATAGGACATTGTAGAAACGCATCAACTTGGCATCACTGCGTCATTGCGTTTGACAATCCATTACGACCGCAAGCAGACGTTTTTGCAAGAAGAATTTTTTTTTCTTTTGTTTTTTTCTCTTCGGATTTAACATGCATTGTCGATGAAAATTCTCTGTAATTAAAGTAGAAAAAGAAAAAAAATCAGAACCGAGTACAAAATTGGAAAGAAAGAAATTGAAACAGTGGAGAAAAGATCGTAATTTAGAAACCCATAAGGTAGGCATGTTGTGTTATGAAAATTTACAGTTAACGGGCTGCCAAGTGCCAGTGAAGGCAGTGGAGCGTCCCGATCGAATTGGTTGAGGTTAGAATGTAGCTATGCAGGCGGCTTATTCGAGGTGCTTATTGGAATCGACGGTGTAAACAAAAGGAATTGATAAATAACATAAAACAGCAGCAGCAGGTTGACATGGTGGACATGTAATGTGTTTGAAGTCGCATACCGTGATATGTTGCTGTCAATTGATGTTTTTTTTTTTTTTTTGTTTTCATCCGCGTTTCCTGTCTGTTGTTCAAGAAACATTTCAAAGTCAAAACCGTCGTCTTATTAAAAAGCAAAAACCGAATTCGTTTTTGAGTTAATCGATGTTATTGTGCAAGCAAGAAGTCGAGACGACCGACGAGAGTAGTCTATTTTCAGGTGTGTCATTGCCATTCGTTCGAACGTGAACAACTATTTATGGTCGAGAGGAATGTTAGGAATTGCATCAATCCAACCACGGTCACCATCCGATTTGTCACCTCCTTTTGTTCGTACGATGTGTACAAGATGTTCCTTTTAGCGAAAAAATACTACTACACCGCCCCCATCCACCTAACATTGCCCTTAACGTACATACATATGGTGGTTTGTAGTTGAACGTGAGCGCAAGCACAAGCACCTTTCATTCATTTGATCAACCCTTTGGTTAGGTGCCAAGATGTCAATTGTGACGATATATTTTAGTAACAATGCTCGCGCTCGCTTGTCGGTCGCATAAAGTATGTATATATGCTGTTGCTTGAATGAAACAAAATCGAATCGATTCATCATCATATGATTAACTTTACTTACCTAACACGCGTGTGAGATGTATTGATCAAATCTTTGGTTTTTACTTTTCTGTTAGAAAATCAGCAGATAGCAAGACGAAAGTAAGGGCAATTGAGGTCACTTAGCAGTTCTAGCGCAATGGCCCCGATAAGCGAGAAAAAAACGCCTGTGCCTCATATCAAGGAAAACACAAAGGAAAATGCATCCAAAGCGGTGGCAAAGAAGAGTTTAGTAATCTTTGATTTCCATGATTCCTGGTTACGGGACGTTGAATTGTATAAGAATCAAGTGAAAATCCAACAAATGCTCACCACTCACAATCACGTGCATACGGTTGATGGCTGTTCCACTGAACCGACGACGTTACAAACAACTGGGAAACGTCGTAGTCAACTGAAGACGACTACAGATTCGCAAAATGTCAACGGTATCATTAGCTTTGACGGGGTAAGTTACTGTCTAATTTGTTTTGGGTACTAGTAGAACAGAAACTAACGATACATTAGTAACCACCTACTATGTATAGTCATGAGTAACTATCATCTACTAACCGAATTGTGTATGTACGTTTTTGTGTTTTGTGTTATGTGCTTCTCCTTATCCTTTCCCTGCTTAATTGTATTATACCTGCTTGTTGGGAGCTTTTTGTTTTTTGTTTTTGTGTTTACAAAAAAACCTTTTTCAAACAAAGATTGTTTTAAAGCGGGCACGAGAAGATCTAACATCAAGGCTTAATCAAATGAAAACTAACCATGCTGGTGGCAATAATAAACGCAATAACGTACATCCCGTTGCAAATCTCATACCTAACCATCAACAAGATCTGGGCCTAAACCATTGTCCCATTATTGCTGGCAAAATAATCGTCAATTCATTTCATGCGAGTAGTTTGCTTACTTCGAAAACAGTCGATATAGTAACAAAGTCACCAATGCCGGCACCATCGCCAGCGAACTATACGAGTTTGACACCCATGCAGCCAAATTCACCTCGCCCTACACCAAAACCACCCGTTGTAGCGAACGCGCAAAATCCTGCTGTTCAAAAAGCTGAAGAAAAAGGCGAAAATAAATTCTTTATTAAACCGCAATCGACCCTAAGCGTGGAGAGGCAAAAATTCCAAGAGGAACAGAAGCAATTAGCTGCCGCAGCTGATGAGGATGGTGGCAGTCATCCAATCACAGACGACGATGATAACTTGTTTGACGACATTGGAGGTTGGGTGGCTTTATTCAAATTTTTTTTTTTGTTTTTTTTTTTTTTTCATTTTTCCTACCACTCCAACCCAAAGTGTGTCATTTGTTATTTTTCTTACAGACATCGATGACTTGCATGTGTTTGATGACTCTGATGACGATGTGGACGAGTATGTTGGCTTCCCATTCATGTTGCAAAGCGATTCGGATGTTAGTCATATGAGCGAAGCAATTTCATCAAGCTACGTGACACCACAATCAATCCTTACACCCAGCTTATTCCCGAATGTTGCACCATATCTTACATTCTCGTCGCACGCAGAAAGAGGACCACCTGTACCGACTACGCTACATAAGATCCTTAAATGGAAACTAAGTCCCGTGATGCCTCGAATTGTGCGGCGAGTCATATTTAATTCCGGATTTCGTTTAATCAAAAGTAAGAAAAATTGATTTTAATTTTGATTTAGCTAATTCGAATATATTGGCATTAAATAGAGACCACCGACTGGATGGCTGTGTGGGAGAAACATATGCGAAGTCCTGGATTCAAGACTATACGATCACATCAGAAATTCAACCATTTGCCGGGCTCATTTCGTATCGGTCGAAAGGACAGCATGTGGAAGAATCTACGAGGCTACATGAGCAAGTATAGCAAGAAAGAGTTTGGCTTCATGCAAAAGTAAGAAACGAGGACGAACACATTTAGATTAGAAGTTGATTTTCGTTTTTGTTTGTTTTTAAAACCAAAAAAAGGACTTACATACTACCGGAAGAGTTAAATTCGTTGAAAAAAGCATGGCCACGTGCCTCCACCAAATCGACAAAATGGATTGTAAAACCACCGGCTAGTGCTCGTGGAGCGGGCATTATGGTAGTAAATAAATGGGCGCAAATACCTAAGGATAAATCGTTAATTGTGCAAAAGTTTGTATTCCTAAATGGCCCCTTTGACTGACTGCGTGACTACACATAACGAATATCAACTCTATTTCCAGATATATCGAGAAACCTTTGCTTATCAACGAGAATAAGTTCGATTTGAGACTGTATATCCTGGTGACTTCGGTGAATCCTTTACGGATTTTCATGTATAAAAATGGATTGGCTCGATTTGCTTCTGGTTTGTATTTAAACCCCACCTTTATCCGTCGTATGTTTCGTAATTTTTTTATTTTTATTTTTTGCATACAGTAAAGTACAGCTCTGAGTTGGACTCATTGAACGATCGATGTATGCATCTAACCAACTATAGTATAAACAAATTATCTCAGAATTATGCTAAGAATGAAGATTTTAATGCGTGCCAAGGGCATAAGTGGACCCTTCAGTCGCTATGGACGTATTTAGAGAAACGTGATATCGACACTAAACGACTGTGGGGCACTCTAAGGAATTTGGTGATTAAATCGATAATCAGTGGCGAAGGATGCTTAAACAGGATGTATCGTCAAAATGTGAATAATCGCTATAATTGCTACGAGTTGTTCGGTTTTGATGTACTTCTTGATGAAAATTTAGTACCTTGGTTACTGGAAATTAATATATCGCCGTCTTTACACTCCGAACTGCCATTGGATTTGCATGTAAAAGGTCCATTAATTCAAGGAGTTCTTAATACGGTGTTATATCAAGTACGTGGTGTCACTGTATAACGATTACCACCGATCTACATAACGTTTAATGATGCTTTCATTGTTTTAGGTACCACCGAAACTGAATATTAGACAGCAAGCTGAAGTACTCAATGAACTGCAACTAAATGGGCCATTATGTTTCGATAGACAACTCTTTACGCCTATCCTGTCGCCGGAAGAGATTAAGAAACACAACTACTTTACAAGTCGTCTAATCGAGTATCGTGAAGAGGTGAGAATTCAAAGAAAACGATTTCAACTGATGATGACGAATGAAATGTGTTTCCTTTTCTCAGTATTTAGAAACGATATTAGACAACCTCACACCGGATGATGTTCGGTGTCTTGTGATAACTGAAGATGAGCTTGCCAGAAGTCAGCCATTAGAGCGAATCTTTCCAAATGCCAATACCTATAAATATCTGCAATTTATCGAGAATCCACGGTACTACAATCGATTGCTTGATGCTTGGGAGACAAGATATCGTGGTAATAAACGACGTGAGGGAATCGAATTACTACGTAGTTTCTGCAGAGAGGGTTATCACTTGAAAGTTCCACCTGCAGCCTTAATTGAGGTACATAGTCATATGATTATTCTATTAACTGACACGACGAGTACGTGGTTTCCACATTCGTTTTAGGAACCTAAAATCGAGTTAACCGATATCGATTTAATGTACATGCGACCAGAAGATATTGCAAAGAAACGTGCATCCTCTAGTTCGGTGACAGTACCACTACAACTCAACGATAGTAATGTGCCAATATCAACGGCGGCAGTTAGCTTTTTAGATGAAATAGCTAAGTCATTTTGTTCCACAGGAATCGGTGATGGACTTGGTGAACTCAATCACAATCGTCGGATTATTGTAGGAACAAATATTACTAGATAGGTAACAAAGACACCAACTTCTATCGATTCCGGTATATCCAAACGCTTTTTTCTTTATCTTTCAGTGATTTATTGGAATATGAGACTGATCGTATGTTGTCTTAATTCAGTACACAAGTTTATTATAGATTTTATAGAAACAAATCATTAGCAATTTCGGTCCGAAGAATATCTTATAACGAATAATAAATCATTTCAGTTATCGTGCACATTTCTGTTTTTATTTCTTCTTTATTCACAACGCGCCACGGGGTCAAGTTCAACTGTGTTGATCGGTGGCCAATCGATTGTTCACAAACGGCCAACATACATTCTTCGTTAATCTTTTATTGCTTTTTTCTTCTACGAATGCAGAGTGATAATTAGATCGAACTTTGCTTATACATTTTGGTGTCGAGTAGCTTTTTGCCGCACATTGCACAGATTCCCTTTTTATACGCACACGACTGGCAGTAGTGCGATCCGGCTTGATACACCTTTTGTCGACAAATTCTGTGATAGTTATAGAAATTATCAAATTTGTTTACGCGATTAATGAGATGGTTTAGTGTACCTGCAGGGTGCTAATGTCTTGGCGATAGGATTCGCCTTGTCTCGCGCGCTTGTGAGCGCTTTGTTTTCATTGATCTTCCTTCCGCCCGGTTTTGTTGTGTTACGTGCACCGGCCTTCCATGGATCCGGCGTGACGATTTTCGATAACTTCGCTTCACACTTCTCGCAAACCATTTTCTTTTGATTTGTTTAATGAAATAAAACCGATGCTCGACAGATACAGACTCGGAATTTTGTTTTTATTATCGAGCTGTCATGTAACAAACTGTCAAAATGAGATGACAGCGTATGGCTTGAATGTCAATAGCAGCCATGTTCTTTTTTTTTTTTTGTTGCACAGGATGTTACAAAAACAGAGAGTTTTACAAAAAAAAAAAATAAATTTATTTTATAATTAAAAAACAAAATTAGGAATATTTAGTTTATTGAGTCGGTTAAGGAGCTGCCAAGATCTATTAAGTACAGGGGCTTTCATGAAGCGCTTCCTGTCTTTAAATTGAAATGCAACAATGTTCGTGTGAGACATCATCGACAATTTTTGTTCGTTTGAAAGGCCTATCGGTGCCATTATGTATGGAACACAACATCGTTCAAATGTAGGTCGCGGCCTCTCTGGGTGACGCGCATCCGAAATGTCAAATTTTCTGGTGCATTAATCAGGCTGAATTTGACTGATGGCATGGATTATTTTGGCTTAGATAACCGAATCACAATAATGCGTTAGCGCATGCGTTTAACATACAACACAGGCAATTAGGGCCGCTGTGGTCTGTGTTTTTTTCGCATAGATCTGCGACTTCAGAGAAACCTCACAAGAAAGGGGGGTCAAGTCGCCTAATCTCGGTGGCCACTTCACATCACCTCCACTTGAGATCACCATGTCCTCGAATCGCTCGTACAGAATTTACCATATATCGTGAGCTGTGTGGCACGTAGCGCCGTCCTGTTGAAACCATATATCGCTGGTATCCATATCATTCAATTTAGGCCAAGAGAAGTTGGTAATTATCGACCTATAATGCTCGCCGTTGACGGTGATGGCATGGAAAATGTCGTTCTCAAAGAAATATGGACTGATGACGCCGCCAGCACAAAATCCCCACCAAACAGTGACTTTTTCGGGATGCATTGGATGGTCTTGGATCTCATGTCGATTGGTCCCAAGCTCGATTAGCTTGGAAGCCAGAAATGGGCTTCATTGCTGAAGATGATTTTTCGATGAAAATTCGTTTGCGCTTCGTTTGGGCGGTACGAAAATAAATTCGCACACCCCAAACCTGTTGCCCGCTGCAAACCTTTTTTCTATAATTATTGTTATTCACCTTTTCACCTCCTTGCTGTCAACAGCTGTTAGGTAATTGTGCACTAACTCAGTAGATGGCTTGACTACTCTCACACTGGATTACCGACTGATCATGCATACTGAATACTCCCGAGGGCGAGTGTTCCCGCTTATATAGCCCTCGGTCCAATATCTCCTTCTTTACGTCAGAAGTCTCTAGTATACTTCGTGCTCTGGCATTGACATTCAGCAGTATACCGCCGAGAGCTACGATCATTTCCTTTTCAGCTGCCTCAGAGCATTCCAAACTTTGACAACGAAATTCGAACACAACCGTCGGTTCGTATCCGCAACAATACTTTACAAGGCGACCGTCTGATGAAGACCGCTTACCGGCAGTTGACCCTTGCCTTTGCATACAAAAATGGTTCGATTATACGAGTACCATAGGTATACCTAAGCTTTACGGCTTTACGGTTTTTCAAAATATTCTCCATGAGGATCAAGTCACTTTTGCATGCGTTTGTACAAACTTTGGAAGCACGCTTTCTACTCCGATTGAGGTACTTCCAAAATATATAATCTGAAGGCATTAGGCACTTCTTTAAGCTCACTTTAAAGTGAAGAAAAAACTGGCTTTTAACAAAAAAACATAAATTGCGAGGGAAGGATTGTACAGACACAAAATGTTGACAGGAATTAACTGGCTTTAAATGAAACAATTTATCCTGGAAAGGAGCAATGCAGGAAATGAAACGAAACAATGGTTAGGCCCCAAAAAGATTTCGATCTATTAGACGCTTCCTTGTGTCCTGCAACCATTTCATCTCCAGTTTCTAAATATGAAGCTGGAAAATCGTAGAAAGAAACAAAAGTCTCCTTACTGAGCCTAAAGAAACTTTTGAATCTATAAAGACTCGATGATTTATTTACTCACTTATCAGGCCAGCAACCCATGGGGGATCTGGCCCTGAGTTAATACAGCCTTCCATCCTTGGCGGTCCTTGACACGGGAAAGACCAAGTTGTCTTGCGTTTCCGATCATTTTGTCTTTATACCGGAGGTTCGCGGTTTCCCCCTTCTTTCGAACCTAGAGCCTTGGATTCGAAGACCCTCCTAGCTGGAGCGTTGGTGTCCATACGTTCGATGTGGCCGAGCCATTGTAGTCGACGGATCTTTGCCTTCCGGACTATATCCACATCTCTGTACAGCTCATAGAGTTTTAGGTTATATCTTCTCCTCCATTTGCCTTCCTCGCAATGAGGACCGAATCGTTGTCGCAGAATTCTTCCCTTAAAAAAAACCAAGGACGATCCTGCTTATCGTCCATACGTATTTCATGGCGCACGGTAAAAGTAGTCTTTATTCCCAAAATAGGGAAAAAGGATTTATCACTCGCCAAGGGTTTTAGATCAATCAGTCTAACATCCTTCTTGCTGAAAAGCATGGAGGGAATAGTAGAGCTGCACGTGCGCAAAGTTGCCCTTCGAATGTATCCTCTTTCGGAGATGCAACATGCTTATCAGCGCGGAAAATTCTGTGAGACTTCCCTTCAAAATCTAGTTGGGAGGGTAGAATACACACTGGGAAGCAAATGGTACGCACTGGGTAACTTTTGTCAGCATGACGACAGCTAGACGACATGAGGCACTGGTTTTGTGGATCAAAACATTGCTCAGGACATTGATCGCTGATGCAGGTCTCGGACAATGTGTCATATGTGTCCGCTGTTATGGTGCATGATGGTAGACTCTGCTCGATGCTCTCTATGTCTCTGGAATCTATACCCAGGCATATGCGGATGATGTCGCCGTTCTCTTTGTCGACCCATGTTTAGCGACTGTCTGTCTCAAAGTAAAGGCGGCGCTAAATGTGATCGATGAGTGGTGCCCGAGAAATGGGCTGTTAATTAATCATTTCAAGACTGATGTCATTCTCTTCACAAGAAGGAGGAAAAATACTGGCATGACTCAGCTGGTGGTAAAAGGCATTCCCCTTCCGATATCCAAGGAAGCTAAGTACCTGGGAGTTATCTTAGACAGCAAGTTTCAGTTTTTGCCAAGCATCTCTGCACGCTTGGCATCAGTGAGACGTCTACCTGTGCTGCATGTTGCGAAGAGATACAGTAGACTTTCCATGTGACTGTCCCGCCTTTGCTAGCGCACGTAGGCGCACCCTTGGGGGCCGATGTGGTGTGTTCTGTATCTCTTAGCTCTACATCAGGGATAAACAATGAGATACCAATCTTTCGTACGTCTGCCCGTTGATCCCCGTAGGGGTTGGTTGTTGCTTTTGTAATACACACCGATACTATACGTTTTATTCTCCGTTTAAAATTGACGCTTTTGACTAACACAATGAAAGTCTCAAGACGTCGATGTGTAGAGTCAAGACGTGGCAAAATGGTCGCAACAAAGCAAAATGACAAAGGCAAGACGCCGTCAAACCGCAACGCGCTTGTAGGGGCTTTCTGTCAATGTGCCTGTCAAAACAAATAGATTGGTATCTCATTCTTTATTCCTGCTCTACATTTCTGAAGCTCTTTCTCACTTTTCTCCGGAAAGCGGGGAAAATAACGTAAAGTTATTGTGTCTGTCGGGCAGTACAATGGACCAGTATTTGTGTCTGAGTGCTCCAATAGATAGCAGAAGGGGACATGCAGGTTGAGAAACAGGGTCACCCTGAATTGTATTTTTCCTCGTTCTCGTGAAGAGAACGACATCAGTCTTAAGAGGATTAACCGAGGATTACTCGTGCTCCAGTCATCGATCACGTTTAGCGCCGCCTGTGCTTTGAGACAGACAATCGTTAAACATGAGTCGACAGAAAGAACGGCGACATCATCCGTATATAGGATGCATAGGATGCTCCAGAGGCATCGAGAGCAGAGAATCGACCACGATTTAATTTAAGTTTTTGTAAAAGTTGACACGAATAGTACTCGTATGACAAATGTCAGCATTTCCGAAACAGTGTCAGTGTAAAATGTCAATTTAAGTCTTCGCCTACCTTATCGACGTCAGTGCAATACATCCGAGGCACCCTGTCACCGGACAATATCAGCGTTGCGTCAAAAATGCGATGTTATACTCACATTCACTAAACCTCAGTTGCCTTGCAGTGAGGTGCGTTGATGTTCAATCAAAATAAGAACACAGAAAAGGGCGAACCAAAACAAACAAAATACACAAAAACCATGTCAGATATGGGTGAGAACTACACAAACTTTGTAGTAATCAAAAAGGAAAAGAAGCCGAAGCGTGAGCCCAACAAGTTGGTGGTTATCAACGAGGAAGACCTCATCCGTCAAGTGGAAATCCGTCCAATTTTGTATGATAAATCACTGAAGGGTTATCGCAAGTCTGCTTTGCGCCACCAGTATTGGAAGGAGATCGCGAATATTGTGGGCTCAAGTGGTATGGTACACATTTATTGCAAACATATTGAATGGTCGGGATGTGGAATTACATAAACGACAATAGCTAGCGGTCACTTCTAAGGCATTCTTGGTTTCTTTTGTTCTTTTTTTCCATTCAGTTGAAGAGTGCAGAAAACGGTGGCGGTCGTTACGAGATGCTTTTTCGAAACATTACAAATTGATCGGAAGAATGGACAGCGCGCCATCGTACAAACGAAAAAAGTGGATATTCTACGACCAAATGAGCTTTCTCGCCCACTATCTGGACAATTCAAAGTAATACGTTGAACATATGTTAGAGATCTAATGTGAAATGCTCTTTATAGCCTGGAGATCGAGGAACCTGTCCTCGAGGACCTGCAGGACAACTCGCATGACGATGGTATTATGCTAGAGGATGCCGACACAGATGGAGATATGAACGTCACCGATGTTAGTGAAGTCACGCACAATACGTTTAAGACTGATTCTACCATCCATACCGCACTTGAAGAACAGACGCCTAATCATCATCAACATCATCAGCATCAGAGTGATACGACAACGACAACAATTGATCTTGGTGATGGTAATCAGTTCATCACTCGCATATTTCCCAGTCCAACGTCCGGCGCACAGTATCTCACGCTCGACGAGCATGTCAACGAGTCGGAAAAGAAGGATATTTCCTCGACAAAGGCGATCAGCTTGACGCAAGAGGACTATGGAGCGCTGATGAACATTGACGGTGATGATAAGTTCCTGCTGAGTTGCTCGCCGATTCTGAAACGATTGTCGCGACAGAAAAACGCCCTTGCCCGCCTTAAAATCCAACAGATCCTCTACAATATCGAGTTCGGTGGAGAAGTATAACAGTAGTGCAATTGTGTTTGTAGTGTAATATATGTATGTGTGTACAGTCGACTGTAGTTTTTGTTCTTGTTTGCAAATCCCCAGTATCAACCGACTATCTGCCCACGGCGTTTTCAGCTATCGGCTATGGTCTGGCTATCTGTTACGTATATCTTTGGGTTTTCTTATCTATGAACGATTAACGTTCAATTGGACAGAAATTTGGTTGTTAATCGGCTAGTAGCTGGCGCTAGAGGTGGAACTATGCGGTTACGGACTACGTTGCTTGTAAGCTTACTGGGAGGTTCCCTTCTAACAGGTACGTTGCAATATTTTCTATCACACCATTCTCTGTGACGTCCGAATTCGAATAGCTCTTGCGTTGGAGTGTTATACTTGCTTGTCTAGTGCGAACTTGGACTGTGTCAGGAAGCCAGGAAAGCAATTGGATGTCGAAGAGTGTCCAGAGAACGACGAATGTGTTACGACCATAAGTAAGCCCTTTATCTATTCGCTATTCACTATGTTCACTGTCTACGTTTCATACAGTATCGGGAGTTACGTATAGAGGTTGCTTGTCCAGAGTGATACCAAGCAAGTTCTGTTCGAATCTGTGCGAAAAGTGTAACACATCGCTCTGCAACGTGCACATCTATCCTCCCGATCGATTGCACTGTTTTCAATGCAGCGGTTCGGACTGTATTGACATTCAAAACAGCACAGTGCACAAGCCGATGCCATGCCCGATCTACAAGGACGTCGATCGATGTTACACGAATATCATCAGCGAGAACTCAGTTCGACGTGGCTGTGAAGCAACCGATCTGACGAGTACTAGTAGCTGCCAGAATATTTGCTTGAAATGCAACTACCATGCGTGCAACAACGAAATTGGCGTCTTGCATCACCACTGTCTCCAGTGTTCATATTTCAATACGATATCGTCACAAGCGAACTACGGGTGTCTTCGAAACCAAGACGAGTTCGGCAATCAATGCGGAATAATGGAGACAAAAACCTGTTACAACAAAGTTCTACTAGGCCACAAGGGCAAATGCTTCACTTACATAAACGAACAGACTAACGTTGTGAATCGAGGTTGCTCGTCATCTATGGGTTTATATCCTACGGGCAAGTTGACCGAGTGCTATGGAGACAAATGCAACGACGATTGCTTCGACATAATGTGCAATGTATGCAATTCAACTGCAGATGAAAGTTGTCGCAATCGAACTAGTGTTCTACGTGCCATTAAATGCAGCCCAGGAACGTACTCCTGTTTCTCTTGCGAAGAAGGCAACTACCTATGGCGAGGATGTGGACCGGATTTGCCACAGCCCAAGACGAATCAGATTTGCTACCATTGTCGCGATAAAGACGGTTGTAATCGTGAAAGCATTCGGTCATGTTACAAATGCTCCTCGTTAGATGAGCCCAATTGTGCCAAGTGGGAGGACATATCGGATATATCCACAAGCAATTGCACGTATGCGGAAGAGCAGTGCATAAGCACTCTAGTGTCGAGACTCAATCTCGTTTATACTCTACGAGGATGTGCTTCGGATATTGTTGAATGCACAGAGAGTGATCCGTTTTGCGAGAGATGCGATGGAAGTTTGTGCAATTATGGGCCCAAGAGTTGGGATCTAGAACCGAAAGCCAAGAGATCTTCGCTACTGAACTACTGGATCAGGAGGAATCATGGCAGGCGGGTTAAGAACAATATTTTCGTATTCGTTTTCATTTTGTTAGGAATTCTGTTGATACACTGAAGTACCAAATTCCGATTGAATAAATGTAGATAAACAAATGTCGGTGTTTCCATTAAAGGTGCGCCAAGCAAACAAGATTACGAGGCAATTGATAGCAAATAAATTGCAGCTAGTCATTAACCTTGAGCGATTTAGCCACGAAATGTCTAAATACAGACTGAGATTAAATGTCCACAGACACCTTGTGATCTACACGTGATTTCTCGATTCAAGGTTAGTATGGGAGGGGCAAGATATGTGGAAATGGTCGTACAGCAATCCCAATAGGTTATGCCTCCCTTCGGGCCGGATGTGCGATGACCAGTTAGTAAATTTTGTACGACCCACTTGGTGAGAGTCCTCTGTGGTCATCTAGTTTAGTTTTGGCATTGTATACAATGATCTGTGACAAGCGAGTTGTACACTGTATGAGCGTGAGCCTGTGGAGTAGTTCATTCTCGACTTCTCCGATTGTTTCGTTTGTTCGTGTCGGAATAGTCCGATTCGACTTGGTCCCTTAACATTAACGAACGATATTCACCAACAGCAACAACTTTTTGCTCTGTCGAACCTCACTTTTATTGAGCATCGCAAGATTATGCTCTTTTTGGAGCTTACAAAGTTTTAGCTTGAGTTCATCTTTGTTGCAACAGTCAATTTCCCAGCACTCGGCCGAGAATTTCGTTCAATTTAGGCCAAACCACCTGTCCAAACCACCTTTATGGCCTTTTGCCATACACGAACGATTTGTTGACATCGAAGTGTCGCACTTTTCACGGAACTAAAATGCCAATTTCCAATCAAAAACTGAGCCGTAAGGTCCCTTAGTATCCACTGGACAAAGCTAACCCTCTTGCTGCCCATTTCGCAGCCAACTAACAGCTTGCATTTTGGATTCACCTGTACTAGAACGTGTCAATTCCACCATTGGACCAACACCCAACTCTCCTATTGGAACTGTGGGCCTTTCGCTGAACCTTCTCAAAGATAGCGAAAATCACCATCGAACTCATGATTTGATGACAAGACATATGTCGACAAGCAAGACCCTGTATAAAAGGACTTATTCCTCTTTTAGGCTAATTTGAATTACAATAGAACTATCGCCAAGAATATCAGGAAGACGCTTGGTGCAAAATCAGAGCCCTGGGGTACATAGGCATTCATTTTATGGGAAAAAGACTTAAAACACTCCAAAAACAATTTGAATTCAACGGCCGGAAAGGTAGTTGCTAGTCCATTGAAGAAGAGACTCGTCGATCCTAAAGGCACACATTTTCGACAAATGAGCCTGGTGCCAAACTCTGACAAATGTCCCTAACACGTACAACGACCTTGGTTTCATTAGAATTTTTCTTCGTCT
The DNA here is from genome assembly GCA_951905685.1 of Eumerus sabulonum. Classification (NCBI taxonomy): domain Eukaryota; kingdom Metazoa; phylum Arthropoda; class Insecta; order Diptera; family Syrphidae; genus Eumerus; species Eumerus sabulonum. The sequence continues at coordinate 104,985,652 of OX645063.1, read as the reverse complement.
TATGTGGCGCTAAGGTCTGGGGTGGATCTGGGTATCAACCAAAAAAAGCTCACCAGCCAGCATGTTGTATCCGTAGACGCTTGAATAGGCGCACGTCGCTATAAAACCTGTAAAGTTCGCTGTCAAATCTTCTTCTTCAAATGCCACCAACACAAACAGGACAAAGATGACACGCAGAACTTTCCTCTCGAAAAGACCAAGAGCTTCCTCATCCGCTTTCAATAGCCTCCATGTTTCAGGGATGATTAAACTGTTATATACAGCCATTACTCAACTACCTCTAAAGCTCATAAAAACGAGGTCCTTTACTACCTCAAAGTTTTTGCTGCCCACTTTTACGCTCTGTTCGAGACGTCGATGTTGAATGTCCTTCCTTCATGACAGCATATACATACTGCGGACAGTCCACCCGATCAAGCAGCTTTGTTAAACTTCAGTCTCGATATTTCTATCCATCGTCGTCCAAACTGAGTGTGCCGTTCTGGCTGATAGCGGTATTTGGGTCATCATCGCCGTTTAACAGTCCGCAGAAATTATTTTTCCAGATTCTTAGCATCGATTGCGACTTCAGTATAAGTTGTCCATTCTCGTCCAGGAAGGCTTCGATCCGTAGTTTGTATCGACTGGATAGCTGTTTTACCTTTTGGTAAAGCTTTCGGGACTTAATTCTTGCTATAACACCTCTCCATATCCTCGCCCGCGCGTTTCTTGTGCTCAAGTGGACACACAACCTTCACGTGGACTCCCCTGGATAGTTGCTCTTTCATCCACCAGGTAGTGAACCTATATGTGCAGCGACCCAACCCCCTTGTTCCTGAGGAAAAAGGAACCTGGCCTCTGGCCTGGCGACACCTGCAAGCGCCTAAATGACTTACGGGTCTGCATCTGGAATGTGAGGTCCCTTAACAGACCGGGTGTAGGCAATCAATTGGAGCAAACCCCCACCTGCCCTCCAAGAAGTGCGATAGGATTGACCGGGCAAAAGACGGATGAAGAACTGCGACATCTACTACGGGAATTGCTACGAGGAGAACAAAACAACGCTTATTCGGGTGCGGGTCTTAAGCTTTCGGTCCGTAAGCGAACAATTTCGGTAGCGTTAGCTCAATATGTGTTCACGCCCCAACCGAAGGAAGAGAAGGAAGGGATGATTGACTCAAAGACGATTTCTACGATCTCCCAATGAAGATTTGAAACTGGGCAAAGGGGGTATATTTGAGTCGATCACGGGGAAGCATACACGACACCACGTCCGAAAACGGACATCGCCTACTTGACTTCCTGGCGGGGCGTAATCTCCTTTTAGAATCACTAGATTTCCGCATCTCAACATCAACAAAGGAACCTGGCGATCATCTGATCGACCATCAATCAGATTGCGATTGACGCCAGACACTCCTCTAAAATCCTAAACGTACGAACTGTCCAAGGAGCTAATATCGACTCGGATCAGTATCTTGTTATAGTCCGAAGGTTCGAATGAAGATATCAAGGGTACCACGGAGTCGAGCTGGACAACGAAAGTTGGACGTCGGAAAGCTACACTCGCAGGAGACCGCTAGGATCTTTGCCGAGCGAGTTTCCCTCAACCTCTCGCAGATTCCGATGACACCACAGAACAACAGTGGGAGCATTGCCAGCGTGCCATCAGATTCGCTGCCTCTGGTGTACTGGATTTCAAGCCGCCGCCTGCTCGTCTGCTCAAGAGGCGACACAAAACCTTAATCATCCGTCCTTCTCTATGGCGCAGAGGCCTGGACTTAAACGAAAGCGGATGAGGAGGCCCTTGGTCGAAAGGAAAATTCTGCGTCCAATCTATGGTCTATGGTATGAACGGAGAAGAAAGCACAACGACGAATTGTACGGGCTGTACAGCGACATCGGCCTAGTACGATGTCAACGGATCCAACGTCTTAGATGGCTAGGCCATGTAGATCGAATGGACACCACCGTTTCAGTCCGAAGAGTTCTCGGAGTAAGTAAGTAAGTAAGTAAGTAAGAGGAGCCCATTCTCTTCCTCCTGTTTGGCTGCATGAGCCTGCCTGCACTCGTCGTCAAACCATGGGTTTTTCTTTGGTGGTGTCGTAAAACCCATCACATCAGTGGCAGCTTCTTTGGTGGCTTTTTGACAGCGCTTCCATTCTTCTACAATTGTTAGTGCAGACGGCGTCGAACTTCCAGAGGGTGACTCGGTCGGCAGTCTTAGCCTAGGGTGCGACTGTAACTTTCCGACGTCAAACCGTGGGGTTCTTTCTCGACTCCGTCCTTCCCTCGATAACCTTGGCCACAACAAGGAAATGGTCCGTGTCAGTGTTGGCACCACGGAAGGTTCGGACATCGAGAACACTGGAGGAGTGCCTGACGTCAATCGCAATGCCGCCAGGTCCCTTTATGGATGTTGTGGAGGGGGAACCGCGTAGAAACCACAGATAAGCTCCGCTCTGAGGCGAAATCCACCAGCCAAAATCCGTTACCGGTTGTGTTGTCGTGCAGGCTGAGTTTTCCTATGACTCTGTCAAAGACTTTTTCCTTTCCCAGCTGTGCATTGAAGTCGGCTAAAACGATCTTGGTATCGTATCTGGGGCATTTACCGTATGTACTTTCTAGGAGATGGCATGGACTCGGACATACAGGGTAAAGTTGTTGATTGCTCTCAACCAGGCGAGATGCCAGCAACGATCCCTGTTTAAATGCCCGGGTCAAGTTGACATACGGCCTCCTCGCGGCGCCCTCTGAATAGCCTCTTCAACAACCCTTGGGAGGTGAACAACCGTATGCAGCGACAAAACCCCGACCAGAATGGCAATTGTGCGGCGGGCTAACAATCCGCCCACGTAAAAAAAAGAAAAGTTATGAATGAGCAAGATGCCTCGGATACACGGACGGATACTCGACGACGACAACGCACGAAAAAGGAACACGATTTGCGAGTATGCTCAGGGAATGTCAGAACCCTGTACACCCCCGGAGGTGCTCATAAACTAGAAAGAATCCTCACGCAGTACAAGGCGGATATTACTGCGGTCCAGGAAATACGCTGGATAGGAAACGGTATGATTAGGAAGAAAAATTGTGACATTTATTACAGCTGTCACCAAAGGTTGCACTTACTGGGATGCGGATTTGTCGTGGGAAAGCGGTTAAGGTCAAAGGTCATCGACTTTAAGCCTATAAGTGATCGCCTGGCTGTGATCCGCATCAGAGTCAGATTTTATAACATCAGCCTTATATGTGCAGGAGGACAACGCCTACGGAGCTTGTCCGGAGAAAGCACAGCCTCCACGATACAAGAACAGGTAACGGCTTCCGACTCGCTGACTTTGCGACCGCTCGTAGTGCGGTGATAAGTAGCACAAGATTCCCTCGCAAGCGAATCCACACAGCAACCTGGCGATCTCCGGACGGTCGAATCGCCAACCAAATCGACCATATGCTCATTGACGCAAGGCACTCGTCAAACATCCTGGATGTTCGAACATTCAGAGGGGCAAATGTCGACTCTGACCACTTCCTCATAGCAGCAAGATTCAGAGCTCGACTGTCCAATGTCAGAAAGCTGCACCAGCCCATCAGGAGGAGGTTCGACATTGGGCGCCTGAGCATACCGGAGGTTGCCAGAGTCTACAGGGAGCAGCTGAGCGAAAGACTCTACGGTATGCCTACGTCGAACACAAATGCCAATAATATGTGGCTGCATTGCCGCTCAGCCATTCAGGAAGTAGCCGAAACCACCTTAGGATACCTACCACCCCCGACAAGAAACCCGTGGTATGATGGCGAGTGTGAGCAGAAAAAGGCAGCAACCGACGAGGCGTACCAAAAGGCGCTGCAGAGGAAAACCAGGGCAGCGCGAGAAGAGTACCGAGCCAGAAGAAGGGAGGAGAAGAAACTACTGCGACAAAAGAAAAGAATCTTCGCAGCCTCCCAGCTCAAGGATATCGAGGAGTCTAGGGATAAACATAAAATACGAGCCTTTTACAAGAAAGCCAAAGGCCTTGCAGGAGGCTTCAAAAAGGGCACCCTGGCTCTTCGAAACTGCGAGGGTAATCTTGTCACCGACCCGCAGGGAATAGTGGATGTATTTAAGCAGCACTTCCAGCAGCTGCTTAACGAGCATGACCAAGAGAGAGTGGTAGGGATCGAGGAAATCCCAACTCCAGCCGCTGAAGTAGTCCCCCCACCCAGCATCGAAAAAGTCGGCACAGCTATTCAGAAGCTGAAGAACAACAAGGCCACAGGCTCAGATGGCTTGCCATCAGAGCTCTTCAAGGCTGGCGGCGATGTTCTGGTAGGGAGCATGCACCAGATCATCTGCAGAATTTGCCCCATCCACAAAAAAGGCGATCCTACCTCTTGCAAGAAATATAGAGATATATCCCTGCTCAATGTCGCATACAAGATCCTGTCCAGCGTATTGTGTGAACGTCTAAAACCATTTTGCGCCGCACTAATCGGCAGCTACCAGTGCGGCTTCCGGCCCGGCAAATCAACTATAGACCAAATTTTCACACTTCGACAAATCCTGGAAAAGACCAACGAGTTTCAAATCGATACACACCATCTTTTCATCGATTTCAAAGCCGCATACGACAGCATTCATCGTGAAGAACTGTTTGGGGCGATGGCCGAATTCGGGATCCCGGTAAAACTGATCCAGTTGTATCGCGCCACGCTAAAAAAACACGCGATGCACCGTGCAACTCGGTTCTAGGACCTCAGAACCATTCGAAACATGCACCGGATTTCGGCAAGGAGATGCGCTGTCATGTGACTTCTTCAACCTGGTGCCGGAGCAGATAGTGCGACGGGCAGGCGTCAACAGGGAAGGCACTATCTTTTACAAGTCCATCCAGCTGCTAGGATACGCGGATGATATCGACATCATCGCGTGTTCTCGCCGTGGTATTGTGGAAGCATTCACGGCGATTGAAGAACAGGCGAAACGAGTTGGTCTCAAGGTCCAACTGTTTAAGGTTTTTGCTGTCAAGCAAAAACCAATCCGTCGCTCACCACCTGGGACAAGTATAACAATTGACAGCTACAATTTCGAGGTAGTTAAGGAGTTTGTCTACCTCGGGGCAAACCTAAATTTCATAAATGACACCACAGTGGAGATCCGGTATAGAATCGCCCTTGGCAACCGCTGCTACTTCGGCTTGTCCAAACAACTGGTGTCAAAACTCCTCACTCGAAAGACCAAAGTCATGCTTTACAAAACGCTCATTCTGCCAGTCCTGCTGTACGGAGCCGAAAGCTGGACGATAAGCAGGACAGCGGAGCTGATTTTGGGTTCTTTCGAAAGAAAAATTCTGCGCGGGATATTTGGTCCTGTCTGCGAGGAAGGTGAATGGAGAAGAAGACACAACCGCGAACTCTACGAGCTGTACCAAGAAGTGGATGTAGTCCGGAAGGCAAGGATCCGTCGACTACACTGGCTCGGCCACATCGAGCGCATGGACATCAACGCTCCAGCTAAGAGGGTCTTCGACTCCGAGCCTCCTGATTCGAGAAGAAGAGGAAGACCGAACCTCCGGTATAAAGACCAAGTAATCGCGGATGTAAGACATCTTGGTCTTGACCACTGGAAGCAGCGTGCCCGGGACCGTCAAGGATGGAAGGCAGCTATAGCTCAGGCTCAGATCCTCCACGGATCGCTGGCCTGATAAGTAAGTAGTAGTAGTACTTTCTAGGAGATCATAGAAGTCATCCTTGGATGACAACATCCTTCACCTCTGTCGGGGCGTTAGCGCAAATCAGGCTAATGTTGCCGAATACAGCCTCGTTGGGAATTGTTATGAGGCGCACGCCTGCATACATACTTAAAGCTTAAGACTTTTCACCTTAGTCTGCCTCGAATCACAAATCAACAAATCCCCTTCTAAATAAGCGCTGCTTTCCCTCCCTGCAAGTTTCTATTCTGAACTTGTGCCAATGTGCGCTTGTTGCGAGAAAGGCCGGTAAATATCTAAATGATAGAATCACCGCGTGCCGATATGTTTGAAAGGCACCCCAACTAGCATTGTCCACGATTACGCGCACCAGTTCCACCCTTTGTAAGATAAAATGCTCATTTCCGTACAATATCATCCCCACTTCCTACCCCATGTCGCTCTTCCTACGTGCGACGGTCCTTTACATAATTCGTCAATTACAACGACGATAGACAGTAAAAGCTCTGGACTTATCTGATTACGTCAAGCTGTAGTGTGCTACAAAGCAGTCATCCACAGAACACAAAGCGCAAAACTATATTTACAACTCGTCACTTTATTGCCCTGATTAGGTCCTCTTTACGCCTAATACTAAGTACCTTGTCATGGTAAAGAGCGACACAATCGTAGAAGTGACGTGCTGGCACAAAGCGAATTGACATCACTTGTGCGACAGCAGATGCTCCATCACGAATATCCTCAAAATCCGATTGATATTCTCGGTGGTGGTGAAGTCCACATTCGACAGGTTGTCATCCTTTGTATGCCAAAACGACGGAAATGGAATAGGTATTATATGTAGTATGGGTACACCCAGCTTGAGAAATGGAATGTGGTCGTCCTCTACCAGTGTGTTCATTGAGCGCGGCTGGAAGTATTGATTTGGATTTTGTCTCGACACGCCGTTGCTCGTGTATTGCTCTAGGAGACCGGCATTTGAGATACGATCTTCGATTATTGCCAATTTAGCATACCATCCCTCGGTGTTGCGGAAGCCACTGTAGAACTTTGGATCGGGTGCTCCGATTAGATCGAGAAGTACCAACATATCGATACGATCGAGTAGGTTTTCCGATTGCCATTTCTGGGCCAAATGGCGAGCTCCGTAGATTGAATCCTTCGGACCCCATGTGTCGAAGGCTTCTTCGCCATCGAAGAATATGAACATCAAACTGAGCTCTTGGCTCTTGATAGAATCGAGGTGGTCTTTCAAAACGTGCGCCAAGTTGAGCATCATGGCACAGGGGACAGCGGAGTCTGTGGCTCCGAGAAATTCGATATTTGGCATGTATTTACTGTCGTAGTGACAGGCTAGCACAAGGTATCGCTCTGCATTCGGGTTGTGAGTGGCAATAATGTTTTGGAACTTAAGTTTTCCCAGTATGGGTGCCGTGTCCTCGAACTTGTCCAGTGTTACGGACCAGTTCAACTCGTTCATCGTCTGAACAATGTAATTCCGAACCCTCCGGTGGCCCTCGGTGCCTACAACTCTCGGGATTAGTATCTTATTAACAGCCTCTCGCAGGTGATTCGTGTCAGAGAGTTGACTGTAGGACACAAGTTGTTGGTCAGTGAGTTCAATCGTGTCATATCTCACCTGGAAAAACAAGTGGTTTATTCAAATTTTTATCGTTATATTCGACTCAAGTCACCTGCTTACGGCCTACGAGGTTGTCAATATCACTATCCGAACTTGCGGTCAAGACACCACAACAAATTAGAGTTAACGAGATAAAATCAAACAAAAGCACCATTATGCCAACATTAACGTACAAATAATGTCCAACATATGCGGTGCCGTCGTCACGCACAGTGTTTATTCAATTGGCAAGTGCTAAATTTGACATTTAATAATAGTGATAAGAAAATCACTAAACGTCATCATTTTCGATAGATGTCAGTCAGTATAACACTTGTGTGGTGGCTGAATGCACCCATCTAAATGTCATGTGCAGTGGATAGAATTGAAAGGAGAAAAAACATGGCGCAATGAACAATAAACAAAGATCGAGTTCGTGTTGTTTTCCTCGCAAATAAAATAGGAAATTCGCGCTTTTAACGTTCATTTTGAAGAAAACAACAATTCCACAATCGAGCAAAGCAATGTCTTTTCGCAAAAAAGTAAGTACATACGTCCCGCACGCCGTGAAAGCAAGTGAAAACGTATATGTATACTCACGGTCTCAGCTAATCTTCGGTTGAAAATTGTGTCGGGTATCAGGGTTCCATTTATCGTTTGTTGTGATCCCATCACTTGAATATATTTCGTGACCTCTTTGAGCAGGTTCAGTGGCAATTTTGAGATCCTCTGCATGATCGGAGCTGGAAGAGGTATACAACGTTAGCCACAAGCGCGAAAAGAGAAGAGAAAAACGTGCCACAAGCACAACTCAACTGTGCCATGAAAGCCTACTTAGGTCTAAATTTTTTTTTGTGTATTTTTAGAGTACCTCATCGACAGATGAAACGAGTTCGAGTTCGTCGTCAGGGTCGTCGAGTTCAAGTGGCAGTAGCAGTGGGTCGGAGAGTGGAAGTTCATCTACGGAATCGGATTCCTCAAGTTCCACGGAAGAGAAAACCGCATCGAATCCGACAAAAGCAATCGAACAAGGTAAATCACAAAGTGTCCGAAGAAAGAGCTCATCGGACGTCAAGGGGCAGGTTAAAAATGAAGACAAATCGGCACCCGGTGCTTCTTCGAAGACTCGCAATCCGGGGCACAACATCAATCCCAGGCTGTCGCGAAGCAGCATATATTCCAGCGATGATGAGGTCCCGCCCAGTAAGAAGCTAAACCGATCGAACTCAAGCGGTTTGGCGGCAAATACCCGCAAGAAACCAGCAGGCGAAGCGAAAAAGAACACACCCTCGTCTACAATTCCACATCATCCGCCGGCAAATGGTGGCGGGAAGGCTCCACCGGCCGTGGTTAAGCAACATCAACAGCAGAATTTTGCATCGAAAATAGTCAGCAGCAAAACGAAGGCGTTCCACACCGCCGCCAAGTCCCAAGCTGTAGGTAGTAACAATTCCAAGAACAAAAGCATATTCTCTCCCGACAATTCGTCCGACTCTGGGAACGAAGAGGTCGCCAAGAAGCCGGAAAAGAAAAAAGTCCCTGTTGGCAATCAGAAAGGAAGAACCGCACCCGCCACCAAATCCAAGACCGCAGCGACTAAATCCCGTCCACCACAGAAGGCACGAATACCAGCCAATAAACCGACGACGACAGGTCAGAGCAAGAGTTCCGATGAATTCGAGTCAGAGAGCGGATCATCATCGGGTGGGGGATCATCCTCGTCAAGCGACTCGGAAGCATCACTATCTACCGACACAACCTCATCCATACCGCCTTCGAAGAGAACTGCCGTTCAAAAGAAATCAATTTCAACAGCGAAAAGCGCATCAAAAACCGACACTAAACCGGTGGTCCTTTCCGATTCTGAAGGAGAAACACCCGTAGCGAGCAGTCGACAAACAGCAACGAGAAAACTGACCAGATCGTTGAGTACACGTAGATCGAAGCACGTGCTGGGCAAAGTATCCGACACCGATTCGGATGGTGAGCTGGATAAACGATCGCTTTCCAAGAGTCCAGCGAAAAAGGCCTCGGTGGTGACGAAGAGCAAGGCAAAGACCAAGACTAAACGAGAATTGAAAACTGAGAAAATCTCCACTGAACGTGCAATCTCCCCGCCTCTACAGGAACAGAAATGTCCGATTGAAGGTTGTGATTCGTCGGGTCATCTTAGCGGGAACTTGGATAAACACTTTCTACCTGAAGCTTGTCCGATATTCCATAACATGTCCGCATCCGAATGCAAGGAGCGAGCCAGTGAGCGAAAACTGAAGGAGGAGGAATACAAAATGCTGTCGAATCAAATGGATTTGCAAAAGAAGACATGTACGCCGGAACAGAAGGATTATCAGCAGAAAATCCGAGAGGCTAGAGCACGTTTCAAGCCACTGCAAGCGCACTCATCTATGACAGAGAAGATCAAGAACGAAAAGGATTGCACCGATCATGATCGAGAACCGAATCTTGTCGGTTTGGTGCCCGATTATGATTTGCAATTGTTCCGTGAGGCTCAGGCGATTGCGAGTGAGAAGATCGAGAATGAACTAAAAGGTCTACCCGTGGATAAGGGTATAAAGTGAGTTTTAACGATTGGAATCCACATAAGTATGTAGAATCGGTTCGGTTCAATTAATGTTTCATTACAGGTACATTACGATGGGCAAATATCAAATGAAGGTGTGGTATCAATCGCCATATCCCGAGGATGCTGCACGCCTTCCAAAAATGTACATCTGCGAGTTTTGCCTGCGTTATCAAAAGTCCGAGACGGGTATTAAGCGACACGCGCAAAAGTGCATGTGGCGACATCCGCCTGGCGATGAGATCTATCGGAAGGGAAAGTTACAAGTGTGGCAGGTGGATGGAAAGCGTCACAAACAATATTGTCAGCATTTGTGTTTGCTGGCGAAATTCTTTCTCGATCACAAAACACTGTACTATGACGTGGAGCCGTTCCTATTCTATGTGATGACTCTGGCCGATATAGATGGTTGTCACATCGTGGGATACTTTAGTAAGGTAACAGGGTCTTATTGTAGGGCATTTCCACTTGTCTGAGACATAATTCTGTCTAGGAAGTACAAATTTATTCGAATACGCGTATACAAAAGCCACCCGAAAAGTCAGTCTTCCAAACAGACAGAGACGAAATAAAAAGCACAAAAAAGAAGAAAAGCTCTGAATCAAAGAAAGAACAAATCTTGACCATACCCAAACGCAGACACTTCTCATCCCTGTATGTCTTGTCAATGGCACCGGGTTCATTATCCCTTCGTTACAGGAAAGACAGAACCAAAGTGTATAGTGTGTACCCACTGCAGTATTCGATACGACATGAAGACTGGGTTTGTGTTACAAATTGCGCATGTCGTGGGTACATTTCAAAAATTAAAATTTTGAGAATACTCTACACAGGCAAACGCCTATTGTTTGGACCGTTTTTCTTTCCATCACATTATATGTATGTATAAGGCGTGCACGCCTGTATAACTGCAGTCTCCTCCACTCATATGTACACGAGAGCCTCCTAAACGAATGCGACGAACGCGAACTCTAGTGGACTCGAGGACAAGGGTATCTCTCTTTTAAATAAAATCTTTCGGTGTGTTGGTGCCAGACGTTTTTCCCCCACTTTTCAACCGGATATATACATACATGTGGCATAGGGGGAATGTGTTGGTGGTAAGCCCAGTCAAGTAACTACAATGACGTGACATCATGTCTAACCAACAAGTTCAAAAAGGATACAAAAAGCTTTTTTTCCGTACGATTTCGAAAGGATGATTCTATCTCACTCTGAAAAGTCTGAGCCTGAGTGTGATTCCCCCTTGCACCACCGGTGTAATCGTAATCGTCTGTGCTGAATATGCCTCTTATATGTACATACATACGAGTATATGTAGATAAACTCTGCTCGCCCGTACATAGCCATATAATAAGGTCGTGGACCTTTGGCTACCGGCACCACCGAACTACGTCAACCAACAGAATACGAAAAAAAAGTTGAGAGAAGACCAAGTCTGCCTCTTCGATTATATTACTTCAGTAACATGAAATGAATTCTTTGACGCCACCATGAGTGCAAAAAAAAAGGAGAAAAAGTCATAATAGTGAGACGAAAATTGATGAGTGGTATTCGTACGATGAATCGTCATTTGTAGTTTTATGCAATGCATTTGTGTGCTGAGCTTTTGCAGTCTTTCATTCATGTGCACAATATACGACACAATATACGATGATGAGATGAGAAACTTCGGCGGCGGCATTCTCGACGCTGTTACAGATAGACAGACAGACCATCTGTACGTAGAGAATGATAAGTAAGAGCAACGACGAGGACGAGGGGAACGAACGAGTATAGTAGAAGAAGACCAGGATGATGATGATGATGATGGTGCTATGTATTGTATGGTGTTGTGTGCGCTGTCTAGCCGGGTTGACGAAAGCTCTTCACATAGAAAATGGTTCTGCGTGCGGAATAGATATTTTGAAGTTGCCGCCGCGCCTTTCCTCTAGATCTATGTATTCACATATAGGGGGCTGTGTGGCGCGGAATGGATGCTGTCGCCCGCTGCTGTTTGATTCTCGTCGTCGTGCTGTTCTGGATTCACCCCCACTTTCATACGACTATTCTTGAGCCAGACGACAGTTAACATATATGATATGGCGAAGTGGTTCTGTAAATTTAATCTATGGTCATTGAACTTCTTGTAATCCCCGACTAGGTATGTCGAATGGAATTGTTGTTCTTTTTTCTGCTGTTAGCCTCCCACATGTGTGCATCTAACGGTTCGATTATATATTTTCTATTAATTGTTCACGCATTTTGGGCTAACATTTCACTTCAAATTCCACTAGAGTTTTGGCTTCTATTTTTCTTTTGACAAATTTAGGCCGCGTGTTCTTAGATTGAAGGGAGTTCCCCATTCTATCGGTCTTCAACCCACCGGCTCTATAGGAAGTGACGGTTGACATTGCATTACACACTGAAATGAGCTCGACTGTTTCGCCACTTCATATCTAGCGGTAATATGGGTGGTGAAGTAGATGCATGTGTACATGCATATGCTTTATGGATGCTGAGGATGTACACCCGACAAAGCCACGCAGTTAAATATATTTTTGGCAATACTGGAAGAGTAAATAGCTTTTGTTCCTCTCCTACACGTACATACATACATATGTATGTATGTTCGTTACGAGCTCTACCCCTACAACACAGTATGTACGCATTGTATTCAAGGTTATTGAACTTGCTGCTTCAACCCTACGAGTAGGTACTACCTACCTACCTACCGTCCCCTTTCACATTTCGATAAATTTTCAAGCGAAGATTGTTGATAGGAAATTTATTAAAATTTTGTTTTTTGTTTTTTTTTTTTTAACTATTGTACAGGAGAAGAACTCATTCTACAACGTATCGTGCATCCTGACGTTGCCGCCGTACCAGCGAAAGGGATATGGGAGACTACTCATTGACTTTAGTAAGTTATGTGCTAAAAAAAAATCATTTTTTGTGACATTTTTGATAATTTTCTCTAACCCTCTAATGCCACGTTCAAGTTCGAGTGGTCTTAGTCGTTTGCAAGTACCGACGATAGTATGGTAGGTGCGTCCAGCTTTTCTTGTTAGAAGGTTCCACGAACCAAAGGATTTCCATGAAACATTTTACAAAACTCGAAAGTTTCATTACAATATTGCGTTCTGTCTATGTTGTTTGCGTCAACATATTGGAGGCTACTGTCATCTGTTTTTTTTTTGTCCCTCGGGATTGGATTCAAGGACTCTCCAGGCTGGAGCTGTGGTGTCCATTCGCTCTACATGGCCTGGCCATTCTTAGACACCCGACTAGACTCATGTCGCTGTATAACCGGTAAAGTTCGTTGTTGAATCTTTACCTCCATCCCCCGTAATCTCATAATCTTTCTCTCGAAACGGCCAAGGACTTCCTCGTCCGCTTTTGATAGTGTCCCTGCTTTTGTACCGTACAGCAGGACCGGATGATAAGGGTAAGGATAAGAGAGAGGACTCTATTACTCAATTGCCTCATGAGCCCAAATCCAGCCGCTGAAGTAGTCCTCCCACCCAGCATCGAAGAAGTCGGCACAGCTATTCAGAAGCTGAAGAACAACATGGCCGCAGGCTCAGATGGCTTGCCATCAGAGCTCTTCAAAGCTGGCGGCGATGTTCTGGTAGGGAGCATGCACCAGATCATCTGCAGAATTTGGGAAGATGAAAGCATGCCGGACGACTGGAATACCAGCTTTATATGCCCCATCCACAAAAAAGGCGATCCTACCTCTTGCAAGAACTATAGAGGTATATCCCTGCTCAATGTCGCATACAAGATCCTGTCCAGCGTATTGTGTGAACGTCTAAATCATCTTTTCATCGATTTCAAAGCCGCATACGACAGCATTCATCGTGAAGAACTGTTTGGGGCGATGGCCGAATTCGGGATCCCGGTAAAACTGATCCAGTTGTGTCGCGCCACGCTAAAAAACACGCGTTGCACCGTGCAACTCGGTTCTAGGACCTCAGAACCATTCGAAACATGCACCGGATTTCGGCAAGGAGATGCGCTGTCATGTGACTTCTTCAACCTGGTCCTGGAGCAGATAGTGCGACGGGCAGGCGTCAACAGGGAAGGCACTATCTTTTACAAGTCCATCCAGCTGCTAGGATACGTGGATGATATCGACATCATCGCGTGTTCTCGCCGTGGCATTGTGGAAGCATTCACGGCGATTGAAGAACAGGCGAAACGAGTTGGTCTTAAGATCAATGAGGACAAAACGAAATACATGCTGTCAAGCAAAAACCAATCCGTCGCTCACCACCTGGGACAAAACATAACAATTGACAGCTACAATTTCGAGGTAATTAAGGAGTTTGTCTACCTCGGGGCAAACGTAAATTCCACAAATGACACCACAGTGGAGATCCGGCATAGAATCGCCCTTGTCAACCGCTGCTACTTCGGCTTGTCCAAACAACTGGGGTCAAAACTCCTCACTCGAAAGACCAAAGTCATGCTTTACAAAACGCTCATTCTGCCAGTCTTGCTGTACGGAGCCGAAAGCTGGACGATAAGCAGGACAGCGGAGCTGATTTTGAGCTCTTTCGAAAGAAAAATTCTGCGCCGGATATTTGGTCCTGTCTGTGAGGAAGGTGAAGAAGAAGAAGACACAACCGCGAACTCTACGAGCTGTACCAAGATGTGGATGTAGTCCGGAAGGCAAGAAGGCAAGGACACGTCGACTACACTGGCTCGGCCACATCGAGCGCATGGACATCAACGCTCCAGCTAAGAGGGTCTTCGACTCCGAGCCTCCGGGTTCGAGAAGAAGAGGAAGGCCGAACCTCCGGTATAAAGACCAAGTAATCGCGGATGTAAGACATCTTGGTCTTGACAACTGGAAGCAGCGTGCCCGGGACCGTCAAGGATGGAAGGCAGCTAAAGCTCAGGCTCAGATCCTCCATGGATCGCAGGCCTGATAAGTAAGTAAGTAAGTAAGTCATGAGCCCAAAGGAACAGCGATTGGCAAGAGTGATTCTGCGTTTGATTTCGGAACTGATGTCGTTGTTCCAGGTCACTGCGGAGCCAAGGTAGACGAAGTCCTTAACTGCCTCGAACTTATATCTGCCAATACAAACGTTCTGGCCAAGACGTCGGTGGTGAGCGTCCTTTTTTGATGACAAACCAATTTTCGCCGCCTCGAACTCAATACTCGCAAACGCCTCATTGTCATCTCGCTGTGATCTACCTATTATGTCAATATCGTCGGCGTATGCAAGGAGTTGCGAGGATTTGAAATAGATTGTGCCTCTTGTATTGCCCAGTGATTTTTGCACAATCATTTCCAATATGATGTTGAAGAAATCACACGACAGCGCATCGCCCTGCCTAAATCCTTTTTTGAAATCAAAACTATCGGTAAGGTGTTCACCGATTCGGATGGAGCAGCAAGCATTCTCCAAAGTCATCCTGCATAGTCTGACGAGTTTAGCAGGTATGTCAAAGGCAGACATGACGTTGTATAGCTCGTCTTTCTGCAAATGCGGCTTTGAAGTCGACAAATAGGTGGTGAGTGTCGACCTGAAGTTCATTGTTTTTTTTCCAGGATCTGCCGTAGTGTGAAGATTTGGTCGATGGTGGACTTCCCTGACCTAAAGCCACACTGATAAGGACCTATCATATTATTTATAAAAGGCTTCAGGCATTCACACAAAACGGCAAAGAGAATTTTGTAGGCGGGTTTAGTTAACACAGTCAAAGGGGTCTCTTTTATTGTGGATCGCGCAAACGATACAGAGTCTATTCCTCGGGCATGCTTACAGATGAGCTGGTGCATGCTCCTAACCAGATCATCTGCAGCTGCTTTGAAGACCTTAGCAGGCAGTCCATCTGCGCCAGCAGCATTATTCGATTTGGATATCGATATGGCGATCTTAACTTCGTCAAGTTCAGAGGGACGGAATTCTCTGCGATCTTCGTATCTGGTCTATAGTCGATTTGCCGGGACGGAAGCCGTACTGGTATGTGCCGATTAATGGGATGCAAAACGGTGTTAGGGTCGTTTTTCTATCCGAGGCTGTTTTTTGCTTCTGAGCAATCAGTGGTTTTACGGTTATGGTCTTCTAGACCATAGCCCAACCGACACTAATCCTGTTTGGTGGCGCAGGATACTCGCCATTCGGCCTCTTCCGTCAGTAATTTCCCTTGTAAGGAAATTTCCAGATGGCACCACGAGGAGGTGGAAGTAGGACCTGACTAGCAGAGCTGCAAGATGTTCGACTGCAGAGGCTCTTGCTCGCTTTTTGTCGGGCCAGCATCCGTCGGCAGATGCTACCCCTACGAGGTCTTTGCTAGGCACGACGTTCGAAGGTTTTATCAACGGATAAAATGAATGTCTCAAGGCTATAAAGCCCGAACGGAGGCCTGTAAGGATGAGAACGGACACCTAGTAGTAGAATCGCAGTCGATGTAGATCATCGATGACTGTCGACCAAAGCAGTGGCGAGAGGACTCCCCCTTGTGGGCATCCTCTAGCCGCCGATACTCTCACTGAGACCTCTCCACATGTGGCGGATATGATACGGCTATTTAGCATCGCCCTAATCCAGTGATTAGTGGGATGGTCCACACCCTTGCAGGATAGTGCAGTGGTGATGGAATCATAGCCAGTATTATCGAAGGCTCCCTCTATATCGAGGAAGGCGCAGATTGCGATCTCCTTTTGTTTGAAACTATTTTCAATGCGCGTCACCAAGTGGTTTAGTGCATTCTCGGTAGATCGCTCTTTGCGATATGCATACTGGTTGGGATGCAGAGGTTTTTGATTTTCCCAGATACCTCTAATATGGAGCTCTATCAGTTTCTCCATTATTTTTAGAAAGAACGAAGTCAAACTGATAGGGCGATAGGATTTAGGTTGCTCACTTGGCTTCCCAATCTTTGGGATGAAGACAAGATTGACCTCTCTCCAAATTAGGGGTATGTATCCCAGGTTGAAGCAAGACCTAAAGAGAACTATCAGTGGTGATAAAATTGTATTCAAGCCTTTCTGTAAGATCGCAGGAAAGACACCGTCCTTGCCTGGGGCCTTGTAGGGTTTAAATGAACCAATTGCCCATTTGACCCTGTCCGGGCTGAAGAGTCTACCAGAGAGGCTATTTGCTCTACTGTCGATATTTTTGCAGCACTTTAACCTTTTTTTATGGTAGAATAAATATGCTGACAAAAGACATCCAAAGTTATACGGATTTGGTTCGTCCTAATATGGTGACCCGTTCTAACGAAGCAATATATGCTGTGTTGGCCTTGAAGGGTTAACGCTATCCTACCCTAAATCAGGTCACATCAAGTACACGGTCATAATTTCCACAACTGGAATCAGAGAGTCTAGAAAAGCGAACTAACTTCAGTCTCGTTTTCTTCTAAGGAAGGACGGAGAACTGCTGTTTTAGCGTTCGATTCAATAAGTTAATCTTTACCAGAGGATGGGGGCACGATTTTTCTACAAACATTGAAACGGTGCCACCCACCTTAGATTTCCTATAGTAGTCAATGGATTTAGACCATAACACCTACTTGTCAAGTGCTCTTGAACTTTCGTAGAAATCAGTCAATAATAGTCGCTTCATCCAAAGATGTAGTAAACCATTTGATCAAAAGTTGAAGAAATTCTCAGATGTGCTGTAGCACTTTTAGTGTGCCAACTTCAAAGTTCCCCAATTTCATCATATCCGACAACGAAGGGGAAAGGAAATAATATGTACAGAAACTGAGACCAGCCGTAAGGATACGCTGGAATATCCAGAACTTATGAAAATTGGCATCACCACCATCACCACTCACCTACTTGTCGAAAGTAAGTGTAAAGACTAGTAACACACGTGTAAGACACTACCCCAAATAAAGCATGGAAATTAGATTGCTTTTTCAACAAATCAGTCTTTTCAGCCATCATCAGGGTTCTTCGTTCATCGTCCATCGTCTCCAGTTCAAATTCAAATTCCGCAAAAAAAATCGCCCTAAGAGCGTCCTTGAACGATGTCTTTCGCATGGAGCGATTACAAGGCTTTCTTCCCTCTTTTCAGTAGTATAAGTCGGCATTGCTTTGTAAAGTTGCTGAGGCGGTTTTTCTAGTAGCATTTATCCCTTCACTTTTGGGTCCTTCGAAAGCGACTCTGTTCGAATGACGAGTATAAGTATTGTAGGAACCAAGTTTCTCCAAGTCTTCTTCACGTCACCAAATGAATCAGGTATATTAGTAGACCCATCTAAGCTTGTCCGGCCATATTTCTTTCACATCACTACGGTCATGGACAGATCGAAATTCCTTTACAGCGCAATGTCTCCTAAATTCTTCAATTGAATTTGCTTCGATTGAAAGCATTACACCAAGATTCTCAAGTCTCCATTCAGTCTGAAAAGCGAAGAGCAGTTTTCCTCTCGGAGTACAGTCCACGCCTTTTAAGGGTGGAGACATAATTATTTTCAACATTTAAGTATCGGTAATGCTCTTTTGTGTGACAGAAAGGCACATCCTATCGAGGCATGATTAATACAGGGTCTTTCAATTAGCGCTTGTTATCTTAAAATTTAAATAAAACAAAGTGCGCGAGATAAAGTCTCAGAGTCCGACTTTCTAATATTAGAAAGCTGCATCTCAACCCACCAAAAGGATGTTCAACATTGGAAGCCTGAGCACTTCAGAGATCACTAGAGACTACAGGGAGCAATTGAGCGGACGACTTGCAAGTATGCCTACGTCAGAGACAAACGCCAACAATATGTGGCTCCATTGCCGCTCAGCCATCAAGGAAGAAGCCGGAATTACTATAGGTTACGCGCCACCATCGACAAAAAAAAAAACACGTGGTATGATGGCGAGTGTGAGCAGAAAAAGCGAGCGACCGACGAGGCGTACCAAAAGATGCTGCAAAGGAGAACACGAGCAGCGGACGAGGAATACTGAGCCAGAAGGAGGGAGGACAAAAAGACGTTGCGGCGAAGAAGAGAGTTTTCGCAGCCTCCAAGCTTTACGATATCGAATAGTCCAGGAACAAAAACGCCATAATGACGTTTTACAAAAAAGCCAAATTGTTCAAAATTGCGACAACAATCTGGTTACCGACCCGCAGGGAATAGTGGATGTTTTTAAGTAGCATTTCCAGCGGCTGGACGAAGAAATCCCGCCTCCAATCAGTGAAGTTGTCCCCACTCCCAGCATAGAAGTAGGTATAGCTATTAAAAAGCTGAAGAACAACAAGGCCGCAGGCTTACCATCAGAGCGACTTCTTTAATCTCGTCTTGGAACAAATAGTGCGGGGGGCAAACCTCAACACGAAAGGCACTATTTTTCAAAAAATCAGTCCAGTTGCTGGGATATATAGCCGATATTAATACTGTCGCAAGTTCCCAGCGCATCATTGTGGAAGCGTTCACTGTGATTGAAGACCAGGCGAAACGAGGTGGTCTTCACATCCACGAGGGGAAGACGAAATATATGTATGCTGTCAACAAAAAAAACGGTCCTACACCGATCATCTAGGACAAAACATAACGATCGGCAGCTATAATATAGAGTTGGTGCAGGAGTTCACATACATACCTCAAGGCAAACATAAACTCCACGAATGACATCATAGCGGAGATCCGGCGCAGAATCACCCTCGGCAACCGCTGCTACTTCGGCTTGTCAAAACAGCTGGGGTCGAAACTCCTGTCCCGAACAACCAAGGTTATGCTCTAAAAGACTCTTAATTTGAAAAGTCCTGCTATATGGAATCGAAAGCTGGATGATAAGAAGAACAGCAGAGCTGATCCTTGACTCCTTTGAAAAAAGAATTCTTCGACGGATATTCAGTCCTGTTTGCGAGGAGGGATTTATTCCCATGGTTCTCTATTTAAGTTTCCGAAAAGGAGCTGAACCTGACATGCCACCTTTAGCAATAGCTAAATGCATTTTGAATTAATAAACAGTTAATAACGGTTAAACCAACAGTTAACGCTCCAACTAAAAGGGTCTTCGAATCCGAGCCTACTGCTTCGAGAAAAAGGGGGAGACCGAACCTCCGGTATAAAGATCAAGTAATCGGTAACAAGTTGGTCTTTCCGAATGGAAGTAGCGCGCCCGTCCGACCGTCAAGAATGGAAGGTTGTATTAACTCAGGCCTCGACATGAAGGGTCTGCTGGCCTGAAAAGTAACTAAGTGTGTGATATATCATCGATGCCAATATGTATGGAATACAACATTCTTCAAATGTCCTCGGCGGCTTCTATGGGAAGCGCGCATCCGAAATATCCAGTTTTCCACGACTCTGGTGCATAAATCAGCCTGGATTTGACCGATGGTATAGGTTATGTGGGCTTTGAGGGCCGCTGTGGTTTGTGGTTTATTCGCATATATCTGCGACTTCAGAAAACCCCACAATAAAAAGTCTATCTGGGTCAAATCGCACGATCGCGGTGGCCAGTTCACATCACTTTCACGTGAGAAGACCATGCCCTCAAATCGCTCGTGCAGAGTTTTCCAATGTGGCTGTGTGGCACATGTCGTTGGTGTCCATATCATCTAATTTAGGCCAAAAGGAATTGTTGATCATCGATCTATAGCGACGTCGTTCTCAAAGAAATATGGGCCGATTACGCCGTCAGCACAAAATCTAAACCAAACAGTGACTTTTTCGGGTTGCTGAAGATGATTTTTCGATGAAAATTAGGGTCAGTTTCCAACTGCCTTCCTTCAGATCCTGGGCCAGTTGAATTTATACGGGCGCAGGCCATAGTCACGACGCAAAATTCGCCAAGTTGTTTTGAGCGACGCGAAATCGACTGCCTCGGATTTTCCTGCACACTCTCATGAACAGCGACGATGTTTTCGGAAGATCTTGCGACTCAGTGGTCTCAAAATGGGCGAAGCGCGCGGAATTTCGCCCGCACAGTACACCCATTGGCAAAGGACTAACAAAGGCCTCGTAGGGGTAGCATCTATCCGACGGATGCTGACCTGCTAAAAAGCGAGAAGAGCCACCTCAGTCGAACATCTTGCGGCACTGTTAGTAAGTCCTATCCCCACCTCCTCGTGGTGCCATCTGGAGATTTGCAGATGCAGACGGGGAAGGGTGAATGAGGCTCGCCATTCACCAAAAAAAAAAAAAAACAGGATTAGTCGGTTGGGCTACGGCCTAGTAAGCCGTAACCTTAAAAAAAACACAAACTCCGAAACAACCACAAGCCTCGGATATAACGGACCGTATTTATAAAAACGAAAAAAGTACAATGATCTTCGGCTTTGTACGTGGAATGTTAGGTCCGTAAACAGGCCACGTGCTGCCGAACAACTTGCGGACGCCGTAGACCGCTATAAAGCGGACATCACCGCCATCCAGGAAATACGATGGAATGGACCGGGTATAAAGCGGATGAAAAACAGCGATATTTACTACGGCGACTGCTATAGGGAGAGAGGGCAACGATTGTTTGGATGCGGATTGTTGTTCGAGGTGGACTAAGGCAAAAAGTCCTAAGCCTTCGGCATGTGAGCGAACGCCTCATAACAATCCGCATCAAGGCTAAATTTCCTAACATCAGCCTGATCTGCGTCCACGCCCCCACGGAAGACAAGGATGACTCCGCCAAAGATGAGTTCTACGTTCTCCTATACAGAACGTATGCCCAATGTCCCAGCTATGACATCAAAATTGTACTAGAAGACTTCAATGCTAAGCTGGGTAAGGAAAGCATCATTGAACGAGTCATCGGCAAACATAGCATACACGACACCACATCTGATAACGGACACAGGCTGATTGATCTTGCTACGGGGCGAAATCTCCTTCTAGCAAGTACGCGCTTCCCGCACCTCGATATACACAAAGGCACCTGGCGGTCTTTTGATCAATCGACTACCAACCAGATTGATCACATCGCGATCGACGTGAGACACTTCTCCACTATTCTTGATGTTCGAACTTTCCGACGGGCTAACATCGACTCGGACCACTATCTTGTAGTAGCCAAGATGCGCGTTATGACGTCGGAAAGCTACTATCGCCAGAAACCGCTCGTGCTTTTACCGATCTCGTCTACCTTAAGCTCTCCAATACACCTCAATCTTCCACACTATCAATAGAACAGCAGTGGAGCCTTTGCAAACAAGCCCTGAAAAGCTCTGCATCCGAAGTTTTGGGTTTCAAGGTTCCACCACGAAGAAACACCTGGTTCGATGACGAGTGCAGGAGGATTCATACAGCGAAGCAGGATGCATATAAGGTCTCGCTGCATAAAAGAACAAGAGCAGCTCGTGAGCTCTACGAGTTAAAAAGAAGGGAGGACCATAAGCTTCTTAGATGAAAGAAGGAAGAGCATGAGAAGCGCGCGATTGAGGATTTGGAGAGGTGTTACTGCAGGCAATGAGTTCGAAAGTTTTATCAACAGATAAAGCGAACATGCCAAGGTTATAAAGCCAGAACGGAAGCCTGCAGGGATGAGAACGGACACCTAGTAGTAGAACCGCAGTCGATGCTGAAAATATGGAAAAACCACTTCTGCAGACTGTATAACGGCGATGTTAGTCAATATACCGCTGTCAGGCAGAATGATCCATTTCTAATCGACGGAGACCGCAGAGAATTCTGTCCCTCTGACCTCGACGAAGTTAAGATTGCCATATCGAAGCTCAAGTCGAATAAAGCTGCTGGCGCAGACGGACTGTCTGCTGAACTCTTCAAGGCAGCTGGGGATGACCTGGTTAGGAGCATGCACCAGCTCATCTGTAAGATATGGTCAGAGGAAAGCATGCCCGAGGAATCGAGTCTCAGCATTGTATGCCCGATCCACAAGAAAGGAGACCCCTCTGATTTCGCCAACTATAGAGGAATAAGTCTCCTTAACATCGCCTACAAAATCTTCTCTGCCGTTTTGTGTGAACGCCTGAAGCCTTTTGTAAATAAGCTGATAGGTCCCTATCAGTGCGGATTCAGGCCAGGGAAGTCCACCATCGACCAAATCTTCACATTACGGCAGATCCTGGAAAAAACCAATGAATTTCAAGTCGACGCTCACCACCTATTTGTCGACTTCAAAGCCGCATACGACAGCGGCATCCTGCTATACCTTTGACATACCTGCTAAACTCGTCATACTATGCAGGATGACTTTGGAGAATGCTAGGCAGGGCGATGCGCTGTCGTGTGATTTCTTCAACATCATATTGGAAATGATTGTGCAAAAATCACTGGGCAATACAAGAGGCACAATCTATTTCAAATCCTCGCAACTCCTTGCATACGCCGACGGTATTGACATAATAGGTAGATCACAGCGAGATGTCAATTAGGCGTTTGCGAGTATTGAGTTCGAGGCGGCGAAAGTTGGTCTGGCGGTAAACGAGGGCAAAACTAAATATATACTGTCATCAAAAAAGGACGCTCACCACCGACGTCTTGGCCAGAACGTTTGTATTGGCAGATATAAGTTCGAGGTAGTTAAGGACTTCGTCTACTTTGGCTCCGCAGTGACCTGAACAACGACATCAGTTCCGAAATCAAACGCAGAATCACTCTTGCCAATCGCTGTTTCTTTGGGCTCAGGAGGCAACTGAGTATTAGAGCCCTCTCCCGAACGACAAAGTTGACTCTATATAAGACCCTTATCATCCCGGTCTTGTTGTACGGCGCAGAAGCATGGACACTGTCAAAAACGGATGAGGAGGCCCTTGGTCGGTTCGAGGGAAAGATTTTGCGCGTGATTTTTAGGCCTATAAACGCAGACGGGGGATGGAGGAGAATATTCAACCACGAACTTTACGGGCTGTACAGCAACATGAGTCTAGTCAGGCGTCTACGGATTCACGCCTAAGATGGCTGGGCCATGTAGAGCGAATGGACACCACAGCTCCAGCCCGGAGTGTCTTTGAATCCTACCCCGAGGGACGAAGAAGCAGAGGACGGCCGCACTGAAGATGGCGCACACAGGTGGAAGGGGACCTCAGCCAACTGGGTGTGCGGCAATGGAAAAGGCTAGCAAAAGATCGTGCTAGTTTAAGGGGCATGTTGGTTGAGGCCCAGGTTCACCCCGAATTATAGCGCCCAGGGTAGGTAGGCGAGTTCGTCGGCTGCGCAGTTTCCTGGAATATCCCTATGCCCGGGAACCCACAATACTTTAATGTTGAACTGCTCAGCCATCTCATCTAAAGATAGCCGACAGTTAAGAGATGTCTTTGATTTGCGGGTTACCGTTGCCCGGGATTTTATCGCAGATTGGCTGTCCGTGCAAATGATCATATCCTTGGCGGATATTACATTGATCCTGAGCCCTGCAAGGGCCTCCGTTTTCGCTGTTATTTCAGCCTGATACACACTGCAGTAATTTGGGAGTCTAAAGGATAGGCTGAAGTTAAGCTCCTTGGAGAAGACTCCACTGCCTACACCCGACTCCATCTTAGAGCCATCGGTATAGAGGGAGATCGAGTCCTTTAGTATGACTTTCCCTTCAGCCCATTCCTCCCTGGATGGAAAGACAACTTCGAAGTTCCTAGTGAACACGTTCTGCGGGATGATATAGTCTGTGTCCATGGGTACTTTGAAGTGTTTTAGAATGGTTGTGTGGCCTTTCCGTCATATGGGCCATTTTATTATGCTCCTCATCCTCAGGGCCGCGCAGGTAGCAACTTGTTAGCTGAAAAGGTTCAGTGGTGGAAGGTGTAACAGAATGTTTAGGGCTTCCGTGGGGGTTGATCTGATCGCTCCGCTTATTTATAAGCTGGCCGATCTTTGTACTTTCCCCAGAAGGTCTCGATTGACTGCCTTGCTCAGAGCAGTCCACCAGACTACGACGCCATACAGGAGGATGGGCCTTATGACCGCCGTGTAGAGCCAGTGCATAATGCTTGGTTGGAGACCCCACTTCTTGCCCACCACTTTTTTGCAGCTGTAGAGGGCAATAGTTGCTTTCTTGACGCGGTCAGGAATGTTGGGTTTCCAATTCAGCATCTTGTCAAGGACTAGGCCTAGATATTTCGCCTGCTCTTTGATTATTAGTTGGGTTCCACCCAGCCTCGGTGGGTTGAGGGGCGGAATTTTATATTTGTTAGTAAACAGTACTAGATCGGTCTTCTTAGGGTTCACCCCAAGTCCACAATACTGCGTGCAGGTTTCTACTGTATGTAATGCACTCTGCATAAGGTCGTATAGAGTGCTGGGAAATTTTCCTGTGGCAGCAATAGCAATGTCATCTTCATAGGTGGTCACAGCGTACCCTTCCTGTTCAAGCAACAGCAGTAGCTCGTTAACCACCACGTTCCACAGGAGAGGGGAGAGTACTCCAGCCTGTGGTGTGCCTCTTCTAACCATTCTAGTTGAGACGGCTCCAGCGAAGTTGGCTTTGACAACTCTTTGTGTTAGCAGTTGTCGTACCAGTTCTATCACTGATCCCGTAACACCCAGATCAGTCAGCGCTTTGGTGACGGCCCATGGTTCAACATTGTTAAAGGCACCCTCAATGTCGAGAAAGGCGACTGGAGTATATTCCTTACGTTCCAGTGACCTTTCTATTTTGCTGACCAGTGCTATTTTCACCGATTTGCCTTTGTTGTAGGCATGTTGATTATCCGACAGCCTTCCTGAGAGGCAGCTGTAACGAATGTGTGCATCTTCTCTAGAGTTTTTAATAGAAAAGAAGTAAGACTAAAGGCCTCAAGTCATTTGCATACGTGTGGGAGCTTTTGCCTGTCATGGGTATGAAAATGACTTTGGTTACCTTCCACTTGCTGGGGATGTATGATAGGGAGAGGCAACTCTTGTGTATGACTACAAGCCAGGGGAGGATGGTATCTGCTACCTGCTGGAACTCAGCTGGTATGATACCATCCGGTCCTGGGGACTTGTAGGGTTCAAAGCTTTTTATGGCCCATAGGACATTGCTGTTGGTGACCAGGTTTGGGAGCACGTTCGAGGGAGGATGTCGTCGGCTGGGTGACCTGAGAAGGTGTCACAGCCGAGTCACTACTGCCCGGAAAGTGTGCGCTTAGATGAAGTTCCAGGGCTTCCGTTCTGGAGGTCGTCCAGGAACCATAATTTCGCATCAGGAGGCTTGGGTTGTACGGGGCCGAGGCCAGAATCTTCATTATTCTTGAGGCTTCGGAGACCGTATTAATTTTGTCGCAGTAGCTCCTCCAGGATTGTCTTTTGGCTCTTCTGGTCGCTGCTTTGAAAGATTTAAGTGCTTCTTTGTAGAGATCCCAATCCTCTTGCAAGCGGGTACATTTGGCTTTGTTGAAGATCTTTCTGCTCTCTTTCCTAAGGGAGACTATCTCTTTATTCCATCAGGGGGGTTTAGGTTTGCCTCTGGAGGTGCTAACCGCACAAGATTTAGACAGTGCTCTGTTAAGGGTTTCAGTCAGCTCATTTCCTAAGCTGTCTAATTCCGCAGGGTCATGGGGGTAGGTAGGGTACTTTGTCCCTAGGTGGGGTTCAAATTATCAATGGCCTTGGATAGTTACATGTCATATGGTAAACAGCCATCCCCCCGGGGAGTAGAAAAAAACCAAAAAAAAAACAAAAACCTTCAATCGAAGCAACGCGACATTGACCTTATGCTTTGGACATGCAAACGCTTTAAATTATAACCAGACACAGAATAAATACGTGCACCGGGAAGAAGTGGGAAATATGCATTCATGCATGCATGCATGCATGCAATGCAGCAGCAATCGCCCCGCGCCACCACTATGACGGATGGCTGCAGCGACATGACTCGAATCCAATTGATTATTATTTTGAATTCTTTTCTGATTACTAGAACTAAAAATTAATTGTGTTCGGTGGCACATAAAACTATAGTCCAAAACGGAGCAATAGATGGCAGTAGTGTGTGAGTAGGCGCAATATTGTAAGTAAGGCCAGTGACAACGACGACGACGACGACGACGTATGCTCTTATCGTCACTTGGATGCAATACGCAAAGTCGGAAAAGGTCAGGGCAGGTCAAACATACAGGGCGTCGTCCCCAGGACCATGAACACTGTGAACACAACAAACACACAAGGTAGCACTAGCACCAGCTACCAGACTACTAGTATAGATGGATCGATAAAATCGTCTCGACGTTTCTCAAAACGCAAAAAAGGATACACACAAAAGTCACCCGGGGAGAGGAAGTGATTATGTGTATGTATGGTAGTAGTAGGAAAGAGAGTGATAGGTAAATGCAAAACTGGAGTGGCAAACTCCAAACCTGCCGCAGCTTTTTTCATATTATGTAGGGGTTTATAAACTCCAGACGCCAACGAACGAAATATTTATGTTTTGCTCTATAGACACGTTAGTTAGTATACATGTGGGTATGTAACCGAATTCGCAATGCCACCAGTAATCAGTTACGGGGTGTATACACGGCCAACGATCTCTCTCTCTCTCTCTCTCTCTCTCTGTCGAGAATAAAGGCTGAATAACGTTCTTATGTACGTTCAATGGAGAAATAAAAAACAATTAAGGAATCACGTTGTTTTAGAAAGAAGAAAAGCCCGACGAAATGAACGACACTACCCACCCACCCATCCATCCGTACATCCATCTATCTACCTACTACTCGAGCAGCTAGGAAAATGTCCTTGCGTTTTCCTCTTCATACATACATACAATCCGACATACATACATACTCACAATACAGCCGGAGTACTCGTAGCAGAAAATCAATAACGAGTCTGGCTGCTGTCTGAATTTCACTCCCTTAACTCGTGTAAAACTCAGTAGACTGAGGAACTCCAAAAACTTAATGCTTGCCTGAGAGTGCAACACCCTAACCTATGCCAATAATGCGCAACTTCGGTCTAGCGCTTATATGCGCAGCGCCGTGCCGAAAAAACAACAAAAACAACGCACACAAAAAAAGCTTGTAAATAAAAACAACATCGTCTGGAAAGTTCAATCCTTGCTGTTGGTCCTGCTGCTTGTCCTTATGAATTTTATTTCTTCTTCTGCTTTTCAGGAATGGAAGAGAGATTTTTGGTTTTTTTTTTGGTTCATGTTCTTTAAAATTGTCTTTTTGTTTTGTAATTAACAGGCTACCTATTGACCAGGGTCGAGGGAAAAATCGGTTCGCCAGAGAAGCCGCTGTCCGATTTGGGTCTGATATCGTATCGCTCGTATTGGAAGGATGTTCTCTTGGATTTCCTTTGTAATCGGACGGGGACCACGCTTAGTATAAAGGAGGTTTCACAGGTAAGCAATGTGGATTGTTTTATAAGTAGATCTTGGCGGGTTATCTGTCTGTGAGGGTCTGATTTAGGTTTTTTTTTTTTTTGAGCAGCAGGAATTCGTACTATTCCATTAAAAACAGAGGAAAATTGGTAAGAACGTGTGAGCAGCGCCTTGTAATGAGGTTTGAAGTCAATGAATGGGATAACTAGATTCTTAACACTTTAAGAGCGGTCCTAACTAGACCTATGTAATTAGAGTGCTACAAGGTCGTCTTATAAAACATTATGTGACGTGAGAGGAGTAACTCCAATTTTTTCGAGAGAACCTTTCATCTATAAATAGACCGAGCGAGCACTTCTCTGGACTGTAGTCTTGAATGAGACAGAGTCTGTATATGCTGATCAGGATACTCCAATGCTGGCAAACTTGAAAGCACAAGGGGTTTAGGGAAGGCTTGCAGCGTCAAAGTATTCTTGACTGTTTGCAGAGTTATGAGATTAATCTTCTTTGGCGGCGTTACAGCCCATGAAGGACCAGAGCCAAGCATCTTTCATTCACCCATGTTGTGTGTGATTTATTTTTCACACGGGTGAAAGGGACCTACGATTTAATGCCGATGCCGAACGGAGTGAGTCGGGAAGCTTTTTTACGGCAAGGATACTATGGTGGGTTTTGCCAGTACCCCGCCGAAGGCGTTGGTGTTATCGGGATCCGGACTCGCTCATCGTGCGTCAGAGTCCAACACACTAACCATTAAGCCCTGTATGAGATGAATCATCTATTTTTAAAAGCCCGTTTAGGTCAGCTTTTCTTAGGAACATCAGGGTTTGCTAAGAATAAAGGTACTCATCTCCATCAGTGTCGTCATTGAAAAATTATGCCGCAATCACAACGAGCTCAATTCATTGTTTTACCATCGATTTAATCATGTTCAGAATACCATAGTTCGGTGCATAATGTACTGACCTCTGACGCTGATGACGCAGATCAGATGCTGGCAACGAATGAATGTATGTATGTATGTATGTAGATTGCGGGCCAGTGATCCTAACATTAATTAACTTCCCCGTGGAAAGTTATTGTATTGGGGCCGATTTTGCGAATTCCAAATCTCCACGTTTCAAGATCACCAGAATCCAGATCCAAAGTTTTTATAGAGATGGATGTGTGTGTGTATGTACATATGTATGTGCGGTCGAAATGTTGGTCTCGATTATCTCGAGAACATGGGACTGATTTCATTCGACGCGCAATTACTTTACTTAGAACTGATTAAGTTTTCAGCAAATTCACGCGGGTTTCCCAGGTTGTCCCCAATCTAAGTACTGGCCGCGCCCGACGCTGGTTAATTGCAGTGACCGGACGAGAACAGATTATTCGTCTAAGAACCCTACCGCAGCTAACAAAAGGAGATGAGAACCTTGAAACACCAGAACAGATCTTCACAAATTGTAGCTAAGAACTATCGCGATCACGTTAGCTTTAAAAGCTAGCTCCATTCGTTCAGGAGCTACGATACCACAGACAGACACACAGACACCTCAAACTTACAACTCTTTTTAAATGGGTGTTTTCATTTTTCCCTCTGGAAAGTTAGTCGTGTGGGCCTTGCGGGTCGCACCTAGCCCACATTTTTTATTTTAAATAGGGAACCGCGTCTCTATTCACTCTTGTAGTCCAACAATATTGTAGTTCAACAACAACATAGAAGTCCAACCACAACGTAGTAGTCCAACCACTAAATATGTAGTAGTCCAACAACGGCATACATATGTAGTAGTTCGGCGTCAACATACATAGTAGTCCAACAATAACATACATATGTAGCAGTCCAACTATAGCGTAGTAGTCCAACAACGACATTTGTAGGAAGTAGTCCAACAACAACATAGTAGTCCAACAACAACGCAGTAGTTCAACAACTCCGTGGTAGTCCAACAGCACCGTAGCGTAATAGTCCAACAACGACATTTGTAGGAAGTAGTCCAACAACAACATAGTAGTCCAACAACAACACAGTAGTTCAACAACACCATGGTAGTCCAACAGCACCGTGGTAGTCCAACAACAACAACACAATAGACCAACAACAACACAGTAGTCCAACAACGATGTAGACCCTCACCAAGGTCTCTTGGTCGCTGGACCTTTCGGCTACTTACTGGGTTCGGCTACTAGCGGGTGCTGGTCAGGGTTGTTGGCCATTCGTCGGTTATGTTAGTAACTGTTATGGTTGAGTATATCGCGGTGGTTCCATCAGTCGCTGACATTTGACCCATCCGTTCTCAAAACCGGGATGCTGTTAGAAACTACCAAACTTTCCCATCCAACATTGGGGTAAATAGTTGTTGTGAGTAGTTTAGAAAAGAACATTTTCTGTCCGTAAGTGTTCTCCTTTGTGTTCAGTGTAGCTGTTCCGAACAGTTTGCAACAGTATTGTCTACACGTACTCTAGATGTACAATGGAACAGACTTGTGAAAAGTGTCAAAAGTAGCTGGACGTGAAAATATGATTTAATTCTTACGGTTTTTGGCAATCTGACATTTCTCAAAAATGTGTGCTGTTCTGTCTTGTTCTGTTCACCTATTTTCCTCATTAAATACCGCTTATGCGAGGGTTACACTCTGGCTCTCCAATTGCTGCAATGGCTGTATACATTCTATTATTCTCACGCCTTTTCAGGTAGGCTTACTAAGCACATTTGAAAGGTAATTCAGATAGAAGCTGCAATCAGGGGTAGCTTAGAACGTGGCGATGTAATTTATATCAGAGTGTCCATACAATTCCCTAAGATCTCTGAGTCTACGTCTAACAGGTTAATCAGACTGGATCAGTCTTGACACAAATTGGTAGACCCATTTGCAGATAATTTCGAGTCGTGAATGAGCAGTGATCATCAGCTTGTTTGCAACAGTGGTTGTTTTCTAGGGACTACATATATAGGGTTAGACAGTCCTCTTGAGCTGGACACATTTCCTACCATGTCGGCATTGGCTGCGATGTGACCTTAATTTGCTGTGTAGTTTATCAGAATTGTACTTGAGTGGTAAAGTGTGGTGCGATTTTTTTAAGGCGGAGAGTCAGATAGTGAGTCGCTTTTTCGAGCAAATTCGCTGATATCTCGCTAATCACACGGGAACTGTTGTCTTCCAAGGTTGCAATTAACGTTGACTTATCAGCATAGACAAGTGTCTTAAAGGGCCCACAGACCTCACACTCGTGTGCACACATGTGTACCGACACCGGTGTGTGATTCCGCCACACACGTCACACCGATAGAGACACCGACACCAAAAATCAAAGACTTTTGATTTTTACTCGTTCCGTGTCTGATACCGAAAATGGTGTGTGCACCAGCCCACAGACAGCACTCTTGGTCGCACACCGACACATGTGTGCACACAAGTGTGAGGTCTGTGGGCCCTTTTAAGGTGTCAAATCGCACCATGTTCACGCGCACGAATTCACTCACTACGGCATGAAAACTATTTTTCCCAGAGCACGGATTTCGATAATAAATTTCAATCATTCTTATGATCATACCTATCATGTCATATCAATCATTCTTCGGGTGTAAGTCCCTCTATGACGAAATATGCTCGAATCATGCGTGAGCTGCCATTACTTTACGTACACTCGCAAACGTCTTACTAGGCTGTTTTCTCTATGAAGACTTAACTAAGCGAACGGTGAGGTCGATAGTATAATGACAGGGATCAAATAGGAATAAAATGCTTTTAAGTGCTGGAGGCTCTACTCCATCAGATTAGCCCTGAAACTATTTTTGTTCGGCATCTATTAAACTTTGTGCATTATCTTCCGTGCAGCCTTGGCTGATTCGTCTAGAGGTCCTCGTAATATCGCAACTGTTTCCTCGGATAGAGCTCACTTGCGCTGGTGTGAGGAAAGATGTGAGAAGGTTTCTGGTCTATATTTGTTCCTTTGTAATAGGTGTCGAAAGACAGTAGATCGAGGCAATCTTAAAAACAGAAAAAAGGAACCCTAGATAGCTAGGTTAGGTTAGGTATATGGGTGCCCTATTGACGTAAAGTCAAGGCTTACGCAGACTACGTTGAGTCCATTGTGCCCACCTGTTTTGTTTAACCCGTTGATACCTATTCATTTACCGTCGAGCTGAACCAGCCAGACGAGGATAAAAATCCCAGTATTCTGTTCAGCCCGATATTACCTACCTCTTCTAGTCCCGAAAGGAAGTATCTTCCCAGGAAAATATTCCTTTTTTGGGCTAGCGCCGGGCATTCGCACAGCAGGTGACGAACGGACTCAATTTCCTCTTCGTCCCTGCAGCTTCTGCAGAAGTCATTGTAGGGCTGGCCTAGTCGAGCTGCATGATAGGATAGCATGCAGTGCCCGGTGAGGGCACCGACTGCCAGTCGAATGTTCCCACGATTGAACTTCAGCAGATTTTTCGTTCTTTTCTTATCATAGACGGGCCAAGTCGATTTCGCCGTTGCGCATGTATCTAAGCGACACCAGCGCTTATTGGCTTTCACCAATAGCTCCGTCTGTATCTCCCTGTAGAGCGCACTGAGTGGTGCTTTGGCCTCAACTGAGATCTGCGCAATGTTAGCACCTGATCCCACCCTAGCCAACTCGTTCGCCCTCTCGTTTCCGGAGATATTCATGTGACCAGGTACCCAGCAAAGGGTCACCTCATTTACATTGGATATCTCTTCTAACTTCTCCTTGCAGAGTTTGACGAGTTTGGATCTTATCCATGCTGCCTCCAGAGCCTTAATGGCTGCCTGGCTGTCAACATAGATGCTGATCCTTTTTCCTGTAATATTCTCTTTGCTGATCAGGTCCGTCGCCTGCTTGATAGCGAAGACCTCAGCTTGGAAGACACTGCATCCATCATCGAGCCTGTAGGAGCGACGCATATCCCGAGACTCAAAGTAGACTCCGGCACCTGTGCCAACATCCATTTTGGATCCGTCGGTGTAGAGTGCCAGTTCACTTTCCGTGCGTACCAAATCACCGGTCCATTCCTCCCTGGAGGGAATTCTAATAGAGAATCTCCTCTCCCAGGAAGGAAGTCGGGTGACATAGTCCGTTACGGTTCTGAATCTCGAGACGGCCCATCGATCCAAGACTGATGCATGTCCGTGCGGACTCCTTTTCCAGAGACCCGATTCCTGTAATCTTTGCGCAGTTCCGGTTGCGGTGCTCTCGCAGTACAAGTCCAGGGGTGGGAGGTTCAGCATGACTTCAAGGGCCGCCGTTGGTGTGGACTTCATAGATCCCGTCACCGCCAGACAGCCTGCCCTTTGAACCTTTGACACACTCTGAAGATGACACTTTTTCTCAAGCGCCTTCCACCAGACAACCGAGCCATAGACCAGGATAGGTCTTACTACCGCAGTGTACAACCAATGTACTAACCTCGGTTTGAGGCCCCATGTCTTTCCAAAGGCTACCTTGCACGAATATAGTGCCACATAGGCCTTTTTGATTCTTTGATAGCTATAAAGCCATTGATCTAGTCAGACTATCACACCGTCTTTTTCGATATCACCTTTCTATGCTCTAGATGGAAGCATTCAAGCAAATTTGTTTGTTTTCAGGAAATGGCAATATATTCATACGACATCGTAAGCACGCTCCAAGCGTTAGGAATGATGAAGTATTGGAAGGGAAAGCACATAGTATTAAAGAAACAAGTAAGTACCTTTAGATAGAGCCTGACTAGAAGGATATTAATTGCAATTTGTTTTAATTTTTTTGCAAGGACGTCCTCGATGAATTTGAAGAACGTCTCAGGCGACGCGGTAACTTCCCGAAAATAGACGACAACTGCTTAAGATGGAGTCCATTCGTACCGCCACAGTCCAATAGTTCGCCGTAAAATCAACAAACGAAACCTTTTTTATGTAAATAAATGTATCACCTAAGCTTAGATGAGAACAATTTTTACTTTAAAAATAAATTAAGCAGAAAAGAAGGACCTTTGAGAGTGGCCTTAAATTTGACATGCCATTAAATCGTTAGATTTGCTCGGATCGTTATAAGTCGGGGGGCATTATACGTGCATTTTAAAACGTTTGCAATTCGTGTGCACACAGGTCTTTTCTGTTTTTTTTTTTATAATCAAACTGAGAAGCTTAGTTCGGTTCTCCGGTTGGAATAGTTTATCAGCAGACTGTGAAAATCGCGTGCAAATTGGGGATCTACAAATTATATTTCGGACATCATGCAATAGAAGGGGTTAGAGATGATGACGAGGTGCATTCGTCATTAGCAATTAGAGTAGGTATGACTGGGTAATGTGATGAATACTATGGATGTCTGTTCTGTCTTCTAGTGCATGATCATTGTGGTCGTATCAGTCGTAACCTTTATAAGTGGCATCTTAGGTGGTGTAAAGTCCATGAATCATCGTGTGGTTTTGTCCTTAAACAAAGGAAATATCACGCACATGATTCACCAGATTGCCTTTGTGTTCCGCACGGCAAGTATGTACATATACTTGCAGTGAGAGTGGCGCGATAGTATTTTTTTGTTTATTTCTGTATATTGCTTACTAATGAAGTTTGTATTCGTCTTCATTGCGAGTTGCTATCAAAAAGGACATATTGTTGACGTTTGGAAAATGTCTCGTCAATTTAACTGTACAACGAACTTCTAGAAGCTAAAGTGACAATTGCAGAAAGGTAGTGACGACCGACGGTAACCCATCCATTTGTCTATCTAACCATCTAACCGCTATCCGTTTATCCTGTATAAAATTAGAAGACCGTATTCAAAGGACACAATGGCAAACGTGCTATACGGGAGACAAACCAACCGACTAGCCGACACACCTCAAACCTCGAGAGAACTTCTTCTCTGCGATGGAGATTGTATGAATGTAGCTACATCTCGTCTATCTATATGCATCGCTATACCTTTGTACAGATGTAAATGCAGCATTGGTCGTTACAAGAGACGAAAAAAAAAAAAAATCCAAAAAAAGCTTTATGATCCTGGTTCGAGTTGCATGCAATCTGTGTTTCTTTAGTAGTGAAGGTTGTCTGGCTGATGGTGTTCTTTCTCGTCTACAGCACAAGTGGCGGCGGAGAATGAATAATCGAAAATGAGAGACAGAGAGAGAGGGAGTGAGAGAGAAAGAGATAAGTAAAATCAAAACAAAAAGTCGAAAACAAAACAATCATGTAAAAAAGCTGTGTAGAGAGTCGCCACACTGTATAGATTGAATTGGGGCGATGGACGGTTTCGTGGTGCTTGCCCTGGTGGTACATAAGGTTTTTTTGCGAATTCAAGCCAGCAATCGCGAAATTCGGCAGGAGAATGAACACATAAACCATCAAACTCATCATCATGTTTACCATCTACGATGTGAATCGAAATTGGTGTGGTATGTTGTATGTGCGTCTGCACACAGTGTGCATAATACACAATGGAACGCTCGCCCTTCCATGGCATATTTTGGTGGCACATCACATCATTACACGAGGAGATGACTAAGAAGTAAGATTTTTCTTTCTTTGCACATTTAAGAAGCCGGAGATGATGGTGATGACGATGACGACGACGACGACAACGATGAAGACGAAGTCTTGAAGTCAGTTCACGGCCTGTTTTTAGCTTCATTCGCAATCGGATTGTGGAAGCGTTTTGTACTGTGTGTGGTGTTGATTGGTGGTGTGTGCCATCATGGCAAAAAGTAAAGATTAGTCACTTACCCTTGTGATAGGACAAGTGTGTTGACGGGTGATATAGTATATCTATCAAAAGTTAAATAAATCAGTGTGGTGCGGGTAGAAGACAGATGAAAAGCTCTTCTTCACATGGGTTAAAACCCTGTCGTCACTGCTGATTGCCGGCTCATTTTTATTTTGTTTATTGTACTTTTCTTCGCCATTGCGCACACATGGACATGGTGGACTTCTATTATGTACATATGTATATAGCCGAGGTACAGGCAGACACGAAAAGAAGAAAACCAAGGCGATGGAAGCAGGAATAGCAGCAGCAGAAGTAGAAGAAGAAAAAGACATATTGTGGTGAAAAGAAGAAGAGAAGTGGGAAACTGACAATGTACATATGTATGCTGTCGTGGCTTATGTACTTCTCTGTGCGGTAGGTGGATGTACTTGTAGTTATGCGAATTTTCGCGCATACTATATAGGTACTGGTGGCATGCAAACGCCGGTTGTGTCTGCATAGGATGAATGACTGGCTGGTTAGCATGGTTAGCTCGTTTGGCTGACTGTGACTAAAATGGTGTAGAAGTCGATGTTCATTTTGGGAAAGTTCTCACCGGTTCGAGTCGGCAGTAGTGATCAGGCAACCAACAACTGGGGTGGTAATGGACACACCAGCAATTCTCGAGAAATACTTTATCTTTTTCCATTTTTTAACTTAAATATTTGTGTATAGTTGTCGCGATGTCGTTCGTATCTATTCGTCGCGGGTGTGTTTTTAAATTTTTCTCGGCTTTTATCTACATATATGTAGGTACTATCCGATACTGATATTGTCTAGTATATTCGTTCAATTTCGTCGTCGCCGGAGTCGTCTTAGTCGTTGTCGTCGTCGTCGTCATCTTCGTAGACGTGTACGTTTATCGCTCGAGCAGCTTTCTCACCATCGACTTGGTCTCTCCCTATATGCATGTATGTATCTACAGATATCACAGTACGTACACATATATCATATTGCCTCATGTGTCCACCCGGCCACCACACACCACACCATACTACTGTGCCACCAACAAACCTTCATCATCATCGTCGTTATTCCGTTCCTGCTCCTGCTACTGCTGCCGTCGAGAGCTTTATGCACACACAAAAGAAAGACACTCGAAGTGAACTCTTATTCCTATATGGTGTGCATACTCATTTGATCGGCGACAGCCGGTCGGATTGGTTCGAATTCGTCGAGCTTCGACTAGTGTGTTCATATCTCTTTTTCAATTCTTTCTGTGTAATTGCTGTAGTAATTTAGTTTTTTTTTTTTCATTAATTTTGTTTCAATTCGGTAACTAACAAACGACCGCTCAAGAGACTACATACTTACATACTTCTTGTGCGTACAAGTGTACTTTAAGAAGAAAAAAAAAAGGACCAAAGTGCAAAGTGATTTTTCGTCGTATTTTTCTGAATTTTTTTTTATTGTGAAATTCGCAAACTTTGATTACTCTGAATTGAATCGAACAACTGATTGTGTTTGAATTTATTTTTAGCTGTTTTGCATGTATTAATTCTTTTTTTTTTTTTATCGCTCTCATATGACGTGAATGGTGAGGTATGTGAAAGTTATTTCCGGTCCCCGATTGCCTGTCGA
The DNA here is from genome assembly GCA_951905685.1 of Eumerus sabulonum. Taxonomy (NCBI): domain Eukaryota; kingdom Metazoa; phylum Arthropoda; class Insecta; order Diptera; family Syrphidae; genus Eumerus; species Eumerus sabulonum. Next base: position 104,948,344 of record OX645063.1, on the reverse strand, counting down.
GCTTGTCTTCCTCGTATTTTAGATATTTGATTGCCACCGCATGAGCTGCGTTTTATTTTTTGGAATTAACTATCAGTTGTTTCCAGATGATAGTTGTAGGTTATGTAAAAAGAGAAGAATTGAAAGTCTGGCGAGAGCTTTTCATATTAGTCATATGGAAAAAGCAGGCACAGAACGACGACGCGTGCAGCTGTTTTTTTTTTCTCTAAAGTCTACATGCGGTGCGGAAGAGGTGGTGGAAGTGATGGGCAAATGTAGACGACCCCGAATATCACATGGAATTTTGCCGACCGATTGAAATCGAGTAGTCGGCCGGCGCTGGTATTTTACTTTTCAAGAGTGATGAGTAGTAAGGTAGTATATATGTATGTATGTATATACGGCGGAGCTCCTCCATTGAGCTGTTTTTTTTTTTTATTTTTTTTATTTAACAACTACAAGTGCGTTTTTCGCCCTTTCACTATACACTGTGTGTAGTCCGGTGTGACAAAGTGCATGAGAGTATATAACAAGCCGGCACTCGCATGGTGTCTTGTTTAATAATTTGATTACCAGACCATATCGCATTAAATCCGTCTGTTATTTCCCTCTATCCTTCTAAGCTTCAATCTCTATCCAAGTTCTTGCTTTCCTCCATACATACCACCATATGTACGCATACGAGTATTAGCGGCGAAATAGTACATACATGTCCCTAATCGCCGTCTATCTACATGTACATGCGATGAATGATGTGCCATAAATGTATCTGTGAGAGTACCATGTACGGTGGATCTGCTACTATACTGACTGTTCTGCTGCCCCACCCAAAGGTATTTTCGCGAAAATTATTCATTTTTGTCATTGTTCATTTGCAAACATCGGTTTCTTTTTAAATGGCTGGAGACACGACCGGCTGCCGTGCCTTTCTTTTACTTTTCTGATGAAAAAAAAAAAGAAGCCATCTACCCGATGTTAAAGCTTTTGTGCATGAGTAATGAAAAAGCAAAAAAAAAAAATCTGCGACTGTAGTTGGGCACGTGTTTTTTCAATGTATTTGTCTCGAAATGTGGCGATCGCGATCACCATCACACTTCTTGTCTTTCATTCCATTCCCTGATGCCTGTGCCTGGTTGCTAGTGGATCGCGGGCTATACCCACTTGGCAACAACGTGTGTTCTCTCTCTTATGATGGGTTGGGGTCCAACATTTCTTTATTTTTGTTTTTTCCCGACAACAAGCAAGCAAGGCAGCTCATCAAATTTAGACTTGTGTGGACCTGAAAAGTTCTACTTATTCTCATTTCTCTTGGGCGTTTTTTTTTTCTTATGCGATCAGGCAGGCATCAGCATCAGCTGACAATGTCAGATACTTCAATGTACATACATACATAGATGCATACATTTAAAAAGTAAACAGTGCGGTATTGCTGTGGCGAATGTCTATTTAAAGAATCTTGCCGATGATTCCCAGGCCGCATATCCTATTCTCTATACCAGCTAGTATCTATCTATGTACAGTGCAACAGGTTTTCCTCCCTTTCGTCGGTTGCTATGCTATTGGCAGTTCTTGTCGAATAATCCCACCCGGAATCAGATGATAGAAGGAAGCAGGAAATTGCCGAAAATTTCCAAAAAACCATACAATATGACATCATCGAAAAAAAGTTGTGACAATAGGCAGCTATAGCTGCCTTCCATGTACGTACTGTGTGTGCTACACACTATCATTCTCTGTCGATTCGGTGGAAATTTAATTTGCCCACTGCTGCTGCTACTGCTGCTGACTAATGGGTAAGTGTGTGTCTACGCAATCTAATCCATATGATAATAGTAGACGACTATTCACTTGGTATCTTGATACTACAAATTAGTAGACGCGCATCCTTGAAGAAGAGCTCGCAACGCATGGTGGCACTACCATATGCACGTATACGGTCATGCGACCGCGGGTGAGTTCACCTCGAAATCAGCATATCTATGTATGTACGTGTGGGTTATAAAGTCAATACGACGGGTTTTCAGTCAGTCTCATGTGCATTTTAATTCTCAATTCTCACATGTCCCCCCCTTCTATTCCCACCCCGACATTCCATTTTTCGGTTTTTTTTTTTGCGCATGGAACCATTCGCCGATGGTCGGTCATTCCATTCCAAAAGCTTTAAAAGGGAGTAAGTATCCGTATCTACATGCATATGTAGTCTAAGAATCAAGTGTTAGTGATGTGCTTTAGAGTTAGTAGTAGTAGTAGTGGTGGTGGTGGTGGCGATGGTGATGGTAATAACGTGCTTACTTACATACCAATGTGCTACTGGTAATGGTATGGTGCGAGATCGTTCACCTTAAAGATTCATGTCGAACTGCCACAAGGTCGTTTCCTTTTTAAAACGAACCAGTGCTGGAAGAAGAACAATGAACAGAACATTGAATCTTGTGGTTCATCATCATCATTATGGTGTGCCTTCGACTGCATGTGGCATGTGGCTTACGCGACGACAATCTTGCGTATAAGTGGCTCTAATTGATTTACACCCATTTGAAAATTTCAATTTCAGGATGTATTTTTTACATAGTAATTCATATACATAACATACAATTTAGATCCTAATACTTTGCGCGCTAATCAGTGACCGGGGCTGAGATGATCATATATTTGAAGCAGTCAGGTACCTGAAGTAGCGCGCGGAGTGCTAGACCAGAAGCGTCATCATTGCTAGTGCACACATGTTCATATTTATTTAAATTTATATCTATTTCTTCCTACCCACTATCTTCCCTTTTTAGTTAGTAGTATATTCTTCTTTGTTTGATCCTTGTAGTCCTTTTTAAATTATCCCATGTCTATTGTACTTCATCAGGTGCTCTGGTGAAATCGAAACCCGGCACATGTTGAAGTACATTCAATATGCGGATGATTCTCTTCGTCTTTTTCGTTCATTATTACGTATCCACACAAGTTATTTCGCCTTTTTTCCTATTTTTTTTGTTTTCTATTCGCTTGGAATTGTTTAAATAATTTTTTTTCTGTTTACTTAAAATTCTTTTTCGTATTTATTGATTTAGTTGATCTCTTCAAATTAGCAGAAAATTGTGATTGTATCCGGTTGGGATCGCTGCTACGTATCGGATAACAGACTATCGGATCTATGGGAGTGTGGGCACATGCGCGCTAATCTATCGTTCGGAGTAGGTGTACGAATTTATTGTTTAGGAAAAGTATTGTAAAGTCTAGGTATGTTGATTTCTTTAATTATATTGTCCTGTTATCACGCAGATGTTGTAGTTTCATTATTATACTATGCTTAAATCTTAGTGATTCGCTCACCAGTTTACGACCCTGCACTTCGGTTGTAGATAATGAGCGGCAGCGTATGTTAAGCTCATTAAATTCCGATATCGACAGCATCATCCAATGGGGTAAAAACAATAGAGTGGAATTTAATGCTTCCAAAACACAATGCTGTCTCTTGTCGTTAGAGCGTATAAATAACCCGGACCCATTATCCATGAATGGCACTTGCATCTCAGAAACTGAAAAGCTTTCCATCCTGGGTATGAGTGTTGCTCACAATCTTAATTGGAGCGACCATATATTCAGTGTCGCCAAGAATGCTGCGAAGTGCCTAGGATTCTTATACAGATGCAAGAAATATTTCTCACCCTTAGATCTGGCTACAATCTATAAGGCGTTCATTCGCCCCAAATTAGAGTTTAACGCTCATGTCTGGTCCGGTGCTTCCAAGACCTCACTGCACCTACTTGACAGAATACAAAAACGAGCCATAAAACTGATAGGTGACTCTAGCATTACCAAAACATTAGACTCGCTGGAACACCGCAGGAATGTTACCTGCCTCTCCCTGTTTTATCGTTACTACCACCAAAAATGCTCTGATGAAATAGCCAGTTGCATTCCGCCCCTTCAACATTTCTCCCGCAATACACGTCTCTCTAGGAATGCTCACCAATATACCCTGAAGCCCGCTTTCGGACGTACTGTCAAATATAGAGAATCTTTCATTAACCGAACCACACGAATCTGGAACTCCCTGCCGGATTCGGTTTTCCCCCCTCAATGCAACATGCAAGCATTTAAGATCAATGTCCATCGGCATCTCCTCTATTCCTCTTCCTCTCTACCTTCTGCCCGTCCTGTGTCGCCAACTTACTAAGGTTATTAGACCTTGAGTGCGCGCAAATTATTTAAAAAAAAAAAGTGAGATGTTTGCTCGACTTAGAGCTATTATTGACTCCGGGTTTGTGATGCATGTGCCATTAACTGTCAAGAAGAAACTCTCTAAGCCCCCTTAGTGTAATCGTCGGTTAATGAATCTAAAGAATCTCAAAACTAAAGCACTTAAACGGTATAAAAAGTCGAAGAACTTGGCGGACTATGCTGGTTTCTGTACCTTGATGAAACAGTTCCGCATCCTTAGCAAGTTTATTCACAGGAATCATATTATGGAAATCGAGAACAAGCTAGTAACGGATGCCAACGGATGTTTTTGGAGTTTTATGAAGCACAAGCGTAATACGTATGGTATTACGGAGCTAATGTCATACGAAAACTTAGAATCCAATAATATTAAAACCTCATGTGAATTATTCGCTCGTTTTTTCGAATCGGTATATGTAAAAGATGCCCAGATCCATTTAGATCCCCCCTCTATAAATGATCAAAAAGTGGATATTGGCTGCATCCGTCTCAATCTACAGGACATCACTCTGGCTCTTAGTAACCTTAAACTATCAGCAAGTGTAGGAGTGGATGGAATTTCAGCACTGGGTTTAAAAAATTGTAAAGATAGTATCTGTTATCCACTCCTAATTATCTTTAAGTTATCGCTTAACTTACTTACTTACTTATCAGGCCTGCGATCCATGGAGGATCTGAGCCTGAGCTATAGCTGCCTTCCATCCTTGACGGTTCCGGGCACGCTGCTTCCAGTTGTCAAGACCAAGATGTCTTACATCCGCGATTACTTGGTCTTTATACCGGAGGTTCGGTCTTCCTCTTCTTCTCGAACCAGGAGGCTCGGAGTCGAAGACCCTCTTAGCTGGAGCGTTGATGTCCATGCGCTCGATGTGGCCGAGCCAGTGTAGTCGACGGATCCTTGTCTTCCGGACTACATCCACATCTTGGTACAGCTCGTAGAGTTCGCGGTTGTGTCTTCTTCTCCATTCACCTTCCTCACAGACAGGACCAAATATCCGGCGCAGAATTTTTCTCTCGAAAGAACCCAAAATCAGCACCGCTGTCCTGCTTATCGTCCAGCTTTCGGCTCCGTACAACAAGACTGGCAGAATGAGCGTTTTGTAAAGCATGACTTTGGTCTTTCGAGTGAGGAGTATTGACCCCAGTTGTTTGGACAAGTCGAAGTAGCAGCGGTTGCCAACGGCGATTCTATGCCGGATCTCCACTGTGGTATCATTTGTGGAATTTACGTTTGCCCCGAGGTAGACAAACTCCTTAACTAACTCGAAATTGTAGCTGTCAATGGCTGTCAATTGGTTTTTGCTTGACAGCATGTATTTCGTTTTATCCTCATTGATCCTAAGACCAACTCGTTTCGCCTGTTCTTCAATCGCCGTGAATGCTTCCACAATGCCACGGCGAGAACACGCGATGATGTCGATCCGCGTATCCTAGCAGCTGGATGGACTTGTAAAAGATAGTGCCTTCCCTGTTGACGCCTGCCCGTCGCTCTATCTGCTCCGGCACCAGGTTGAAGAAGTCACATGACAGCGCATCTCCTTGTCGAAATCCGGTGCATGTTTCGAATGGTTCCGAGGTCCTAGAACCGAGTTGCACGGTGCATCGCGGGTTTTTTAGCGTGGCACGACACAACTGGATCAGTTTTACCGGGATCCCGAATTCGGCTATCGCCCAAAAACAGTGATTCACGATGAATGCTGTCGTATGCGGCTTTGAAATCGATGAAAAGATGGTGTGTATCGATTCGAAACTCGTTGGTCTTTTCCAGGATTTGTCGAAGTGTGAACATTTGGTCTATAGTCGAATTGCCGGGCCGGAAGCCGCACTGGTAGCTGCCGATTAGTGCGGTGCAAAATGGTTTTAGACGTTCACACAATACGCTGGACAGGATCTTGTATGCGACATTGAGCAGGGATATACCTCTATAGTTCTTGCAAGAGGTAGGATCGCCTTTTTTGTGGATGGGGCATATAGAGCTGGTATTCCAGTCGTCGGGCATGCTTTCATCTTCCCAAATTCTGCAGATGATCTGGTGCATGCTCCCTACCAGAACATCGCCGCCAGCCTTGAAGAGCTCTGATGGCAAGCCATCTGAGCCTGCGGCCTTGTTGTTCTTCAGCTTCTGAATAGCTGTGCCGACTTCTTCGATGCTGGGTGGGAGGACTACTTCAGCGGCTGGAGTTGGGATTTCTTCGGTCCCTACCACTCTCTCTTGGTCATGCTCGTTAAGCAGCTGCTGGAAGTGCTGCTTAAATACATCCACTATTCCCTGCGGGTCGGTGACAAGATTACCCTCGCAGTTTCGAAGAGCCAGGGTGCTCTTTTTGAAGCCTCCTGCAAGGCCTTTGGCTTTCTTGTAAAAGGCTCGTGTTTTATGTTTATCCCTAGACTCCTCGATATCCTTGAGCTGGGAGGCTACGAAGATTCTTTTCTTTTGTCGCAGTAGGGTTTCTCCTGCCTTCTTCTGGCTTGGTACTCTTCTTGCGCTGCCCTGGTTTTCCCCTGCAGCGCCTTTTGGTACGCCTCGTCGGTTGCTGCCTTTTTCTGCTCACACTCGCCATCATACCACGGGTTTCTTGTCGAGGGTGGTAGGTATCCTAAGGTGGTTTCGGCTACTTCCTGAATGGCTGAGCGGCTGAGTGTTTTGCACGCGTACTAAATTCAATAAGCTCAGAAGAGCTAAAGCCAACTGACTATCATTTGTGCCGTGTGCTCATTGCTTGGAACCAACAGCGCAGTGTAATTGATGACCAATCAGCAGTTAATTGGGATGATGTATAAACAACACCGACGCATTGGACCAACCACGAAATTCTCTGTGGCCAGTTGGTGTGTGATGACGCACCGTCATAACAGGCAACGATTGCACAGTGTGAGGAAGAGCCGTTGCCCTTTTATGCGGTACACGCGCATTCTGGCAATGAGCATCACTTCCACAAGCGTAAGATCTTGAAGCTCACTTGGGACCTCGCCTGGATCCATGAAATTTGCAGCAAGGAACTTGTCTGCAGCGTTTGACCGTCGACTTAACCTGTTGCAGGGTCCTGGTACGGAACGAAGAGTTTTGCGGTCGCAGTTTGTGCACGGAAAATACTGCATTTCAGCCATTGCTGCTTCGAACCTTGCCATAAGACCATCCGCTTTCTTATCTCGCCGCGTTGCACGCATACGCTCAGCAGCTTGAGCATTTGTAGCATCTCGTTGCTCAGCGGTTTGATTTGCACGATTTTCTTGATGTCGTGCTGCGTCGTGTGTACGTCTCTGTACGGGCACCTGTAGTGAGGTTTACGGAATAGCGTTACGACTATGAAAACGGCACTGAGTTTCTGTTGACTATCCCGAAAGTTGACTTGCGTGTAGACTGCAGTTTTATGGCCAAAAAGCGCTTAAATGTCTTAAGTGACGTGAGCTTCGCGGCCCTTTCAAATTTTAGAATGTTTTTTGCCTTTTCTGACCAAACCGAACGCAATCGTGCTGTAATTCATACCTATTTAGGTGCTTTGTGTTGTGCTCTATCGTTACTGCCTGAACACAATGAGGTCGCAGTCGCTGTCTCCGTCGCAGTCTCGGTCGCGGTCGGCATTGCTGTCGCTAGGATTGGCAAAATCTCGCCCACAATGAGGTCGCTTTGTTATGTAAAATTTTAACAGCTGTTTTCACCTTTGTCCATATACAAGGTGTCTCACAAGAAAGTTTACATTTGTTTAGGTTATTGCGTGAACGCAACGAATCCGAACGGCGCGGAATTCAGTCGCTATGGAGCGTTTCTCGGGTGCAGACTGCGTGTTGTGCGTGCGAGAGTTTTACAAAAACAGTGATTCGGCGACTGTGACGTGTAGAAAATTCTGCAATATTCGAATTTTACGCCATTTAAAGGATGCGCCAAGCATTCCTCTCGTTCGAAAATGGGTAAAAAAGTTTGAAAAGACTGGTTCAACACTAGAAAAACCAAAATCAGGACGGTCAAGGTCATCGATAACGTAAGAAAAGGTAAAGAATGTTAATCAGTCTGTTCACAGTGGTCCCGACCTTTCGATTCAGAAGCGCGCAGAGCCGTTCGATGAAATGGTTGTCGCGAATGCGAGGGCTTACATTTAAATGACATTATTTTTAAGAAATAAATATCCAAGTTGTGAACTTTAATGATAAATAAAATTGTTTTCGATAAATTGTTTACTTTGTTTTTAATCCATCCGCTAAATACAAACTTTCTTTTGAGACACCTTGTACTTGCAACGAACCGTCAACCGCCGATTTGAAGATTTCCTTGTGTTTCGTTTTTTTCTTTTTCTACACAGCTGTCACAATGTCGTACGACCGATTTAAAAGTTAGCCAACTCGCGTGACACACCCGACGACCGAGAGAACGACCGCGCAATCATTGTGTTTACGCTATGGGATCCACGTACATTTAACTTTTGACAGGCGACTGAGACAGCGACCGCGACCTCATTGTGTTCAGGCAGTTACGTTTACCACGGACGTGGGACGGCGTTAAAGAATCTCAAAATATAGGGGGCGTGCAAAAAGTAAGAATTTTTGAACTCAATGAAAAATCGGCGCTCGCTCGAAAGTTTGGACCGACGCAAAATTTGGCATTATCCACAATCAATGTTCCTTCGCAATGCTAAGATATGTCAGTGTGCAAAATTTCGCTTTTTCCTTGGAATCGAGTAAAGAGAGGCTTCGCTTACGCTTCGTCTCAATGACACTTTTGACTAACACAATGACGGTCTCAATACGTCGATTTGTAGAGTCAAGACGTCGGAGCCAGGTCAGAACAAGGCAGAATGACATAGTCAAGACGCCGTCATGCCTGATCCACAATACTGCGTTAGTGCTAGCTGAGACATCCAACACAAGCAATTCAATGGGGTAGTCCAAAATACTGCGCTTGCGTTGGCGAGCTTACGTTCATTAAAAAATGAGAGGAAATAAGAAAAAATGAGAGCAAGAGAAAACGTAAGCTCACGTAACCAAAGGAGACAAAAGTCAAACACGTCGGAAATTTTTGTGCGTTTGAACGATTGTAACTGTGTATTGATGTGTATGCTGTATCTGTGTATTTTATGGTTTGTGTTGTGTACGTTTACGTAAGTGTTTTGACATGGAACAGCTGATAAAATTGAAGTAAGCATGCGTCGAAGGATTTCTCGTAACACGTAAGTAAAGTGCCTCGCAGCAACGCAGTAATGTGGATCAGGCATCATGCCTGTTTCACAATGCTACTATACGGCGCGGCGACAGCGCAACTACAAACGCCGTAGCTGTCAAATCCATATTCATTCAATGGAATTATAGGGAGTAAGTCACATAGTCGGAGTCTACACGAGGGCTATCTGACGAGGGCTAAAATAAGTGTAAGAGAGAGGGTAAGTGAAACAGAAATACATTGGCACAGTCACGCGCGGGTAGCTACTTCGTGGGTTTTTTTGCCATTTCCTTATCTCCTTTTCTTTGTTTTGCGATGTCGCTTCACTCCTGTTTCTGACTTGGAAGTGTACGTTTGGATACCATCCTTACTTTTCAAACATCACCACAGGCTAACGAAATTGAAATGTGAAGCGAAATGTCAAGAAACAGGCACGCGCAGAAAAGCTCCGTGTGGACGCTACCTCAAATTGGAACGTAGGTTCAAAAGAAATAGGTGCAAAAAGAAAGCCCTCGTGTAGACTCCGACATAGGAACTACGTGACTTACTCCGTATGATTCCAATGAATGAATATGGATTTGACAGCTACGGCGTTTGTAGTTGCGCTGTCGCCGCGCCGTGTAGTAGCATTGTGAAACAGGCATCAAACCGCAACGCGTTTGTAGGGGCTATCTGTCAAAGTGCCTGTCAAAGTCATCGGACTGCCATCTCTATGTATTTATCTATGGTCGGAACTCTCTCTCATCTTCGTCCAGTGTGAATGGTTCGTTCTGCCCAGGGATAAAGAATGAGATACCAATCTTTTGGCTTTGACAGCCATTTTGACAACTAGCCCCTACAAACGCGTTGCGGTTTGACGGCGTCTTGACTATGTCACTCGACGTCTTGACTATGTCATTCGACGTCTTGACTCTTAAGTCAAAAGCGTCGTTTTTAAAGCGGTCTCTAGACGCTCAATATTATTGTGCAAAATATTGCACAATTTTATTGGCTTGCGGCCCCAGATGGTTCAATATTTTTCCGAATAATTTAGTTGACCGCTCATATTTGTATTAAAAGTCAAAAGCGTTTTGATTTTCCGCAATATATCGCACAATCTTGCAATATTATCTACAGACGAACAATAATATTGTGCAATATCAAACATTGCACAATATTATTAGGCGTCTAGGGGCCGCTTTAATTACAAATACAACAACCAACCCCTGCGGGGATCAACGGGCAGACGTACGAAAGTTTGGTATCTCATTGTTTATCCCTGGTTCTGCCTGACAGCGGTATCTTGATCATCTTCGCCTTTATACGGTCCTGAGAAATAGTCTACGAGGTGTCCATGCTCATCCCAAAAGAATCACACAACAAATATTAGTCAAAAAACAAAAACGAAATCACCAAGCTCGTCACTTTCAAACAAACAGAACCAATTCGTTGTATTCGAACTTTTCGATGAAAAGTTTGACGTTTGCGAAAGCTTCCTCGAATTCGGAAAAGTTATCGAAATTGAATGAAGGAAAAGCAAAAGAAAAAAAAATCGAAAACAGCAGAAAAGAGCTTGCGCCGACTGTCATAACCGTATGACCTAGCGAGGATTCTTTGAGGTCGGTTTCGGGAATATCTCATTCCCGATTATTAAAAAATTACAGGGACCTGGAATAAATATCCAAATACACCTACGTCATCGTACTTTAGTGAAAAAATTTAAATATAATAACAAATACACATATAATCGACGTGAGACGACGAGAGCGATATAGACGACATAATCATACAAAATGCTACGAACCATTGCCGTTCGCAACGAACTGATCCTACGTGGATTTCTATCCCGAGCGGCCAGAACCAGGCTAATCCTACGTGTCCTTAGTTCACAAGCATCAAGAAGACATCAGATTTTCAGGTAAATTCTTACAATAATTTGCAGTCGATGGACAAATGTACTTTGCGAAATAATAATTTTGCAACGATGTAGGGTTAGAAGTGTTGTGTAATCTTTCTTTTAGAAAGCAGCCGTTGCCTTCCTATTCTCCCCTAAAGCGCTGCAGCAAAACGAACGTCAATGCCAGTGCAATGTCGTGTAGCAATTTTTCTTGCTTTTTTTCATTTATTTTTCGCCTATGCTTAGTCGTTGAATAAATTGAAAAGAAACGTGATAGTGATCGCTCAACATGGAATGATGTGTTATCAATAAACAATTGGATTATGACGTCCAGATCGGACCACACTGTGCTGCGATTCTTTCCTCTTCCACTCTCTTTTGTTTATTTTTAGTCTACGTTAGTAGGATCTCGTTAGTGAAATATACATAGTAGTGGATGAAGCGGTGATTGGATGTTGTGTTATCGCTCTCATGTAGACACCACATGGGTTGTGCATGTTTATCGGTTGATGATGAACGTGTCTTCTACCGGGATGCGTTAATGAAATATTGCGTGTGGTAAAGTGATTATGTATGTAGGCATAACGTGAATTGATAGCTCCAAACTAATTGGTTTCCTTGCCAGCGTGTTAACCAGTAAACTTTATCGTACCTCTTTCCAGACTATCAGCATGTGAATTGACAAAACCGAAAACTGCCCCTGTATGGAGTACGAATTTTGCCCGGGCTTATAGCAGTTTACCGAAGCATGTTAGGGTAGCACTGCCAGCCCTTTCGCCCACCATGGAACACGGTACCATTGTCAGTTGGGAGAAGAAAGAAGGCGATAAACTGAATGAAGGTAGGTGCGTTCAACCTCACCAGTTTGGTCATGTCGTTAAATTGGTTGTTTCCTTTCTTTCTTTTCTTGTTTTTGATTTTAAAAGGTGATCTATTGGCCGAAATCGAGACAGACAAGGCCACAATGGGCTTTGAAACACCCGAGGAAGGCTATCTGGCTAAGATTCTTGTACCAGGCGGCTCAAAGGATGTACCGATTGGCAAACTCGTGTGCATCATTGTGGAGAATGCAGCCGATGTTGCTGCCTTTAAAGATTTCAAAGACGACGCACCAGCTGGACCACCACCAGCGAAGGCTGATGCACCACCACCTGCAGCTCCGCCACCAGCAGCTCCAGCTCCAGCTGCTGCTGCACCACCACCACCACCACCGCCGGCTGCTGCACCACAAATTGCTGCAGACCAATCCGGTAAGCGAGTTTACGCCAGTCCTATGGCGAAAAATCTAGCAGCGGCTCAAAAGCTTCGACTGGAAGGTATCTTACTGTGTACATGTGCGATGGCTAATTGAAAATTAAATGTTACGATATACCCTCTCTAACAATGTGTATATAGGGAAAGGTAGTGGAGTGTATGGATCAATTAAATCGACTGATCTTGCAGGAATGAAAGCAGCCGGCGCACCAGCAGCGAAAGGTGCACCTGGACCGGCGCCCGGCAAACCAGGACCGTACATCGATATTCCTGTATCAAATATTCGTGGGGTAATTGCTAAACGACTACTAGAATCGAAGCAACAAATTCCCCACTATTACGTATCACAAGATTGCGTCGTGGATAAAGTAAGACGGCAATCGAGTCATTGCGAGTACTACCACCCATTTATACTTACTCTTTGTAGCTTCTCAAGTTCCGGGCCGCAGTCAATAAGAAATATGAAAAGGAAAAGGTCAAGATTTCTGTAAATGATCTAATTATAAAAGCTACTGCCGCCGCATGCCGTAAGGTACCCGAAACGAACTCCTACTGGATGGGAAATGTTATCAGACAGTGAGCTCGATGCACTCGCATGCATTTACATAATTATCTCTCGTAAATCGTGTGTTTTCTTTGTAGATTCGAAAATGTCGATGTGTCCGTCGCAGTGTCCACAGATCGCGGTCTCATCACGCCAATTGTGTTTAATGCCGATAGGAAAGGAATCATTCAGATTTCCAAAGATGTAAAAGTTCTGGCCGCCAAGGCGCGTGACAATAAACTCAAGCCGCAAGAATTCCAAGGCGGCACTGTTAGTGTATCGAATTTGGGAATGTTCGGTACGACTGTGACGAGTGTGATTATGTGATCTTGTGATCAATAATTTGTGGTTTTTTTTAGGTGTGCCCAACTTCCATGCTGTGATCAATCCTCCACAGTCGTTGATTCTTGCTATTGGCACGACACAGAAGCGATTGGTTGCAGATAAAAATGCTCCGAATGGGTAACTCACTATTTTACGATGTCCTTATGATCCTTATCCATTATACCTTTGTTTGTTTTTCTTTCCAATATGTAGTTTTAAGGAGATTAGTGTAATAAGTGTAACGGTCAGTGCTGATCATAGAACGGTCGATGGTGCCTTAGCTGCCCAATGGTTACAACATTTCAAAAACTTTATGGAGGATCCCGCAATGATGATATTGTAAAATTTCAAGCTAGCGATTCCCGTCCCCCCCCGCCCTACCCTCGCGGAGAACAACAACCAAACACACTAACTTATTATGTTATTTAGTCGAACAGAAAACAAAAATCTTCCGTTCAATTCATTATTGGCAAGTTGAGAAACAACAAATAACCAACTGATGCGATATATTATTTACAAGTTTCTTTTTATATAATTATATATATAAAGAAAATGAAGCGAATTCGAGTCTATTGATTTGCATTTTAGATGGTTCCGTGAAGGATTTATTTATTGAATAATGTGTAGGGTAATCGTAGTTCGTCACCTTCCCCACATGCAGGAAATGTAATTAAGTCAATTGAAGGAAAATAATAAATTGATGTAATGTACATACGTATAGAGTGCTGGTTATGTATTGTGTAGGTTTGGATTTGCAGAATTCAGGGATTGACACGAGGACCTGAATTATCTATTCTTATAAGGAGAGTAACTTACTTATCAGGCCAGCCATCCATGGAGGATCTGAGCCTGAGCTATAGCTGCCTTCCATCCTTGACGGTCCCGGGCACGCTGCTTCCAGTTGTCAAGACCAAGATGTCTTACATCCGCGATTACTTGGCCTTTATACCGAAGGTTCGGTCTTCCTCTTCTTCTCGAACCAGGAGGCTCGGAGTCGAAGACCCTCTTAGCTGGAGCGTTGATGTCCATGCGCTCGATGTGGCCGAGCCAGTGTAGTCGACGGATCTTTGCCTTCCGTAGAGTTTGCGGTTGTGTCTTCTTCTCCATTCACCTTCCTCACAGATAGGACCCAACATCCGGCGCAGAATTTTTCTCTCGAAAGAACCCAAAATGAGCTCCGCTCTCCTGCTTATCGTCCAGCTTTCGGCTCCGTACAGCAAGACTGGCAGAATGAGCGTTTTGTAAAGCATGACTTTGGTCTTTCGAGTGAGGAGTTTTGACCCCAGTTGTTTGGACAAGCCGAAGTAGCAGCGGTTGCCAAGGGCGATTCTATGTCGGATCTCCACTGTGGTGTCATTTGTGGAATTTACGTTTGCCCCGAGGTAGACAAACTCCTTAACTACCTCGAAATTGTAGCTGTCAATTGTTATATTTTGTCCCAGGTGGTGAGCGACGGATTGCTTTTGCTTGACAGCATGTATTTCGTTTTGTCCTCATTGATCTTAAGACCAACTCGTTTCGCCTGTTCTTCAATCGCCGTGAATGCTTCCACAATGCCACGGCGAGAACAACTGGATCAGTTTTACCGGGATCCCGAATTCGGCCATCGCCCCAGACAGTGCTTCACGATGAATGCTGTCGTATGCGGCTTTGAAATCGGTGAAAAGATGGTGTGTATCGATTCGAAACTCGTTGGTCTTTTCCAGGATTTGTCGAAGTGTGAACATTTGGTCTATAGTTGATTTGCCGGGCCGGAAGCCGCACTGGTAGCTGCCGATTAGTGCGGTGCAAAATGGTTTTAGACGTTCACACAATACGCTGGACAGGATCTTGTATGCGACATTGAGCAGGGATATACCTCTATAGTTCTTGCAAGAGGTAGGATCGCCTTTTTTGTGGATGGGGCATATAGAGCTGGTATTCCAGTCGTCGGGCATGCTTGCATCTTCCCAAATTCTGCAAATGATCTGGTGCATGCTCCCTACCAGAACATCGCCGCCAGCCTAGAAGAGCTCTGATGGCAAGCCATCTGAGCCTGCGGCCTTGTTGTTCTTCAGCTTCTGAATTGCTGTGCCGACTTCTTCGATGCTGGGTGGGAGGACTACTTCAGCGGCTGGAGTTGGGATTTTCTCGGTCCCTACCACTCTCTTTTGGTCATGCTCGTTAAGCAGCTGCTGGAAATGCTGCTTAAATACATCCACTACTCCCTGCGGGTCGTTGACAAGATTACCCTCGCAGTTTCGAAGAGCCTGGGTGCCCTTTTTGAAGCCTCCTGCAAAGCCTTTGACTTTCTTGTAAAAGGCTCGTGTTTTATGTTTATCCCTAGACTCCTCGATTTCCTTGAGCTGGGAGGCTGCGAAGATTCTTTTCTTTTGTCGCAGTAGGTTTTTCTCCTGCCTTCTTCTGGCTTGGTACTCTTCTTGCGCTGCCCTGGTTTTCCTCTGCAGCGCCTTTTGGTACGCCTCGTCGGTTGCTGCCTTTTTCTGCTCACACTCGCCATCATACCACGGGTTTCTTGTCGGGGGTGGTAGGTATCCTAATGCGGTTTCGGCTACTTCCTGAATGGCTGAGCGGCAATGCTGCCACATATTATTCGCATTTGTGTTCGACGTAGGCATACCGTAGAGTCTTTCGCTCAGCTGCTCCCTGTAGACTCTGGCAACCTCCGGTGTGCTCAGGCGCCCAATGTCGAACCTCCTCCTGATGGGCTGGTGCAGCTTCCTGACATTGAACAGTCGAGCTCTGAATCTTGCTGCTACGAGGAAGTGGTCAGAGTCGACATTTGCCCCTCTGAATGTTCGCACATCCAGGATGTTTGACGAGTGCCTTGCGTCAATGAGCACATGGTCGATTTGGTTGGCGGTTCGACCGTCCGGAGATTGCCAGGTTGCTGTGTGGATTCGCTTGCGAGGGAATCTTGTGCTACTTATCACCGCATTACGAGCTGTCGCAAAGTCAGCGAGTCGGAAGCCGTTATCTGTTGTTGTATCGTGGAGGCTGTGCTATCCGATCACTCCGCCAAGGGTGTTTTCCTTTCCGATTTTGACATTGAAGTCCCCGAGCACGATTTTTACATCGTTGTTCAGGAGGTCATAGAAGTCCTCCTTGATATGGTCCTCAGCCTCGTCGGTAGGGGCGTGTGCACATATAAGGCTGATGCTATAAAATCTGCCTCTGATGCGGATCACAGCCAGGCGATCACTTATAGGCTTAAAGGTTCCCACGACAAATCCGCATCCCAGTAAGTGCAACCTTTTGTGACAGCTGTAATAAATGTCGCAATTTTTCTTCCTAATCGTACCGTTTCCTATCCAGCGTATTTCCTGGACCGCAGTAATATCCGCCTTGTACTGCGTGAGGATTCCTTCTAGTTTATGAGCAGCTCCGGGAGTGTAAGGAGAGTAAGGGCATTCTAAAAAAACCGGCCAAGTGCGAGTCGGACGAGTCGAGTTTTGTTTTGTTTTTAGTATTTGTCGTGATAGCGGCAACAGAGGATGGCAAAGGACTAACAAAGGCCTCGTAGGGGCAGCATCTATCCGACGGATGCTGGCCTGCAAAAAAGCGAGAAGAGCCACCGCAGTCGAACATCTTGCGGCACTGTTAGTAAGTCCTATCCCCACCTCCTCGTGGTGCCATCTGGAGATTTCCTATGGAAATTGCAGACGGGGAGGGGCGAATGGCGAGCCTCCTACGCCAAAAAAAAAAAACAGGATTAGTCGGTTGGGCTACGGCCTAGTAAGCCGTAACCGTAGAAAAAACAAAGTCCGAAACAACCATAAGCCTCGGATAAAACGGACCGGATTTATGTTGACGACCCTTGCAAAAAACGAATAAAGGACAATGATCTTCGGCTTTGTACGTGGAATGTTAGGTCCCTAAACAGCCCACGTGCTGCCGAACAACTTGCGGACGCCCTAGACCGCTATAAAGCGGACATCACCGCCATCCAGAAAATGCGATGGAATGAACCGGGTATAAAGCGGATGAGAAACTGCGATATTTACTACGGCGACTGCTATAGGGAGAGAGGGCAACGATTGTTTGGATGCGGATTTGTTGTTCGAGGTAGATTAAGGCAAAAAGTCCTAAGCTTTCGGCATGTGAGCGAACGCCTCATAACAATCCGTATCAAGGCTAAATTTTTTAACATCAGCCTGATCTGCGTCCACGCCCCCACGGAAGACAAGGATGACTCAGCCAAAGATGAGTTCTACGATCTCCTAGAAAGAACGTATGCCCAATGTCCCAGCTATGACATCAAAATTGTACTAGGCGACTTCAATGCTAAGCTGGGTAAGGAAAGCATCATTGAACGAGTCATCGGCAAACATAGCCTACACGACACCACATCTGATAACGGACACAGGCTGATTGATCTTGCTACGGGGCGAAATCTCCTTCTAGCCAGTATGCGTTTCCCGCACCTCGATATACACAAAGGCACCTGGCGGTCTTTTGATCAATCGACTACCAACCAGATTGATCACATCGCGATCGACGTCAGACACTCCTCCACTATTCTTGATGTTCGAACTTTCCGAGGGGCTATCATCGACTCGGACTACTATCTTGTTGTAGCCAAGATGCGCTTACGGATATCACGAACGCAACGGAGTAGAGTAAGAATACAAAGTTATGACGTCGGAAAGCTACTATCGCCAGAAACCGCTCGTGCTTTTACCGATCACGTCTCCCTTAAGCTCTCCAATACACCTGAATCCTCCACACTATCAATAGAACAGCAGTGGAGCCTTTGCAAACAAGCCCTGAAAAGCTCTGCATCCGAAGTTTTGGGTTACAAGGCTTCACCACGAAGAAACACCTGGTTCGATGACGAGTGCAGGAGGATTCATACAGCGAAGCAGGATGCATATAAGGCCTCGCTGCATAAAAGAACAAGAGCAGCTCGTGAGCTCTACGAGTTAAAAAGAAGGGAGGAACATTAGCTTCTTAGAAGAAAGAAGAAAGAGCACGAGAAGCGCGCGATTGAGGATTTGGAGAGGTGTTACTGCAGGCGTGACGTTCGAAAGTTTTATCAACAGATAAAGCGAACATGCCAAGGTTATAAAGCCAGAACGGAAGCCTGCAGGGATGAGAACGGACACCTAGTAGTAGAACCGCAGTCGATGCTGAGAATATGGAAAAACCACTTCTGCAGACTGTATAACGGCGATGTTAGTCAATATACCGCTGTCAGGCAGAATGATCCATTTCTAATCGACGGAGACCTCAAAAGCGGATGAGGAGGCCCTTGGTCGGTTCGAGAGAAAGATTTTGCGCGTGATTTTTGGGCCTATAAACGCAGACGGGGGATGAAGGAAAAGATTCAACCACGAACTTTACGGGCTGTATAGCAACATGAGTCTAGTCAGGCGTCTACGGATTCACGCCTAAGATGGCTGGGCCATGTAGAGCGAATGGATACCACAGCTCCAGCCCGGAGAGTCTTTGAATCCAACCCCGAGGGACGAAGAAGCAGAGGACGGCGGCACTGAAGATGGCGCACACAGGTGGAAGGCGACCTCAGCCAACTGGGTGTGCGGCAATGGAAAAGGCTAGCAAAAGATCGTGCTAGTTTAAGGGGCATGTTGGTTGAGGCCCAGGTTCACCCCGAACTGTAGCGCCCACTAAGAAGAAGAAGAAGCGGCAACAGAAATACATCATCATTTAACTGTCTAACTATCACGGTTCATGAGATACGATTGGAGACCTCATCTGCGTCTTTTAAAGAAATGAAAAAACACAATCTTCGCTACATGGTTGCTTTATTCACACCCTCAAAGTCTATATTAGATTTCTCCTACGTACGTAGGTTGTCATGTAAATACAGTGCAAAGGAATTTAGTTTATGTAAAACGTCTGTATTTACAAAATAAAATTGTTTTCTGGCTTTGTTTTTCGAAATATATATATTCAAGAGAATAACTTTGATTATACGAATGCTTTACTTCACCACTTGGCGGGTCCCAATTCAGACCATTCGCGAATAAAGTCTGAATGCTTCTCAACAGCTGGGAACCAATCCGCACCGCCATAGTCAATTTTGGGCAGTTTACCGCCATAGTCTTCTGGTAGAAAATCAGGCGACAAGTGTTTCTGCAAAGATTTCATATCGCTGCCGTGGAAGAACATCTAAAAACGAGAAGATAGTAATCAACCGGTTTAAGGACAGGTTTGAACTCCTTACCCTTTTGTTCAGCTTCTCACGGACATATGGCTTGAAGAGCGTCCAAACCATCTTGAATATGAATGGTTGCTTGACAAAGTGAACTTCCTTCATGCGAAGTGGCATGGCATCCTGGATGAATGTCAGCAAACGTTTCGAGAAGTTTGGACTCAGTGATTTGACTTGTTTCATTCCGAGTCCGTCAAAGTCCATGATGCAAACGACTCCTCGGATTTGAGTCTCGGGTTCGAGTTGAGCGGCCAAATGAACAACATAGAGCATTTGGAATATGTCCTCAGACGACATATAGCTGGGATTCCAGACTTGGCCACAGTGCATAATGAGAACTCTTCGGCCGAGTTGATCACAATTCTTGAGCACATTCACTGTGCCGCCGTTGATGAATTTCTCCTTCAGTTGTTCGATAAGAAGTCCATGGACAAGGTTGGCGTATTCTTTTCGGAAGGAAGCGACAGTCTTCATCTATAGTAAAAGTAAACGGTTTATTCCATCGTACACATAATGTCCGATCGTAATTTATAGTTTGTTATCTACTAGCTACTGACCAAAGATCAGTCGTTCGAACGTGCCCACAAAGCACACTTTATCGAGATTCTAATCTGGGATCCTACGAAAAGACATTGATCCTTCGATCACTCCTATCTGTATTTGTTCGTCGAACCATTCATCTTTGAGTCTGTTCACATCAAAGGTGGACATAGCTCATGGTGATAAGCAATCGTGCCAACGTCCCCTGTCCTGTTTACATTACAATCTTACCTTCTCGAGCGCACTTTCGGGATAAAAGTGACAGGCCCTCAGGAATATTATGAGAAATTCATCGTCATCTTTGAAATTTAAATCCGTATTGGCAGCGAGTAGAGAGCGTAGTTCTTGAATGGCTGCCGCTTTCACTTCCGGTGTTTCTCGTAGCTCCTTTTCAGCAATCTCCAATGTTCCGGGAGCAGTATATCCTATGCGTATATTAAAGGCTTCATTGCTGTTACTCGCCATGCTGAAACGAATCACACAAACTCAGTTAGGAGACGCGTCTCAGACCACGCACAACACTCAGTTGATCCTTTGAATTAACTTTAAATTCATCAAATCACTGAAATCACGGTAATTCCATGGCGATTACTACTTGCGTGTACACATAAAAGACTTATTAGATGGCACTTACGTTTTATTTGTTTAAAATGAGTAAAACGACTTGTCACTGAGGAGCTCACAAGACGACTGGTAATGTTCCGATTAAAAATTGTTGTGATTATGAGTTTTACGATCCACCGCGATCGTTGGGAACCTTTTAGTTATCGCAGTAAACAGCTAGTGCCGAACAGTACACACATTCACGCGTAGAGATACTGTTGTTCTGTATCTTTGTTCCAAAGGTTTTGAGCAATCATAAACAACTTGAGAAGGTACAAAGGCTAACATGTACATATGTGCATCACCGGAGCTCTAACGTCCACCCCAACGGCAGCGTTCAACATGATACTTTACCTTACACCACTCGATATATTTGGCAAGCAAATTGCCACATATACGGCCTTAAGGATTAGGGATGGTCTGAAAAGGACGTGTCATTTCTTCCAACCATTACCCAGCTTTATGTGTCACTGTTATGGGACAGTTTTCTGACATTTGGTCTCTCTGGGTTTTTTTCTGACTTCTTCTTCATCGACGTGGGACAGAGGACCCCAGAGGTCTTAGGAAAGGAATAAAGTTAAATTTAATTAAAATGAGTCGAAGTCTTCTCCAACATTATTTTTGGTGCCTCCTGTGAGGAATTGCCCTTTTGCTAGAGGATCTCGCAACTGCGGCCAGATTGCGGTTTTACCTCATTGGCGCATTTGCTGTAAACATTGTGGTTTTCTGGTGGCGGACATTTTGGCTGAACAATGGCGGAGCTGAATCGGCGCCAGTCTGCGGCGACAGCGCTTGGCAGAATAAATTAACGTGTTGGTGCTGCGAATTTGGCGACATGGGATATTCCACAGATCGAGCAGGAGTTCAAATCGTTGGAAATGCACTACACACTTTTCGTGCAACATCATGAAGTGTTATTCGGTGCGGCTGGGGGTGATGAATTACCGGCCCATGATGAGTTGTGGGAACAAGTGGAAACCACCTACAACCAGACGTGTGTGATCCTCAATCGGAGGCTCTTGGAGTGCAAAGCCTCTTCACTCCCCCAGAGAACGCTGGAGGCGGTGAAATCGTCAAAGACACCGATGCCTGCTAGTTCGACCTTTGACATCAAGTTGGATCCGGTATCGATCCCAGAGTTTGATAGCTCTTACTCAAATTGGCTGGCGTTCAAGGCCCTTTTCGAGACGCTGGTACACCAGGCTGACTTTCCAGAAGCCTACAAACTGAGCAAACTTCGTCAAGCTGTCAGTGCAAGAGTGGTGCCATTAATTTTTTTTTTTTTTTTTTAGAGACTCGCACAGGTTCAAGAGTTTTTTTTTATATTCTCTTATGATGTGTTGACACACACAACCTGAACGGAGTGCAGTGGTTGGGGTCGTTGATGTTCGTTCACTACTCTCAGGGGTGGTTGTCCTAGACCTAGATAGGACGAGAGCCGACCAAATTCCACGTTGGTTATAGTCCGTAGTAATTCGTTCAAGCACTTTGGTATTGCATACGCAGAGGATGAATTTCGGTTGGCCATATACTGTGAGTGTTATGCCTGCAGCAGTACGTCTGGTCACTTTACATTCACAACTGCGTTGCATACTTCTTGTCCGTATAGGAACTACTTTTTCTTGGCTATGAAGCGAATTTGAACCATAAATCTTCCGCTCGGCGGTCGATGATGTTAACCACTGCACCACGGCCACCCCTTTGGTGGCTGTATTAGGGTTGATACGAGGAAGTGTGGGTTGCGCTAAAGAGTCGGTTCGACAATCCGAAGATATTGGCTGACATACATGTCTCCAAGTTCCTTAATATGAAGATGGCGACAGAAGAGACGGCGAAGACGTTACTGACGGTGGTGGATACAGTGCAGGTGCCGCTACGTGCACTCGGGGTCATGAAGCTTCCTGTGGACGAGTGGGATGCCTTGGCGGTGCCAATAGTCGTCTCAAGGTTGCCTGGATCTACGCGAAGGGAGTGGGCAATGATTTGCGACTCTAATCAGATTCCAGCCTTAAAGGATCTCCTTGGATTTTTGGAGAAGAGAGCCCACAGTCTTTCTACAGAGATCGTTCGTAGTACCCAGCGTATGGAATTCTCATCCACCAGGCAGCGCTCAAGAAATCAAAGTGCCGTTAAATCTTGCTTGGCTTCAGCGGAAAGTGCAAAGTGTCGCTACTGTCAAGGATCTCCCGTTGTCAGAGCTTGATGACATTGAGCCCAGAACAGCGCATCGAGACATTGAAGATGCCGGGTGGATGCAGTCAGTGCGGTCGTCAACACCACACCATGTTTTGCCGTAGTACCAGTGCTCAGCCCTTGGTTCAAGCGACGTCAACCGCGCAATCGAAAGATATCACGCCTGCGCCAGCAGCTACACCTCCAACCTTGTGACTAACGGACTTCGTGACAACATGTACAACAAGGGGCGATCAGACGATATTGCTTGCAACAGCGCGTGCCTTTGCAATTGGAGATCTCTCACGACAGCGCTTCTCTGTGATCCTGGATCGCAGGTAAGTTTCATATCAGATCGTATATGTCTTCGCAGAAGCAAGTGTGAAGTAGCGGTAGAGGGTATTGGCGCATTCGTTTGTACGCGCACTAGAGGCAGCTTTTCGCTCAAACTTACATCAACGTTTGCGGTGGTAATTTCATCCATAACATCGATGACCCCAGCGGTGCGTGTCGACATCACTCAATGGCATCATTTGGCGGGTCTTGATCTGGCGGACCCGAATCTTGGTACACCTGGTGGGATCGACATACTCATCAGATGGGATGTGTGGGGTTTGGTGGTTAAAGGCGACATGATATGTGGCAAGCAAGACGAACCCCACGCTCAACGTACCCAATTTGGATGGGTTGTTTTTGGTAAAGCTTCGATAGCACCTTTATGAGCGCTGGCTATTCGCACATTCCGTGCTCAAGTGTTTGAGGATGAGCCCAATTTGCAGGAGCTCGTCCGCAAGTTTTGGCAACTAGAGGAGGTGCCCGAGGGTGATACTGAAGACGATGAATGCGAGCGATTCTTCGCAACGACTCACTCTCGAAACAGCGAGGGCCGCTACATTGTCCGCATCCCGTTTCCCAGTAAGGCATCGCAGCTGGGAGGCTCATTTCGGGGTGCAATGCGACAGTTCCACTCCCTTGAGCGTCGATTGGCTGGAGACGTCGAATTAAAGGAGAAATATATATCATTTATACGCGATTATGCTGATCTTGGTCATATGGAATCTGTTGGTCAACCCGGCGACCATGGCGGTGGTTATTATATTCCACACCACGCAGTAACCTCGAAGTTCAGAGTTGTGTTCAGCGCATCAGCTCGCACAAGTACTGGTGTCTCGTTGAACGACAGGCAAACGGTGGGCCCTACGATCCAAGACTCTTTGCTCAACATTATCATCCGTTTTCATCGCTTTCTCATCGCTCTCACTGCAGACGTTGAGAAAATGTTTCGCCAGATATTGGTGGCTCCAGAACATCGACCGTTCCAGTGCATTTTGTGGTGGGAGTCGCCGTTTTATGTTGACCACTTTTTGACAAGCTGCAATTCCATCCAAGAGTCGGTGCTGTTGGCGACCTATGTCAACCAAATTCTCTTGGCTGGACACTGCAAACTTCGTAAATGGAATTCGAACAGTCTTCCGGTGATCTCCGACATAACGAGCGGATCAGTTTTGGGTTCTGAGCACATCATCAACCCCACGTCTTCGGTGCTTGGAAATCGGACAACCTTGGAAAACCCCTACGAAGAGACGTGTATTGAGTGAGGTGGCGCAGCTCTTTGATCCCACCGGCCTGCTCGCACCGGTCATCATCTCTGGCAAGATTTTCATTCAGTCACTCTGGTCAGCCGGCATTCATGGGACGCCCCTCTGCCACACGAACTGCTCGGAACCTGGCTTAAGTTCCGCAATGGACTGCAGGCGCTTGACCGATTTCAGGTACCCAGATGGCTTGCTATGTACAGCGTCCGAAGTTACATCAATCCACGGCTTTTGCGATGCCAGTACACGAGCTTACGCGGCTGTGGCAGCGGAATGTTCGGGTGGGTGACATCGCGGTTGTACGGCAAGAGAACCTTTCTCCGACAAACTGGCGCTTGGGCCGAGTAGTAGCAGTTCACCCGGGCAGCGATCTACTTGTGCGCAACGTCACTCTTAAGACTGCTAGTGGAACATGTCTGCGTCCCGTGCAGAAGCTCTGCATACTTCTGGAGGCTGAGGATTTTGAACCTGGCGGTCCAACCGGGCAGGATGTTCAGGACTGAATGGCGATGTGTGGTTGCCTTAAGGTTTAGGGATGGTCTGGAAAGGACGTGTCATCTCTTCCAACCATTCCCCAGCTTTATGTGTCACTGTCATGGAAGAAGTCTTAGGAAAGGAATAAAGTTTAATTTATTTAATTAAAATAAGTCGAAGCCTTTTTTTCTCCAACAAGAGCAATAAGACTAAAAGCCAACTCCAAATGGACGAGCTATATCAGTGGCCACACCTCTACCCTGAACAACAGGATAACCATGGCACATAGAGCCCACGGCAGTCTTTGAGAAGAATTCCAAGATAACATACCCGGACAGATGGAACTGGCCCCGCCAACCTCCCAGGAGCTACGTGGATTTCTACACTGACGGGTCAAAAACAAAAGACGGGTGGGTAGTGAAGTATTCTGCAAACAACTAAACCTGAGCAAAGCTCTAAAACTACAGATTATTGTAGCGTTTTTCAGGCGGAGTTGTTGACTTGGCTTAAGTGCAACCTAATATCTACTACGGATATCCGAATCCTCGCTGATAGTCAAGCAGCCTTGAAACCTCATAAACAAGCCTCGACTGTCGCCTGTCTCTTAACGAGATGGCTGAACAGTTTAACATACAAGTACTGTGGGTACCAGGACACAGTGATCTATTAGGCAACGAAATGGCCGACACACTCGCCAGACAAGGAACGACGCAACAAGCAGTCATGGCACGCGAGGGAATACCTCTTGCAACCATTAGACTCAAACTCTTAAATCTCGCCAGGGCTGAGACGAGCCTGAGATGGGGCCAGGGGCTTACTTGTCTCATCACCAGGCAGATCTAGCCTCGGCTGGATAGTCAACAGACTTGGAGAATAATCTCCCTAAAAAGAACTGACATCCACAAAACCATTGGTGTCATCACCGGTCACTGTCTCATTGGCAGTTATGCGCAAGAACTAGGGCAAATTCCGAATGATTTCTGCAGAAGCTGCCTAGACGAAGAGAAGGACGAATCATGAATAGGGGGATAAACCCACTTCGTAGCAACACAACGGGTCTGTCTGGCCTATGTATATCCGACCCATTCTGGTGAGGCTACAAACCTACCTACCTACAGGGGAACTACAGAAAAAGTTCGTAGAGAACAGACAGGTAGAAAGAAGCATCTAAGGGCCGTTGGACTTATCGCCTTATTCCGAAAATAAAGACTTGGATACACCGCATATATGCTGAAGTTAACTTCTACCTCGCGCAACTGCTTACGGGACATGGCTGCTTGTACAAGTGTAGAAATTATGACTTGTGAAGATGTGGAGCACGTATACTTTCACTGCCCACGATTCCATCTACAAAGAGAAGCATTACAAAAAGTACATGTACAAGCACATGCTGGAATCCGAAACCAAGTCTAAGGCAGTGAGCGCTTATCCCAAGGACTTATGCCAAGAGTCGGAAGACTAAAGTGAGGAAGGGTGAATGGAAACACAAGAACCAACAGAGTAGAGCCTTTCATCTAAGGCAAACGTAAATGCACAGAGAGGCAGGCATATGCAGATACATGCGTCCACAAGGGCACGTAAACATATTGCTGTGGACACGAACCGACGGTTATGTTCGAATTTCGCTGTCAAAGTTGGGAATGCTCTGTCGCAGCTAAAAAGAAATGTTTGGTAACTTTCAGCGGCATTCAGCCAGCGCATTCTATATAAGCGGGAGCACTCCTTTTCGGGGGCATTCAGTATTCAGTGAATCAGTAACCAGTGATCAGTCGGTAATCCAGTGTGAAAGCAATCAAACCGTCTAGTGGACAATTATCTAACAGTTGTAGACACAAAGTGTGTAAAAAAGGTGTGTGTAAGCAATAGGTTGTTTAGTGTTATAAAAGGTTGTGTAAAGGTGAAGCGCCCAGATGATAAATCTGAGGTGAGATGGTAAAGTGTGTGTTGAATAAACCAGTAACCAGTTGTAGTTTATCGCAATCCAGTTGTCGAATCTGGACTAGTAATTTTCATAGCAATATAGACAAACGCGTGTGAAGAAGAGGAAAAGCTACGGCTGAAGTCCCTCCTCACATGACGAAATTTTTACGGTGGTTTTATGAAGGACCAGTGACCAGAGGCAGGAATTGGTTTTAGTGGGTTAAAGTCCCACACACAGGCTTTCGATGCCTTCCATCCTTATTTAAAATAAATAATAATACTTTGGGCTCCCTTCCAAGAAACCGTTTGGGAATCCTAAACAGATCAACTGAGGCAAATATGGGGCTTACCTTAAGGGCGCCCTTAACTTCGCTCAATGAGGTTCCCTTCTGGAATCACAGACGAGGAAGGGCGAACGGCAAGTTTCCTGCGTCAAAAAATAGGTTTAGTCGGTTGGGCTACGGCGTAGTAAACTGTAACCATAAAAAAAACCATAAACTCAGAGACAACCACAAGCCCCGGCCCCCATAAAAGTATAAGGGAAAAGGAGTATCGGTTCTGTACCTGTAATGCTAGGTCCTTTAAGAAACTGGGTGCGGTCGAACAGTTAGAAAAAGCGCTAAGTTGCTATAAAGTAGACATTACCAAGAAGTGCGATGGAATGGGCCAGGTAAAAAGAGGATGAAAAACTGAGACAAATACTACGGAAACTGCTACAAGGAGAACAAACAACGCCTATTTGCATGCGGAGCTGTTGCTGTTCCAGGTGGTCTTAGAAAAAAAGTCCTAAGCTTCCGGCATGTGAGCGAATGTCCCATAACAATCCGCATCAAAGCTATTTTCGGGAACATCAGCTTGATATGCGCTCACGGTCAATTAGGTTCCCAGAAGAAAAAGACGGCAGAGTCAAAGATGACTTCTATGTAGATAGAACATACGCTCAATGAATGTCCCAGCTATGGTGCAGTGGTTAACATCATCGACCGCCGAGCGGAAGGTTTATGGTTCAAATTCGCTTCATAGCCAAGAAAAAGTAATTCCTATACGGACAAAAGTATGCAACGCAGTTGTGAATGGAAAGTGACCAGACGTACTGCTGCAGGCATAACACTCACAGTATATGGCCAACCGAAATTCATCCTCTGCGTATGCAATACCAAAGTGCTTGAACGAATTACTACGGACTATAACCAACGTGGAATTTGGTCGGCTCTCGTCCTATCTAGGTCTAGGACAACCACCCCTGAGAGTAGTGAACGAACATCAACGACCCCAACCACTGCACTCCGTTCAGGTTGTGTGTGTCAAAACATCATAAGAGAATATAAAAAAAACTCTTGAACCTGCGCGAGTCTCTAAAAAAAAAAAAAAAAAAAAATCTCAGTATCCATAAAGGGACCTGGTGGTCTCTTGATCATTTATCTGTTAATTAAATCATATTGAGACCGGGGCTAGACATTTCTCCAGCATCCTGGATGTCCGAACCTGATGTTGACTCGGGTCATTACCTTATTGCAGCTTAGGTACGAATGCGGATATCGCGAACACTGCCGAGTTGAGTAGGACAGCAAAATTTGACGTCGACAAGCTGCAATTGCAAGAAACCGCCAGGTCGCCGATCGTGTCTCCCTCAAGCTCACTCCAGAGCCGATGCAAACGACACAAACCATAGCAATGGAGACGTTGTCGAAGCGCCATCAGGCATGCTGCCTCTGATATATTAGCTTTCCCGCCACCACCTATGAGAAACCCTTGGTTTGATGACGAGTGCAGTGATGACAGGTACATGCAGAAAAACAGAATGCATACATGGTCACGTTGCATCGACGAACGAGAGCTGCTCGTGGGCTCTATGAGCGGAAAATAAGCGAGGAGCATGCTCTTTTCAGGAGGAAACAGAAAGAACACGAGAAGCGCGCGATCGAGAAGATGAACGTTGGATGGATGGACGTAGGATGGATGAACATAGACGCCTCGTTGTTGAATCACAGTCGATGCTGAGAATATGGAAAGACTATGTATTTCTACGGACTTTATTACGGCTAAAATGGTCCAAATACAAAAACACACCATTATACACTGGACGAAGATGAGAGAGAATTCCGTCCAGCCGAGAACACAGCGAGACGCCTATGAAGCTTTTGTAGCGGCCAAAGTGGGTCTGAAGGTAAACGAGGGCAAAAGCAAATACTTATATGCTGTCATTAAAGAAAGACGCACAACACCGATGGCTTGGCCAGAACGTCACTATTAGCAGCTACAACTTTGTTGCACCAGCGCTATGATTAGACGCACATAACTTTTGCCAACCTGTTTCTTCAGGCCCTCTCTCGGAAAACTAAGGTGCCCATATACAAGACCCTTATCGTCCCGGTCCTGCTTTATGGCGCAGAGACATGGACCTTATCGAAAGCGGATAAGGATGCCCTTGGTCGTTTTGAGAGAAAAATTTGGCGTATGATTTTCGTCCCGATCTGGAGGAGAAGACTTAATAGTGACTTTTACGGGTTGTACAGTGTCTACGGATCCAACGCCTCAGATGGCTATGTAGAGCGCTAGGACACCACAGCTTCGGCCCGAAAGGTCTTTCAATCCAACTCTGTGGGGTAACGCGGTCGAAGGCGGCCAAATTTAGGTTATCGCGCGTGGAAGCGAACCTCAACCATCTATGTGGGTGTACAGCACTGGAGACTCGTGCCAGTTGGAGAAGCATTTTAAAGGAGGCACAGGCTCGCCACGGGCTGTAGCGTCAAAAATTAAGCATACAAGCCCAGAAGTAAGGGTGTTTTACTAGAACTGGTTATATCACCGATGTGGATGATGCTCGATTGGAGACCTCATCTGCGTCTTTTAAAGAAATGAAAAAACACAATCTTCGCTACATGGTTGCTTTATTCACACCCTCAAAGTCTATATTAGATTTCTCCTACGTACGTAGGTTGTCATGTAAATACAGTGCAAAGGAATTTAGTTTATGTAAAACGTCTGTATTTACAAAATAAAATTGTTTTCTGGCTTTGTTTTTCGAAATATATATATTCAAGAGAATAACTTTGATTATACGAATGCTTTACTTCACCACTTGGCGGGTCCCAATTCAGACCATTCGCGAATAAAGTCTGAATGCTTCTCAACAGCTGGGAACCAATCCGCACCGCCATAGTCAATTTTGGGCAGTTTACCGCCATAGTCTTCTGGTAGAAAATCAGGCGACAAGTGTTTCTGCAAAGATTTCATATCGCTGCCGTGGAAGAACATCTAAAAACGAGAAGATAGTAATCAACCGGTTTAAGGACAGGTTTGAACTCCTTACCCTTTTGTTCAGCTTCTCACGGACATATGGCTTGAAGAGCGTCCAAACCATCTTGAATATGAATGGTTGCTTGACAAAGTGAACTTCCTTCATGCGAAGTGGCATGGCATCCTGGATGAATGTCAGCAAACGTTTCGAGAAGTTTGGACTCAGTGATTTGACTTGTTTCATTCCGAGTCCGTCAAAGTCCATGATGCAAACGACTCCTCGGATTTGAGTCTCGGGTTCGAGTTGAGCGGCCAAATGAACAACATAGAGCATTTGGAATATGTCCTCAGACGACATATAGCTGGGATTCCAGACTTGGCCACAGTGCATAATGAGAACTCTTCGGCCGAGTTGATCACAATTCTTGAGCACATTCACTGTGCCGCCGTTGATGAATTTCTCCTTCAGTTGTTCGATAAGAAGTCCATGGACAAGGTTGGCGTATTCTTTTCGGAAGGAAGCGACAGTCTTCATCTATAGTAAAAGTAAACGGTTTATTCCATCGTACACATAATGTCCGATCGTAATTTATAGTTTGTTATCTACTAGCTACTGACCAAAGATCAGTCGTTCGAACGTGCCCACAAAGCACACTTTATCGAGATTCTAATCTGGGATCCTACGAAAAGACATTGATCCTTCGATCACTCTTATCGGTATTTGTTCGTCGAACCATTCATCTTTGAGTCTGTTCACATCAAAGGTGGACATAGATCATGGTGATAAGCAATCGTGCCAACGTCCCCTGTCCTGTTTACATGACAATCTTACCTTCTCGAGCGCACTTTCGGGATAAAAGTGACAGGCTCTCAGGAATATTATGAGAAATTCATCGTCATCTTTGAAATTTAAATCCGTATTGGCAGCGAGTAGAGAGCGTAGTTCTTGAATGGCTGCCGCTTTCACTTCCGGTGTTTCTCGTAGCTCCTTTTCAGCAATCTCCAATGTTCCGGGAGCAGTATATCCTATGCGTATATTAAAGGCTTCATTGCTGTTACTCGCCATGCTGAAACGAATCACACAAACTCAGTTAGGAGACGCGTCTCAGACCACGCACAACACTCAGCTGATCCTTTGAATTAACTTTAATTTCATAAAATCACTGAAATCACGGTAATTCCATGGCGAATACTACTTGCGTGTACACATAAAAGACTTATTAGATGGCACTTACGTTTTATTTGTTTAAAATGAGTAAAACGACTTGTCACTGAGGAGCTCACAAGACGACTGGTAATGTTCCGATTAAAAATTGTTGTGATTATGAGTTTTACGATCCACCGCGATCGTTGGGAACCTGTTAGTTATCGCTGTAAACAGCTGGTGCCGTACAGTACACACATTCACGCGTAGCGATACTGTTGTTCTGTATCTTTGTTCCAAAGGTTTTGAGCAATCATAAACAACTTGAGAAGGTACAAAGGCTAACATGTACATATGTGCATCACCGGAGCTCTAACGTCCACCCCAACGGCAGCGTTCAACATGATACTTTACCTTACACCACTCGATATATTTGGCAAGCAAATTGCCACATATACGGCCTTAAGGATTAGGGATGGTCTGAAAAGGACGTGTCATTTCTTCCAACCATTACCCAGCTTTATGTGTCACTGTTATGGGACAGTTTTCTGACATTTGGTCTCTCTGGGTTTTTTTCTGACTTCTTCTTCATCGACGTGGGACAGAGGACCCCAGAGGTCTTAGGAAAGGAATAAAGTTAAATTTAATTAAAATGAGTCGAAGTCTTTTTTCTCCAACATTATTTTTGGTGCCTCCTGTGAGGAATTGCCCTTTTGCTAGAGGATCTCGCAACTGCGGCCAGATTGCGGTTTTACCTCATTGGCACATTTGCTGTAAACATCGTGGTTTTCTGTCGGCGGACATTTTGGCTGAACAATGGCGGAGCTGAATCAGCGCCAGTCTGCGCGACAGTGCTTGGCAGAATAGATTAACGTGTTGGTGCTGCGAATTTGGCGACATGGGATATTCCACAGATCGAGCAGGAGTTCAAATCGTTGGAAATGCACTACACACTTTTCGTGCAACATCATGAAGTGTTAGTCGGTGCGGCTGAGGGTGATGAATTACCGGCCCATGATGAGTTGTGGGAACAAGTGGAAACCACCTACAACCAGACGTGTGTGATCCTCAATCGGAGGCTCTTGGAGTGCAAAGCCTCTTCACTCCCCCAGACAGCGCTGGAGGCGGTGAAATCGTCAAAGACACCGATGCCTGCTAGTTCGACCTTTGATATCAAGTTGGATCCGGTATCGATCCCAGAGTTTGATAGCTCTTACTCGAATTGGCTGGCGTTCAAGGACCTTTTCGAGACGCTGGTACACCAGGCTGACTTTCCAGAAGCCTACAAACTGAGCAAACTTCGTCAAGCTGTCAGTGCAAGTATGGTGCCATTAATTGGTGGGCTGTATTAGGGTTGAATGAATGAACAAGATGCCTCGTATACACGGACGGATACTCGACGACAACAACGCACGAAAAAGGAACACGATTTGCGAGTATGCTCCTGGAATGTCAGAACCCTGTACACTCCCGGAGCTGCTCATAAACTAGAAGGAATCCTCACGCAGTAGAAGGCGGATATTACTGCGGTCCAGGAAATACGCTGGATAGGAAACGGTATGATGAGGAAGAAAAATTGCGACATATGTTACAGCTGTCACAAAAGATTGCACTTACTGGGATGCGGAGTCGAAGGTCATCGACTTTAAACCTATAAGTGATCACCTGGCTGTGATCCGCATCAGAGGCAGATTTTATAACATCAGCCTTATATGTGCACACGCCCCTACCGACGAGGCTGAAGACCCTATCAAGGAGGACTTCTATGACCTCCTGGACAACTCCTACGGAGCTTGTCCGGAGTACGATGTAAAAATCGTGCTCGGAGACTTCAACGCCAAAATCGGAAAGGAAAACACCCTTGGCGGAGTGATCGGAAAGCACAGCCTCCACGCCACAACAACAGATAACGGCTTCCGACTCGCTGACTTTGCGACAGCTCGTAATGCGGTGATAAGTAGCACAAGATTCCCTCGCAAGCGAATCCACACAGCAACCTGGCAATCTCCGGACGGTCGAACCGCCAACCAAATCGACCATGTGCTCATTGACGCAAGGCACTCGTCAAACATCCTGGATGTGCGAACATTCAGAGGGGCAAATGTCGACTCTGACCACTTCCTCGTAGCAGCAAGATTCAGAGCTCGACTGTTCAATGTCAGGAAGCTGCACCAGCCCATCAGGAGGAGGTTCGACATTGGGCGCCTGAGCACACCGGAGGTTGCCAGAGTCTACAGGGAGCAGCTGAGCGAAAGACTCTACGGTATGCCTACGTCGAACACAAATGCCAATAATACGTGGCTGCATTGCCGCTCAGCCATTCAGGAAGTAGCCGAAACCACCTTAGGATACCTACCACCCCCGACAAGAAACCCGTGGTATGATGGCGAGTGTGAGCAGAAAAAGGCAGCAACGGACGAGGCGTACCAAAAGGCGCTGCAGAGGAAAACCAGGGCAGCGCGAGAAGAGTACCGAGCCAGAAGAAGGGAGGAGAAGAAACTACTGCGACAAAAGAAAAGAATCTTCGCAGCCTCCCAGCTCAAGGATATCGAGGAGTCTAGGGATAAACATAAAATACGAGCCTCTTACAAGAAAGCCAAAGGCCTTGCGGAGGCTTCAAAAAGGGCACCCTGGCTCTTCGAAACTGCGAGGGTAATCTTGTCACCGACCCGCAGGGAATAGTGGATGTATTTAAGCAGCACTTCCAGCAACTGCTTAACGAGCATGACCAAGAGAGAGTGGTGAGGAAATCCCAACTCCAGCCGCTGAAGTAGTCCTCCCACCCAGCATAGAAGAAGTCGGCACAGCTATTCAGAAGCTGAAAAACAACAAGGCCGCAGGCTCAGATGGCTTGCCATCAGAGCTCTTCAAGGCTGGCGGCGATGTTCTGGTAGGGAGCATGCACCAGATCATCTGCAGAATTTGGGAAGATGAGAGCATGCCCGACGACTGGAATGCCAGCTCTATATGCCCCATCCACAAAAAAGGCGATCCTACCTCTTGCAAGAACTATAGAGGTATATCCCTGCTCAATGTCGCATACCAGATCCTGTCCAGCGTATTGTGTGAACGTCTAAAACCATTTTGCACCGCACTAATCGGCAGGTACCAGTGTGGCTTCCGGCCCGGCAAATCGACTATAGACCAAATGTTCACACTTCGACAAATCCTGGAAAAGACCAACGAGTTTCGAATCGATACACACCATCTTTTCATCGATTTCAAAGCCGCATACGACAGCATTCATCGTGAAGAACTGTTTGGGGCGATGGCCGAATTCGGGATCCCGGTAAAACTGACCCAGTTGTGTCGCGCCACGCTAAAAAATACGCGATGCACCGTGCAACTCGGTTCTAGGACCTCGGAACCATTCGAAACATGCACCGGATTTCGGCAAGGAGATGCGCTGTCATGTGACTTCTTCAACCTGGTGCTGGAGCAGATAGTGCGACGGGCAGGCGTCAACAGGGAAGGCACTATCTTTTACAAGTCCATCCAGCTGCTAGGATACGCGGATGATATCGACATCATCGCGTGTTCTCGCCGTGGCATTGTGGAAGCATTCACGGCGATTGAAGAACAGGCGAAACGAGTTGGTCTTAAGATCAATGAGGATAAAACGAAATACATGCTGTCAAGCAAAAACCAATCCGTCGCTCACCACCTGGGACAAAATATAACAATTGACAGCTACAATTTCGAGGTAGTTAAGGAGGTTGTCTACCTCGGGGCAAACGTGAATTTCACAAATGACACCACAGTGGAGATCCGGCATAGAATCGCCCTTGGCAAACGCTGCTACTTCGACTTGTCCAAACAACTTGGGTCAAAACTCCTCACTCGAAAGACCAAAGTCATGCTTTACAAAACGCTCATTCTGCCAGTCTTGCTGTACGGAGCCGAAAGCTGGACGATAAGCAGGACAGCGGAGCTGATTTTGGGATCTTTCGAAGGAAAAATTCTGCGCCGGATATTTGGTCCTGTCTGTGAGGAAGGTGAATGGAGAAGAAGACACAACCGCGAACTCTACGAGCTGTACCAAGATGTAGATGTAGTCCGGAAGGCAAGGATCCGTCGACTACACTGGCTCGGCCACATCGAGCGCATGGACATCAACGCTCCAGCTAAGAGGGACTTCGACTCCAGGCCTCCTGGTTCGAGAAGAAGAGGAAGACCGAACCTCCGGTATAAAGACCAAGTAATAGCGGATGTAAGACATCTTGGTCTTGACAACTGGAAGCAGCGTGCCCGGGACCGTCAAGAATGGAAGGCAGCTTTAGCTCAGGCTCAGATCCTCAATGGATCCCAGGCCTGATAAGTAAGTAAGTATAAAAAAACCATAAACTCAGAGACAACCACAAGCCCCGACCCCCATAAAAGTATAAGGGGAAAGGAGTATCGGTTCTGTACCTGTAATGCTAGGTCCTTTAAGAAACCGGGTGCGGTCGAACAGTTAGAAAAAGCGCTAAGTTGCTATAAAGTAGACATTACCAAGAAGTGCGATGGAATGGGCCAGGTAAAAAGAGGATGAAAAACTGAGACAAATACTACGGAAACTGCTTCAAGGAGAACAAACAACGCCTATTTGCATGCGGATTTTCTGTTCCAGGTGGTCTTAGAAAAAAAGTCCTAAGCTTCCGGCTTGTGAGCGAACGTCTCATAACAATCCGCATCAAAGCTATCTTCGGGAACATCAGCTTGATATGCGCTCACGGCCGCGCAGAAGAAAAAGACGGCAGAGTCAAAGATAATTTCTATGTATAACCTCCTAGATAGAACATACGCTCAATGAATGTCCCAGCTATGACACAAAGATTGTTCTAGGAGATTTCAACGCGAAGACTGGTAAAAAGGACATCTTTGAACTAGTCGTGGGAAAGCACAGCCTACACGACACCACGTCCGAAAACGGATCCAGGCTAATAGGCGTAATCTCCTAGTAACTAGCATGCAATTCCCACATCTCAATATCCATAAAGGGACCTGGTGGTCTCTTGATCATTTAACTGTTAATTAAATCATATTGAGACCGGCGCCAGACATTTCTCCAGCATCCTGGATGTCCGAAACTTTATAGGAGCCGATGTTGACTCGGGTCATTACCTTGTTGCAGCTTAGGTACGAATGCGGATATCGCGAACACTGCCGAGTTGAGTAGGACAGCAAAATTTGACGTCGACAAGCTGCAATTGCAAGAAACCGCCAGGTCGCCGATCGTATCTCCCTCAAGTTCACTCCAGAGCCGATGCAAGCGGCACAAACCATAGCAATGGAGACGTTGTCGAAGCGCCATCAGGCATGCTGCCTCTGATATATTAGCTTTCCCGCCACCACCTATGAGAAACCCTTGCTTTGGTGACGAGTGCAGACAGGTACATGCAGAAAAACAGAATGCATACATGGTCACGTTGCATCGACGAACGAGAGCTGCTCGTGAGCTCTATGAGCGGAAAATAAGCGGGGAGCATGCTGTTTTCAGAAGGAAACAGAAAGAACACGAGAAGCGCGCGATCGAGAAGATGAACGTTGGATGGATGGACGTAGGATGGATGAACATAGACGCCTCGTTGTTGAATCACAATCGATGCTGAGAATATGGAAAGACTATGTATTTCTACGGACTTTATTACGGCTAAAATGGTCCACATACAAAAACACACCATTATACACTGGACGAAGATGAGTGAGAATTCCGTCCAGCCGAGAACACAGCGAGACGCCTATGAAGCTTTTGTAGCGGCCAAAGTGGGTCTGAAGGTAAACGAGGGTAAAAGCAAATACTTATATGCTGTCATTAAAGAAAGACGCACAACACCGATGGCTTGGCCAGAACGTCACTACTAACAGCTACAACTTTGTTGCACCAGCGCTAAGAATAGACGCAGATAACTCTTGCCAACCTGTTTCTTCAGGCCCTCTCTTGGAAAACTAAGGTGCCCATATACAAGACCCTTATCGTCCCGGTCCTGCTTTATGGCGCAGAGACATGGACCTTATCGAAAGCGGATAAGGATGCCCTTGGTCGTTTTGAGAGAAAAATTTTGCGTATGATTTTCGTCCCGATCTGGAGGAGAAGACTTAACAGTGACTTTTACGGGTTGTACAGTGTCTACGGATCCAACGCCTCAGATGGCTATGTAGAGCGCTAGGATACCACAGCTCCGGCCCGAAAGGTCTTTCAATCCTACTCTGAGGGGTAACGCGGTCGAAGGCGGCCAAATTTAGGTTATCGCGCGTGGAAGCGAACCTCAACCATCTAGGTCTACAGCACTAGAGACTCGTGCCAGTTGGAAAAGCATTTTAAAGGAGGCCCAGGCTCGCCACGGGCTGTAGCGTCAAAAATTAAGCATACAAGCCCAGAAGTAAGGGTATTTTACTAGAACTGGTTACATCCCCGATGTGGATGATGCGTCAGATTGACACAACAGCTGGGGTGCGCGCGTTCAGTGCGCACACGGCTAGCACCTGAGGGATGGGTTCGGGGATTCGGTGGTCGGGAGATATAGGGCACCACGTAGTTTTGTGGAAACTACAAAAACTAAAAAGGAAACGACCAGATTCGTTTGGAAATGAGGGGGGACACTTTATGCTGGGTTTCATCTTTTTCCTCCTGTTGAATGCGGGGTGCTCGGCATCCGTAATGGGAGACGCGATTCCCAAAACGGGTCAGTTCGTTAGGGGTTGGGGATTAGCGGGTAATTCGAGGGGGTGAAAAAAACAAATTAAATATATGAAAGAAATACTTCCCGGGGACTGGTGAATGCTTCGGCTACTCCTCCTTTTCCACGCTTCCTGTCTATTGCCTCCGCTTCACGCCTTTTATGTTTCACTTTTTTCTTCCCTTCCTTTCTTGTATTGCTTCTGCCTTTTTCTTGTTCTCTTTTGTTCTCTCGCCTTTTTTTCTCAGGTGGTGGCCACTGTCCACTCACCAACCGTCTTGTTACTTTCACAGTTCTTCTCCAATTGCCTTTGCTTTCACGGGTTACCTTCCCGTCTACCCCTTCAACCGGTTCGCACACACGCCACACACACACATTTGGGGCGAATTCGGCCATCTTTATTTTGGATTGAACTCCCGGGTCTGGCGGGTTTAATCCAATCGGGTGATTTCTCTTCACACTTATTTTCTGTTTACTTTTTAGGATTCCCTACTTCCTCTTTTCCTTTAATTGAGATAAATTACTGGCTTTCTCGCCCCGCCCTGTCCTTTTAGCGGTTGAATCCTAAGTTGGTGTGCGAGAATTCGCCCCAGTCCATTTGGCTATCAGAACAAAGGGAATCACCTCCAGAGTTCCAATAGCCTCCACACTCACTTCATTCAGCTCCGGTAGGAAGAGGCTGTTGTCTTGGGTAACGGAAGCATTCACCACCCCGGTTGTACTAAAAGTTATTAAAGTTAAAATTAAACGTCTCCCTCGAATAACCCGGTGGTCTAGGTGCACTCAAGCACTCTTTTGTCTTCGAGGGACTTGTAATTATCGAAGCCCTTGCCGAATGTCGAGCTACCCGCTCACAATTTAAGTATTTACAATGTTTCTATGTTTTCCTCTTAGAACGTATAGGGGCGGGACAACAATTTACTCATTGGGTTTACAATTCTTTTGGGGTTTCAACATTCATTTGCTTTTAGACGACACTTTAGTGATTAGGGGTGACATTCCTCTTTTGCTCAAACAATTATTTAGTTAGGGTGGGGCCTTCGCCCTTGTCGTGGTTGCTGGTCTCGATGGGGACCAGCCCCTGTTGTGGGCGTTTGGGACCGTCGGTCCCTGTTGTCGGCGTTTGGGACCATCCGTCCTGCTGCCAGTGTTGGGGACCGTCCGTCCCTGCTGTCGGCGTTGGGGACCGTCCGTCCCTGCTGTCGGCGTTGGGGACCGTCCGTCCCTGCTGTCGGACTGTCCGTCCCTGCTGTCGGACCGTCCGTCCCTGCTGTCGGACCGTCCGTCCCTGCTGTCGGACCGTCCGTCCCTGCTGTCGGACTGTCCGTCCGGTCTTACCTGCTTTGTTGCCCCCTCAAGCGAGTCGGACCACGATACCGCAAGATCCTCCTGATCCGCGTATGCACCGAGGCCACCCTCAAAAGAGAGCAACGGACCAAAATGACGGGTTGAAATACGGGAGAGGGAGGGATGGAGCGGAAAAGGTTTTTGGTGGGTATTTGTACGCAACAAACCCCACCCTTACCTCGCGAGAAATGTGCCCGCACATTTCTGGCTTACTCTCTCTCACCCAACAAACACCTAAATTTCCGCGGTCGTCATCCCGACTTATGAACTTGGACTGTTCGCCGGCATTTCTTGCTCTCGGCTGTCGAGGTACGGCTTCAGGTCCTTTACGTGCCATGTACCTCTTTCTTTTCCACTTTCATCTCTCAGTATATACGTCCAGGGAGAGACTCGTTTGTGGATGATGAATGGACCCACATACTTAGGGGCCATTTTGGCTGCATAATGGTTTGCAGCATCCGATAGGAGGAAGTTTCTCTTCGACACGAGTTCGTTCGGGAGGTATTGGACGTCTCGTCGCCTAAGGTTGTAGGCCTTAGATGCCCTCTCCGTCGCTGATTGTAACTTCTTCGGGATGTTCTGCCGAAGTTCTTTGAATCGCTGACCGAGTTCGGTAAAATCAGACACCTCCCTATCCTCTAGCCTCCTATCTATGTCTGAATTGCCTTCCCCTCGTTGATCGTGGTCCCTATCTCCTACGCTCCGGTCCGTGCTCGTGGTACTCCGTTCGCACGTGACCATTTCCTTCCCGAAATTCGCGTAATACGGTGAAACTCCCAGCACCTCGTTCTGCGATGAACGTATACAACACGCCACCTTCGCCAGGTGGGTATCCCAAGTCCTATGATTCTCCGATACATATGCTCTCAAGGTCGATTTAATTATTTGGTTTATCCTCTCAGCGGGATTCGCCTGAGGATGATAGTGAGCAGTGAATTTCAATTGTGACCCGTACGCTTCGCATAGCGTCTTCAGTTCCTTACTACGAAACTGGGGACCGTTGTCACATATGGTCCACTTCGGTACGCCAAACAGAAGGAAGACGTTATCTTCCAATTCCCTGCACACCGACTTCGCGGTTGCAGTCCTAAGGGGAAACAACAACGGGAATTTTGTGAAATAATCAATGACGGTAAGAATATACGAGTATCCCCTACTCGATCTCGGAAAAGGCCCTACTAAATCGGTAGAAACGACTTCCCAAGGATTCTTCGTCCCTTTCCTCTCAACCATTAAACCAGCAGGTTTGTCATTCGACGGTTTCACACTTTGGCAGGTCTTGCGATTCCGTACATATTTCGTGATGTCCGACCTCATTTTAGGCCAGTAATATTTCGTCCTTACTCTAGCAAAAGTTTTCTTGACACCCATGTGTCCGGGCAGTGGACTATCATGGCACTCTTTTAACGCGGCATTCCTATCATCTTTTCCTAATACTCTTTTCCATTCTGACCCACTATCGCAAACTACAACGTGCTTTGCCTTCACGAACTTGAACAGGTGTCCATCCCCTACCTTCCAAGCTGGGTACGCTAACGGGTCCTTCTCTACTCTTCCTATCATCTTTCCTATCCACGGGTCTTTTTCCTCTTCGGTGACTGTTGTCACCTCGGGGACGGTTCTGGACAACATGTCCGGAACGACATGCTCCTTTCCTTTCCGGTGTACAATTTGGAAGTCAAATCGCTGTAGTCGCACTGCCCACCGCGCTAATCTACCGCACGGGTCCTTCAGGTTGTTCAGCCATACCAAGGAGTAGTGATCCGTCACGACTGTAAACTGAACACCTTCAATATATGGTCGCAACTTCTCTACCGCCCACAGCACCGCCAAACATTCTTTCTCCGTCGTGGAATAGTTTCTCTCATTCCTATTTAGCGACCTACTTAGATAGCAGATGACCTTCTCACCTTCCTCGAAGTTCTGGCTTAGCACTGCTCCGATCCCATAGTCCGAGGCATCCGTCTAAATGACAGAAGGCCTTCCGAAATCCGGACATGTTAGGATTGGCGCCGTCACAAGGCATTCCTTCGCCTTTTGGAAGCTTTCCTCACATTGTTCTGACCAGGTGAACTTCGAACCCTTCTTTAACAAGTCCGTCAAGGGCTTCACTAGAGCTGCGAAGTTCGGCACAAATCTCCTATACCTGGATACCGTACCCACAAAGCTCCTAACCTGCTTGACGTTCCTCGGAACCGGGATATTGAGCATGCACTCGACTTTCTCCGGGTCCACGTGAAGTCCATCTCTATCTACAACGTACCCTAAGAATTTTAGAGATCGCCTACAGAACCTACACTTCTCCCTACTCACTTTAAGACCAGCTACGCATATCCGTTTGAACACCTCTACCAATATTTGAAGATGTTTTTCAAATGTATTTGTGACGATGATGATATCTTCAAGGTATACGAAAACCTGTGGTTCCAAATCGGCCCCAATCACATTGGCGATGAACCTCTGCCATGTTGCCGGAGCGTTATGCAATCCGAACGGCATTCGCTTAAATTGGTAAAGGCCTCTGTTCGGCACGGTAAATGCGGTATACGGTCGTGATTTTTCCTCCACTGGGATCTGCCAATAAGCGGACTTGATGTCCAGAGAGGACAAGTACTTGGCATCTCTAAGCTAGTCCAGTGTTGCTGATATATATGGGGGTGGATAAGCATCTCTCTCCGTAACTTTATTTAGTTTTCGGTAGTCGACGCAAAACCTGTAAGATCCGTCTTTCTTCCTGATCATCACTATCGGTGATGCCCAGGGACTACTCGACTTCTCTATGATTCTGTCCTTTAACATGCTTTCTAGTTCTGCGTCGATGTGTTGCTGAATAGCCGGCGATACCGGATAATACCGCTGTTTTATGGGTTCAGCTGTGGTTCTGATCTTGTGCTCTACTAGGTGCGTACACCCAATACCTTCAGGCATCTTCTCAAAAAGTTTCCCTACTGCGTCCTCCAACTGCCTAGCCTCAACCTCACTAATGTCCGGTCGCTCCTCGACCGTGGCTATCGGCGACAACCCTTATCCCGAAAATCGCCACTCCCCTGTCCTCAAATCTGGGATAATCCCTGCCTTGGCTACGAAATCTGCACCAAGGATTAACACGTGGGGAAGACTCGGTATGACTAAACAGTCAATGACTACCTCTTTCTGCCCTACTACCACTGGAATGTTAACGCACCCCTCAACTGATATGCCTGCCCCGTCAGCAAGCACCACATGGGAACATCTCAGGCAATTTGCCTTGCGCAACTTCTGCCCTAATTGCCTGAGATGTTCCCAACCATCTCGGCAGATGATCATTCTCGATGCTCCTGAATCTAGGAGCCCTATCATCTCCGTACCCAGTACACTAACCTTTAAATACGGCCGCACATCACCCTCTTTAGCCTCCAGTGTGAAACCTAAATGAATAACGTCTTCCGAGTTGTTGTCAGCCGACAACTTTTTTAAGTTCTTCGACTCCCGACGCGCATTTCCCGAACAATTGGGGCAATCCTTCCTAATAACCCCGGTCTTCCCGCAATCTGCACAACGTTTTGGAAGAGGACACGACCTGAAAATATGACCTTCCCGATGACAATTAAAACAAGAGATCCGCCTTCCCGATGTAGAAGCTTGGCTTACAGCAGCCACCCTGGGTTGCTCCACCGACGCATAAGCCAAATCTGGTTCCAATAGATGTCTCGCCCGCTGAGAAGGAGGTGGGGTGAACGACTCTACGTTTGCCCTGACCGACTCCAGTTTTCTACTCAGATCAACCAACTCCTGAACTGACCTAGGTTCTGCTAAGCCCAATTGGGTTTGATAGAAGGGTGCCAGATTCCTCTGAATTATCCCCAACTTGCGCCTCTCAGTTAGGGGTTCAGAGTGCCTACCAAACATATTCTGCATTATGGCGGCGTAGACTCCGATAGACTCCTCTCTTATCTGAGTACGCCGCCTAATCTCCTCCAGCAGCAGATCGTCGTAGTTTGGAGGGAGGAACTCCAATTTCAACTCCCGGACCAAACCCTGCCACGAGGACACGTTCCGCTTCATCGCCCTAAGCCACAGGAGAGCCTTCCCGGAAAACTAATCAACCGCCTAAACAATTGTGTTTCGGAAACTCCGCGCGCCTCGCGAAGTTCCTCCACACGTTCTAAAAATGCATTGACCGATGAGCCTCACCGTTCACCGGTGAACTGGAGACCCCACTTCGACAAATTCTCGTTCTTTATAGGAACCTCGGGTTCCCTTGCCGCCGCGGATGTTGATGGTAAGGGAAGATTAGGTGCCACATTTTCCCGCGGAGGGTCTTGCTCCTCACTCTCCGCCCGCGTTGTCTCTTCTTCGACCTCTTCCTCGAGGCCAGCCAGCAGCATCATCAAGGTCGTCTTGATGTTTCTTCTTTCTTCTTCCTCCGACTTGGTGTCTGGCCGAGCCCTACTTATCCGGGCCGTTGCCCACTCGATCTTGGCCACTATCTTCCCGTATCCAGTTGGATTTTTTGGATGCGGTTCTGATAACAATTGCTCTATCTCAGCAATCTTGTTCTGAACCGCCTCCCTATCGTTCGAAAGGTCGAATGGGTATTCGGGGGTCTCAAAAGAACCGCGACGCTCCAATACCCGCGCCGCGCGAACCGACTTCCTCATGGAGTCAACCGTACCGACGGTTAACCCTCGGAACTGCATCTCATATGCCAGTTCCTCTTGCGACAGCCGATTGATTTCCATTGTAGCAATCGAAGTAACAATTAATCAAAAGGTAAAGGACAGGAGGGGGTTTATCTCGCAACCCAAAGCTTAAATTCAACAATTAAAATTCAACAATTAAAAGCCAACCGTCTCAACTTAACTCAAAGGAGAACTTCAGAACACGGATGCAATGTAAGGGAAAATATATTGTTACGAATTTATTCTATCCCCACACCAAATAGGGTTCGCACCACTGGATTGCGATAAACTACAATTGTCCTTTTTATTTAAATTGAAACACACACACACTTTTATTTCTTTCACCACAGATCAATTATCTGTGTAGCTTCACCACTTTTATTTATTATCCAATACAATCCACTTTAAACTTTATTACACAATACACAAACCTTTATTGAAAGCTTTTCTTTTCACCTTGG
This sequence comes from Eumerus sabulonum, assembly GCA_951905685.1. Lineage (NCBI taxonomy): Eukaryota > Metazoa > Arthropoda > Insecta > Diptera > Syrphidae > Eumerus > Eumerus sabulonum. Next base: position 104,904,009 of record OX645063.1, on the reverse strand, counting down.
TTGATCACACCGACTTGTCACACGCTGTTTTATACCACAAACTGAATGAATGTCGAGGGCGAGTGTTCGCGCTTATATAGCTCTCGGTCCACCATCTCGAACGTTCGCCGTTGGAAGTTCCCCATAAGAAATCTCTAGAACGCTCTGACAATTCCATTGGAAGTTGACATCATTCCCATCCCCGCCTCCAGAGAGTTTTCGAACTTAACGGTCCGTTTGCATCTCCGCAACACTGCCCTCCTCCTAAACTTGTTCGTCCTCGAACAAGCGATTGGATCCTTCTCCGTAATATGGTGCTAACCTCTCTACGTGGACAATTTTATACTTCGCCCGTCTGTTTCCCATCTGCTGTATCCGGTATACCACGTCATTGAGTTTCTTGATGACCTCATATGGTCCGTCCCAGGCTGATTGCAATTTGGGGCACAAGCCTTTTTTCCGTTGTGGGTTGTACAGCAATACCAATTGTCCGGTCTCGAATCCAGAAGTATTCGCCCTCAAGTCGTATCGCGCCTTCATTTTATCGCTGACCAAGTTCAGTCGCTCCCGGATGAACTGATGGATGGAGTCCAGCTGTTCCTTCTTTTCGGTTACGAAGTCTTCCCTGCCGCTAGTTGTCGGTAGTACCACGCCGAACTTTAAGTCCGATGGAAGTCGGAGATCAGTTCCAAAAATGGCTTCGGCGGGTGTTGTTGCCGTTGAATTGTGCTGTGCCGAACGGTATGCCATTAGAAAAAGGGGGAGATGTTCATCCCAGTCCTTCTGATCTCCGACGACGACTTTCCTCAGGTATTCCTCCATCGTCCGGTTGAACCTTTCGACCATGCCATCAGATTGTGGATGTAGTGGTGTTGTCCGCGTCTTTCTGATACCTAGCATGTCACAGAGTTCCTTGAACACCGACGACTCGAAGTTTCTCCCTTGGTCTGAGTGTAGTTCCATTGGTACTCCATAACGCGAAACCCAGTTATTCACGAATGCATCCGAAATCGTTTTGGCTTCCTGGTTCGGGATGCAAAACACCTCAGGCCACTTGCTGAAGTAATCGATCACCACTAGCGCGTACTTGTTTCCAGCGTTGCTCGTTGGGAATGGGCCTGCAATGTCCATTGCGATACGTTCGAACGGTGCTCCAACATTGTACTGCTGCATATTCCCTCGAGTTTTCCTTACTGGACCCTTTGCCTTCGCACACTGTTCACACCTGCGAATGAAACGCGTAACCGACTCATGGCATCCTACCCAGTAGAAACGTCTCTTGATCTTTTCTACAGTCTTGTTAACACCAAGATGACCCCCGCTTGGTCCCTCGTGGTATTCTCGGATGACCTCTTCGATTTGTCCTTTCGGAATTACCAGCAGATCGTTTACAATGTTCCCGTCCTCACTTTCCCAACTGCGGTAGAGGCAACCGTTCTTCAGCTTCAAACTCTGCCATTGAGCCCAGTAAGCTTTCACGATTGGGCTTTCACTGGATATCTGCTGCCAACTTGGTCGAAAACCTCGTTCTTGGTAGTCGATGATGACTGCCAGATCGGCATCTTCTCGCTGCTTCCTTCCGACCTTCTCGACAGTCCAGGAATCTTCTGGCAGCACCTGGAAACAACGGATATCGGTGACCTGTTCCTTGGTCTCGGCGCGTGAACAATGTTTGCATTCAACATCGCAAGGTCGCCTCGATAATGCATCCGCATTTCCATGACTGCTTCCCTTCCGGTGTTCGATACTGAAGTCATAACTCTGGATTCTCTCTATCCATCTAGCAAGCTGGCCTTCCGGGTTTTTGAACTGCAGCAGCCATCTCAACGCTGCGTGGTCCGTCCTAAGATGAAAAGCTTGGCCATAGAGATATTTGTGGAAATGCTTGACACAGTCGACCACGGCTAAAAGCTCCCTCCTAGTTACACAGTAGTTCCTCTCCGGCTTCGATAGGATCCTACTGTAGTAAGCGATGACCCGCTCTCGCCCGTCAATCATTTGAGAGAGTACTCCTCCGATTCCATGTCCGCTCGCATCTGTGTCCAAAATAAACTTTTCTCCCGGGACAGGATATGCAAGAATCTGCGCACTGCAGAGCAATTCCTTCAGGTGAATGAACGCTTCCTCCTGCGGCTTCTCCCACTTGAATGGCCGATTCTTTTTGGTGAGCTCGTGCAAACTGCTGGCAACGTTTGCAAATCCTGGGATGAATCGCCTGTAATATGTGCAAAGTCCCAGGAATGACCTTAACTCATGAAGATTCTCCGGCCGCGGCCATTCCTTAACCGCTGAGATTTTCTCTTCATCTGTATGGACTCCTTCTGCAGTCACCACATGCCCCAAGTACTTCACCTCGTTCTGGAAGAGCGAACATTTCTTCGGGCTCAATTTCAATCCGGCTGCTTGAATACGTTCCAGTACCTCTTCAAGCTTCTTAAGGTGATCGTCGAAATCCTTGCCCATGACAATTATGTCATCCAGATAGACAAGGCAAGTCCTCCAGTGAAGTCCTCTTAGTACCCGGTTCATTAGTCTTTCGAAGGTGGCTGGCGCATTGCAAAGACCGAAGGGCATCACAGAGAATTGCCACAACTCTCCCCCGGCGGTGAACGCGGTCTTTTCCTTGTCTTGCTGGTCAAGCTCTATTTGCCAGTATCCACTTTGCAAGTCCAGCGTCGAGAACCACTTTGCACCAGATAGTGTGTCCAAGGTGTCGTCGATTCTCGGTAAAGGATAGCTGTCCTTCTTCGTTACGTCGTTCAGCTTCCTATAGTCCACGCAGAATCGGGTGCTTCCATCCTTCTTCTCAACAAGCACTACTGGCGAACTCCATGGGCTTGCAGATGGTTCGATCACGCCCTCCTTTTCCATCTCGTCGATTAGTTTGACCACCTCGCCTTCTTTCGCCAGAGGTACCCTCCTCGGTGGTTGCCGGATCGGTCTAGAGTCCCCTGTGTCTATTCTGTGTTTCACAATTGATGTTCTTCCACAGTTCTTACCATTTGCAAAAACTGTCCAATATTTACGGAGTAGGGAGAGTGCTTTACTTTTCTGATTCTCCACTAGGTGTTGCGTCCACTCTCTGGCCATTGTTTTTAAGAAGGCTTTGTTGGACTGGATTTCCTGTTGTTTCTTATCTTCGCAGTTCATAACGGCGGCAGCTTCTTGGCATTGAGCGATCGTTGTTCCCTTGTGTATGGTCCTAGGTGTACTGGCAGGATTCAGGACTCGTACTGGAACCAATTGGTCTTGTCGGGGTTCCACCAGAGCCCTTCCAACAATGATATCGCTGGGTCGATTTCGTTTGTCGGGTTCGACCACCCACATTCGGCTTGTCCCCGCATCCTCTTCTATCTTTGCCCAAACCACAGCTTCTGCATTCGGGGGAACTGTTTGGCGCGCTTGCACGACTATTCGCCTGACCTTGTTACCTTGCCCATTATCCATTGTTAATGGGAGCTCCAAGTTGCCATACTTCATCACTTTTTGGTTGAGGTCCAATGTGAAGCCATGCCTAATCATGAAGTCGAGGCCGATTATGATGTCATCAGTGATGTCCGCAACGATGAAATCATGCTGAAACTCGACGGTACCCATCGTAATTCTTTTCTGGACCTTTCCCCTAACTTCCGCCTTCTCACCAGTTACTGTACGAAGCCTTACCTCGGGAAATGGTTCGATGCCAGAAACCAGTCCGCTTCGGATGACTGAATGAGTTGCGCCCGTGTCCAAAGTCAGCAGATATCGTCGCCCGTCCATCGTTCCCTCGATGACTAGGCTGGTTGCACCCCTACAGATTCGGGATACGAGGATGCTGGGGCACTCCAATGTGGGAGCCAGCGCACGCCCCTCTGTACTGACTCGTTTTAGTTTAACGGATTGTTAGGTGCACCTTTTGCACCTCCACGGTCGCGCTCACTCCCATGGTCTCTTTTTGGCGAACTAGACCTCGAACGCTTTCTTCGCAGGCGGCAGTTCCTCGCAATGTGCCCCTGCTGGTCGCAGATGTAGCATCTACCCGGGAATGAACCACTCCTACTCGCCGTTGTTGTTCTGGAACTATCCTGGTCTTGAGATATGCGCCGTAGTTTGATGGAAGGTCGGCATATCAAGAGCGATGTTTCACATGCGAGAGCGCTGGCAACTGCCTCCTTGAAAGATGTCTTCGGCAGGAGAATCAGGCTTCGTTGCGTATCGGGATCCCTTAGCCCTTGGATGAAGGAATCCGTTTTTAGTTTCTCCACCACATCAACTGGAACGTCCGCGTAGGCAAGATGGGATAGCCTCTCGATGTCGGCAGCATACTGCTGGATGGTCTCGTTTCCACGCTGCTTGCGTCCTTTGAGTTCCAGCTTGTGCATCTCCTGCATGTGCTCACTGCCGTATCTTCGATGAAGAGCATCCCATATGGCTGTGTAGTTCCTTCTCTGGGTCTCCGGGATGGTCTGTAGAACGTCAGCTGCTTCACCTTTAAGGGAAATTACTAGGGCAGCCACACGATCTTCCTCTCCCCATTGATTCCGTTCCGCTGTTGTCTCGAACTGGAGCTTAAAGATGTTAAAAGCGCTCTTGCCGTCGAAATTGGGAGCTGTGAATTTTGATGCTGCAGTCGGTACGACGATTCCTTGATGCTGTACGTTCTGGATAGTTTTCTCGAGTTCCAGAACCTTTTTGTCGAACCTCGATCCCAGTGTCTCGATTATCTTTTCTTGATTGTTTTCGAGATCTAGAACCTTCTTGTCGAACCTCGATTCTAGTGTCTCGATTCTCTCTTCGACGTTTTGGAATCGATCGTCGACGGCCTGCTGGATGTTTCTTAGGCTTTCTCGATTGTTCTCTAGCATCTCTTCCAGCTTCTGATTCAGGGAAGTGGAATTTTCCTCCAACTTCCTACTTACGGCAGCGGAATTTTCCTCAAGTTTCTCCAGTTTCTGGCTCAAAGAAGTGGAATTTTTCTCCAGCTTTTGACTCAGAGAAGTACTTACGGCAACGGAATTTTCCTCCAGCTTTTGATCCAGTTTCTGGGATATGGAAGCACTCATAGCATTCATAGCTGCGAGAATTTGCTGCATATCGAATGCTGGTTCACTGGATGCCGACGGCTTCTCCACCCCGAACTCGTGATTCTCCCAGTCGAAACCTTCTTCCTGCAACGCTGATCGCAGTCTCTCCACCAGGTTGGGTTTACTTCCCACTGTGGATAATTCCCGAGCATCCAGCTCTCTTTTCAGTTGTTCAATTGTCAACTTTTCCAATTTTACCATTTTCTCACTTTTGCAATGATTCACTTCACGACTCAAATAAAGTTTCACTCGTTTACTCGCAATCCCACTTCTGACACCAAATGTTACGAATTTATTCTATCCCCACACCAAATAGGGTTCGCACCACTGGATTGCGATAAACTACAATTGTCCTTTTTATTTAAATTGAAACACACACACACTTTTATTTCTTTCACCACAGATCAATTATCTGTGTAGCTTCACCACTTTTATTTATTATCCAATACAATCCACTTTAAACTTTATTACACAATACACAAACCTTTATTGAAAGCTTTTCTTTTCACCTTGGTTGATCACACCGACTTGTCACACGCTGTTTTATACCACAAACTGAATGAATGTCGAGGGCGAGTGTTCGCGCTTATATAGCTCTCGGTCCACCATCTCGAACGTTCGCCGTTGGAAGTTCCCCATAGGAAATCTCTAGAACGCTCTGACAATTCCATTGGAAGTTGACATCATTCCCATCCCCGCCTCCAGAGAGTTTTCGAACTTAACGGTCCGTTTGCATCTCCGCAACAATATAAAAAAAAAAAAATAGAGAACAAAACAACCACCCAAAACATTCAACAGGGCCAGGGAGATATCGGCTAACACTACTAAACAGCTGTTGGTGGAAACAAAACCCAAACTGGGCAATCACACCTAACAATGTTTATATAGTTATAAATAAAACGACATTGGATTATATTACTCTTATTCAACGTTTATTTTTGAGTAGTTGTAACAATAATTTGTTCGCAATTTAAATACGCGTCTACTTTCCACGAAGACACTCAGGAGAAGAAATGAAAGAATAATCGTAGAAGCACTCTCTACTTGATCTTAGTTCTTCGTAAGATCAAGAGAGAGCGTAAGTACTGTGAGTACAGCTTGGGTCGGTAATATAGTGCGCTTATATTACTGTTACGAAATATCCGATGCCACACCGAATAGGGTTCGCACCACTGGATTGCGATAAACTACAATTGTCCTTTTTATCCGAATAAAAACACACACACACTTTTATTTCTTTCACAAAGGCACGGACAACACCATTACATCCACAATCTGATGGCATGGTCGAAAGGTTCAACCGGACGATGGAGGAATACTTGAGAAAAGTCGTCGTCGGAGATCAGAAGGACTGGGATGAACATCTTCCCCTTTTCTTAATGGCATACCGTTCGGCACAGCACAATGCAACGGCAACAACACCCGCCGAAGCCATTTTTGGATCTGATCTCCGACTTCCATCGGACTTGAAGTTCGGCGTGGTACTACCGACAACTAGCGGCAGGGAGGACTTCGTAACCGAAAAGAAGGAACAGCTGAACTCCATCCATCAGTTCATCCGGGAGCGACTGAACTTGGTCGGCGATAAAATGAAGGCGCGATACGACTTGAGGGCGAATACTTCTGGATTCGAGACCGGACAATTGGTATTGCTGTACAACCCACAACGAAAAAAAGGCTTGTGCCCCGAATTGCAATCAGCCTGGGATGGACCATATGAGGTCATCAAGAAACTTAACGACGTGGTGTACCGAATACAGCAGACGGGAAACAGACGGGCGAAGTATGAAATTGTCCACGTAGAGAGGTTAGCGCCATATTACGGAGAAGGATCCAATCGCTTGTTCGAGGACGAACAAGTTTAGGAGGAGGGCAGTATTGCGGAGACACAAACCGACGGTTGAGTTCGAATTTCGCTGTCGAAGTTCGAAAGCTCTCTGGAAGCGGGGAATTGGAATGATGTCAGCTTCCAATGGCGTAATGTTAATTGTCAGACCATTCTAGAGATTTCCGAAGGGGAACTTCCAACGGCGAACATTCGAGAAGGTGCACCGAGAGCTATATAAGCGCGAACACTCGTCTTCGACATTCATTCAGTTTGTCGTATTGAATAGCGTGTGACAAGTCAGTGTGATCAAACAGTGTGAAAATAAAACCTCTCAATAAAGGTTTGTTTGTGTAATAAAGTTTAAAGTATTGGATAATAAAGAAAAGTGGTGAAGCTGTACAGATAGTTGATCTGTGGTGAAACAAAGAAAAGTGTGTGTGTTTTATTTTGGATAAAAAGACAATTGTAGTTTATCGCAATCCAGTGGTGCGAACCCTATTGAGGCTGTATACACGAGAATATATCATCCGAAAAAAACCGGTTTTGTGGGAGAGGGAGCTGAAGGTTGCGGTACGAAACGGAATACCATTTTCCTCCGCAAATTTAGTGGGTGAACAGAAGTGGAAAACTAATACATATACAACTCTTCAGTTTTCGAGTCCGCACTTTTTTTGCCTGGTGTTGCGCTTCAATCGTCATTGGTCTTTCAAGCAGTGGACATCGGAAAAAAACAAAGGGACATTTTAGTGCGTGGTTGCACTTAATATCTCTGTCAAAGGAAATATCTCTTTCAAATGAACTGTCAAAAAGACAGAAACACTAACACAATTGAACAAGGTTCACATATACAATTTTTTCTTCTAGAAAAATGAATTTCGTTTATGCTTCAATGTAGAGCATCAAACCGGTCTTCTTGCTGCTAGCGATATTCTCGTGTATACAGGCCCAATAAGAATTACCGCACTGCACTCGCATAAAAAAAAAAACGCACTAAAACGATTGAAATGACTCTGCGTCTATACTGGCATTTTTTGAGGCGATAAATTGAACCGTATATTGCCATTGCCGCAGATGTTGACAATGTAGACCCTGTGTCAGTGGCAATAGCAATATTGCCTGGCAGATGGCAGGCAATAATTGCCTTCAATGGTGAAAGCAATGGATTTGACAGTTTTCCTTTTCAAGTATGGCGGAAAATGAAATCACAAGGGAAAGAAGATCGGTCGAGTGTTTGTGGAATGCGATTTGCAAACTCTACGAAAGACTGGATTTAAAAAAGAAAGCCTGGGAGGAGCTGGCTGAAAAGTTAAATACAAAAGTGGAGCAAGTGAAAAAAAAATTAAATTTTTGCGAACAAGTTATGCGGCGGAAAAAAAAAGTGGACAAATCAATGAGGTCAAGGTCCGGCGGAGAAGTGTATATGCCAAATTTATTTTACATATTTATTTTTTCTTTTTTTTCCAATTTTTCAATTTCTTCGAAACACTGAATTAATTTTACCGCACGGATAATGCTGTTGTTCGCCATGTTGACAGTTCACAAATGAAATTGCCTAGCAATGAAATGCCCACTCTACTTCGAAATTGCCATCGCCATTGCTATTGCCATTGCCCCCAAAAATGCCAGGGTAGACGCAGTGTAAGAAAACAACCAGTTATAGAAATAAATCCCGCCGCCGACTGTGTTGAGCCCCACGTTGTGTGCCAAATTTTTGTTGCGTCAGATTGACACAACAGCTGGGGTGCGCGCGTTCAGTGCGCACACGGCTAGCTCCTGAGGGGTGGGTACGTGGCTAGCGCCACGTAGTTTTGTGAAAACTGCGAAATGAGGGGGGACACTTTATTTTGGGTTTTATCTTTTTCCTCCTGTTGAATGCGGGGTGCTCGGCATCCGTAATGGGAGACGCGATTCCCAAAACGGGTCAGTTCGTTAGGGGTTGGGGATTAGCAGGTAATTCGAGGGGGTGAAAAAAACAAATTAAATATATGAAAGAAATACTTCCCGGGGACTGGTGAATGCTTCGGCTACTCCTCCTTTTTCACGCTTCCTGTCTATTGCCTCCGCTTCACGCCTATTATGTTTCACTTTTTTCTTCCCTTCCTTTTTTGTATTGCTTCTGCCTTTTTCCTGTTTTCTTTTGTTCTCTCGCCTTTTTTTCTCAGGTGGTGGCCACTGTCCACTCACCAACCGTCTTGTTACTTTCACAGTTCTTCTCCAATTGCCTTTGCTTTCACGGGTTACCTTCCCGTCCCGGTTCGCACACACGCCACATACACACATTTGGGGCGAATTCAGCCATCTTTATTTTGGATTAAACTCCCGGGTCTGGCGAGTTTAATCCAATCGGGTGATTTCTCTTCACACTTATTTTCTGTTTAATTTTTAGGATTCTCTACTTCCTTTTTTCCTTTAATTGAGATAAATTACTGGCTTTCTCGCCCCGCCCTGTCCTTTTAGCGGTTGAATCTTAAGGTGGTGTGCGAGAATTCGCCCCAGTCGATTTGGCTATCAGAACAAAGGGAATCACCTCCAGAGTCCCAATAGCCTCCACACTCACTTCATTCAGCTCCGGTTGGAAGAGGTTGTTGTCTTGGGTAACGGAAGCATTCACCACCCCGGTTGTACTAAAAGTTATTAAAGTTAAAATTAAACGTCTCCCTCGAATAACCCGGTGGTCTAGGTGCACTCAAGCACTCTTTTGTCTCCGAGGGACTTGTAACTATCGAAGCCCTTGCCGAATGTCGAGCTACCCGCTCACAATTTAAGTATTTACAATGTTTCTATGTTTTCCTCTTAGAACATATAGGGGCGGGACAACAATTTACTCATTGGGTTTACAATTCTTTTGGGGTTTCAACATTCATTTGCTTTTAGACGACACTTTACTGATTGGGGGTGACATTCCTCTTTTGCTCAAACAATTATTTAGTTAGGGTGGGGCCTTCGCCCTTGTCGTGGTTGCTGGTCTCGATGGGGACCGTCCGTCCCTGTTGTCGGCGTTTGGGACCGTCCGTCTCTGTTGTCGGCGTTTGGGACCATCCGTCCCTGCTGCCAGTGTTGGGGACCGTCCGTCCCTGCTGTTGGCGTTGGGGACCGTCCGTCCCTGCTGTCGGCGTTGGGGACCGTCCGTCCCTGCTGTCGGACCGTCCGTCCGGTCTTACCTGCTTTGTTGCCCCCTCAAGCGAGTCGGACCACGATACCGCAAGATCCTCCTGATCCGCGTATGCACCGAGGCCACCCTCAAAAGAGAGCAACGGACCAAAATGACGGATTGAAATACGGGAGAGGGAGGGATGGAGCGGAAAAGGTTTTTGGTGGGTATTTGTACGCAACAAACTGGTTATATCACCGATGTGGATGATGCTCGATTGGAGACCTCCTCTGCGTCTTTTAAAGAAATGAAAAAACACAATTTCCGCTACATGGTTGCTTTATTCTTATCCTAAAAGTCTATATTAGATTTCTCCTACGTACGTAGGTTGTCATGTAAATACAGTGCAATGGAATTTAGTTTATGTGAAACGTGTGTATTTACAAAATAGGTAAATTGTTTTCTGGCTTTGTTTTTCGAAATATATATATTCAAGAGAATAACCCTTCTAATACCCGTGCATGTGCGTGTGAGGAAAAGGCTTTGATTATACGAATGCTTTACTTCACCACTTGGCGGGTCCCAATTCAGACCATTCGCGAATAAAGTCTGTATGCTTCTCAACAGCTGGGAACCAATCCGCACCGCCATAGTCAATTTTGGGCAGTTTACCGCCATAGTCTTCTGGTAGAAAATCAGGCGACAAGTATTTCTGCAAAGATTTCATATCGCTGCCGTGGAAGAACATCTAAAAACGAGAAGATAGTAATCAACCGGTTTAAGGACAGGTTTGGACTCCTTACCCTTTTGTTCAGCTTCTCACGGACAAATGGCTTGAAGAGCGTCCAAACCATCTTGAATATGAATGGTTGCTTGACAAAGTGAACTTCCTTCATGCGAAGTGGCATGGCATCCTGGATGAATGTCAGCAAACGTTTCGAGAAGCTTGGACTCAGTGACTTGACTTGTTTCATTCCGAGTCCGTCAAAGTCCATGATGCAAACGACTCCTCGGATTTGAGTCTCGGGTTCGAGTTGAGCGGCTAAATGAACAGCATAGAGCATTTGGAATACGTCCTCAGACGACACATAGCTGGGATTCCAGACTTGGCCACAGTGCATAATGAGAACTCTTCGGCCGAGTTGATCACAATTCTTGAGCACATTCACTATGTTGCCGTTGATGAACTTCTCCTTCAGTTGTTCGATAAGAAGTCCATGGACAAGGTTGGCGTATTCTTTTCGGAAAGAAGCGACAGTCTTCATCTATAGTAAAAGTAAACGGTTTATACCATCGTACACATAAAGCTTATCAGGCTAATCGATAACAATAGTTAATGTCCGATCGTAATTTATAGTTTGTTATCTACTAGATACTGACCAAAGATCAGTCGTTCGAACGTGCCCACATAGCACACTTTATCGAGATTCTAATCTGGGATCCTACGAAAAGACATTGATCCTTCGATCACTCTTATCTGTATTTGTTCGTCGAACCATTCATCTTTGAGTCTGTTCACATCAAAGGTGGACATAGTTCATGGTGATAAGCAATCGTGCTACCGTCCCCTATTCTCAATCTAAAAATAAACAAATGCCTCCCTCCCGTTTACATTACAATCTTTCTTACCTTCTCGAGCGCACTTTCGGGATAAAAGTGACAGGCTCTCAGGAATATTATGAGAAATTCATCGTCATCTTTGAAATTTAAATCCGTATTGGCAGCGAGTAGAGAGCGTAGTTCTTGAATGGCTGCCGCTTTCACTTCCGGTGTTTCTCGTAGCTCCTTTTCAGCAATCTCCAATGTTTCGGGAGCAGTATATCCTATGCGTATATTAAAGGCTTCATTGCTGTTACTCGCCATGCTGAAACGAATCACACAAACTCAGTTAGGAGACGCGTCTCAAACCACGCACAACACTCAATTGATCCTTTGAATTAACTTTAATTTCATAAAATCACTGAAATCACGGTAATTCCATGGCGATTACTACTTGCGTGTACACATAAAAGACTTATTAGATGGCACTTACGTTTTATTTGTTTAAAATGAGTAAAACGACTTGTCACTGAGGAGCTCACAAGACGACTGGTAATGTTCCGATTAAAAATTGTTGTGATTATGAGTTTTACGATCCACCGCGATCGTTGTGAACCTTTTAGTTATCGCAGTAAACAGCTAGTGCCGTACAGTACACACATTCACGCGTAGAGATACCGTTGTTCTGTATCTTTGTTTCAAAGGTTTTGAACTCGGTTCGAAATATGTATTTGATTCTGACTTTGCTAGAAGTTGCACATATGTATGTTTGAAGTGAGCTATCGCTACCATGAAAAATGACCGCTTTGTAGTGTGGAACCATACGATGCAGTTGAACTTTATCACTTTTATGATTATTTACGTACGGGTTAAGGACTATGTATGTATATTGGTTGGAGTGGATTAGAATAATTATCATACGCCGTGGCTACACTTTTTGTTGGAGGCCTCTGCTATCTATTGAACACTCAGGTGTAAATACTAGTCCATTGCATTGCTCCACAATCAATTCTCCTTAAGGATAAGAGGAATGCTGCGGATTACTTGCAGACATCAGGGCATATGCATCCTGGATATTTCCTCAATCCTCTATTGACCCAATGGTTGATGTAGAGTTTAACCGTGGAAACAGGTAGACTTGGGCGGGTTCAGGTCCTGAGAAACTGTCCGCATTCTAGCGAACGCATCAGAGAACTACCTGCGACTTATACAAGCCTTAGTGAATTTAGTCTTCCGACTTTGCTCAGAAAGGTCTTAAGTTCATGCTGTTTGGAGCTGGCTTAAGCTTGGCTATCACTGCAGACGCATATGTTTTTTCCCTTCCACCTGTGCTTCACAACATAGTGCATGGCCATGAGGATTGCGTATATCTCTGATTGAAGGACAGACGCATAATTTCGCGCTCAAACAAAACCTCAGCGCCGGAACCCCGTCCAGATCTGGAGCCATCTGTAAAAATGAGAAGACAGTCCTTTTCAGTTTCGCTATCTGACCAGAGCCAGAAATTCGCAATAGGGAGACAGGTGTCAATACGTCGGCGTCAGAAGGCATGTCCATGAGACAGAAGTCGCAGGACATTTCTTACGCAAACACACTGTTATTCTTGTGCGAGTTGTATTAAAAGCCATTTCTCTTGAGACGAGACATGGCTTTCAGGGTGCACCATCTGATAAATATATCAAGATGTGGAATGACAATCGTAGCATCTAGTACAGTAGCCGGGGTGCTGGAGAAAGCCCCCGTACAGCAGAGACCAACCGCTCTCTGAAGTTTAATGAAAGAAGCTACGATGTACTTGCGGGTTAACCTGCTCCACCAGACGACCGATGCATATGAGATGATTGGTCTTATCATTGCTGTGTAGATGCAGAGGTCCTTTATCGGCGATAAGCCCCATGTTTTACCAGAGGCACCTTTGCATTGCCAGAACACTGTCAGTGCTGTGGTGGCTTATGACTCAACATGCTTTCATCAAAGAAGCTTACTGTCTAATATAAATCCCAGGTAATTAGCACCAGCTGAATCATATCAGTAGAACAACGACAGCAGTCTTAGTAGGATTAACCGAAAGCCCATTACTCGTGCACCAATCATCGATAACATTTACCGCCCCGCCAGTGACTTGAAACCGCCAGTCGCCAAAACATTAGCCGACAAAGAGGCCAAATACAACATACTCTGGTGCTGCCCCCGTTCACTTATTGTTGCTCCATAAGCCATTCAACCAACTCTCTTCACTCCAATCTTCAACTCCTGAGTCAGTAGAAATTTGCAAATAAATTTTTCATGGGGATACGCCATGGAGACTTTGTACCAACAACCAGTTTATTCAAAATCAGTTTGATCCAATTTCAATGTTCAATTAATCACTTACCAACCGATAAAGTTACGTCGCTATTTCGATCAAAATTTGTACGAAAATTCAAAATTTTTGGTTGCCTTCAGTTTTTAAAAAACAGTCTTCAGGGATAAAAGCATGTTGCTCTTTCGTACTCTGAACTGCCAGCTGTCAGGTACTTTATCGCACAAATTGTACCAAATAGAATTTTTGAGTAAATTTTTGGATGCTTAGCCTTATTCGCATCTATTTATTCAACGAATTGAATCAACTTGTAGGAGATTGGCCTGCAAATCTTAGGCACGGCATGCATCAAACATTTTTAAAAAGTGTCCAAAACTCAGGGTAACTTTAAAGGTTTTGGCAAAATCATTTTTGAACTTATTCAGGATGGGTAAGTAATTTTCTGTCACTTTGGAGACCTCAAGAGATAGTCTGTTTGCTCTACCAAATTTATTGACTTTAGACATCTTTAAGACAAGCTTTTGTAGCCTATAGCCTATAGTTTTCCATAGGTGGACGGTCCTCTTCAGTTCGGCAAAGCTTTGTCTGACAGCGAAATTATGTTCGTCAACGTCGTTTAGTAGTCAGAAGTGGTTCTTGCATATCTTACCATGGATGCCATCATAGGCGTTCGAAGTTTTTGACATTCTTCCCGTTCATAGAGCTTGCTGTAGCTCTTAGTGAGAAGGACTTGTAATCGCTTGCAATTGTAGATAGCGATTATTGGAGTCCCAGCACGCCTGTGGCGGCTGTCTTGTTCACAGGTAAAGGCATTTCGTTTTACAATTCATTGCAGTTTTTCGATGTCAAGTTTTTCACTATCCTGTTTGTCATAAGCTGTTCATATCCTCATTCGTACCTTAGCTGTAACAGGCCGTAAAAGGTCGATCGTCAAATATGTTGGTGAAGTGTTTTGGTTTGACAATAGATTGATCAGTGAATCGACAAGTGCTAACAGATCAAAATTATAGTACAATCAGCTGTGCAGGTGACGCTTAAACCGACAAGTGTATATGACTTAGCCCAGATCTACAAATATGATTGATAACGATTCGATCCGATGCATGTGTGTATTGCTCCGTAGCAATAAGGCTCTCTTAATTGGATGTACTTATATGCGTTTCCTTATCCTTATCAGCTTCCTACTCAAGCATACACACTCACATCCCATATCACCTACGTACAATGTCTCAAGAAATAACTACTAATTGACAAATAGTCGGGTATGATGTGCTGTTGATCGAATTCAGCTATCGATAACCTAAATTTAATGCCGAAATTCTTTTGTTTAACCACTGCATACAGAACTTGATCAAAGTCCATTCTTATCGCATTTTTAATTATGACAGTTTTGGAGTAATGACATGTCGATAAGCACTCGAATTGCCATTCGAAACTATTGAGTATGTAAATAGCAATACGAGTAAGTGACTCTTTCCCACTGGATTCAAGGTTATGATTTGGATTTAGTGATCTGTGACAGTAGTTTGCTCACGTATCAAGCAGCTTGCTCATGTGGCGCATGTACATATGCAAGTCTAACAGCTTGCAATCGAAAAATTATCAGTTGGAAGTGTTTTGAAAGCAAACGGTCTTTGGTATCGCATTCCCCCTTCAGGGTATAGAATAGAGTCAGTGAATAAAGAGGTTGCCATACGAAAGGCAAAATATGTTTCTTTATCGCTTTCCACACAGCAAGTTGTAAAGCAAAGGTCGTGGGGTGCCCTAAAGTAATCGGGCGGTGGACAAAGTTCGCGACGATATATGTTGACCCATAGGTGTCGAACAGAGACTATGCTCAATGTCGCCTGTGCATGTTTCTGACAAGACATATGTATGTACATATGTATGTACGTATGGTGTTATGACATGCATCTATGTTTTGATTTTACGATTTACGAAAATATTTAAAAAATATTCATGGCGATGTCGCCTAGAAATATGCAAGACTGAAGTATTCGATGGATGATATTGAAACCGGAACGAAGATACAGTGTCGCTTACTTCCAGCATCTCATGACGAGCATTAAAGGTATCTAATGCACCATAGCATGAGAGTTTGTTTGAAGAGGATGAGTATTAGAAACGAAGATGCGGGTACCAATGTGACATTTGCTTGTCGCGTTTTCGCGCAGTGGTTACACTCTGCACTCTGTTGGAATCTGACGCACGATGAGCGACTTCCGATCCCCATAACACAAATGCCATTTATGTTTATTTCGTCCCACATCGTTCGGAATCGGCATTAAACATTTACTTACTTACTTAGGTGGCGCTTCAGTCCGTGGTGAACCTGGGCCTCAACCAACAAGCGTCTCCAGCCGGCACGGTCTTTGGCCAGCTGTTTCCAGTGCCGCACGCCCAGTTGGTTGAGGTCCCTTTCCACCTGCGTGCACCACCGCTGAGGCGGCCGTCCTCTGCCGCGCCTTCCTTCCAGAGTGGATTCGAAGACTTTTCGGGTCGGAGCTGTATCTTCCATGCGCTCTACATGGCCTAGCCACCTTAGACGCTGTATCCGTAGACGTCGTACCAGGCCGATGTCGCTGTACAACCCGCACAGTTCTTCGTTATATCTTCTCCTCCATACACCGTTTGAACAAACGGGACCGTAGATAGTGCGCAGAATTTTCCTCTCGAAACGACCAAGGGCATCTTCATCCGCTTTTGTTAAGGTCCAAGCCTCTGCGCAGTAAAGGAGGACTGGGATGATCAAGGTCTTATATAGTGTCACCTTGGTTTTCCGAGAGAGGGCTCTACTTCTCAATTGCCTCTTGAGCCCAAAGAAACAGCGGTTGGCAAGAGTGATTCTGCGTTTTATCTCAGCGCTGGTGTTGTTGTCGCTGGTAATCAGTGAGCCAAGGTAGACGAATTCCTTGACCACTTCAAAGTTATATCCGCCCATGGTGACGTTCTGGCCAATACGTCGGTGTTGCCCGTCTCTTTTAGATGAGAGCAGATATTTGGTTTTACCCTCATTAACCTTGAGACCCATCTAAGCCGCTTCTACCTCAATGCTCACAAAAGCCTCATTGACGTCTTGCTGTTTTCGTCCAATTACGTCAATATCGTCGGCGTACGCAAGCAATTGCGTAGACTTCAAATAGATCGTACCTCTTGTGTTGGCCAGTGACTCTTGCACAATCTTTTCAAGCACGATGTTGAAAAAGTTGCACGACAGCGCGTCGCCCTGCCTAAATCCTATTTTAACATCAAAGGTCTCGGTATGCTCATTACCGACCTTAATGGAGCAACGAGAATTCTCCATTGTCATCCTGCACAGTCGGACGAGTTTGACAGGGATGTTAAAACTAGACATGGCTTTGTACAGCTCGTCTCTATATACGCTGTCATACGCGGCCTTGAAATCGACGAAGAGGTGGTGAGTGTCGATTTGGTATTCCTGGGTCTTCTCCAAGATCTGCCGTAGCGTAAATATTTGGTCTATTGTGGATTTACCTGGCCTGAAACCACACTGATAAGAGCCGATCAGGTTATCCACAAACGGTTTCAGGCGTTCACACAATACGGCAGAGAAGATCTTATATGCGATGTTAAGGAGACTTATTCCCCTATAGTTGGCGCAGTTATAGGGGTCTCCTTTCTTATGGACCCCTATCGCGTAAAAACCCACTTGTTCCGAAACGACAACAAGCCTCGGATACGGACGGCATTAAACATTACTTGTGTTAAAAAAAAAAAAAAGTAAAAAATCACACACAGCTTAGGTGATTGAGAGAAGCTTGGCCCTCGCTCTTCATGGGCTGTAATGTCACCAAAGCAAGCAAGGATCAACTAGATCGATTAACCACTTAGGAAATTTTCCAGAAGAAGTTAGAAAAGTTTACTGAGACTCTGTTCCTTCGACGTCATCCGATGAACACTGAGCAGCTGAATTTAGACGTTGTTGCTTCGCTCAAAGGACTGACAAAGGCCTCGTAGGGCTAGTATCTATCTGGCGGATGATGGCCTGCTAAAAAGCGAGAAGAGCCACCGCCACCTCCTCGTGGTGGAGATTTCCTCTGGAAATTACAGACGGGGAAGGGCGAACGCCGAGTTTCCTGCGCCAAAAAAACACGTTTAGTAGGTTGCGCTACGACCTAGTAAGCCGTAACCTTAAAAAAGTCATAAACTCAGAGGCAAATACAAGCCTCGGATTTAGTGAACCGACCCCAGCAATCATATAAAACGACAAGATTATCGGTTCCGCACCTGGAATGTTAAATCCCTTAACAGACCGGATGCGGCCGAGTAGTTAGAAAAAGCCCTAAGCTGCCATAAAGCAGACATAACCGCACTCCAAGAAGTGCGATGGAATGGACCAGGTAAAACGAGGTTGAAAAACTGTGGCATATACTACGAAAACTGCTACAGGAGAACAAACAACGCCTATTTGGATGAGGATTTGTTGTTCGAGGTGGACTTAGGCCCTAAGCTTCCGGCATGTGAGTGAACGCCTCGTAACAATCTGCATCAAAGCTATCTTCGGAAACATAAGCTTGATATGCATTCACACCCCTACAGAAGAAAAGGACGACAGAGTCAAAGATGGCTTCTATAACCTCCTAGATAGAACATACGCTCAATGTTTCAGCTATGACACCAATATTGTTCTAGGAGATTGCAACGCGAAGCTGGTTGAAGAGGACATCTTTGAACAAGTCGTAGAAAGCACAGCCTGCACGACACCACGTCTGAAAACGGAGTCAGACTAATAGACTTTGTTACGGGCGTAATCTCCTAGTGCTAAAACACAATTTCCACATCTCAATATCCATAAGGGGACCTGGCGGTCTCTTGAGCAGTTATCCGTTAATCAAATCTTGCGATCGATGCTAGACACTTCTCCAGCATCTTGGATGCCCGAACCTTTCAAGGAGCCAATGTTGATTCGGATCATTACCTTGTTTCAGCCAAGGTACGTATGTATACGGATATCGCGAATACAGCGGAGTCAAGTAGGGCCAGAAAAATTGTTCGTCGGGAAGCTGCATTCGCAAGAGACCGCCAGGACCCTTGCCGATCGTGTCTCCCCCAAGCTCTCTCAAGAGCCAATGCAATGGAAATGTTATCAATGCGCCATCAGGGATGCTGCGTCAAATCTTGGAGAAGACCCATGAAGTTCAGGTCGGCACACACCACCTTTTTGTCGATTTTAAAGCCGCAGATGACAGTGTCTATAGGGATGGGCTATATATATCTGCCAAATTGTCAGGTTGTGCAAAATGACAATGGAGAATTATCGCCGCATTAAGGTCGGTACAGAGTTATCCGAGACCTTCGATGTCAAAAAGGGATTCAGGCATATGATTTTTTCAACATCTTGCCTGAAAAGATCGTGTGGAAATCACTGGCCAATACAAGATGCACGATATACTTGTCAATGCGCAGATGACATTGACGTGATTGAAAGAACGCCACGAGACATCAAGGAAGCTTTTGTGAGCACTGAAGCAGAAACAGCTAAAGTGGGTCTAATGGTAAACGAGGGCAAAACCAACTACATATATGCTGTCATTAAAGAAAGACGCCGACGTCGTGGCGAGAATGTCACTATCGGCAGCTATAACTTTGATGTAGTCAAGGATTTCGTCTATCTTGGCTCACTGGTGGTAACAAGCGGCAAAGACACCAGCGTTGAGATTAGGTCCAGAATAACTCTTGCAAACCGCTGTTTCTTCGGGCTCAAGAGACGATTGAGAGGTAGGGCCTTCTCTCGGAAAACTAAATCTTAATCATCTCGGTCCTCCTCTATGGCGCAGAGGCTTGGACCTTATTAAAAATGGATGAAGAGGCTCTTGGTCGTTTGGAGAGAAAAATTCTGCGTATAATCTTCGGTTCTGTTTGTGTTGACGGAGGGTGGAGGAGAAGATTCAATTAAGAACTGTACGAGGTGTACAGCGGTATCGGCCTAATACAACGTCTACGGATCGAACGTCTAAGATGACTAGGCCATGTAGAGCGAATGGACAGCCCAGTTCCGGCCAGAGGGGTCTTCCACTCCAACCCCGAGGGATGATGTCGCAAACGACGCCCGGCTGCATCTAAGCTGGCGTGCACAGGTGGAGAGGGACCTCAACCACTGCGCTTGCGACAATGAAAATAGCTAGAATAGCTAGATAGTGTTAGCTGGAAAGGCTTGTCAATTGAGGACCAGGTTCCCTCCGAACAGTAGCGCCACCGAAGTACATAAGTAAGTACCTAAAATGAACGTTGATCTTTCACCTGAAAAGCTTCGAATTGAATTTATAAGTCCGACAACGGGAAGCTTGTAGGAATCTTCTTCTTTGGTGGCGTTACAGCCCATGAAGGACCAGAGCCAAGCTTCCCTTCAATCACCCATGTTGTGTGTGATTTATTTTTCGCACAGGTGAAAGGGACCTACAGTTTAATGCCGATTCCGAACGGCGTGAGTCGAGAAGCTTTTTCTAGGCAAGTTATACTATGGAGGGTTTTGCCAGTACCCCGCCGAGGAGGGACGTCGCGAAATAAACATTCGATGGCGTTGGTGTTATCGGGATCCTAACTCGCTCATCGTGCGTCAGAGTCCAACATACTAACTACTGCGCCACGGCGCCCTCAATACTCGATTCATATCTCTGAACAACAAGTTTCACGCTTTATAAGCTGCGTTCGTTTATGGTGAGGACAATAAAATCTCTATAATAAGGAAAAGTTAAAATTCCCTTTAAGGTGAAGTAGACAAACCCCTGGTGCTGGAGGAGCATGCACCGGCTCATCTCTAAGATATCGCCAGAGGAAAGCATGCTCGAGGAATGGAGTCTCAGCATTGTTTGCCGGATCCACAAAAATGGAGACCCCTTTGACTGCGCCAACTACAGAGGAATAAGCTGCCGTTTTGTGTGAACGCCTGAAGCCATTCGTAAATAAGCTGATAGGTCCTTATCAGTGTGGCTTCAGGCCAGTTAAGTTCACCATCGATCAAATCTTCACACTACGGCAGATCCTGGCGAAAACCAATGAATTTCAAGTCGACCTCACCATCTATTCGTCGACTTCAAGGCCGCATACGACAGTTTAATTAGACACGAGCCGAGGATGACTCTGGAGAATGCTCGTTGCTCCATCCGAATGGGTGCAGAACTGACCGATAGCTTCGAAGTCAAAGTAGGGTTTAGACCGGGCGATGCGCTGTCGTGTGATTTTTCTAACATCATATTAGAAATTATTGTGCAAAAATTACAGGCCAATACAAGAGGCATACGCCGACGACATTGACATAATAGGTAGATCACAGCTGCAAAAATTGGTTTGGCAGTTAATGAGGGAAAGACTAAATATCTGCTATCATCGAAAAGGCGCAGAATTACTCTTGCCAACCGCTGCTTCTTTGGGCTCAAGAGGCAATTGAGATGTAAAGCCCTTTCTCGTATGACCAAGTTGACCTTATATAAGACCTTAATTATCCCGGTCTAGTTATACGGCGCAGAAACATGGACCTTATCCAAAGCGGCTGAGGAAATCCTTGGTCGTTTCGAGAGAAAGATTCTGCGTGCGATTTTCGGTCCTATAAGCACAGAGGGGGTTTGGAAGAGAAGATTCAATCACGAACTGTAGGGGTTGTACAGCGACATGAGTCTAGTCAGGGGTCTACGGATCCAACGCCTAAGATGGCTAGACCATGTTAAGTGGATGAACCACACAGCTTCAGCCCGTAGAATCTTTAAATCCAACTCCAGGGACGAAGAAATAGAGGACGGCCGCACCGAAGGTGGCGCGCACAGGTGGAAGGGACCTCAACCAACTGGGCGTGCGTCACTGGAAAAGACTTGCGAAAGATCGTGTTTGGTGGAGAGGCATGTTGGTTGAGGCTCAGGTTCACCCCGAACTGTAGCGTCCATTAATTAGGTAAGTAAGTACTTACCTGGAAAAGTTAGCTTCAGCTTAAAGAGCGTAAGCTTTATGCTCGTTTTGTTTCCCTCACCATCACACCAGGTTTACGATTTGTTAGTTTTTCCAAAGCTCGCACTCGCTCGTAAGAGTGAGTTGAGAGAAAACCTTTCAAATTCAAAATGCAAAACGATAAAAAAAAATTTGCTTTTTTCATGGTCTGCTTTGGATCAATATCGATGTCAGAAAATGTCCTGAGTTTGGAATTTATTTATCGCCGGCATTTTCTGAATTCTACATGCGAGTGATGCAAACACCGAGCGAGTGCCTCGTTTACTTGCTTACTTACTTGTAAGGTTAGCGACCCTTGGAGGGTCTGAGACTGAACGAGAGCCTGCTTCCACCATATTGGTCCTAGCCACAGTGTTTTCAATTGGAGAGTCCAAGTTTCCTGATGTCCGCGGTAACTTCATCTCTGAACCGGAGGTTCGGTCTCTCTTGCTTTCTCGAACTAGGAAGCTGGGACATGAACCCTCTTTTTTGTAGCGCGGTCGTCCCATAGGCTCGATGTGGCCGAGCAAATGTAGTCGACGGATGTCGACTACATTGTCCGGACTACGTCAACATCATTATACAGCTCGTAGAGCTCGCGGTTGTGTCTTCTCCACGTTTCGCCCTCCTCGCAGACAGAGGAGCGAATGTCGACGGATGTCGACTACATTGTCCGGACTATGTCAACATCATTATACAGCTCGTAGAGTTCGCGGTTGTGTCTTCTCCACGCTTCGCCCCCCTCGCAGACAGAGGAGCTTCAAAAGAGCCCAGAATCATCTCTACTTTCTTGCTTATCTTCGAGCAATCGGCTGGAATAATTCTCGTTTTTTGTTAGAAGTCTTGACATTAGATGTCTTGACAAACCGAAGTAGCACCGGTTGCCCAGGGTGATCTTCGTCGGATCACCACTTTGTCATTTGTGGAGTCAGTAACTTAACTACCTCAAAATTATATTTGTCGATGATTATGCTCTGCCAAGGGCGGTGTTCGACGGAGCAGTTCTTAGTCGACAGCACATACATATTTCGCTTTATCCTCATTTACTTTTATACCAACAGAGCCTACTTTCTCTTCAATTGCCGTGAATGACTCTACTATGGCGCGCTGGGAGCTTGCAGCAGTTGGACGTTCTTGAAGAAGATAGGGCCTCCCGTGTTGACAACTAGTGAGGCAAGCCACTCTGCTCTTAAGGACTAAATTTAAGAGATCACCATACAGCGCGTATGCGGTCCAAAATTCACGTGCGTCGCGAGTCTTCCAGTGTGGCGCGATACATCCGAATCAATTTTACCGGGATTCCTAAATCGACCATCGCCCTGTTGAGCTCTTGGCGATGAATACTGGTTGGTTTTTTCCAGGATCTGGCGTAATGTGAAGTCGATTAGCCTGGCTCGAAGCCCCATCGGTACATGCCTATTAGTGTGGGCTTAAGACATAATTCTTATAATATACTGGTTAGGGTCCTATATGTAGATGTCATCTGGTGCATGATCCCTACCCGAACATCCCCCCAGGCTTTAAAAAGTTCAGCCTGAAGACCGTCTAGGCCAGCAGCTTTGTCGGATTTCAGCTTATGTATAGTTGAGTTGACTTCCTTTAAGCTGGATGGGGATTAGTTCTTCGACTGGTGTCCCTTTTGGCCATGCCCGCTAAGCAGCTGCTGGAAGTGCTGCTTAAACAAATTCACTATTTCCTGCGAGTCGGTGACAAGATTACCTTCACTATTTCGAAGAGCCTACGTGCTCGTTCTAGAACCGGCAGCAAGGGCTCAGGCTTTTTTGTAGACGGTTATAATCTTTTGTCTTCGATATCCTTGAGCTGGGAGGCTACGAAGGCTCTTTTCTTTTCTCGCAGTTGTTTTTGTCCTCCCTTCTGGCTCGGTCTCTTCCCGCGATGTTCTTATTTTCCGTTGCAGCGCCTTTCGGTATGCTTCTTCCGTTGCTCGCTTTCTTTCCGCACATTTAGCTACTTCTTGGATGGCAGTGTGGCAGCGCAACCACATGTTGTTGGTGCTTGTGTGGGCTTGAGGCATATGAGAGAGTATTTCGTCCAGCCGCTCTCTGTAGTCTCCGGCTATTTCCGGTGCGTGCAGTCGCCCAATGTTAGACCTCCATTTTGCTGATGGTTGCAGCTTTCTGACATTGGATAGTCGATCTCTGAGTCGTGCTGCTGCCAGGTTACGGTCAGAGCCGACGTTTGCTCCTGAATGATTCCACGTCCAGGATGTTTGATGCGTGCCCTGCGTCAACCAGCACATTGTCGGTTTGGTTGGCTGTTCGATCATCTGGAGATTGCCAGGTTGCTGAGTGGATCCTTTTGTGAGGGAATCTTGTGCTACTTATCACCGTATCACTAGATGTCGCGAAGTCTGCTAATCGGCAGCCGTTATCTGTTGTCGTGTCGTGGAGGCTGGGCTTTCCGATCGCGCCGCCAAAGGTGTTTTCCTTGCCTATCTTGGCACTGAAGTCTCCAAATACGATGTCGTACTGGAGACAGGCCCCATAGGCTTCGTCCAAGATATCATAGAAATCCTCTTTGATGGACTCATCAGCCTTATCGGTAGGGGCGTGTGCACATATTAGGCTTATGTTATAGAACCTTCCCTGAATGCGAATTACATCCAGGTGATCATTTCTCGGTCTCCCTCGATCTAAGCCGTTTTTCTGCAAAGATTCGGCATCCTGATATGTGTAACTTTTTGTGACAGCTATAATAGACGTCGCAATGTTTTTTCCTTACTGCTCCATTTCGCAGCAATGTAGGCCTTATACTTCTTCTTCTTCTTAACGGGCGCTACAGTTCAGGGTGAACCTGGGCCTTAACCAACATGCCCCTCCAACTACCACGATCTTTTGCTAGCCTTTTCCATTGCCGCACACAGTTTGCTAAGTTCCCCTTCCACCTGTGTGGGCCATCTTAAGTGCGGCCGTTCTATACTTTTTCGTCCCTCGGGGTTGGATTCAAAAACTCTCCGGGCTGGAGCTGTGGTTTTCATGCGCTCTACATGGCCCAGTCATCTTAGGCGTTGAAGCCGTAGACGCCTGACTAGACTCATGTCGCTGTACAGCCCGTAAAGTTCGTGGTTGAATCTTTTCCTCTATCCCCCGTCTGTGTATATAGGCCCGAAAGTCACGCGCAAAATCTTTCTCTCGAACCAACCAAGGGCCTCCTCATCCGCTTTTGATAGTGTCCATGCTTCTGCGTCGTACAGCAGGAACGGGATGATAAGGGTCGTTGACAGTGTTCCCCGCTTAATTGAACTCGCCACTTTGTCAGATTTTTTGAGCAATTGTCCGGGTGGTTCAATTAACGAAATCCCGCTTAATTGACCCATCTGTTCAATTAAGCGAAACCCCGTTTAATTTCATCTCTAGAGTCAACTTTGTCGTTCGGGTGAGGGTTTTATTACTCAATTGCCTGCTGAGCCCAAAGAAACAGTGATTGGCAAGAGTGATTCTGCCTTTGATTTCGGAACTGATGTCGTTCTTCCAGGTCACTGCGGAGACAAGGTAGACGAAGTCCTTAACTACCTCGAACTTATATCTGCCAATACAAACGTTCTGGCCAAGACGTCGGTGGTGAGCGTCCTTTTTTGATGACAGTTTTGCCCTCGTTTACCGCCAAACCAATTTTCGCCGCCTCCATCTCAATATGTACTCGCAAACGCCTCATTGACATATCGCTGTAATCTACCTATTATGTCAATATCGTCGGCGTATGCAAGGAGCTGCGAGGATTTGAAATAGATTGTGCCTCTTGTATTGGCCTGTGATTTTTGCACAATCACAATCGCATCGCCCTGCCCAAATCCTTTTTGGACATCCAAACTATCGGTAAGGTGTTCACCGATTCGGATGGAGCAGCGAGCATTCTACAAAGTCGTCCTGCATAGTATGCCGAGTTTATCAGGTACATATGTCAAAGGTAGACATAGCGTTGCATGGCTCGTCTCTAATTACGCTGTCGTATGCGGCTTCGAAGTCGAAAAATAGGTGGTGAGTGTCGACTTGGAATTCATTGGTTTTTTTCCAGGATCTGCCGTAGTGTGAAGATTTGGTCACTGGTGGACTTCCCTGTCCTGAATCCGCATTGATAAGGACCTATCAGTCCGTTTGCGCCAGCAGCTTTATTCGACTTGAGTTTCGATATGGCAATCCTAACTTCCTCGAGGTCAGGGGGACGGAATTCTCTGCGGTCTTCGTCGATTAGAACTGGATCATTCTGCGTGACAGCGATATATGACTAACATCGCCGTTGTACAGTCTGCAGAATTGGTTTTTCCATATTCTCAGCATTGACTGCGATTCTATTATTAGGTGTCCGTTCTCATCCCTGCAGGCTTCCGTTTTGGCTTTATAACCTTGGCATGTTCGCTTTATCTGTTGACTTTCGAACGTCACGCCTGCAGTAACACCTCTCAAAATACTCATTCGCGCGCTTCTCGTGCTCTTTCTTCTTTCTGGAGCGGTTTCTAGCGATAGTAGGTACCTTTCCGACGTCATAGCTTTGTAGCTGCGTTCGTGATATCCGTAGGCGCATCTTGGCTACTACAAGATAGTGGTCCGAGTCGATGTTAGCCCCTGGGAAAGTTCGAACATCAGGAAAAGTGGATTAGTGTCTAACGTTGATCGCGATGTGATCAATCTGGTTGCTGGTCGATTGATCAAAAGACCGCCAGGTGCCTTTGTGCATATCGAGGTGCGGGAAGCGCGTACTGGCTAGGCGGAGATTTTGCCTCGTAGCAAGATCAATCAGCCTGTGTCCGTTATCGGATGTTGTGTCGTGTAGGCTATGTTTGTCGATGACCCGTTCAATGATGCCTTCCTTACCCAGCTTATGCGCTGGGCATTGCGCATACGTTCTGTCTAGGAGATCGTAGAACTCGTCTTTGGCGGAGTCATCCTTGTTTTCTGTGGGGGCGTGGACGCAGATCAGGCTGATGTTAAAAAACGTAGCCTTGATACGTATCGTTATGAGGCGTTCGCTCACATGCCAAAAGCTTAGGACTTTTTGCCTTAGTCCACCTCAAACAGCAAATCCGCATTCGAACAATCGATGTCCTCTCTTCCTATAGCAGTCGCCGTAGTTTGCCTTATACTACATGATATTTTCCAATTTTTATGCGGCACCAGGAGTGTTCAGAGTTCTGACGTTCCAGGTGCTCACCTGTAAATCCTATCCGAGGCTAGTCGGTGTTTTATAACCTCTTTTTTTCATGTGGTTGGCTTGTTAGCCCCTCGCACAACCGCCAAACCGGTCAGCGCTCTATTACCTAGAATGCGCACCGTGTACATCGGTTCATTTGCCAGCGGGCGCTGACAAAGCTACCCATCGTTTTACTAAAAGAAAGATGGTCGAGCACAGATACGGGCAAAGAAAATACAAAGTTTATCGATTCAGTACTCGTTTAATAACTTAACATAAATGAGTAGAAGGTGACATTTAACATGCGTGAGCTGAGGGTATCTACAAACAAGTTTGGATAACAAGCACTCTAAAATTAGCATGATAGCAGCTCTCCAGCCAGTTAAGACAATGCCAATGTCCAGTCCGCCATAGTGCAGAAGCGCACAAAATGTCAAAGATGATCGGTGTTAAGGTCAAACAATAGATGTCTTGTTGTGATGTCTTTCTATGGAAAGGAAAAAACTGGTGAGGAGGGCATTCGACGGTGTGGCTTGTGCCAGAATATCTTGTGATACGAAGTAACATAACTTGGAAGAAACACCCATGCTAATCGGTTAAAGGCATGTTGATCGCTAAAGCGAGCTTCAATCTACGTGTCATGTCTGGCGTAAACAGAGACTGGCATCGATGCTGATGTTCGGTTTTTGCTATTTAATATTAGCTGTTGATCGACGTGTCGTTCTCCGTTGCTTTAAAGTCTAAACTCAAACTTTCTGGCGAATGCTGATATGAATATTTAGCGAAAGTCTGTCTCAAAGTCCACGCGGCAATAAACATAATCGATGATTGGTGCGATTGCTCTTTTTACTATAAGCCTAAAGGACATTCTTAATTTCAAGCCACCTTAGTCAAGGCAAGTGCTGTCGGCTTCTAGCACAGAACGGTTGATTTTAATCAGTGTTCTCAGCTTACAGCATAGAAATGGTACCTGTAGTCTTTTATATAGGAGCCTTCGCGATCAAAATGGTCGCGTTCGCTGCAGTGAGGCAGAGAAGGATGAGTGTGAGCTAACCTGCGCCTAGTCGCTATTAGCTCTAGAACCACGTGAACCTAATATCTTAAAACAAAAATAGAAAGCTGAATTTCCGACGTATAGTTGCAGAGAAACTAGGATAATACTGCTCAAAATCAGGATAACTGAGGCCCAGATGGGAAATACTATTATAGCCAAGACTGTAGAAAGGGGCACACCCCAAGAGGGGATCATATCACTTCTATTATGGCTCATGGGTATGGACAAAATCTCTAAGGAGTTTGAGAGAATAGGAATTAAGGCAGTCGCTTATTCAGATGACGTGGTTATTCTGGTATTGGGAATGTTCCTCTCGACAATTAGCGTAATCACAGAGCGGGTATAAGTCCGAGTACAACGGAACTCATTCTGTTTACGACTAAGTATAAGATACCGACTTCTAATCTCTTTTGGCAAAAGGTGGGGACTCTGGTCCGAAATGGTGCTGTAGAAGTACACAGCCATTGTACACCCTATCCTCACCTATGAATCACTTGTATGGTGGCATGCCTTAAGCTAAGCATACAACATTACCAAGCTAAACCGGGTCCACAGAGCAACTGCTACCCAGCCCGATCGAAGCACTCAACATACTCCCAAATCTCCTCCCCCCTCCACATTAGATATACCGCAACTTGCAGCGCAATTGGGATCAAAAAATCCGGATTCTGGTCATCAAAACCCTACAGTCATAGTAAGGTGCTGGACGCCCAATGACGGCCCGCTGCGTTCGACCAATCACGTCAATATCATTGGCGTAAGCTAGCAGTTGAACGGACTTTTGGAAGATCATGCCCCTAGTGCACGATCTTCTCAAGTATGATGTTAAAAGAGTCACATGATAGCGTGTCGCCTTGTCTAAAACCTTTTTCGACATTAAAGGTGTCAGGATCTGCTGCAGTGTAAAAATTTGGTCTATTGTGGTCTTCCCTGGCCTGAAACCACACTGATAAGAACCTAACAGGGTGTTGACGGACGGTTTCAGGCGTTCATACAAAACAGCAGAGAGGATTCTGTATGTGATGCTAAGGAGACTGATCCCTCTGTAATTGGCGCACTCAAGGGGTCTCTTTTTTTGTGGATCGGGCAAACGACCCTGAGATTCCACTCATCGGGCATGCATTCCTCCGACCATATCTTACAGATGAGCTGGTGCGTGCGCCCTGCCAGAGCATTCCCATCTGCTTTAAACAGTTCCGAAGCTTGGTTTGACTTCAGCCTTGATATTGCTATATTGATTTCGTCAAAGTCGGGGGGACGGAATTCTTCTCAATCGTCGTTCAAGTTGAGTGGAACATTCTGCCAGACACCGGTATTATAGTCTGCAGAAATGATTCTTCCAAATTTTCAGTTTCGACTGCGACTCTACTACAAGTTGTCCATTCTCGTCCCGGCATGCTTCGGCCCGGAGTTTGTATCCGCTGGGTAGCTGTTTTGTATGTATGTATGTATATTGGCGTTACAGTCCATGAAGGACCTGAGTCGAGCTCCTCTCAATCATCCATGTTATGTGTGATTTCATTTTCCCATAGGTGGAAGGGACCTACAGTTTATTGCCGGTTCCGAACGGCAGGGGGTTTTGTCAGAACCCCGCTGAGGAGAAACGCCGTGAAAAACACGTTCGATGACATGGCTGTGTCGGGATTCGATCCCGCGTCAGAGGCCAACACACTACCCACTGCGCCACGGTGCTCTCGGATAGCTGTTTTACCTATAGGTAAAACTTCCGGACTTAATTCCTGCTGTAACACCTCTCTATCTCCTCGAATGCGCGCTTCTCATGCTCCGTCTTTTTCTTTTTGAGAAGCCGATTTTCTTCTCTCGAACTCTATGAACAGAGTTTAAGAATAGGTCTCGTCTCTCAATGCAGCATTTCCTTGTTGGCGTCTTGCTAAGCTAAGTGGGCCTGCTCGTCGTCAAACCACGGGTTGTTCCTGGGCGGTGGTTTCGTAAGACCCAGCTCATCAGTGGCAGCTTGTTTAATAGCTACAACGCATCCTTTCTTCTTCCACCGTTAGTGCAGTAGGCGTCGAACTTTCAGGGAGTTTTTGGAAGACTCCGTCGGCATAGGTCCTATCGGGCGGATGCGACTGTAGCTTTCCGACGTCAAGCCTTGGTGTTTTTTCTCCCATCTGTTGTTTTATTGATATCAAGGAAACAAGGAAATGATGTTGGCTCCTCGGAAGGTTCGGACATCGAAAATACTGATGGAGTGTCTTACGTCGATCACAATGTGATCAACGTTGATTGATCAGGGGACCGCCAGGTCCCTTTATGGATGTTGACTCCGTTCGCGAATGAGTTGTCGTGTAGGCTGTGTTTTCCGATGACTCTAGCAAAGACTTCGTCCTTGTCCAGCTGTGCATTGAAGTCCCCTAGAATGACCTCACACTCCACGTGCAGAGCCGAAGTTCATTGTCCTAGTCTGTTATGTTATCCAAGCAATTAATGTTGCAACGTACTGCTTAAAACCATATTTTCATATCTCCATACTAACTACCATCAGGATGGGTTTACTATGCGTTATGGCATTTTTTTCCTGAAATACTCCCGTAACCTGCCTTAAAAACATGTCTGACCCGAAATGGTATTAGCAGGGAGCAGCTGAGTGAAAGACTCTACGGTATGCCTACGTCGAACACAAATGCCAATAATATGTGGCTGCATTACCGCCATTCAGGAAGTAGCCGAAACCATCTTAGGATACCTACCACCCCCAACAAGAAACCCGTGGTATGATGGCAAGTGTGAGCAGAAAAAGGCAGCAATCGACAAGGCGTACGAAAAGGCGCTGCAGAGGAAAACCAGGGCAGCGCAAGAAGAGTACCGAGCCAGAAGAAGGGAGGAGAGAAAACTACTGCGACGAAAGAAAACAATCTTCGCAGCCTCCCAGCTCAAGGATATCGAGGAGTCTAGGGATAAGTATAAAACACGAGCCTTTTACAAGAAAGCCAAAGGCCTTGCAGGTGGCTTCAAAAATGGCACTCATGCTCTTCGAAACTGCGAGGGTAATCGACGACTGGAATACCAGCTCTATTTGCCCTATCCACAAAAAAGGCGATCCTACCTCTTACAAGAACTATAGAGGTATATCCCTGCTCAATGTCGCATACAAGATCCTGTCCAGCGTATTGTGTGAATCTCTAAAGCCGCACTAATCGGCAGCTACCAGTGCGGCTTCCAGCCCGGCAAATCGACTATAGACCAAATTTTCACACTTCGACAAATCCTGGAAAAGACCAACGAGTTTCGAATCGATACACTTTCATCGATTTCCAAGCCGCATACGACAGCATTCATCGTGAAGGACTGTTTGGTGCTATGGCCGAATTCGGGATCCCGGGAAAACTGATCCAGTTGTGTCGCGCCACGCTAAAAAATACGCGATGCACTGTGCAACTCGGTTCTAGGACTTCGGAACCATTTGAAACATGCACCGGATTTCGGTAATGAGATGCGCTGTCATGTGACTTCTTCAACCTAGTGTTGGAGCAGATTGTGCGACGGGCAGGCATTAACAGGGAAGGCACTATCTTCTACAAGTCCGTCCAGTTGCTAGGATACGCGGATGATATCGACATCATCGCGTGTTCTCGCCGTGGCATTGTGGAAGCATTCACGGCGATTGAAGAACAGGCGAAACGAGTTGGTCTTAAGGTCGATGAGGACAAAACGAAGTACATGCCGTCAAGCAAAAACCAATCCGTCGCTTACCACCTGGGACAAAATATAACAATTGACAGCTACAATACGGCTTGGACGTTATCAAAAGCGGATGAAGAGGCTCTTGGGCGCCTCGAGAGGAAAAATCTGCGTGCAGTCTTTGGTCCCGTTTATGTAGACGGAGAGTGGAGGAGGAGATTTAACCAAGAACTGTACGGGCTGTACAGCGACATCGGCCTGGTTAGACGTCTTCAGATCCAATGTCTAAGATGGCTAGGCCATGGACATCAACGCTCCGGCCCGAAGAGTCTTCGACTCCAACCCCGAGGGACGACGCAGCAGAGGATGACTGCATTTAAGGTGGCGCGCACAGGGACCTCAACCAACTGAGCGTGCGGCACTGGAAGCGGCTGGCCAAAGATTGGGCCGGCTGGAGAGGCTTTTTGGTTGAGGCCCTGGTTCACCTCGATCTGTAGCACCATCAAAGTAAGTAAGTAAGCTACAATTTCAAGGTAGTTAAGGAGTTTGTCTACCTCGGGGTAAACGTAAATTCCACAAATGACACCACAGTAGAGATCCGGCATAGAATCGCCCTTGGCAACCGCTGCTACTTCGGCTTGTCCAAACAACTAGGATCAAGACTCCTCACTCGAAAGACCGAAGTCATGCTTTACAAAACGCTCATGCTGCCAGTCTTGCTGTACGGAGCCGAAAGCTGGACGATAAGCAGGACGGCGGAGCTGATTTTGGGTTCTTTCGAAAGAAAAATTCTGCGCCGGATATTTGGTCCTGTCTGTGAGGAAGGTGAATGGAGAAGAAGACACAACCGCGAATTCTACGAGCTATACAAAGATGTGGATGTAGTCCGGAAGGTAAAGATCCGTCGACTACACTGGCTCGGCCACATCGAGCGCATGGACACCAACGCTCCAGCTAAGAGGGTCTTCGACTACGAGCCTCCTGGTTCGAGAAGAAGAGGAAGACCGAACCTCCCTTATAAAGACCAAGTAATCGCGGATGTAAGATATCTTGGTCTTGATAGCTGGAGCAGCGTGCCCGGGACAGTCAAGTATGGAAGGCAGCTATAGCTCAGGCTCAGATCCTCCATGAATCGCTGGCGTGATAAGTAAGTAAACTTTTCTTTTTAACTCATCTATTCATACCGCCAATTTCTTCCCAGCCGAAGATCGTTTCCAAAGAAGCATATGCAGAATTCACCTTGATGGTGAGAGATAAAAGCATAAACTAGTGCTGTTATTTCGGCCATGGCTGTCCGTGCATATGTATAGATTCTGCACACCGTCCGAACCATAATAAAAAATAAAAAAACACTAAAGTTCAAATCAAATGCGAATTCGTAGACGAGAAACAAAAGGAAAGAAATGGAAATTTCCGGAGAAACAAAAAACCAAGTCGACTAACAAGAGCACACATTTAAATATGTATAAAAACCATAGCCACAAAACCTTCCTGTCTGCGAATTTGCAAGTAATAAGCAGATCTACCACCATTCGCTACTTGTACGAAATATGAAATGTTTCCGCATGACCATGGTACCACCACCCAGCATCGATCATAAGTCGCAAACTCATCGTAATCCACAACTCTACTTGCAACAGGTGTATGGTATACATGGTCACTGGTTGCCAAATTGCCAAATCTAATCCGATCTTGGAACAATTAGTCAGAGGGACTCATGTCACTGACGTGTTAACGGCCAATTGGACCATGAGATTGAATTTAAACCAAAATCGATTACCAGAACCCTGGCTTCGTATTCGTTTCATTGAATACATCAGATATGTATGTATGGATCTGGCTGAGTAGTCGTTTTACCGGATGAACTTGGGAATAAGCCATCGTCATGCGTTCGTATTGAATTT
The DNA here is from genome assembly GCA_951905685.1 of Eumerus sabulonum. Classification (NCBI taxonomy): domain Eukaryota; kingdom Metazoa; phylum Arthropoda; class Insecta; order Diptera; family Syrphidae; genus Eumerus; species Eumerus sabulonum. The sequence continues at coordinate 104,870,521 of OX645063.1, read as the reverse complement.
GGCTGCTAAGCCCATTCGGTCGAAAAGCTTACTCACAGGCGCAAATCCACTGACATGGCTATCGTACGACGGACAAGCTCACAAGTCAAGTCGGCATTCAGCTTGGCTTTACATCGAGCTTTTCTGTCTACTTTGCGATCGTGAAACGCCGACTTGACATAATTCCATACTCGGTCGATCCGTGACTGCAGAATAGAAATGAAACCACTTAGCTAAGACAAAAGTCAGTTAGTTGAGTGCTCTTCCAGTGGACAGTCGTTGTCGTCGTCGTCGTCGTTGTTTATCGCTCCGCTCCCGAGACTGCTGAATACTGAATCCTCGTGCTAAAGTTTCCAATTCGGTAGTTTTTCGTCTCTTTCGCCTTCATTTTTCGCCGTCTGACTTCGCAATTGTGCATTTTAATTTTGTAATTGAAGCGAGAGCCCGTCCAAGTAAGTAAATATAAAAAAAAAAAACAGAAAACAACTTGCGCAATGTGCGCTTTAAAGTGCGATGTACTGAGCGTACGTACGCCCGTACGCTGTATGTGAAGTTATCGTGTTTTGCTTATTATCTACGGCCCAGGGCCGGCCACTTACCATTGGTTGGTTGACTTGCTACAAGCTCGTATCAGTGGTATCGCATGTATGGATAATTCGTCGCTCGAACAACCTCTTCCAATCTCGCTTATGATAATCGCGCTCGTGAGTCAGTTTGTGTATCGCTTTGTTGTCCAATGTGGAAATGGCATAACACCATATTCAAGGTTAAGCTATCCAAAACAATAAAAAGGTCTTCGTACCATACACGAGTTGATTCTAGATAATAGGTGGTGGTAGTGGTGGTGGTGGTGGTAGGGAAATACTAACGATGAAGCCATATGTTAGGCGATGGTACTCGTACGACTGTGATACTATAAACACCTGAAAACCGAATTCATTGACCATTCCAAGTGTTTGTTTGCTGAACCTTGGACGAGCGTACGTGGGAAGCTCAATATGTCCAAAGTAATGCAGGTCAATGGCAATGAAATTTATTCCTCATGTCAATTAAACGTATTCCTCCGGATTGAGAGTGTACATATGCATGTACAAAGTGTTAAGGCGATACCCTTCACTAAAAAACCTCTTACATGCGACCTTCAATAGGTTTGCAAAGGTTTTGACAGCTTCCTCCTATGAAGAGTATAGCATTAACGTGTCATATCGAACGACAGATTCTAGTTTTGTTGTTGTTTTGAATTTTTTCTGTAAGGTCATTACAACAAATTTTCAGTTAATCACACCGTAAATTACAGGGCAATAAAAATGTCAGTCTCCAAAACACTACAATTGCCCGTAGTTGACAAGATTTACATTGATGCAATGGTCGAATGTTGCGCATGCTAATTGCTCTCCTTATATAGCTTTGTATGTAGGAATTAAAGGCACGCATCTACCCGTTGCACATATGTGGCATTCCATCACATTGATCAGTGGAAGCTGGAGATTTGCAATATTCCAATGCAACTATGGGTAAACCGCGCCTCGGTGGCTATTGTGCAAGTTAGATGCAACGTGCTGTCGTTCATATTTCGCATTTCCCAACAGCACTTACCCGCCGAATCGAATTTCATTTGTCGCGCGTGATAGTGGGGACGATGGTGACCGAAGAAGCATATTTAGCAAAATCCATTGAAGTGAACTGCACGACCATGACTTTGGGTGCTTTTGTGTAGTTTTTGGTACACATGGACGCGACATAGTGAGGAACGTGTATCGATGCCGGCTCAAGGCGATGCGACTCTTTTAATTCAAGGTTTGACCTGTAAATGGTAATTTTGATCTGGTGATGACCGGCGATGATGCACGAATTAATCTGCAAGAAGTAGGGAGTCGAACTGATTTTTTTATTTTTATTTTTGGTTTGGTGCGCTACTTCACACGTTGGCGATATTGCATTCGTGTAGTGCTTGAATTGAGGTCATTTTGGCAATGATTTATTATTGTTACCTTACTCGTATCTATGAGTTTGAATTTAGATTTGTTTATCGCTGATTACTGGTATTTGGGTGTAGTAAAATGTCGCAAACGATCGGCATTCGATCTCACACCTGTGGTTAGAGACAACAATAAATTCTTATTGGGAAACACTCAAATACTCGTATCTAACGTGTTGAATCGAGGTTACTTTATCACGAGATGGGTGTATTTAATTTTAGTTAAGAACGATTTCTTTGATACTAGCTGATACACCAGCTGTTCATAGAAAAATATGTTTTTTCTCAAATCGCATTCAAGTCATTGGATTAAGTCTGAGGCCGGTGATGATACAATTTCCAGTATAATCATTGCAATTGATAATAGCCTTCTACTGTCTATCATTTTTGCAGTAAACACCTCAGAATAGACATCGAAAAACTGGCTGCTGCGCTATTTTTCAACTGAACACGCATCGTATGATAGCTGGAAAACAACACATGATTCGAATCGATTCATCGTGAAGAGAGTTATAAAGTATCCCGAATATCTACTACACTAATAACACGTGGTGATACCGTAATACATATGGTCTTACCGTCCGAACATTGTCTTTTTAAATGTTGTTTGTTTAAATGTGCTTTTAAACCATTAAGTTCTTGTCTCCATTACTTTTCGGAAATGATATCGGTTAACTGGGCGCCACTATTGAGGATGATCATTTGGGCTCTGTCGGAGAGCCTTTTTGAGAGCTTCCAAAGTCGGCAACTTGTTCTAATAGATCCGCGACTCAAAATAATAAAAACAACAAAGAAAGAAGCCGAAAAGGGTTAAATTGAGTGAGTTTGTCCGACAAGACAGAGACGATTCGGGGTATCCCTTTACAAAGCCCGTTGTGGGTCAAGCGGCAATGGCATTGCATCATCCTGTTAGATTGTCCACCTCGTCTTCTTCAAACGCCATCAGAACACATTGAAGGAACATCGAACGTGGCATATCGTCTAGTCGTCATTGACGGCCCATAGAACGAGTTCTATGAGGGCTTCCGGCGCCTTTTCTGTCAAGTACTATTTCAGTCGCTTCAAGGCGAGCGGCTAAACGCTTTAGGGTTTGACCAATTGATGCGGGATAGTCCGGAAATCTGTTCCGAAATTCACGTTTCCCAAAAATTGCTGAGAAAAAATCTTAACGTGTTTAGCGCTTTACGACTTGTCGACGTGTTTCGTGTATGGTTTACAACGGAAAACTGATAGTTTCCGCCATGTGCAAAGCTTATATGATTTTTCTGTAGGGTACTGCATTTTGGCCCACCATTTACAGGGCTTTTGTCAGCACTACGCTGTGGAGATATTTCGATCTCAGCATCAGCAGTATCCTGAAACCGTAAATTCCCATTTAGCTAGAAGGATCCCTAGGAGCAAACATTTTCCTGATTTCGCGTACACGATCCAGTCTGCTTTTCTGTGCAACTGAGATCCTTTATGGATGGGGTGACCGTGATGCAGTGGTAAACATCACCGACTGAGAACTACAACAAAACGTGAAAATTCAGTCGAGTTCCTCACGTATCCTACCTAGGACAACCACCCCTGGAGAGTAGTGAAAGACCTAAACCATCTGTACTCTGCCCAAGTTGTGTGACAAACATAATAAGAGAGTCTTAAGCTTGCGCGAATTATAAAAAAATGTGATCGATTCCTGCCAGTGTGGATTCGGACCGCGACGGTCTATACAATTAAGTTCCGGGAATTTGTAAACAAAAAACCGAAAATAGAGTTCGTCGTAAACTTTTACTATCGACCTTCACAATAGTCCCCTCCTAACTCTACACAACGATTCTAATGCTACTTCCACGATTCGAAGTACCTTCGATAATCCTCCGAAGTTAACTCGTAGAGAACCATGGTACGAGCTCCAGTAACACACCGAAAATACGTGGTCACAGCCTCTTCAGGATGCCGACAAAGAACTGTCACGTTAATATCTAGTTGGCAGGAACTCATTCACGATGAACGATGCCGCGATATCGCAAAAACGATCACTTCCTTCAGTCTCAACTTTGACACCCTCGTTTTCGTTGACAGCTTCCCACCTTTTTCCACCCACTGCTGACTTTGTATATGATGGGTCATACACTCGTCCACCACCACCCGCATTTTTTGGAGGATTTCCGAGCGGTTTTCACCGCTCTCAGATTTCGCTACCAATTAAGTCACAACACGTTGCTTGTAATGTGAGTCACTCACTTTTACGACACCACTACAATAGTTTTTGTCGACAAATATGCACAAAACGTGCTGTCGACTTCAGTCTTGGATGAGAACTGAAAGAATGGGTCACCTTTTCTAGTCAGATGTTGACAAAAGTCGTAGTGTGAACAATTTTCTTGTTATGACTAAATTCCCGGAACTTAGTTGCCGCACCCCTAATTAAAACAGGTTTTAACTCTACTGCAGTTCCGAATGAAAGCTCTTGAGTATGGAATCGATACCTTTTGTATAATCAATTGTTGGCTTCTCCATTAAAGTTGATATCCATCTCACAGAAACATTTGATATCAACTTAAGATTTAGCCACAGTGTCTTGCTGCTCTGCGTTTTTGTACGTTTTTAACCATAAACGACGACAGTCATCAGTGAATTTGGGGGTAGTCAAGTAAAGCAACGTCAGCACTCTTGCAGCTGTAATTTGTCTGAGCTCCGAAAGTAATTGGGTACGAAGTTCTCCCCTTGAAATATTAAGGCGATACCCCATAGGGCACACACTATTCCAATCCGAACGGATGGGAGTTTTCTTTGGTTATCAAAAGTATGATTTTGCAAAAGACTCTCCGTACTGAACGAGTCAATTGGTCAAGCGTCTGTCGATACAATTGCCGCAATCGTCCGCAATCGAGGACTTTACAACAACACGAAGAATCCTACTCATCTGGAGCGATTAAATGTAAAGAGATTTCGATCCACCTAATCGAATGGGTAAAGATGGAGTTGGCGAGCGAGGCATGCTGGCGGGTACTGTATGTTACTTAAGTTTTGCTGGAACTTTTAAATCCACTCTTCATTCCACGTACTATCAAGTATCAAGTTGAGGACAACCCATGACCCTGTTGCGACTCGTCTTCTGCAAATCTCTGAGATTTTTGCTTAATTTAATACGAGCATCAAGTCGATAGGTTATTTCTGTTTTATGAAATATGATATGATCGACCTTTCGTGCAAGAGCTCCGCCTAAACTGGTCAAAGAGTTTTCAAGTTCGTCAGAAGCGCACAGACGGACTTTCGTTTTTATAAATGAGTACATAGACATAGACAGTGATGTGCCATCAGGCTATCGCGTGCTACGAGGTTTGAAGTCACTGGCACAATGCCATGTATGATAGCATTTTTTGCCTTGAATAAAGCGAGGCTTACCTAATGCTTGTTATTATTCCTCGTGGTTTTTGCAGTTTATTCCAATAACAAATGACCTACATATTCCATAATTTTGGTCAATAACAATTATAACGACTAACTTGAAAGCTAATGGCTTGTTGGTTGGTGCGACAAAATTCGAGATTTATGCTTCGATGTGAGCTAGACCCTTAGATGCTGAGGATCTCGATACGATTCAATATGGTCTTCAGTTATTTAGATGTAAACAGGCTAGGGCTCAGGGACAAGGTAAGACCCTTCATTCAGGAAATAACATACCTAGTTCCCAACTCGAATAGCAGATTTGAAGCTGAATACGGTCTTAATTAGGGCAGATTGTGGATTAAGGACTATGTGCACCAAAAAAATCTAGCGCAATCGTTTTGAAAGGGATGACTCATTGCTATTAATCTTAACTTAGTGTCGTGTAATCACGCTCTTAGAACAAAACCTCGTTTTAATGCTGCACAACAAATATTGATAACGTCGGTTCAAGTATGAGTTGCTGTCATGCGTCATGTGAGTCCAAAACAAATGTGAATCATAAAGCTTACAAGCGGGTTTTACAAAGTCACGTCTGAGGCTTCCCCATGTAATCGTGCTCCAGTAAATATATGTATATAATCGAAGCTGCATCACAGGCAAGAGGGTATCGCATCTACATACATACGTATAAATCCGACTATCCACTGTACTATAATCGCACAAAATACTTACTTGCATTTTGATAACATTATTTCATCGCAGATACATAGCAATATGCATGTATTTTGGTTTGACTTATTCGAAAGTATTTACAGTAGTCCGCTTTGAAACCTAAGCTTAGCAGTTGCTGTCACTTCTGTCACGACGTATCCATCGTTTGATACGACTTCGTATTAGTATCTGCTTTAACTAGCGTTTTAGTTATCAAGCACCACCACCCCAAAGAGTTAAGCGATTTTGCTTTTTGCTTTTTTGTTTTTCGATTTCCGGAAATGGTCAGCAAACTGGTTCTTCATATCGTTGTCTTGAAAAGGTAAAATACACAAACGTGAATCGGTAGAATCAAGCCGCCCCATCAATCCTGTTTAACGAGTAACCATGTATGTACGTCTCGTCTGCTGGTGTTACCAGTTGTATCTTCGTATTATCCAATCGTAAACCGGAAGAAGATACATGATTGACAAAAAAATTTTTTTTTAATTTTCAGTTAAACCCGAAGAACATTACGATGAGTCCGCCAGAGGCAGCCAGCTTAAAGTTTGATGATAATCAGTTGCCATTTATCGATTTGGGCACTACGGTTATTCGTCTGGAAAAGGAAGATCCCCCAGAATGGGCACTCGAGAAGGCACGCAACGAACTTCGCGAAACCCCCGAAGTCGTAGAGAAGGCTATAAATGACTTACGACAATTAATTCAAAGTAAGTACATAGAAATAGATAGAAAAACAATAATTTTGTATTTCTTACATGTAACATCGATAGAATTTATGAAATCAAATAAGCAAGCACGACAACGGTGTAGCAGTATTCTAAACACACCGATTGCATTTAAACAGACGAGAAGGATAGTACATCGTTGGTTATGCACATAAATATCGTAGATACGTATGGTTAGGTAGAGATGACTACGATTACTTGTTTTGAAAGTAAAAACACGTTTTGCCACACTCAGTATACTAGGATGGTCGCTCCTGGTAGCTGTTGCTCGTTACCGATATATAATAAAATCGCAAACACGTTTGCCTCCATCGCTTTGGAAATTTTTGTGATAGAAATTCTTGTTTCTGACTTGCTAGTCTGAACTATTTTTTTCTTTTTGTGGTTTTGAATGTCAATTTTAAAGACTAAAAATGTCTGGATGTGTTTTTTTTTTTAAATATTTGAATGACTATTCAAAATCGGATGATCCAGTGAATCGACCAACTGGTATTTATTCAAAACTAGAAACCCATTATTGCGTTAATGCAATCGAATGTTCGCGAATTTGACACTTAAATAAATTCTCGAAAACAGTTGCTCAAACCACTTAGAGGGCAATAGATTGTGAGTTGTTTGCGCCAAAATATTTGACTTGCGAAATGTAAATACCCACTTTTGGGGTACTCTCTCGTCAGATGTTGCCCAATTCATCTTCAATGTTAATCGACTGGAGCAGAAGCAATTTAATGAGAGACGCATCGCAGTATTTCAATATTTGACTTCTTCCTCTTCTTCCGCACTACAGTTCATGGCGAACCTGGTCCTCCTTTAAAAAACCTCTCCCACTGGCACGGTCTTTCGCCAGCAGTCTCCAGTGGCGCAGGCCTATTCCACTTGCGTGCGCCATCTTAAATTTGGCCGCTCTCGACCACGTCGCCCCTCAGTGTTAGATTCAAAGATCTTCCGGACCGGAGCTGGGGTTTCCATGCGCTCTACATGACCTAGCCATCTTAGGCGTTGGATCCGCAGACGCCGTGCTACGTTCATATCGCTGTACAGCCCATTAAGTCTGTTCTCCCACTTTCTATCGTACATACAATTTTTCTCTCAAAACGACCAAGGGCCCCCTCATCCGCTTTCGATAAGATCGATTGCCTTCCGAGTCCAAAGAAATAGTGGTTGGCAAGAGTTATTCTGCGTTTGATTTCGGCACTGATGTCATTGCTGCATGTGACTGCGGAGCCTAGGTAGGTGAAGTCCTTGACTACCTCAAAATTATACCTGCCAATATGTGCGCCCTGGTAAAGAATCCGGTGGTTAATGTCCTTTCGGTTTAATGCTCGTAAAGGCTTTAATGACATCTCGTTGTTTTCGTCCAAGTATGTCAATGTCATCAGCATATGCGAGCAGTTGTACGGACTTGGAAAAGATGGTGCCCCTCGTATTGATCAGTGAGTTTTGCACGATTCTTTTAAGGACGATGTTAAGTCTCACGATAGCGTGTCGCCTTGTCTAAAGGTATCGGTCAAGTCGCTTCCGACCCTGATGGGGAACAGCGAGAGGTTTGCAATGTCATCTTGCACAATCAGATGAGTTTGGCAGGTATGTCAAAACTACACATGGCGTTGTATAGCTCATCTCTATGTATGCATACTCTGGTGCACACTCCCAACCAGGTCATCTCGAGCTGCTTTGTTGGACTTAAGCTTAGAAAAACATTCCTAACTTCGTCCAGGTTAGGGGGACCGAATTCTCTGCTATTATCGTCCGCTGTGAATGGTTTATTCTGCCTTACAGCGAGATCTGCTTCGTCATCGCTGACTTTGAATCTACTAGACTTCCGTTCTGGCCTTATATCCCTGGCATGTTTGTTTTATTCGCTGATAAAAAACCTCCGAACGTCATTCCTGTGATAGCATCTTTCCATCTCTTCAATCGAGGCCTCTCATGCTCTCTTTTTTTTTTTTTTTTTTTGAGAAACTTCAGAAGCTTTGAGAAATGTTGACAACGGGTCCATTGGTGTTGTACGGTCTGAGCAGGTGTTGGAGGGTTTTCCGAGAGCTTGAGGGAGGTGCGATTTTAGCAAAGGCTCTGACAGTCTCTTGCGATTGTAACATTGCGACGTTGTATGCCGCTGGCCTTACTCGATTTTTCTGGGCCAGGCATATTCTTAGTCGTAACCTGGTTGCCACAATATAGTGCATCCACTCGGAGCACTCCGAAAGCTCTTGCATCCAAAATATAAATTTCGTTGATGGTTGATTGATCCGGAGACCACCAAGTCCCCCTATGGATGTTGAGGTGTGGGAAATGCATGCTAGTAACTAGAAGATTTCGCCCGATGCGAAGTCTATGAGTCTAATTGCATTTTCGGATGTGGTGTTGTGTAGGCTGTGTATGCCAATGATCCTATCAAAAGCGACTTCCTTGCCCAATTTCGCGTTTTAATTTCCCAGTACGATTTTAACATCGTAATTGGGACACTGGGCGTATGTATGTTCTATCTAGGAGATCGTAAAAGTCATCTTTTATAGCGTCATCTTAGTCACCGATGGAGAGCATGAGCGCAAATTAGGCTGATATTGGCGAATCCAGCCTTGAAGCGATTGTTATGAGGCGTTTGCTTACATGCCGGAAGCTCAAGACTTTTTGCCTAAGTCTACCTCTAATAACAAGACCCTTTAATAGCAAAATCCGAATAAGCGTCGCAGTAGTAGATGTCATAGTTGACTCTTTTTAGCGTTCTCCAAGAGTCGGCTTGTATGCCTACGTTCTACGATTGCACGAGATCAAGTAATTTATCGGTGGTTGTGCCGGCTGCGTTGGTAAAGTAATCCACTAGGTTACATGGTTGAAGAATGGATTCTTCTCTTATGGTCCACAGCTCAACTCGCACCTCGCACCGCACCTGGCTTTAGGAACGGTGCGGTGATTTTCAGCCACCCCACCGTACTATCAGTCATGTAATTCATGGTTGTGAACCCTGCTTTAAACGTGCAGTCGAGGATTAAGGCTTAATTCTACTGTCCTTTTGTTCCAGGACTTTTCCAATATGGCCTTTTGTAGTGACATAATTTGTACCGTTGTAAGGATGGTATTAGGTTAGTCTTTAGTTGGAACAGCCATTTTGGTGCCCATACACATCTCTTTGTAGGTAACGTTAAGTCTTCTTATGCTTGGCAACTTTGCTCCAGATAGGGTGCGGTGTGGTGCCTCTTTTTGTTGTAAGAATCAGGAGGTGACTTCTCCTCTAATCTTTGCCTTTTTAGAGCCGGTTTAGCAGCTCTGGGTAAAGACCTTAGTGCCTCCACTTTGGCTTCCTCCATGTTCATACCTTTTTTCAGAAGGTATGAGTGCCTTTTCCTGGCTGCTCCGCTTAACCTGGACACTTAATTTGTCCAGTTTGTCTATTATGTCCTTATTCTTGTTGTCTTGAGCGGAGGTACAAGGTATCTGTACGCTGATAGGTTTACTTTGGACTAAGGCTCCTGCAGCCTTTTTGTTGTTGGGACTCTCAGAGCCGATCGCCCTACACTTTGTTTAGTTGTTTGAAACTTGTATTCATCGCGTGTATGGTACTGGTCGATAAAAAGACTTTTTATTTAGAAAGTTACGAATAGACGCGGTTCGCGAAGGCTCTAGCGTTTTTCTCAAACCCACTTCGGATGCCACTGATGAAGATATGAAAGTCTCTAGTGATTGCATAGGTACACAAGTGGGGCTTAAGACGCTACTATTCGTGCCTGAAGCTATCTCGAGAATAAAAGAAGATACAATTTTGTGGATCGTTGGTCCTAAAGTCATTGCATTAACCCTTTCTTTCAAGTTCCGCATTCTTGGATTTTTCTCTATTGTAATGCGCTTCGTTACAATTATTTTTTACTAAAATAATGAGTAAACTAAGCATTAAGTAACACACGATTCGTAAAAACCAGTAAAAGGTTTTATCCATCAATAATTACAATACGAAAAGCGTTAATTACGAGTCAACGTATTGCAACAGATCGTTATGGAAATCAGCACTCACCGATTGTTACCATTAAAGTACCTGAGTTCGTTTGTTAAAGACCCCCCCCCCCCCCAATGTGAACCAATGTGTGTAGCGACCCAACCCCTTGTCCCTGAGGAAAGAGGGGTAACATCCCTATCACGTAAAAACCTACTTGTTCCGAAACGGCAACAAGCCTCGGATACGGACGGATACAACGACGACCCCTGCAAACGACTAATGAACTTGAGAGTCTGCACCTGGAATGTGAGGTCCCTTAACAGACCGGGTGCAGGCGATCAAATGGAGTAAACCCTCAACTGCTACAAAGCAGATATAACCGCACTCCAAGAAGTGCGATGGTATGGACCAGGCAAAAAACGGATGAAAAACTGCGACATCTACTACGGGAACTGCTACAAGGAGAAAAAACAGCGCCTATTCGGGTGCGGATTCGTTATTCGAGAAAGACTCCGACAAAAAGTCTTAAGCTTCCGAGATATAAGCGAACGCCTCAACGATCCGCATCAAAGCTTAATTTGGAAACATTAGCTTAACATACGCTCACGCCCCAACGGAAGAAAAGGGCGATCGACTCAAAGAAGAATTATACGATCTCCTAGACAGAACATATGCCCAATGCCCCAGCTACGACTCAAAAATAGTCCTAGGAGATTTTAATGCAAAACTGGGCAAAGAGGACATATTTGAGTCGATCATAGGAAAGCATAGCCTCCATAACACCACATCCAACAACAGACTTCGGCTAATCGATTTCCTAGCGGGGCGTAACCTCCTTGTAGCAAGCACGCCATTGCCCCATCTCAACATCCACAAGGGTACCTGGCGGTCTTTTGGTCAATCGACCTCCAACCAGATTGATCACATTGCGATCGACGCCAGACACTCCTCCTGCATTCTCGACGTACGAACCTTATGAGGGGCCAACATCGACTCGGACCACTACCTTGTTGTAGCCAAGGTACGATGAGGATATCAAGAATGCTTAGAAGTCGAGTAGGACTACGTAAGTTTGACGACGGAAAGCTACAATCGCAAGAGACTCCCAGAATCTTTGCCGATCGTGTCTCCTCCAAGCTCTCTCAAAATCCGCCCATAGAAGCACAAACAATAGAGCAGGAATGGGCGACTTGCCAGAGCGCCGTCAGAGACGCTGCCTCAGAGGTGCTGCGTTTCAAACCGCCACCACCTAGAAACCCCTGTTTCGATGAACAATGCGAACAAGCCCATGCAGCAAAACAAGAAGCATATAAGGCCGTGCTGCAACGACGGACGAGAGCTGCTCGCGAAATCTATGAGCAGAAGAGAAAAGAGGAACACACGCTTTTCAGAAGAAAGAAGAGAGAGCACGGAAAGCGTGAGATCGAGAAGATGGAGAGATGCTTCCGCAGTAATGACGCCCGTAAGTTTTACAATAAGGTAAAACGAACATGCCATGGCTACAAAACCAGGTCGGCGGCCTGCAGGGATGAAAATGGAGAACTGGTAGTAGAGTTGCAGTCGATGCTGAGGATTTGGAAAGACCACTTCTGCAGACTGTATAACGGCGATGATAGACAAGATACCGCTGTCAGGCAGAACGAGCCATTTGTAATGGACGACAATGTAACAGAATTCAGTCCACCCGACTTAGACGAAGTCAAAATAGCGATATCAAGACTTAAGTCTAATAAAGCCGCGGCCTGTCTGCTGAGCTTTTCAAGGCGGCTGGAGATGAGCTGGTAAGGTGCATGCACCATCTCATTTGCAAGGTATGGTCGGAGGAAAGAATGTCCGACGAATGGAATCTCAGCATCATTTGCCCGGTCCATAAGTAAGGAGACTATAGGAGAATAAGTCTCCTTAACATCGTATATACATAAGATCTTCTCTGCCGTATTGCATGAACGCCTGAAACCGTTTGTGGATAACCTGATCGGATTTAGGCAAGGTGACGCGCTGTCATGCAACTTTTTCAACATCGTGCTTGAAAAGATCGTGCAAGAGTCACTGGCCAACACAAGAGGTACGATTTATTTCAAGTCTACGCATTTGCTTGCGTACGCCGACGACATTGACGTGATTGGACGGGCACAGCGAGACGTCAATGAGGCCTTTGTAAGCATTGAGGAAGAAGCGGCTAAGATGGGTCTCAAGGTTAATGAGGGTAAAACAACACCGTCGTATTGGCCAGAACGTCACCATGGGCGGATATAACTTTGAAATGGTCAACGAATTCGTCTACCTTGTCTCACTGATGACCAGCAACAACAACACCAGCGCTGAGATAAAACGCAGAATCACTCTTGCCAACCACTGTTTCTTTGGGCTCAAGAGGCAATTGAGAAGTAGAGGTGACACTATATAAGACCTTGATCATCCCTGTCCTCCTTTACGGCGCAGAGGCTTGGACCTTAACAAAAACGGATGAAGATGCCCTTGGTCGTTTCGAGAGGAAAATTCTGCGCATTATCTACCGTCCCGTTTGTTCAAATGGTATATGGAGGAGAAGATATAACGAAGAACTGTACGGGTTGTACAGCGACATCGGCCTGGTACGACGTCTACGGATACAGCGTCTAAGGTGGCTAGGCCATGTAGAGCGCATGGAAAATACAGCTTCGACCCGAAGATTCTTCGAATCCACCCCGAAAGGAAGGCGCGGCAGAGGACGGCCGCATCAATGATGGCGGACGCAGGTGGAAGGGGACCTTAACCAACTGGGCGTGCGACGCTGGAAACAGCTGACCAAAGACCGTGCCAGCTGGAGACGCTTGTTGGTTGAGGCCCAGGTTCACTACGGACTGTAGCGCCACGTAAGTAAGTAAGTAAGTAAGCATCCGTTCACTGGTTCGCTGGAAAGGAATTCTAAGGATCAATGCAATTCACATGGACACTAATACTACTGTTCAATAGACAACGATTATACAGTTCCATGTAGCAAAGCTTACTTGTCTAGCAATTACAATTGGTTTTTGCTGTTTTAGCCGCTCCTTGTGGACACGTTTTTCAGTAAACACTATTAAAAGCAAAAATATATAAATGTCTCTCCAGTTTTTGTCGGACAATACCTGAAATTGACTTCATTAATGCTAATCGGTTGGAGGCAGACACCAAAAAACATCACAAAATGATAAATAGTTAATTACCGCTAATTACCTCCTTATCAAGTACAGAGTTCAGGGACTTTTCGAATCATCATTTGCTATTCGATTATCACTTTCAAACCAGATGATTTTTGCAAGTAATGTCCGTTCAAAACAACACCGTCATACAAGCATGAAACGTCAGTGAAAGAACAAAGATTGATTTTGACACGTAATGTGTGCTATGAATCACTAGATGAGAATTCAGCGTTTCTCTAAAAGCCAATGTGGTACTTTGCGTCATTTATGTTTTCAAAAGAATCGTTGCTAAGCTCTTTATTGTTAATGAGATTCGTGTTTTTTCGCTACCAATGCCCAAGGTGAAGTGTACTCACAACTACTTGGGTTAAGAGGCTTTTACAAAGTTTGCCAAAGGCCTCTGGTTTATTGTCTACTTGATTGTTGCTTTAATGATTTGACCAGAAAATTGTGCTAATCATGTCCGTCGTTGTTTTGTTTTTATTTTTATTTTAGAGACCGAATTCCTGCACTTACCATTAGACGATGAATATATGAAAATGTTTTTAAGGCCGGCCAAGTACTATCCAGACAGTGCTTTAAAAAGGGTAAATCATCACTGCGAAATAGCCCTTTACCGATTCTTAATGTGTTCTCCCTTATAGTTGACAAACTTCTACCACATGAAGCTGAAATACGGTGAGGTTTGCGATAACATTCTACCGTGTAAGATCAGAAATGTCTTTGAAGAAGGAAACCTGATTCTATTGCCGAGCAGAGATCAGCATGGCCGCAGAATACTTGTTATTGATTCCGGAAGTAAGTCACTTTAATTTATGCCGGTCATACCTATAAAAAGACTGAATTCTCTTTAGAACGGTGGAAACCATCCAAGGTCCCATTGAGTGATATGTTCAAAGGTATTCAATTGGCTGTTTTGGGCTCTATGGTCGAGCCGATATCGCAGATCTGCGGCGCTATCGTCATAATCGACATGGAAGGCCTTCCGGCCGGTCATGTCATGCATTTCCCGCCATCGTTCGCCATCATGCTATTAGACTACATTCAAGATTGTATTTGCATGAGACTTAAGGCTGTACACATTGTCAACAATTCATACATCTTCAATATGCTGTTTGCTATTTTCAAGCCTTTTATCCGCGAGAAACTACGTAAGAGGGTGAGTGTAATTCATATTCATGTACATCCTTCAATCAGTTTCTAATACTCTCTGTCGATAATAGATTTTCTTCCATGGTAAGGATTGGAATTCGCTGGCGAACCACATTGACCGAGATCGATTGCCCGCACAATACGGTGGCTCCGCGTCATGGGAAATGCCTCCTGGCAACCTGTTAGCCGATTTCTTCGATTGTTATCGCAAGGACTTTGAGAGTAAGTTTTCTCGTGAATATTACCTCACTTATAGGCGCCTTAAACCTGATCTCATTACAGTGGCCAACACCTACGGATTCACTAATGGATACAAGATGAAGAAATAAACAGAAGGAAGATCAATTGCTGAGCTCGTCAAAGTCTTGAAAATCTTGCCGCGAGACTATTCTAATTTAGTATTTTTTGTTTAATCCTTTTTTGGCTAATTCCCACACTTTGTGATACTATAAGTAGGCATAGGCATTTTTTACGGCAATTTCTATAGAGGAAACAATGAATTAATTAGTTGTTGAGGCTGGCAGGAGCATACGTGCGTTTGCTTCTTTAGCTCTAGGGTTCTAGAGCCTGTTATTCGTCATAATGCTTCGTAGTATTTGCATTTCTTTTCTTATTAAAAAAAAATTGTTTTATTTTTCGTACATACATACATGTATGTATAATTTGTTATTTACTTTAGTTAACATTTGTACCGAGAATTTTGTGTGTAGTTATTGTAAATTTAGTGCAACAAAAAAAAAATTAAATAATTCGTTGGGATAGATGAAACACTAAGTATTTTTCTTACTACACTTTGACCTTAGCCATAAGGCCTCTCTTCTTAAAACGCTGGATATCCCGCTGGAGACCCCACTCTTATATCCCACTTAAAAAAGCAGTAAGAAATCCTAAAACTTACCAAATCCACTCTTTTGGGGAAGCGATAGGATTCTACAAATGGAGTCAAATACCTAGGGGTAACACTAGACGAAAAGCTCACCTGAACGCTCGCATTAAAAAGACAATTGAGAAAGCCAGGATCTCTCTATGGACCAGCGAAAATCTCGCTGACAAAAATTGGGACACTGTTCTCAAAATATCCCGCTGGCTATATATGAACAGCCATCACCAGACCAATTCTCACATATGTTGCGCCCGTTTGTTGGTACAAAACCAAACAAATACCATTACAAGCCAAGCTCAACAAACTGCAAAGACTAGCTTGTTTCTGCATTACAGGGGCTATAAGAACCACCCCCACAGTAGCACCAGAAGTCCTCACGGACCTATCACCTCTTCACCTCCAACTGAAGAAAGAAGCCACGGTATTCGCCCACAAAGTCGTCGTGAAGGATGACTCTAATTGTAGGCTTTTTCATCTTGACATTCTTACTGAACTAGACAGGCACGAAATCCTAAAGATATAGGAAATCCTAAAGATACCCCACATATAACTTCAGCTTGGACTTCAAGGTTACAATTCCCTCTCGACACACCTGGGAATAGGATAGACCCTCCTTCAATCGCAAACTTTACGTCTGATACACATACGGCTTCAGAACGAACGAAGGCGTTGGGGCTGGAGTATACGGAGCTAATATCGGAACACACACCTATCACAGCATAGACAAGTACAACTCCGTATTCCAATATATTCGCAATCGAACTTTGTCTCAGAGAAAATATTAACAAAAACATATCAAACAAAAACTTATATTCTCTCTGACTGTATGGCTACAATTCTGGTCCTTAAGAGCTACGAAATCACCTCCAAATTGGTTTGGGCCAGCCGGTTCTTCACCAGAAAGCATAAGATCCCCGAAACATGCCCAACCACTCTATTTGGCAACAGGTTAACCTACTCTTCTAGTACCAAATACCTGGCATTGTATTAGATAAGAAACTAACTTGAAAGGACAATACAATCGAGCAACTATAGCTCTCTACACTTGTAAGAAAGCCTTAGTTAAAAAATGGGGGTTCAACTCTAAGCTTACTCTATGGCTATACATCACAGTTGCTAGACCTATTCTAATGTATGGAGTGGCGGTCAGGTGGACTGCACTGGACAAAACAACATACCATAAGCAAATCAATAAGGTACAAAGGCCGGCATGCATATGCATCACCGGGGCCCTAAGGTCCACCCCAACGGCAGCGCTCAATATGATACTCCACCTAACCCCACTCGATATACTTGGCAAGCAAGTAGCCACATACAAGACAACCAGATTAAAAGCCAGCTCAAAATGGACGACCTACATCACTGGCCACTCCTCCATCCTGAACAACAGGATAACCTTGGCAGAAAACCCTGACCACACTGAGCCCACCACAGTCTTTGAGAAGAAATTCAAAAAACATACCCGCTCCGGCGGAACTGGTCCCGCCAGGCGCAACCTCGCAGGAGCTGCGTAGACTTCTACAACGACGGGTCAAAAACCAAGGACGGGGTGGCTAAACAATTAAACCTGAGCCAGGCTCTAAAACTACCAGATCATTGCAGCGTTTTTTAAGGCGGAGCTGTTTGCAATAATGAAGGCCCGGTCTTGGCCGAAGTGTAACGTAATATTTACTACGGATATTTGAATCCTCACAGACACACAGTCAAGCAGCCTTCAAATCGCTGGAGTCCTATGCATACACTTCAAAATTAAGCCTTGACTGCCTGGACTAATCTCCCTAAAACGAACTGACATCTTCAAAATGATTGGCGTCGTCACCGGTTACTGTCTTATAGGCAGTCACGCACAAAACTAGGGCAAGTTTCGAATGAGTTTTACAGAAGCTGGAAGAGCTTCGAAGAGGAGGTCGAATCCATTCATCACTTAATCTGCGCCTGTCCGGCTCTCTGTTCAATCAGGAAGCGCTCACTAGGATCCTACTTCTTTAACGACTTGACCGATGTTCAGCGGGTGAGGATAACTGACCTTCTTAATTATTTAAGAAGCACTAAGTGGTTCCAAGAATAGGGGGTCAACCCCCCTCATAGCAACACAATGGGCCTCTGGCCTAAGTGTATACTCCCTCCCTCCTCCAAGTAATCGTCACTTAGCAAGTATTATCTTGATGCAGAAGAAATCGCTGCCAGCCACCCAAAAGCGTGAAGTATAAGTGGGGGATATCACAATGGGCCCATTAGTAGCGGCAGTGATCAGGTGATCTTGTCCCACCCCCCCATCTATTCTAATTCTAAGATCTTTGGAGCTGCCGGCCTCCTATGGCGGCCTGGTAAGCTGTCGAGTTGCCGGACACCTATGGTCGCCTGGTAATCTATTAAGCTGCCTGCCGCCCAGGGTAGGCTTGGAAAACTGTCGAGCTACCGGCCATGTTAGTAATCTGGTAAGTTGTTGAGCTGGCGGCCAATCATGGCGGCCTGGTTAGCTGTCGAGCTGTCGGTCACCTATGGCGGCCTGGTAAGTTGTGGAGCTGCCGGCCACCTATGGTGGCCTGGGAAACTCTCGAGCTGTCGAGATGCTGGTGGCCGGTGGTAAACGCTGGAGCTGCCGGCCAATTATGGCGGCCTGGTAAGTTGTTGAGCAGCCGATCACCTATAGTTGCCTGGTTAGCTTTCGAGCTGCCGGCCAACTATGGTGGCCTGGTAAGCCAGTGGTAGGTTGTTGAGCTGCCGGCCACCCATGACGGCCTGGTAAGCTGTCGAGCTGCCGGCCATCTATGGTGACTTGGTAATCTGTCGAGCTGCCGGCAACCTATTGTGACCTGGTAAGCTTTGGAGCTGCCAGCCCCCTATGGCGGCCTGGTAAGCTGTGGAGCTGCCGGCCATATACGGTAATCTGGTAAGTTGTTGAGCTGCCGACCGCCTATAGCTGCCTGGTTAGCTTTCAAGCTGTCGGCCAACTATGGTGGTCTGGTAAGTTGTTGAGCTGCCGGCCACCCATGACGGCCTGGTAAGCTGTTGAACTGCTGGTCTGTATGGCAGCCTGGTAAGCTGTCGAGCCACCTGTGGTGGCCTGGTGAGCTGTGGAGCTGCCCACCACCTATGGTAATCTGGTAAGCTGTCAAACTGCCGGCCCACCTATAGTTGAATGCTTAGCTGTGGAGCTGCCGGCCATATACGGTAATCTGGTAAGTTGTTGAGCTGCCGACCGCCTATAGCTGCCTGGTTAGCTTTCAAGCTGTCGGCCAACTATGGTGGTCTGGTAAGTTGTTGAGCTGCCGGCCACCCTTGACGGTCTGGTAAGCTGTCGAGCTACCTATGTCGGCCTGGTAAACTGTCCAGCAGGCATCCACCTATAGTGGCCTAGTAAGCTGTCCAGCTGCTGGTCAGCTATGGCGGCCTGGTAAGGCCGGACCTACGGTGGCCTGGTATGCCGTTGAGCTCCCGGTCATCTGCAGTGTCCTGGTAAGCTATCGAGCTGTAGAGCTGCCGGCCATTTATGGTAGTTCCATGTCAATATCGTCTTTGGCTCTCGAGATAATGTATTCCAAAAATTCCAATACATACACACAACCAGACATCTCTATAAAAACGTTGGATTGGGATTGTAGTGACCTTGAAGATGGTGGAGATACATAGGTCAAAATGGGGAGTTCGCGAAATCGGCTTCATTACAATAACTTCCCTCTGAGAAGTTAAAGATAATCAGCAGTTTTAAAGATAAAGCTTTTTTCTATGTTAAGCTTCACATTGCGCTGCAATATGTAGATACAAATTAAGCTTTTCTACCATGCAGTTGATAGTAAAGCTAATGAGATCCAGGATTTCAGCTCGGCTTAACTTGTCTCGTATTTTTTCGAGGTTGAAGGATGTCCTTGATAGTCATTTCTGCTTACTTGGTCAGTCCAGATTGGAGTGAGTGTCATGGTGGAGTAAGACATTTTGCAAAAGCCCAACGATCGATGGCATCGCAACTCTTTTGCAGTAAGCAAAAACGTCGACAGAATTCAGCAGTTTTCCAATGACTGGAAGTTAAAAATTTACTTTCCAAAATCCGAAACTGTTTTGTTAAGGACTCCGTTTTCTGGGCTCTCTAGCGATATCAGAAAAAACTGACGCAATTTCTCGTATATTTGACAAGACGGGTGTCCACTGCCGAACCCAAATGTAGTCAAATGGTTAGAACAGTATCAATAGAGTTGTTGCATTGGCGACGCCTCGGACAGTTCTCGCTTTATTGACATAGTTGTTTCATTAGACTCATGATCGGGATATTCCGTTTAGTTCAGTGTAAGTGGAATATCCAGAGAGTCTGAGAGTCTGTTTTTGATTGTAGAGAACACCAGAATCTGAGTACACAAAATTCAATCCCAACGAGGTCATATAAGTACAATAGATCTAAAATTACAAGATTTGGCAACTTTCTGATAAGAGTGATTAGTAGTGACTTAAGACCCTTACCACCTTAAGAATGCGATATTACACCCCGTGAGCCAGAGCATCTCCGTTTCAGGACGGCGATATCAGACAGATATCGAGCAGGCGCTGTTCGAAAAGCTCAAAGAGCTCAAAAGCTCTGGTAGCTCAAAGAGACTCCGCCCCTGAAGCCCTTGAATACGATATGAGAGCTTAATACATAGTTGACTTACATGAATTTAGGTAGTTGTACTCGTAAATCGCTAGTAGTAATCGGTCACTACGCATAGCCGTGGCACAATAGTGAGACTGGTATGTCTCATTCCCTGATGATAGTACTCCACTTCGCGTCACACTATAAGGCTTTATAGATGTTTTCTGCTGTGAATTATAAATAATTCAGCTGAAAACAACGATTACTGCACTCCTCCTTGGTCGCTATAAGGAAGCATCTGGAGCTGACCGCTCCCAGATATTTTTAAGGCAATGTTGCAAAGGTGCCATGAGGAGGGGATTTTCCCTGAACCATATAGACTCCCACATCTGGTGTGGCTACCCAAGGGAAACAAACCACCTTGAGAACCTACGGCGTACTGTCCGATATGCCTGCCAGATACAACAGGTAAGATCCTAGAACGTATCATATATGGCAAACTAATCGCTGTGGTGGAGGAAAGAGGAGCCAATATGGTTTCAGGAAATCGCGCTTTACCGTCGTTGCCTTAAAAGACGTAGAATACACAGCAGCTGAAGCAATACGGTTGAATGATGGCGAGGAAGTCTTATATTAGGATGTCTCTGAGCAGAATGGACGTACCATATTACCTTGTGAAGATAATCCTTAGCTGGAGAACCTGGGGTATCAGACAAACGATGGCCTTAAGTACTACAACGTCCCTGCAGGAGTCCCTCGGTGCTCGGCATTTGGACGTCTTCTGGGGAGCATAATGTATGACGGAATTTTGCGATTAACGCTGTCACAGGGAGTTAGATTATCGGCTTCGTTGACGACATCGCCGTAGTCACTGTAGAGTCTGCCACAAATAAAGCGGTCGTCAGGATCAAAAATTGGCTGGAGTACGCCGACAATAAACTAGCCGACCACAAGACGGAGGCTATCTTAATAACCAGCCGAAAGACCGTGGATTTAGAGCCAGCCAAGTCTAGAGAGGCCTTAAAATACTTAGAGATAATGCTCGATAACTGACTTAATTATAAAACCTACGTCGAATGCATCAGTGCATGCTTTCCACCACAACGGGGGACCAAGATACACGAGGAGGATCCTGCTTTTCAGAATGGTAAGCTCAATACTCCTACAAGAAGAAAACTCTCGTCTATATAGGTACTGGCACTGCGCAATGAGGACAATAAGCGGATTCCGGGCAATCTCGAATGAAGCAGCTTCTGTCATAGTGGGTATGTTCCCCATCGACATCCTCGTCAACGAGATGCACAGGGTTTACCTTCGGCGAACCACAGGCCGTCAAGAGACCAGTGTTATCCGGAGGATAAAAGCCGAAGAAAGGGCAAGATGCGTAGCATTATGGCATGCTAGGTGGGACAACATGAAAAACTGCCAAGCTGATCCCTACGATCGCGGTTCGAGGGAAAAAGAGTACGCGGGGTTGGCAATTACCACCTTACGCAACTCCTGTCAGGTCACGGCGACTATCGATAATATCTCCACAGATTTGGAAACGGAAGACGCGGAGCACGCCATATTCCAGACGCTTTTCAGAGAAATGAATGGACCTGCCGATCCCAGAGCTTCTAGTAAGCCTTATGATAAACTCAGAAGGCTACCGGCTGGAGATCTGATTATTTATAACGAGTGTGCGAAACGAGCTAAGAAGACTGAAAGGAACAAAAAGAGCGGAAACGACTGATTAAGAGCACATAGCATAAGTTGGTAAATGACGTTATCAGTAAGCTGGTTAGCCCAGTATCCATCATAAACAAAAATGTAAATGAGTTACTCCAAGGGTTGGTAGCCCCAATTCTAAAAGAGTATGACGCAACCACACTGTCGTATTACACACACATTTCTGGCTAGCCAGCCTCCAAGCCCGCCTACACGCGGCGCAGAACATGACCAACCCTAGTGTCCAATATACCCAAAACCAAGCGATTTCGAGCGGTCGTCTTTGTATTTAGAATATAATAGCATTTTACAATCGCAATTAAATCAAGAGCAAACACACACTGTCAGGACTGCTGACATTTTATTACTTTATTATTCGTTCTAATAGACATGGTCGTAAGCTCTGTATAGTATGAGGTAAGGCCGGCAAAGGTGAAAATTAGATTAGGAACTCTTGACACTAGACTGCATTCGAAGCGTTCGAAAGTCATCTACCAAACTTCACGGCAAAAGCCCGTTGGTGCCCTTTGAAAACCTGGCGGACAATGCGGGTCATTCCTAACAGCTGTTTCCGAAAATCCATCCCTAACCAGTCCCCTGTACAACTTTGAACGTCCGAATAGCTGAATTATCGACTTCAAAGTAAGTATCTAGAAGAAAAAGTGTCTAAGTATGTATCTAAGATGCGAATTGGTACATACCTCGTTCTTGTTGAAGGGTTTTTTGTCTCCATTCAGCACATAACCACGGGCGCTCCCAAGAAGCGCTACGCAATAGATGAACGCAACCACCAACACGACACGGATTGTACTCTTCATCTTTATCTGTTATACTGATGAACAACCTCCGCACTATCACCTTATATATTGTCCATTCGGAGGGCAGATATCGAAGAAAACATTTCCATAAAAAGATATGGATGTGCTCGTCACTATGGAAATGGAATTCCCGCTTGATAATATCGCGCGGAAGCAGTAGCGAAGCTTTCTTATCTGCTAGTTGATGAGTAGGCTGTGAGATAAGAGTGATTAGGAACGACCTTTGTGACGTCACAGGTTGGATAGCCGTCATCGAAGCTGCAAATGACTAATTGCCTGGTTAGCACAATTGTGTAAATAGGCTGTGTACTACCCACCACTAGATGGGGCCTCCTGGACTAAAGTTGTCTTATACCATTTACTGGCTACCATTGACACGAACCACGACACACTCTCTCCGAATGGAAAGCTGCAATGTCCGATAGAAAAAGATTGAAAACAAACAAAAAAACCAAATCCCAAACCAAGAGTTAGAAAGAAAACACAAAGCGATAGATGAGCCTTTAGCCATTGGATGGTAGACACAAAACTTCATCACGTAGTGCGGAAAAAATATTTCTTTCTTCAAGCGCACACGGCCTTGCATACTAAATTTGTGTTGATCTTCGTTCTTTGATCGTCTACGTAGGATCGTACACTATTTATCGGGCCCGTAAGTGATACGGACGCCTCGGATATGTTCCTTCACGACGACAAAGGGCTGGAAAACACATTCGAACAATTTGTTTCATGATTCTAGGAGCAATGTACGTGCTCTGCACTTGTCCATACTAAGTAGGTACCAAGCCAGTAAATGAGTTCAAACTTTTTCAAGTCACACGATCGACGAGTTTTGGGGGGAGGAGGGGCGGGGCAAGTGGTTATTACTTTGTTAAGTGCATAGTTTTACCATCTGGTACATGCGCTCCATTGTTGCTAAAAGTCATATAAGACGAATTGCTCACATTCCAGGACTAGAGGCGTGGGATGGCCGTTTACCCACGTCGCATCAAGATCATCGAGTCAAACTTAAGTCAGGAAAAAAGTCTAAATCTGATCTATAGAACGCGTTAAACGTTACCACTTGCATAAGTACTTGGTTTCATACTTACATAAGTGATTTAGTGAATCGCAGGACAAGTTGCAATGTACCTGAGCTTTCTTCTTTCTTTGGTGGCGTTACAGCCCATGAAGGACCAGAGCCAAGCTTCTCTTCAATCACCCATGTTGTGTGTGGTTTATTTTTCACACAGGTGAAAGGGGCCTACAGTTTAATGCCAATTCCGAACGGCGTGAATCGAGAAGCTTTTTCAAGGCAAGTTATACTACGGAGGGTTTTGCCAGTACCCCGCCGAGGAGGGACGCCGCGAAATAAACATTCGATGGCGTTGGTGTTATCGGGATCCGAACTTGCTCATCGTGCGTCAGAGTCCAACACGCTAACTACTGAGCCACGGCGCCCTGAGCTTTAGCCAGTGTATTTATCCGACTTACCACAAAGCCAATGGTGTCATACCTCTTTCGATAGAGTACCTACATATATGAATTTAGTGGAGGTCGTCTTTTACCGTGTTGTCCTTCCGTAAGAAACTTAAGAGCTCCACGGCTCTATGCCTTATATAGGGTTGACCAAATAAGTCGCAGGAAAGTAAATGCGAAATAAGAGTTCAAATATTTATTCCTGAATCAAGTTGGGTACTCCGTTTTGAAGGTTTATCGACGCCATTTATATATCAAAAATAATTTCATTCAAATACTCATCACAGCTGGTCTTACAGACGTCGATCCAATGACAAACATGTTCGACGAGCTTTTCCAATAGCAGCGGTAGCATCTCTCCGACGGATGTTGACCCGCTAAAAAGCGAGAAGAGCCACCACTGTTAGTAAGTCCCATCCCCATCTCCTCGTGGTGCCATCTGGTGATTTTCCCTGGAAATTACAGATGAGAAAGGGCGTATGGCAAGTTTTCTGCGCCAAAAAAAAAAAAAAAAAAAAAACAGGTTTAATCGGTAAAGGTTTAAACTCAGAGACCACCACAAGCCTAGGATTTAACAGACAGACTACATGTGGACGACCTCCGCAATCGTGTAAAACGACAGGAGTATCGGTTCTGTACCTGGAATGTTAGGTCCCGTAACAGACCGAGTGCGGCCGAACAGTTGGAGAAGGCCCTAAACTCATATAAAACAGTCATTACCGCACTCCAAGAAGTTTGATGGGATGGACCGGGTAAAACGAGGATGAAAAACTGTGACATATACTACGAAAACTGCTACAAGCAGAACAGGCAACGCCTATTTGGATGCGGATTTGTTGCTCGAGGTGGACTTAGGCAAAAAGTCCTAAGTTTCCGGCATGTGAGCGAACGCCTCATAACAATCCCCATCTAAGCCATTCTCGGGAACATCAGTTTGATATGCTTTCATGCCCCCACAGACGAAAAAGACGAAAGAATCAAAGATGACTTCTATGATCTCCTAAATAGAGCATTCCCTCAATGTCTCAGCTATGACACCACGATTGTTCTAAGAGATTTCAACGCGAAGCTGGGTAAAGAGGACCTCTTTGAACGAGTCGTAGGAAAGCACAGCTTATGCGACACAACGTCCGAAAACGGATTCAGGCTAATAGACTTTGTGACGGAGCGTAATTTCCTGTTAGCTAGCACACGACTCCCACATCTCAATATTCATAAGGAGATCTGGCGGTCTCCTGATCAATTATCTGTTAATCAAATCGACCATATTGTGATCGACGCCAAACACTCCTCCATCATCTTGGATGTCCGAACCTTGTGAGAAGCCAATGTTGACTGGGATCATTACCTTGTTGCAGCCGAGGTACGTATGTAAATATCGCGAACATTACTGAGTCGAGTATGACCAGCAAAATTTGACGTCGGGAAGCTGCACTCGACTGCCAGGACCTTCGCCGATCATGTCTCCCTCAACTTCTCTCAAGAGCCGATGCAAACTGCACAAACCATAGAACAGCAGGTATAAGGTTTTCAGCCACCACCTAGGAGAAACCATTCGTTTGATGACGAGTGCGCACACGTACATGCAGAAAAACAGAATGCTGACATGACCACGTTGCAGCGACGAACGAGACTTGCTTGTGAGCTCTATGAGCAGAAAAGAAGGGAGGAGCATGCGCTTTTCAGAAGAAAAAAGAAAGCGCGCGATCGAGAAGATGGAGAGATGTTATCGCGGGAACGATGATCTAAAGTTTTACCAAAGAGTAAAACGAACATACCAAGGCTATAAAAGCAGAGTGGAAGCCTACAGGGATGAACACGGACACCTCCTAGTTGAATCACAGTCGATGCTGAGAATATCAGCATCGTTTGACCGGTCCATAAAAACATTGCTTATAAGATCATCTCTGCCGTGCTGTGTGAATATTGCTATAGACCAGGAAAAGCCACGATAGAGCAAATATTTACACTGCGGCAGATCTTTGAGAAGACCCGTGAATTTCAGGTCAGGTGGAAGGGGACCTCAACCAACCGGGCGTACGACACTGGAAATAGCTAGCAAAAGATCGTGCTAGCTGGAAGGGCTTGTTGGTTGAGGTCGAGGTTCACCCCGAATTGTAGCGCCACCTAAATAAGTAAGTAAGACGTTTCTCATAAATAGCATCGACATTAGAACAAATGGTCTTTCTGGCAGACTTTTTAGCCCTGATAATTTAAACCCTATAAGGCTCCAGGCGAAGACGGTGTCTTTCCTGCCATCGTACAGAAAGGCCTGAACACCATTTTATCACCACTGATTGTTCTTTTTAGGTCTTGCTTCAACCTGGGATACATACCCCAAATCTGGAGAGAGGTCAATCATGTCTTCATCCCCAAGATTGGGAAGCCAAGTGAGCAACCTAAATCTTATCGCCTTATCAGTTTCACTTCGTTCTTTCTAAGAACTATGGAGAAACTGATAGAACTCCATATTAGATGTGTCTTGGAGAATCAGATACCTCTGCATCCCAATCAGTATGCATATCGCAAAGAGTGATCTACTGAGAATTCGCTACACCATCTGGTGACGTGTATGGAAAACAGCTTCACACACAAGAAGATCGCAATTTGCGCCTCCCTCGATATAGAGGGGGCCTTCGACAATACCGGCAATGATTCGATCACCACTGCACTATCCTGCTGGGGTCTCGACCATCCCACTAATCACTGGATTAGGGCGATGCTAAATAGCCGTATTACATCAGCCACATACGGAGAGGTCTTTAGTGACAGTATCGGCGACTAAAGGATGTCCACAAGGAGGAGCCCTTTCACCACTGCTCTGGTCGATAGTCATTGATGACCTACTACGCAAGCTAACCACTCGGGGCTACGAGAACATCGAATATGCTGATGACCTAGTAGTCACTGTTACGGGCAAGTGCGAAACCACTGCCTGTGAGCGCATGCAGCTTGCGCTCCAATATGTCTCTGACTGGTGTGGCAGGGTTTATCGATTAACCCAAATAAGACAATCTTAGTCCCGTTTACAAAGAGGAGAAAGGTACACCCCTGCTCCTTAGTAAGTAAATTACGAAAGCGACTAAGGCCATATGGGCCTGTCGACGCACTTACGGTAAGACCTGGGGACTTAAAGCTAAGGTAGTCCACTGGTTATACACCGCGATAGTAAGACCTAGCGTCACCTACGTACCGTATGGTGGAGAAAAGTTGAGCAAAAAACCAAAATTGTTAAGCTTCAACGCCTTCAGAGACTATCGTGTCAGGCATCACAGGCGCTATGCCAACCTGCCCCACGGCAGCCCACCTTTTGTCAAAAAGGTGACATTACGCAGTGCAATCAGAATTTTTTGTTCGGGAACAAATATTCCATGTAGACCCGAGGGTCAGATGTCCATATGACAACACCTTCCCGAGCTGGATAAGATTACCACTGTCTCGGACGCATTGCCACACACCTTCGCTTTTGACAACCGATTTGAGATATTGATCACAACTCGCTCAGCATGGGAAAACAGTGATCCCTTGCTAAATGTCAAAGGCCTTAGGTGGTATACGGATGCCGTTGGTGCCGGCATCTTTGAACCAAATCGCAAGATCTCGAGGGCCCTGGGAATGAGTCCCAGCATCTTTCAAGCAGAGATGCATGCCATCCTAACATGCGCCAATCTAAATCTTAAGACTAGCATAAGAGGAGTAACCATCAACATACTCTCTGATAGCAAAGCAGCGCTTAAAGCGCTGAGTTCGTACAGCACGAAGTCACAAACCGTCAAGGTATGCCGTGATTCCCTACAAGGCCTCGCCAAAAGAAACAATGTCAAACTTTAGTGGATGCCAGTTCACAAAGGTATTAAGGGCAATGAAATTGGCGACCAACTCACCAGGAAAGGTTCCAGCGATAAATATGTAGGTCCAGAACCATTCTGCGGTATTCCGATTCATCTTCTCAACAACGTGTTCAGGAACATTTTTTGATATACATATGGCATGTTGCGTCATCTTTTTAAAACAACATACTTGTCCTCCAAAAAGTCAGCCATCATAGCCTGATATCGTTCTCCATTCTCCAGGCACCAAACTACGTCGGGCCCTTATCATTTCGGTAGGTTTAACGCCCAACAACGGCTGACCAAATTTCACATACGGATACATGCCAAGTCCTTTCGCAATGCTGAGGACTCTGAAAATTCAACTCAAGCGTCGGTTGGAAGGACTTAAAATATTCATAGATCATGACTTTTTCAATGGTCTATGAATCCTGGTCGTGCTCATAGCCAATGACACGAGTCTTATTTTTGGATCCTTAGGTGGTATTACACCGACACTTGACCCTAGTGGGACGAGGACGACATTATTCGAAAAGAGAATTTCGTTGCTACTAAATTGAAAAAGATCCTTAAGTAACCTCATGTCTCTTAAGTTGTCAAAAAAACTTTCTCTTCTTGCAAGCGTCTCTCTTTCTCTCTGGCTGCATTGCCGCTCAGCCATTCAGGAAGTAGCCGAAACCACCTTGGGATAACTACCACCCCGGACAAGAAACCCGTGGTATGACGGCGAGTGTGAGCTGAAAAATGCAGCAACCGACGAGGCGTATCAAAAGGCGCTGCAGAGGAAAGCCAGGGCAGCGCAAGAAGAGTACTGTGCCAGAAGAAGGGAGGAAAAAAAAACTGCTGCGTCAGAAGAAAAGAATCTTCGCAGCCTCCCGGCTCGAGGAGTCTACGGATAAGCATAAAATACGAGCCTTTTACAAGAAAGCCAAAGACCTTGCAGGAGGCTTCAAAAAGGGCACCCAGGCTCTTCGAAACTGCGATGGTAATCTTGTCACCGACCCGCAGGGAATAGTGGATGTATTTAAGCAGCATTTCCAGCAGCTACTTAACGAGCATGACCAAGCGAGAGTGGTAGGGACTGAGGAAATTCCAACTCCAGCCGCTGAAGTAATCCTCCCACCTAGCATCAAAGAAGTCGGCACATTCAAAAGCTGAAGAAGAGCATGGCCGCAGGCTCAGATGGCTCGCCATCAAGAACACCGGAGCACACCGGAGATTGCCAGAACAGGGAGCAACTAAGCGAAAGACTCTACGGTATGCCTACGTCGAGCACAAATGTCAATAATATGTGGCTGCATTGCCGCTCAGCCATTCAGGAAGTAGCCGAAACCACCTTAGGGTGCCTACCACCCCCCACAAGAAACCCGTGGTATGATGGCAAGTGTGAGCAGAAAAAGGCAGCAACTGCAGTGGAAAACCAGGGCAGCGCAAGAAGAGTACCGAGCCAGAGAAGGGAGGAGAAAAAACTACTGCGACAAAAGAAAAGAATCTTCGCAGCTTCCCAGCTCAAGGATATCGAGGAGTCTAGGGATAAACATAAAACACGAGCCTTTTACAAGAAAGCCAAAGGCCTTGCAGGAGGCTTCAAAAAGGGCACCCAGGCTCTTCGAAACTGCGAGAGTAATCTTGTCACCGACCCGCAGGGAATAGTGGATTTATCCTCGCACCCAGCATCGAAGAAGTCGGCACGGCTATTTAGAAGCTGAAAAATAACAAGGCCGCAGGCTCAGATAGCTTGCCATCAGAGCTCTTTAAGGCTGGCGGCGATGTTCTGGTAGGGAGCATGAACCATATCATCTGCAGAATTTGGGAAGATGAAAGCATGCCCGACGACTGGAATACCAGCTCTATTTGCCCCATCCACAAAAAAGGCGATCCTACCTCTTGCAAGAACTATAGAGGTATATCCCTGCTCAACGTCGCATACAAGATCCTACCCAGCGTATTGTGTGAATGTCTAAAGCCATTTTGCACCGAATTAATCGGCAGCTACCAGTGCGGCTTCCGGCCCGGCAAATCGACTATAGACCAAATTTTCACACTTCGACAAATCCTTGAAAAGACCAACGAGTTTCGAATCGATACACACCATCTTTTCATCGATTTCAAAGCCGCATACGACAGCATTCATCGTGAAGGACTGTTTAGTGCGATGACCGAATTCGGGATCCCGGGAAAACTGATCCAGTTGTGTCGCGCCACGCTAAAAAATACGCGATGCACCGTGCAACTCGGTTCCAGGACTTCAGAGCCGTTTGAAACATGCACCGGATTTCGGCAAGGAGATGCGTTGTCATGTGACTTCTTCAATCTGGTGCTGAAGCAGATAGTGCGACGGGCAGGCGTCAACAGGGAAGGCACTATCTTCTACAAGTCCGTCCAGCTGCTAGGATATGCGGATGATATCGATATCATCGCGTGTTCTCGCCGTGGCATTGTGGAAGCATTCACGGCGATTGAAGAACAGGCGAAACGAATTGGCCTTAAGATCAATGAGGACAAAACGAAATACATGCTGTCAGGCAAAAACCAATCCGTCGCTCACCACCTGGGACAAAACATAACAATTGACAGCTACAATTTCGAGGTAGTTAAGGAGGTTGTCTACCTCGGGACAACGTGAATTTCACAAATGAGACCACAGTGGAGATCTGGCATAGAATCGCCCTTGGCAACCGCTGCTACTTCGGCTTGTCCAAACAACTGGGGTCAAAACTCCTCACTCGAAAGACCAAAGTCATGCTGTACAAAACGCTCATACTGCCAGTCTTGCTGTACGGAACCGAAAGCTGGACTATAAGCAAGACAGCGGAGCTGATTTTGAGTTCTTTCGAGAGAAAAATTCTGCGCCGGATATTTGGTCCTGTCTGTGAGGAAGGTGAATGGAGAAGAAGACACAACCGCGAACTCTACGAGCTGTACAAAGATATGGATGTAGTCCGGAAGGCGAAGGTCCGTCGACTACACTGGCTCGGCCACATCGAGCGCATGGACATCAACGCTCCAGCTAAGAGGGTCTTCGACTCCGAGCCTCCTGGTTCGAGAAGAAGAGGAAGACCGAACCTCCGGTATAAAGACCAAGTAATCGCGGATGTAAGACATCTTGGTCTTGACAACTGGAAGCAGCGTGCCCGGGACCGTCAAGGATGGAAGGCAGCTATAGCTCAGGCTCAGATCCTCCATGGATCGCTGGCCTGATAAATAAGTAAGTAAGTAAGTTGGCTTTAAACACTGTTCTGTCGAATAGAAAAATTTGAGGTTAGAAGGCTTAAACTACGTTTTTAAATGATTTTTGTTAACAGACTTGTGCCATTTGTTTTTATGAAGTTGAAAGTGGTGATAGATCCAACTATAGGGCTTCATTTGGTGCGTAAAAGTACAAGTGTGAACTGAGCACCATAAGACGTAAGAGCCTCACGGTGTTCTAATTTCTGCCCACCTTCCTAACCACCTAACAGCATACATATGTGGGTACTACGTATGTACATATGTTATGAATGGCCCTACACTGTCAAAGTTTGGCCTCCACAATCCCTAGGAGGGCGGTTAAGCTATACGTTGGCAGTCCCGAAAGGCAGGAGTTGTTACCTGGAGTAAACCATTACCAACACTTTTGCCTTCATTCTGGCTCAATTTACTCACCAATCGTTTGTTTATTTTCCACCACACCCCTACGGCGTTTTAATGCTTTTTAAATCGCATAACCCGATCCGCTCTAGGCATCCAACACAATCATCTTCCTCCACACACATGACTTCAAGGAACACTATTCTATCCCTTTTCGGTGGAAAACGTAACAGTGGGCGGATTCTAAGCCTATTACACTGAACTAATCGATTGTCCGAAATAGGAACGATCTGTTATTTATAATCATTTATCGAGTATCCGCGTCGCACATAAATAAACTCCAGTTCGATAGATCTGTAGCAAACGAAGTGCATCTTAACGTTCCACATGAAATGTCCAAAATCAGAGAAATGTCCACTTGAATAGAAAACAAAAAAACCGAACAATAACAGATCGACAAGAGACAAGAGAGAGAAGAGAAAAATAACATGAATTTCCTTTTGTGCATCGATTTCCAGAAAAGGGGAAGTATCTCCTAGCATCTAACAATAATTAGGGACATATCCAAGGAAAATTATCTAATATCTACCTGCGCAACCTATGGATCTAACACTAGAAGTGAAGAAAATATCATAAATTGAAAATCGAAATGAAAAACAAAAAACAAAATAGAAAAATAGGAAAGAAGGAAAAAAAAAAAACGAGAAAAGATAAAAATGAGAGGATGAGATCTCAGGTACAGTTCTATTGATTCACAAGTGATACGCACTTACATCCTGATTGTGTGTATCCCTCCGTCGTTCCTTTAACTCGTACCATCAAGAGTAGTGGTTGAATAGGTCTTCAACGAATGGGTTTCTTCTACTTCAGATGCATATGTACATCTCAGGAAAACGAAGTAGAAAAAAAAAGAACCCCGAGTGACCACTTAAACAAAACCTCAGGGATCAAGAAGGAACACAAGAAAAAAAGAGAGCCGAACCGTTCATAGTTCTAAATGGCCAAACGGACACACACGTGTGTTATATACAATATAGAACTAGAAATGTACCATAGTACATAGGGCGATAGACGACGAAGGAAAAATGGCGGGAAATTAATTTGAAATTAGTTTGGGGCGAAAGGATTCAGGAATAGTACGACCAATATCAAGCAACACGTTTTCCTGTTGCAACCAAACCCGATCGTGTAATACAGATCAAATGTGTCGTCACCTGAAACCTTGATATCGTATGGAAGCCACCCAAATATTTGTCCTCATACTCGATGGATAGGGACGGGACATGGCATTAGGATGTATATACGCATGCATAGTGACTTTCGGATTTCCTTACGCCCCGATACGATTTACCAGACAAGTCCTGTCTTTTGCGGTCAACCGTCGGTGTGCCGGTGTACTTGTAATCTCCTCCCCAGAACAACGACGAAGGTTAAGACGATTCTCTTCTTTTTCTTCGGCAGTTCGATTATTTCATGACGGCTGAACACTTGCTGTTTCCACTCCACTTAAAAAACAATATACTCGTATATACGCATGAACCCCATAGCCTGTTAAAACGCTTGACTGATCACCTATGTATGAAGGTGGCCGTGTACCTTGCCAGCTCAGACAAGATCAATTACATTTTTGGGGTGTCTTTCTACCTCAAACAGGCTTCTCCACTTCTTCTTTGCGCTCTATCTCACTCTAACTCGATTGTGATAGTTAGCCATCGATCAACTGGGGAACAGATTGATTCCATCACTGACAGGTCTTTGACTTTCATAAATAATTAAAAAAAAAAAAAAACGAAAAACCCGAATAGGCAACTGCTCCGAGCCCGATGGAGTTAGGTGTCACCCGATAGTATTACACCATGTGAAAGTTCGTTTTTGAACTCATCCTCGAACGCAAGTGTTCCTTATGCTAATGGCCTTTTTGGACGGTTTTTGTTTTTTTTTTTTTTTTCTACTCTCCTCTCTGCCCCCTTCTTTGCGGGAACACTGATTTAATTGCTGCGCGAAAAATGAAAAATTCTCAGGCACTGATCGCTCGGTCGCCGGCCGGTCCGGTAGGCATGTGAATTTGGCCCAGACGATACGGTCTGAGACGACGATCGAGCAAATGTTACGTACGGAATCGAATTGACATTCCTTCGCCATAGCGTCTGGCCGGCCCAAATGAATTTATGTACGACACATCCGCTTATCATAATTCGATTCCCGCCTAAAGCTTCTTGACGAGATTTTGGAGTAGAATATTAATCGCGAACGCTGATTAACATACTCGCCCGGACCTGGTCATTTGGCAATCGTCATCGTTCTTATTTCCTAACGAGATATCGAGATATTGTTCATCCGATTGCTAACCATAAACACATAAAAAAAAACCGTCATTTCTGCGAATACGACTGTATGTATAGATATGCCCACTTCCACCCGCCAGGAGCGCTCACTAAATTCTGCCAATGGCCCACAACTTGAGCGATTAAATACGAGCTTTGCCTTAACTGTCGGGAGCAATTATATGTATTTGCTCTCCACCCCCCCACATAATGTAGAATAAATTTGTGACATCCATTCTAAACAGGAAATAACACCTTTTGCATACCAAACATGGCTATAATCGATGTGGAACTTGTGCTCGGGGAACTCGCAATCGTATATGAAAGCTCGGCTATACCCCTCCTCGTCCATTCTTACTTCGTTGATGGCTTAAAAATTTATGTCATTCTCGTTAAATGTAGTGTTTAAAACCGAAATCAAAAAGCAAAGAAAAAAACGCTTATTAGCAGGGAGGCGAGTTTTGAATATTCGCGGACTATGGCGGGTATCAATATTTTGGTCACGATCCCGAAAGTCATAAGATTTTATTGGTGGAATTGCGAGGAAAATCCCTTAAACAGGCGGAATGATCGATTTGCAAAGATCACTGAACACTAAACACCATTCATTGGAAGTATTTTGCGGTTTACCTGATGACGGTGGACGATGGACGAGATGGACAGTGATATGGCGGTTAGGAATTTAACACAGAGAATGAGTGTTTGTTTATAGTTTGACGACTTTTATACTCGAACTCCTAATGAGAAGCGTGGACTTAAAAAGGTTAAAACGGCTGTGGCAGGTGGCTATGGTGGCGCACCCATTCTTCCGAATTACGTATGTATGTGTTTGTTGAGTTCTTCTAAATTGGTAGGCAAGAGGTTTAGTAAAAATTGTACAAAAACTATATAAAACAGCGAACCGTCCTTAACAAATTTGTCACTAGAAGCAACAGCCAGGAGGGCATACGAAGCTTTAACTTATTCTCTTAACTGATGACAATAAGGCCCACAAAGGAAATCGGCTTTGACCTAAAAGCTAAGAACTTGTATATCCACGTGTATATTTCAAAGAGAAGTTGACGTAACGCTGTATCGGTCCGGTAATACCTACTATTGAGTTCTCGGTTAAGTCTCCGCATTTTCTTGTCACTAGATGGTTTTTATTCCCATATATTAAATAGCACTAACTCAATTTGAGGGCGCAGTGGTTAGAGTGTTGGACTCTTACGCACGATTCAGATCCCGGTAACACCAACACCATCGAATGTTTATTACGCGACGTTCCTCCTCGGCGGAGTACTATCAAAACCCCCCGTAGTATACTTGCGATACAAAAGCTTGTCGACTCACGCCGTTCAGAATCAGCATTGAACGTAGGTCCCTTTCACCTGTGGAAAAAATAAATCACACACAACCTGGGTGATTGAGAGAAGCTTCGCTCTGGCCCGCCATGGGCTGTAACGCCACCAAAGCAAGCAACCCAATTCTAGGTTAGGACTAACAAAGGGCTCGTAGGGGTAGCATCTATCCGACCGATGCTGACATTCTAAAAAGGGAGAAGAGCCCCCGCAGACGAACACCTTGTGGCCCTGTTAGTAAGTCCCATCCCCACCTCCTCGTGGTGCCATCTGGAGCGAGTGAACGGCGAGTTTTCTGCGCCAAAAGACAGGTTTTGTCGATTGGGCTACGGCCTAGTAAGCCGTAATCGTAAAAAAATCGTAAACTCGGATTTGACAGACGGACTACATGTTGACGATCCCCACAAACGTACTAAAGGACAGGAGTGTGGATTCTACACCTGGAAGGTTAGGTCCCTTAACAGACCGGGTGCGGCCAAAGAGTTAGAAAAGCCATAAGCGGATATTACCGCACTCCAAGAAGTGCAATTGGTCCATGGGGTCCAATCGGGGAAAAAAATGGATGATAAACTGTGATATATAGTAGTGAAACTGCTACAAGAAGAACAAACAACGCCTATATGGACGCGGATTCGCTGTTCCAGGTGGCCTTAGGCAAAAAGTTCTAAGCTTCCGGAATGTGAGCGAACGCCTCATAACAATCCGCATCAAAGCTATCTTCGGGAACATCAGTTTGCGTCCACGCCCCCACCTCCTCCTAGACCTCCTAGATAGAACATGCCCCAGCTATGACTCCAAGATTCTTCTGGGAGATTTCAATGCGAAACTGGGTAAAGAGGACATCTTTGAACGAGTCGTAGGAAAGCACAGTCTACACGACACAACGTCCGTAAGCGGATTCCGGCTAATAAACCCTGTGACGGGGTGTAATCTCTTAGCAGCTAGCACACGATTCCCACATCTCAATATCCATAAGGCGACCTGGCAATCTTCTAATCAATTATCTGTTATGATCGGCGCCAGACACTCCTCCAGCATCACGGATGTCCGAACCTTCCGAGGAGCCAATGTTGACTCGGATCATTATCTTGGTGCAGCCAAGGTACGTATGCGGATATCGCGATCACTGCGGAGTCGAGTGGGACCAGTAAAATTTGACCAAAGAGTAAACCGATCAGGGATGCTGCCACTGATGTATTATATTTCCAGCCATCAATAAAACAGAATGCATACATGGCATGGCATGGAAAAGAAGCGAGGAACATGCGTACTTCAAAAGGAAACAGACAGAACACGCGCAGCGCGCGATTGAGGAGATGACGATATTTTATCGCCGGAACGACGTTCGTAAGTTTCACCAAAGAGTGAAACGAGCATGCCAAGGTTATAAAGCCAGAGCGGAAGCCTCCAAGGATGAACACGGATGCCTCGTAGCTGAATCTTCAAAAAAACCGCTGTCAGGCAGAGCGCACCATTCACACTGGACGAAGATGAGAAAAAATTCCGTCCACCCGACTGAGACGAGGTTAAGAAAGCGAAATCAAAACTGAAGTCTAATAAAGATTCTAGCGCAGACGGCCTGAATGCTGAGGAGACCCCTATAACTATGCCAACTATAGGGGAAAGTCTCCTTAACATGGTGTATAAGATCTTCTCTGCCGTGCTGTGTGAACGCCTTAAACCATTCCTGGGCAATTTGATGGGTTCATATCAATATGGCTTCAGGCCAGCAATATCCGCGATAGACTAAATATTCACACTGCGGCAGATCTTGGAGAAGACCCATGAATTTTAGGTTGACACTGAGCACCTTTTCGTCGATTTTAAGGGCGCTTATGACAGTGACTACAGGGACGAGCTATATAGAGCTATGTTATGTTTTGACATATCTGCCAAATTCGTCAGGTTGTGTAGGATGACAATGGAGAATTTTGGCCGCTCCATTAAGGTCGGTAAGGAGTTAACCGAGACCTTCGATTTCAAAAAAGTATTCAACATCATGCTTGAAAAGATCGTTTGGGGGTAGCAATGGCTAATACAAAAGGTACGATCTACTTCAAGTCTTCTCATTGACATGATTGGGAGAACGCCGCGAGACGTCATTGAAGCTTTTGTGAACATTGAAGCAGAAGCGGCTAAAGTGCGTGTTTGTTTGCAAAAGATCAAAATGGCTGTCCTGTATTTATCCTTTCCATCAACATAACTGTAGTCATCTTTGACGACGCCTTTTATATTTACACGAGAAGCTAAGTGGAAGAAGTGAATGTTGAGATCGGGCGAGGCCGAAGGCAATCTATAATGAATCACTGAAATGCAGCCAGGAATGCCTGAGTTGTCCTGGCTTTGCGATCGGTGGCAGAGTCCTCCTGAAAAACCCAGCGGCCTTTTTATTTTTAAATGTATGGCTGCCCAGGGCTTGATACGACCTTCCAACAAAACTTCTTTCCAAAGTTCGATGTTCATTTTCACTCCCACCGGCACAAAAATGAGCGGAGTGCGTCCAGTTTCGGCTACTTCGGCCCAGACCATCATGGACTCTGGTTTTTGACGAAATACCCGCAATTGATCCACATTCGTAGTAGAAGATATTCGATTGTTTACGAATTGCTGCACGGTGAATGACTTTTCATCAGTTTAGAAACAATCTTTCAAGTCACCGCAAACGAGTCGCTGCTTCAACGACTTCGATCCCTGGAGCCGAATTGCTCGCTGAGTAGCTGTAAGGTCTTGAAGCTTTCGTATTTTGACAGGCTTAGCCACCAGCTTATTCTGTAAAATGTTCCCAGCTGATATTGCAGTCGGTCAATGACCATCACCGTATTTTTGTCTATGCATTGAGGTGCTGTTTTTCATCCGCTTTTTGCCTGGCCCATCCCATCGCACTTCTTGGAGCGCGGTAATGTCTGTCTTCTAGCAGTCCAAAGAGTTGACCAGTTGTCAGTCTGCACCTGGTCTGTTGAGGGACCTAACGTTCCAGGTCCAGATCCGGAATTCGTTTCCTCTTTGACGTTTTCGGGGGTCGTCAACATGTAATCCCTCCGTATGTGA
Source organism: Eumerus sabulonum (assembly GCA_951905685.1). Classification (NCBI taxonomy): domain Eukaryota; kingdom Metazoa; phylum Arthropoda; class Insecta; order Diptera; family Syrphidae; genus Eumerus; species Eumerus sabulonum. The sequence goes on along the minus strand of OX645063.1, from coordinate 104,831,958 downwards.
GGTTATTGGTTGTTTCTGAACAAATTTTTGTTTTACGCGATAGTCATGTTACCCCTAAGCGCAACCCCTAACCTGGAGGACCAGGTTCCTCTTTCCCAAGGAACAGGGGGTCGGGTCGCTGCACACATTGGTTCACTACCTAGCGGGTGCCAGTATAGATATCTAGGCGAGGCCACGCGGAGGCTGTGTGTTAAATTGGATTGAGCAGGGACAGAGATCGAAGCTGGTGTTTGCCATGTTAAACGTGATCAACTTCTCTGCCCTGTTTGCCCGCTCCCTCCTCCCTCGATGCTAAGATAGCGATATTGAAACTTAGGACTTATAAGGCTGCTGAAGCAGACGGACTTCCCACGGAACTGTTTAAAGCAGCTGGCGATGAGCTGGTCAGGAACATGCACCAACTCATCTGCAAGATATGGTCGGAAGAATGCATGCCCGATGAATGGAATCTCAGCACCGTTTGCCTGGTCCATAAGAAAGGATACCCCTATGACTGCGCCAATTACAGAGGGATAAGTCTCCTGAACATTGCGTACAAGATGCTCTCTACCGTACTGTGTAAGCGCTTGAAACCGTTCGTAAACAATCTGATAGGTTCCTAACAGTGTGGTTTCACGCCAGGAAAATCCACGATAGACCAAATATTTACACTACGTTAGATCTTCGAGAAGACCCATGAATTCCATGTCGACACGCACCATCTTTTTGTCGACTTTAAAGCCGCATATGACAGTGTTAATAGAGACGAGCTATGCAGAGCCATGTCATGTTTTCACATTTCTGCCAAACTCGTCAGACTGTGCAGTCTACACAATTGCTTGCCTACGCAGATGTCATTGACGTTATAATGATACCAGCGCTGAGATAAAACGCAGAATAACTCTCGCCAACCGCTGCTTCCTTGGGCTCAAGAGGCAACTGAGTAGTAGAGCCCCCTCTCGAAAAACGAGGGTATTCCTCTACAAAACCTTAATCATCCCGGTCCTCCTCTACTTGCTTGGACGTTATCAAAAACGGATGAAAAGGCTCTTGGGCGTTTCGAGAGGAAAACTCTGCATGCAATCTTTGGTCCTGTTTGTGTAATCGGAGAGTGGAGGAGGCTGTACAGCGACATCGGCCTAGTTAGACGTCTTCGGATCCAACCATGTAGAGCGAATGGACATCATTGCTCCGCCCCGAAGAGTCTTCGACACCAACCCCGACCGCATCTAAGGTGTTGCGCACAGGTGGAAAGAGACCTCAACCAACTGGGCGTGCGGCATTGGAAGCGGCTGGCCAAAGATCGTGCCGACTGGAGAGGCTTGTTGGTTGAGGCCCTGGTTCACCACGAACTGTAGCGCCATCTAAGTAAGTAAGTTTGTGGTGCTGTAGACGAGGATACAATTCACGTTTAGATGCCCCAACTCACGAACTATCACCAAACAAAGCGATCACTGAATCACGTTTCATTCTCAAATCCATAGCGTCATTCCTGTGATGGTTTTTCCCGTTTAAAGATAATCGGTTACGACAACCCCCAAAAATGCAGAGCTTTCCCTGCGTAGTCCACTGTCCACTGTTTTGATAGCTTCGGACGTATAATAGTATAACCAAGTTGCATCTAAAGACATTTACGTATATCTGGGCCAATCTTGACTTATTGGGCTATAAGTGCGCTAGTAGAGCGTTGGAAAGGTCTGAATTGGCCTAACGGTACCCAACACGACAGATAGCTTTCTCAAGCCTAAATATTGACTCAATATTTGGCAAATGCTTACCTTGGACGCGTTCATAAGCTCAGCTATCTCTCCACGGACGTTTAGAACCATTTGGTAAACTTGAGCAATGTTTCAAGCTGGTGCGACCACCATTCAGAAACAAAAAGCGGACAATAAGGTTCGTGCCCATCGATGTTGCCAATCCCGAATAGTACGACAGCAATAGTTGCTTCACTACTTACCTGTCCTTACCTTTAGAGGAAGCAGATTTGATCTAAGTGAAATATGATCCATCTCTGACTTTACGTAATTCTTACAAATTCCTAAGGCAGGCAGGGTAACTCCTGAACGCCAGGAAGGGACTCTCCATCCAACAATACGATCATAGACGACCATACAGCTGATTATTCACTGGCGTGGCGCCGCTGGGATACCGGGCTGCGGCTCTCCAGCACCTTTACTTCAGTAGAGTGTCGAAAGGCTCACGTTTCTTGACTTCCATAGATTCCAATATATTTTTCGATGGACAACGTTCTGCCTACGGGAATAGATCCTTTTACAGATCACGTACATAAGTTACCTAAATCAGTATTTTGTTAACACCATTCCGGACGGTATTTAAATGGCGCTCTGCTGCACGTTACGAAAAGATCAAATTACTCGAAAACCCTCATTGAATCGATCTACGATCAGTTAAGGGACCCTTGGATACGATAGTGATCAAAATGGCGAAGACCGAATACCCTAATCGCAGTCCCCCTGACCTGCAAAATGGTCCGAAGATCAGTGCCTTGACACAATATGTCATGTATAAGGTCATAGCACGCACCTTCCCGGTGGATCCTATGGCTCTAATGGATAAAGTTATCTTTAACTACAATTGATGATGAGTCACACTTAAGTTTCTCTTGTTCATTCCCTCCACGTAGTAGAATGGGATAACGTCACCAAAACTGTGTGACATCAATGACTTGACTCATATGTCTCCCTATCCACTATCACTCTAATGCATAACAACCTTCCGTGGGAAAATCAACTCCCCGGCCACGTGAATATCCTCCCAACTTACTCATGTCCCGTCCAACATGAACGCACCAGTCGGGATCGGCCGGAGATCCGGGAACATTACACAAACGAAACAAGAAGCTCAAAGAAGAAGGTCGGCAGCTTGGGTTACACTCAAATGCTCCACCCATAAAACAGTCCCTCAAACAGTTGCACTTGCATACAAAATGGTAATTTCAATGGACTCATCCGCATTCCGGTGCATTGGTTGACTTGATCGCCTGGTTACATGGATGGATTCGTCGAGCAAACAAGAAGCATACCACGTGATTACACCGGGCCAAAGCCGATCTATTACCTCCGCTTCAGCCTTCACGTATGACCATTAGACGCAACAGGCATCCTAAGCAAAACATCAAATTATTTCCAGAATTGATACCTACAACACCATTACCATTAGCAGTAGGAATAGAAGTAGCAGCAGCAGCAACACCACAACCATCTCCTCCTTCTTTTTCTACACGTAAGAGACCCACAAAGGAGTGCAATGACACTGATCGCCATGACGGTGATGATGATCATCATTATTGGTAACTCGAATGCGGACGACTCGAATACGAACCTACGAGTATGTGTCTTGTAGCGCGCAGCACAGTGCAGCAGCAAGCAATACTCGTACGCACGCATTACGAATGACTGAATTAACGTTCCTTCACGTGCCACAGAACTGTCTTGCACCCGTGAACTGCATACAAACATGGTCAAGACTCGACTGTGTTTTGTTGTTTAAGAACTGATTTTGCCATCGACTCTCCTCCAAAACTCCAGAAGACAATGACCAAAAGAGAACTGGCGACGAGTAAGCCCCCGGCCGACTACTACAAGAAATGATGCATCCATCCAGGATTTGAGCGCTGACGATTGGCGCATACTCATACGTATGCTCGTTTCATTTGATTATATAAATGCTGGTAAAGCGGCAGCTCAGAGGACGTGACAAGGTTTCGCTATGCGTAAACATAGATGATGGACTGACACTTAGCGTTCAGGATGTCCCCATAGTCGCCATTCCAATTGCCCTGATTCTTCGGAAGTTACTTCTAACCCATTCTGTATCGAATGAAGACGAGACGAGATGAGACTTTGCTTTTAAGAAGAGGGTGACCGAGTATGTCGTTCAGGTTGTTAGCTTTTGCCGCACTGTAAAGAATCATTGCATGTGGCACAAAATCACTTCTTCACTGGCCACAGGTAAGACTTTTACATACATAGACTTGGAGGAAACGCATCATGCTCCGCTGCACATACTTCCTTTTCCCGATCAGTGCTGCGTGGCGAAGATGACGACGTTCGTAGGGAAAATTACTACGTTTAAATGGCTCGCTGTCAGCTCAGGTGAAACGAAACTTCTTCTTTCCCTTCTTCTTGATGATACTCGCGTAACGACGACGGTGACGACGATAACTCTAATATTTGGTTGGACATACACCCATACCTAGTGTTGGGTCTTTCAACTGAGAAAAAATTGATGAACCGCGAATCGGTTACTACTTAGTGACTGCAACCGTACAAGTATGGTCACCGAGCAGTTCCACTTACGGACAGACTGTGCGCGTGTGAAACAATAATGTCACAGAATCGGAGTGGAACTGTCAAGAAATCCTTCTCAATCCAATGATTCGAGAGGTTGTAAGGTAAAAGGAAGTAGTGCGACCTCATAGCCTACCTAACACACTAGTTTCCGTTCATCCGTTTCATACCCGTATCCGTACCCGTGCTTCAGAATACAACAGTATGAACGCCTTCTCATCCCACATCGTCTGGTAATCAGAATTATTCCTACTCCTCCTTCGCCGCTTCGGTGTTTTAATCGAGACTTGGCACCGAGTATGAGTATGAAGACAAAAAAAAAAAAAAAAAACATTACATATCCTTTCCGCGTTCAAGGATCTCTCAACAAGTAGGCAGTCGGCAGAAGCCTGGGTGAGACGGAGGATACTAGGATCCTTCAATGCACATGGTTACGAATCGTCCTTGGGGGGAAGCAATGCCAGCGATACAATGGCAACACTTCCACTTCCACATTGGCAGGGAACCCACATTAGCGCACTGCTTTGGCATAACAGTGCAAAATGTCCTTTTGCAATAACCTAAAGCGCTCCGTCTCCGATTTAGCTTAGTGGCGCACACCCGTTCGAGCTCCCTCTCTCTTTTTCTCTCTCTTTCTCGACGACCGGGACCAGGAAGCTTGCTCGAAGGCTACCGACTCAACCGGATGGTGGGATAGAATCGGGGTAGCATGGAAGTTGTCCTTATGCAAAACCCATAACGAGATACTTCTCGTTGACTGTGTATACATACATACGTGTATATGTATGTGTACAAGGGAAAATAGGAAATGGGAAATGGTAAAATGGAGAATATGGGGGAGAGCAAGGAGAACTGCTACGCCTGCAGTTGCGACCCTCCACCGTACACTGTATACACACTCCTTATTGGCAGTGGTCGGTGGAGGTGGATGGGTAGCTTTGCCGGCATATCACATACAGGAAGTTGGGATGGCATCGTATTTTATTTCCTGAAAATGTCCTCGAAGTATGAACATTTTATCCCGGAAGCAGGAAGATGAACATTTTCAAGGAAGAGAAATTTCAAAAGCCTTCACAAGATGATTTGTAGACATTTTCATTTTGAACTTTGTTGTTGATAGCATTGAGGTCGGTGGAATAGCACACAGACCAACTGTGGAATAATGAGGAAGTCGAAAGGATGACAATGAGGATGACGATGATGATTCTGCATTTACTCTATACTCTGTGTATGGGTGGATGGATGGGTGCTGAGACTCTTTTGTTGTAATTCTCTCGTACGAATGTAGGTAAAGTTGGGGCACACAATTGTATTAAAGTAAAGTCGAGCTGCAACCACGAAATGGGTGGGGGATGATGTTGATTTCCTAAAACCCAATGCTGGGACTGCTCAGCTTCCGTCGGATACGACTTGATAATGAAATGTTGCTTCCTTCTGTTAACAGAGTCGACAGTCTCCCGTAGTAAAAAGGGCATTACCGGAAGATCACCGGTCAGGAAATAATACTCAATCTCCCCTCGCTCCATCATGGAATAGTATTGTCATACAATATTAAGGATATGAGAAACCAGTGGGCCGTCTATCAATTTCTCAGAATGGCCTCAAATATCCTCTGTTGATTTAAAGGTTCTCGAGTTTAATAATTTATTCAACCGAACCACAGAACATAAATTGCTAGTGATCACTCCTTACAGCCGGTCCATTGTCATCAGATGCACTTGCTACCTACTATCCATCGCGCGAACAACACGTGGTACTCATCACCGAAGCGATTTTAATGGCATCCGAATGGAATAAGATGCGAGCACAACCCAAATCGAATTTCTTATTTCGAAACGAAACTTGAAGTGCACCCTTGTGGCCTTGAGTCATTTGTTCAATTAATGAGAGGGAAATCCCCTCTGCCACCCTGGCACTCTAGTCCACCATACTCAAAAGCAAATAACAGGAAAAGTGAATTGAACACAAAAATGCGAGTAGTAACGACGGGGTGAAACCCCGTGGAATCCCATTTTCCGCATATGTCACCCGATGAGGATTCCGATTGTGGCATCTGTGTAAATACGGAACTCGGAAGTTGATGGCATTGAATGGGAAAAGGTGGTTGTAATCTTGTAATCACGGGGCGTATCAGTGCGTTATCGAAATGGCAGAGGGAGAATGATAATGTCGCCGGGAAAGTGAATTTTCGGATAAATAATTGCACTGACAGTGCGGCATTTTTATTACACATACATGTGCATAGGAGGGATATGACCTGTTTTGACGTTACAGTATAATTTTGTTTTCTTCATCGTGGAATCTAAATTAAGGTCGAGTGCACGCCTCGTTAAGCAGAGTGGTGGTGAATTCCCCATAGAGATGCTTTTCGAAGTAACCTTTCCACAAAAACAAATGTCGGCTTCCGGACAATCAGGTTTCAATGCAAATCGAAATGTTGGAAACACAAAACCTTCAGTCCCAATTCATCAATCTGCGACAGTAAGAAGGCTCTGTTCAGTCAGAGTAACCGGTTTGCCAACGATATTCTGGAAAAATTGAGGACCAGTGTCATCTCCGGTGTAAATGACGCACCAAGCAGTAAATTTGAGTGAATGTATTGACTATTTGTGAAGGACGCATTGGTTTCCCACTACTTCCTAAGATCATCCAGTTCAACGTTGAGGATCAGGAGAGAGCGTGATTGTAATTTAGACGCGATTGATCGTCTACAGCCAATAGTTGATGGACTGTCTGCTTTTAAAAAGTGGCCAACTTCAAGTCCTTCATCAAAATACGTATATTACAGAGAGGAATGTGTAATGGTCAAATGCACGACATGTCGTCTGTTTAACGTTGACAAGCCTCCCGGTGTTAGATGATGCTTAGATTTTTCGACGCCACCAGGTAAGCACCGTTATATCCCACCATGTCACGTGACGTCACGTTACGTCATGTTAATGTAATCTAATTAAGCAATCAATTTTACGAACTTGGAACGGGTCGTGTAACTTAGACGAGTTTTATCAATTTAAGGAGTACCCATGTAGGGTTACATATCTTGGTCTTGTCTCTCCTTCTTGTCCATTTGGGCACCTTCAATTTATGAGGACTCTCGGACGTAATACTCTCACAAGTGCATTTCGCATAAGTCTTTACTATTCTCTTCTTGAAAGGAGGGAGATCTGTATAATGGCGCCAATTTTAGGGGAATAAGCCTTCTTAACATCGGCTATGTGATCTCCTTGCCGTGTTGTGAGAACGCCTGAAATTATTTGTTAGCAATCTGACAGGTTCCTATCAATGTGGTTTCAGACCAGGAAAATCCACGATAGACCAAATATTCACAGTGCGGCAGATCCTGGGGAATCCATGAATTCCAGGTCGATACGCACCACCTCTTCGTTGACTTTAAAGCCGCATTTGACAGTGTTTATAAGGACGAGCTATACAAAGCCATGTCGCGTTTGGACATCCCTGACAAACTTGTCAGGTTGTGAGAATTCGCGCTTGACAGATACAGAAAGGGCGACGTATTGTCGCGACACCATTCTTGAAAATATTGCGCGGAGATCGCTGGCCAATACATGAGGCACGATCTACTTCAAGTCTGCACTTCAGCTTATTGATGACATTGACGAAATAGGGAAAGTACAGCGAGACGCCAGTGAAGCTTTTGTGAGCATTTAAGCAGAAGCGCCTAAAGTAGGTGTCAAGGTAAACTAAGGTAAAACCAAATATATGCTGTCGTCAAGGAAAGACGCACAACACTGACGTGTAGGCCAGAACGGCAGTTATAACTTTGATGTCAAGTCTACCTTGGCTCACGAGTGACTAGCGGCAACGATACAAGCACTGAGATTAGGCTTAGAATAGCTCTTGCCAACTCCTGCAGTTGAGAAATAGAGTCCTCTTTCGAAAGAGCAGGGTGACTCTCTACAAAACTTTAATCATCCCGGTTCTCCTTTATGGTGCAGAGCTTTGGACCCTGGCTCACAAGTGGCAAGCGGCAAAGATACAAGCACTGAGATTAAGCTCAGAATAGCTCTTGCCAACTTCTGCAAATGAGAAGTAGAGTCCTCTCTCGAAAGTGCAGGGTGACTCTCTACAAAATTTTAATCATCCCGGTTCTCCTTTATGGTGCAGAGCTTTGGACCCTGGCTCACAAGTGACAAGCGGCAAAGATACAAGCACTGAGATTAAGCTCAGAATAGCTCCTGCCAACTTCTGCAATTGAGAAATAGAGTCCTCTCTCGAAAGTGCAGGGTGACTCTCTACAAAACTTTAATCATCCCGGTTCTCCATTATGGTGCAGAGCTTTGGACCCTGGCTCACAAGTGACAAGCGGCAACGATACAAGCACTGAGATTAAGCTCAGAATAGCACTTGCCAACTCCTGCAATTGAGAAGTAAAGTCCTCTCTCGAAAGAGCAGGGTGACTCTCTACAAAACTTTAATCATCCCGGTTCTCCTTTATGGTGCAGAAGTTTGGACCCTATCAAGAGTGGATGAAGGGGCTTTTGAACACTTCGGTCCCGTATGTGTGAACAAAGAGTGGAGGAGAAAATTTAACCACGAACCCTATGGGCTGTACAGTCTGGTCAGACATCTTCAGATATAACGTCTAATATGGCTGGGCCATGTAGAGCGAATGGACCCCGAGGATCTGGGCGTACGGTACTGGAAACAACTGAGATCGGCTGTAGTGCCGCCTAAATAAATAGTATGTATCATCTTCTTAAAAGTTGATAGTCTCTTGATCAGATTTACAGCTTAGCTTGAAAGACTTTCGTTTGAATTTCAACTCAATATATTTGAAAACAATTCCCTCCTCTGCATATGATCTTAGCCTTCTGAAGCCTTGGAGACTGTTTGATCCCTCTCCAAATATTTTGCTCGTTGGTTGAAGTACCAGATCAGGGGGTCATGGCCATGAGTATATTCCAAAAAAACTGTATGAAAGACTGATACGACAGGTTTGGCTGGACAACTGTCGATTTTTCGGCCATGCTCCTCGCTACTTTTCTGACTTTTTAAGCGTTTGGAACAGGAAAGTTGTGAGAAAGTCCATTTCAGAGTAGCATTTTGAACACATTGGCCGGTAGCTCGTTAATAACAAGTGTAATGTTATCTACCAAGGCAGCAATTGACGATGGCTCATCGAATGCTTTTCTCAATTGGTCCCTCAATCCGCAGTGTGGCATGTAGCGCTGTCTTACTGCAACCATGTGTCAACCAAGTTCAACTTGTGTTGGTGCAGCGGGCCTATTGACTGCAGTGTCGTTGTAATGACATCTTTGAAAAAATACAGAGAAATGATTCACCCGGACCATAACCGCACTAAACAGCACATTTTCCAGATGCACTAATAGCTTTTGTATTGCCTGAGAGCACCGTGGCGCAGTGGGTAGTGTGTTGGCCTCTGACGCCGATGACTCGGGATCGAATCCCGACACAGCCATGTCATCGAACGTGTTTTTCACGGTGTTTCTCCTCAGCGGGGTTCTGACAAAACCCCCTGTAGTAAAATTGTCATGAAAAGCTTCTCGAAATTCGCCGTTCGGAATCGGCAATAAAACTGTAGGTCCCTTTCACCTATGGGAAAATGAAATCACACACAACATGGGTGATTGAGAGAAGCTCGGCTCAGGTTCTTCATGGACTGTAACGCCAACATACATACATACATTGCCTGACGTTGCTCGTTGGACTGAATATGCCAAATTTGTTTATTAAACAACCCATTCAACCACAATTAGGCTTTTTCGCTGAAGACAATATTTCGATAAAAAGCGAATCTTCCTCAAGCTTTTATAAGTCCGATTCACAGGAAATTCGACATTGTGGCAGATTGCACGAGCTTAATTTTGCAAGGTTTTAGGTCAAGGTCTTCTCAGAAAATCTTCCACGTAGACGAGCAAGGCCATAACCTGAAATGCTAGCTCAGTAGGTCGATTATGACGATCATAAAATGGTCAAAGTGTGAACAATTTTTAACAGAACACGAATTTTAATGATAAAAGTCAATAAATCTTTAAGCATTGTTCGATTGATAGGTCGATATACATAGGTCTTTCAATAATCAAATGACAATGATAGCTGAGCACGTTCGAATTAGATGCATGATGCAAGTCACTGAACACTGATCACTGAAACACCAATTAGCAAAAATATCGCCATATGTTGATGCTACCAATCGAAGCTGGGCCACGCCTTGTCATAACATGCCGGTTAGTTCCATAATGGATGTCAGCACTGGATGCCGAATTGCTGGGCCTTCTATCTGACGAATTCTGAAGAAGCTGCATGTACGCGAAATACAACAAGTACAGGCGATCGTTGACGAAAACCCTTCGAAGTCAATGAGAGCCCTTGGGAGGATCTTCTGGTTTCCGACATCTCACCCCGACGAGACCAGTTTATATCGACACAGACTCGGAATCGGAAAACCGTTCGTACAAAGCGTCCTTTGAACAAGCTTAAGTACCCTGAAGCTCCAAAAATATTGTGGCTCTTCTCTGCCAAAAAAATGTGTTGGTCAGAACTAAAAAACCCAACCGCAAAAAATAATATAGGTGGTTGTAAGCAGATCCTACAGAGGTTCCCCACCTTATGCACACGACATGTCTAGCTTTTGTCGTGGTTTTAGGGGCTTTAAGCAACTTTATGAAAACCTAGACTTATAGCGTATGTAACGAGAGACCATACATACTTATTCCAACAGGACTCTGCGGCTTCACACAGAACTGGATGGTCGAACATTTCCATGACCACATCACCCCGAAATGATAGCCTTCTAACTTTACAGAGCTTAAGTCAGACCTTAAGATCTTTTAAGTCATGCACGATTAGCTTATTTATCTACTGTGTCCAACAAGTAAGGTGACATAACATTTATTTTTCAAAATCGATTTCAAAACAATCCCTCCCAGATACAATGCACTTATGCGAACGAATTTTCCAATCTTCGAAACAGCTGTTAAAGCCGATGTCTGGCATGGCCTTCAGCTCTCTCTTCGATGTGGCCAGTATCTCCTCTATCGACTCAAAACGGTGTTCCCGGAGCGGTCTTTTAAGTTTGTTGAATAGCCATAAGTCGCAGGGTGCCAAATCAGGTGAATACCATGGTTGTGGAACGATATGGGTCGAGTTCTTTGCGAAATGATCACAATGAATCATGACGGTGCATTATTGTGGTGCAAAAACCAATTTGGTGTCTCGCCACATCTCTGGCCTTTTCAGGCGAATAGCTTCGCGCATCGTGGCATAATGATCAAATAATATTTTTTGTTTACGTTTGATCCAGCGGAAGGGACTCAATAAACGAAGAAACACAGTCAGCATGACCTTGATTTTTGAGCAATTTTCGTACGGTTTTCTTGGTCTTGCCTCGCCTTTAGGACGATATTCACTTGATTGGATTGATCGGTTGTTTCCGGGTCGTAAGTTCAAGTCTCATCTACCGTAGTGTCCTAATACTCAGAAAGCATTGTTTCACCAACTTCAATGCGATGATGTTTGTCAAAAAAAAAGAAAATCACTGTTTTCGCTACCAATCGAGATTTGACGTGTCTGAGGCTTAAGACATCCTAGTATTGACTGATCCTTTCGAAATGCCAAATTGTTAATCGATGACATACAAGCACCAAGCCTCGTCGGTAGAGGTTGATGATCGTCTGGAATGCTCCTTTCTCGACCTTTTGAGAGCTCCTTATACCACATGCGAACTTTTTTTTCGACAAAGCCTCATCACCAAAGGCTTCGTTAACGAATTGGCAGCAGATAGGATGTCAATAACAGTCCTACTAACCTAAAAATCCATTTGTGCTTGCAGTTTAAATTCAATTATCACGTTGGTTGATTGGTTGGTTAGGTGGCTTCCCTATTTACACCTGGAACCATTTTATGCTTTGAATAAGATTCTGTAAATGCTGGCCTCCGTTTTGGATGGATCCGCTAGTTCATCAAAGAAGTATTCTCCCACATATCGTCTTCTTGAAGAGGCCAGGGCAGGGGCAGGACAATTGCATAGAAGATGGTATGGAGATTCTTCCTCTTCCTCATCATGACAACTACTGCAACAGTTATTAAATAGCAGTTCTAATCTAGTGTCCTATAGCACTCCAATTAGGCTGCTTATAGATTGCCTGCGTATTTTTTTAGCAGGATTGTGTTTCTACGTTGACCGTACCTGGGTAAGCTCTGTCTCGCGACGTTGCATATATCAAGGTCACGCAACCTCTCATTTGCCCGTTGCAGTACCTGTTGCGAGATTTTATATTTTAGCGTTTCCATTCCGTTAACAGTCGAGATCTCCAAAGGGGCCCTTTTGGCTAGTTCGTCTGTTTTATATTTACCTGATTTATCACTATGCTTAGGGACCCACCATAACATAACAAGGCAGCTGCTGGATAAATCATTTAGAGATTTGCGGCAGTGTCTGACCAATTTTGATCTTATTTTTTGGTGACTCGAGTGCTTTTATTGCCGCTTGGCTGTTTGTGAAGATGAGAATGTCACTATAGTCCATCGATCTCAAAAAATACACTACGGTGGTTCGGTAGTCTGAAGGATTGTCCGATTTTCAGGGTCGGTGCATTGACACCGACTCCTACACCATTGCCTGTCCTAGACCCATCTGTGTATACTTACAGCAATGCCAAGCAGTGCCTTTTTAGAAGCTCATTCCCATCCCATTGTCGTCGGTTGGAATTTGTTGTTTTTTTACAGAATCTTGAAGTCCAGGATCGGGATTAAGTCCGTCACTACACTTAAATCACTGTTTTGGCGTAGAATACCAGCGTGCTCTATTTCGGAGCTGATTCCTTAAGTCGCAACCCGCATTGTTTGCCTTTTCCTTAGCAGTGGGGGTTGTTCGCAGTGCCCCGGTTAAAACGATATATGCCATCCTTTGTACTCTACTTAGAAGTTTGAAATAGTGCCGTCCGCCAGACTAAGTAGCCGTAAGTCAGTATAGGCATAACGGCCGCACAGCCAATACGGGTATTGATAACTCATCTGGTGTCCAAGGCTTCCTTGCCGGTGTATAGCGTAGTTGTTGCATTCAGTCTCCAGTTGAGCTTCCTGTCGAGCATTATGCCATTGAGTTTTGGCGGAGTGATTTGAGGTATCTGCCGTTTTCTTGTGAATAAGACTTGCTCCGTTACGGAGGGATTTATTTAAAGTCCGCGATTCTATGCCCATTTGGCAAGTTTGCCTAGGTCTGCTTCCATCAAATCTCAGATTGTTTGGAATCGTTTTCCGCTAATTGCTACTGCACTATCGCCTGCAGAGAGTAGAGACGAGAACGCCGTGGCGCTATAGGTAGTGTGTTGGCCTCTGACGCCGATTATAGAGGATCAAATCCCGACAACAGCCATGCCATCGAACGGGTTTTTCACGGTGCTTCTCCTCAGCGGGGTACTGACAGAACCCCCTGTAATATAATTGTCAAGAAAAGCTTCTCGAATCTCGCCGTTCGGAACCAGCAATAAACTGTAGGTCCCTTTCACCTATGGGAAAATAAAATCTCACACAACATGGGTGATTGAGAGAAGCCCAGCTTTGGTCCTTCATAGACTGTAACGCCAATATACATACATACATACATACTGTCGTCTGCATATGCAATGATCTTGCACCCGCTGGCCTCCAGGGATACAAGTACTTCCTTTACAACTAACGTCCATAATTACGGCCATAGTACTCCTCCCTGCGGTGTGCCACGTTTTATTGCCCTTTTTGTAGGGTAGCAGCCGAATTTCGAGTGAATCAACCAGCTCAAGAGCAACAGTTTGATCCAAATTATTATATTACCATCAATCTCTAACTTGCTTAATGGATTGGTGATAGCTAGTGGCTTAATGCTGCTGAAAGCCTCTTCAATGTCAAGGAAGGCAACCATTATGAATTCTTTATTGGAATGTGATTTTTCAATTATTTCAACTAGGTATAGTGTGTAGAACTGATTTCCCCTTACAAAAGGCATGTTGCGATGTCGAAGTCATACTTTTTCGTAGGGTTTCGCGAATTCAATTCTTCTGTCTCTCTTTGTCCACTTTCCCTTTCTACCATCGATAACTTCCATCCTCCCCTTCTTCTTTCCTTTTTTCATAATTCTTCATCACAGAATACTCCTCCTACAGTTCTGCCTTCTCACGATTTCCACAAAGCGAAATTTCACCAAATTAACGAATACCTTAAAAAAGCGCTTTTCAATTTAGATAATCTAACTTTAAATGATGCTATATCCAAATTCTACAGGGAAATATTTAATTCTATCTCTCTTTACGTCCCATTTTCCCAACGCATGACTTTGTCCTCCTCCCCACCATGGTATAATCGCAGACTCCGTTCCCTAAGAAACAAAAGAAATAAACAGTGGTCAATATTCCTTCGTACCCAATCCCCTAAAGACTTCTCTAAGTACATGGGTAGCTATCTTCACTTTACGGCCCTTCACAACTCTCTCTATCAACGCTATATAGCCGAAACACAAGCCAATCTTATAAGCGATCCAAAGTCGTTCTTTAAGTTTGTTAACTACAAAAGAAAATCTGATCGGTACCCCACCTCTCTCTCCTTCAATGATCAAACCTCAAATGACCCTAACATTATCGCCAATTTTTTTGCCACCTATTTCAAACAATCTTTCGCCGACGATTCCTTTGTTCCGGATCCCGCTTACTACGATTATTTACCGAATTTCTCCTTTGGACCTTTTCTTCATCGTCATCGAAAACAAATTAAATCAACTTAAAGATGAATTCACTCCTGGACCTGACGGTCTCCCTGCTATATTCCTAAAAAATGCTCCTCAACCCTCTCTTCCCCTCTCTCGAAAATCTTCACTTTATCCCTATATTTGGGCGAATTCCCCCAGTTATGGAAAACCTCATATATAACCCCTATACACAAAAAAGGGCCGAAGAACGATATCAACAATTATCGTCCCATTGTCAAACTGTCACATATACCCAAACTCTTCGAGAGCATTTTGTATGAAATCTTAAGTTTTCGCTGCAAGTCTTTAATCTCCCCTAGACAACACGGTTTCCTCAAATGCAGATCTACAACCACAAATCTTGTTGAATTTGTGTCCTTTACCCTTTCGGCCTTAGAGAATGGCAATGAAGTCGACGTTATTTCTACCGATTTCAGTAAAGCTTTCGATAAAATTTCCCACAGTCTAATACTCTTCAAACTGTCTTCCCTTGGTTTCGATCCCATTTCCGTGAAGTGGATATCTTCTTACTTGAACAATCGCTATTATAGTGTTCGCTTCAGATCTGCCTTTTCTAAACCTTTTCTAGCTTCCTCCGGTGTCCCCCAAGGTAGCCACTTAGGTCCACTTCTTTTCGTTCTTACCATTAACGACATTGAAATGGTGATCAAACATTCCCATATCTCACTATATGCGGATGATACCAAGTTCTTCAGGAGTATTTCCTCCAATCAGGACCCTTCCCTAATCCATATAGATCTCAATAGTTTTTCCACCTGGTGTTCCAAAAACTGCTTGGAACTCAACATTCCCAAATGCCAATCTATTACTTTTTCACGTAAACGAATCAAACTCCCTCCCCGTCTCTACTTTCTAAATAATCAGCCTATAGCCACCGTTCAGGCTATCCGGGATCTTGGCATATTATGTGACCAGGAGTTAAATTTTCGGACACATATCGACGAGATAATCTTTAAAGCTTATTCAGCACTCGGCTTCGTAAAGCGATGGTCTAAAGATGTCTCCGACCCCTACGTTACCCGATCTCTCTACACAACCTTTGTCCGGCCCCTTCTTGAATACGCCTCTCAAGTATGGTCACCTTACCAACAAACCCACATTTCTAGAATCGAGAGCATCCGACGCCGATTCCTACGTTTTGCACTTCGAGGTCTCCCCTGGAATAATCCTTTGCTCCTACCACCCTATCAAGACCGTCTTAAATTAATCAACATGAACACGTTGAAGGAAAGAAGAACTGTATCTGACATTCTCTTCATCCATCGACTCCTTTCTGGTACCATTGATTGCGCGACCCTCTATGACTCTATCAACACTAACCCCCGCAATGTACGTAATCCCCGTCTCTTCTATCTACCCACCCCCCGTACCGCCTATGGCTCCAATGAACCCATTTCTCGTATGCTGGGAAGTGTTAACTCAAATCCTTACTTCGACTTCAACCTCAGCACTCAATGCTTAAAAACTCGTCTTCTTAATAATGGCCCCCTCCCCCACCATCATTAGCTTCTAAGTTAGATTAAGTTAGAATAAGTTAGAATAAGTTGGCTTGAATTAAGCCCAATAAATGGGGGTGTTGGCCCCCACGAAAATTAAAATTAAATTAAAAGTTGCATTTACCTGGTATGTAACCCCAATATAGACAGGAGGAGAACAGTACCAAAAGCCACAATTCGAGAATGCCATAAGCACATTGCATTTCTACTGGGCAGATTCCATCTGGACCTGCAGATTTTTATGGAAGGAAGCCATTTACCGCCCATTTGAGTTATGTACAGAGTAGTACATAACATATATTTTTAAATTGATTTTATGTCAATATCTCGTAACTAACAGACAATTTCAAAAAACCCAAATAACAAATGACGGTAAACTTACTTGACAAGAAAATGTACTAAAAGATGAGGACAGAAATCCATCTCTCCGACAACCATCACTCGGAAATGTCTTTGTGCAAAACCATCGAGATACAAGAAAAAAAAAAGCGAACGAAGAAAAAATATCCGCAAGAGATCAGATAATCGCAGGTGTTCCCTTTGAGAATGGTTTTAAATATCAAGCGCAATTACGCAAGCATGATGGGCATCCTTAACAAAAATCGTCTCGATCAAGTGGCAGACTATTCAATGACCGAGAATCTACATAATCGAAATTCCAGCACCCGCATAACTCGTAGCTCTTTTCAAAGATAGTTTTTTTTTATGGAAATCTTTTCAACAACAAAGCGAATGAATATAAGAAAGAAAAAGTGTTCTGGTATGGTCCATGGATGGGACGTGGAATGTTGGTTTTTGCCCTTTTTTTTTTGCTTGCCGATTGGGGATAATTCAATAGGAACGACGGCAGGTATTAAATCCGCTGTAATTCCAGATACAACCAAAATGGATCTTTGACATCGATTTTGAACGATCGGATGCGTAGTTGATGCGGAAACTAACAAAACAAGAAAAGAATTCATTTGTCGTTCGTTCAAGTAGGATTTCAAGGATCTGGTCATCCTGTGCTATGTTATTCCATAAGGGTTATGTAGATCGTGTAGATTTGTTATATAGACTATTTACTATTGGAAATAGTACTCTCGCTAATCATTTTCATCCGCTACGTAGGTACATACACGTTGTGAGCAGAGCATCAATCTCAAAACTATGTCACAACTCATCACTACCATCATTACGCCATGACCCACATAAGAGCATTTGCCCGAATTTCTGGCTTCCCCAATCGTTCACGAAATCTGTGTAACAAGCTTTGGAATCCAGTTCAAGTTTATGTCAACCGATTCCAAAGTGGCTGCTCTGCAACACTACTCTTTTCCAGCTCTTACATCCAACCCAATGCAGTCAAACCAGTCAAAATAAAATCATTTTCATATGAACATAAGCGCCTACGCGCATCCACATGGGGGCATAATGCATAATGCATATTCCACGTAGGCATAACAGACGCTGAACTGTGTCGGTACAATTAATTGATTCGAATTCGGAAGATCTGTGTCCAATAATTGGCAAACTATTGATAGGTGCATCGTGGTCTATTGCATTACGTCAAGAGGCGATGGTGATGGTAGTAGCGTGCGTGAAACTGGAAACGAACCACGAACGGTTATGTCATCTGTAAATAGCAAAGAAACGCAACAAATATGGAACGAAATTGGTTCAATCGCAGCGGGCAACGGTAAAAGCAACCAAGTCAGTCAGTCTGTAAACAACACAACCAATGAGCCAACGAACTAGCCAGCCAGCCAGCTAGCCAGTCAGCCAGACAAGGCAGCGGCATCACTGCTGGTGCAGAGCAGACAGCAAGGTAGAGCACTAGGCTAGCATGTCAACAAAGTACAAGTAACTTACATACCATAATACAGGCGATGAAGATGACGACAACAACTGCGACGACGACGAAGACTACAGCGTAGACATACATACAAACAGGTCTGTGATGCAGTCTCAAAGCTACAAGAAATAATGGAAGTCATGAAATAGCGCTGTGGACCATATACCCACAAAAGCGGAGCTGTTCGCAAATGTACAAGTATAATGACTGCTGGTAGGTTGCAGTGTTCCTACCGGTTCGATTCAAAGAAAACTTTCACCTTTCACGTAATCGTTCCGTATATTGCTGCAATCGCTGCGCGCTGTGCATTGTGCGCTGCGAATACACGCGGTGCTTTGGATACACGGGTAGGCATCTTTGCAACTCGTCGCGGACAGACCAGCGATGAGTAAACGTTTTATACCTACGTAGTGGTAATAGTGATTTTGTACCAACGAGCCGTGTGTCCTATGTTCGAAGTCTTATCCGGCTTGGTATCTAGTCTTATCTTCTATTTATGGCTGGTATAGATGGATGTCAAGACAGTTTGATGGTTTTTCTTACTCAGTCATTTCAGATACATTGTTGCTACATTTTTCCATTCACGTAAATGAGAGTCTTCGGTAACCGGTGTAAAAATGTCAATCTTCTGCTGATGTCTTCATTTGCATGACGAATCGGGCTGTCAACATTTGCTGGAGTACAATTCGACATAACGTTTGTTGACGATTTAGGCGTTTTCGAAATTATTCGAATTAGCCGAAGGTATATACCTCTAAGGGAATTCCCCCGTTTCGTACTTGGTGGTTGTTATTCGAGATAAGAAAATTGTGTCAAAATCTATAAGCGATCGCAATAGTTTACTATCATTTCTACGACGCAACCAAAACATACTGTCGACTTTAAGCTTAAATGAAAACTGAAAAAAAAGTCCTCTTTCTAACGAGATGTTGACGAACGACGCAGTATTGCCAGTTTCCGAGTTATGACTAAATTTCCGGAACTTAATTGCCACATCAGGTATTTACGAGAGCTGCTACTAAAGTGCTGAGATAGATAAATAAAACTTCATAATCGAACATGGATCTACTGTTATTTAAGACCCGTTTTAACCAGTTTTCGAAGCACTTTTCAACTGCGTCTGAGGTATCTCGAGCGACAGCATCTTACTTACAAGGTGCATCCGTCGTTGTTGAATCAATGCCGATGCTGAGAATATAGAAAGACTATTTCTGCGGACTGTATAACGGCGAATATGGTCAAGATACCGCTGTCAGGCAGAAAGCACCATTCACTCGGGACAAAGATGAGAGAGAATTCCGTCCACCAGACGGTCCATAAGAAAGGAGACCCATAAAACTACGTCAACTATAGGGGAATAAGTCTCCTTAACATTTTCACTGCCGTGCTGTGTGCTGTGGCTGTGGCTTCAGGCCAAGAAAATCCACGACCAACTATTCCCACTGCAGCAGATTTCGGGGAAGACACCCCACGTCTTTCTCGACTTTAACGCCGCATATGACCGTGCTTATAGGGACAAGCTATACAAAGCCATGTCGCGTTTTTGCCATCCCTGTCAAACACGTCCGGTTGTGCAGGATGACAATGGAGAATTCCCGTCGCTCCGAGGCCTTGGATGTCAGAAAAGATTCAGACCGGGCGACGCACTGTCATGTGATCTTTTCAACGTCATCCTCGAAAAGATCGTGCGGAATTCACTGGCTAATACAGGAGGTGCGATTTATTTTCTGCCCAATCGCTCACATACGCTGATGACCTTGACGTCTCGTGTGAACGCAGCGAGACGTCAATGAAGCTTTTGTCAGATTTGAAGCAGAATTAGCCGCTTCTGCTTCTGGGTCTGAAGATAAACGAGGGCAAAACCAAAGAAAGACGCACAACACCAACGTCTTGAACGGAATGTCACTATTTTCAGCTACAACTTTGATGTCAAGGATTTCGTGTACCTTGAATGACTGGTAACAAGCGGCAACGACACCAGCGCTGAGATTAGACGCAGCACTCAAGAGGCATTTAAGTAGTCGAGCCCTCTCTCGGAATACTAAGGCTACCCTGTATAAAACCTTAATGATCCAGGTCCCCCTCTACGGCGCAAACGCTTGGAACTTATCAAAAATTTATGAAGAGGTCCTTGGTCTTTCGAGAGGAAAATTCTACGTAAAATATTCGGTCCCGTTTGTGTTGACGGAGTTGTTGGGGAACGAACTCTACCGTATAGAGTACAACACGGCCTAGTACAACGTCTAAGATGGGTACGAATGAGGTTGCAGAGGACGGTCACGTCTAAGGTGACGCAGACAAGTGGAAGGTGACCTATACCAACAAGTGGTAATAGGTTAGGTTAGGTAAAAGTGGTTGCCATATGCCACACGTAGGCCGAAGTCGGCCCATTGTGATATCACATGGATATCACCTTGATCCGCTACCTGTAAACCAATCGGTGATTCTGATGAAGCGATGGATTTGAGCTATTTTTAGGTCTGCTAGTTCACTTAAGTTTTCATAGAAGGGCGCGCCGAGGTAGATCCTCCTCCGATTCGCAAAAGAAGGGCATGAGCAGAGAAGGTGATGTACAGATTCCTCTTCCTCCTCATCCAGGCAGCCGCGGCAGAATTCATTGGAGGGTAGCCCTAGTCTGACGGCGTGTTTTCCCACTAAAGTACTTAAGGTTGCCCTTTAGGTTGCCACAAGGTCCCTGGTTCGCCCTAGTTGAGCTTAGGCCAGATTTGTTTAGTGATAAAGTCGATATTACTTTCATTCCCTTGTAGGTTGGTAGCCTCTATGGTTCGAAGTTTTATAATGTGGTTTACCGTACTTATTGGTGTTTTTAGGTACCCGAGGGTAGGAAGACTGAGTGTGCTTGACCCTAACTTTGCGAGTTCGTCGGCCACGCAGTTTCCTGGAATATCCCCATGCCCGGGAACCCACAGTATTTTAATATTAAACTGTTCAACCATCTTGTCTAGAGATAGGCGGCAATTAAGGGATGCTTTGGTGGGTTACCGCGGCCAGAGATTTAATCGCAGATTGGCTATCCGAGCAAACGATAATATCCTTTACGGATATTACATTGATCCTAAGCCATGTTATCGCTGTTATTTCTGCTTGATATGCGCTGCAGTGATTTGGGAGCCTAAATGATAGGTTGAGGTTAAGTTCCTTCGAGAAGACTCCACTACCTACACCCGCCTCCATCTTGAAGCCATCGGCGTAGAGGGAAATCGAGTCCTTCGGTATTACTTTCCCTTCAGCCAATTCCTCCCTGGATTGAAAGACAACTTCGAAGTTTTTAGTTAACACATTCTGCGGGATGATGTAGTCTGTGTCCATAGGTACTTCGAAGTGACTAAGAATGCTAGTATGGCCTTTATGTGTTGTTTTCCTATGCCCCTAATCCGTAGGGCCGCTCAGGTAGCAATTTGTTTGCTGAAGAGGTCCAATGAAGGAAAATATAGAAGAATGTTTAGGGCCACCGTGGGGGTTGATCTGATGGCGCCGCTTATAGAAAGTTTCGATAGACTGCCTTGTCCAGAGCAGTGCAGAGTAGCATGACTGCTATATAGAGCCAGTACATAACGCTTAGTTGGAGATCCCACTTTTTGCCCACCACTTTCTTACAGCTGTAGAAGGCAGTGGTTGCTTTTTTAACACGATCGAGAATGATGGGTTTCCAATTCAGCCTCCTGTCAAGGACTAAGCCTAGGTATTTAGCCCGATCTTTGATTATTATTAATTGGGTTCCACCCAACCTCGGTGGGTTGAAAGGCGGAATTTTATATTTATTTGTAAACAGTACAAGGTCGGTCTTGTTGGGGTTGACCACAAATCCACAGTAGCTGCGTCTAGGTTTCTGCTGTATGTAATGCACCCTGCATTAGATCGCTTAGAGTGCTGGGAAGTAGTAATAACAATTCCTCATTTTTCTCACATGTACGCTCCAGTGAGAATGTCAATGTGTCAAAGTACATTGACATTCGGCGTCATTTATAAAAATGATGCAATATTAACGCTTATATATTACTTTTGCCCCACCTTGTTTATATGCCATAACCATACTGCATCGACGAGTGAGAGTGACTCATAAGTAAAAAAATCCGTGGAAAATAGAGAATTTTATGAAAAAAAAAGTACCGAACAAGGTATTGGTAAGTAGATTCATTCCATGGTGTGATTTTTCAGTTCTGCCATGTCTTGTAACCTGCCAAAAGTGGAACATTTCCATGAAGAAAATTCTATGTACAATCTTTGGTCATCTCTAGGGTGACAGACAGTGGAGGAGAAGATTCAAGCACAATATGTCACGTTTGACGCCTCACAAAGTCTACAAGATCTAAAGTCTAAGATGGCTGGACCATGTAAAGAGAGCGAATATCAAGATTTTGAGCCAAGGGCTCAAGACGTCAAGACAACTACATTGTATACGATTTCACAATAAGGTTTTAGGCTGCTTAGGGAACCCGGAGCTAAAGATTAAAAATACATTTGTTTGCGACCACCTCTCAACTTCGATTATTCTATCTATTTAAAGCAATCATAGATCTGGTCCATCAGGTGTTCTCTAAAATTCAATACGAGGAAAATCTAAAATTCCGGAGAACGAGATGAAAAAGATGAATTTCTGATGGACGGAGGCAAACTAAAATAAAATTTTCTCGGTTATTTTCGAACTCATAACATCGAACATATTAGAATAACAATACGCGAACGATTGGATGATGGTCTGATGAGAACACCGTCGAGCGTATGAGGGGCGAGTAGTGCGTTTTTGGTTTTTTTTTTTTTTTTTCAGTTCTACAGGTGCCAGATGCCTGAGAGTGCTCGAGAGCTATTTCTAAGACCACGGGGGTAGTCTAATAATTTACACGTATTTACTGTTTACACGCGTTGTTTTCTATGCTCTCTTTCACAGCTTGGCCCCGCCGTGATGCTATAAAGCTATAAAAATGAAAGGAAGGAGGAAAGGAAACGATCACTTCTGGTGGAAGTCGAGAACACCGGTAGCATGGTGTAGTATAGCATTCATACCGCTAAATACTAATCATGCCAAAAACTGTCTGGATCGGTGGATCTATTTCGGGAAAGGCCTGCTAATGGATGAAGTATGTTAGCTGTTAGGCTCAACCTTTCATATAGCAAAGCATTTTTTGTCTTTTTTGTTTTTGGATCTATGTATCTCAATCTGAATACAAATGCCAGCTGTGGGAGTGCTGCGCAAATTCCACATGCACGAGTGTAGTGAATACAATGATTGTTGTCTTGCCACTATGATCGAAGAAGAAGATTTGCGGCGGTTGATGGTAAACAGGAAACATGAGCGATCGGCTCGAATAAAGGTATTTTCAAATAACGAGTGATTCTTATTTATGTATCTGTCTGTCTTGGCGGGAGATGTTTTTATTCGAATCGGTACATGATATAGCACTGCCTGGTGCCGGAATAGTACATATGTACGTATATTGGAGGAAGTAAAAGATATATTCGTTGCACCACCAGTGTGACGAGCAATTAGTCAACAAGTTCTGTCACTCCCTGCTCGTAACCGTGTCTATCCAGAACGCATGAAATTAATATATCCAATTAAAATGCCATGAATTAGCAATAGACGAATGTGTCGCATAAGATTTTGGTCTGGGATCGCGTCTCGCTATGTCTACACCCCACCTGGTCCTCGTAAAATGTATCAATCTGTCTATGGCCCAAATCGGAGCGAGAACCAGTGCCGGAGCCGGAGCAGGAACCGGAGGTAAAGGGACTGATGCTACTTCCTGTCTTGTTTTTGCCAGCGATAAATTAGTTTTCCGTTGATTTGATGCCAAGTGGGCATGTGATGATACTCCTGTCCGGCATATAAATCATCCAATAAACATCAAAGCGAGAACAGCAACAGCTCACGACCACGACTGATGGGGATTAAGTGGAAATTCGTAGTGGATTATCAGTGATTTTCAGATAATTAAGTGGGGAGTTGAGAGTTTTTTTCTTTTTGTTTTTGGAAAATGCCTTCCAACATGTAATTTTATCTTTTTGATTGATTTTGGATTTTTATGGGGGACTCTCACGTCCAGTTTTAATTCTTCTTTAAATGATCAAATGTAGAATGGATAGGGAATAAAAGAAGAGGAACAAAGTAGTGGGCGTGGGTTTGTTGCTGGCCGACGACCGACAGATAGAGTTGGAATAGAAGAAAGGAAATTATAGGTTCTCGAGTCGAATTCATGGAAGTGAGTGAGGAACGTTACAATCATGCACACGTCGAATGGTGTAAAGTGGGAATTCCTGAGTTGGTTCTTGTTGAGTCAGCATTCTTTATGCGTGGCTTCCCGGTTTAATACGTTCGATTCTGTGGAATTCGTGAAATGCTTTGAAATGCATCGATAGACTGGATGGGTATTTAATTGTCATCAGTTGATTCGGGGAGGGTCGCTCTGGATTATATTACAACACGTTGATGTTAATAATAGAAATGCCCGGATTCATAGGTCAAGGCAACGTTCCTAATCTGGCCTAATTTTGACCTTGATTGTGTTAGCAGTCGATTACCAGATACAGCCTGGTCAGTGGATTTGTTGTATTAGGATTAGAGAAGAGGTTTCTACTGTAGTAAGCTTTATTCATGTTAAACGTGGAAGTAAAATATTTCGAATACTGTCCAGCCGCTGCTCAAGTTATAGATAATCAATTTTTCTACCTCTAGCACCGCTAGCTCTCTTACACAGACCTTACCAGAGAGATCTAAAAATGGCGCAGAAAGCCTTTGATGATGAGGCTTTGTCGAAAAAAAGTGATTACAAATGGTGTATAGAGTTCCAAAAAGGCTGATAACGTATCGAAGACGAAGAGCGTCCGGGACGACAATCAACCTCGTCCGGTGAAGCTCAAGTCCAAAAAAATCAACGATTTGGTGCTTGCAAACCGTCGATTATTAATTAGAGATGTTGCTGGTGACGCTAGCATTTTAAGAGGATGTCAATACCATTTTAAAGAATGGTTTGGGTCTCAGATGAGTCACATCTCGATTGGCACCGAAAACACGCATTTTTTTTTCGAAAAACTTCGTCGCGTTGAAGTATGTGGAACAATCCCCAGCGTGACCATCCTCCTTGTCGTGGTGCTGAGATTTATACTAGCCCAGGATACCACGTTGAATAACATGACTTCGTCCTTGTCTCCAGAAGGCCAGTAACTAAGAGGTAGTCAACCCTATTCATGTAGTGATATGAGCTTTTTAAAACCGTGCCCAAGGATGAAAGGTTTCCAACCGCTAACGAGCTCCCTTAGGTGCACAGGCGAGGCCTAAATGCCTCACTCCGATATTCGGCGGCTCTGTCGGAGTGGACTTATATTTCCGGCCGTACTCATGGGAACAAGATTCCAAATAATAAGAAAACTTTAGAAAAGGGAAACAAGAAGGAAGAACTCTCTCTCGAGTCAATGGCAGAAGCACTAAATAACGTGGCTGCTAGCAGGGGCGAAGAGATAAAGATAAAAGGAGCCAGCTTGTCAGACGGGGACATCTTTCTCTAAAGAGAAAGTACAGGAGAGTGTGGCACAAGGAAAGCATGTCAAGAAATCCAGGAAGCTATCTCAAGATATGCTGAGACTTAAGGAGTATACCTGAAGCCCATACTTGAGGAGAAGGGACCCCCTGCTCTCCGATTTGGAGAAGAGAAACCTCAAATAGACCGAAAAGGTGATTGCCAAAGAAACTCTTACAAGATCAAGGACTGGCAAAGTGACACCTAGCAAAGGTACAAGGACGGGCAAGTGTAAGGAAAGCATCAAAGGGCCCCTAACAAAAAGAGAGCGACGGGCTGAGCTATCTGGAATCGAACGGATAAGACGGTGTCCAACTGCACCCAGGCTCAAGACACAGGTGGAAGGTTAAAGCCTGAAAATACAACAAGTATCCCAGTCGCTAAGGTAGATCTAAATAAGGCAGCTCTTATCGCGGTCGATACGACGGGTAAAGGCGAACCAGAAACCGTGCCTGCTACTAAGAGAAGGGCGAGTTTCGTGTCATAGAGGGTGAGATCCCAGGAGGAAGCCAACAACCCAGCAAAAAGAGAGGGTTCAACACTGCGGTTCAGTTTGACGGGGCTATTCGAAATGCTCTACAATTATCTGAAGTTGATTCCTATAAGCCGAGCGGCCATTATAACTTCGAACAGGGAAAGTTAATCGGGAAAGTCTTAACTTTCTCACATTGCCACATTGCCGAGAGCTTTAGCTCTTTTTGTTATCTGCGGTAGGATTCTTAGACGAATAATGGGTAATGTATCGATTCTCGTCCGATCGCTGCAATCAACCAGCATCGGGTGCGGTTAGTATTTAGATGGGAAACATTTCAAGTGAAATGTTTTATCATTCTGCAAACAACTCCCGAGCAGTAAATCAATTCATTTTAGCCCACGAACGAGTGTGTGCATTTATGGAAACACTCCATGTGCACATATGTAAGTGTGTGTTCTCTTTAATGAACATATGAAGTACGGACAGGCGTGAGTTCCATAAATACACAAGCCCTCGGGAGCGAAAATAAAAAATGCTCACAGTGAATACAGGTACTACAAGTACATTCCGCAAGGCCGGTAGATCGTCAATAGTTGACATAACCTTTGTGTGCAATTCCCTTGTTAGCAAAACAACATGGAGAGTGAGCGAGGACTACACGCATAGTGACCACTAAGCTATAATAATAGAAATCGGCGAGAGAAAATGCAGGCAGTGTCCAATTCAAACTGGACCAAAGTGGAAGGAAACCTCCTTTGACACCGATGCCTTTGAAGAAGTCCTGAGAGAGGTGACTGTGGATACCGACGCATCTGCCGAGGTAACCTCCAAGCAACTGACACAGGCGCTAACTGCAGCATGTGACGTAGCGATGCCCAGGAGGAAGCCCAGCAGAAGGGGGTCCCCGTGTTACTGGTGGAACGAGAATATCCAGATGCTAAGGGCGATATGTCTCAGAGAGCGGAGAAAATCCCAACGGTCCAGAAATAGGCCAGACTACCAAGAGCGGCTTCTTCAATCCAAGCTCGCAAGACGTCAGCTAGAAAAAGCAATCAAGGAAAGTGAATCGAGATCCTTCAAAAAACTTTGCGAGGAGGCCGACATAGACCCCTGGGGTAAAGCATACAGAGTGGTCACAAAAAAGATAAAAAACAATTGAAGTCCGCCAATATCAAATCCCGAAATGCTCACCCGTATTGTGGAACATCTGTTCCCACAGGGACAGTCGCTTAATAGGAGCAGCATTGCGGGGATAAGCATTGAAGAAATTCCTGGTATTACTCCAGAGGAGCTACATAACGCAGTCTTGAAGGTCAAAAACAACAAAACACCCGGACCGGATAGAATCCCAAATAAGGTAGTCAAAGCGGCCATTACGGCTAGACCAGACGCTTTCCAACACACCTTGGAGAAATGCTTGCAGGAGGGGATCTTTCCCACACAGTGGAGGCTGCAGCACTTGATACTACTGCCAAAAGGAAAAAAACCACCTGGAGAACCGTCCTCGTATCGGCTAATTCGTCCGTTAGACACATTAGGCAAGATACTAGAACGAGTGATCTACGATAGGTTATTGGCGGTAGCGGAAGCTAACGGTGCAACGTCAGCCAACCAATACGGCTTCAGAAAAGGACGATCAACGGTCGACGCCATAGGAACAGTGGTAAACTTGGCCGCGGACGCCATCAAAGGAAAAAGATGGAAATCGGGGGAGAAGAAGTATTGTGCAGTAATTACGCTTGACATAAAAAACGCTTTTAACTCGGTTAGCTGGACGCATATACAAAAGTTTTAAATGAACTTGGGTACCCCCTCCTATTTATTAAGGATTGTCATCGACTACTTTACCAACAGGAGGCTAAGGTACAATACCGATGAAGGCGTAAAATTATACCAAGTAACGGCGGGTGTCCCTCAAGGATCAGTCCTTGGACCTCTCCTGTGGAACATCATGTACGATGGCGTTCTACGACTAGCGCTTCCCGAAGGAGTGCGAATCATCGGCTTCGCCGACGATATTGCCATCGTCACAGTGGCTAAGCATATAGAAAAAGTAGAGTCTACTGCGAACGCAGCTATCGCTAAAGTGAAAGATTGGCTCTCAATTGCCGGTCTGGAACTAGCAGCCCAAAAAACGGAGGCTGTGCTTATAACCAGCCGTAAAAAGGTGGAATATGCGAGCTTCTTAGTCGGAGATCAGGCGATAAGGTCCAAGAAAGCAGTCAAGTATCTAGGAGTCATCCTAGACAACAGGCTTTCTTTCAGGGAACACATACTGTATGCCAGCGAGAAGGCGTCGCACGCATAACGAGCTCTTTCGCGAATGCTTCCGAATATAGACGGTACCAGATATGCACGCAGAGTGCTATTCTCACGGGTAGTCAGCTCAGTCCTACTCTACGCTGATCCAATTTGGGCGGAAGCCCTTACAGTAAAAGGACTAAAGCGGAAATTGGATTCAGTCTATCGACTGTGCGCAATAAGAGTAATCTGCGGGTTCAGGACCATATCAGATGATGCAGCGTTCATGATAGCAGGAATGCTACCCATCGATATATTGGCAGACGAGCTCAAAAGGGTAAACCGCAGGCGAATACCAGACCGGCAACAGACCAGGCTTATAAAGCCAGAAGAACGGGCAGAATCCATGGCAATGTGGCAAGTCAGATGGGACACTTCCACAAAAGAAGATGGACGCACAGGCTCATTCCCGTCATCGAAACATGGACATCAAGACCGGCAGGAGACTGCAATTATCATCTTTCGCAGTTTTTGTCTGGACATGGTGGCTATCGAAAGTATCTGCATAGATTTGGATATGATAGCTCGCCTTTTTGTCCACAATGCCCAAATTCCGAGGAGGACGCAGAACACACAGTTTTCTATTGTAGTCGCTTTATGCAGGACAGGCAAAGGCTAAATGTACCGAGTCCTGAAATTTGGTCCCCTATATGATGAAGTCGGTGGAAAATTGGAACCAAACATGCTCGTAAATTGCATCAGTACAAATAAAGCTGCGGCAAGCCGAAGCAGATAGAAGAACCCAAGAGGCTTCTACTCGAGATACAGCGTAAATCGCTAACCAGACCCGCGAAGTAATACCTAACGGCAGTCCCGCGGGGAGAGTGGTTGAAGTGTGCAGAGGTGTGCTTTAGTACGTAGGCGCGTGGAAAAAGGAGAATAATATACCACGAATCATGCATACTGGCAACACGGGTTACCAGTATCTTTTGAAGATTCCACATCCTTGGGCGCAACCAAACAAAAAAAAAAAAAAAAATCATACACATACACATACAAAAACCTTGGATTCGGATTTTGGTGACCTTGATACATAGCGATAGTTCAAAATTTGGCCCATTACAATAGCTTCCCACTGGGAAGTCAAAACCTCGGCTAACCTTTTTTGCGGCTTTCAATGGTGCCACAGTTTGGTTTATTTAATCTAGCACCGCTGGTCTATGAGGATGTAATATACTATCGTCTTAGTCCTATAAAATCCAATCCAGATCAGGTGGATTACAAATAGAAACTGACCATCTAGGGTAATAGGAAATAATGGCCACAACGAAGCAGTGCCAATACTAAGTCATCATGAGTTGATTATAAAGTTGATATGATTTATATAAAATATTAAACCAACAAGAGGGAACAATCCGGGATCGTTTGAAAGGAAAGTAAAAAAAAAAAAAAAACACCCCGACCCCGATACAGTAAACAATGCAAACACTAAAATGACGCAAAAGTTATTTCATTGTATGAGCCACTACCTTCCTTCCCTTCATCATACCTTTTTCATTAATCGCTTTTGTACGAGTGCACATACCAGAAGAGAGTAGTAGGAGGAGGATGCCATATTTGGAAAACCGATCCTCCTATCCCAGTCACCTGCGTTTTCTCCAAATCAAAATCATCTTGGTGCCTTACAACAAAAAAATGCTTTACTCGCACACAGACTATGTATGTATGTATGTAGGTTATCCTTCGGATCGTGGGAAAAACGATTTTTTCGATGACGATGCCTGGAATGCAGCAACAGCAGCATTCATTTCCACATGGATTTTCCTCCTTTCTGTTGATTAGGGATAATGGTTCGACACTGCCCTAGGGGTCTCTCTAACTGCCATTTCTCTTTGTTTTGTATTTAAGTATAAAAAAAATAAAAATCGAAAGATGGAACGACAACGAAGTAAAAAAACACAAAATACAACCAACACACATCGGTTTTGAAGCAGGTTTCGAATTTCACGTGATGTGCACCGTTAGTAGTCCAAATAAATCTTTTAATGGATTTTCCTGCGTAACGAACAGAAAAAAAAAACGAAAATATCCTGAAATGAGGATGATATCCTCATCTACAAGTCCCCATACGCATACGTACTCGTGCGTGAGTAGTTTCCAAATCATAATTTTTTTTTTGACGGAAAATCATGTACATTTGTATGTAGATTTGGTTATTGGAATCGGAAGGCAGGTTCATGTTTTAAGTGTTTACAGTGAGACTTTGAAACCCCATCTGTTACAATTAGCTCTCTTCGATCACTTACGGCGGACATGTGTTCGCTAAGCTGTGGTACTTGTTTAAGAAATTAAGAAATGGAATTATAACCATATAGGTACATATGTACCTCTTGGCACCCGTGTGAATATCATATTATGTATCTATAGTTCGGGTCAAGGCCTCGAGCAATAAGGATCTTAAATCAGATTAATATCAGGATGATTGCCTAAGCGATTGCATGATAAATCCCTTCAGATCGAACGAGTGCGTTCTCTTAATATCCGTATGTACATCCCCCGGAGGTTATTCCGCTTAAGACAGTCTACACTGCCTATACTACTGTATCCCAAAAGTAAGGTGATTTAGCATGTACATACGTATTTTGAAAAATCTTAATTTATTTCTCCAAATCAATTCTAGCGCCTTCAAGGTAATCCCCCCTGATACAGTGCATTCATGTTAACGGACTTTCCAATCTTCCAAAAATTGTTAAAGCCGATTTCCGAGTTGGCCTTTAGCTCTCCCTTCAATGCGGCTTATAACCCCTCTACCTACGGATAACGGTATAGCCGGAGCGGTCTTTTGAGTTTGTTGAATAACCAGAAGTCGCACGATACCAAATCTGGTGACTACAGTGGGTGGGTCAAATTTTTGGCAAAATCGTCAGAAAGAATCAATGCAATGTGAGACGCTGCATGATCGTGATGCAAAAACCAAGAGCTGTCACGCCACAATTCCGACCTCTTAAAATGCACAACACCACGACAATCGAAGTTAACAGTCAGCATGACCTTAATTTATGAGCGATTTTCGTGCTGTTTTCTTGGCCTTGCCTCGCCTTTAGCACGATCTTGATCGGTTGTTTCCGGATCGTAAGTCCTAGTCTCAACTACCGTAGTATCCTAATACTCAATAAGCATTGTTATACACACTTCAACCCGATGATGTTTGCCCAAAAAATTCACTGTTTTCGGAACCAATCAAGAGTTGATGCGTTTGAGGCCCAAAACGTCCTTTAAAAAGGTATTGACTGATCCTTTTGAAATGCCAACATCATCAGCAAGATCACTAACGGTTTGCAAGCACCAAACCTTTGGTTCATGGTCGTCCGGGACCTTGTCCGTCTTCGATATGTTCTAGGCCTTATAAAGAGTTCCAATATCACTTGTTAACATCTTTTTCGACAAACCCTCACCACCAAAGGCTTTCTGCGCCATTCTCAATGAATCAGGAGCAAAAAATGTAGTCTGTTAACAAAATTTAATGCGAATTCTTTGCTCAACAAATTAAGACAAAATCACTTTCAGCAGCTCCCTAAACGAAGCGTGTCTTCAACACTAATGTGACGAAGGCATGAATGTCAAGACCAGTCTTACTAACCTAAGAATAAAAGCTTTTGCGCAGACAGTTTAAGTTCAATTCTTTAACACGGTAATATACGAGAAGGCAGAATTGGGATTGCAAGGCTCCTGTTTAGCGCTTCTGCCCATCATAACTTAAAATATAAAGTCCAAGAACCATGGAGGAGAGATTCAAGCAACCCGTCGGACCCCAATTGACCGAAATCACTCTTAAGTGAGATAAGAGTTCAACTACATCTTAGGAATTATAAGCCCCGATGAATTTCAGTTTTTTTTTTAATTACTGAGGCCTTGAAACATTGGTAGGGTGACACATTACGAGCCCTTGGAGGCGGAACTAAAAACTTAGTCTAATTCAGTGTCCGACGATTTCAAACTGCCTTAGAGAGGGTAGTGGCTACGGATTGCTTTATCTTAAAAGGAGGAGATATGAAGGCTCAAATGGGTACAGTCGATATGGTTCAAAGAGGAAACATTGTAGTTCTGATTAAAGGAAAAACTCAAAGAACCTTGCGGGCTTTTATTGTGCAAATGATTTTGTGCACATAAAGGGGTACTTGTACTATTCAACAAGTACTCGACAAACCTCGCACTACCAACAGGTATAAAGCAAGTAATTTGTGACATCCGAGTAATGAAGAGGGTTGAACTGTCATAGGATCACCACCTGGTGTCGTGCAAATCGTATCTCAACCTCCATTATGCAAATCAAGGCTGAGTACATTTATATTGTGGGAGCAGTTACAGTATGTTAATACACCTGGAAACCTTAAAAGTTTGAACAAATGCCAGGTGTTCCATTAGATGTAGAAAATGATCGGCGACTGTTTTCAACAGATGTCATCGAATCTACACGACAAATTCGCAGAGTAATACAACATGTTGAAAGACTTCAGATGTTAAAAACTCTCGAGGATTCAGTTGTCAGAAATAAAGCACGAGGGCGCGAAAATCAAAGGACAATTTACCCGAGTAAGCCGCTGAAAACATGAGGGCATGGGCTCGGACATACAGGGTAAAGTTGTTGATTGCTCTCAACCTGGCGAGATGCCAGCAACGATCCCTGTTTAAATGCCCGGGTCAAGTTGACATACGGCCTCCTCGCGGCGCCCTCTGAATAGCCTCTTCAACAACCGTTGGGAGGTGAACAAACGTATGCAGCGAAAAAAACCCCGACCAGAATGGCGGTTGTGCGGCGGGCTAACAAACCGCCCACGTAAAAAAAACCTAAGGTTATGAATGAGCAAGATGCCTCGGATACACGGACGGATACTCGACGACGACAACGCACGAAAAAGGAACACGATTTGCGAGTATGCTCCTGGAATGTCAGAACCCTGTATACTCCCGGAGCTGCTCATACACTAGAAGGAATCCTCACGCAGTACAAGGCGGATATTACTGCGGTCCAGGAAATACGCTGGATAGGAAACGGTATGATTAGGAAGAAAAATTCCGACATCACAAAAGGTTGCACTTACTGGGATGCGGATTTGTAGTGGGAAAGCGGTTAAGGTCGAAGGTCATCGACTTTTAACATATAAGTGATCGCCTGGACGTGATCCGCATCAGAGGCAGATTATATAACATCAGCCTTATATGTGCACACGCCCCTACCGACGAGGCTGAAGACCCTATCAAGGAGGACTTCTATGACCTCCTGGACAACGCCTACGAAGCTTGTCCGGAGTACGATGTAAAAATCGTGCTCGGGGACTTCAACGCCAAAATCGGTAAGGAAAACACCCTTGGCGGAGTGACCGGAAAGCACAGTCTCCACTATACAACAACAGATAACGGCTTCCGACTCGCTGACTTTGCGACAGCTCGTAATGCGGTGATAAGTAGCACAAGGGGGAATCATCAAGCGAATCTACACAACAACCTGGCGATCTCCGGACGGTCGAACCGCCAACCAAATCGACCATGTGCTCATTGACGCAAGGCACTCGTCA
This sequence comes from Eumerus sabulonum, assembly GCA_951905685.1. Classification (NCBI taxonomy): domain Eukaryota; kingdom Metazoa; phylum Arthropoda; class Insecta; order Diptera; family Syrphidae; genus Eumerus; species Eumerus sabulonum. The sequence continues at coordinate 104,797,786 of OX645063.1, read as the reverse complement.
AACATCCTGGATGTGCGAACATTCAGAGGGGCAAATGTCGACTCTGACCACTTCCTCGTAGCAGCAAGATTCAGAGCTCCACTGTCCAATGTCAGAAAGCTGCACCAGCCCATCAGGAGGAGGTTCGACATTGGGCGCTGAAAACAGGCCTTAAAGGAATTCGACAGAAAGCTGGTAAATGACTACAGAGTAGTATCATAAGCTGATACCAATTCCAGTGTTAAGATGGAAAATGCTACTGCAACAGAGATGGAAAGGCCTGAGACTATCGATTCGCTAGAGAGGCAATACTATGGCCCCTTTTCTCACTAAAATGCCATACCTCATGAGTCCCGTGCATAATCAACCTAAAAACCTAACCTAAAAAATGTACTTGAGAAAGATGAGGAGTGCGAAGATCCATAACTGATAACTTTGGGATAAGTTATATGTCAATGCTAGCTTCTAACAGCCTTACAAGCTTTGTCAGTGAACCAACTAGATCTGTCTAGATCATTTGTATGGACGGTTTAAGAATGTTTCGTTTGGTAGTTGTAAGAAATGAGTTTTGAATCTTATAATTACTGACCACTCTATCACAGGGCTTAATACTTACAATTCCAAGAGTAAAAGCAATTTAATGAAGACTGACTGTAGCAAGATTCAAGACAATATTTCTTTTGACTTTTCGTATGATGTTTATTTGTGTACAGTTGCTTACTTACTTACTTACTTAGGTGGCGCTACAGGTCGGGCTGAGCCTGGGACTCAACGAACAAGTTCCGATAACACGTTATTTTGTTTGTTGTTTCCAGTGCCGCACGCCCAGTTGGTTGAGGTCCCTTTCCACCTTCATGCGCCACCTTAGATGCGGCGGCCCTCTGCAACGTCGTCCCTCAGCGTTTGAGTCGAAGACTCTTCAGACCGGAGCTGTCCATTCGCTCTACAGCCATCTTAGACGTTGCGTCCGTAGACGTCGTACTGGGCCGATGTCGCTGTATAGTTCTTGATTGAATCTTCTCCTCCACTCTCCGTCAACACCATCGGGACCGAAGATTATACACAGAATTCTCCTCTCGAAACGACATCTACATCAATTTTTGATAAGTTCCAAGCCTCTGTGCCATAGAGGAGGACCGGTAGGATTAAGATTTATAGAGAGCCCTACCTCTCAATTGCCTCTTGAGCCCGAAGAAACAGCGGTTGGGAAAAGCTATGTATTCTGCGTCTAATCTCAGCGCTGGTGTCGTTGCCGCTTGTTACCAGTAAGCCAAGGTAGACGAAATCATTGATTACATCAAAGTTACAGCTGCCAATATGTAGTGACGTTCTGGCTTCATGTATTGGCCAGTGAATCCCGCACGATATTTTCAAGCATGATGTTGAAAAAATCATATGACAGTGCGTCGTCCTGTCTGAATCCTTTTTTGACAACGAAGGTGTCGATTAACTCTTTACCAACCTTAATGAAGCAGCCAAAAATCTCCATTATCATGCTACATACCCTGACGGGTTTGGCAGGGTTGTCCAAACGTGACTTGGTTCTGTATAGCTCGTCCCTATAGACACTGTCATATGCGGCTTTAAAGTCGACGAAGAGGTCTAGCGTGCCGTGTCTTCTCCAAAATCTGCCGCAGTGTGAATATCTGATCTATCGTGTATTTTCTTGGCCTAAACTCACATTGATAGGAATCTATAAAGTTGTCCACGAATGCTTTCAGGCGTTCACACAGCACGGCACACAAGATTCTTATAGGCGATGTTAAGGAGACTTATTCCCCAATAATTGGTGCAGTTAAAGGAGTCTCCTTTTTTATGGACCGGGTAAACGAGACTGAGATTTCATTCATCGAGCATGGTTTCTTCCGACCATTTCTTACAGTTGAGCTCGTGCATGTTCCTAACCAACTCATCTCCAGCTGCTATATTAGACTGCAGTTTTGATATCGCTATCTTAACCTCGTCTGAGCCAGGTGAACGGAACTCTCTCTTATCTTTATTCAGTTTGAATGGTGGGTTCTGCCTGACAGCGGTATTTTGACCATCTGCGCCGTTATACAGTCCGCAGAAATAGTCTTTCCATATTCTCAGCATCGACTGTGATTCAACTAGGTGTCCGTGTTCAACCCTGCAGTCTTCCGCTCTGGTTTTATAACATTGGTATGTTCGTTTTACTCTTTGGTAAAACTTTCGAATGTGGTTACGACGATAACATCTCTCCATCTCCTCGATCGCGCGCTTCTCGTGCTCCTTCTGTTTCTTTCTGAAAAGCGCATTCTCCTCGCCTCTTTGCCACTCATAGAGCTCACTGGCTACTCTCGTTTGTCGATGCAAGTCGTCATCAAACCAAGGGTTTCTCCTAGCTGGTGGCTGGAAACTTACTACAACAGAGGCAGCATCCCCTTTGACTTTGACAGAGTCTCCATTACTGTTCTATGGTTTGTGCAGTTTGCATCAACTCTTGAGAGAGCTTGAGGGAGACACGATCGTCGAAGGTCCTGGCATTCCATTGCGATTGCAGCTTCCCGGGGTCAAATTCGGCTGCAAGGTAGGAGATCCACGCCCCGTCAAAAAGTCTATTAGCCTGAATCCGTTCTTCGGACGTGGTGTCGTGTAGGTTTTGCTTTCCTACGACTAGTTCAAAGATGTCGTCTTTACCTAGCTTCGCGTTGAAATCTCCAAGAAGAATCTTGGTTTCATAACTGGAACATTGAGCGTATGTTCTATCCAGGAGGTCGTAGAAGTCATCCTTGGCTCTGTTGCCTTTTTCTTCTACGGAGGCGTGAACGCACATCAAGCTGATGTTGCCGAAGATAACTTGAGTGCGGATTGTTATGTGGCGTTCGCTCACATGCTGGAAGCTTAGGGGTTTTTGACGCACACAACATTGGCAGCAGAGCCTGTATAAGCTCTAAGAAAGCTAAATCAATGAATTCCACTTCGGACCTCGTCAGGGCTGTGTATGGTCGCCTCAACTTTTTATTACACTTTAGAATTTGATGTTACGGAAAAATTGCACGTCAGACATGTTGCTCATTCTTATGACCGCAAGAAGTCCAGAGCACGCTAGCTAAATTGTAGCAAATTGTAAACGAAGAGCATGGTCGTTATGGCCGTTCTGAGAATAATATCCAATGAACGAAGGTCTTAAGAGGTGTGGCAATTAAGTTCCGCGAATTTAATCATAACTCGGGAACTGGCAAAACTGCGTCGTTCTTTACATCTGACTCTAAAGTCGTCATCTAAATCTGAAGTCGACGGCACGTTTTGTTTGTCTGTTGTGTGTATTTTACAAAAACAAAATCTTTTTTTAGTGGCGTCGTAAAAATGAGTGACTCACATTACGAGCGTTATACAATTTTTAGTGAAGTCTAGTAAAAAGGTGTATGGTGTATGGAGACGAGTGTATACCGAAACACGTGAGCTTGAATGGGCAAAGCGGTTCAAGAAGGGCCCTAAATCAGTAGAATGTGATCCACGTGACAAACTCATTGTAATTCGGTTGTTAGGGTTCCGTACCCAAAGGTAAAATGGAACCCTATTACTAAGACTTCGCTGTCCGTCCGTCCGTCCGTCTGTCATCAGGCTGTATCTCATGAACCGTGATAATTAGACAGTTGAAATTTTCACAGATGATGTATTTCTGTTGCCGCTACCAATACTAAAAACAGAACAAAATGAATATTTAAGGGGGGCTCCCATACAACAGACATGATTTTCATCCAAAAAATCCCCTTGGTCAAATACTGAACTAAGGTTAGTCGACAATATCCCACAACCAGTAGCAAACTTCCCAGTTTTGATCTCTTTTGTGTCTTTGATGAATTAATCCTAGCTGCAAACCTTTTTCCCATATTTCCCATTATTGTTATTCACCTTTTCACATCGTTGCTGTCAAGTAAGATATTGGATTTGAATTCAATGGACACTTTGATGATCAACAATATCTCATCATGAAGATTTTTGATTATCAAAGTAATATGCCGATAACCTGCCTGCAACCAAGATCTGTCATCATACAAAAAATGTGATTTAATGTGATGACTGATGAGGTGACATACATAGTCTCTTTCATATTTATATATACAGATGGTACGGAACCCTTCGTGCGCGAGTCCGACTCGCACTTGGCCGGTTGTTTTTTTTGTTTAATTTCCAGGACTTGATTGCAACACCTTGTATGCTTATGGTGTGATACTGAAACTGATGGAGAAGTTTAAGAACTTTGTCATCTTTTCCACATGCGATGTCTTGATAGTTTAGTTGCTGATGAGTTGGTGGTACTTACTTACTTTGATGGCGCTATAGTTCAGGGTGAACCAGGGCCTCAACCAACAAGCCTCTCCAGCCGGCCCGATCTTCGGCCAGCCGCTTCCAGTGCCGCACGCCCAGTTGGTTGAGGTCCCCTTCCACCTGTGCTGCGTCGTCCCTCGGGGTTGGAGTCGAAGACTCTTCGGGCCGGAGCGTGGATGTCCATTCGCTCTACATGGCCTAGCCATCTTAGACGTTAGACGCATCCGAAGACGTCTAACCAGGCCGATGTCGCTGTACAGCCCGTACAGTTCTTGGTTGAATCTCCTCCTCCATTCTCCGTTTACACAAACGGGACCAAAGATTGCACGCAGAATTTTCCTCTCGAAACGTCCAAGAGCCTCTTCATCCGCTTTTGATAACGTCCAAGCCTCAGCGCCGTAGAGGAGGACTGGGACGATTAAGGTTTTGTAGAGGGAAACCTTAGTTTTTCGAGAGAGGGCTCTACTACTCAATTGCCCATTGAGCCCGAAGAAGCAGCGATTGGCAAGAGTTATTCTGCTATTTATCTCAGCGCTGGTCTCGTTGCTGCTTGTTACTTTCGAGCCAAGGTAGACGAAGTCCTTGACTACTTCAAAAATATAGCTGCCGAAGGTGACGTTCTGACCAAGACGTCGGTGTTGGGCGTCTTTCTTGGATGACAGCATATATTTGGTCTTGTCCCCATTTACCCTTAGACCCACTTTCGCCGCTTCTGCTTCAGTGCTTGTGAACGCCTCATTGACGTCTCGCTTTGTTCGTCCAATAACGTCAATGTCATCTGCGTAGGCAAGCAATTGTGTGGACTTGAAGTAGATCGTACCTCTTGTATTGGCCGCAGAGTCCCGCACGATCTTTTCAAGAATAATGTTGAAGAAATCATATGACAGTGCGTCACCCTGTCTAAAACCTTTTTTAACATCAAAGGGGTCGGTTAGTTCACCTCCGACCTTAATGGAGCAGCGAGAGTTCTCCATAGTCATCCTGCATAGTCTGACGAGCTTGGCAGGAATGTTAAAACATAACATGGCTTTGTATAGCTCGTCTCTATAAACGCTGTCATACGCGGCTTTAAAGTCGACGAAAAGATGGTGCGTGTCGACCTGGAATTCATGGGTCTTCTCCAAGATCTGCCGTAGTGTAAATATTTGGCCTATCGTGGATTTTCCTGGCCTGAAACCACACTGGTAGGAACCTATCAGATTGTCCACGAACGGTTTCAGGTACTTACACAGTACGGCAGAGAGGATCTTGTACGCGATGTTCAGGAGGCTTATCCCTCTGTAATTGACGCAGTCATAGGGGTCTCCTTTCTTATGGACCGGGCAAACGATACTAAGATTCCATTGATCGGGCATGCGTTCTTCCGACCATATCTTGCAGATGAGTTGGTGCATGTTCCTAACCAGCTCATCGCCAGCTACTTTAAACAGCTCCGCGGGGAGTCCGTCTGCTCCAGCAGCTTTATAAGACTTAAGTTTCGATATCGCTATCTTAACATCGTCTAGGTCGGGTGGACGGGATTCTCCTTCGTCTTCGTCCATTGTGAATGGTTCGCTCTGCCTGACGGCGGCATTTTGACTATCATCGCCGTTATACAGTCTGCAGAAGTGGTCCCTCCACAATCTCAGCATCGACTGTGACTCCACTACTAGTTGTCCGTGCTCATCCCTGCAGGTTTCTGCTCTGGCTTTATAGCCGTGGCATGTTCGTTTTACTTTCTGGTAGAATTTTCGAACGTCGTTCCTGCCGTAACATCTCTCCATCTCCTCGACCTCGCGCTTCTCGTGCTCCTTCTTTTTCCTTCTCAGAAGCGCATGCTCCTCTCTCCTTTTCTGTTCATAGAGCTCGCGGGCAGCTCTCGTCCGTCGATGGAATGTGGCCATGTATGCATTCTGTTTCTCTACATGGGCCTGTCTGCATTCATCATCAAACCAGGGGTTTCTCGACGGTGGTGGCTCGAAACCGAGTATGTCTGAGGCGGCCTCTCTAATGGCTTTCTGACAACGACTCCATTGCTGTTCTATGGTTCCTGCAGATTGCATCGGGACCTAAGAGAGCTTGAGGGAGACTTGATCGGCGAAGGTTCTGGCGGTCTCCTGCGATTGCAGCTTTCCGACGTTAAATTTTGGTGTTCTTACTCGACTCCGTTGGTTCCGAGAAATTCGCATCCGTACCTTGGCTGCAACAAGGTAATGAGTCGATGTTGGCTCCTCGAAAGGTTCGGACATCTAGGATGCTGGAGGAGTGTCTGCCGTCGATCGCAATATGATCAATTTGGTTGGTTGTCGATTGATCGAAAGACCGCCAGGTCCCCTTATGGATGTTGAGGTGTGGGAATCGTGTACTTGCTACTACCAGGTTATGTTCCGCCATAAAGTCCACTAGCCTTAGTCCGTTTTCTGACGTGGTATTGTGTAGGCTGTGTTTTCCAATGGCCCGTTCAAAGATAGCTTCCTTACCCGGCTTCGCATTGAAATCTCCTAGAACGATTTTGGTGTCATAGCTGGGACATTGCGCATACGTTCTGCCTAGGAGATCATAGAAGTCGTCTTTATGTTGGTCATCTTTCTCCTCTGTGGGGGCGTGGACACATAGTAAGCTTATATTGCCGAGATTGGCCTTGATGCGGATAGTTATGAGGCGTTCGCTTACATACTGGAAGCTTGAGTTGGTGGTAAGGAGACCTTAATTGTTGGTCCTGGAGGATCAAGTAAATGTGTACATTCAAGTGAGGACAAAACTCCAATAAGTTTTGGTGCAAAGCACCTATCGGGGTCCCACTTTATATGTGTGTTTCAACTGCCGCCGCTTTTTAAGGACAGAAAGTCGGATTTTGAAGGAAAACAATTCAAAGGGATGTTGTGATGCCAAACAGGTTCCCTTAGCCGTCGGACCTTGAGAGCAATTTGAAAAAAGCGTACTTCTTTTTGCTCAACTCATATAACCAAAAATACTACATTCTCGTCACTGGTAATCAGCAGATTTTCATGCAGCATACCAATCAAATCAAGATGTTCACACTCAGATACTCTCTCGGTCATGAGAAGAGAATACCTTTCTCCATTCACCATATCCCTTTTTGCATTGCTAAATGAAAACAACCTGCAGCGATACCACACTTTGTCTAATAGAATCCTTTAATATCCCTAATGTGCACGTCTCATTAAGCATAAGAAAATGTCATCTACTGTTCCCGCTGACGCACGGCCATTCACAACTTCCACAAAAGTACAAAGGAGCATTGTGTAATCGTTCGCCGAGCTCATCCGCATAACATTCTCTGCATTGCACTTCGACCTTTTTCAAAAACAAAAACGTCCAGTTCCACACACGCTGACGTAGAGCTTCTGTTAATTAATACAAGACATACCATAAGTACCATGTATGCAGTTACTTGCTACGAGTACGCTTGCATTAATTAATTCCACAGCTTCCGTACGTTTCTTTTGAATTCATCGTGTCGAATTGTCACAAGACACCCATTTCCAACCCACTTTCACTGATACAAGCAAAAGTCTTCCCGCTTAGGTGACCACTATGGTATGTGCGGGACAGACAGGCAAGTTGAAAGTGCGGGTTATTAGAATGACTACCGAGCCGGCATCCGCCAGAGACCAGCGCCATGCTACATGCATGCATATGACGCCCCATAAACGTCTTCGCACCATCTGAAAGGGGTGCAGGCATCTTCAGGCCTTAATCAATTGCCGGATCAAATGTGGAAAGTATATTCAATTCCAGCAGTAGCGCGGCGACAGCAATTAAGACGAATTTAACATTTGATTGTTGTCAATTGATCGAAATGTTGGTCGGGCAATTGATACTCGTCTACTTGAGCAAACAACCGGCGAGGATGGACAAAAATCAGGAGAAAATCTCAACTCGATCGTAATTTGATTAGAGACGGCAAGTAGAGGCATGAGGCAGACTGAACGACAAGCCAATACCCCATCGATTGTGATTGTCATCAATTAATGACTTCCGATTCGATCGAGCATGGCGTTACAGCAATCTAAGCTAAATTAGCATCAATTTATCGGTATGTATGAGTGGATGAATGAGTATCTGTTGCGCGAGGATGGCCGACAGGCATGTGCAATATTTTTACTTTTTTCGTTTTTGCTGATCGTTGTCATTGCTTGGTATGCGCCGGCATAAAGGGGCATGCAGCCAACATTAGCGTCAAATCGGATGCATTACGAAATCAAAATCTATTTCGAAAATATCTATCTACATATCTGACTGGCTGGCGAACGAAGAAAATCAAAAGATCTCAAAGGAAACGATGATTAGGAAAGGAAGGAGAGAACAGCTTGTCTGGACGCGTTAAATATAGTATGACAGATGGGGATGTGGAGTAAGACGCAATCAGCAGCCAAGCGACTCGTTATGCAAATTTATCTTAATAATCGCCAAAATCCAAATCTACGACCAGTATGTTCTCCTGTTTGCGTGCATACAGACTATGTGTCTGGGTGAACTGCTGTCGATGCCCATCGACTGCGACCGGCGGCGCGACAACACTTGCCCATGATACGGATGATGATGATGAGGAGGATGCCAGTCCTCCATACATACCTTGCACTCTCGTATTTTTGGATCATTTTAGTCTGGTCTAGTCGCCTAGGGGGCCTAATGGACGCTAAGAATTCCAAGTGACGACAGAGACATGGCAGCACTTGGCCTCAACAAATAAAAAGCGCTTCACAGACCTCACTTGATTACCCTGTGCATCTGTGACACGATCAATTAATGTCAAATCAACAATATGACAAAATATTACAAGGAAGTCACGCCACAACTTATGCCGACAACACATATTTTCTTCCTTCATATTGTGCGCCCCTATAATCCTGGAACAAGTTGGGCATCTGGGCAATCATACCCCTTTACAATACCTTCAACGAACTGAACTCGTTTAGTGCTATTAAAAATCATGCAGATGACAAACGTTCAAAGGCATAGAATCGATGCACAGAGTCTGAAGAAAAGCGTTTCCATCCGACGTATTTTTAGCCCAACGGAGGAAAAACACCAGAAACACTAGAAATTCCGTCATAAAGAGTTTGGATGAGCGAAAAACTATGAATTCGGTAGGTGGGAAAACGAGGAAAGGAACACATGAGTACACGACAAGTCCCTTCAAAACAAAGCTGTTGCAATCGTGGCTGATTTTACAATTAACACAGTGGTAGACGCACATATGGGTACGATGGTTTAATGCGTTGAGCATTGGAATTGGCACATGACCAACAATTATTTTGGAAACGCTTCCGTATCGACGAGATATTACTTTATCGCGCTACTTTTACTGTTCGCCTCGGTTTGGTTGCAACAACTTGCGGACTATATGCTAGAGTTCAATGGATACCGTGAAGATAACAATCAACGGTCTAATGGCTCATAGGGGGCAATGACAACGACTATTTGAGGTGTCACTGCCTGTGGGCTTCTAGTTGGCTCTAAGTTAGTGATGATGCACGAGATTTGGATGAGCGATTGACCAAAGTCTCATATTCTGTTGGTACTTATGTAGGTGTTTTTTTGACGGAGCGGCAGACCTAGATCAGCCTGAGCCGACCAAATCTGTGGATAACCTGTGTCATTTGGGGTAGACGGAGCTCAACGAGGTCCTCCTCGTGCGATCGCAACACTTAAGCCCTTATTTGTTACAACGTCTTTCTGGTATGTGATTTTAAGAACATTTTCCCATCCGATTTGTTGTACTAACTCCTCTTAAGACCTGAACTTTGAAGACGTACTTGCAGGTTACAAAGCTTAACAGATGCAGATGGTGCGTAATCAGCTGGACAACGGCAGACATATGAATTTTGGATACCACTCGAAAGTTTCAAAAACATTTGGCGCCCGACACTGGCTCGGCCAGACTGATCATGACACGTTCACTCAGTATTAGCGGCACTAACCAAGGCGTAAGAAACTTTAAGCTTCGTTGTTTGAATCGGTTCTAGATGAAATGTCCTCCGGAATGCACCACTAAAGGCCAGGAGGAAAAGGAAACTGATGTTGCACGGCTTAAAGGCATATTAGAAGATACCAATATTCTTGGCAGCTTTCTAAAGACATTGGTCAAAAGGGGCAGTTTGGCGGAGATATTTCCTGTCGAAATACACCTAAATATGTCAAACACAGTGGCAGTGCACATTTGTGCTTAGTCTGTCTGTAAGGAAAGTCTCTAACGCTGGCAAACGATGAGCTTCTAAAATTTATCAATCACAGCATCTGAAAGGCACAGATATTCAAGGCAGGCCGAAAAACATAAGGACTCCCATAAGTAAAAAACTGTAGCCAAATGTAGGACTGTGGTGCCCTCTATTGCTATGATGCAACCTGCGCATAAATTCCGAGGGGCTACAACGACCAATGATCAAATGGCCATGATGCTGTGGTAAACATCACCGACTGTCGAGCGTAAGATCTCTAGATCTATACGGGAAAATTGTGCAACACAGCTATTGTGAATGGAAAGTGATCAAAACACTGATGAAGGCATAACATTCAGAGTATATGGTCACTTTAAATATATAACACCATAATGGCATGGAACATTTGCTGAGAGCTGCAACCAACGTGAAAATTCAGTCAAGTTTCTCTCAAATCCTATCTAGGACAACCACCCCTGGGGAGTAGTGAGCGAACATCTACGACCCAAACCATCTGCACTCCGCCCAGGTTGTGTGACAAAACACAATAAGAGTGAGACTCTTGAACCTGCGAAGGTTTAGTCTTAACAAGACGGTCTCAAACGCAAACCAGCTACCCTAAAAGGGAGAAGAAAGTGAGCTTTCCAGAATGGACTCAGACACTTTTCAGAGTCTAAATCCCCTCTAGCTTTGTCGATAATTCTTGTCAATTCGTCCATAAACGATTGTGTTCTTCATGCGCACATAGATGATAAGAATATCTTCGATGTACGAAGTCGTGTGTATGCTTCAAAGGTTCATAAGGCTCCGCCGCTTGGCTTTTACTATGTGTCTACCATTAGTGGGATGAGCACCTCTGCTACATTAGAACATCTCCTCTATGACCATCTTGCTATAACCTTAAGGGGTGTTGCTGCGAGTATGTTTTCAAAAAACCGAACCAAGACAATGAGCTTGTTGAGAAAAAATAAGTTTTGTTTTGCAAAAGATATGTGATTACAAGCTGCTCTTTTTGGAGAGCTTTCTTACCTGGTGGCTGTCATCGAGTCATCTAAAAATTTTACAGAATGAAGCAACAGTAGAGGCTCATCCACCTCTTCAAGTGCCCGATCATTTGTTTTGTGTTACAGCGATCATGTCTTTGATCATTACATGCGAATAAGACATATTGCAACTTTCCTTTGAGCACACGATGACACAGTCTATAGCAAGACCTTTTAGATTTGCAATCCATTCGGAGAGCGATTGTTCTGATAACATTTTTTTCACAAACTTACATTTCGATGTGAGTACATGCAGTTTGGACTGGAAATGTCTTGTTAGTTTCCCATATAGGTCCTTAAAGGTGTGCATGCTTCAAAGAGCTTCCTTAGCAGATCATTTATTGAACTTCCACAATGGATAAGATATACTCCTTTTGTAAGCTGTCGTCTTGCAAGGATTTTTTCAAAAAAGTGCTGCTCTAATTGGAAAAGGTAACTATCCCACGACTTCTTCAAAAGAAAGGAATTGAATGGTGATAGGTGCCGATGAGAGCCCTCTTAAAACGCGCTCCACATATTCCATAGTGGATCTTAAATTATTCAATTTGTATGTCCTCATCGTCACTTGTAACGCTCTGAATTCTTGGCTCCCAAGTTAAATTCACTTTATTCCAGCAGACAGCAATGTCTAGCCGATGCAACAAGAATCGTACAAAGCAGTACTTCCCACACCCGATATAGACTGAGGTGAATCAGCTGAGATATAAAGGTTTTCAAAGTCCAACAAGTAAGTCAAAAAAACCTTGGTGATGAGAAGATCGTGCCCAGGTTACTTTACTTAGCACAACCCACGTCAGGATCTTTTATCAGAGGCTTTCAATTAACAGCCACGAGTTGGGTGAAACAATTTAAATGTCTCTTAGTCTCCTCAAATTCAAATATGGTCACAACCTCTTCGAACTTTTTCAACCCCGCCAGGATCGGTTCCCTTGAGGTGTGACTTTATCTCGGGGAATAAAAAAAAAGGCGCAAGAAACGATATTGGGGCCATAGTGTGTGTGCGGCAACGTTGGTGTGCTTTTTTCCGCCAAAAACTCTTGCACAATCAACAAAGAATGGGCGGACCCATTGTCGTAGTGCACGATTCAGCCTTTCTTGGTCGGTCGCACCCAGAAACACGTACTAGTAGCCTCTTCAGGACGCCAGCATAGAACTGTTCAGTCACTGACTGGTCGGTAGGAATATTTCACGATGAACGATGCCGCGATACGAGAGGTGACGGGAGCTCCTTCACGTGGATCGTCTTCTACTGATTCACGGCCCTTACTGAACCACTTGGCCCATTCAAAGACACGTGTGTTCGACTTACACTCGTCTCCATACACCACCTGCAATTTTCGGAAGATTTCCAACTGTTATTTCACTAAAAGTTGAATCACAACATGTTGCTTGTACTGCCAGACAGACACACACTTTAACTATATTTTACCCATTTTTCGAGGAAAAATGAGAAGGAGCTTCAGTGATGTAGACCTAAGAGATTCGGCACACACTACGTCGGCCCCAAGGGTGCGCCACCGTGCGCGAGTAAAGATGGGACAGTCACAGGGAAGTGTTATGCCATGTCATCTTCTTCGCAACATGCACCACAGGTAGGCGTCTCACTGATGCTTGACAAAATTGTAATGGCCTGTAATGATGCCCTCAAGTCTTCCTTAAGGATAAGAAGGATGCTGCGGAATTCTTACGGACATCAGGGCATACGCGCTTAGTCGTACTGCATTCTGGATATTCTCTCCATCTACGATTGTGTGCATCGAAGACCTAATCGTTGATGTGGGTATTGACCGTGGAAGCAAGTAGACCCAAGGAGGGTTAAGGTCTTGAGAAACTCTCCTCTTAGCCCACTCTGGCGAGTTCGTCAGAGATTTCATTTCTTGCGATCCCAGCGGGTTAAAGGGTTGGACACAGTCTTGAATGCAACTTGGCTGTCACTGCAGACGCATATGCTTTATCTCTTCCACCTCTGCTTGGCCATTAGGATTGCGTATATATCTGACTAAGAGACAGGCGCATATTACCCTAACAAAAAGTGCATGGGACGTTTTCGCGTTCAGCGAAAATCCCAGCGCCGGACCGCAACGCAGACTTGGAACCATCTGTGAAAATGCAAAGACACTCCTTTCCAGGTTCAGTATGTGGCCAGACGCCGGAGCCCATCCTGGGGCCATGGAAATTCGGTAGTGAAGCTAATGCGTAGTAGGACAACAGGTCTCATTGTGTCAGAGGGCATATCCATGAGACACGGGTCGTAGGATATTTCCCGCGCAAGCACACTGTCATTCAAATGCGAGTTGTCCCAGAAACCATTTCTCTTGAGACGAGACATGGCTTTCAGAACACACCCTCTGATAAATATATCAAGGGCTGGAAGGTTCATCATGGCGTCTAGAGGAGCGCCCGGCGTGCTGGGGAAAGGCAGTTTGGTGAACTAGGCTACGACGTGTTTGCGTGTTAACCTGTTCTACCAGTCAACCGATGCATATGAGATTATCGGTCTTATCATTGCTGGGTAGATCCAGAGGCGACCAGAAAGTAAAAGAGACAATCTTGGAGGAACTGCTGCGAGATTATCAAAGCGGCCTCCGAAGCCTCAAGAATAAGGAAAATTCTAGCTACGGCCCCTTACAATCCAAGCCACTTAATGCGGAATGACGGTTCCTGGACGACCTTCTGTACGGAAGCCCTGGAACTCCTCCTGAACACACACTTTCCGGGCAGTAGTGCCTCGGCTACGACATTTCCCATAGATATCCAACCGAGAGTATCCTCCTACGAATTAACTCCAAATCTGGTCAGAAAAAATATTGTCCTTTGGGCTCTAAAAGCTTTAACCATACAAGTCTCCAGGCCCAGATGGGATCATACCAATGGAACTCCAGCAGATAAAAGTTCTCATTCTTCCACTGCTTGTAGTCATTTTTAAAAGCTGCCTCTCCTTGTCCTGAATCCCAAGCAAGTGGAAGGAAACCAAAGTCATTTTCATACCCAAGGCAGGCAAAAGCTCCCACACATATACCAAGGACTTGAGACCTGTATGTTGGCGTTACAGTCCATGAAGGATCAAAGCCGAGCTTCTCTCAATCACCCATGTTGTGTGTGATTTAGTTTTCCCATAGTTGAAAGGGATCTACAGTTTATTGCCGGTTCCAAACGGCGAAATTCTGGAAGCTTAGAATCGTCAAAGCCAAATTCGCTGGTGCCGTTTCAGCTAGAATGGTTAGCAGAGGTACACCATAGGGTGGCGTACTTTCCTCCTCTCCTAAAGAACGTGGTAGTCAATGAACTACTACTTTTGCTAGAACAGGCGGGATACTCTGTGATCGCCTATGCGGACGATATTGCTATAGCTGTCTCAGGAAAGTTTCCCAGCACCTAATGCAGGGAGCCTCACAAACAGTAGTAAACTGGACGGAGAACTGCGGACTTGGGGTGAACCTCAAGAAGACTGATCTAGTTCTGCTTACTAGTAAATATAAAATTCGACCCTTCAACACATCGAGCCTGGGTGGAACCCAATTGACAATCAAAGAGCAGGCCAAATACCTCGGCCTAGTCCTTGATAGGAAACTAATTTGGAAGCCCAATATTCATGATCGAGTCAAGAAAGCAACCACTGGCCTCTACAGTTGCAAGAAAGTGTTGGGAAGAAAGTGGAGTCTCTAACCCAGAGTTATGCACTGGCTCTGTACAGCAGTCATAAGACCTATCCTTCTTTATGGCATCGTAGTTTGGTGGACTTCTCTGAACAAGGCAGTCTATCGAAACCTTCTGGGGAAAGTGCAAAGATCGGCCAGCATTTGCATAAGTGGTGCGATTAGATCGATCCCCACGGAAGCCTTAACATTTTACTGCATCTAACACCATTGGACCTCTTCCGCAATCAAGTTACATAGGGGGCATTGGAAAATGGCCCACACTACACAAAGGTCATACTAACATTTTAAACCACTTCGAAGAACCCATGCACACGGACTACACCATCCCGCAAAACGTGTTCACTAAGAACTTCGAAGTTATCTTTCCATCCCGGGAGGAATGGGCTGAAGAAAAAGTCATACCGAAGGACTCGATATCCCTCTATACCGATGGCTCCAAGATAGAGACGGGTGTAAGTAGTGGAACTTAACCTTAACCTGTCATTTAAACTCCCAAACTACTGCAGTGAGTACAAAGCGGAAATAACAGCGATAACGGAGGCCCTTGCATGGCTTAGTATCAATGTAATAGCCGTAAAGGATATTATCATTTGCACGGATAGCCAACCTGCGATAAAATCCCAGACAGCGGTAACCCACAAATCAAAGACATCTCTCAACTACCGCCTATCTCTAAACGAGATGGCTGAACAGTTCAATATATGTATGTAAAACTACTGTGGTTTCCCGGGCATAGGGATGTTCCAGGAAACTGCACGGCGGATGAACTCGCATGGTTAGGGTCAAGTACACTCAGTCTTCCAACCCTCAGGAATTTAAAAACACAAATAAGCTCGGTAAAGCACATGATAAAGCTTCGAACCATAGAGGCTAAACATCGCTAAACAAATCCGGCCTAAGTTAAACTTAGGACGGACCAAGAACCTTTCTGCAACCAAAAGGGGAACCCTTAGCACTATAACCGTTGTCATTACAGGTCACTGCTCCATTGGAAAACATGCCATGTCAAACTTGGGCTACCTACCAACGACTTCTGCCGCGGCTACATGGAGGAAGAGGGATCAATTCTGCTCATGTCCCTCTTTTGCGAATCGCTTGCAGATATAAAAATTGCTCAAGTCCATCGCTTCATCGGTAGCACTGATTGGTTTTTAGTTGGCGGATCTAGGTAATATGTATGATCCATGTATCACAATGGGCCGATTTCGGCCTACGTGTGGCGTATGCGTATTTCGGCTTACAACCTAGCCTTACCTGTTAACCACACAACGTTTTATCGTTAAGGTAGACAATTGCCTTTACCATGAATTAGAGTAAGCTCATGTAGAGAAACAGAACGCGAAACAGACCAGGACGACATAGACGTAAACAGTAGCTGCGTTGAGCGCTCAACGGTGGTCAAATCTCACTCTGACGATTGGCGTAGCAGACCTCCGTAAATGGCTTTGGTTTTCAACCACGCTTGAGCGTGTCACAAAATACTGTTCCAACGCCTGTTCCAAGGTTTCTGATCTTGTAGAATATACGTCCACCTATTGCTACTCCTAGCTCTTAGCTCGATGGGTTTAAACACAATATATCCATCGAAATTCTCACAGAACCCTCCTGAATCACAAAGCGCTCATATGGTATATACTCGTTCATACATACATACGTAGTCGACATCTGTGCACAATTGTCTATCTTCAGAATCATTTACGAGCAGATGACTCTGTACATTCGTTCATATCAGATATGAACATCCATCAGTGGTAGAATCTATTAACCACGGAATACAGAGAAAGGTCGTCGGGTGAAATGTGCAGCTATGTAGCACCACGAGATGATGATGAAAGGCTTATTAATGATACCTTGGAAACCGAAGGAAACACTGGACCTTTATGCTCAACTGTCAGAGGTCCCAGTTCAACTGATTTGAATTCAAAATCAATTAAAGAAGAACATACAAGTGAAATTCGACGGACATTTGGCCTCGGTCTTCATCTTTCTCTTCTTCTACTTCTTGGTGATGGATCGCATTCACCCTCGGTTTTTTTTTTTTTTTGGATTGACATGTGTGTGGAGCACGTAAGAAGCGCTCCGTTACAAGATTAAATAAACTATAATTATCTAACTGTATGGCCAATTGTCGACAAGTGCTGTTTCGATTCGCGTACACAGTTGCGAGCATAACCACAGTAAGTGATTATTCCTGCAGGCGTGAGTGTGCCAAGCCCCAAGCGCCAACTAGGGCCTTTATGCGCTTCGGCAACTGTAAAGATGCGAATCTCATTTGCACCCCACAACCGACAACTGGACCTCGGACTACTGCCGCTGCTGCTGCTGTTCGGTCCAAGTGACCTATGAGCAAGAAATGAAAACAGAAAATCGAGAAATACACTTTGGCCACCAGTGTCGGTATATTATCGATATTAGATAGGTGCATGCACATAGTATCTGTACGTGAACTCTTAGCGAAGTGGCGCAAGTATAATAGATGAAGCCGTAAATCCAATGCGGAAAAGTCGCATAAAACTTCCATCGCAGCATTACTGACCCCCATTCCGCTGTCCGCTGCATGCGAGGTAGGAAAAATCGGTTTACGGCCATACAGTTGTGAGGAAGGAAAGAAAAGTACCTCGGATTGACTCGGATATTGATTCCCAACACACAACCATACGCAACATACCCACTGACTAGGAGATTTAACTATCACGACGAGTACGAGTATGTGAGTGATTTAAGCGATAAATTCGTTTCGAAAATCTCTTCCTTCCTCATCACAACGAGCGTCTGTTCTGAATATATCAATCAGAATCACTTAAATTCATCACACAATGGATGTAATTTTCTTCAAGACATTTTTCTCGGCTATTTCCGTTTTTTCAGTCAACCGAGAACAAGTAGCGACCGACAACAGCAGCGACAACGATGACCACGATGACGACGTCCGTCAACGCCCATCAAGCGTTCTAAGCAGCTCTCTAAACTCGGATAGAGCAGCCCATGTAGAAAGATAGTCTTTGCCTTAGTTGCTTGCCTGCCATGCATCTAATATGATAATTTAGTTGTCGAAGCTATAGTGAGAGCAAGCACTTGTGCCGTGCTTGTTTCGAACACACTACAATTGGAATCTTTCGGGAGCAATTGCTTCTTGATCTGGTCACAGTTTCACTGTTGGGGACTGTTGCTGCTTGCCGCTTACTGTTTACTGCTTGCTACTTGCTACTGCCACCACCCTACTCAATAGGGCGGAGCAGTTCTGGAGTGCTCGCCAATTTATGTGTACGTAGATATGACCACGATAATGATGATGATGATGATGTTGTACCCAAGACGTTATAATAAAATTCTGTCGTGTGCGACGAGCCAGATCGACACAGTATAGTCGTATGGTACACTATTGAGCTCAGAATGACAGAGAAGCAAGAGATGAAGCATTTCTGTTGATTCCTTCTTGATTGGCTCAATTGACGGTATTTGAACTCTGACCACGGGTTTTTGTTTCGCTTAATCGAGAGTAATCGTCACAAAAGTATTTCTCGATGACAATGGCGGAAAGACCACTGGAAACGATACGCTTACTTACTCTATAGTTCCTCTGTCGAATTGTCTTACTTCTACTATCGTAGACACTGGCCAAGCTCAATTAGTGCTTATGCTCGCTTTGCGGAAATCAACATCATCAATTCAGGGTCTTACGTCAGAGATTTCGGATGAATTGTTGAGGAAGGGCTTTTGTACTACCTTCGGTCCATCACAATTCACTTGAATTTGGCTATATTTTAGACTATGGGGCGTAAGAGGGTATCAATGTCGTAACCTTGTGAATCCCACTCTAATTACTGAGCTTTTGTTGATGATCCTGGCTAGTGGTTAGTGTTAGTGCAACATAAAAATCAGTTACTAGGTATCAAGGTGCCGCAATCAACTCAAGCTGCCATAATCAACTCTAGCAGTTCGGGCCCAGTCTATAAGATCTATTCTGTAAAAAGGGGCTTCTGACAAATAAGTTTTGTGTCACGAATATCAACTCAACCACGAATATTGAAAAAAATTGTAACAGCCTCTTGAAGAAATTAAGCGGAAAGGAAGGCAATGGATTATAGGAATACGCTGAGAGCGGTGAGACCACCTCTTCCACGGCTGCAAAATCTGTTGGGCAGACCACACTGAAGTCCGTCTAAACAAATTATGATGGTGATCATCGATGATAATGCCCCCCACAAAAGTTGTTTACTTTTTTTCTATATACTCGCACATTTTTTCGTCTAAATGTAGAAAGTGAATCGCCGTACAATACTGCTCTTTTTCCAAAAACCCTTAAGTAAACGCTTTTTACGTAAACACTATTGACTTCCTTAATGGCATCCATTTCCTCAAAGACTGATATTGACTGACCCAAACCTCAGACCCATGTAGGATGACTAAGACTTTCGACGTCAAAATAACCAAGGGCCAACCATAAAAAGCCAGGCAGCTGCTCATCCATTTGTGAAGCATTCCTAGGGAGACAGACAATGAATTTTTCCCAAATCAGACGACCATAAAAGGCCAAGCAGTCGCTCGTCCACTTTCCGGGCGTCACTAGAGACACGGCTTTCCAGCCCACCAGACAACCATACGTCATCTGGAGATGCTCATTGTCTGGCGGAGCGATCTTAGAGAGGCAATTAGCAACCTTTTGGCTCACCAGGGGACTTTAAAAGGCTATAGACAGAGCTATTGATCCACATGCCGAGCGACCCTTGAGAGACAGGCAACGGCTTTTCAGTGCATCAGGCAACCATACGTCACTAGGGAGACGCTCATTCACTAGAGGGACGACCTTAGAAAAGCACTCAACGGCCTCCGGCTAACCAGATGACTATAAAAAGCCAGGTAGCAGCTCATCCACTGGTGGAGCACCCCTAGAGCGACAAGCAATAGCTGCCCAGTCCATCAGGAAGCCACACGTCACCAGGAGATGCTCATATACTGGAGGGGCAAATGACATTCAAAAGCTTTCGGCTAACCAGATGGCAGCTGCTCGTCCATTGGTGGAGCACCAAACTTACTTACTTACTTAGCGGCCGCTACAGTTCGGGGTGAACCTGGGCCTCAACCAACATGCCTCTCCATCTAGCACGTGTTTCGCTAGTCTTTTCCAGTGCCGCACGCCCAATTTGTTAAGGTCCCTTTCCACCTGTGCGCGCTACCTTAGATGCGGCCGTCCTCTATTTCTTCGTCCCTCGGGATAGAATTCAAAGACTCTACGGGCTTACGCGTTGGATCCGTAGACGCCTGACTAGACTCATGTCGCTGTACAACCCGTACAGTTCCTGATTTAATCTTCGCCTCCAAACCCCCTCTGTGTTTATAGGACCGAAAATCACACGCAGAATCTTTCACTCGAAACGACCAAGGATTTCCTCGTCCGCTTTAGATAAAGTCCATGTTTCTGCGCCGTATAACAGGACCGGGATAATTAAGGTCTTATATAAGGCCAACTTGGTACGAGAGAGGGCTCTACTTCTAAATCGCATCTTGAGCCCAAAGAGGCAGCGATTGGCGAGAGTAATTCTGCGCTTGATTTCGAAACTGGTGTCGTTGTTCCAGGTCATTGCGGAGCCGAGGTAAATGAAGTCCTTAACTACCTCAAACTTAAATCTGCCAGTATGCACGTTCTCAATACTCGCTAACGCCTCATTGACATCTCGCTGTGATCTACCTATATGTCAATGTCGTCGGCGTATGCAAGGAGTTGCGAGGATTTGAAATAGATTGTGCCTCTTGTATTGGCCTTGAAAAAATCACACGACAGCGCATCGCCCTGCCTAAATCCTTTTTTGACTTCGAAACTATCGGTCAGTTCTGCACCGATCCGTATGAAGCAGCGAGCGTTCTCCAGAGTCATCCTGCAAAGTCTGACGAGCTTAGCAGGAATGTCAAAAGTAAACATGGCGTTGTATAGCTAGTCTCTAATTACGCTGTCGTATTTACGAACGGCTTCAGGCGTTAACATAAAACGGCAGCGGAGATCTTGTATGCGGCATTAAGGAGACTTATTCCTCTGTAGATGGCGCAGTCAAACGGGTCACCTTTTTTGTGGATCGGGCAAACAATGCTGAGACTCCATCCCATACAGATAAGCCGGTGCATACTCCTAAATAGCTCACCCCCAGCTGCCTTGAATAGCTCAGCAGGCAATCCATCTACGCCAGCAGCTTTATTCGACCTGAGTTTCGACATGGTTTTAGCCAGTTCGACCATCTGAAAACCGCAAGGTTGCTGAGTGGATATTCTTGTGCTACTTATTACCATATTACGAGTTTCCACAAAGTTCGTAAGTCTAAAGCCGGTGTCTGTTGTCGTATCGTGGAGGATGTGCCTTCCAATTACTTCGCCAAAGATGTTCTCCTTACCGATTTGGGCGTTGAAGTCCTCGAGTACGATTTTGATGTTGTACTCCGGACAAGCTTCGTGGCGTCGTCCGAGAAATCCTATTTGATGGGTTCGTCAGCCTCGTCAGTAGGGCGTATATCAGTTCACCTCTGAACTGGTATTGAGGAGGGTATCCAGAGGGTGCCGCGAAGAGGCTGTGTGTCCACTTAAACTGAGCATTAGTAGGGATCGTTGCTGGCTATGCTGCAAAATGACTATAACTGCGTCTAATATAGGAGAATAAGTCTCCTTAACATCGCATATGAGATCCTATCCGCCGTGCTGTGTGAACGCCTGAAACAATTCGTGGACAATTCGATAGGTTCCTTCAGGGCAGGAATATCCACGATAGGCCTAATATTCACACTGCGGCAGATCCGCAGCACCTCTTTGTCGACTTTAAGGCCTCATATGACAGTGTTTATAAGGATGAGCTATACAAAGCTATGTCGCTATGTTTCACATCCCTGTCAAACTCATCAGGTTGTACAGGATGACAATTGAGAGTGCTGGCCGCTTCATTAAGGTCGGTAGGGAGTTAACCGAGATCTTCAATGTCAAAAAAGGATTCAGACAGGGCGACACAATGTGGCAAAACCATGTGGTTTTTTCAACATCATGCCTGAAAAGATTGTGCGGGATTCACTGGCCGATACAAGGGGCACGATCTGCTACAAGTCTGCACAATTGCTAGTATACGATGACGACGTTGTCGTGATTGGGACAACGCAGCGAGACGTCAATGAGCTTTTATGAGCATTGAAGCGGAAGTAGCTAAAGTACATAAGTGTAAAGGTAAATGAGGGCAAAACCAAATATATGCTGTCATCAAAAAAAGACGCACAACACCGACGTCTTGGGCAAAACGTCACCATTGGCAGCTACAACTTTGATGTAGTCAAGAATTTCGTCTACCTTGACCCACTGGCAACAAGCGGCAACGACACGAGCGCTGGGATTAAACACAGAATAACACTTGCCAACCGCGGTTTCTTCGCGCTTAAGAGGCAATTGAGAGGAATGGCCCACTTTCGGAAAACTTAGGTTGACCTCTGTAAAACCTTAACCATCCCGGTCCTCCTCTACGGCCAGAGGCTTCAACCTTATCAAACACTGATAAAGATGGCTTTGGTCGTTTCGAGAGGAAAATTCTGCGTACAATCTTCAGTCAACCGCGATTCAACCACGAAATTTACGGGATGCACAGCGACATCAGTCTAGTACCAAGTCTTCGGATCCATCGTCCAACATGGATAGACTATGTAGAACGAATATACACTACAGCTCCGGTTCAAGAAGAAGAGTCGAAAAACTAATAATCTATCGGCCGCCTTTATAAAGGTGTGGGTTATGGGGCTTTCCAGGCATGTTGGCGTCAACGTCGGTTGGGATCCTCATTAACTTACATAAAACTGGTTTAAATGTCTTACTCAGAAATCCATAACCTTCGTCACTTTGTCTGTCTCCCTTTTTTGGGTTGAAATTTTGCAGCAAAAATACACTTAACTTGATTCCAGGGTTTCTAAGGGTTTTTTTTTTTTTTTATAGACCAAACAAGAGACGGCGATTGATTTCAGTTGAAGATTGTACGAAAAGGCTAATCAGGAGATGGATAGGTTATCCGCCCCCATTAAAAGTGACACATACATACGTCCTTAAGTAAGTCTAATTGATGAAAACGTGGCTCGGTTGTTCGAAGTGTTCCCCAAAGTATCGGTCTCCGTAAGAGATCGAAATATTTCACTCCAAACACAGAACAACAAGAACATCGCAAAAGTCACGTCATTATTCTATAGAAACTACCAGCTTGTCCGCAGGTACGTTCTCCTTTTTCGTAGCTTTCCATTAATTGGCACGATCAAATAGAATATTTGCTACCAACTGAACAACATCCGTAAAAAACATGATAAAAAAAAAGAGGCAACAGGCATTCGTCACACATTCAGAATATCTTGCAACTTATGGAATGAAGTCTGTCGCCTCTATAATGATCATTTAACTCCATTCACCTAGATTTGTTTCCACGGGAAACAAAGCACATCTACGAATAGCTGATGACTGCTCCACAAATGCTAATAAAAAAAAAAAAAAAAAAAACATACAAAGTCAGAGCTCGTTTCAAGCTCTGGCAGAGAAAAAGGTTTTTGCTGTGCATAGTTACTGACGCGGATATTATTGTAAGATAGATAAGTCCGCTGGCTAGTCACACTTACTGAGCGGCCTGTGTCCTTAATACAGGTGTGTTCTGTACCCGTCTCACCATATTTGGCCGATATGTACCATCATCGCGAGTGTAGCGGTTGTGGGAATCTTTGGATCCGGTATCACACCATATTTAATATGATCATCAGTGATCAGTGGCTAACAATCGGCGAACTTGTTTTGCTCCTGACATACCCGTAACGTCACCTACATTCAACGGAATCGTTTGCTATCGATGACCATGTGTAAGATCTTTTGCTTTATATTT
Source organism: Eumerus sabulonum (assembly GCA_951905685.1). Lineage (NCBI taxonomy): Eukaryota > Metazoa > Arthropoda > Insecta > Diptera > Syrphidae > Eumerus > Eumerus sabulonum. Next base: position 104,773,776 of record OX645063.1, on the reverse strand, counting down.
TTAGAGATACAGAGCGCCGCCGTCTTACTTAGTGTATTCGTTGAACTGACAGATATAGTAAATCAATCAACACGGGTCGCCAGGCATGTTACACATGCTCCTTAAAACACATGGTTACACGAAACCTCCTCGAGAATGTATTCCCAACAAGAACTCGTAAACGAAGAGATGTGGTCCTATATACTCATACACTCGTACAAGTATGACATATTAATTGATCGAATCTGCTGTGTTTACATGACCCTACCGACCAAGATGCAGCCGGAAATGCATAATCCCCAAAAAGGGAATACAACCGTGGTAGTAGGATCCAGTCGAGGCCTTCTCGGTCTCCTTGGTCTTGTTGGGTTAAGTAAACAAACTGGCCGAGTGGGTTTTCTATATCGTTGCTTGTCGGTCGTATCCCACTTTTAATTATAAACAAACGGCAAATTATCTTTGACGAAACAAATGCCCAAGACAATTGTGTACACAATTTATTCCCTTTTTGCTTCTTAACTCTAATTTTAGATACATACGTTTAGGATGCATACAATCTGGCAGCATCACAACATACGCACGCACGTACATATGTACGTTGCAACAAGTGCAATTTGACTGTACCAAGGATACGCGATATGTTTTCTATTTCCATCGACTAGTCCATGCGTCGTCCCATGTGGTAACTATGTATTTGGATAGCATAATTGCCGTCATGCACTCGTGAAAAGTGATTTTCATATTCATGATTGTACGATAGTATTCCAGGGAGTAATTACTCTAAACAAAAGAACATTACGCGACCAAAGGCACACACCTTCCACTATTTAGTATTTAGGTAGAAGACTAGTCTGTAAATAGGCAGCATCGGCCATTGAAGTGATGAGAACACAACAAACCTTTCGGTTGTTAAAACCAAAGTTATGTTAATTGATGCCAAAACCAATATCGGACAATGGTCGTTCTTGTTGACAGTTTTTTGACATTCAGCCGATCGTCCTTCACATCATCCATACACACCCGTACGCCGAGCTTGCCCAGACGTACCGTGATGTACACCTATTTTACCAAATGGTAAAAAGAAAAACAAAAAGAAAGAAATAACCAAATATGATGGTGATGCTACTCGACTAAAGGAACTCAAACATACTCTTATGTATTAGAGACAAATGAGCTACGGAACACAGAACAAGAAATGTACACTACTTTTCTGTATCTACTTGGCCTGGTCTGGTCTGGTCGATACCCATACCCACCTCGAGAAACAGGCATTTTCTAGGAACTAACCGATAGATAAACAGAACAACAGATAACCGTCGCGCATGCGTCTACTTCAAACAGTAAAAAGAAGCACAGACATTCCGGCATAAAAGACCTATACACTCCTCTCGCCTTTCCTGTATCCAGTATCTCCAGTGCATCCGTCCCTCTTTCAGAAGAAGAAAAAATGGGAAAATGAAAATAAATCAAATCCAAGAAGGTACTGGTTTTCCTCACTTTTTTTTTCTTTCCTCTTTATTGTCTCTCTTTATCTTCTACCAACTCGGAGGAGGAAGCGTTACCACTACCATGGCCAGTTGATGCTGGACAGAAACCTAATGAGTTCTATATGTTCCCATTTGACTTTTGCTCTAAACTGATCCACGTAGGTACATGATATTTAGCTGATCATTTAGTAAAAGTTGGCTTTAAATAGTTTTCGGTTAAGCCAATGATCCAAAAAATCCCTAAAACTGCATTTGGCGCCGAGAAATCAATTTTCCTATCGTCTACAGTACCTATGCCATCGGAAGTGTCGTTGATCTTAAGAGTGATTTCACATTTCCTGGATCCTGTGATGATTGTGGGAAAGTAGTCGTACGCAGATGTCATCCATAGTGCGAGGATTCTTCAACTATCCCTGTGACCTGAACCATATATAACAGAACAATGAAGAGATGATGCCTTCTTCCTACCTGATCTTGTAAATGTGTCAAGATATTGTTAAAAGTCGTTGAACGGTATAATGCATTTTACAAAGGAGGCCATTCGCCTGGTTGTTCCGCAATTACTTGCAGTGAGCCCACCCTGAGGTTCAAAGCAATTTCCTTTAGGATCTGCGAAATTTGATTCTTTCTATTGCAAGATGATTATCTGGTGGTTACGGAGGGCCCTAAAAGCTCCTAACAGAATTCGAGCTGCTCGAATTTCTTTTTTCAAAAATTGTAAATTGCTCGTACCCCTTAAGCAGCTTCTCTAGTAAGTGATGTTTCATGAGTTCATATTTTGCCAAGAATTGTTCTATCTTTTGATAAGAATTGCGATACTTACCAACAGTATGGAAGAAAACGTAACTTGCTAAACAAAAAAATAAATGTTCAGGTGCCATGCTACGTATTGCTTTGACTGAGGCTCTACGTTTTTAAGTCAAGTTTGTCGTACCTGCACGACTGCTAGAGAGTTTCTTCGGAAAGGTAGATAACAAGAAACATGCAAGTCGATACAAGTGAAACTTGGCGGAAGCACACAACTTACTCCTTAACCTCTTCCCTCTTGAGGTCAACATTAGGTATACCGCATCTTGCAGCGCAATTAGGCTTAGAGAATCCGGATTCCGGTCATCAAAACCCTACGGTCATAGTAAGCTATTGGAAGTGTTACCTGAAGACCTGTCTACGACTTCAACCGACTTCATGACACCCAAGCACAACCTAAAAAAAGCTAACCAAGGCCATATCCCATCCAGGAAGGTATAGGGAAATGGATTGCACTTCACGAACCATCAGGCACCGCTTTTTATCGAAGACGAAGGGCGGAGTCGGCTCGAGTATCTGAATATCTCCAAACCATTTAGACTTCGCGACCATGAAACCCTTTCTTCACAATATACATTGTGGCTCGTGCTGTGTGTGCGGTTGCATAGTGCTGTTGGAACCACATGTTCACCAAGTCCCGCTCATCCAATTTCGGCAGTAAGAAGTCGTTTATCATGGCCCTGTAGCGTTCGCCAGTAAAAGTGACCGTATTGCCGATGGCGTCCTCAAAAAATATAGCCCAATCACTCCTCCTGCGTGAACGCCGCACCACACAGTGGCGTTAAGTGGAAGTAATGGCTCTTCCGGCATCCCGATGTCAAAGATATCGACAAAGGTTGATACCTGGTCGATAGTAGACTTCCCTGGCCTGAAGCCACGCTGATAAGGACATATCAGCTTATTTACAGACGTTCACACAAAACGACAGAGAAGATTATGTAGGCGATGTTAAGGAGACGTATTCCTCTGTAGTTGGCGCAGTCAATGCGGTCTCCTTTCTTGTGGATCGGGCAAGCGATGCTGAGACTCCTTTCCTCGGGCATGCTTTCCTTCTGTCACCTTCTTCGTTGTGTGAATCCTCCTGCACTCGTCATCGAACCAGGTATTTCTTTATGGTGGAGCCTTGAAGCTCAAAACGCGCATATTGGCTACTACAAGATAGTGGTCCGATTCGATGTTAGCATCATGAATAGTGGAGGAGTATCTGACATCGGTCGCGTGTATATGGAGGTGCGGGATGCGCGAACTGGCTAGAAGGAGATTTCGCCCCATAGCAAGATCAATCAGCCTGGGTCCGTTATCGAATGTGGTGTCGTGTAGGCCGTCTTTGACTCGTTCAAAGATATTTTCCTTACCCAGCTTAGCATTGAACTCTCCTAGTACAATTTTGATGTTATATTTGGGACATTGCGCATACGTACTGTCTTGGAGATTGTAGAACTCATCTTTGGTGGAGTAATCCTTGTCTTTCGTGGGGAAGATCAGGCTGATGTTAGGAAATTTGGCCCTGATACGGATCGTTATGAAGCGTTCGCACATTTTTTGCCTTAGTCCACCTCGAACAATGAATCCGTATTCGAATAATCGTCGTCCTCTCTCCCTATAACAGTCGCCCTAGTAGATGTCGCAGTTGTTCATCCCGGTCCATTCCATCGCATTACCTGGTTGGCGCTTAAGTCCGCTTTATAGCGATCTAGGACGTCCGCAAGTCGTTCGGCTGCACGTGGTCTGTTTAGGGACCTAACATTCCACGTTCAGAGCCGAAGATCATTGTCCGTTCTTCATTTTTCGCAAGGGTCGTCAACACTAATCCGGTCCATTTTATCCGAGGCTTGCGGTTATTTCTGAGCAATTGTGGGGTTCTCCGATTATGGTTTGCTCGCCATTCGTCCTCTTCCGTTAATAATTTCCGTGGTCAGGAAATTTTCAGATAGTACCACGAGAAGGTACAAGTAGGACCTGACAAACAGATCTGCAAGGTGTTCGGCAGTAGAGGCTCTTACTCGTTTTGTTTTAGTGGACGAGCACCCGTCGGCAGCTGCTACTCCTTTAGTCCTACTAGGAATAAAATTGCTCACGCAAATTCGGATAATATTTGAGAAAATATCAGCGGCGTTGTCGAGGAAACACATCGGCCAGTTAAAGCTCCGGAAGAAGTTGTTAAGGCCGTACCAGACGACTTTCTCGTAAAGCCATATTGTCATTTCGGAGCTTTCGGTAGGACGAGCCAAGAGACGATTATACATCAACGTTTCATTTGTTAGATTGGGAGGTAAGGAACAAGTCCAGTGTATTGGCGGTGTGACTGGCAATATCAGGTACATGTGACGTCTTGTTGAGTTAAGGGATTTAATTCAGAGAATAATTCGACATACCTTCCTTCGGGTGTTTTATGTCTAGATTGGACTTCTGTAAAGAAAATATCAGTTAATAGAGTGCTTACGTAGTATGAGTTTCAGCCGTATGAAATTGAATTACCTGGAGGATGATTGGCTGTATTCAGGGAGATGTTGGTTAGCAATGTCACTACGGATGTATACGGCGAGAACACGATGGGATATGGCACTAAGCTATATCCAGGGAGGGAGGGAGGGAGCGAGCAAACAGAGCAAAGAAGTTGATCGCGTTTAACATGGCAAGCGCCAGCTTCGATCTCTGTCCCTGCTCAATCCAAGTTGACACACAGCCTGCGCGTGGGCCCCCCTGGATAGCTACCCTGGCACCCGCCAGGTAGTGAACCAGTGTGTGCAGCGACCCAACCCAATGCTTAGGAGTCGAGTAGGACTACGTAAGTTTGACGTTGGAAAGCTACAGTCGCAAGACACTGCTAGAATCTTTGCCGATCGTGTCTCCTCAAAGCTCTCTCAAAATCCGCCCACAGCAGCACAACCAATAGAGCAGGAATGGGCTCATTGCCAGAGCGCCGTCAGAGATGCTGCCTCAGAGGTGCTGGGTTTCAAACAGCCACAAACCCCTGGTTCGATGAACAATGCGAACAAGCCCATGCAGCAAAACAAGAGGCATATAAAGCCATGCTGCAACGACGGACGAGAGCTGCTCGCGAAATCTATGAGCAGAAGAGAAGAGAGGAACACACGCTTTTCAGAAGAACGAAGAGAGAGCACGGAAAGCGTGAGATCGAGGAGATGGAGAGATGCTTCCGCAGGAATGACGCCCGTAAGTTTTACAACAAGGTAAAACGAACATGCCATGGCTACAAAGCCAGAGTGGCGGCCTGCAGGGATGAAAATGGAGAACTGGTAGTAGAGTCGCAGTCGATGCTGAGGATTTGGAAAGACCACTTCTGCAGACTGTATAACGGCGATGATAGACAAGATACCGCTGTCAGGCAGAACGAGCCATTCGCAATGGAACACGAAGTAACAGAATCCAGTCCACCCGACCTAGACGAAGTCAAAATAGCGATATCGAGACTTAAGTCTTATAAAGCCGCTGGTGCAGACGGCCTGTCTGCTGAGCTTTTTAAGGCGGCTGGAGATGAGCTGGTAAGGTGCATGCACCATCTCATTTGCAAGGTATGGTCGGAGGAAAGCATGCCCGACGAATGGAATCTCAGCATCGTTTGCCCGGTCCATAAGAAAGGAGACCCCTATAAATGCGCCAACTATAGGGGAATAAGCCTCCTTAACATCGCATATAAGATCTTCTCTGCCGTATTGTGTGAACGCCTGAAACCGTTTGTGGATAACCTGATCGGCTCTTATCAGTGTGGTTTCAGGCCTGGTAAATCCACATTAAACCAAATATTTACGCTACGGCAGATCTTGTAGAAGACCCAGGAATACCAAATCGACACTCACCACCTCTTCGTCGATTTCAAGGCCGCGTATGACAGCGTATATAGAGACGAGCTGTACAAAGCCATGTCTAGTTTTAACATCCCTGTCAAACTCGTCCGACTGTGCAGGATGACAATGGAGAATTCTCGCTGCTCCATTAAGGTCGGTAATGAGCAAACCGAGACCTTTGATGTTAAAAAAGGATTTAGGCAGGGCGACGCGCTGTCGTGCAACTTTTTCAACATCGTGCTCGAAAAGATCGTGCAAGAGTCACTGGCCAACACAAGAGGTACGATTTGTTTCAAGTCTACGCAATTGCTTGCGTACGCCGACGATATTGACGTAATTGGACGAAAACAGCAAGACTCAATGAGGCTTTCGTGAGCATTGAGGTAGAAGCGGCTAAGATGGGTCCAAGGTTAATGAGGGTAAAACCAAATATCTGCTTTCATCTAAAAGAGACGGACAACACCGACGTATTGGCCAGAACGTCACCATGGGCGGATATAACTTTGAAGTGGTCAAGGAATTCGTCTACCTTGGCTCACTGATGACCAGCGACAACAACACCAGCGCTGAGATAAAACGCAGAATCACTCTTGCCAACCACTGTTTCATTGGGCTCAAGAGGCAATTGAGAAGTAGAGCCCTCTCTCGGAAAACCAAGGTGACACTATATAAGACCTTGATCATCCCTGTCCTCCTTTACGGCGCAGAGGCTTGGACCTTAACAAAAGCGGATGAAGATGCCCTTGGTCGTTTCGAGAGGAAAATTCTGCGCACTATCTACGGTCCCGTTTGTTCAAACGGTGTATGGAGGAGAAGATATAACGAAGAACTGTACGGGTTGTACAGCGACATAGGCCTGGTACGACGTCTACGGATACAGCGTCTAAGGTGGCTAGGCCATGTAGAGCGCATGGAAGATACAGCTCCGACCCGAAAAGTCTTCGAATCCACTCCGGAAGGAAGGCGCGGCAGAGGACGGCCGCCTCAGCGGTGGCGCACGCAGGTGGAAGGGGACCTCATCCAACTGGACGTGCGGCACTGGAAACAGCTGGCCAAAGACCGTGCCGTATATCCAGGGAGATTGAATTCCGAAGGATCGGATTTTTACTTACCAAATTGAAGCTGGCGCACACAAGTGGTAGAATACTTAATCCAACCGAGCGTGCGATACCACAGATGGATAGCGCAAGTTCGTTGTGAACAGAACGACATGCTGGTTGAGAGCTTGGTCCATATTGGACTGCAGCGTCACTGTTGGACCAGTTGGAGACGCAAGAGGGTGAATTACAAATCAAGAATAGGAATTACAAAAAAATTACACCCGGCGAGCCGTTTCGAAGGGAGAAGGGAGTGGATGGAGCAAATGCGTATGAACATGTTAGATAGCACAAAATATTGTGTGTGTGGTGGAGACGGACAGGTTTAGTCTTAGTAAAGCGCGTTGAAAACACGCCTATGTAACATATGTGGGCTTCTACTAGACCAAGATGACCGTTTATGTTGAATATTCACTGATTGCACTCTACCGACGAAGGGTACTCGGTCCTAACCTAAAAATTGCATTTTCGATAGAAGCATGAAAGAGGCTAGGATCCAACTTTCTGGATAACCAGCGTTACGTCAGGGATATCAATATTTGGCGAGCCGATAGTTTCGCAAAATGGTCACAACAGCAGGCTTCCAAAGTCTTGGGATTAGGGGTCATCAAACAATGAAGGAAAGAAGCGCCACAGTAGTTGTTTTCTCTTCTGATTACGGCATGTCTCTACGCCCCAACAAGCAAGTCACAACCGCGCCCATGGGAAATGATCCGCCAGCAATAATTCATCTTTTCGAATCCGAATCAAGTGATTTCCTCAACAAATAACTTAACAAATATTTACACATAATTCCGTCGATATCTTTTGGTTTTTGTGTGTAATTCACCTATAAATAAACGCCCGCCGCCTCGAGCGCTTCCATTGCACTTAACAGTATCGTACATAGCTTCGTTGTTCGCCAATTCGATGTTAGCCTAAGTACGCCACACAATATTGCGCAACCATCGCTCACCAACTAATCAAATCGTCGATTATTTATAACCGAATCTTTCAATTTGCCAGCTATTTCGAGTGCGGCACATTCGGTTGATCGCTCCAATCGAAGGCGGAATTTGTGCACCTTTTTCACACGATGACGATGGCGACCACCAAGTGTCTATAAAACACAAAAAAAAAACAAAAACAAATCGAGTGCAGTTTAAGTTGTTTTGACTGCAACTGTGATTCCGCTACAAGCTCTTCACAGTCCTCGCCAATCTGTGAATTGTATCCATCCCGTCTGTGGAGCGAGCACACACAAATGCGGAAATGCCGTGGTAGCCATAGCAGCAGTTGGTTACGTGAACTATTGCGAGATGTTTTCTTCTTCCATTTTTATAAAATATCCAGTCGTAGCGAAACAGTGCAATGCTTGGCTCACAAGGTATAGGCTGAGGTAACGCCAGTTGTAGGTGCCTTTGGACCTCGAGCATCGGGCCTGCAGAGTACCTGTCATCTATGGGTTATAACCCGCACACGAATAGCGCATACTCAACTAGTTTAGCGATAGCGATATTATGGTTTTCTTTTTTCGGTAGTTGCCGCAGGGATTATCGCAACCATTCACCATGCAAGAGATCACAACAGTTGAGGAAGGTATCGCCCAAAGCAGGACAATGGTGTCCTTAACGTTTCCTTTTGTTTTATTGTCAACTAATTTCATACCTCAGGTATGATAGAACGGTTGCCAAACGGATGCATAGATAGTTCGCTAACATTCAGCGAAAGTATCTAGTCACATCGCACTGTCACCTGGCAATATGACCCTTCAATCAACGAAGGTTTTGTACACTTTTATGGCGGCGGAGTGTAACTGATCTAGAGAAACGAAGGCGGTGGTTTCTACGGTTTGTACTAGTTTTAGTAGAATCCCTTCAGAATTCACAGAACAACAATTAACGCGTGCCAGGTAAATAGCACACGTTCGTACTAGGTACCTGGCGTGTCCTGTCTGCCGTAGCCGCTTTATTCTATCTAAACATTGCGCCTACACAATTGTGTCCATGTATTTTGTGCAAAATTTTTGAAACCCAACTACTCGGGAGGTTTTTGGCGATTTTGAATATTATCCGTTTTTTTTACAACAGGTAACGGCAGCGTGAGATTGGCAAGAGAAGAGAAAAACAAACGATTAATGTATCTGGATTTAAGCACCAATAAAACGCCTACGAAACGGGTGTTACGATGACAGCGGGAGAGCGTTGTCGTTATTTCCGAAATGTTGCTGAGTATTTTGTTAATACCAATCCGGTTGTGTAGTAGCGTGCACTCACACAGCGGCATTTGCGTCGGAAGGCGGAATTTAAATTGAGAGCAGTGTTGCAGTGGGTGCTCTCTCTCTCGCGTGCTCTCTGAAGTGATTCCTGTGGCACTGCCAGGTGTGAAAATTAAATTCATTGTGGAATTCCCTGGTGCATTCAGTTTGTTTAGTTTGCTGTTGGAGGGGCTTCCCTGGTAAAGGGTTATACATATGACTGATAGTTTGGTTACCGTGGCAAGAGTTCCACTGATAATTACTTCTTCTTCTTCTTCGTGGCGCTACAGACCGGCGGCGTGGTCTTGGGCCTCAACCAACAAGCGACTCCAGCCAGCACCATTTCTTGCCTGTCGTCTCCAGTCAGGCACACCAAGTTGGTTAAGATCCTTCTCCACTTGTATCCTCTGTTGCGTTATCCCAATGGCTCGGTCCATACTGTGTTGTCTATAGGCTGTACATGGCCTAGCCATCTCGAGCGTTATATCCGTAGACGCTTAACCAGGCAAATGCCCGAACAGTTCGTAGTAGTCGAATCTTCTTCTCCAGATGTCAGTAACGAAAACAGGACCAAAGATCGCACTAAAAATTTTTCTCTCGAAAGGACTAAGAGCTTCCTCATCCGCTTTCAATAGTGTCTATGTCTCTGCACCATGAAGCAGCTTAGTTTTTCGAGATAGACTCTGCTACTCGATTGCCTTTTAAACCCAAAAAAACAGGAATACCAAAGGTAGACATGACGTTGTGTAGCTAGTCTCTAATTACGCTGTCGTATGCGGCTTTGAAGTCGACAAATACTGGTGATTGTCGACTTGGAATTCATTGTTTTTTTCCAGGATCTGCTGTAGTGTGAAGATTTGGTTGATGGTGGATTTCCCTGGCCTGTAGCCACACTGAAGCTAGCTTATTTACCAAAGCTTTCAGGCGTTAACACAAAACGGCAGAAAGGATTCTGTAGGCGATATTAAGGAGAATTATGCCTCTGTAGTTGGCGCAGTCAAAGGGGTCTCCTTTTTTGTGGATCGATGCTGAGATTGTGGCAAACGATGCTGAGATTACATTCCTCTGGCATGCTTTGCTCTGACCATACCTTACAGATGAGCTGATGCATGTTCCTAACCATGTCTTCCCCAGCTGCTTTTAAGGGCTCAGCTGACAGCCTACGCCAGCAGCTTTATTCGACTTGAGTTTCGATATGGTGATCTTAACTTCGTCGTGGTCAGGGGGACGATCTTCGTCGTTAAGAAATAGATTATTCAGAATGCAGAAGTGGTCATGCCACATTATCAGCATCGACTGCGATTTTACTACTAGGTATCCGTTCTCATCCCTACAGGCTTCCGTTCTGACCCAAATAAACAGCGATTGGCAAGAGTTATCCCGCGCTTCATCTCGGTATTGATGTAGTTCGTATTTGTTACTGCGGATCTAAGGTAGACGAAGTTCTCGACTACCCCGAAGTTCTTGCTGCCCATTGTGACGCTCTGTCCGAGGCCTCGATGTCGACCCATTTTAGCCGCCTCATCGGCGTAAGCTAGCAGCTAAACGACTTTTGGAAGATCGTGACCTGATGCTGAATTGTGAGTTTCCCTCGATCTTCTCAAGTAGAATGTTAAAAAAGTCACATGATAGCGCGTCACCTTTTTTGGCATTAAATGTATCGGTAAGTTTGTTACCGACTTTGATGGAACAGCAATCATTTTACATCGTCATCCTACACATTCTGACGAGTTTGGTAGGGGTGCCAAAACTAGACATTGCTCTATATATGTAGCTTGTCTCTATGCACTCTATCATATGCGGCCTTGACATCGACAAATAGGTGTTGAGTGTCGATTTGCACTTTTTGGGTCTTTTCCAGGATCTGCCGAAGTGTGAAAATTTAATCTATTGGGGACTTCTCTGGTCTGAAAATACACTGATAACGACCTATCAGGGTCCTGAACCAGTGTGGGTTCAGACGTTCACACAAAACAATGATCGCGTTGTGATCATTGAGCATTGAAGTCTAGTATGTCTAGTTTTGATGTCATAGCTGGGACATTGCGCATACGTTCTGTCTAGGAGATCGTAGAACTCTTCTTTGGTGGAGTCATCCTTATTTTTTGTGGGGGGGGCGTGGACGCAGATCAGACTGATGTTAGAAGATTTAACAGTTCGCTCACATGCCGAAAGCTTAGGACTTTTTGCCTTAGTCCACCTCGAACATAAAATCCGCATTCGAAAAATCATTGACCTTCCTCCCTATACCAGTCGCCGTAGTAGACGTCGCAGTTTTTCATCCGCTTTACACCCGGTCCATTCCATCACATTTCCTGGATGGCGGTAAAGTGCGCTTTATAGTGGTCTAGGGCTTTCGCAAGGTGCAAGAGTTAAAGATTTTTGAGACAGTGAACCCGTTTCGGTCCCACTGGGAAAGAAGAACTCGGCCCTTTAGGTTAGTGGTTGTGCTTAGGGGATGAACACCCTTCACGAAATTTATTCTTACGAAGCAAACAAGCCTTGGATACGGACAGACACAAAAAATATTAATTTTAAATTAATTGTTTAGTGAATTGACCGAGTTATGCCTGGCAATACCGTCGCTCTCTGAGAATTTCATAACACCGCATGCAGACACGCACTTACCCATCGCTCGCTCTGTTAACACACACGGTTGGTTCGCTCACCAAATCACATGGTCCGCTCTGTCACAGTATTAGTGTTTGCGGAATTTATGTTCGCCACAAACAGACACAATACATCGCTACTACCGTCGCTCTTCCTACTTGCCACTCAGTCATTCTCTGGTCGGCAGGTTCCGTTTGTTATGTTCCCGACTTTTATTGCCAGTCGATGCTTCGCCGTCGATGACGTCGGTTTGTTCTTAAGTGTGGTGTTCGAGTTCTAAACAAAACGTTCATTTTCATTTATTTTTTTGTTTTGCTTTTTGAGTTTCTTCAAATTCAAACACGACAAACTCAATAGATGCACATAGTACTCGTATGTACATACATCTAGATATATGTACACGTAAATCTTGTGTTTATTGAATGCGGATCTTGAACTAAACACGAATAAACATCGTGCAGCTGGATGTAGATACCTATGTATCCGAGATTAATTAAACAAGAAAATCGAAAAAGAGCTTATCAATCAAAACAGTCAGAGTCCGAAAAACGGCGGGGATAGTAGTGATAGATAGTGATTTAAGTATTTGTTGGATGATCCAAAGAAAGATATCATTTTCGTTAGTTTCCACGTTTGTTGTGTGTGGTTTTTTGGCTAGTGCGGATAGCAAATATCTACAATAAAAGCAAACAAGATATCAAGAGATTTTTCTCAAGAATAAGGTGGAATTTACTGTTGAATGATCTATGCAAATGCCGTCCAAGTGCGTTGTGTTTCGGCAACATTGTTTATACTACACGCAGAACAAGACCAACAAATCAAAATAAAGCGCGAATTTTGTAACAAAAAAATCCATCCGATCCGTGTCGTGGTAATAGATAAATCCGAACACTAAACAATTGAGTGTGGATTTGGAGTGGAGATATACACTTGCTTGGATTGGATTACCTATCGTGTACCATATAGCCAGCCCGCTTGTCTATCATCCTATTCGAACGGCTCCACTCAAATTGGCCGACGCTCAGCGAAGACATGGAGTATAACCGGAAAGCGTTGCGATTTCAATAACAGACAACGCAAAATACAATCGAGAAACAACAAACAGGTAAGATCTTAAAATGTCGTCTTGCTGGGGTGTGTGTGAATCATTGGCATGACACAATAGATGAAATATTTATGAATATTAGCGCTCGAGCGAGTGGTGGTTTATACTATCTACTAGTGTAGTAAGCGAATCTTAAAGCAATTTTTTTTTGGGTTCGACGGCCTGACCCGGACTTCCTTGAGAGACGTCTAGTGTCCAGCTAATTAACATTTTGCTAGCTACTAAAACTCTAAGACTCGTCGCATTAAAAAAAAAAAAATACTTGAAGGGGTGACGTGGTGGAATGAACCTGTTCATGTAACACCGATTCTATGATTAGCATTTTCTTAACAATAAACAGAGAGTCATCACTGCGTGTTTACATACGAATGGGGTGGGAAATGAGTTGTACATATGTATGTACGAAACACATTAGCGCCACTGTGTCTTCTATATCCGCATGCGACATAGTATCGCTCGCTGCCGTCACCCGCCTCAATTCATTTCGACTGAACTCACAAGGTCACGTGAAAATTTGCGGAAGGAAAGACGAGATCGACGAGAGAAAAGTACATAAATCGCAAAAAAATGACTCCCCGGATAGACGAGGGTAATCTCTACCAGATACTTGGAAAAATATAAGTAAAACGCCTTGTTCGTCTCCCCCGCACAGATGATGAACTGAACCGGCCGATTGCGTCTGTCGTTATAGCACTGATTCGTCTTCCATTAAACTATGTAGGTACGTATGTACGTACGTATGAAGAAAATGGGCAGCAAAAAAAAAAAGCGCAAAATAAATTAAATCCACTTCCGCATTGCTCCACAAACACACAAACACATTTGCAGTTGAGACGACGGGGAGCAGCATTATTACCGCCGTCGCACGAGGAAGATGAAGACAAGGAGAAGTAGCAGCAACAGCAAGCAGAATGTGAGAAATGGCAGCAAGCGCGATGAAAATCATAAGAAAAGAAAAACAAGCAAAAACGCTTTACGCTTTGCGCTCCACCGCTAAGTCAGAAACAAAAGTATTTTGCTCCCCTTCGCTTCTCATCGCCTGGTGACTTGTGACTAAGCTACTTGTACTTACTCTCAGTACTATGATACTTAACCGAGCCGGTCACATCGCTGCGTTACAACACAATCATCATCTTGTGGACGACGAACGGTGACTGACAATGGGCCGATAAGTGCAGTTGGTGGTGTTGTACTTAATCGATGCTGTAACGGCAACGCTGAATGACGTGATTCAACAACACACAAACGTACAGCAGCATCTCTTAATAAGATTGTGTGTTCCGAGAAGGAACGAACAACCATCATCAACGAGGACACGGGCGACATGTGTATGTTGTATGTGACCCTCTGCGAGCAATATTTCTTCTTTCCAACCATCTGTGACAGAGCGTTTGTCCTCCTTTGATTTCAGGAAATACTTACTTCCACCCCTAATTCGGATTCAGAATTCTGAATTCTGAGTACTGAATTCCAGGAAAATTTCCCGAGAAATCCCCCAAGGAGTTTAAGTGCCGCTGTCTCCTTTTCATCTCAATGTTTCATGCAGCAGTACATACATACATACATACATATGTATGTACTTGTTTTAACGTCTGTTGCTACTATACTACTATCATTACCACCATCAACCCGTGGAGTCACCCAACGGATTGCGAAATAAGGAAGGGGAAATGTAGGTAACATGTAACGCCAAAGAGGAAGAAAATCCAAGCCCAAGAAATAGGTGGTAAAACAACGAGCAGAAAATCGTCGTTTCTTTTGTGGTTTACTGTGCAACACAACACACAACATAACTGGTATATGAGCAGCAACCGAATCTCAGCCACCGAGTGCTACTGCTGCGGCGACGGCGGCAGCTATCGCTATAAACAAGTTACGTAGCCTCTGCCATTGCTGTCGCGCTTCCCCGTAGCGGCGGCGTGGGCATCAAGAGAAGAAAAAAGTGAATTAGTGGTGCACGTCGTGCTGGATTCTCTCGTAACACCACTGACTGCTTACTCCTCCTTTCCCCCGCTGACGTTTCAGTTTATTCATACATACCTACATACATACATACATATGTATGTGCATAGCTCACATATCTAACCTGTTGTCGGGAGGGATTTGGTTACGTTTCGAAATAGGAAGTTGCCAGACGCTGAGCTCATAAAGTCAGTTGTGCTTGCTGGTTGTTACCTAACAACCGACTTCATCGTTGCTGTGTATTTTCCCCCCTCCCGGCCCCATTTATGTATGTGTACCGTATGCGCTCCTTGTGCACATTCCCGCGATTAAGATAACTAAACGAGGAAGTAGTAAGTAACGTGAAATGCGATAGGGGCGCAGGCCATTGTAGTCTTTTCTTCCTTTCGTCTCAGTTCCTTTTCCTGTGATTGAAACGAGGTGTCAAAGGTAAACGATTGTCACCGTCAAATCACTATATCCTACTAGTAGGACACCAACCCAATGCCACAGGTGGTCGATGGTGCAACTCTTATACTACAGCAGGTGTACCAAGTGCACATACTTGAACGTTTCAAGCATCGCATTTATCAAGGCAATAAAACATTGTCACTGTTAATGAGTAGAACCAATTTGTATCCGAAATACGAGTACATACCCTTCTTACCTGTGTATGAATGTACTATGTAACTCTATGGGTTCGGGCAAAGCCGATCAAAATGTATTTCCTCAAGCATCACATTGTTTCGATCTACGGGGAAGAAGAAACACTTAGGGAATTCTTCCGAAACTTATTGTTGTCGAAACGATCGTGGCACAATCGAGTCTTGAGATGCACGCTTGGACGGGACCTCCCAGGGTGCCTTAGGAATAGTTACTTCCATTTTTCCCAATTTTCGAACATCAACTTTTGTTCATCGAGTACCTACTTGAGAATACCATTTATGTATTTGTTTCGGCATCCTTGGTGTGGAAACACTTTTGTCTTGATCCTTTACTCAGTCAGGTATGAGATGACCCACTCATCAACCGAATAATATCCTATTTCAGTCGATGGGACCGAACCAGTGGTACATAGTGTGTAAGATCTTCCTCCTAATATTTCAAATCCTGGTTTAGTGCTAAGCGTGGTCTTATTTTGCGGTTCTGGAAACAAAGATACCAAAATGCCATGGGTTTTCTGAAACTTGGGTTGTGTGCTGCAAGATCGGACATTCAGCTGTTGTTCGATCGCTTTTTACGTGAGAGTTTCTAAGTAGGTATTCTTCACGCACCTTGTTGCATTTGATTAATTCTTGAACATCGCACCGCATGAGTTTATGAGTCCGTGGGGTTGCGTAACCTTCAGCTTTTACAAGATCATCTTGTTCCCACGATCCTCTCCAAGATAAATGATCGTAGCTCTTAAAGTGAATAGTTCATGGTTGGTTTTGTCCCTATTTTCTACGTAATAATCACTGATCTTCGCTGGATACCACTGATCGTTGTATTACAAAAAGAGGATCAGTGATCATCAAGTACTCCACATTCATTTGCCTCGCTCATCATTCATTTATTCGAATATAACCATTCGCTAAAACAGCTCTCTTAGTGAACGGACATTAAATCAAAATTTTAGTGATCGATGGGGCGAACTAACAACTCCAGATCTCCCGCAAACACACTTTCACTGTACTCAGCAGCTACTTGTACAGTTTCTCATGTACGCACATT
This sequence comes from Eumerus sabulonum, assembly GCA_951905685.1. Lineage (NCBI taxonomy): Eukaryota > Metazoa > Arthropoda > Insecta > Diptera > Syrphidae > Eumerus > Eumerus sabulonum. Next base: position 104,756,992 of record OX645063.1, on the reverse strand, counting down.
AGGTGACATGACGCAATGTAAAGTGAATGTCATAGTACGAAATGCATCCACGACACAGCGAATAGCGAGTTCATTTGGTCGATTACGAGGATCACACAGCGATCATGCATGATCGATAGTAAGCTAGATCACATCGCAGTTATAGTGCCTTTCTTAACCTTCAAATAATCAGTGGGTCCCTTTCACTTGTGTGGTTGAAAGAAGCTTGATTTGTGAACACTCCTTGCCTGTATAGGGTATAGGGTTGCGTGTGGAGTAGCATGTTAGGTACATGGCCTTCATAGCTTTGGAATCGCATTCCCACTTTTTTGGCTGTTTTGCATGAATATAACTGAATTCCGTTGATGCTGTTGCTCAATTTCTTCCTTCAAGGTGTTGGGGGCCTCTGCTTGTTGTTGGGATAAATTTTAGATTTCTTGAGAATCCCAGCGAGAAACCACCGGCGTTAAATCGTACGATCTGAATGGTCAATTCTGATTGCCAAAATGAGAAACCACACGATCCTGAATGATCATGGCATGTGGTACCAACTCGTTAAAATCATATATCGTCAGCACCCATGTCTTGTAACTTAGATACGAAAAATGGGATTATACCACCAGGCCGTAAAAGCAAGTACCATGATTTGAAGAAAAATGATCCGATGAGACCTGTAGCCCAAAATCCAAACCAACTGGTGACGACTCGTGGATTTTTATAAAGCTCAAATGCGACAATTGTGTCGTTTATCCGGAGCCTTATCGATGAAGATAATTTCGTTCAAAAATTCTGCCACTCATAGCAAACTCTTTTCGACCAGCGTGATCAATGCTTTTTAGCTTGTGGGCCAATTGAACTTTGTAATCTTCAATTCTCAGTAAAAGTCTTACAAATTCCTTCGATAATCTCTCTCAAGCGGTTAGTTGGAGGACAATCTTAGTGTCTAATCTCGTTTTGCAATAATTCAGTTCGAGGTTAGATCACTCGTCCGATCATATTTTCTACAAAAACTGCCAAGTGTAGTCGATAAACATTCATTTTTTCAGCAACGAAATTGCGCTGTTCCTGTCAGCTGTCACGCCACCTATTTTCTATTTTAGTTGGCAACACTTTGTCACATAAAAATGGCGTCAAATTCAAGTCTTGCGTTACATCGTATTCTTGATGCGAAACAGAAAACTATGGTACGCTCTTATGCCGAATGTGGCTTCAAGGAATTATTAACATGAGGACTGAACCAATAATTCATTATTATTGGGCCCCCTGTTAAATATCCGTTTTTTTTTTGACACGAGATGGAACTAATCCGATTTTGTTAAACGAATGCACGTTTGAAAGGCGACATTTCAGACTGCATTTTTTCTATCCAAGTTTTTGAAGTGAAATATCTAAAGGAGTACGTTATGGGATGCTTTTTGTTGCTTTAAAAAAGGTAAAAATGCTTTCTGTGTAGAAAAATTTGTGAAGTGTACGGTGAGAATGCTGTGTGTGAACGCAGGACTCAGGAGTGGTTTGTTCCATTTCGCTCCGGACATTTCGGTCCCAAAAATGCACTTGACTCTGGTCTGGATAACTGAAAAAGTCGATGATCTTTCGTAGCTTGTCGAGCAGAAGCGGCACGCAAGCTGTCAGGAGATAGCGGAGGCACTAAAAATCAACTGCGCGACAGTTTCAGATCATCTAAAAAGAACAGGCTACTCAAAGAAGCTCAATGTTTGGATACGACGGGAATTACTGCAAAAAAATTTGATTCCCGGATTACCATCAGTGGAACGTTGCTGAATGGCAACGAGATCGAAACATTTTTTAAGCGAATTATTACGGGCGATGAGAAATGGAACGAAATTATTCGACGCAAACGATCATGGTCATAGGCCCTCCACAGACAGCGTTAAAGCATGAATTGACGGCAAGCAAGGTGATGCTGATGTTGTTTGGTGGGATTGGAGGGAATTGTCCATAATGAGTTGCTACAACTTGGTGCAAGGGTCGATTCGGTCCTCTACTGTTCACAGCTAACTCAACCATTTAAGCGAAGCAACCAAGAAAGAGCGGTCAGAATTAGCCAACAAAAAAGGGGTTGTGATCCATCATGACAATACGGGTCATACACATCTCTGATGTATCCGAACAAATTGTCAGAACTTGACTGGGAAGTGTTGATGCATCCACCGTAGAACCCGGACTTTACACCGTTTGACTACTATTTGTTTCGACCTCCGCAAAACGTTCTTGATGTTAAAAAATCCGCAGAGAGGGCATAGTTGGCGTATCGGAAGTTGGCTTCCAATCTAAAGGGTCTTTCGTTTGAAGGTCTATCGATGCCATTATGTATGGAATATAACATCATTCAAATGTCCGCGGCGGCTTCTCTGGGTGGCGCGCATTCTAGATGTCCAATTTTCCATGATTCTGGCGCATAAATTAGGCTGAATTTTAACGATGGCATGGGTTATGTTGGCTTTGAGGGCCGCTGTGGTTTATGGCTTATTCGCATAGACCTGCGATTTCAAAAAATCCAACAAGAAAAAGTCCAACGGGGTCAAATCGCACGATCTCGGTGGCCATTTCACATCACTTCCACGTGAGATGACCATGCCTTCGAATCCATCGTGCAGAGCTGTGACACGTAGCGCCGTCCTGTTGAAACCACATGTCGTCGGTGTCCATATCATCCAATTCAGGCCAAAAGAAGTAGGTAATCATCGACCTATAGCGCTCGCCGTGGAGGGTGATGGCCTGGCCAACATCGATTTTAAAGAAATGTGGACCTATGACGCCCCCAGCCCAAAATCCACACGAAACAGTGACTTTTTCGGAATACATTATACGCTCTTGGATCTCATGTGGATTGGTATCGTCCCGAATTCGACAATTTTATTTGTTGACGTGCTCATTCATCCAGAAATGGCCTCATTGCTGAAGATGTTTTTAGGACCAGTTTCAAACTGCTCCAGAGCCCATTCAGCGAGCATACGTCGTTGTCTATGGTCGTAAACCTTCAGCTCCTTGGTCAGTTGAATTTTGTACGGGTGCAGGCCCAAGTCACGATGCAAAGTTCGCAAAGATGTGGTCGGCAAAAGCACACTCTCACGGCAGCGACTTGGACTGCCACTTAACTGGTCTTAAATGTATCCATCGTCCACCCGGTAGGACGATTATGGCCACCTAAAATGGCTGAAGCAAGCGGAACGTTGCCCGAACAGAATACCCATTTTGGAAAACGATTTTTTTAATTTGCACATGCTGTTGAACGCTATGTGTCCGTCCGTGGTGATTTGGCAAAACAGACTGAATGAATGACAGCCATTTTGACAGATGTAGCTTCAATAATAAGGTTGCTATCAACTGTCAAAATAAATGAGCTACTAATTAAACTGGAGGAAGAAGGCCTGGACGTTACTGCCTACGCTGATGACGTTGCCATTTCAATCTCAGGTAAATACCTATCGACACTGAATGACCGTATGCAAACGGCATTCTCAATTCTTTCTTTCAAATGGGCGCATAGCAAAGGGCTCAGGGTTAATCCCCAGAAAACGGAGCTCGTGCTATTCACCAAAAAGCATAAAATCCCGGAACACTGCCCTATCACTTTGCTTGATACCAGATTAAACTACTCCTCCAGTGCCAAATTCCTTGGCATCATACTGGACAGGAAATTAACCTGGAAAATCAACACAATCGAAAGAGCCAAAAAAGCAACAATAGCTCTCTATTCATGCAAGAAAGCCATAGGGAAAAAATGGGGGTTCAATCCCAAGATTACTCTATGGCTCTATACCACGGTCGTTAGACCCACTTTAATGTATGGAGCGACTGTCTGGTGGACAGCACTGGACAAGACAACATACCTCAAACAATTCGAGAAGGTACAAAGGCTGGCGTGTTTATGCATTACCGGGGCCCTCAGGTCCACCCCAACGGCTGCACTTAACATGATACTCGACCTTACACCACTCGATATTTTCGGCAAGCAAATTGCCACACAAACGGCCATTAGACTTAAAGCCAACTCGAACTGGAAGAGCTACGTCTTTGGCCACTCCTCGATCCTGATTAACGGGTCAACCATGGCAGAAAACCTAGACCTCACAAAGCCCACCACAGTCTTGGATAAAAACTTTACAACGTTATACCCGGACAGACAAAACTGGACTCGCCAGACTCAACCTCGCAAAGGCTGCATAGATTTCTATACTGACGGGTCTAAAACCAAAGACGGGGTGGGCAGTGGGGTATTCTGCAAACAACTTAAGCTAAACAAAGCGCTAAAACTACCTAATCACTGCAGCGTTTTCCAGGCGGAACTGTTGGCAATAAAAGAGGCTCTGTCCTGGCTGAAGTGGAACGTGATATCCACCACGGATATCCGCATTCTCACGGATAGCCAAGCGGCCTTAAAGTCGCTGGAGTCCTATGTGTACACATCAAAAACTAGCCTCGACTGTCGCCTATCTCTTAATGAGATGGCTGAACAGTTCAACATACAACTTATATGGGTACCGGGACACAGCGACATCACCGGAAATAAAAGAGCCGACAGACTCGCCAAAAAAGGAACGACGCTACAAACAACTGTGGTCTGCAAGGGTATACCCTTCCCAACCATCAAACACAATCTCACTACCCTCGCCAGGGCCGAGACGAACCGGAGATGGACTCAGGGACACACCTGCCTCATCACCAGGCAAATCTGGCCCCGGCTCGATAGTCAACGGACTAGGAGTATTATCTCCCTAAATAGAACTGACATCTATAAAGTCATAGGTGTCATCACAGGACACTGCCTTATTGGCAGTCACGCGCAAAAACTAGGTATCACTCCGAATGATTTTTGTAGGAGCTGTCTAGACGAGGAGGAGGTCGAATCCATTCATCACCTTCTCTGCGCCTGCCCGGCATTCTGCACAGTCAGGAAACGATACCTAGGATCATACCTCCTCAACGATCTGACCGAAGTTCAGCAAGTGGGGATATCTGATCTTCTTAAATTTTTAAGAAGCACAAAATGGTTCCACGAATAGGGGTCTAAACCCCCTCGTAGCTGCACAACGGGCCTCCTTGGCCTATGTGTGTTCTTCCCATCTCTGGGAAGGCTACGGTCTTACCTACCTACCCAACTGTCAAAATTCGGAAGACCCTATACTCTGGAGTCCTCGCTCCTCTCTGTCAGTTCAGTGCTGTCACAGCTGAGCAGATAGAAATTAAATGTTCAAATTCAAGAAATACGGTCAAGACATTGCCAACCAGTTTAGCAACTTTCATTCCAATTTGGTTAAAAAAAAAAAAAAAAAAAAAAAAAAACTCGATTTGATGGACATTTTAGTGCTTACGACTCCAGGATAGAGCTTAGCATAATACGAACGAACGCCGTTGTTCAACTCGTAACTCAAATATTGTACCCACGCCATTACGACACATCGAATTGGCATAGAAACTATTGATTGGATGTGGTCTGCGCTATAACATTTCAAATTCAGAACTTAGACGATCGCTAATTGGACATATTTCAGTAGCTTACATCCATAAACCTCGACATAGAAGTCTTGCGTCCTAGGATTACCATACGATTGACCTAAATACATCTATTGTGTGCATTCCTCCCGACAGTGGATGGTATTTGTCCCTTTTGAAATGCTAAATGTATGTTCTAAGCTTAGAATGTTATTGAATTTCAAGACGACATGTGTTCGTTTAGAATTACTGCAAGCGCAGTACACGATGACCAATGCTTACCGCTAAGAATTCAACAGAAAATTGAAATGGGTGTAATCATCGTCCCGAATAGTGCTTACAAGTTGACTTGTCATAGTTCAATGAACCACTTGTTGTTACCCGAATCCAAACGTAAACGAAACCCCATAGACCGACAGAAAAGACAACAAGGCAGGCAATAACGACGGCGAGAAAGAATGAAAAAAAACCTTCCTGCATGCATTCAAACAGTCAAACATTCAAATCACAAGAGAGAGGTGCTTGGTAACAAATAAATCGAAGAATTTTTATTGATAATCGTCGGATAATCATCGCGCACGCTGAATTTCCAAAGAAAATTCCATCCCAGAAAATTGTATTTAGGAAAAAAAAAATTCAAGTCACGTACAGGAATGCACCTTAAGTACCTCTGCCGGGATGGAGATATGACAATGTTAATATTTTGGATAAGCAGGCTAGCAGCAAATGAACAGGTAGAGGAGAAAAGATTGTCATCCTCGATGGGTTTGCTCAAACAAAAGCCGCAGCGAGCGGTATCTATTATGGTATTACATACCTTTCATTGATCTCTATCTCTCGCATCATTGTAATGCTGCTGATTGAGAACACACACGAGTGGTAATGGATTATGCGTAACTAGAGATCGAGATCTCGATCTCGACAGAGGTAAAAAAGGACAATATCGTATGGGCAAAATTCCAACGAACTTGAGGACTTATGTACATACACACATCGCGATAGTCAATGGCCATGGGACAGCTTAAGCTGGAAATACCCAAACGAAAAGTTCTTGTGATAAGCGTGGAATATGTGTAGAATGCAGCCCTCAGTAAATACGGTAAACATGGCTATAAACTTAGTCGCCGTAATAAATCAATTTGATCACTTTACAGTCCCACCTAGCTATGTACATACACTATACCACAGTAATTGTATCTAATTACGGAAGTGACGCAAGACCTGATAAATCCATACTCTTATTCGCAATACGAATACATCGATGCGGGTACATAGAGCCGTGATTATTGATATTTCAATTACTATGACTGATCAAATCAACATTTCGTTTATCAGCGCCAGCTATTTACCGAGCATTTTAAATACCAGAAACGAGTACGCACATAGTTGGGTCTAAAGGAAGTTCCGAAGTATAATAAAGTGAGTAGCCGCAAATGTGCTTTTGAACGTCAGTCTTTTTCGTGCGCAGACTTATCGCTATGGGTCTTTCTATTTTCGTAGTATTATCGATACGTTCTTGCAGATTTTCATTCTTAGATTAGATGACCATTAACGTTGTGCACTCGAATACATGTACATTGGTACATAGAAAGCTCAAGGTACATAGTACATACCTGTACACTTCCTTGATTTTGAACATACCAAGTCGCGGGCAATTATAATGACACAATCTCTCCTCTTATAAAGTGGTGCTTCGTGCATGGTTAACTACCATTCGCAAATGGAGGAAAGCAACACTAAACAATTTGTATAAACAAATTACCGGGAAGGCACGTGCGCTCTCCAAAAAAAAGGAAACATCAACCTCATTAGCGACAACAAAGGATAACTGCATAATCCTTCGTATGATGGTTTGCTGCAAGAGAAACAATTACAATTGCAACGTTCCTTCATTTAGGCTCATTGTGTCGGAGACCGCAATTTCATATATTCTACTTGCTGCGGCAGACTGTTTTCACGAGAGATAATGAAAGAAAATTATGAAATTGACACGAAGACAACACCCTGGAAGGCACCAAGCCAACGCTTGGCTATACCATCCGCCATCACCTAGGCATCATTCAACTGAAGATTAGTAGTACGAAGAGTCATACGAATGCAAATTAACCATCATCGCCACACAAGGAATATGGCCTCAGGTCACTTCCATTTCATTCTAGTTGACAATTCTTCATATAATTGCGATAATGCAGCATCATTGACGTCGCAAAAGTCACATTATTTCGCTTTTGTTCTCTACGAAACTACAAGTACACGGTAGCGTGTCATCTTGTCACATTTGATTGCAAACTTTTTGAAAGAAGGAATCCATCCTTGCTACTAGTGTGCTGTCTGCATCCTTATGTTGTTGTCTTATGAGACTCAAGCATTGTTGGATCGTGTTCGAAACGTAGGGAAAAAGCAAAAACGTCATTAGGGGCACGAGGCCTCCCCGTTTTTAGACGTACTTACTTGTAACAAATGCTTCTTACTGCTTTAAGCTTTTATTTTAGGACGCGACTTACGCTTGATACATATGTAAGTAAGTTGACAGAATCAAGAATGACCACTACGACCTCCTAGATAGAACTGACTCCCAATATCCCAAGTACGAAACCAATATTGCTCTAGGAGGCTTTAATGCGAAACCTACACGACACCACATCAGAAAACGGATACATGCTCCTAGTAGCTGGTACACGACTCCCCCATCTCGACATTCATAAGGGGACCTGGCAATATCCTGATCAATCCAGGAGATCATATTGCGCCAGACACTCGCTCCGGCATATTGGATGGCCGATTGACTCTGAGCCAAGGTACGAACATTGTGGAGTCGAGTAAAACAAGCAAAATTGGACTTCGGAAAGCTGCAGTCGCAAGAGATCGCCAGCATCTTCGCTGATCATATCTCCCTCAAGCTCTCCCAAGATCAGATGCACACTGATCGCAAACCATAGAACACCAATGGCCATCTTGCATCAACGGACGAGAGTCACTCGTGAGCTTTACGAACGGAAAAGAGGGGAGGAGCACGCGCTTTTCAAATGGAAAAAGACGAAGCACGAGAAGTACGAGGTCGAGCAGGTGGAGAAATGGCGCTCGGAAGTTTCACCAAAAAAAAAAAACAGCCATGCCGAAGGCAGAGTAGAAGCCTGCTGGGAAGAAAGCGGACAGTAGCTGACTCACAGTCAATGTTGAGAATATGGAAAAACCACTTCTGCAGACTGTACAAAGGAGGATGACAATCAAAATATCGCTGTCAGGCAGTAGAGAATTCCATCCACTCCCTCTAGACCAAGTTAAGATAGCGATATCGAACCTGTAGTCTAATAAAGCCGCTGGCACAGATGGACTGTCTACCGAGCTATTTAAGGCAGCTGGAGATGAGTTGGGAGCATGCACCAATTCATCTGTAGAATATGGACGGAAGAATGCATGCACAATAAGTGGAACCTCACTATCGTTGGTCCGGTCCATAGGAAAGGAGACCCTTATAACTGCGATGGACGAATTCGGGATCTCAAGAAAACTGATCCGGCTGTGCCACGCTAAAAAATACGCGATGCACCGTGCAGTTCGGTTCTAGGGCCTCGAACCGTTTAAAACATGCAGCGGATTTCGGTAAGATGATGCATCATTGTCGTGTGCAGGAGCGGATAGTGCGACAAGTGTGTCCAGCTTCTAGGCAACGCGGGTGATATAGACATGATCGCGCGCTCTCAGCGTGATGTTGTAGAAGCTTTCACGGCTATTGAAAAACAGGTGAAACGAGTTGGTCTTAAAGTCAACGAGGATAAGACAAAGTACATGCTGTCGGACAAAAACCGATCCGGCGCTCACCACCTGAGACAAAATATAACGATTGACAACTATCATATCGAGGTGGTTAAGGAGTTTGTCTACATCGATCGGGGCAAACATAAACTCCACAAATGACAGAATGGCGCTACTTCGGCTTGTCAAAATAGCTAGGGCCCGAATTTCTGTCCGGGACAACCAAGGTTATGCTCTACAAGACCTTTACCTTACCAGTCCTGTCATATTTGGCTAAAAGCAGGACAGCGGAGCTGATTCTTGGCTCCTTCGAAAGAAGAATTCTGCGACGGATATTCGGCCCTGTCTGCGAGGAAGGCGAATAGAAGAGAAGACATCACCGCGAGCTCTACGAGCTGTACAAAGATGTGGGTATAGTCCGGAAGGCAAAGATTCGTTGACTACATTGGCTCGGCCGCATCGAGTGCATGAACACCAACGCTCCAACTAACAGGGTCTTCGACTCCGAGCCTCCTGGTTCGAGAAGAAGAGGAATATAAAGACCAAGTAATTGCGGATGTGAGACATCTTGGTCTTGATAATTGGAAGCAGCGTCCCCGGGACCGTCAAGAATGGAAGGCAGCTGTAGTTCAAGTTCAGATGCTCCATGGATTGCTGGCCTCATATGTAAGTATAACTACGCCAATTTATAGGGGAATAAGTCTCCTTAAAATCGCGTATAAGATCTTCTCTGCTGTGCTGTGGGAACGCCTGAAACCATTCGTGAGCAATCTGATAGGTTCCTTTGAATGTGGTTCCAGGCCAGAAAAATCAAAGATAAACCGAAGATTCACACTGCCGCAGATCCTGGAGAAGACCATGAATTCCAAGTCGATACGCCACACCTCTTCGTCCACTTTAAAGCCGTATATGACAGTGTTTACAGGAACGAACTATACAGAGCTATGGAGCTCGCTGTTCAATCAGGATCGGCACCGAATTAACCGAGACCTTTGATGTCAAAAAGAGAGAGCACCGTGGCGCAGTGGGTAATGTGTTGGCCTCTGACGCAGATGACACGGGATCGAATCCTGACACAGCCATGTCATCGAACGTGTTTTTCACGGTGTTTCTCCTCAGCGGGGTTCTGACAAAACCCCCTGTAGTAAAATTGTCATGAAAAGCTTCTCGAAATTCGCCGTTCGGAACCGGCAATAAATTGTAGGTCCCTTTCACCTATGGGAAAATGAAATCACACACAACATGGGTGATTGAGAGAAGCTCGGCTCAGGTCCTTCATGGACTGTAACGCCAACATGCATACATACATTTGATGTCAAAAAAAGATTCATTCAGGGCGACGTGTTGTCATATGACGTTTTCAATATCATTCTTGAAAAGACTGTGCGAAGCTCACTGGCTAATGCAAGAGGCAAGATCTACTTCAAGACTGCACTTTTGATTGTTGATGACATTGACGTTATGGGGAGAGGTTAGGCCGGCGTCAGTGAAGCTTCTGTGAGCATTAAAGTAGAAGCGGCTAAACCAAATACATACATATATGCTGCCATCAAAGAAAGACGCACAACATCTACGTCTTTGCCAGAACGTCACTATTGGCAGCTACAAATTTGAGGTGGTCGTCTACTCCGGCTCACTTACGACAAGCGGCAACAACACCACCGCTGTGATTAGAGGCAACGGAGAAGTAGAGTCCCCTCTTGAATGACCAAGGTGATCCTCTACAAAACCTTAATCATTCCGGTCCTCCTTTATGACGCAGCGGCTTGGGCCCTATCAAGAATGCATGAAGAGGTACTTGGACGCTTCAGGAGGAAAATTCTCCGTGTAACCTTCGGTTCCGGTTATGTGAATGGAGAGTGGAGGAGAAGTTTCAACCACGAACTCTATGGGCTGTACAGCGACATTGGCCTAATCAGGCGTCTACGGATACAACGTTTATGATGGCTGGCCCAAGAGCGAATGGACAGTTTTAGCCGAAGAGTCTTCTAATCCAACCCGGAGTGACGACGCAGCAGAAGACTAAGGTAGTGCATGCAGTTGGAAAGGGACCTCAACGAACTGCCCATTCTCACCCACCCCGGGCTGTAGCGAAATCTAAGCAAGTAAGTAAGACCTATGGGGCCAGACAAGTAAACGACCTGAACGCATAATCAAGCGATTTTGCGTCACTCAGCTCCTTTTTATCATCATCATCACACCTTATCTTCCCTCACAATTACCGTCTTAACATCGGTTTGGTGTGTTTACATATGACTTTATAAAGTCAATAAATCACAGCGTATTGTTTCACTGACTGCCACAGAAGTTGAGCGCGTACAGAGCATATACCATGTTACATAACAAGTCGATTTTTATCCGCATTGCCCCCTTAGAGTATAAGTTGTCATCGTAATGATGTAGGAGGAAATTGATTTCGATACGATTGACGGACGGACTTCACGGAAGGCAGGTTCTTATCCGTTTCGATTTAAATGCGGAAAATCGCCTCGTAACTCACAAGTCAGCAAATCATGCATGATTACACTTGTACTATGTACGTACGTTCATAGATACGATAGTGGCTCTCAGTTACCCACCTGTAGTGTGTTGTGTATCGGTGTGATAATTGTACGTGTCGTTTTGGTTTTCCAGTTCAAAATCGCAGTCGACAACGATGGTGCGTTTACATGCAAAGTGAAATAAAAAAAACAGAAAAGAAAACATTCTTAACTGTGTGTAGAGGGGCTATGGTCGTAAGTACTACTCACTCGCATGCGTATTTGCTCTGCTTTATTGTCGAATAGAAATTGTTTATTTCCTAATAAGATAAGAATAAGCGACGTTATCGCCGCCACTCTAGCCGCCCGCCACCGCCTCCGCCGCGAAAACACCGAGCACAGTGTGTTCTTCAGGAAGAGAAAACTTTCGATATTGTCTTGATATAGCGGTCGTATTTTTTCTTGTTCGGATAGCGTAGCAGTTGGTCGAATTAATGGCAGATAGGGCAGTCAGTCACAGCGCGAAATGAATGAGGAAGCAGAACGAACAATAACACACTAACAACGGACATATGTTCGTTCTTTTATTGTTATTTAGTTCTGATTTAATTGAACTTCGATCAGGGTGCAAATAATTACAACAAATATGTCAACAAAACCCCATTCTCCATTCCGACCGGTCTGTCCCCCCATCGCCCTAGTATTCGTATTGAAAGTGCAAGAATTTATTGCCGTTGCCACTTGTTATCGCTTCCTTAAACACTCGGATCGTATTTATTTATACAATCGCTGCACTCCGTCCAGTTGTGTGTTCTAAGATGGCGCTTAGGCTACTAAAGCCTATAGGGAAGCGGGCGATAAACGGTAGGCGACATAAGGCAGCACATACTACTCTTCATAAACAACTAAGCCAATACGAGTATACTGGGAATCAAACCTCAAGTAATTTGCATTTAATGCGGAAATATATTGTGATTCTTTCTACATACATACGAGTGTACTAGTAGTGTAGTGGTCGTGTAGATTTGTTTGCGATATTTGAATTGAATTGTGAAATCATGCTGCACAATCAAATGGAAATTATTTATAATAATTCGGGCTAAGGAGAGCTGACGATGGCGAATGATAGTGGTAGTGACCCTGGGCAATTTCGAAGGAAAAGTTCTCAAACCAGAGAACGAGCGATAAAAAGGTGTTGACAATAGCGGTAACACAACACTTAACTAGCAGTAGCCAATTGCTACGTTACAGTGGGGGTATGAAAAAAAAAACGTGACTGCGCCAGGTATGTAACGTATATTGGCAGGCAGGAAATTTATTGTTCTACACACTCAAGTGCTAGATTAAAACAATTCAACCGTTCGTGGTTACTTTCAGATACATGTATGTATGTATGTGTTGTCGATCAATTTTGATTCCGGCATACATATGTACGTACATACGATAGGGGTTGATTAAAGCCTGTTCAAACGTACTTAAGACTTGGAATAAATGCTGCAAAAATGATATACAATTAATGAATACGAATAGATACGTAAACATGAATGTATGTATATATGGATACGATACAACAAGTTGATTACCTTGATTATCTGATTACTTCCTACTCGTAGAGCTTTAAAGATTATATTCCAGTGCCGCGCGGCTAGAACGTGTAAAATCAGCAAGAAACACTTCTATGTGTGACGGTTTTTTTTCTGCAAAAAAAAACAACAGTGACAACCAGAAATAAGGCGATCTACCGAGATAAACATTCACAAATGAGTACAAACGTCCATTGGCAGATGAGTATGATAATACAATATTTCGAGAACGGATGATAAAAGGGACTAGCAAATTCAATCGTACCTATTACGTAAAGGCATACTAGGAAGACATGGTACTCATATTCTGATTGTATTTTATATGAAATTCCCTTATTTAACGGTAATCATGTACCACCGCAAACAAGTCATTTTAATTGGTCATTGTGGTTTGAGGCAAGAAACTTGTCACATATGCCCATATGCCCATATGTGGACTTTTCTTACTCATTGTCCTACAAGTTTGATTTCGATTGAAATTCTGATTACTCACTAATCTATTTCCCCATGACGTTGATGATATTTATCAACATACATAAATAAAAACAAAAACCTGATATTTAGCTGATTTACTTGAAAAGCAATAAAACGAAGGAGCACACAGTTCCTGGTAAATAAACAAATGTAAGCTTCTTCGAGAGCTGTTGCTCTAATATCATTTATTGTTCTCCACTTGATTACCTTAATTATATAATGAATCGCTTTCGTGTTGTCAACTGTCGTCGAAATCAATTCGCATTTTCGGGTGGTAGATAGTCATCGATTAAGATAAAAAGACTAAAAACAGTGTTGTATGTGTGTGTCCTATTCCCCTTGAGGGCCATGTCTGTAATGGATTTTTTCCCTCTAGTGATATTCTTCCGGCTCAAGTTTGAGGTCTTCCGAGCTTATTGAATGTGATCTGTGATCCCGCAGTCATTTGATCTAGATATTCTGCATTCGTGTTTGGTGCGAACAGAACCTTTGGATGACCTTCCTCTTAAGAGAGAACAGGAGCACATGGTTAGTTATTACGTACCTTACTTAAGTGGCGCTACAGTCCGTGGTGAACCTGGGCCTCAACCAACAAGCGTCTCCAGCTGGCACGGTCTTTGGCCAGCTGCTTCTAGCGCCGCTATACTATACTATACTCCGTTTGAACAAACGGGACCTTAGATAGAGCGCATAATTTTCATCTCGAAACGACCAAGGGCACCTTCATTCGCTTTTGTTAAGGCCCAAGCTTCTGCGCCGTAAAGGAGGACTGGGATGATCAAGGTCTTATATAGTGTCACCTTGGTTTTCCGAGAGAGAAGTCTACTTCTCAATTTCCTCTTGAGCCCAAAGAAACAGCGGTTGGCAAGAGTGATTCTGCGTTTTATCTCAGCGCTGGTGTTGTTGTCGCCGGTCATCAGTGAGCCAAGGTAGACGAATTTCTTGACCACTTCAAAGTTATATCCGCCCATGGTGAAGTTCCGGCCAATACGTTGGTGGTTACCGTCTCTTTAAATGAAAGCAGATATTTGGTTTTACTCTCATTAACCTTAAGACCCATCTTAGCCGTTTCTAACTCAATGCTTACAAAGGCCTCATTGACGTCTCGCTGTGTCCGTAAAATCACGTCAATGTCGTCGGCGTACGCAAGCAATTGCGCAGACTTGAAATAGATCGTACCTCTTGTGTTGGCCAGTGACTCTTGCACGATATTTTCAAGCACCTTGTCTCGTGGTGGCAGCGATCAGCAATGCCGGAAAAAGAAAAGGAGCCACGCCTTTATTTTTACATAGAATCTTTAGCCGAACATAATAGGACGTTAGATGAGACTACATAGTTATTTATAGGTTTTCTCGTATAGATGGCGTTAACACACAATGTTGAAAAAGTTGCATGACAGCGCGTCACCTTGCCTAAATCCTTTTTTAAGATTAAAGGTCTCGGTTTGCTCATTACCGACCTTAATGGAGCAGCGAGAATTCTCCATTGTCATCCTGCACAGTCGGACGAGTTTGGCAGGGATGTTAAAACTAGACATGGCGTTGTATAGCTCGTCTCTATACACGCTGTCATACGCAGCCCTGAAGTTGACAAAGAGGTGGTGAGTGTCGTTTTGGTATTCCTGGGTCTTCTCCAAGATCTGCCGTAGCGTAAATATTTGGTCTATTGTGGATTTACCTGGCCTGAAACCAAACTGATAAGAGCCGATCAGGTTATCCACGAACGGCTTCAGGTGTTCACACAATACGGCAGAGAAGATCTTATATGCGATGTTAAGGAGACTTATTCCCCTATAGTTGCTGAGATCCCATTCCTTGGGCATGCTTTCCTCCAACCGTACCTTGCAAAAGAGATGGTGCATGCACCTTACCAGCTCATCTCCAGCCGCCTTCAAAAGCTCAGCTGACAGGCCGTCTGCGCCCGGGTTTTATTAGACTTAAGTCTTGGTATCGCTATTTTGACTTCGTCTAGGTCGGGTGGATAGAATTCTCTTACATCGTCGTCCATTACGAATGGATGGTTCTGCCTGACAGCGGTATCTTGTCTGTCATCGCCGTTATACAGTCTGTAGAAGTGGTCTTGCCAAATCGTCTGCATCGATTGTGATTGTACTACCAGTTCTCCATTTTCATCCCTGCAGGCCGCCGGCCTGGCTTTGTAGCCATGGCATGTTCGTTTTACCTTGTTGTTCAACTTCCGGGCGTCATTCCTGCAAGAGCATCTCTCCATCTCCTCGATCTCACGCTTTCCGTATTCCCTTTTCTGAGAATCGTGTGTTCCTCTCTTTTCTTCTGCTCATAGATTTCGCGAGCAGCTTTCATCCGTCGTTGCAGCGTGGCTTTATATGCCTCTTGCATGGTTAGTTATTAGGTTAAAGAATTAGCGATTAACTAGTAAGTTCGTCATTTTACACTCCGAACTCTCTCCACCCATTTCCGCCTCCACGTAGCGTGGACCCTTTTATATATTGGCGCCTTGTATGCATTTGCATACAATGTGTCTAAAAAGAAAGGCATTTATTTCCGAAAGTCTTTCTTTGGCCCTTATGCCAACGGATTATCTTATCTTCGGAACAGTTGTTAAATTCGATTTCCGGGATGGCTCTCAGATTTTCCCCTCGATGCGGATTGTATCTCGTCTACCGAATCAAAACGGTGGCCCCGGAGCGGTTTTTTGAGTTTGTTGAATAGCCAGAAGGGGCACGGTGCCAAATCAGGTGAATACGGTGTTTGTGGAACGATATTACTACAAATGGTAAGTGTGTTACTGTAACACACCAAAAGGTGTGTTTTCATTGTAGTCATTTTTAATGCAACTTCAAGTGGGTTACTATGAAAACACTCAAAAGGGAAATTTCCCAACTATACACAGAAAAGGGTAATTCTGAACTATATGCAACCTAGACAGAAAACTAATTGCGACCGGACCCATGGTGTAATGGTTAACACACTGGACTCCTAACCCAGTGATCCCGTGTTCAAATCTCAAGGTTCCTGTGAACACTTTTCGCAGCGAACCAACATAAAGAAGACTCGTCCAGCACTCGCTCTCCGAGCATTTATCGCTTCGAGGCTCATCAAGCCGTATTATGTTTTGTTGTAAAACAACATTATGATCATCATGCCAATGTGGAATAGGAAAAGGGAGTAGTGGAGTGTCTTTGTTTTTTGGTGGCTACTGACCTTGACATTTGAACTCGGATCACTGTGTGTCCAGTGTGTTAACCATTACACTATGCATATAGTGCAGAAATGTTCATTCTGTTTGATTGATTGATCCAAAGTGTGTTAACTATTAATAAGTGTGTCGCTGCAATACACTTAAGGTGTTTATTGGAGTTTTTATTCATGACACGCAATAGAGCGTGTTATAGTTTTATAACGAATAAGTGTCACAATGTCAGTTCGATGAATAGTGAAAGGGTGCGTTCACAAATTGAATTCAAAGTTGTCAATTCCCTATTGGAAATTGAGAAGCTTTTCATGGCAAGTATACTACGGCTGGTTTTGCTAGTACCCCGCCGAGAAGGGACGCCTCGAAATAAACATTTGATTGCGTTGGTGTTATCGGCATCCCAACTCGCTCATCATGCTTCAGAGTGCAGCACACTATCCATGACGCCCTCCTCTATACCACTTGTATACATTTTTTCAACAAAGCCTCATCACCAAAGTCTTTTGCACAATCCTCATCCAGCAGCAGAAAATTTATTCGCAAACAATATTTAATGCAACTCATTTGCTTAATAAATTTAGACATAAAATTCGAAAAATTCAGCAGCTCAGAAAACGACGCGTTTCTAATTAATATTTTAATGTGAAACTTGGCATGTATGTCAGTCAAAGACAATCCTGCCAACTTAAAGTAAAAGCATTTTCCAAGTCCATTTGCGCGCGCAGTTTAAATTCAAATGTCACCCTAGTTTTTGAACGCATGCCTTTCCATATCTGTTTTCTTAGAATGGAATTCAAGCGTTCTCATTTCGTCGACCTAATTCGAGGAAGAGGGGGAAACTCGATGGCAAATAGAATAAAACTTTTCTAACCTCAAAACGTGTCTGCTCCACAGGTCTCTGTGGTGCTGTATGGGGCAACGTTTATGCCATTAACTTTCTGATTATCAACGTGTCGGAGAAACACTTTGCATTGACCGGGAAGTGATCAGTTTCGTTGATGGTAGATTGATCGAAGGTTTCCTTTATCTGCCTTTGTCAAAGCTTGGATGATACGGTTTTGTTATGAAGCACAGTTTTATCATTTGAAGATGGTACGTAAGAAGTTTTACAACATCGTACTAGTATTTTCAAATGGTGACAGGCAGGTGAATCCACAGGAGGCGCGTTAAAAAACACAATTTGTCGGTCAAGGTGTGAAAGTTTAGACTCTGGCGCCAAGAGTGGGTGGCGTTAAACTTAGCCTATTAGGCCTTTTTTTACACAGTTTACCTGTTTTATTCTCGAAATTTCTTCATGGATCTTACATTCCACGTCGGAGACCGCAATCATGTTGCCATTAGATCGTCAACAGTTTGATGATCTAATAGGACCGTCAACCTGAAACGCCAGGTTCTTACTTGTCCCAAAAACGGAATTGGAACACTCAAGTCGGAAGCTCATCATGTAGATCTGCTCACACGAACTGCAGACGTCGCTGTTGGTTCCTTCTTGGCAATTTTTCCGGCAGCAAAGGTTGCCCTAGCATGTCTCTCAGTGCAAATTAGATTAGGGCACGTCCCATTAGGGTACCCAGCCTATTTTTGAAACGGGTTACGCTAATGTTGGCGAGCTCACTTAGGCTGTCGAAGAAGAATTCTCTCAAGGGACGCACAAATGCAAGTAACCGATCTTTCATCTTGTTTACGTGTCTTCTGCAGGAATCGTTGTCGGGTAGATCCTTTCCGCCTGTCAGTCAAGCTTACCGGTGGAGGTTAATTGGAAGTTTAGTTGTTTGGAAATGCTAACTTAGAATTTTTCATATACATGACGTCATCCTCTACTTCCCAACGCCATTGGATGATCTTCTGACAGAGATCTTGATAAAGGGGCTGCCGCAAGATATAAATACATATAAAGAGGCTAGGGTACCGTCAGAAACTCCTGCGGTTTAATTGGTTCTAGATTAGTAATTTTAACCGAAAGTTTTTATTTTAATAAGTTCGTCCGGCTATTCCTAGTTTTTTTTTTTTTTTTTGTCCGTGTCTTTACTTATTTATTTATTGTTTTATATTTTATCATTTCAGGAACATTTAATCCCTAGCTCATATGACTGGTCTACGGAAGCTGTCAACAAGAGGTACGTACTTAAAAACGTCGATTAGCAATAAGACCCGAAGGTAAACAAGTAAAAGTTTGATTTTTAAACTGGCAACACTGTTTCTATAGATTGTCAACTTGACAGTTGATCTGTGGCTAGTACATTTTGCCATTCTTCGATTAATATAGTAACGACAGAACAACGCGTGTAAATTGTGAAAACTTATTTTGTAAACCATGGTTCGGATCGTCAAACTTATCGTGTGCTACGTCCATTTTACGGTCGATATAATCGTCCATTTGAGTAAGTTATTCGGAATACGATGAATCGTTCTCGCCCCACGTACTCTCTAGTGGATAATACGCATCCCAAAAGATGACAAACAATGCGAATAGAAAAAGTTATTGCCCTTGTGGAGCGCAGTGTTGAGGAGAATCCGAATGAGTCGTTTCGCCAACGTGCACTGCAAGAAATCAGAGCTATACCCATCTACTTTGTGGAAGATTTTACGGAAAGATCTTGGCTTAAAAGAGTTGAAACCGCGTGACCATTATACGCGTCGTAGGTTCGTTGAGTGGGTCGAAAACATGATTCAGTTTGATCCTCAACGCAGAATTTTGTCTCCGATGAGGCCGAGCAGCCTTTGTCGATATGCCCTTTGCCTTGATAGCGTTACAATCTATGAGGGGCTAGAGCCCATGTTGTATGTGATTTATTTTTCACACAGATGAAAGGGACCTACAGCTTAGTGCCGATTCCAAACAACGTGAGTCGAGAAACTTGTCATGGCAACAATGCTACGGGGAGTTTCGACAGTACCGCCCCGAGGAGGGACGCCGCGAAATGAGCTTTTTTTTTTTGGGTAGTGCGTTGCCTCTGACGCCGATGACACGGGATCGAATCCCGACACAGCCATGTCATCGAACGTGTTTTTCACGGTGTTTCTCCTCAGCGGGGTTCTAACAAAACCCCCTGTAGTAAAATTGTCATGAAAAGCTTCTCTACAATAAACTGTAGGTCCCTTTCACCTATGGGAAAATGAAATCACACACAACATGGGTGATTGAGAGATGCTCGGCTCAGGTTCTTCATGGACTGTAACGCCAACATACAATACAGTTACACCCGCATTC
The DNA here is from genome assembly GCA_951905685.1 of Eumerus sabulonum. NCBI lineage: Eukaryota > Metazoa > Arthropoda > Insecta > Diptera > Syrphidae > Eumerus > Eumerus sabulonum. The sequence goes on along the minus strand of OX645063.1, from coordinate 104,736,878 downwards.
AAGGCTAATGCCTTATAACGTTTTGAACGTTGTGCGAGCGAAGGTTACAGGGTTTTTTTTTTTTTTTTTTTTTTTTTTTTTTTTTTTTTGACACAACCTGAACGGAGTGCAGTGGTTTTTTGGGTCGTAGATGTTCGTTCACTACTCTCAGGGGTGGTTTGTCCTAGATAGGACTAGAGCCGACCAAATTTTGCGTTGTTTATAATTCACAGTAATTCGTTCATGCACTTTTGGTGTAAATATTGCATACGCAAAGGGTGAAATTCAATTGACCATATACTGTGAGTGTTATGCCTGTGTTGCATACTTTTTTCCGTATAGGAAAAATTGCTTTTCCGTGGCTATGAAACGAATTTGAACTATAGACCTTCCGCTCGATGGTCGATGATGTTAACCACTGCACCACGGCGATTGGCCCCCCAAAGAAACAGCGGTTGGCTAAAGTTATTCTGCCTTTGATTTCGGCACTGATGTCATAGCTGCATGCCACTACGGAGCCTAGGTCCATGAAGTCCTTGACTACCTCGAAATTATGCCTGCCAATATGTTCGCCCTGGCCAAGACGGCGGTGGTTCGTGCCCTCATTTACCACCAGTCCCATTTTAGCCGCTTCCTTCTCAATGGTTGTAAAGGCCTCAACGACATTTCGCTGTACGGACTTGAAAAGGATCGTGCCACTCGTACGATCCATTCGAGGACGTTGAATGTTGAAAAAGTCACACGATAGCGTGTCGCCCTGTCTAAAACCTTTTTTGACATTAAACGTCTCGATTAAGTCGCTTCCGATCCTGATGGAGCTGTATAGCTCGTCACTATGCAGCCTATCGTATTAAAGTCGACAAACAGATGGTCGGTGTCGACCGTACCTGCCGCAGTGTGAATACTTGATCGATAGTAGACTTCCCGGGCCTGAAACCACACTGATGTGGACCAATCAGTTTATTAAGGACCGGTTTCAGGCATCCACACAGTGCAGCAGAGAAGATCTTATAAGCCGTGTTCAGGAGACTTATACCTCTGTAATTGGCGCCGACGAAGAGGTCTCCTTACTTGTGGATCGGGCAAATCTAAGATTCCATTCATCGGACATGCATTGCTCTCTGACCCTATATTACACGGTGCCCTTACAGCCATGAAAACTTACTGTTTGGTGTGCTTTATGGCCTGGTTAAATCACCATTAAGGATGATGCCGTCCAGTATATTGCCGTCAGGGAGAGCGCTATAGAAGCATGATTTCAGACTTGTTCGTACCTCAGTTGAGTGGCATTGACGTGACAGAGCTTTGGGTTCAACAAGATGGCGCAACATGCCACACGGCGTATGGACCTGTAAACTGCCTTTAGATTACTTTCTTTGGGCATATGTGAAGGCATACGTGAAGTCAATAGTCTATGCCGATAAACCAGAGACGTCGGACGATCTGCAAGTCATCGTTCGCGCCGTGTTATTGCTGATATACAGCCCCTGTTGCTCGATAAAGTTGTCACGATTGCGCTTGATTCGAGTTAGCCATGGTGCGCAAATGTCCGAAGTCATATTTAATCACTAATGGCATAAAATTATTTATTAAATAAAGCTAATATCTTAGATATTAAGATTAGCTTCAAGTGTTTTATTTTATATTGAATTTGTATACCTCTAAAAAAAACACCCTTTATATTAAGCCAGGGTACAAATAGTAAAAAGGTGACGGCATTAGTCATCATATCTAATCTTATCTACATACGTATATGTGCATATTTGAGATACACTGAATTCTTGTGTTTTGTTAAGCATAGCTGACTTATCATCAGTCTAAGTTTACAATATAGAGGTTGCGAACACGTATGTTCGAAATGCATAGTATGTCCGTGGGTATGATTGAACAATTTCACGGAATCCACAATAAGCCTTTTACGAGCCCAAGTTATACATGGGTGTAATGACGCATAACGACGACACGCAATTGTTACCTGATGCTTGTCCATTTTGATTGAGCATTCTCGAAAAGCCTCCGGGGGAAAGGCTTCGAAACGGGTCAGTTCTCCCGTAAGAGGAAGGTAATGACTTTTCTAAAATAAAAATCAGTTATCGCGTCCCGCTTAGTTTCACAAAGAAGAACAGCATCGTCATTCGCATTCTCCAGCTAGCTGACTGACTGAGTGACTCTACTACTTTTGTTGTTCCCCATAACGTTGATGACGTGATGATCATGATTTCTTGATACCAAACCAGCAGAAGCTAAGCCGAGTGGAGGCCAACATAAATGCGTAAACGCGAAAGGTTATCGAACGATTAATAACACCTCTTCAGTTTACCTATTATTATTTTTCTTCAAATCTTTCATCTTTTTTTCTGTTGCTTTTTCAAATAACGAAAGTCCGACAGAGAATGATTTACGAAAAAAAAAATAAAAATTAAGAAACAGGTATTCGGACACGGCACCACCTACTTCCAGCATAATTAAAGCAGCGGCATCGACAACAACAACGAACAACAACGACGACAACAACAACGGCAGCAACATCAAAAATTCTGCGACGAAAGATGAGGAAAAAACCGATAGTAATAAGAAGAGAGAGGGAGAGAAAAAGAACAACACGACGCGTCGTCTTCGGACGGACAGAAAACAAAAAACAACACTCGACCGAAATGAATAAATTAAGATTCTTGTTTTTTATCGATTGGTGTGTTGTTGTTGTTTCGTTCGAGATAGAATTTAATTTTTTTTTTTTTTCTATAAGATCTGCACTAGGCGATTTCGATATTGGCCAATACCTGTCGGGTCAACGACTTCTCAAAACTAGAATCCAAGTAAGAATTACTTTGGTGCGGACTTATCCGCCCGGCAGGTTTCTGGCGATGTTCTCAATTCGGTAGATCATCTTTTTGTTGTTGTTTGCGATCAATTTGACTAATTTTTTGCATGAAATTATTTGCTGTCTTTTCCTTTAAGGCCAACTTCTCTGTTAATTTGTACATATACGAGTAGACCGCTATTTTGTATACTCTGATAGGTGAAGTTTACCGGAGAGCATGTCGATCACCCGCAAGTGTGTGTGATGTCATCGTCAGATTTCTTGATATTCACGTCATCCAACGAGTTAACTGGAAAATCCGATATCAAATTTCCAAGTGGTTGCCCGCTCGTTCGCCAGGAACTTGCTGTCAAGTGTTGCTTATACGATGCCTATACAGGGTGATTAAGGCCTAAATTGTGTTTTTTTTTTTTTTTTTTTTTTTTTTTTTTTTATAATGCAATGAGAATACTTACTGAACCTATCTAGAATATTGGGTTGGCGGTCAAGTCTCCTCGGTTTTTTGTCACTAGATTGGATGACACTAATCCGACTGTAAGGTGACATTTCAGACGATATTTTTTGTGTACAAAGTTTTGTTATTCGTCAAATGTGTAAAAGGTTATTTGATTTAAAATTGAGTGAAATATCTGACGCTTTTTTACTAGAAAAGGTGAAAACGCTACAAAAACACGCCGAAAAATGCGTGTAGTGTATAAGGGCAATGTTGTAATTGAACGCCGAATACAGGAGTTGTTTGTTTGATTCCGTTCAGGAAATTTCGGCGTCAAAAATGGCTTTGGTCGTCTAAACACTGAAAAATTTTATGAAATTTTGTAGCTGGTGGAGCAGGAACGACATGCAAGGTGTCAGGAGATAACGAAGACACCAAACATCATACGCGTGGCTGTTTGAAATCGATGGAGTAAAACGTTGCTGAAATCCTATCACTATTGCTGCGTGTTTGGTGGGATTGGAGAGAAATCATACATTATGAGTTGTCTTAACGTGGTGATTCGGTAAATTCGATCCTCTACTGTTTACAACTCGACCGGTTGAACGAAGCAATCAAGACAGAGCGAGCAGGATTGGTCAACAGAAAGACAACTGTGTTCCATTATGACAATGCTGTCAGATCACACATATCTATGTATGTGTGGTTGGGAAGTTCTGATACGTCCACCCCATAGCCCGGACCTCGCACCGTCTGACTGCAATTTGCTCGGTCTCTGCAAAACACTCTTGATGGTATGTAGGTAGGTACATATGTACGTAGGTAATTTGTAGCCTCCACGAGGGGGAGTACATACATAATTAGGATAGATAGGGCCTTAGTTTTTTCTACGAGGGGGACGACTCTCGCCTTACGCTTCTTACAAAATTAAGAAGGGCAGCTATCCTTATCCGCTGAACGTCAGTCAGGTATCGTTTCCTGCAATGAGAGAGGGCCGGAAAGGCGCAGTGCATGCGTTGAGTCGATTCAATCTCCTCTTCGTCTTCACAGCAGAAATCATTCGATACTTGCCCCAGTCTTTATGCATGTTTACCAATAGGACAGTGATCAGTGATGACACCAACGATTTTGTTGATGTCGGTTCGTTTTAAGGAGACTAGTCCCATGGTTCACGGTTTGATTTGCTTGGTGCCTAGGCAGATATGTCCTTGGGTCCATCTTAGGTTCGTCTTGGCCTTAGTTTAATGGTTGCTAATGATCTTCCAGCGTATGTCATGTTTTTTCATTGCGTCGTTTCTTGTCTGGCTAGCATGTCAGCTCTTTCATTTCCTGAAATATCGCTGTGTCCTGTATCCATTAGAGGTGTACGTTAAACTATTCAGCCATTTCGTTAAGAGATAGGCGGCAGTCGAGGCTTGCCTTGGATATGTAGGCATAAGATTCCAACGATTTCCGAGCAGGGCCTGACTTAGTTTTAATTGTAGTTTTAGGGCCCGACTTAGTTTTAATTGTTTATAAAAGACTCCGCTAACCACCCCGTCCTTGGTTTTTGACCCATCTGTGTAAAAGTCGCGCTTGCCGGGACAATTTTTGCCTTTCTTGAGGGTAAAAAATTAGCCGGCCCAACAGCCGTCTGTCTCAAATCGAATAAAGCTGCTGGCGCAGACGGGCTGTCTGCTGAGCTCTTCAAGGCAGCTAGGGATGACCTGGTTGGGAGCATGAACCAGCTCAACCGTAAGATATGGTTAGAGAAAAGCATGCCCGGGGAATGGAGTCTCAACATCGTATGCCCGATCCACAAGAAAGGAGACTCCTCTGATTGCGCCAACTATAGAAGAATAAGTCTCCCTAACATTGTCTACAAAATCTTCTGCCGTTTTGTGTGAACGCTTGAAGCCTTTTGTAAATAAGCTGATAGGTCCTTATCAGTGCGGATTCAGGCCAGGGAAGTCCACCATCGACCAAATTTTCACACTACGGCAGATCCTGGAGAAAACCAATGAATTTCAAGTCGACACTCACCACCTATTTGCCGACCTCAAGACCGCATACGATAGCGTAATTAGAGACGAGCTATACAACGCTATGTCTACCTTTAACATACCTGCTAAACTCGTCAGACTATGCAGGATGACTTTGGAGAATGCTCGCTGCTCCATCCGAATCGGTAAACACATTACCGATAGTTTTGATGTCAAAAAAGGATTTAGGCAGGGCGATGCGCTGACATGTGATTTTTTCAACATCATATTGGAAATGATTGTGCAAAAATCACTGGCCAATACAAGAGGCACAATCTATTTCAAATCCTCGCAACTCCTTGCATACGCCGACGATATTGACATAATAGGTAGATCACAGCGAGATGTCAATGAGGCGTTTGCGAGTATTGAGATGGAGGCGGCGCTAATTGGTTTGACGGTAAACGAGGGCAAACCTAAATATATGCTGTCATCAAAAAAGGACGCTCACCACCGACGTCTTGGTCAGAACGTTTGTATTGGCAGATATAAGTTCGAGGTAGTTAAGGACTTCGTCTACCTTGGCTCCGCAGTGACCTGGAACAACGACATCAGTTCCGAAATCGAACGCAGAATCACTCTTGCCAATCGCTGTTTCTTTGAGCTCAGGAGGCAACTGAGTAATAGTTCCCTCACCCGAACGACAAAGTTGTCCCTATATAAGACCCTTATAATCCCGGTCCTGTTGTAAGGCGCAGAAGCATGTACACTATCAAAAGCGGATGAGGAATCCCTTGGTCGATTCGAGAGAAAGATTTTGCGCGTGATTTTTGGGCCTATAAACGCAGACGGGGGATGGAGGAGAAGATTCAACCACGAACTTTACGGGCTGTACAGCGACATGAGCCTAGTCAGGCGTCTACGGATTCAACGCCTAAGATGGCTGGGCCATGTAGAGCGAATGGACACCACAGCTCCAGCCCGGAGAGTCTTTGAATCCAACTCCGAGGGACGGAGAAGCAGAGAATAGCCGCACTTAAGATGGCGTACACAGGTGGAAGGGGATCTCATCCAACTGGGTGTGCGGCAATGGAAAAGGCTAGCAAAAGATCGTGCTAGATGGAGGGGCATGTTGGTTGAAGCCCAGGTTCACCCCGAACTGTAGCGCCCGCTAAGAAGAAGAAACAGCCGTCAGTAAAAGTAATTTTCAAAAAAGAATCTTGTTTGTTCGAAATTTTGGTGGTTAAACGACAGCATTAGGATATATGCTCGGCCTGGAAGTTGAAGCCTTTTAAATACATACTTAACCACGAGCTTTGAAATAGGAAATTTGGAACAGTTTTCTTGATGCCTGATTGTGCCCGCTAGAAACTGGAACGCTGTAGTTTAACGAAGCCTTAAAAGATGAATTTCCTTCGAAATTAGCGCCCACTAAGCGAGTTAAAAGAAATGTATCAAACTCTCGTCGCTCCGCGTGCTCGGTAGCCCTAAGCACCTTTTTAAGCATACATATTCCGCACAAAGGTCCCACAGTCTTAGTTGTCACGCTGTATTTTCTCAGCATTGGCAACACTTGACCCCGCGAATGGCGCCAAATTCAAATCTTGCATGAGTTTTGCGCTAGACCTTAGTAATTTTATGTTTTATGCGGTTTTTTAACACCCTGTGAGCTACTGTTGGCTTAAGAAGGCGGTTATTGTAGTCGCTCATGAGCGAAAAAAATTAGTCAAAAATGGTCGCTACAGAGAAGCAAGATCTGACAGCTTAGAATGTGACCAATCTCTCCCGCGGCGCACCCTCTCGATCGTTGCATTCCCTTCACTGCACATGTACGATGTGCATTCATGTTGCGTGTACATATTTTGTTTTTTATCCTCACCGATCGCATCGTCTTATGTTTCTTTCAATTGAAATAGATGGTGGCAGCCACACACTGTCAAAAATAAGATCCAAAAGGAACACATGTTTCTGAGAGATACCAACTGCATAGTTCTCGTTTTATATGTGTCTGCTTCGTAAATATAGCGATATGCCTATTATTCATCACTGCACTGTGTGGACGAGTGTTGGGTAAACAAACGTAAAAAGAAATGAAAACCTCGACGGTTTAGGCATGAAGTTTGGCTATCATCACCGTCGTGGTTGTCGTAATCGTCTCCTCCATCAACATGCTTTTGCTGCTGCTGCTGCTGCTATTGCTTGTGGTGCACTAAAATGTTGTATAGTTTCCGCTTAAACCGGTTTCTTAACGCACACATTCTAAGGCATTTATGGAGTCAGCAATATGAAATACAAAAAAAGTATGAACCTAACTGCTTCCTTCTAGATTAAGGTTTCATCCTAGTCTCGAGTCCAAGAAGGAGGAAGAAGAAATCCACAATCGACAACGTGCTTGCTTGCATATAACAACAATATATGAGCGAATGCCTTCGTAACAGTGTGATGTTGTTCGTTCGTTGGTTAGAGTTGGCTCTTTTGATCAGGAGGGAATACGAGGTCACCATTGCAAGCAGCAGCATCCGCAACATGATCAAAGAAAGAGGCGATCGGAATCGGCAACATCATGATTATTATATGCTACTGACGAAAAAAAAAAACAAGAAACGTATTACACGACGGCGAAGAAGATTTCAGTTGCATTGTCGGTCGCTGATGCCTGAGCGAGCGGCTTGCAAGTACTAGTAACTGGAAACAAGATTATCGTCTGGGATCCAGGAAGTAAATTTCAAGTAACGTCTTAACGGGTGTCAGAGAAATACAGAACTTGAAACCGAAAAACCCATTCGCTATGTAATTATTTTGGAGAATTTTTCCTTTTTGTGAACCTGTTGCACCAAGTCTGTATTGACATGCAGCACACATGCTTCATCGGAGGATGAAACCATTCGCCAATCAATCGATAGTGGTATGATGGTGATTGATGGTGCAAGGTTCTTTGATTTTATGATGCTCTCTTGGACCTAAAACCCGGACATTCTACATGTATTTGGTTAGGAATTAGTAAATTTAGACCAAAAAGCTTTGGAAGCTCAACAGTGTATGGCCCACATTTATTTTATTTATTATTATAATTTCTGCTTCTTCTTTGATTTGCATGACACCGGGAAGTGCGATAAAACACTGGTGAGCTATACTACTAGCTTCGAGCGTAGGAAATAAAACGAAACTCATAGCTAGCTATGTATGTAGCTGGCAGACAATAACACAACAATGTTCGCTGGCAGTGTCAGTCAGTCGGTCGGTTGGTTGGTTATAAGACATCGATCGCGGTTCGGAGGCGGACGTAAATGCGGACACGAGCGGCGGGAGTCGTTGGACTTCCGCATCGTCGTCGTCGACGTCTCTTGTGTACATACGTACTCAGTTTGCTGCTGTCAGGCGTTGTTTCACTTCAGAATATCTCAGTTATCTAAATATAGATTTAGAATTTCAGACAATTTCCGTATTTATCTACTTTATGTTGTATTCCTTGTCTGTTCTTCTTTTCGGATCTCTTTTGTCTTTAGAAATGTATGCTCATCTGCTGTTCCTCCTATGGTGATGCCCGATGCTCGTCGTGGTGGAGATATACAGACATTTGTTGGTTCTTCAAATTAGGAATCAACAAATTCGTCATCTCGACTGATTTTATTCATTTATATGTACATACATGTGAGATCGATTCACTACTCAATCTTAGAATCATCTCTACACGAGTAGTGTAGAAGAGGCAGGGGTCTACGCGAAAATCAAACGAGAGAACAAACACGACGAATAGTACGATACGTAAACGGAAAGGAATGAGAAAAGACTCAAAGACTCCAAGAAAAAAAAAAAGGAAAAGATAAAACCACCAAGAAGGAAAAAGACGGCGAAGAAAAAAATCTGAATTTCCGCTTAAACTGGATTTGCCGGATGCTGTTTGCATTCAATAAAGCCAACAAACGAGAGAGAGAGACGAGGAAAAGATAAAAAAAAAATATCTGCTGACCGGCATTCCTAAGCTCCGTGACAAACTGGGCAAGAGAGCGGTAGTTTAAGTCGATCGGTTTTCCTGCGCCGCCGTCCACGATTGCTATGTTGCGTGGTGGTGCGAGAAATGAAGCATTTACATAAATAAAGAACAAAGATGGAACAAATGGGAGTGGGTTTGGTAGTCTTATGCTTAATGTCGAAGCTTTTGACATAGTTTGCCATCAACATTTAAATAAAGTATGACACCAGTGTTTGGATCAGTATTCGCTTGGAATTTTCGGAGTCAATGGCTTTGTTGTTTGGAAAGAGAGCCAGGTGACTTGTGTTTTAGGGCTTTAATCCGTTGTGTAATGTCATTGCCTTCTTCTTCTTCTTCGTGGCGCTACAGACCGGTGTGGTCTTGGGCCTCAACCAACAAGCGACTCCAGTCAGCACGATCTCTTGCCAGCGGTCTCCAGTCTAGTCATGCACACCAAGTTGGTTGAGGTCCTTCTCCACTTGTGTGCGCCGGTTTGAGTCGAGAGCGTCCTCTGTTGCGTTGTCCCAATGGCTCGGCCGGAGCTATGTTGTCCATAGCTCTAGACGTAGCCGCTTAACCAGTCACATGCCGCCGTACAAATCGTACCGTTCGTGGTTGTATCTTTTCGTTCAGATGCCAACAACGCAAACAGGACTAGAGATCTTCCAAGAACTTCCTCATCCGCTTTAAAAAGCATCCATGACTCTGCATCATGAAGCAGCTTGGTTTTTCGAGAGATGGCTCTGTTACTCAATTGCTTTTTGAGCCTCTCAAAAAAAGAGCGATTGGCAAGAGTTATTCTGCGTTTTATCTCGGTACTGATGTTGTTCGTATTTGGTTTTGCGGATCCAAGGTAGACGAAGTCGTTAACTACTTCGAAGTCTTGCTGCCCATTGTAACGCTCTGACCGAGGCGTCGATGTTATGCGTCCTTTCTCGATGAGAGCATATACATGCATATGTACTTTGTTTTGCCCTCATTTACCGTCGGACGCATTTTGGCCGGCTCCGCTTCAATGCCAGCGAACGCCTCGTTGTCGGCCCGCTGCGTCAAACCAATCTCGTCGGTATCATCTGCGTAAGCTATCAGTTGAACGGATTTTCGGAACATCGTGCCTCTGATACTGACTTGTGAGCATCGACCATCTCAAGTATGATGTTAAAAAGGTCACATGACAGCGCGTCGCCTTGCCTAAAACCTTTTTTTTTTTGATATTGAAATAAGTCCGTTACCGACCTTGATGGAGCAGCGAGAATTTTCCATTGTCATCCTACACAATCTGACGAGTTTGGTAGGGATGCCAAAACTAGACATGACGCTGTATAGCTCATCTCTATGCACGCTATCATATGCGGCCTTGAAATCAACAAATAGATGGTGAGTATGGATCTGCCGCAGTGTGAGGATTAGTCGATTGTGGACTTCTCTGGCCTGAAACCACACTGATAATGACCTATTAGGGTGTTCACGAACGGTTTCAGGCGTTTACACAAAAATTGGCGCAATCAAAACGGTCTCCTTGTAGATTGGACAAACGACACTGAGATTCTACTCGACTTCATTCCTGCTGTAACACCTCTGCATCTCTGCGGCCACGCGCTTCTCATGCTCATTTTTCTTTCTGAGAAGCCGGTTTTCTTCTCGCATTTTCTGTTAGAGCTCACGAACAGCAATGCCTTGTAGGCGTCTTGCTTAGCTGCGTGGGTCTGCCTGCACTCAGTGGTAGCTTCTTTACTAGCTACATATTTGACAACGCGTCCATTCTTCTTCTAAAGTTAGTGCAGGCGGCATTGAACTTTGAGAGAGTTTTTGAAAGTCTCGGTCGGCAAGGTTTCCAGCGGTGGATTGCGATTGTAGTTTTTCGACGTCAAACATTGGCCTTGGCCACAACAAGGAAATGATCCGAGTCATTGCCTTCTAGGACAAGTTTTTATACATATGTACATCCTTTAGACAGCCTACAAACCTTGGGTTTAAAATTCTTGTATTATAAGTCTCCACTTCAGGGGTTATGAGCGATATACATACATATGTATGTAAGTACAGAGCACAATATACTCTGGGCACCTTTTTAGTAAAGCTACCTTCTCGCCAAACGATAAGAGAACCTCAGTGGGGGGCACCTAACGATTGTGTCATGTTTCTTCTTCTCTGGCTTATAGTAGTCAATCATGTTGAGAAGGCAAACGGACAATATCATGCGACTTCACTATTCTAGTTCCAGGGAGCTTAATATTGCGCGGTACATTCGTGCCGTGATAAGTCGACTACCAGCTGTGACAACGAGTCTGTCAAACAGACGTGTGTGCTTGAAAGGGGTCATTTAAGACTACAGTTTTACGCTAAGTGATGCTTATGACGCTTCTTACTATTGAAAGAGGTAAAATCGCTGCAAAAACATGCCGAAAATTTTGTGAAGTGTGCGGTGTGCTATGTGTGAATGGCGGACCCAAGAGTGGTCAAAGATGCATCTCACTCTGACCAGCTAATCACGATGAAATTTCGCGGCTGGTGAAGTAGAAGAGCACCCAGGGTACAGACTACTCAAAGAAGCTGGATGTTTGCGTTCCACATAAATGAACGCAAAGAAGTTTGCGACTTCAAGCCTGGACTGACGTCAAACAAAGTGATGGTGAGTGTTTGGTGGGATTTGACATTTCCCCCTCCCTGAGCTGCTGCAACCTGGTGAAACGATCAATTCGATCCACTACTGTGCACCACTCGACGGTTTAAATGGAGCAATCAATAAAAATCGACTAGAATTGGCGAATAAAAAGGGTTTTGTTCCATCGTGACAATGCTAGACCTTGATGTCTCGGAACGAATTGACGGAATTTGCTTGGGAAGTTTTGATGCATCCACCGTATAGCCCGAATTTTGCACCGTCTGATTGCCTTTTGTTTCGGTCTCTATCTCCTGACTCTCCTGATGGTAAAAATTTGACCAGTCGAATAGCCACTGAAAATCACTTGGCCAAGTTTTTCGCCGGTAAACCGCAGAGGTTTATGAGTCCCCTCCCCAACTCTGCATACGATTCTAACGTTGCTCCAACGATTCGAAGCACTTATCCGAAGTTAACTCGTTCAGAACCATGATCACAGCCTCTTTGATCTTCTCGACGGCGCCATGATGAGTTCCCTTGAGGTGTGACTTCATCTTGGGGAGTAAAAAAAAAGTCGTAGAGGCAATATCGGGGCTATAGGGTGGACGCAGCAACGTTGGAATGTTTTATTTTCACCAAAAACTCTCACAATAATCGAGGTATGGGACGGCGAATTGTTGTGGTGTAGGATCTAACCTTTCTTGGTGAGTTCGGGTCATACACGGAAAACACGTGCTCACAGTCTCTTCAGGACACCAACATAGAACTGTCAAGTCACTGTGGTCGGTAGGAACATATTTACGATAAACGATCCTGTCAACATATCCTTCAGTCGCGACTTTGACATCCTCGCTTTTGTTGACCCTGCTTGAACCGCTTTGCCCATTCAAATACACTCGGCTCCATACACTACCTGCAATTTTCGGATGGTTTCGCAGGGGTTTTTCACCATATTTCACTAAAAAATTAAATCATATCACGTGGCTTGTTATGTGAATCACTCACATTGTGAACCGAAAGAAAGAGCCCCTCTTTATAAACAGATGTTGACGGACGACGTAGTGTTCCCGCCAGTTCCTGAGTTATCAAATGGTCTTACCAGGCATGACGCGGAATTTCCAATGTATAAAGTTCTGGCGGTCAGAATCGCTGTTTTCGCTCTCAAAACCTGCCTCTTGCGGTTTCTTTTCATATTCTCTTCTCTAGGTTCTCGGCTTGTGTGGTATCAATTGGCGTTCTCCAGGCTTACGGAAAATCGCCATCATAGCATGTCTATCTACCAGGGCTATGGTTCATTGCTAAAGTGTCGTTGTGTTTTGTGGATAATTCCTCCGGAATTATCGCATGTTTGTCGTCGTTTCCAGTCGAGAATTATAGGGTTAGGGCTGTTTAAGAAGAATGGTTCTTGACGCAAACCTACAAACCCTTTTTAGGTATAAAAAAAAAACGTACTTAGAACCTTAGTCTACTATCTTAGTGCAAACATATTACATATCGCCTTACTCTAAATTGTAATTTGTTCTTCCCCTTTCAGGATAATTTAAAAAGTCAACACCATCAACCGACACTGAGCGAATCAAGAGGAAATAAGATAACAACAAAAAAACATAATCAGGACCACATTGAATCCAAAATGAAAATGTTACCAGTCCAACTGTCACTCAATCCACCGCTAGGACTCTGGAGCGATGTTTTATGGCGTTGTCCACCCGCCCCACCGAGTCAGTTAGCCGAATTGAAAACCCAACTTCCAGCATCACTACCATCCGATCCACGACTCTGGGGTCGAGAGGATGTCACCGTATTTCTGAGGTTCTGTGAACGTGAATTCGATTTGCCAAAAGTCGATCATGACCTCTTTCAAATGAACGGCAAAGCTCTTTGCCTGCTAACACGCGCGGATTTCGGTCATCGTTGCCCCGGAGCCGGCGATGTCTTGCACAACGTCTTACAAATGCTAATAATTGAATCACACATGATGCATTGGCATCTGCCTAATAGCCCTGTGACACCAACCAGCCGATACCCATTGTCCCCGCATAGTCATCCGCCAACACCTACCTGGCCACCGATAGTGCCGCAAGAGAGTCCCTTCCACAGCGGGCATATGCATCATTTTATGCCACCAAATTCAGTTACATTGAGTCCACCGCCATCGGTCGATTCGCAAGCCAGTAGCCCGCCACAGGGTCAAGACCAAAATGCAAGTAGTAGTAATGGCAGCTCCACAAATAGCAACGCAAACAATGGCAATGGTGGATTTAGTCAAAATAACGCTGCGACTAGTTCGAGTAGTAATCAGTCAGATTCGGATGAGGAAAGCTATTCAGAATCGAAAATCGCATCGCGGGCAGCTGCAGCAGTTGCTGCTGCCGCAGCAGCTGCCGCACAATATAATAACACAAGTCCGCCACCAACGCCTGTGCTTAAGGAAATGACGCCAAGTCTATCGCAACAGATTACAAACAGTTTTGTGAATACTTGGTCACAGAGCCAGGCTAACCAAAAAATGCAAAGTGCTCCAAGCACAAGTGGTAGCAGTAGTTCGTCCTCTGCACCTACGACACCTAGCTTTATGCCAACAAAGCGGGAATTTTTCCCGGAAAACTCTGAACCCAATACAAGTAAGTTGTATATTCCGTCTCGCAACGCACATGGCACTGTGAATGTTTTGTTTTTTTTTCTAGATGGCCGATTGTTATGGGATTTCTTGCAGCAATTGTTGAATGATAGAAATCAAAAGTATAGCGATTTGATAGCCTGGAAATGCAGGGATACGGGTGTCTTTAAGATCGTAGATCCGGCTGGTCTGGCCAAGTTGTGGGGTATTCAAAAAAATCATCTGTCTATGAATTATGACAAAATGTCGCGAGCGTTGCGCTACTATTATAGAGTGAACATACTGAGGAAGGTTCAAGGCGAACGCCACTGTTACCAGTAAGTTATATAGATTACACTGTCCTTGGCTAGTTGTTAACGCTGACGTTGTATTTTTGTTTTTTTGTTTAGATTTCTTCGGAATCCCACTGAATTGAAGAACATCAAGAATATATCGCTTCTGCGGCAAACCGTGGCGAATTCATCAAATGCCAACGGTGGTTCGACGGCAACAAATCCCGCGACGAGCAATAATGGTTCGAATAATGGCAATTGGGCAATATCATCACAAAATACTCAAGGTGGCAGCTCATCAGCGGGACAAACGCAACAACAGCAATCAGCAGTATCGCAACAACAATCATCACAATCACCACAGAGACCATCGTCGCGAAGTAATAGCAATCAATTAGGTTTGCCCGGTTCATCGTTATCACCATCGGCAGCAGCTGCCGTAGCTGCAGCAGCCGCTGGATATGGTCCACCACCAACGTCGCCCCTGTTCATGCATGCCATTAATGGCGCCTTTCATTATCTCGCCTCGAGCGCTCAACCGCCAAATTCCCCCGTACTATCATCAACGCCTAGCGAGAAGCTGCAATATAATTCAATCAAATTGGAGACAAACAGTCAGGATGGCGATGAAATGAAACCGACAGATCTGAGTGTCTCATCGGGTCAGTCATCGTCGTCATCGTCGGAGAAACGATCGTACTCGCAGTCGTCCAGTTCAGATTGCTATCCGTAAGTATAGAAATTTGATTTAATTTCAATGCTCTCTGGTACTCATCTACTCTTGAAATTTTGTAGATTAATTCGGAACGCCGATGGTCTGACGACAATAAAACTTATTCGTTACAACGAAAACAGCTCACCCGAGTCTCCGAATCACATGCAACAGAGCAGTCACGATTCATCCGAAGAGATGCAAACCTCCACCTCGGAAAATGGTGCTGATGCCAGTAGTTATGACGGTATCATGCCTACCGATTTACGCAAATAAAAAAAAAATAGGATCGAGGATCAATGATCGCGAAGATACAAAATTTAAATTTTGAGACAATCAGCAAAAGCAGTTATGTGGTATAAAGTATAAAAAGGAAAAGTCAAGTAACCAGGAGAGACGAGTAGAGTAATGTTGTAATCCAGTTTTCTGGACACAAAGTCTCTGTAAATTATTAACACGTTAGCGGTGTGTATTTTATACACACTTGTGTGTAAGAGAGGAAACTGTCTAACGTTTGGTTACGTGGTTGATTCTCCCCTCCCGACCACAATATCGAAAACAATGTAAAATGTGCCAATTCTTAAATCATAATTCGTATGTTATTCTGTAGAAATGTTTTTTATTTTTTTATTTTTATGAATAAGTATTAAGAAAACGAAAGAACACACATTGATCCCGTGTAGCGTGTAAGAAATCCGACTCGTAAGCTTTACATTTTATTTTACATAAGTAGAAAATGAATTCATTAGCTGGTAGATTGGTAGACGACTACTTCATTTTGTTTTATTTTATAAACATACTCGATAGTCGTGTATTTAGATTCCATAAAAAGAAAAAGTAAAAAGTTTGCATAGAAAATAATTTTTTTCTTTTTTACATCCCACATTGGTCTTCCGTAAAATTTTCCCGCGAAACATAGGAATTTGTGATTCGGTTTTTGTTTTGTTTATAAAATAAAGTTTTAGAGAAAACAATTAATATTTTCTAATTTTAGTTCTGTTGAGTTATATTTTACAATTATGTGATAGATTTTCTTTTTGTTTTTATTTTTTTATTTTTGATTAATTGTCTTCAGGAAATAATTAAATGTGCGCGCCCGTGAAACTGAGATGGAAGTCAACGTTGTGCAAAGCACAGCAAGAGTCCGATGGAAGTTCATTGCGTACTGAAATTCATTTTCCTTTTCATACTCGTACATATTACATTCATTTCCTTTCCTTGCTTCCCAAATAGGGAATATAAATTGAAACGAAAACATAAAATATGTTTACCGCAGATTGGCTTCCATTTTTTTTTTTTTAATAGTACGCGTTTCGATTCACGTACAGACTTAGTTCATAATTAGAATTTAACTCGTAATAATACAAAAACAATTAAGTAATACTAGGTATATAGTAATTCAATAATTTATATTATAGGTTATGTTTAAAATGTTAGTATTAAGAGCAACCACAGACCAGATCGTGCGTACGTAGCATTCGCAAACGATTTCATTTTCTTTCTCTTTTATGATCCAGCCAATCGATCGTGGATTTAAAAAAGAGGAATCATTTTATGTGCACATATATATTGATCTTCCATCGGTCGTTGTGGTTTTTTGGTGGAAGAGGAGGA
Organism: Eumerus sabulonum; assembly: GCA_951905685.1. Lineage (NCBI taxonomy): Eukaryota > Metazoa > Arthropoda > Insecta > Diptera > Syrphidae > Eumerus > Eumerus sabulonum. The sequence goes on along the minus strand of OX645063.1, from coordinate 104,719,891 downwards.
GGTCGGTCTCCATCGTCTCGTGGAGTGGAGTCTATTTTAAGTGTTCAGCTGCACGCAAAACAAAAAACAGAAAAAAGCATAATTACTTTCGTTAGTCTTGTACATATTAGGTAATTAACAAACAGAAAAAGTATATATATATATATATAAACATATATGTATTTGAGTATATATTTACAATAAAATATTTTTTTCTATTTTACATTCTATAAACTTTTATACAAAATATTATAAATAGTTTTGGAGGAGAAAACAAAAAAACGGAATGAAAGAATAAAAAACAAAAATAACGATAAATTACGGTAATAAAAGTGTATTTGTTCATAGAATTTTTTATCTTTTAGTGGTTAAGTGGAACGTAATATCCACCACGGATATTCGCATTCTCACAGACAGTCAAGCAGCCTTAAAGTCGTTGGAGTCCTATGTGTACTCATCAAAATCTAGTCTCGACTGTCGCAGATCTCTCAACGAGATGGCTTACTTACTTACTTAACGGGCGCTACAGTTCGGGGTGAACCTGGGCCTCAACCAACATGCCTCTCCACCTAGCACGATCTTTCGCTAGTCTTTTCCAATGCCGCACGCCCAGTTGGTTGAGGTCCCCTTCCACCTGTGCGCGCCACCTTAGGTGCGGCCGTCCTCTATTTCTTCGTCCCTCGGGGTTGGATTCAAAGACTCTACGGGCTGGAGCTGTGGTGTCCATTCGCTCTACATGGCCTAGCCATCTTAGGCGTTGGATCCGTAGACGCCTGACCAGACTCATGTCGCTGTACAACCCGTACAGTTCGTGATTGAATCTTCTCCTCCAACCCTCCTCTGTGTTTATGGGACCGAAAATCGAACGCAGAATCTTTCTCTCGAAACGACCAAGGATTTCCTCATCCGCTTTAGATAAAGTCCATGTTTCTGCACCGTATAACAGGACCGGGATAATTAAGGTCTTATATAAGGTCAACTTGGTCGTACGAGAGAGGGCTCTACTTCTCAGTTGCCTCTTGAGCCCAAAGAAGCAGCGGTTGGCAAGAGTAATTCTGCGCTTGATTTCGAAACTGGTGTCGTTGTTCCATGTCACCGCGGAGCCGAGGTATATGAAGTCCTTAACTACCTCGAACTTATATCTGCCAATATGCACGTTCTGTCCAAGACGTCCGTGGTAAATGTCCTTTTTCGATGACAGCAGATATTTAGTCTTGCCCTCATTAACTGCCAAACCAATTTTTGCCGCCTCCATCTCAATACTCGCAAACGCCTCACTGACATCTCGCTGCGATCTACCTATTATGTCAATGTCGTCGGCGTATGCAAGGAGTTGCGAGGATTTGAAGTAGATTGTGCCTCTTGTATTGGCCTGTGATTTTTGCACAATCATTTCCAATACGATGTTGAAGAAATCACACGACAGTGCATCGCCCTGCCTAAATCCTTTTTTGACATCAAAACTATCGGTGAGGTGCTCACCGATTCGGATGGAGCAGCGAGCATTTTCCAAGGTCATCCTGCATAGTCTGACGAGCTTCGCAGGGATGTCAAAAGTAAACATGGCGTTATATAGCTCGTCTCTAATTACGCTGTCGTATGCGGCCTTGAAGTCGACGAATAGATGGTGCGTATCGACTTGAAACTCATTGGTTTTCTCCAGGATCTGCCGTAGTGTGAAGATTTGATCGATGGTGGACTTCCCTGGCCTGAAGCCACACTGATAAGGACCTATCAGCTTGTTTACGAATGGCTTCAGGCGTTCACACAAAACGGCAGCGAAGATCTTGTATGCGACATTAAGGAGACTTATTCCTCTATAGTTGGCGCAGTCAAAGGGATCTCCTTTTTTGTGGATCAGGCAAACAATGCTGAGACTCCATTCCTCGGGCATGCTTTCCTCTGACCATATCTTACAGATGAGCCGGTGCATGCTCCTAACCAGCTCACCCCCAGCCGCTTTGAAGAGCTCAGCAGGCAGTCCATCTGCGCCAGCAGCTTTATTCGACTTGAGTTTCGACATGGCAATCTCAACTTCGTCGAGGTCAGGGAGACGGAATTCTCTGCGATCTTCGTCGTTAATAAATGGATCATTCTGCCTGACGGCGGTATGTTGGTTGTCATCGCCGTTATACAGTCTGCAGAAGTGGTTTTTCCAAATTCTCAGCATCGACTGCGATTCTACTACTAGGTGTCCGTTCTCATCCTTACAGGCCTCCGTTCGGGCTTTATTGCCTTGAGACATTCGTTTTATCCGCTGATAAAATCTTCGAACGTCGTGCCTGCAATAGCACCTCTCCAAGTTTTCAATCGCCCGCTTCTCGTGCTCTTTCTTTTTTCTCTTGAGAAGCTTATGTTCCTCCCTTCTCTTAAGCTCGCAGAGCTCACGAGCCGCTCTTGTTTTTTTGTGTAGTGAGGCTTTGTATGCCTCCTGCTTTTCCGCATGAATCCTTCTACACTCGTCATCGAACCAGGTGTTTCGTCGTGGTGGAGCTTTAAGGCCCAGCACTTCCGTTGCTGTGCTCTTCAGGGCTTGTTTGCACAGGCTCCATTGTTGCTCTACTGACTGAGTGGAGGATTGAGGTGTATCGGAGAGCTTAAGGGAGACGCGGTTGGCAAAAGCACTGGCGATCTCCGGCGATAGTAGCTTTCCGACGTCATAGCTTGGTGTTCTAACTCTACTCCGCGGTGTTCGTGTTATGCGCTGACGTATCTTGGCTACTACAAGATAGTGGTCTGAATCGATGTTCGCTCCTCGGAAAGTGCGAACATCAGGAATAGTGGAGGAGTGTCTGACGTCAATCGCGATGTGGTCAATCTGGTTGGTGACTGATTGATCTGGCGACCGCCAGGTGCCTTTGTGTATATCGAGGTGGGAAAATCGTGTGCTGGCTACAAGAAGATTTCGCCTCGTTGCAAGGTCGATCAGCCTATGTCCGTTATCGGATGTGGTGTCATATAGGCTGTGTTTGCCGATGACCCGCTCAAAGATGCTTTCTTTACCCAGCTTAGCGTTTGGGGCATTTGGTATATGTTCTGTCTAGGAGATCAAAGAAATCATCTTTGATTGAGTCATCCTTGTCTTCCGTGGGGGCATGGACGCATATGAGGCTGATGTTACAGAAATTTGCCTTGATGCGGATCGTTATGAGGCGTTCACTCACATACTGGAAACTTAGGACTTTATGTCTTAGTCCACCTCTAACAACAAATCCGCATCCAAATAGTCTCTGTCCTCTCTCCCTATAGCAGTCACCGTAGTAAATGTCGCAGTTTTTCATCCGCTTTTTACCCGGTCCATTCCATCGCATTTCCTGGATGCGAGATGGCAGAACAGTTCAATATACAGCTTATTTGGGTGCCGGGACACAGCGGCATTACAGGTAATGAGAAAGCCGACATACTCGCCAAACAAGGAACGACGCTACAATCAATCGTGGCTTGTGAGGGAGTACCCCTTACAACCATTAAACACAATCTGACCAATCTCGCCAGGGCCGAGACGAACCTGAGATGAACCCAGGGACATACCTGCGTCACCACCAGGCAAGTCTGGCCTCGGCTTGATAGTCAACGCACAAGGAGTATTATCTCCCTAAAAAGAACTGACATCTACAAAGTCATCGGTGTCATCACAGGTCACTGCCTCATTGGCAGTCACGCACAAAGACTAGGTATAGTTCCAAATGACTTCTGCAGAAGCTGTCGGGACGAGGAGGAGGTTGAATCCATTCACCACCTTCTCTGCGCCTGTCCAGCTTTTTGCAATATAAGGAAACGTTACCTAGGCTCTTACTTCCTTAACGATCTGACAGATGTTCAGAAAGTAGGGATACTTAATCTTCTTAACTTCTTAAGAAGCACTAGATGGTTCCACGATTAGGGAGGTAAAACCCCCTCGTAGCTGCACAACGGGCCTCCCTGGCCTAAGTGCGTTCTTCTCAATTCTGGGAAGGCTACGACCCTACCTACCTACCTAGTGGTTTCTTTATCCTTCTACAATTCGGGGGAACCTGGGCCTCAATCAACATGCCCCTCTATCTAGCACGACCTTTTGCTAGCCTTTTTCGTTGCCGCACACCCAGTTGCCCGAGGTCCGCCATTTTAGATCCAGTCGTCCTCTGTTCCTTCATCCCTCGGAGTTGGATTCAAAGACTCTCCGGGCTGGAGCTGTGGTGTCCATTGAGGGTGTATACACGAGAATATATCATCCGAAAAAAAACGGTTTTGCGGGAGAGAGAGCTGAAGGTTGCGGTACGAAACGGAATACCATTTTCTTCCGCAAATTTAGTGGGTGAACAGAAGTGGAAAACTAATACATATACAACTCTTCAGTTTTCGAGTCTGCACTTTTTTGCCTGGTGTTGCGCTTCATTCGTCATTGGTCTTTCAAGCAGTGAACATCGGAAAAAAACAAAGGGACATTTTAGTGCGTGGTTGCACTTAATATCTCTGTCAAAAGGAAATATCTCTTTCAAATGAAATGTCAAAGAGACAGAAACACTAACACAATTGAACTAGGTTCACATATACAATTTTTTCTTCTAGAAAAATGAATCCCGTGTATGCTTGTATGCTTCAGTGAAGAGCATCAAACCGGTTTTCCTGCTGCTAGCGATATTCTCGTGTATACAGGCCCATTCGCTCTACATGGCCCATGGGTGGAATCGGCTAAGGGGGCGTTCAAGTATTGTATGTATGTATGTTGGCGTTACAGTCCATGAAGAACCTGAGCCGAGCTTCTCTCAATCACCCATGTTGTGTGTGATTTCATTTTCACATAGGTGAAAGGGACCTACAGTTTATTGCCGGTTCCGAACGGCGAATTTCGAGAAGCTTTTCATGGCCATTTTACTACAGGGGGTTTTGTCAGAACCCCGCTGAGGAGAAACACCGTGAAAAACACGTTCGATGACATGGCTGTGTCGGGATTCGATCCCGAGTCATCGGCGTCAGAGGCCAACACACTACCCACTGCGCCACGGTGCTCTCGCTCAAGTATTACGTAACGCAATTTTTTAAGATTTTTGACCCACCCTCCCCCCCAGGTAACGCGCCGTAACGTTTTTCTGTACCTTTCGCTGGAACTTTTCCTTTCGAGATGATCAGCGATTTCATTGCTTTTAATGCCTTTGTGCCCTGGCACCCACCAGAGTTTGATTTTGTTTTTTGGCTAGGTCTTTTAGGGTATGCCGGCAACAACGCCAGAAATAATTTTGGAGCCATCAGTATGCCACCTAAGGCCTTTGACGTTGAGCAAGAGATCACTGGTTTTCCAAGCTGTGCGGTTTGGGATCAATATCTTAAATCTCTTGTCAAAAGGGAAGGTGTGTGGTAATGCGTCTGAGACCGTGGCATTCATATCCAGCTCAGGAAGCTGTTGCAGGATTGACATATGACCCATAGGTCTGTTCCCGAGCGAAGAATTCTGATTGCACTACGTATAGCGACCTTTTTAATAAAAAGGTGCAGTGGAGTAAGTCCAATTAGTGCTTCTTGAGCTGCAGAAGGGCAGGTTGGCATTTTTTTTTTTGGCACAATTGCGCTGGCAAGTCAGTATGAGAGCCTTTCTAAGAACGGCTGATAATGCAAATCCCCCCCCCCCCCCCCCCCCCCCCCCAAATTGCGTTACGTAATACTTGAATGCCCCCTAAGGTGATTTGTGACAAGTGACAGTCACATTCTCGGTTTCGGTATCGTGTAAGGTGATAGTCGCTGTGATTGTCACATTTTTGTGACAGTTTTCTGGTGACAGCTATTTAGCTATCACTTTCCTATGTTCTGCGCTTTTGATATGGCTTTGTTTGTGCTTTTGTGTGTTTTATAAAATACGTATGTTTCCGTGCTTGGAACTATTTTTAAGCGAATATGAAGAGCTCCATGAGACATTGATGGAAGTTAGAATTCTGAGGAACAATTTGAGAAATCGGTCTAAATCGGTTTCCTTTCCCTGTACGCTGACAAAATGTATAATTGGCCAATAAATGAATTGAATGCAATAATAGCATTTCTAATATGTACATTATTTACTTTTCCCAGTATTTGTGCAAAACATTCGGTGACAACGGCCTACACGGCGAACATGTTCGCCGATTTTGTTCGTGAATTTGCTGTGAATGTCGCCGAGTAAACATAAATAAATAACCATAAGCGCAACCACTTGTGCTTATTTATCGCACATGCTTACCCTCTGAAGAATCAGCACCAGGGATAAAGAATGAGATACCAATCTTTTGGCTTTGACAGCCATTTTGACAACTAGCCCCTACAAACGCGTTGCGGTTTGACGGCGTCTTGACTATGTCATTCGACGTCTTGACTCTTAAGTCAAAAGCGTTGTTTTTAAAGCGGCCTCTAGACGCTCAATATTATTGTGCAAAATATTGCACAATTTTATTGGCTTGCAGCCCCAGACGGTTCAATATTTTTCCCAATAATTTAGTTGACCGCTCATATTTGTATTAAAAGTCAAAAGCGTTTTGATTTTCCGCAATATATCGCACAATCTTGCAATATTATCTACAGACGAACAATAATATTGTGCAATATCAAATATTGCACAATATTATTAGGCGTCTAGGGGCCGCTTTAATTACAAAAGCAACAACCAACCCCTGCGGGGATCAACGGGCAGACGTACGAAAGTTTGGTATCTCATTCTTTATCCCTGGTTGGTATACACCGTACAGCACACGTGAACTGAAATGAAGAAAAGAAATGAAAGAATATAATGCCCGCACCGCATTTCGTCAACGAATGTCATACAAGTATGTATGTCGGAGTCTACACGAGGGCTATCTTTTTGCGCCTTTTTCTTTTGAACCTACGTTCCAATTTGAGGACGCGTCCACACGGAGTTTTTCTGCGTGTGCCTGTTTCTTGACATTTCGCTTCACATTTCAATTTCGTTGCCTGTGGTGACGTTTGAAAAGTAGGGATGGTATCCAAATGTACACTACCAAGTCAGAAACAAGAGTGAAGCGACATCGCAAAACAAAGAAAAGGAGATAAGGAAATGGCAAAAAACCCACGAAGTAGCTACCCGCGCGTGAGTGTGCCATTGTATTTCTGTTTCACTTACCCTCTCTTTTACACTTATTTAAGCCCTCGTCTAGACTCCGACTATGCATGCATGATTTATGTACATATTTTATTTGTTATTTTCTCAGTTTCTGAAACAAATAAATGAAATAAACTAAACTAATTTTTATGGTTGCATTTGGTTTGAAATGATAATAAAACATGTTTTTAAAAAATCTATCGTAACTTTTCATTTTGCCATTGAATTCAGTAACAAAAAAGCTAAATACATATGTACATACATATGTATTGTAGTTCCGAGGAACTAGTTCCGATCAGGAAAAGAACGGTTCCATGTTCGTTCCGCGGCTGGAACAATTTTACGCATCTCTAGTGATGATGCACCGTCATAACAGGCAACGATTGCACAGCGTGAGGAAGAGCCGTTGCCCTTTTATGCGGTACACGCGCAATCTGGCAATGAGCATTAATTCCACAAGCGTAAGATCTTGAAGCTCATTTGGGACCTCGCCTGGATCCATGAAATTTGCAGCAAGGAACATGTCTGCAGCGTTTGACCGTCGACTAAACCTGTTGCAGGGTCCTGGTACGGAACGAAGAGTTTTGCGGTCGCAGTTTGTGCACGGAAAATACTGCATTTCAGCCATTGCTGCTTCGAACTTTGCCATAAGACCATCCGCTTTCTTTTCTCGCCGCGTTGCACGCATACGCTCAGCAGCTTGAGCATTTGTAGCATCTCGTTGCTCAGCAGTTTGATTTGCACGGTTTTCTTGATGTCGTGCTGCGTCGCGTGTACGTCTTGCCCGTGTCACAATCAGGGATAATGATAGTCACAATGTCGGAGTCTGCACGAGGGCTATCTTTTTGCGCCTTTTTCTTTTGAACCTACGTTCCAATTTGATGACGCGTCCACACGGAGTTTTTCTGCGTGTGCCTGTTTTTTGACATTTCGCTTCACATTTCAATTTCGTTGCCTGTGGTGACGTTTGAAAAGTAGGGATGGTATCCAAACGTACACTACCAAGTCAGAAACAAGAGTGAAGCGACATCGCAAAACAAAGAAAAGGAGATAAGGAAATGGCAAAAAACCCACGAAGTAGCTACCCGCGCGTGAGTGTGCCATTGTATTTCTGTTTCACTTACCCTCTCTTTTACACTTATTTAAGCCCTCACCAGATAGCCCTCGTCTAGACTCCGACAATGCTACTACACGGCGCGGCGACAGCGCAACTACAAACGCCGTAGCTGTCAAATCCATATTCATTCAATGGAATTATATGGAGTAAGTCACATAGGCACGTATGTAGTCGTGTCGCAGCGCTGTAATTTCGAAAAATTGAAAAACTGTCGCAACTACACGGCGTTTTGCCATTTCGAATTCGACATTGGAGGAATACGTTTGATAACTTGGTCTAACCCACCACCTTCTTCTGACTTTTGTTTTCGCTTTTAACTTTTTATAGGCTAAAGCAGCCGCACATGTTAGCAATAATGTTTTTTTCAAATTATTTTGATTCATTTATAACCTAAATTCAGTTTCAATCATCGAATTTTTTACTGATGCCAACTTCACTCTATAGAATTCACCACCAACTTCACTCACAGAAGTACCGTGCTGTCAAAAAAAACGCAGATGAAAGTCGCTCCATTGTGTGTTGACTGAACTGCACCTGGATTGCACCTCGCGAAACCGGTGCCGACGACACGGCGGCTCGAAGATGGAGCGCGGAGTCGGCTCGGGTATCTGAATATCTTCAAATCATTTAGACTTCCGGACTCTGCTAGTGTGATCCAAGCGGAAGTACTAGCGATTAAGGAGGTTTGCAAGATAGATACTCACCTGTTAGCCCATTTGTCATTTGTATTGACCAGCAGTCAGCCACCAAAGCTCTCGATTCACATCCAAACTAGTTGCACAGCGTAAAAACGAAATCATTTGTTTAGGCGAATATTTCAACATCACTCTCTTCTTCTGGGTTCCTGGCCATAGCAACATAGAGGAAAACGAAAAAGCGGATGAGCTGGCAAGGCATGGCTCTACCCGCGATAGTTCCCTGCCGGAGGCAGTATCCTCTCCCATAGGACTGATCAAGAGACAAATTTTTCAACACTTCGTGTCATGGGCGAACTCCAGATGGAACACCCTGAGTAACACGAGAGATATGGCCTTCCTCCAACACAAAAAGAATTCACGACTTAACTAACAGAACTCGACAGGTGGTTGCTACAATTGTAGCTATCGGTTCTGGCCGTTGGCCCACCGGCAGTTACGGGAATGCCCGGCTCTAACTAGAACCAGACAACGCACACTCGGCAAAGCCTTCTTGTTCCACACAAGACAATAGTTGTGTTTAATGATGAAAAAAGCAATGCAGAACAGGGAGAACAGCACACATTTGTGAGAAATGTCAAATCAAGTTAGAACAGAAAAGCTAAGCGCCAAAAATCGATGTTATGTCAGAAATCAGCTGTTTTTGACACTTTTCACAAATCTGTTCTACCTCAATAGAGCGGAATGCAGAAAATCCTGTTCCAATCTGTTCACAATGAACACAAAAACAAAAAAACTTGTCCTCTTCTGTTCTGAACTACTCGGAACAACTTCACTGAACACAATGATTGATCCACGCATAGCACTCACTATCTGGGACGCATTTCTACGCAATAAAAAATGATTTATTTAGTATTTGCTTGCTTTTAACAACTTTTATATGCCGTGTACGCAGACTTTGTACACCAACTGTATTACGAGCTACTTTTGTTACGTTACAAATGACGAAATGTTTGTGCTTTCAATGCCCTGCGTTCGAAATGTGTCTTCAGTCTTAAAAAATTCATCCATTTTGCTCTCTATCTTATCCAAAAACAGAAGATCATTCGCGTTCTCCTTCACGTGTTCGGTTTTGCAGTGAATATCTGATGAATTCACATTGTTCAACTCAGCATCTGGTGCTTTGGTTGCTTTGATCTGATGGATATGTTGATTTGAGTATCATGTACATTGTGTATGAAGATAGACTTACATCACTTTTGTTTGATTTCTTCTCTTCTTCCTTCGCCTTATTGATTCGCTCGTGAGTTCTACAATGCCGCCGCAGGTCACCGGATACTCGGAACTTCTTTCCACATATTTTACACTCGTACGGCTTCTCACCTAATACAAGAGAGACACAAGTGAGAAAAAGCTCTATAATGAGCACTCGCTACATTACCTGTGTGGATCTTCCGGTGGTTTTGTAGATACGAGCTGGCTCTGAACGATTTCGGGCAGAATTCGCATTTGTAATTACGCTCACTGGTATGTATGCGTCGATGTATCACGAGAGAATATTTTCGTGAAAACGATTTTCCACAGAATTCGCACTGATAGTTCTTCTCGTCCGAATGAATCGATACGTTGTGATATTTCAAATCGCTCCACTGTCGGAACTTACGGTGGCATTTGTCGCATTCGTACGGCTTGTCGCCCGTGTGTACTCTTAAGTGCGATTTGAGTGCGCTTTGTGCGAAGAAGGACTTTCCACAAACATCACATTGATGCGGACGTTCGCCAGTGTGAGATAGTCCGTGATATTTAAGGGCATTGCAGGAGTTGAATTCTCGATTACACGTCGTACATATGTATCGGCGTTTAGGGCTATCATCCATCTCATTATAGCCGGTATCGTCCTCTGTTGAGCGTCCACCTTCAGTGTGTTTCGTTTTCTTCGAACCTTTAGGACGACCACGATTGCTTTTCTTCCGCAGTGTTTTTGTGCGAGCACTATAGTCGGAAGTGGGCGCGTCTAAGCGTTCAACGTGGCCCGGAACATCTAGTAATTTACTGTCGGAACAGGATTCACCACCAATCAGCTTTTCGTTATTCTCCTCTCTCGCTTGTGCTGAAACTATTTCTGTAACCTCATATACGGACTCTTCTTTGAAATTCAAACTGCTAAAGGCCCCGTTGGCAAACCAGGATTCCTTCGTAGCCGAGCCAGATTGTATTTCCAGATCGTTGGATGTGTCGTCGACCGAAACTTTGTCCACGACACCACGAATGCCTTCCAGCATGTCCTCAGTGTCGCTAAATTCAACTTCGTCGCCGACATTGCACGTTGGCACTGTGCTTTCCGGTTGAACCACATAGCCCATGACATTGGTGTTTAACATTTTTATATCGGTACGATCGCATGAGTTATCGACATGCTGGTGCTGATTCCCTAGGCCCACCACTTCGCTAAAGTTATCGAAAGTCAGCTCGACCTCATTGAATACCTCGTCGCCGACCACAGACTCATGCGATGGTCTCTATTGGATTAGAAAACGAATAAAACACACCGTAGATGGATGATTGAGTGGGTAATACCTCTTTTTCGGCCACTGAGGATGTCTGCAAGCTTTCAGAGGTGAACTTGTCTTCCTCCAGGATTGTTGGCTCGTAATGTCCTTTCAAATGCGCGAAAAATTGTACTTGAGATTCTGAAACCGATCCGCAAATCTCACATTCGAACTGCATACCATTTGATATCTGCAATCAAATGTAGTGTGCACTACAGGCTGGGAAACGAACGAACGATTGAGAACTTACCGTCAGTCGATCGTTGCGAGGCGGACTTTCTCCATTCAATTCATTCGATTTGTCCAGGATTTTCAGCTTTTTCGAGATACGTTTCTTGTGCGGAAGAACTTTTTTGGCCGTACCAGCTGCCGGAACGACTATTTCCGATATCTGCTCGATGGGCTCATCGAATCGTTCCTTCTTTACCCACCGAATGGTCTCGAAAGGCGGCTGTGTTATATCAAGATTCTGTAGCGGCGGTATACTCAAGTCCTGAGTAAGGGGCTCCTGAGCTGGTATGCCTTGCTGGCCACAGAACATTTTGAAATTGTGCTCATTCAACAAGTTGCCCTGCATGGAGAGGAATTCCGATTCCAGAATTTCCTTATCCGTGTGATGTATGAGATGCTCAGTCGCGCTGTCCTGAAAGGGATATGCAAAACGACGTTCATATTGACGACGAAACAATGGCATATTCAAGCAAACCCACGGTACTGATACTAGACTGGGTCCTAACTGCTCCATGCCAAGCTGCCCTATCAGAGTGCCTATCCTTACCAAACTGAAAGATCGTGTGCAGCTGTTCCTCCGACGAAAATGATTCACTTGTAGTCAGTTGATTCAATTGACATTCGGCAGCTTGTCCCGATGGTTCTGGCTGTGACATCAATTCAATTATGAAATTGTTGGTCATAGCGCTACCCATATACTCTGTACCCAGTAGTGTCTGAAAACGAATTTAAAAACAGATGTAAACGTCAAACTACTGTATAAGTCCCTCCTACATGGTCGATGTACTCCTGCTCCCTAGCATGCGTGCTCATGAACTGCAGATTCTCACTTTCAACCTCTTCCAACACTCTCCCCGCATTGGACTTTCGTATCTCCATCTGTAAACAGAAATAATGCAAATTCTACTATCTCGTAACGCTCTCGATTCGTGGAGTAATACGTTTTCACAGTTGCTGGTGAAATTTTCCAAAATTGTTCGATTGTCATGACCGTCCATAGTGCTTGACCGAATAAGTCTCTATCCGTCCACCGATATGTTCATATGTTGCGTTTTAGAGGAGGCATGGGGGAGGTGCAATGAATTTGGCTTCGACGTTGTTTACCTCCACTGTATTTGTATTTACTTGCGTTACTTTATAATAAAATTAAAATTGAAAACAAAAAACAATTTCTAAAAACAAATTGACAACGCTACGGGGTTATGACAGCTGTCAGAATTTGACAATGTTCGTGTGTTTGAAGTTGGTTGAAGTCTTGACTAAAACACCAGCCATCATACTGCATCGTACTCTACTCGCAAATGTTGCGACTGGAACGTGTCGGGTAAGCACCACCTTTACTTAAGCTTTTGCTTCTCATAGTTAGCGTGATGAACGGTCGGAAAAGCCTCGTAGTCTACTTCATTGAGTGTACTCTTAACAGTTCTGTGGACTTTGTTGCTGTAAGGTTAAGCTACAAAGGCACAGAGTAGTAGAATGTCTTGCCGCTGGGATTCAATGATTCCTCCAACTCTTGAAGCATCTTCCAAGGCCATAAGAATACTGTAGAAACAGAGCAAATACGAGTAAAATATTCGTGAGATTTCACTCGTTCGTTTGACTTACTTGGAGAGGTGCATATAATGGTTCATAGTACTGCCAGACAGGCACCTTACTATGAGATGGAACTTGAGGGATGTAGAGCTAAGAGATTCGGCACACACCTCGTCGGCCCTAGGGGTGCTCCCATGGCGGGACAGTCGCCGCGAAAGTGTTCTGCTGTTTCGTCCTCTCCGCAACATGCAGCACAAGTAGGCGTCTCACTGATGCCGAGCATGCAGAGATGCTTGGCAAAACTGCAATGGCCCGTAATGAAGCCCGCAAGTCTTCTGCAGTCAATTCTCCTTAAGGATACGAAGAACACTGTGGATCGTCATCCTGCATCTACAATTGTATGCATTGAATATCCAATCGCTGTTATGGGTATTAACCGTGGAAACAGGTAGACCCAAGGCGGGTTCAGGTCCTGAGAAACCCTGCTCTGAAATCATTTTAGCGAGCTCAGCAGATATTGCCTGGGATCTCAGAATTACCTGGAATCCAAGCCAGTCTTAGTGAGTTCAGTCTACCGACTTTGTTCAGAAAAGCCTTAAGTTCATACACTAACTTGCAGCTGGTTAAAGGGAGACAGCTTCGAGTGCAGCTTAGCTGTCACTGCAGACGCATATGCTTTTACCTTTCCACTTATGCTTCACAACATAGTGCATGTCCATTAGGCCAGGCGCAAATTGAAACACGTATAGCGCGCGTGAGGTGACATAACACGAGTGTCATGACGCGTACGTGCCAAACGCGTAGCGTGGTGATCCGCAAATTGAGACCCAGGTACTCGCAGATCGAACGCATAAGAGTGGTCAATTCATAATTTTGTCTTCATGTAGTTGGCACACTGTGTATCATATATGTAGTTCTTTATGAGCCCTAACTGCCTCTATTCATTTTTCTTCTGCCATCTCTCCTCTCTCCAAAATCAAGAACCACACGCGAGAGAACAGCACGTGAAACTGTGTCTCGACTACTGCGCCGCGCGTCGGTGGGCAAGCGCGGGTCGCGGCACGTCACACGTGTTTACCAATTTGTGCCGTTCTATTGAATTCCGTAGTTTACAAAAAAATGCGTCACGCTGCGACACCTCACACGCGCTATACGTGTCTCAATTTGCGCCTGGCCTTAGGAAAGACAAGCGCATATTTTACTGACGAAGAATGCAGTCGGACGTTTCCGCATTCAAAGAAAACCCCAGCGCCGGACCCCAGCCCAGGACTGGGAGCCATATGTGCACATGCGAAGACAATCCTTCTAGTTTCAGATGTGGCCAAAGTCAATCCTGACGCAATGGTAATTCGACTCTGAAGTTCTAGCGCAATAGGATAACAGGTGTCATTGCGTCAGAGGCCATGTCCATGGGACACGGCTCACAGGATATTTTCCTCACAAGTGCGCTGTCACTCCGATACCAGTTGTACCAAAAACTATTTCTCTTGAGACGGGACATGGCTTTCAGAGCACCCCTTAATGAAGATTCATCATAGCTTCTAGAGCAGCGGCCGAGACAAACCGTTCTTTGGAGTTTGGTGATAGAGGATATGACGTGTTTGTGTGTTGGCCTGTTCCACCACCCAACCGATGCATATGAGATTATCGGTCTTATCATTGTGGTGTAGATCCAGAGGACCTTTGCGGCGATAAGCCCCATATTTTGTCAAAAGTTCCGACAGCCCATTTTTCGTGCACCAATCATCGATCACATTTAGCGCCGTCTGTGCTTTGAGATGGACAGTTGCTAAGCATGAGCCGACAGAAAGAACGGCGACATAATCCGCATAGGCCTGAGCATAGATTCCAGAGGCATTGAGAGCATCAAGCAGAGAGTCGACCACCATGCACCATAACAGTAGAGATAAGACGCCGCATTGCGGAAGCCTCTATTTACATCGGATTTGACACATTGGTCGAGGCCTGCATCAGTGGTCAATGTTCTGTGCACAAGAATTGCTTTGATCTACAAGGCCAGTGCTACATCTACGCCATGACCTTTGGCAGCGTTACACATGCTGTCGAAAGTTACGTTATCAAAAGCTTCCTCAATGTCGACGAAATTGCCCAGGGCGTAGTCTTTCGAGTGAGCAATCAGTTCTTCCAACTAGGTTTTGAAGCGCAGTCTTGCAGGATTTTCCGGGCTTATAGTCATGTTGCTTCTTCGAAAGAGGATGCATTCGAAGGGAAATTTTGCGCACGTGCATCTCTACAAGTCTCTCCATGCTTTTCAGCAGGAATGATGTTCGACTAATTAGTCTAAAACTCTTGGCAAGTGAGTAATCTTCTTCCTATTTTGAGGATAAGGGCTACTTTCACTACCAGAACAGGTATGTAGACAAGTGCCACACTAGCAGTGAAAATTCTTTTCAAAGTAGGAAGCAGCTGCCCTATACCTTTTTGCAGCATAACAGGATATATTACGTCGGTGTCTAGCGATTAAAAATCTTCGAAGGATGCCAATGGCTTCAGTCGTTACCACGTGCGACGCAATATACCAGCTACTCCGATTTGTTTTCTCGTTTCAGTCATAGTTACCGTTGAAGGCGTATGCACGAGCCGATGACAGTCTGATTTCCTGGAAACTCTTATGTTCTTCGGCCGATACTTATTTCAGTCATATTCCGAATTCCTTTTGAGCGATCTATTTAGAAGACTTCTGACTTCCCTGCAAAGACTTTGGAGCCCGGCATTCCACCAGGGAACCTATTTCTTGCATGTGATTACGCTACTTAGGTTGTGAACAGCATCCTCTACCAATTGTTTCGTTCTGAGTTTAGGTAGGGTTTGAGTGAATTTCTCAAGCTCCTCTCTAAACCGTACCCAGTCTGTCTTCCTCGGATTCCATTTGGGTTGCGAGAGGGATATCCCACAACTCAATTGAAATTCGATATATCTCTGACCTGATAGCGTAGCATCTCGTAAGACTCTCCAGTTAATGATGGCCTTCACATATCTGTTAGAGTTAAGTCAATCAGCTCCTGTCGTCTCACCGTGACAAACGTTGGTTAAGAGCCAACATAGTTGATTGTAAGGCGAAAAGAGTGAAGTCTAAAAGACGGTCCTCTCTTAGATTGCATTTGCTGCTGCCCCCTGGAGTGTTTTGAGCACTAGCATCGCCACCTGACCATTCTAGTTGAAAAGGCACCAGCTAAGATGGCTTTGATGACTCTTTGGGTTAGCAGTTGTCGTACCAGTTCTATCACTGTTCCCGTTACACTTAGATCAGTCAACCCTTTGGTGACGGCCCATGACTCAATATTGTTAAAGGTGTCCTCAATATTGAGGAAGGTCACTGGGGCAAATTCCGTGTGTTCCAATGACCTTTCTATGGATTAGCGAATGGAGTGTTGTTTCTACCGATCCCCCTTTGTTGTAGGCATGTTGGTTCTCCGACAGCTTTCCTATGTTGCAGCTGTACGGCCGTCACCGTTTTCAGAAGAAATGATGTAAGGCTAACAGGTCTGAAGCTTTAACCTGCCTTAGGTATGAATATGGCTTTGGTTTCCTTCCACTTGCTTAGGATGTAGGATAGTTTTTAAAATAAATACAAGCGAGGGAAGGATGAGATCTGCCATATGCTGAACTCCCGCTGGTATATCCCATTCGGACCTGGAGACTTACATGGTTCAAAGCTTTTAGAGCTAAAGGACACAATATCATATCATTAGAAATTCGATTACAAGTTATCACGTTGGACGACATTCTCGATTGGATGTCTTGTGGAAGTATCGCAACCGACAAGAGTGTGTTCAAGGGGAGCTCCAAGGCTTCTGCACAGAAGGTAGTCCAGGAACCGTTATTCCGCATTAAGTGACTTGGATTATGGGAGGCCGTAGCCAAAACTTTGCTGATTCTTGAGGCCTCAGAGGCCAATTAAATGTTCTCGTAATAGTTCTTCCAAGATAGCCTTTTGGCCTTTCTGGTCGCTGCCTTAAAAAACTGGGGTCAACACTCCTCACTCGAAAGACCAAAGTCATGCTTTACAAAACGCTCATACTGCCAGTCTTGCTGTATGGAACCGAAAGCTGGACGATAAGCAGGACAGCGGAGCTGATTTTAGGTTCTTTCGAGAGAAAAATTCTGCGCCGGATATTTGGTCCTGTCTGTGAGGAAGGTGAATGGAGAAGAAGACACAACCGCGAACTCTACGAGCTGTACAAAGATGTGGATGTAGTCCGGAAGGCAAAGATCCGTCAACTACACTGGCTCGGCCACATCGAGCGCATGGACACCAACGCTCCAGCTAAGAGGGTCTTCGACTCCGAGCCTCCTGGCTCGAGAAGAAGAGGAAGACCGAACCTCCGGTATAAAGACCAAGTAATCGCCAAAGACCAAGTCGCGTGCCCGGGACCGTCAAGGATGGAAGGTAGCTGTAGCTCAGGCTCAGATCCTCCATGGATCGCTGGCCTGATAAGTAAGTAGGTCGCTGCCTTAAACGATTTCAACGCTCCCTCATAGGAGTCCAGTCCAGTCCTCTTGCAAGCGAGTACATGTTGCTTTATTAAAGAGATTTCTGCACTCTTTCCAAAGGAAGACTAATTCTTAACTCCACCATTTCGTTTTTCCTCTGGGGGTGCTGATTGCACATGATTTGGATAGTACTCTGTTAAGAGTTAATGTCAGTTCATTGACCAGGTTGTCTAGTTCCAGTCAATTACGCGGAGCCCGTATGTTTGGCCCGTAAATGGGACTCGAACATAGGTTCTGTATTCGTGCCAGCCAGTTTTCTTATATTTAGTTCCTAAAAAGAGCTTGGATGACTGGTATGACTGGATAGGCTGAATTGAATGTATCGGTGGTCAGAGGAGGGTTCTTTAAGGACCTTCCATTCCCTGATTTTATCAACAATGAATGTCATATGATGCAAAGGTTACATCTAGAACTTCTTGTTGCATACGACGATGGGTCAGTAGTTGGAAGGAGAGCCCAGAAGAATAGGAAAGGTGAAAAAGCTTATGCTGT
Source organism: Eumerus sabulonum (assembly GCA_951905685.1). NCBI lineage: Eukaryota > Metazoa > Arthropoda > Insecta > Diptera > Syrphidae > Eumerus > Eumerus sabulonum. The sequence goes on along the minus strand of OX645063.1, from coordinate 104,701,780 downwards.
TGTTTTGCTGGTTTAAAAGAACATATCTTCAGAACTACTTGGGAAATACTATGCTATGCGATGAGAACCCTTAGAACTGTATGATTACGAAAGCTGATTTGTTCCTTGGTGGAATTGACGGTCTCCAGTACAGGCAGGAACAAAGTGCATGTTGGGAACTTGAACTCGTTCCAGCTTTACCCCCATTTGTAGGTGTCCGATGCCTTTTTTTTTTGTTTTAGAGACTCGCGCAGGTTCAATAGTTTTTTTATATTCTCTTATGATGTGTTGACACACACAACCTGAACGGAGTGCAGTGGTTGGGGTCGTTGATGTTCGTTCACTACTCTCAGGGGTGGTTGTCCTAGACCTACATAGGACGAGAGCCGACCAAATTCTGCGTTGGTTATAGTCCGTAGTAATTCGTTCAAGCACTTTTAGTATTGCATACGCAGAGGATGAATTTCGGTTGACCATATACTTGCAGGGCGAAAGGCTCTACGGTATGCCTACGTCGAACACAAATGCCAATAACACGTGGCTGCATTGCCGCTCAGCCATTCAGGAAGTAGCCGAAACCACCTTAGGATACCTACCACCCCCGACAAGAAACCCGTGGTATGATGGCGAGTGTGAGCAGAAAAAGGCAGCAACCGACGAGGCGTATGAAAAGGCGCTGCAGAGGAAAACCAGGGCAGCGCAAGAAGAGTACCGAGCCAGAAGAAGGGAGGAGAGAAAACTACTGCGACGGAAGAAAACAATCTTCGCAGCCTCCCAGATCAAGGATATCGAGGAGTCTAGTGATAAGCATAAAACACGAGCCTTTTACAAGAAAGCCAAAGGCCTTGCAGGTGGCTTCAAAAATGGCACTCATGCTCTTCGAAACTGCGAGGGTAATCTTGTCACCGACCCGCAGGGAATAGTGGATGTATTTAAGCAGCACTTCCAGCAGCTGCTTAACGAGCATGACCAAGAGAGAGTGGTAGGGACCGAGGAAATCCCAACTCCAGCCGCTGAAGTAGTCCTCCCACCCAGCATAGAAGAAGTCGGCACAGCTATTCAGAAGCTGAAGAACAACAGGGCCGCAGGCTCAGATAGCTTGCCATCAGAGCTCTTTAAGGCTGGCGGCGATGTTCTGGTAGGGAGCATGAACCATATCATCTGCAGAATTTGGGAAGAATAAAGCATGCCCGACGACTGGAATACCAGCTCTATATGCCCCATCCACAAAAAAGGCGATCCTACCTCTTGCAAGAACTATAGAGGTATATCCCTACTCAATGTCGCATACAAGATCCTGTCCAGCGTATTGTGTGAACGTCTAAAACCATTTTGCACCGCACTAATCGGCAGCTACCAGTGCGGCTTCCGGCCCGGCAAATCAACTATAGACCAAATTTTCACACTTCGACAAATCCTGGAAAAGACCAACGAGTTTCGAATCGATACACACCATCTTTTCATCGATTTCAAAGCCGCATACGACAGCATTCATCGTGAAGCACTGTTTGGGGCGATGGCCGAATTCGGGATCCCGGTAAAACTGGTCCAGTTGTGTCGCGCCACGCTAAAAAACACGCGATGCACCGTGCAACTCGGTTCTATGACCTCGGAACCATTCGAAACATGCACCGGATTTCGGCAAGGAGATGCGCTGTCATGTGACTTCTTCAACCTGGTGCTGGAGCAGATAGTGCGACGGGCAGGCGTCAACAGGGAAGGCACTATCTTTTACAAGTCCATCCAGCTGCTAGGATACGCGGATGATATCGACATCATCGCGTGTTTTCGCCGTGGCATTGTGGAAGCATTCACGGCGATTGAAGAACAGGCGAAACGAATTGGTCTTAAGAACAATGAGGACAAAACGAAATACATGCTGTCAAGCAGAAACCAATTCGTCGCTCACCACCTGGGACAAAACATAACAATTGACAACTACAATTTCGAGGTAGTTAAGGAGTTTGTCTACCTCGGGGCAAACGTAAATTCCACAAATGACACCACAGTGGAGATCCGGCGTAGAATCGCCCTTGGCAACCGCTGCTACTTCGGCTTGTCCAAACAACTGGGGTTAAAACTCCTCACTCGAAAGACCAAAGTCATGCTTTACAAAACGCTCATTCTGCCAGTCTTGCTGTACGGAGCCGAAAGCTGGACGATAAGCAGGACAGCGGAGCTGATTTTGGGTTCTTTCGAAAAAAAATTCTGCGCCGGATATTTGGTCCTGTCTGTGAGGAAGGTGAATGGAGAAGAAGACACAACCGCGAACTCTACGAGCTGTACCAAGATGTGGATGTAGTCCGGAAGGCAAGGATCCGTCGACTACACTGGCTCGGCCACATCGAGCGTATGGACATCAACGCTCCAGCTAAGAGGGTCTTCGACTCCGAGCCTCCTGGTTCGAGAAGAAGAGGAAGACCGAACCTCCGGTATAAAGACCAAGTAATCGCGGATGTAAGACATCTTGGTCTTGACAACTGGAAGCAGCGCGCCCGGGACCGTCAAGGATGGAAGGTAGCTATAGCTCAGGCTCAGATCCTCCATGGATCGCAGGCCTGATAAGTAAGTAAGTAAGTAAGGTGATCAGGGAAATGTTGGTGATGTGTTCTACGCCACCGATATCTGATCCTTTTCAAGTTGCTTAGTTGTCCGCTTCGTTTTGCTTGGTTCTGGGCCAAACGGGGGAAGTAGCAGACTGCCCGTGTATCACCGATACGCACAATCCCTCCGATGCTGTGCTGTGTGATCACACTCTACAACAGAAACAAATCAAATCGATGTCTTGGTGTTGTTTTGTTTTTATTCGTTCTATGAAAATGCATCAAACTAACACTAAACCGCTGCATCCAAATAAACAAAAAAAAAAAAAATTCAATTAAATTACAAATCAGTGAACTTCCGTTAGCGAACACATGCAACACTAAACGCGACGTCGTCCATTAGCATACGTCCAGTTCCAGTTTCAGTTTCATCATTTGCGTTATAAATAAACAATAAAATAAACATTCAATCGAATCAGTAAGGTTTGTTTGTTGTTTTTAAAATCCATGCTAAATAGAGACTTAGTTTAAAATGAGGGGGGAAGAGAAAATAAATGGAAATTAAGTTGCTAATCTTTGCGTGGTCTGCGCTTTCGTGTGCCCTCGGTGGGAGGTGGCGTTGTTCGCTCCTAAAAACAAAACGAAAAGTTTGACGACTGTTTGGTCGATTTTTTGTAGTTTCCTTACCTCAGTCTCTTGGGAAGCTTCTTTGTTTTCGGCTATTTCTTCTACGGCAGCAACATCTTCGACCTGATCCTCTTCACTACTACCATCACCACCGCCACCAGCACCGTTGGCTGCAGTTTGTGGCTCATTAGTGCTTTTCACCTCCAGGTCAGCCTTTTTAATTTTCGGAGCATGTGGCTTGTTTTCCTCTTTGATTTCTTCAGTTTGATTATTTTTTACAACCTCATCGTCGGGTGTGATGTCATCCGTCTTCTTTTTCACACCAGTCGTGTCCTTTAGAAGTTACGATGTGACAAAAGGCAATTGTTAGTATTCATATCATAAGGAATGAAGCAAGTACATATGTACATATATAGCGGAGGGGCAAATTTCGTTTACCTTCTTAGGAGCACTAAGGAACCTATAGACAAGAAATACTAGCGGTGTACCTAGCAATACAATACTCGTACGCCAAATCCAGGGATTCTCGCTCAAGTACTCCATCATTTTGTTCAAAAATGTCTCCTACAATGTGCATTAAAACGAAAAAGAAAAGAAAAAACAAAACCATATGTCTACAGACAAGCGATCTACAGGTTTTTAGCTTAAGCACTAAGGAAACAAAGGTGCGAAGATAGGCATTACGAATATAATTCAGTGTACCTCCTTTACTCTTTTCGAAAGGTAGTACATATAGCAGATGAATGGAATGGCTAAATAACAGAAATATAGAGCCCACCATCCCGGCTTGTAATTCATTCGCTTCAGAATTCGGTGGAGTAAGGTTTTCTTATTTGTTTGCATTTAGTTAGTCATGTGTTAGTGATGTGTGAGTATTCTATTCACTTACCGACTCCTTGTCAATGAATTTACGTTTAATGTCGAAGGTTTGTGATGCAAAGTCATTTGCAACGTCCAAGTCATCGGTTATGATCAAGTTATCGAACAGAATATCACTGGACATTGACCAGAGTTCAATACCAACAGCCGACTGTAAAATTGGATTTTGAATTGATTGCTTCCAGAAATATGTACATTTGCGCTTACGATTGAAGTCATTTTGAAGGGATGCAAATCCTCGAAGAAATCAGGATTCGGTATCTTACGAGTAGTCCATTTGCCCTGGTAATTAGGATTATCGATGAGTGGTGCACGCCATTTGCCCTTATAGTTTTTATTCGGAACGAGTGGTGCTTTCCATGGTCCACAACCGGCAGCCTTCTCGCATACGGGATTATCAACTAATGGTGCCTCCCATTCGCCATCGATTTCAGTGTCCCAATCATCCGGTTTTTGTGCATTCGGATCCGGTATCATTTCGGGTTCATCATCTAACCATCCGTCGGGTTTGGCTGCCGATGGATCGGGTATTTGTGGTGGAGCATCCTCATCCCAATCGTCTGGTTTCACAGCATCCGGGTCGGGAATCTTAAAATACAAGAAACAGAAATAACATCTTTTCCGTCTACATATGTACATAGTCAGTATTTTTTATTTTTATTTTTTTTGTCGGAGCACTCAGATGCAAACACTGGTCCATTGTACTCCAGACAGACAACTTACATTAATGTATTTTCTCCGTTTTCCGGAGAAAAATTAAGAGCTTCAGTGATGTGGAGCTAAGAGTGTCACTCTCCTCGCAACATGCAGCACAAGTCGACGTCTTACTGATGCCAAGCACGTAGAGATGCTCAGCAAAAGTGTAATGGCCCGTAATGACGCGCGCAAATCTTCTGCAGTCAATTCTCGTTAAGGACAGGAAGAATGCTGCGGATTTCTCGCAGACATCACGGCATGCGCGCTTAGTCATCCTGCATCCTGGATATTTCCTCCATGTGTATTAAACACCCAATCGTCAATGTAGAAATTTGCCATGGACGCAGGTAGACCTAGAGCGTTTTCAGGTCCTGAGAAACACTCCTCTGAATCCATTCTTGCGAGTTTATCAGATATCTCAATCCCAGAGTGACCTGGAGCCCATACAAGCCTTAGTGAATTTAGTTCAAGGTCTTGAGTTTATGCACTAACTTGGAGCTAGTTGAAGGATTAGAAACAGCTTTGAAAGCAGCTTGGCTCTCACTGCAGCTTCACGTAGTGTATAGCCATTAGTATTACGTATATCTCTGACTGAAAGACAGACGCATATTTTCCTAATCGGAAGTGCACTCGGATCCTTTCGCGCTCAAAGATTTCCCCAGCCCCGGACCCCGCCCAAACCTGGAGCCATCCGGGAAAATGCGAAGACTATCGTTTCCAGGTTCAGCATCCAGCCAGAGCCAGTCCTGGCCCCGTGCTAACTCGACGATGAAATTACAGCGCAGAAGGATAACGGGTGTAAATGCGTCAGAAGGCATGTCCATGAAACAGGGGTCGCAGGACAATTCTTGCGCAAACACAGTTATTCCTGTGCGAGTTGTAGCAAAAACCATTTCTCTTAAGACGAGACACGACTTTTAGAGCACTACATCCGAAAAATATATCAAGGGGTGGAAGGTTCATCATAGCATCTAATACAGCACCCGGCGTGCTGGAGTAAAAAGCCCCTGTACAGCTGAGACAAACCGTTCTTTGGAGTTTAGTGAAAAAAGGTACGACGTGTTTGCCTGTTCCACCAGACAACCGATACATGAGATTATCGGTCTTATCAGTGCCGTGTGGTGATTTGGTACGCACGGAAAGTGAACTGGCACTCTACACCGACGGATCCAAAATGGATGTTGGCACAGGTGCCGGAGTCTACTTTGAGTCTCGGGATATGCATCGCTCCTACAGGCTCGATGATGGGTGCAGTGTCTTCCAAGCTGAGGTCTTCGCTATCAAGCAGGCGGCGGACCTGATCAGCAAAGAGAATATTACAGGAAAAAGGATCAGCATCTATGTTGACAGCCAGGCAGCCATTAAGGCTCTGCAGGCAGCATGGATAAGATCCAAACTCGTCAAACTCTGCAAGGAGAAGTTAGAAGAGATATCCAATGTAAATGAGGTGACCCTTTGCTGGGTACCTGGTCACATGAATATCTCCGGAAACGAGAGGGCGGACGAGTTGGCTAGGGTGGGATCAGGTGCTAACATTGCGCAGATCTCAGCTGATGCCAAAGCACCACTCAGTGCGCTCTACAGGGAGATACAGACGGAGCTATTGGTGAAAGCCAATAAGCGCTGGTGTCGCTTAGATACATGCGCAACGGCGAAATCGACTTGGCCCGTCTATGATAAGAAAAGAACGAAAAATCTGCTGAAGTTCAATCGTGGGAACATTCAACTGGCAGTCGGTGCCCTCACCGGGCACTGCATGCTATCCTATCATGCAGCTCGACTAGGCCAGCCCTACAATGACTTCTGCAGAAGCTGCAGGGACGAAGAGGAAATTGAGTCCGTTCGTCACCTGCTGTGCGAATGCCCGGCGCTAGCCCAAAAAAGGAATATTTTCCTGGGAAGATACTTCCTTTCGGGACTAGAAGAGGTAGGTAATATCGGGCTGAACAGAATACTGGGATTTTTATCCTCGTCTGGTTGGTTCAGCTCGACGGTAAATGAATAGGTATCAACGGGTTAAACAAAACAGGTGGGCACAATGGACTCAACGTAGTCTGCGTGAGCCTTGACTTTACGTCAATAGGGCACCCATATACCTAACCTAACTTATCGGTGCCGTGTAGATCCAGAGGACCTTTGCCAGCGATTAAACCTATGTTTTGCCAAAAGCACCTTTGCTGGCAAAGCCGACAGCGCTTTGGTGGTTTTTGACTCAACACGCATTGACCAAAGAAGCTTACTATCTAAAATTAGTCTCAAGTACATAGCTTCCTTGGATACCGGGATGGGAGTGCCCTTTAGTAACAGCTGAGTCATGTCAGTACTTTTCCTCTCTAACGTGAAGAGAACGACATCGGTCTTAAGAGGATTAACCGACAGCCCATTACCGGTACACCAATTATCGATCATATTTGGCGCTGCCTGTGCTTTGAGACGGACAGTTGCTAAACATGAGCCGACAGAAAGAATGGCGACGCCATCCGCATAGGCCTGGGCATAGATTCTAGAGGCATTGAGAGCATCGAGCAGAGAGTCAACCACACCATGAACCATAACAGGGAAGACAGAATGCTACCTTGAGGGCAGGCCCTGTTTACGCCGGATTTGACATACTGGTCGAGCATTGCTATGAGGCGTATGCAACGAGTCGATGACAGCAAACTTAGAGTTCCGGCTTTAGACTCAGTAAAGGTACCATCAGATTTCCTGAGTGCATCCAGCTTTGTGGACTTTCCCCGTTTGAGGACTTCAACCAACTTGCTAGTCACACTCAGAGATTTGACCTCTTCGCAAAAGTAGTTAGTATGGTATGAATAAATGAATTACCTTTTCGCGTTCGTCCCATCCTTCTGGCTTCTTATCGGTTGGATCATCGATTTCCCTTGGCGGATTAACGGCCGGCGTAAAGTCATTGAGCAGCGAGCCTTCGTTAATTACTTTATGATCAACACTTATCTGGAATGTATTGTCCGGCTTCACGACCAACTGATACAAATGCGGTCGCTTATCTTTGAACGGTTCCTCCAGGCGTTCTCTGTTGTTTCGCAAAAAGACATGGTGAAATAGAAGAAATCGAATTTGAATGGAAAATCAATAGGAATCATTACTTTGGTTTGCGGCAATGTTTCTCTTCGATAGAACCATTAATTGGATTAACGTGTCGGAAAATAAAATGCAATTTTATATCGTTTCCACACTTATCTGGGCCGAACATGATAGTGTATGGGGTCTTGTCATTGAACTGGAAGATTAGTGTGGGATTTTGGTTTGAATGTTAGTAATGAGCTCCTTGTAATTGCAAACATACCTTCTTGAGATCGAGGCTTGCCTTTCCTGTTGATAGTAGTTTAATGTACGAACCACCGCATTCTTGACCATCCTACGAAACAAGTGCTCTTTGGTAACCATTTGGAAGAAGATTCATTAGCATTATTACCTGTAGTGTGACTTCGTATTGAACAATTAATGGTTTCTCATCAAATACAAAGGGTTTCGAGAGAAATGATGAGATTGCGGAATGTTTTGCCTTTGATTTGAGCACGAGACCAAGATCATTCCTCCATACGATGTGTTGTGGTGCTTCGAATTTCCACTGACCATCGTATTTAGCTATTTCTTCGGCTGTATCATCTTTCTTAGCTTGAGATCGTATCCAGGATTTCTCTGACGAATCGACGTCATCGAAATGATCGACAAAGTAGAATTTCTCTTTGTCATACGTTGGGCTTTCATAGTCAATGTTATCGTCTACACTCTCGGTTGGATCAATGTCCTGAAATTGTATTAAACCAAAGAGTACGAGTACAGTCACTGGTTTGCATGATTTTTTATTATTGAATCAAACAAGATATTTCCGGAAGCAATCAGGTTAATGGCAAACTGATGGGTCACTGTACGTTTTGCAATTATCTTTAACTCGGAAAACTGTCGGTTTTCTATTTCCCTTTAATGCCCGCATGAATTAAGGGTCCTCATTCATAGGCACTGCACAAAAGTAAATCTTGTAGATAACTTACCAGTTGACACGTATTATTTACATTAATTCGTCGAATGATAGAGGAGCTGAGAACACGTTTTCCTTACCTATTTGTCAACGTTTACGAGCACGATATTCATTCGTACGAACATAATTAGTTTAACTCATAAAAAACGTACAGAGCCCATTCGAGACGTTCCCATTTGTACAGTAAAACCAAATTTTTTGCTTTACAATCTAGATAGCATTCAATTCCCATCCCCATAGTAACTGATAAAATGATCATGTGTAGACCAAAAGCAAAAAAAAAAAAAAAACGAAAAATGAAAACTGAACCGACAGACATGTGCCAATTAACCCAATCAAGACCCCGATGAGACGCGATGGTACCTTCTCTCTTACCTGGATTTCCTCTGACTCTATCGACACTACATCGTCGAAATCCTCCTCCGTACAACCGATAAAGTTGAACAATAAAATTAAAGAAATCAGTCCCAAGTATTTCCTTCTCATCGTGCGCGCCTCTGGCTGCCTGGTCGCGATCTAGTGTTGGAAAAAATTAACCCGCTAATGAAAACTGAGCGTGAAAAAGAGGGAGGGGAAGCTAAGGCAATGAATGGGAAATACACGTACCACTTTCCTATACGGCAATGAGTAACTGAATGTTGCTTGATGTTTTTCTTTTTCTCTTTTTTTTTTTTTGCTTTTTCTGGGTCGATCACACTCGGTGGATCGAATTTATTTCTTTTCGCTGTGCTTATGTACACATCACTTCAATGGACATGCTGGTAAGAATGAGAGATGCCGTTTTGGCTAATTAGAGATGAGTTGTATTCGCAGTAAGCAATTTCGCCGTCCTAATTTAATTTGTAAGTTGTAAAGCACACGGCAACGGCACAAAACGAGAGACTTCATTCAACTCGGTAACAATTGCCGAATGTTGGGTTGGGGCAATGTTGCCTGCCCTGAAACGATACTCGAAGTTCTGTTCGAGTGGGTTATCTGTTTGTTTTTGCTTCTAAATGCATGTGTAACACAAGTATTCTGCAAAGCCTCTCTAAAGCGAGGTACACACCTTCGATCAAAAGTGACGTTTTAGTTGAGTGTCACTCAAAACCATAGATAAATGAACAAGATGGAAAACCTTCGTACGTCTGCCCTGTGATCGCCGCAGGGGTGGTTGTTGCTTTTGTAATACACACCGATACTATATGTGTTATTCTCCGTTTAAAAACGACTTTTTTGACTAACACAATGATAGTCTCAAGACGTCGATGGGTAGAGTCAAGACGTCGGAACCAGGTCGGAACAAGGCAGGGGTGGTATCGGCTAAGGTGATTTGTGACAAATGACAGTCACATTCTCGGTTTCGGTATCGTGTAAGGTGATAGTCACTGTGATTGTCACATTTTTGTGACAGTTTTCTGGTGACAGCTATTTAGCTATCACTTTCCTATGTTCTGTGCGTTTGATATGGCTTTGTTTGTGCTTTTGTGTGTTTTATAAAATATGTATGTTTCCGTGCTTGGAACTATTTTTAAGCGAAGATGAAGAGCTCCATGAGACATTGATGGAAGTTAGAATTCTGAGGAAGAATTTGAGAAATCGGTCTAAATCGGTTTCCTTTCCCTGTACGCCGACAAAATGTATAATTGGCCAATTAATGAATTGAATGCAATAATAGCATTTCTAATATGTACATTATTTATTTTTCCCAGTATTTGTGCAAAACATTCGGTGACAACGGCCCTGATTTTAATTTCAAAATTTCTTTTTAACTATCTAACAGCTGTCTTAAGGCAGCCCTGCACGGCGAACATGTTCGCCGATTTTGATCGTGAATTTGCTGTAAATGTCGCCGAGTAAACATAAATAAATAACCATAAGCGCAACCACTTGTGCTTATTTATCGCACATGCTTACCCTCTGAAGAATCAGCACGAAATGAATGTTCTCCAAATGTGTTCGCCGTGGAGAGAGTATAGCAAACGAACGGATTCGGCGAACATGTTCGCCGTTTAGGGCTACCTTTATCTATCAGTAACTCCGAAAAAGCAAGTGTTGCTCCTTTTCTAAACTTTTTTTGTGATAATCTTACCCGATACCAAAAGATGATGATAGTCACATATGACTGTCACCAAAGTGACTATCACCTATCACCTTAGCCGATTCCAGTCCAGAGTGACATAGTCAAGATGCCGTCAAACCGCAACGCGTTTGTAGAGGCTATCTGTCAAAGTGCCTGTCAAAGCCATCAGATTGCTATCTCTATGTATTTATCTATGCTCAAAACTGATAGTGTGTACATGTGAATGATGGTTAAACGATCAAAAGTGACGAGTTTCAAAAATTTTCGTGGTTGCATGACGATCAGCGGCCATGTTGGTTTTGATCGACAATGTGTACATGAATTGGGTCATTCAAGCGGATGAGAGTGCATGAGAGCAGACAATTTCTCGAGGATTTTATAAATATTTACGAGCCTCACCGCTGTCTCTGGGACGTAATGTGTCCAGAATATATGTATACGTCGGGACAAAAAAGACGAAGGTTACCAGGAATTAGTGAATTTACTACCATGATGACTGCGCGAAATTATGCACTTGAATGATGTTTTGCATGTCAAACAAAATCTACAGTGTGTACATGAGGCACTTCACTCAAAAATGACGTCTCTTTTGATCGAAGGTGTGTACCGCACTTAATAGGGACTATCGAAATTTGATAGCGGCAAGTTTGTTGAAGCGGCGTCTGTCAAATTGACTGTCAGTTATTCAGTCTCTTTTGCAGGGATAATGATAGAGATACCAAGGCTCTGATGGTTTGCATTCATTTTTGACTAATTTGCCTACAAGCTCTCTATCTGGAAAAACTGGAAATTCGTGTGTGGAATTCGTGTGTGGAAGGCCAATCTTGGAACGATTTGACGCACACTACTATAGTCCAAAGCACGTGAAACCATTGTGCGGAGAGACGTGTTCGCTTGTTTTTTTGAATTTGAATCTAACGACGGTTATAACATACGTTACATAGATATCAAACTCAGAAAAAAAGGAAATATTTAAATAATTATGAGTAATTTATAAGGGAAACATGATCAATAAAAGCAATTACAGCCAGACAAAGATTTATTCCCATATTTACTCGTTATTTCGAGTGGAAAATTTATTTTTTATTTTGGTTTTGCTGATTTTACTAACATTTTATTTTTGTGAGTCATTACTTAACGTTTTCTCCTTGGGACTACGTTAATTTCCAGAAAAAAAAGTGGAATACGAGCAATTTTGTTGTCGCAATTAAGGTTCCGTTTCATCTTTTTTTCGGATTCCACTTTGTATTCACCTATTAATATTGGGTTATCTTTTGAACACGAATGGTGGAAATGGTGGAAAAAACCCGCTATGTTTGATTATAAAATTACCAGTAAAAGAATATTGTCGATCAAGCTAAAAGAAAATATTGATCTCAAAAAAGAATGGATGCGAAAAAATGTGTGTTCGGTTGTAGGAATATAAAAACAACCTTTTGCGCGTATACTTCGGAAATGTGAGTACTTGCTTAATTAGGGAGTTGGGTGGTGTGCATGAATGGGGTCGTGGGAGTTGGGTGGTGTGCATGAATGGGGTCGAAATGGCCAGCCCGAAATGTTTTAGTGCTTCATGTTCAGGGAATTAAGCGAGCATGGAAACATCCTCTCGCCTATTATTTCGTTCGTACTCGTTGCCCCCCATCAAAGCTCAAAAGCATTTTATTTGAAGCTATCCGCTTTCTTAGACTTAGTGGGCTATTCCCGGTCCAATTTGTTTCCGACTAAGGATCGAATTTCCGAGGTCTGCATCGCATTCTGGAAATTAGTTCCGACAAACCGTTTTTTAGAGTAGACGATGAAAAAATATTCTTTTTTTTCTCGATCCACCACACCTTATTAAATGTACGAGGAACTTCACCTGCAAAGTTCATAGAACATAAGAGCTGTGTTATTTATTTATCTAGGAATTTATTTATAAATCAAGTACAAATTGAATTACATCTATTTTCCTGTCATATGCACAGCGCAAAACAACAGAACAAAATAAACAGACCAAATGTCAAATCTGTTTCTTGCGAGCGAAACTCGCCAAAAATCGATTGAACAGCTGTGAAATTCCACCGCGTCGTTTTTAAATGGGAACACATGGATAAAACACGCAACGTGTCGGTGTTACAAAAAAAAACACAGACCCCTTGCGGGGTTCACAGGGCAGACGTACGAAGCCTTGGCATCTCATTGTTTATCCCTGCTCTTTTGCAAAATCACCATGGACAGACATAGCGTTCAACAAAATGTACAGTGTGGTGGATAAATTTGATTCCACTGGTTCTTCTTTTTCTTCTATAGTCCGGTGTGTACCTGGGCCTCAACCAACAATTACTTTCCAGGTGGCACGTTTTTTTTGCTAGCTGTTTCCAGCGATTAACTCCCAGTTGGTGAAGGTCCCCTTCTACCTGTTTGCGCCACCTTAGATTCGGTCGTCCTCTTCTGCGTCGTTCCTCAGGGTTCGACTCGTAGACTCTTCCGGCCAGAGCTGTGTTACCCGTTCGCTCTACATGGCCCAGCCATCTTAGACCTTGAATCCGTAGACGTCGTACTAGGCCGTTGCCGCTGTACAGCCCGTTCGTCGTTTTATGTTCTCCTCCACTCTTCGTTTATACAAACAGGACCATAGATTGAACGCAGACATTTCTTCTCGAAACAACCAAGGGCTTCCTCATCCGCTTAGGTCCAGGTCTCCGCGCCATAGAGGAGAACCGGGATGATTAAGGTTTTGTAAAGCGCAACCTTAATCTTTCGAGAGAGGACTCTACTTCTCAATTGCCTCTCGAGCCCAAAGAAGCAGCGGTTGGCAAAAGTAATTCTGCGTTTGATCTCAGCGCTGGCGTGAGCGCTGAGTCCTTGACCACTTCGAATTTGCAACTGCCCACTGTGACTTTCTGGTCGAGACGCCGATGTTGTGCGTCTTTTTTGGTTGACAGCTTATACATATTTCGTTTTACCCTCGTTAACCAAAAGAACACTACATTGACGTCCCGCTGTGTTCGCCCAATTACGTCAATGTAATTCGTTTACGCAAGCAGTTACGCAGACTTTAAATAGTTCGTACCTCTTGTGTTGGCCAGTGAGTGTCATATGATTTTTCAGCTTTATTTCAAGTACAATTTGTGACTGGCCCATCTCCAATGAGCCTCACTATCTGATCACGAACATATCAGAATTAACACCTCTAGTGAGGTTAAGGGTAGGGGGGTCGGAGCGAGCAAACAGAGCAAAGGAGTTGATCGCGTTTAACATGGGATACGCCAGCTTCGATCTTTTTCCCTGCTCAATCCAAGTTGACATACAGCCTCCGCGTGGGCCCCCCTGGATAGCTACACTGGCAACTGCCAGGTAGTGATACAATGTGTGCAGCGACCCAACGTCTTGTTCCTGGGGAAAGATGAACCTGGCCCTCCAGGGGGTTGTGCTTAGGGATGGCATCCCAATTACGTAAGAAACCACTTGTTCAGAAGCAACCACAAGCCTCGGATTTGGACGGATACAAAGCTGACGACCCCTGCAAACGACTAACGGACTTGAGAGCCTGCACCTGGAATGTGAAGTCCCTTAAAATACCGCGTGCAGGCAATCAATTGGAGCAAACCCTTAACTGCTATAAAGCCGATATAACCGCACTTCAAGAAGTGCAATGGGACAGACCAGGCAAAAGACGGCTGAAAAACTGTGACATCTACTACGGGAACTGCTACAAGGAGAACAAGAGAAAGACTCGGACAAAAAGTCTTAAGCTTCCGGGATGTAAGCGAACGCCTCATAACAATCAGCTAAATGTGAAACATTAGCTTAATATGCGCTCCACCCCGGAAGGAAGGCGCGGCAGAGGACGGCCGCATCTACGGTGGCGCACGCAGGTGAAAGGCGACCTAACCCAGCTGGGACTGCGGGCGTTGGAAGCAGCTGGCCAAAGACCGTGCCAGCTGGAGACGCTTGTTGGTTCACCACGGACTTTAGCGCCACCTAAGTAAGTAAGTAAGTAAATGAGGTTAAGGAAGCTGAGCTTGGATATAAGTCCAAACGAATTGGGCTTTTTTCCAAGCTCAACTTGCCGCTTAAGAAGGTATGCTTCTTAAGTTGATTGCATTGACAGATGATATAGAAGAAGCGGCTTATGAACTCAAAGAAGCACTTATTAACTTATTGTTATTGTAATGGGGCCGTTTTTTAAATTCCAAATTTTGACATATCTCCACGTTTCAAGCTCACCAGAATTCAAGTCCAAGGTTTTTATAGAGATAGATGCGTGTGTGTATGTACGTATGTGCGCATGGGCGTACCAGAATTTTCGGCTCGATTATCTCGAGGACCAAAGATGACATTGACATAATCATTCATTCCACGCGTAATTACGCAACTTAGAAGTGACTAAGTTTTCAGCAAAATCGGTCCAGCCGTTTTTATGTTAGAAATTAAATAACTAAAAAATAGGTAAAAAAATTAACAACTCGCGGTGTTCCCAAGCGGTCTAAGTACTACCCGCACCCGACGCTGGTTGATTGCGATTATCGGGCGACAACCGATACACTTTTTTTTACATTTTGAATTCGTTTTATTGACGTGATAACGTCTTATAAATCGATGAACACCTGCCGCGCGTACGAAAAAGTATGACTCATTGTCACGTTCCGCCTGAGCGAAACAAACGTTAGAGAGGCATCTGTTTAAAACAACATATATACGTCACTGCTGGCGGTGCGGGCTAAGTCGTTGAACAGAGTAATCTCGGCACGGGTGTTCGAATCCTCGAATTGGAGTTTCATTTTCTTTTTGGATAGTGAATTCTTTTTGACGTGATAACGTCTTATAAATCGATGAACACTGGCTGCACGTACAAAAAAGTTTGACCCATTGTCACGTTCCGCCCGAGCTGAGCGTGCTAGCGGGAGCGCGAAACAACCGATAGAGAGTCATCTAGTTTGCCTATGGGATAGAATTTTGTTTGCATACTTGGGGGCATGAAAAAATTGTGCGATGACGTAGGCATACATTTAGGAGTAATCGGTAATCCAGGTGATTCATATATACATACATACATGCATACACCCTAATTCTGTTCTTAGACGACAAATACGATTCTGAAGAATTCGTGTGGAAAAGTCTGGAGTTTGTATGTTGGATATACATATGTATATACATACATATGTACATATGTATGTGCCCATTTCCAAATCGAAAAAAAATCTTACAGCCAATTACTCATGAACACGTGCATTTAATAATTGCTCGTTGGGTAGCGCACACTCACGAGCAGCTCATGAGTGCTTGCGTTTCCTTACCAAACCACAACACTGTCCGAGCAATCTCAGATCTATCGGCTGTCGTCCGAATACCGTAATCAACCAGGGTCGGGTGCGGTTAGTTCTTAGATGGACCGCTTGGGTACACCGCGTGTTGTTCACTTTTCATCAATGTTTTTTAATGACATTATCACGTCAAATAATCGTCCGTAAACCGACTTTACAGACAACCAACATTTTTTTTCAAAAAAAAAAACGTAACCATCTTACGTGCTAGACAAAGTGACTGAAGTGTCTTATTGACCCTAGGCGGGCACTCTAAAACAAACAATATTTGTTTACTTAAACTATGTCTTACTTTAATTATATTTACGAGAACCGAAACATATGAGAATGCTCGGACAGTATTGTGGTTGGGTAAGGAAATGCACACTCATGAGTGTGCACTACCCAACGAGCAATTATTAAACGCACGCGCTCATGAGTAATAGGCTGTGAGCATTTTTATTTTCGCTCACGAACACGACTGTGCGCACTTCATATGTTCGTTAAAGAGAACGCACACTTACGTGCACTCTGTAGGGTGGGTTCTGTTTAACGCACATGTGGAGTGCGCACATGGGGTGAGTTTCCATAAATGCACACACTCGCGTTCGTGAGCTAAAATGAGTTGATTTACTGCTCGGGAGTTGTATGCGGAATGATACAACATTTCTTTTTTTATTTTCCATTTTTATAATATTTTAGTCTAAGAAGGCTTCATTTTCTATAAGGTCCAAATTAGAAACTTTCAGCAGTCGAAATTGCAAACGCATGTGAGCAGCTTATGAGCAATATATTGTTTAATGTGCGCACATGAGTGTGCATTTCCTTACCCTGGGTTACATGGAGCGATAACAAAAAGGCGGCTTGATGCCAGCAACACGCGATGTTTCCAAGCGGTTCCAAATCTAAGTACTGACGGCACCCGATGCTGGTTGATTGCGGTGATCGGACGAGAACCGATACATCTCCCATTATTCGTCTAAGAACCCTACCGCAGCTAACAAAAAGAGCTTATGATCTTGAAACATCTGAACAGATCTTCACAAATTGTAGCTAAGAACCATTTCGATCACGTTAGCTTTAAAAAAAAAAAAAAGGCATCATAATCGGTCCATTCGTTCAGGAGTTACGATGCCACAGGCAGACACACAGACACCTACAACTTATAACACCCCTCTTTTTGCGTTGGGGGTTAAAAATGAAATTAAATGGATGTTTTCATTTCCCCACTGGAAAGTTAGTCGTGTGGGCCTTGCGGGTCGCACCTAGACCACATTTTATAATCTTTTAGAATCAGCTGTACGATAAGTATACATAGTACCTTGGTGGAATGCACAGCTGGAATCTCTAAGGAAACAAGTGAGATTTCTGTTGAGCAGAGCCAAACAAACGAATGTTTGCTCTAATGAAATACAACCTCGAACGGAGGAAGTCCAAGAGAATGCCTTGGAGGAGAATGCGAGAACATAGACCCTGACAAATGCGGCTTCATCCGAAATCGTCCGGTAGCCGCTTATTGTTCTCAGTGTACAAAGCTGGGATATCGATGACAGTTTTCGCCAAGTTTCCTTCTTCTTGAGCGTTTCCGCCCAGACTAGTGCGGCTTACAGCACGTTTCTTACTCACATAGTCTGCATACACTTTGAATCGCTGCCTATTGTCAAGCATCACACCTAGGTATTTAACCGCATTCTTGGATCGGATATTCTGGTTGCCCACTCGAATATCGATGACTTTCCTGCATGTTATAAGGACGGCCTCCGTCTTTACGTACGTAGTGTAAGTATGTTTGATCAGAGAAACTACCAGCCTACAGATCGGCCTGCTTACAAGGAAGCCCTGAAACAATGATGAGCATTTTTTGAGACCTTTTTTTGACTTTCTTTGTCTCAGCAGTTGGATTTCTTTAACCCGGCTCGGAGTTTAAGTAAACAATAAACGTTGTTGGAACCTGGCCGAGTGGATTGGTCAATTTAATTGTCTTGCTGGAGAAAAGTACTTGCATTCTCTGCCAGGGCTTGGTTTTACGCTTAATCTAATTATATCATCCTTTCGATCCTTCTAGCAGCCGTCAGAAGGAAATGAAGCACCATTAATGGACACTGACAGAATGGCATCAAATTCCCCAAATAAGTTCCCCTGATCTCACGATAAGCTCAATTGATCCCTAGACAAGCTCCCTTGATTTCTGGATAAGCTCCTTTGACCCCTGGATAAGCTTCCCTGATCCCTGGATAAGCTCCCATGATCTCTAGATAAGGCCCCTGATCACTTGATGAAAATCACTGGTCTCTATATAAATTCCCCTGACAGAAAGGCATCGAATGCCCCACACAAGTTCCCCTGATCCCTTGATAAGCTCCGTTGATCCCTAGGTAAGTTCCCCTGATCTCTCGATAAGCTTCGTTGATCCCTAGATAGGCTCCCCTGATTCCTAGATAAGCTCCCCTGATTCCTAGATAAGCTCCCCTGATTCCTAGATAAGCTCCCTTGATCTTTGGATAAGCTCCCTTGACCTCTGGATAAGCTCCCCCGATCCCTGGATAAGCTCCCCTGATCTCTGGATAAGCTCCCCTGATCTCTAGATGAGAATCCCTGGTCCCTGTATAAATTCTCCTGATCTCTGGATAAGACCTAATGTGTAGTTTTATATCAATATAGCTCGTAATGAATTGGAGATTGGAGGTTGTGTGATCAAGTCAAGCAGCACTTCGAGCTTATAGATAATTTCCACAGGCATTCAGAGCTCAAACACCGTTTGGCGAACGAAACAAAAGGAAACACACCCGAATCGAGTATCGAACCCACTACACACTCTTGACGTGCTGGATCCGAATAAGTGACATTAATCTATTGTTTTCGTGGTTTTCGTTGCCAAACAAAGCAGTGATGTCCATAGAGTTGAACATTTTAACCCTGAACGTATGGTTAGTTAACAAACTTTCAAGAAATGCTTTATACCGACAAGATTCTAATCCTTTGCCCTTCACATCCCAGGGGGATACCATACGTGTCGCTCGACCGCGATGCACGAATAAACTCTATAAGCACGGAACTGGCAACGGGCAGATATGATATTGTCTCGTTGCAGGAAGTCTGGTCACAATACGACTACAATCTAATTAAGCAAAAGCTGCAAGTGGTTCTACCCTTTTCGCACTACTTCTACAGGTTGGTCATTGAACAGATCAGTGAATTAGTATGGAGTGCAAGCGAGGAATCGTGTATTTTCTTTTCTAGTGGCGTTATGGGGGCTGGACTGTGTGTATTCTCAAGGTATCCCATAATAGGTGCGCTATTCCATGCATGGTCGGTGAATGGATACTTTCATCGAATACAGCATGCCGACTGGTTTGGCGGAAAGGGTGTGGGTCTGTGTAAGCTAGCGGTTAACGGGCATCTCGTTCATTTATACAATGCGCACGTAAGCACTCGAGACTACATGTTCAAAATGTTAATCGTAAGCTTTCTCCGATTTTAGCTACACGCGGAATATGACATTGAAAACGATGACTACAAGACACACCGAGTGATTCAAGCTTTCGATACTGCTCAATTCATAGAAGACACTAGAGGCAATTCTGTACTGCAAATATTAGCCGGCGATCTTAATACTCAACCTCAAGACATATCATACAAGTAGCAAGCTCACTAATAGCAGGTAGCAAGTGCACTAATAAGTTCATTTTGAATTGATTCCAGGGTCCTTTTGTATACGTCGAAAATGAAGGACACCTGCACGGAGGAGGATATTGGTACAAACGAATGCCAGCACAATTCATACACATCAAAGAAGATAAGTAAGAAGAACCCAAAAGGAATTCGAATCGATCATATCTTCTATAGAAGCGGTGACTATCACGAAGCTCTTGTGCAGGAATACGCGCTGCCACTGCCCAAACGAATACCGGGCTTGAAGATCAGCTATTCGGACCACGAAGCTGTTTTGGCTACAATTAAATTGACTTCCGAACGTTGCTCAAGCGAACAATTCAACGAATGTAATAGGTATTGCTACAGGGAGACACCTGTTGAGAGCTCTAACATCTTGAAGACAATCGCCGTACTACAGGAGGGCGTACACTTGTGCGACACTAGTTTACAAAAATTGAAAAGCGATCGTATTCTCTACTATAGCATAGCAGTATTCGCCACATTTTTATTACTCGGCTTAGCCGACTATTCCGTACCGAGTGGCTTTAAGACACTTTACCTTCTGCTCAAGTTTATCCTTTTCGGCATCATATTGTTTGCTCTGTTCATGGGATCGATGTGGAACTATATGGAACGCAATGGCATTCTGTCGGGCAAGACTTCTATGGAGATTAGGTTACGTGTTATGGAACAAATGGAATCTGGCTTAAGTTAGACGCTTAAGGGCGATTCGATCGTTGTTTAATGTGAGGATAAAAGTTGACTTGATTTTGTACTGTACTAGGAATTGATTATTGAGTAGAAATGAATGGAAATGAAAATAATTTTGGAACCAACGTTGTTTGAAGACCACTTTTTCCATATAGCCCGCGTTTAATGAGCTTCCTAATAGGAAACATGATTCAACGAAATGCTAAAATATGCACATCTCTCTGGCGTGGATTTGTTTTTAGCTCGACAGAAATGGAAACGTTGAAACGCGATGTGAATACGACGGGTGTAAGTGTAGTTCGTAGCGCAATTTTATCCGCCAGGTAGAACCGTTTCTCCTCTAATTATGTTGAATCGCTCCAATAACTTATTGTGGCGCTGTTAACAGAAGTAGCCTTCCTGGCCGGTGGAATCGATCGCCCGAAGAAATGAAATGATTGATTTACGTTGGTCATTGGATTTATTGATGTCAGAACTCTATGATCCAATATGGTTTCGGAACATTAAAACCGGCGATATCCGAAGACAGCCAAGCTGGGAAAAGCGAAGGGGAAGGAGTCTGGAGGGATTGTTTTAATGATGAGACTATAGCAACCCTGGCTTTAACTAAGAGTATCATAAACCTCGGCTATGCTTCAGTGATGATATGTATAAGTATATAAAAAAGACGAGAGGAATCTGTCCAAGGGAGTTTTTGAGTCCTCTTTCTCTAAGCCCAGTGCTCAGGCCGGTCTCAACCGACGGTATAACCTTCGAGGATAGAGGTAGGTGACATGAGACAATGCCCATGCGATATTTGACTTGCCAAGGTTACAGCGGTGAAGGTTTCAAACAATAGCGACGATGCTACCTCTACCATTCTGCTATACATTTTTTCCATTTACAATGCAGCAGAGAGGGCATCGTCCTAATCCAAGAGCGCTGGATCACCAACTGTGGCTATTAAGACTCAGATCGCCTAGCTGATGATGATGTATGTGGCATTACAGCTCACGGAAAACCGAAACCTAGCTTCTTTCAATCACCCATGTTGTGTGTGGTTTTATTTTTTCATGGGCAAAAGCGACCTACAGTCTATTGTCGATTCCGAACTGCGAATTTCAAGAAACTTTTCATAACAATTGTACTTATACTTTAGTACCTCGCTGGGGAGAAACACCGTGAAAAACACATTCGATAAGATGGCTGTTGTCGGGATTCGATCCCGTATCATTGGCAAGAGCACATATTTTGGAACATCAGCTTATGAAATATCTTGAATCACGGAAACTCCTCAATGACCGCCAATACGGTTTCCGCAGCAACAGATCCACTGGTGATATGATGGCATATCTCGCTGAAAAGTGGAATCACTCGCTTCACCAAGCAGGTGAAAGCAAAATTGTTGCACTGGATATTTCGAAAGCATTTGACAGGGTTTGGGATGAAGCCCTTTTGTCGAAAATGCGTGCTTTTGAGATCGATGAGTCTCTCTTTCAATGGATTAGGAGCTACCTTTCGAATCGTTCAATTCAAGTTTTTTTGGACGGATTCAAGTCTGATACTCACTTTGTAAATGCCGGTGTTCCCCAGGGCTCCGTTTTGTCTCCGAAACTCTTCCTTATTTTTATAAATGATCTCTTGTCTGTTACTTCTAATCCAATTCACTCCTTCGCTGACGACAGTACCCTCAGCTTCTCATATTCGTTCACCAGTTTACGACCCTGCACTTCGGTTGTAGATAATGAGCGGCAGCGTATGTTAAGCTCATTAAATTCCGATATCGACAGCATCATCCAATGGGGTAAAAACAATAGAGTGGAATTTAATGCTTCCAAAACACAATGCTGTCTCTTGTCGTTAAAGCGTATAAATAACCCGCAGCCATTATCCATGAATGGCACTTGCATCTCAGAAACTGAAAAGCTTTCCATCCTGGGTATGAGTGTTGCTCACAATCTTAATTGGAGCGACCATATATTCAGTGTCGCCAAGAATGCTGCGAAATGCCTAGGATTCTTATACAGATGCAAGAAATATTTCTCACCCTTAGATCTGGCTACAATCTATAAGGCGTTCATTCGCCCCAAATTAGAGTTTAACGGTCATGTCTGGTCCGGTGCTTCCAAGACCTCACTGCACCTACTAGACAGAATACAAAAACGAGCCATAAAACTGATAGGTGACTCCAGCATAAACAAAACATTAGTCTCGCTGGAACACCGCAGGAATGTTACCTGCCTCTCCCTCTTTTATCGTTACTACCACCAAAAATGCTCTGATGAAATAGCCAGTTGCATTCCGCCCCTTCAACATTTCTCCCGCAATACACGTCTCTCTAGGAATGCTCACCAATATACTCTGAAGCCCGCTTTCGGACGTACTGTCAAATATAGAGAATCTTTCATTAACCGAACCACACGAATCTGGAACTCCCTGCTGGATTCGGTTTTCCCCCCTCAATGCAACATGCAAGCATTTAAGATCAATGTCCATCGGCATCTCCTCTTTTCCTCTTCCTCTCTACCTTCTGCCCGTACTGTGTCGCCGACATAATAAGGTTATTAGATCTTGAGTGCGCGCAAATTATTAAAAAAAAAAAAAAAATCCAAGTTTACGTGGCCTCTGATCGTATAGGCTTATTCCTCCGGACAATCTTAGTATGTATATTGATCATAGATGCTGAGTACTAGGAACCTACTCTCACTGTAGATACCTTTCACGACATACTGACGCCAAAAGTAGATTTTTTTAGGTTAGGTAGTCGGAACTTCAAATGAAAGTGATTACTCACCTCGGTAAAGAGATGGGCGTTCTACAGAAAATGTATTTTCGAGTTAGAATTGAAATGGCTTAGATAAGTAGAAGGATCCACGGGAAGGCAGGAGCATAGAGTTGTGGATTTGATGTGTACGATAGTCCAAGCAGCATTCTGATGAGCACGTACAGAAGAAGAAGATGAAGCAACGTTCATAGACGCTGACATGAACGGCTTTGGGGTGGCCGTGGTGTAGTGGTAAACATCACCGACCGTCGAGCGGAAGGTCTGTAGTTCAAAGTCGTTTCATAGCCAAGAAAAAACAATTCCCATACGGAAAAGAATTATGCAAAACAGTTGTTGTGAATGAGAAGTGATCAAATATACTCACAGTTATATGGTCACTTAAGTTCATAACCTGTGAGCGCAATTCTAATATGACACCATGGAACAGTTGCTGAGAACTACAATAAACGTGAACATTCGGGCGGTTCCTCCCAAATCCTATCTAAGACAACCACCCTTGGAGAGTAGTGAACAAAAATCTAAAAAAAGCCAGGGGGGGGGGGGGGGCTATTGACATGTGTCTTAAATATCTGTTTGTTGTATTGAGGGGGGAAGACCGGACGAGGTAGCGCGATCCACATTTGTGTGGTTCGATTGAAGAAATAATCTCTATAATTGATAGTACGACCGAAAACGGGCTTCAAAGTGAAATCCTGAGCATTCCGGGAGAAACGTGTATCACGGGAGGAGTTTTGAAGGGGCGGAATGAAACTGGCATGCAGCACTTATGATGAAAGTAACGATAAAACAATGAAAAGCTGCGACGATCCAGCGAGTGTAATGAATTTGTGATGTTGGAATCTCTTATGAGTTTTATCGCGCGGTTTTATGTATTCCCTAAAGTAAGTGCAGTGAGGTCTTAGATGCGCGAGACCAGACATGAGCGTTGGACTCCAACTTAGGACGAATAGCGCCTTATAAATTGTAGCCAGATCGATGGGTGCGATGCTCATAACCAGGATAAAAAGCTTGTCGGTTTCAGAGATACAAGTGCCATTCGTCGATAATGGCATTGGGTCAACGTTATGGTTTAACGACAGAAGACAGCATTGGGTTCTGGATGCATTCAATATCGATCGGAATTTAATGAGGTTAACATACGTTGCCGCTCACTACATACAGCCGAAGTGTAGGGTTGTAAAGAAGTGAGCGAATATGAGAAGCTGAGGGTACTGTCGTCAGCGAAGGAGTGAATTGGATTAGCTTCTAATCCACAGGGAAAAGGGAGTCTTCGATACCAAATGTACTCATTTTCGACAAAAGAGCTTCATGCCAAATTCTGTCAAATGCTTTCGAAATATCAAGTGCAACTATATTGGTCTCACCCGCCTTGTGAAGAAGCGAACGATTCCGTTTCTCGGTGAGACCTGGACCAGCAGATTTGTGTATGTCAAGTTCTTTAAGAACCCCTGCAACTGTACGAGTATGTATGTTGGCGTTAGAGTCCATGGAGGACCAAAGTCGAGCTTCTTTCAATCACCTATGTTGTGTGTGATTTAATTTTTCCCATAGGTGAAAGGGACCTACAGTTTATTGCCGGTTCCGAACGGCGAGATTCGAGAAGCTTTTCTTGACAATTATACTAGGGGTTTTGTCAGTACCCCGCTGCGGGGAAGCGCCGTGAAAAACACGTTCGATGACATGGATGTTGCGGGATTCGATCCCGTGTCATCGGTATCAGAGGCCAACACACTACCTACTGCGCCACGGCGCGCTCGCAACTGTACGAGTACGAAAATAAATTGGTCCAATGGCGGAATTAACGTTCTCCAAAACAGGCGGTGACAAATACGAGTTTGAGAGCTGCGACTTTGCTGCGAAGTGGGCAGCAAGCAGATTGGCTTTGGCCGAGGGTTTGACAGCGTGCGTATAAACGAGACGGAGTTTTTGATATTTTTGACGAAAAACCAAAAACTTCTGGTACCTTTGGGAGATTGTAGGATTGTAGCCCTCAGTTTTTGGTCGTAGAATAAATTTGGCTCGTTGAATGTGGGAGTTGCAGTCATTTCATGGTCTCGAATAAGCTCTCTGGATCTCTGGATAAGTTCCCATGTCTCTGGATATGCTACCCTGATCTTTGGATAAACTCCCCTGATCTCTGGACAAGCTCACTTGATCTCTGGATAAGCTTCTCCTATCTCTGGATAAGTTCCCCTGATCTCTGGATAGGCATCCCTGATCTCCGGATAAGCTCCCCTGATCTCTGGATAATCTCCCCTGATCTCTGGATAAAGTCCCCTGATCTCTGGATAGGCTCCTCTGTTCTCTGAATAAGCCCCTCTGCATAAGCTTCCCTGGTCTCTGAATAAATTCCCCTGATCTCTGGATAACAGCCTCGTAGCCTCCCAGCTCAAGGATATCGAGGAGTCTAGGGATAAACATAAAATACGAGTCTTTTACAAGAAAGCCAAAGGCCTTGCAGGAGGCTTCAAAAAGGGCACCCTGGCTCTTCGAAACTGTCACCGACGCGCAGGAAATAGTGGATGTATTTAAGCAGCATTTCCAGCAGCTGCTTAACGAGCATAACCAAGAGAGAGTGGTAGCGACCGAGGAAATCCCAACTCCAGCCGCTGAAGTAGTCCTCCCACCCAGCATCGAAGAAGTCGGCACAGCTATTCAGAAGCTGAAGAACAACAAGGCCGCAGGCTCAGATGGCTTGCCATCAGAGCTCTTCAAGGCTGGCGGCGATGTTCTGGTAGATCATCTGCAGAATTTGGGAAGATGAAAGCATGCCCGACGACTGGAATACCAGCTCTATATGCCCCATCCACAAAAAAGGCGATCCTACCTCTTGCAAGAACTATAGAGGTATATCCCTGCTCAATGTTCGCATACAAGATCCTGTCCAGCGTATTGTGTGAACGTCTAAAACCATTTTGCACCGCACTAATCGGCAGCTACCAGTGCGGCTTCCGGCCCGGCAAATCAACTATAGACCAAATTTTCACACTTCGACAAATCCTGGAAAAGACCAACGAGTTTCGAATCGATACACACCATCTTTTCATCGATTTCAAAGCCGCATACGACAGCATTCATCGTGAAAAACTGTTTGGGGCGATGGCCGAATTCGGGATCCCGGTAAAACTGATCCAGTTGTGTCGCGCCACGCTAAAAAACACGCGATGCACCGTGCAACTCGGTTCTAGGACCTCGGAACCATTCGAAACATGCACCGGATCATGTGACTTCTTCAACCTGGTGCTGGAGCAGATAGTGCGACGGGCAGGCGTCAACAGGGAAGGCACTATCTTTTACAAGTCCATCCAGCTGTTTGTCTTCCTCGGGGCAAACGTAAATTCCACAAATGACACCACAGTGGAGATCCGGCATAGAATCGCCCTTGGCAACCGTTGCTACTTCGGCTTGTCCGTTTCCGTTTTGGGTTTTACGTGGACACCTGCCTTGTCGGCTTAATTCCACGGTGGGCCATCCCACATGGGGTGAATATAATGCGTCCACCAACGCCCCTTAGATGACATAGTGCCATCGCCGGTTCCAATTCGGAGTCATGCTTGGGGACATGTACACCGCCCTTGATGGAGGCCGAGGTCTACCTAACACCTCTTGCATCTGACTTTTTAGACCGAAGACCGAAGTGTTCCGTAATCTTGTCAGATACCATGCGTTCCCGCGATGTTGGGATAACCACAGCCACCACGATGCTCCCACAAGGGGGCCTACCTCAACAGACAGGACCGGAGCGAATTTCGGCTAATGAGTGTGCACATTATTTGCTACTATCAACAGATTTATTGACGGCGTTAATCAATTTCCATCATTGGCACAATGTGCCTCTTGGCTGTGTTTCTTTTAATCACTCACACACTCACTCACCTAGTTCACTCCGGGGGCTTCCTGTCCCCGTGGTACCAATTATTTTTAAAGTGACTTCGGCTTGTCCAAACAACTGGTGTCAAAACTCCTCACTCGAAAGACCAAAGTCATGCTTTACAAAACGCTCATTCTGCCAGTCTTGCTCTTCGGAGCCGAAAGCTGGACGATGAGCAGGACAGCGGAGCTGATTTTGGGTTCTTTCGAAAGAAAAATTCTGCGCCGGATATTTGGTCCTGTCTGTGAGGAAGGTGAATGGAGAAGAAGACACAACCGCGAACTCTACGAGCTGTACCAAGATGTGGATGTAGTCCGGAAGGCAAGGATCCGTCGACTACACTGGCTCGGCCACATCGAGCGCATGGACATCAACGCTCCAGCTAAGAGGGTCTTCGACTCCGAGCCTCCTGGTTCGAGAAGAAGAGGAAGACCGAACCTCCGGTATAAAGACCAAGTAATTGCGGATGTAAGACATCTTGGTCTTGACAACTGGAAGCAGCGCGCCCGGGACCGTCAAGGATGGAAGGCAGCTATAGCTCAGGCTCAGATCCTCCATGGATCGCTGGCCTGATAAGTAAGTAAGATCTCTGGATAACCCAACTTGATCTCTGTATAAGCTTCTTTGATCTCTGTTTAACCTCCTTAGATTTTTGGATAAGCTCCCCTGACCCTGAACCTTAATAAGCGCTCCTGAACCTTATCTCTGGATAAAACCCCCTGATCCCTTGACCTCTGGATAAAACCCTCCAATCCCATGACCTCTGGGAAAGCTTTCCTCATCTCTGGATCAGCTTCCGAATCCCTGGATAAGCTCCCTTGATCCCTGGATAAGCTCCCTGAGGTTGTGGTATACGCTCTTGGCAAAGCCGTTTACCACGACGCTGTACGAAAATGTAGGTCTGATAATAAACGCATAAAGCGGAATGCCGATTAGTTGCCGAACAGTTCCCTATAACATTACAGAGCGGTAGAGGTCTTCTTGATCTGCATAAGGACGCTAAATTCGCTGCCCATCAGCACAGGTTCCTCGTCGTGAAAAGCTTTATTTTTCACTGATAGCTTAGAATTTGGTCAAGGCAATTTACGTGCTTAGCGCCTGCGTAGTCGACCACAATGCGGGTGACTTTCAATTTTTCCTCTAAGTCTGTTTGAAAGCTTCCTGTTCTAAGATAAAAAGCGAATTGCCGTATGATACTGCTCTTTTTCCATACGTCTAATACGATTGTTTGCCACACGTATACTACTAATGGACAGATTCGCATCGAATTTAGCATCGCGCTAATAGCGAAGGTATCAACTTGAATAACATCCCACACGGCATCCAAACATGGTTGTCCGTGATACTTAAGGTCCAAATCGTCATCCACTTGTAGACATCCAATGAAACGCTCGAAGACGAAGTTTATATACAATATCACTTTATTCGTTTCAATAATTTTCGTCGTTAAACAATAGTACATGTGGTTGCTACACATCAATTGGTTAAGCTATATATACACGTATGTATGCATGTATGTATGTATATGAAAACACGGCTTAACTTAATATAAATTCTTTTGTTCTTTTTTTCTGTGTTCTCGTACACACTTTAAATACTTTCTACCTAATTTCGCTTGTATAATATAAATCTGGAAAAAAGTATATAAATTGTTAATTTAAGGACACCAGAGCGCAGCAGCAAAAGGGAGAATGTATCATATGCTGTATATCTATATGTATATAAAGATGAACTTTGACCAGTCACCGCTAGAGAGTTAGGACAAAACGAGATGAGCACTGAAATCATATCATTCATACACCAGAAATGGGGCACAGTCGTCAAGCTTTATTCAAGTGAAGAGGTAATATGTTT
This sequence comes from Eumerus sabulonum, assembly GCA_951905685.1. Classification (NCBI taxonomy): domain Eukaryota; kingdom Metazoa; phylum Arthropoda; class Insecta; order Diptera; family Syrphidae; genus Eumerus; species Eumerus sabulonum. The sequence continues at coordinate 104,672,852 of OX645063.1, read as the reverse complement.
GATAGATTCATAAAAATACAAAATTAGGACAAAACTCAATTGGATATTAGTAGTATGGTATGAAAGGTCGAAGGAATGGTTAGTACCTGCTTCCGAAACATTGCACCAACGATGAAATGTGAGTAGTACTAACGGCTAATATCTACATACATATGTTACAAGATCGTCTCATGGATCAATCGAAATTACAATTAAAAAACAAAACCGGGAATGTGGTCTTACTTTCATTTTGGTTAGTCTTTGGCAACATACAAGTCTACGAATACGAATGCTACCAGTATGTGATGTTGTGTTGTACTAGACGATGACAACATTAGCTCAGATAGGAATAGAGAAGTTATGAAATATATGAAACAAAAGCGGCAATTAAATAATTCTTATTGTTGTTGTTCGAAATGATGTTCTGTCACAATCGGCATATATCATATATGGAAAAAAAAAAAAAAAACAAGAAACACGGTGACACGTACCCTCATCAAGAAAAGACACTCACACAGACATTTCAGGCCTTAGGATTACCCGTATTGTACATGATGCGATCTCGTTCAACACCCCTCACATCGATGCCAAGCATCTCGTCAGTGGGCGTACTTAACCAATCGGAATTATTACTATCCGATTTCTTCATATTACTATTCACTATTGAAATCGAATCGCTTTTCGACGAGCTGTCATTTCGTGTTGTCGTATTCGATTCAGAATTCGAGCCAACGCCACCGCCACCACGGACGTTCTTCATGTTACGGGCTTGTAGGAAATTACCCGATGCCGGCGCTCCATAATGTGGTGAGTATTCTTTTACTTCATCTTTCTTATTGATATTTATAGCGAAATTCGATGAGTGCTTTGAGGTGGATGGCTCGGCAGCTGCAGACGTTGTTGGTGCTTGAAGTAGATTATCTGTAGCTCCATAGCGATTTTTTGTTACCATCGGATTACTAAATGACTTTCTATTACCTGTATCGGTGTCGGTTTGATACGCCTGTCCGTATTGCGATGAGCCACCACCCCCCTGACCCGTTGACATTAAGTACTCGGATTCGCTGCTGGAGCGACGACCCCTCGATAGTGGTTGATAAGCAGCTCGCCCTTGAAAACGACGACTTAACGAGCTACTCACCACACCAAAATGTTCGGTTACATCCTCTTGCATGTCCGAAATATCAATCATCGACAAACATGCACTAAACCAATTAGTATTGGGACTATTCCAATATTGTGGCAAGTTTATATGGAATGGATGATGGGGAAAACTGTAGATGTGTGCCACGGCAGCTATAAACATTTCGATGCAAATGAGGAAATTCTAAATTCAAAACAATTAATAAAAGGCACAATACTGTTTGGTGGATGGGTGGCATGTATACCTGAAGCATTGAAGCTAGATTTGTATGATCTCCGTTCGCGTCCGTCTTTGTTTCAAATATATTGCTTATGTAGCCATAGTAAACAAGTATATTCAGTAAAACACCTTGGCTGTAAGATAAATTCAAAATTAGCTTCTCTCACATCTAGATTTGGTAGATACTTACAAAAACGAGAAGAACACAACGGCTTTTATGCAAAGAAACTTTGGAATTGGCTTCATGGGTTTCAAATCATCCTATGCAATGAAAAAATGTGACAATAAGACAACCACTCGAATGGCAATAGTCATTTCAACATACCTTGTTGGCTTGATAGAATAAAACTAGACAGTACATAGCCACAAACTGTGATATGTTGTCTATGACAACAATGTAGGGGAATGCAACATTAGCAGCAAACGTTCCTTCGCCATAAACGCCGCACAGCTCGCATATGCTATAAGATAATGAATTATTGAATGAAATCACTGCGTCTAAAGAAATTAATAAAAAGAAATATGTATTCAGATTCCCACAACGAGTTTTCTGTATTTTGCAAGATATTTGCTACACAGCACACACATCCGAGTAAGAGACCTAAGAATCAAAGAACTAGGTCATTATCTGCTCGTGGAAGACTTTGTTCTTTAGTAGGTTTGCTTATCAGTGACATACGAAGGTGCGTAGCATGATAAATCCGATTCAAGTTCACATTCGTTTAAACATGTATTTGCTTTCACCGACGATCAGTCGCTAATAATTTTTTTCTTATCGACAATTCTGTGAATTAGGGAGTGCCAGTTCAATGGTTGGCTAAAGTTGGATTGTGATAGCCCTGCCCCTCGGATTTAAATTCCAGTTCTGGTTTCTTTGAAACCATGCCATCCTACCCCGACTGGGTAAAGATGACGAGGTGTATTCCCTTTAAAGAACTCATGTAATCGAGGTTAGATCCAGTTAATATCGACACACGGAGCCATGTGTCGAAACAAGCGCGCACTTAAGGTTTGCCACCTTGTTATGTAGACGACACAGTGCGGGCCGAAGGTATAGAGGAGAGAATGATGGACGTTGCTCTTAACTGCCTGTATGTTGCACTTAGGGGTGGAAGACCGGATCCGGAAATTTGAGATTGGTGTAGTTCAGTTAAAGAAAGTTTCCTTATGTTTGACGGTACGTCCGTGAGCATTCCTAGAAAGTGTTGCGGGCGGAATACAACTGGCTAGCTTTTCAGAGTATTTTCTGTCAAAGTATTGATTAACAGGAGAGCGCAGTGGTGCAGTGGCTAGTGTGTTGGCCTCTGACGCCGATGACAGGGAATCGAATCTCGACAAGTCCTATTATCGGGCATGCTGCATAGATTTCTATACTGACGGGTCTAAAACCAAGGACGGGGTGGGCAGTGGGGTATTCTGCAAACAACTTAAGCTAAACAAAGCGATAAAACTACCTAATCACTGCAGCGTTTTCCAGGCGGAACTGTTGGCAATAAAAGAGGCTCTGTCCTGGCTGAAGTGGAACGTGATATCCACCACGGACATCCGTATTCTCACGGATAGCCAAGCGGCCTTAAAGTCGCTGGAGTCCTATGTGTACACATCAAAAACCAGCCTCGACTGTCGCCTATCTCTTAATGAGATGGCTGAACAGTTCAACATACAACTTATATGGGTACCGGGACATAGCGACATCACCGGAAATGAAAGAGCCGACAGACTCGCCAAAAAAGGAACGACGCTACAAACAACTGTGGTCTGCGAGGGTATACCCTTCGCAACCATCAAATACAATCTCAATACCCTCGCCAGGGCCGAGACGAACCGGAGATGGACTCAGGGACACACCTGCCTCATCACCAGGCAAATCTGGCCCCGGCTCGATAGTCAACGGACTAGGAGTATTATCTCCCTAAATAGAACTGACATCTATAAAGTCATAGGTGTCATCACAGGACACTGCCTTATTGGCAGTCACGCGCAAAAACTAGGTATCACTCCGAATGACTTTTGTAGGAGCTGTTTAGACGAGGAGGAGGTCGAATCCATTCATCACCTTCTCTGCGCCTGCCCAGCATTCTGCACAGTCAGGAAACGATACCTAGGATCATACCTCCTCAACGATCTGACCGAAGTTCAGCAAGTGGGGATATCTAATCTTCTTAAATTCTTAAGAAGCACAAAATGGTTCCACGAATAGGGGGCTAAGCCCCCTCGTAGCTGCACAACGGGCCTCCTTGGCCTATGTGTGTTCTTCCCATCTCTGGGAAGGCTACGGTCTTACCTACCTACCTACCTACCTATTATCGGGCATGTTTTCACGGTGCTTCTCCCCAGCGGGGTTTTGACAAAACCCCCTGTAGTATAACGGTCATGAAAAGCTTCTCGAAATTCGCCGTTCGGGATCGGCAATAAACTGTAGGTCCCTTTCACCTATCTTCTTCTTCTTCATCGGCGCTACAGTCCATGGCGAACCTGTAACTTCTTTTTAAAAAAAAACCTCCAACTGGCACGGTCTTTCGCCAGCAGTCTCCAGTGCCCCAATCCTAGTTGGTTGAGTTCCTTTTCTACTTGCGTGCACCACCTTAAATTTGGCCGTCCTCGATCGCGTCGCCCCTCAGAGTTGGATTCAACGACCTTCCGCGTCGGAGCTGTGATTTCCTTGTGCTCTACATGACCGATCCATCTTCGGCGTTGGATCCGCAGACGCTGTGCTACGTTCATGTCGCTGTACAGCCCGTACAATTCACTACTAAGTTTTCTCCTCCACCGAAAGTCGTACGCAGAATTTTTCTCTCAAAACGACCTAGGTCAATGTCCCTGCGCTATTAAGCAGGGCCAATGTGATATGGGTCTTATATATGGTCACCTTGGTTTTCCGAGAAAGGGCTCTACTTCTCAATTGACTCCCCAAAAAAACAGCGGTTGGCTAGAGTTATTCTGCCTTTGATTTCGGCACTGATGTCATTGCTGCATGTCACTAAGGAGCCTAGGTCCATAAAATCCTGGACTGCCTCGAAATTACGCCTGCCAATATGTGCGCCCTGGTCAAGACGCCGGTGGTTCGTGCTCTCATTTACCGCCAGTCCCATTTTAGCCGCTTCCTCCCCAATGCTTGTAAAGGCCTCAACGACATCTCGCTGAGTTCGTTCCATTATGTCAATGTCATCGGCATATGCGAGCAGTTGTACGGACCTGGTCGTATTGACCAGTGAGTCATGCACGATTCTTTCGAGGACGATGTAGAAAAATTCACATGATAGCGTGTCGCCCTGCCTGAAACATTTCTTGACATTAAACGTTTCGGCTAAGTCGCTTCCCACCCTGATGAAGCAGCGGAGTTCTCCAATGTCATCCTGCACAATCTGACGACATGGCGCTGTATAGCTCGTCTCTATGTACGCTATCGTATGCGGCCTTTAAGTCGACATACAGATGGTGGGTGTCGATCTGGAACTCGTTGGTTTTTTCCAGGATTTACCGCAGTGTGAATACTCGATCGAGAGTGGATTTCTCGGGCCTGAAGCCACACGGTTTCAGACGTCCTTACAGTGCAGCAAAGAAGATCTTATAAGCGATATTCAGGAGACTTAGAGCAGATAAAGGGGGACGGAATTCTTTGCTATCATCGTCCGGTCTGAATGGAATCTGTTTCGTCATCGCCGTTATACAACCTGCAGAAGTAGTCTTTCCAGATTATTAGTACTGACTGCGAATCTACTACTAGGTTCCCATTTCGTCCCTGTAGACTTCCGTTCTGGCTATATATTCCTGGCATGATTATTTAATTCGTTGATAAAACCTCCGAACGTCGTTTCTGCGATAGCAATTCTCCATCTCTTTGATCGCAAGCTTCATTTTGTTTTGGGAAGCTTATGCTCTTCCCTCTTCTTCTGCTTATAATACTCACTTTGGTCCTACATGGACTGTAACGCCAAAATAACATATATCGATTAAACAGGAAAAGGTAAGACACGTCCCTGCAATGTTCCAGCGAATCTAATGATTTGGTGATGCTAAGGTTTCCTGTCAGTTCGGTTGCACGATTTCGAATTTTGTCTAGCAGGTGCAATGAGGTCTTAGATGCATCGGACCAGTCATGAGCATTCAACTTTAATTTAGGGCCAATAAATCAAGAAGAATTAAGAAATATTTCTTGCATTTGTATAATAAGCCTAGGATGGCCAGTAACACACTATTGCCGCTATTTACAACTCAAGGGCAGGTCCGTAAGGTAGTGAACGTATATGAGAAGCTGAGGGCACTGTCGTCAGCAAAGAAGTGGATTAGATTAGAAATGACAGACAAAAGGTCATTTTTAAAAATGAGAAAGAGTGTCGGACTAACAATGGAACCCTGGGGAACACCAGCATTTAAAAAATGTATGTCAGACTTAAATCCGTCCAAATGGACATAGGTAGTTTCTAATCCATTGAAGAAGTGACTCATCCATCCTAAAAGTACGCATTTCTGACCAAAGGGTTTCGTGCCAAATTCAGTGCAGCTATTTCGCTTTCACCTGCTTGATGAAGCGAACGATTCAAATCACCAGTGAATCGCGATTTAGGAAATTTTAATAACTGATGACTGATTTGAGTCTTCAAGACCTCGGAGAGAAGGGACGGCAATGAGAGGGAAATGCGTCGGTAATTGGAGAGAGAGAAGATTGGCCTTTCTTGTGGACCGACTGGACAAATGCTGTTTTCTGCCTACTCGGGAAGAGTCCAGAAGAGTGCCGTATATTCTTCTACGATTAAACTAAAAAATGTAACTGCTCCGGCTGTAGAACTCTTCCATTCAACTACAAGGAACGATGAAGCTTAGGATGACCGCGTTTATGATAGCGAACACAGGTAGAAAGAGTTCGCCAACAACTAAGCGTGCAGCACTGGAAATACCTGACCAAAAATCGTGCTAGCTTGATAGCGAAAGATGAATGTGATCATAAAAACTGGTCGACTGATGGTGCTCTATATTCATTCTCGTCCATACAACAGACTTTTAGCGTGATTTATCGCAATTGAATATTCTTTTTGGAATACAATTGATGCAGTTTGTCTGTGCGCAAATTGGTGGTCCTCCACTCTAACTTCGAATTAAACACGCTGGTATGGCTACGTAACATAGAAAAGAATTGATTCCCAAGCTCCTTAGAGAGGAAGCTTCGCGACACAATTATTACGTTTTAAATTCCATAGCGAAGTATGGAAGTCCGGCGATGTTGTTCGCCTCCTTTCGAGGACTAAATTGATGAAAATTGTGTAACGTTCCGTTTATTTTTTGTTGGAGGCTTGGAGAAAAATGAGGAGCTGAGTAATGTAGAGCTAAAAGCTTTGGTATACACCACGTCGGCCTCAAGGGTACGCCACCGCGCGCAAGCAAGGGCGGGATAGATACAGAGAAAGTGTTCTTTTGTGCCGCAATATGCAGGACAGGTAGGCGTCTCATTGAAGCCAAGTACGCAGAGATGCTTAGCAAATGTGTAATAACCCGTAATAACACCCGCAAGTCTTCTGCAATCAATTCTCCGTATGGATAAGAAGACAATTGCAGATTTCATGCAGACACCAAGGCATAAGCGTTGTCATCCTTTCTTTCCTTCTTTGGTGGCATTACAGCTCATGAAGGACCAGAGCCAAGCTTCTCTCAATCACCCATGTTATGTGTGATTTGTTTTTCACACAGGTGAAAGGGAACCTACAGTTCTATTCCGATTCTGAAAGGCGTGAGTCGAGAAGCTTTTTCACGGCAAGTATACTACGGGGATTTTTGCCAGTACCCCGCCGAGTAGGGACGCCGCGAAATAAACATTCGATGGCGTTGGGGTCATTGAGAACCGAACTCGTTCGTCGTGCATCAGACCCCACCAAAGTAAATGCGCCACGGCGCCCTCCTGCGTCTTGTATATTCCCTTCATCTACGATTGTGTGGATGGATCTTTCCGGAAACTCTCCTCTGAACCCATTCTAGCGAGTTCATCAGAGATATCATTTCCTGTGATCTACCGAAAGTCTACCGACTTTGTTCAAAAAGGTCTTGAGTTCATGCATTAATATGGGTTGGACACAGCTTTGAGTGCAGTTTAGCTGTCTCTGCAAACTTCAAGTGCTTCAATGGCCCCTTAGTAGAATAGCCGGACGGACTACGACTTGTTTGTAGAGGAGTTAAACAGAGCAAAAACGAGATCAGTGAATTGAGTACTCCACTTAGACACAAATACATAATTTCAAAAGGCTGCGGCAGACGAATATATCGTAGGAGTTCGCATTTTCGTTCTAAATTACATAACCGCGAATTCCTTCTTATGTAAGATCACAGACAGGCTAACATGGTACTTCTTTAAACATCGAATTCATACTTACACCGAGATGAAGGTGGTAATGGGCCTCACAACCGTATACTGCAAAATGCCGTGCTTACAGTTGTGAATAAATTCTCTGCCCATCTCCCACGGATGCATACAACACAACGGGAATATATGCTTCACTTGTGGCTTATGTTCCATCGTTGCCTCCAGATCCATTCCCAAATTCAAGTAATTCAACAAATACACCATGAAATTGTATATGACATAAGCCTCATAGCATTCTCGTAACGAATCCACGTAGATCGAGTGCTCCGGAAACAGCAAACCCAACCACTGAAATGTATCCAAATATATATTACACCATTCAACCATCACAATTCATTTATCAAACGTACAGCATTCAATGCATATATAGGCACCATCCATAGAATCCGAATAATGTGCTTTTGTAAGATCGGTTTCGTAAAGTGTATGACATGTTGTATGATGTGCCAAATGGATATCGGCACGGCGGACAGTACAAACAGTCCACCGATTAGGATCAACTGATCTTTTCGCGAAAATCCATCTTTAACCGAATTCACAATCAAGAGCGGAACTACGATTATAGCAAATATCACATATGTTACGATGAGAAGCGGACGAATCCAAATTCGCCATTCTTCACAAAAATGACGAAAGTTTAGTTTACACATTATTGTTACTTGGTATCGGGTGTTTTAAGTCTATCATGCTTCTGTCGCGGATTGCATTGTAGCAATTGACACGTTATTCATAAAACAAAATGGTGAATCACTTAAAATACGATAATAGTTTGTGTTTAACGCGATAAAACATCAATTTATCGAAAGGAATTGGGGGAGAATGATGAAAAGAAACTTTCTTTATTCACTGTTTACTACGAGATGTCAAAAGTGATGGTCATAGGTTCGTACAACAGCTGTTCGAGACTCGAATACGCAAGCAATTGTCATTGGCCGGGTTGCCAATGGACTGAGTTTCGATAAAAATTAGTTTTTGAGCTTTAACTACTTCGATTAAGTAGTTAATCGAAGCTTAAATAAATTCAAGTTGAATAAGCTGCTATACTACCAGAGTGACCTATTTAGAGTCCATTGGTTTCTTCATTTTTTTCCAGTATTAACTGCGCCATCAGCTTCACACGGCAACCCTCTACACGCTTTCCTTCCCAACCGATGTCAGCAGTTTGCTGAACACCATCGTTTCGATTGATTCTCCCACTGACACTTGATAGTTGTCAAAACAAATAGTCGAACGATAAATAGATTCAATGAATTTGTTGTAATCGATTAAGCCGTCCCCAAAAAGACCGTTTCAATTCTAATAATTTCAAAGTTTACTGTCCGGAAAACGATTTTGAAAAATGTCATCGATCAAACGCCTAAAGCGTAACGACGACGAAGAGCTAACGTTCACCAAAATTCACGTGCCCAAAATGAAGAGTGTTTTTTGGAAATATTTCGGTTTCCCATCGAATGAAAACGATGAGATTATAACGAAACAAAAAGTCGTCTGTACTCTATGCAATGCAGTGTTGACCAATCACTACAATACCACAAACATACGTGCTCACATGCAATCGACTCATAAGCAAATCTTCGCCGAGCTTATTGCCAAACATGGTATACAAATACCGCCAAGGAAGGTGCAGAAAAGAATACGAAATCGCTCGTCTGAGGTGATCAACTGTGACGATTCGATGAGTTGTGATGAAAAGCGATCGATAAAAAAAGAGCAGGTGAACTACAGTGTATTGCATGAGGACGATCCGATAAATCTACTCGAAACGATACCACTTACCTATGAAGACACGGATCGTATATCTAAGGATGAGATGTCAGAGGAAATGTCGTCGAATAATTGGAATAGTCTGGAGCATGCGAAAAATATTAGCATTTCACCGTCGAGTGAAAGTGAAAAGCATAAGCCCATTGGTCCTCTGAATATAATGGTCGATATAAACCCGATACGAATGCCGATAGAATGTGACATTGAAGAAACACTCAAGAGAGTCATCGTCAAGGATTTGCTCAATGTCTCAACGATATATGGTGGTGGTATGCAGGAATTCATCACCGGCTTTCTTGGCGCTCATGCCATACCGTCACCGTGCAAGGTAACATTAAAAAAAAATACCCAGGAACGTATCTAATAGCTTCATTTTAGATCGAATCATCGATAAAAAGACAACACGACAATGAATTCTCAAAACTAAAAGATCGAATCAAACTTCACTCACATATGCGATCCTATTCGCTGAGCTTTGATGTTTGGACAAACATCGAGAGTAGACAGCTTGTTTCGATATATTTCAACCTAATATCGGAAGAATATGAAAATCAACTTTGCGATAATCTCTACATGACCGTTGAGCTTAACGATCACACTCAGTTCGAGCAGATTTTCGAGGAATTTAATATGGAAAATTGCTCGGCGGCTATCATCAACTTTAATCACGAAGTGTTGAATACATTTTTATCGAATAACGGTAGCATATTGTTATCGATTCACCGACGTATTTCATTCCATGCCAATTTTGTTCTAGATATTCCAATAATATACTGCTTTTCGTATATAATTAACATTTGTGTCGATGGCATTTTTGACATCGAGGACGTTGCAATGATATTCAATGAAGTCCAGGATGTTATCTCAAGATATACGCCCGAGATATGCTCAGAGGTAATACACTAGTAGAGTATATCATATGCGGTCCTTTAACGATACTATGTGTACTACAACTACGACTACTTTTAGAACATTGAAATTCCAACTGTGAGCAAAGAGTTCCCGCTGACCAAACTCGCGTTACTTCGATTTTTCTGCGAATGTGTATCGTGGCCCGATGAATTGGATCCTCTCATAGCGAAAGCTAAACTGATTTTGGACGCAATCTCTCCGCTAGAAGTACGTACATATCTTAGAGTAATAGCTTCGACTTTATACCATGTCTATATTGTAGGTGACTCTGGACACCATGAAAGAAGAAGAGATCCCGCTGAGCAGCTTGTTCGTTCCATTTGCAAATAAACTACTCGAACGACATTTCAGCTTAAATCAATACGACGAGCCAGTAGTGCAAGAAATTAAGACCATAGTTACGAGGGAGTTTACAAAAAGGTAGAATTTCCTTCTTTTCCGAAGGATGATCACCTCTTAACCAAATTTTCTACTTTCTGCCTTTAGAGTGTGTTCTAACAACTACTTAACGGTAACTGCCATGCTCGATCCAAGATTTCACAAATTCCTTTCACTTAAGCATGTCAGCTCCTGCCTTAGTATACTCGACAAAAAGTACACGCAGATCAGCAACCAAAAAGGTTGGTCACCACGGCTCGAGAACTCTAAAGATGACGTTAAGAGGGCTGGAAAGAAATCACGTGAGTTCATCCTGCACTGCAATAAATGTGGGTTGCCATTATAAATCTCTTTTTTTTTCTATGCTCTCTAGATCTTAAAATATTTTTCGAATGTTTGGACAGTACGGCGACAGCGAACTTGAAGAGCGAGACTTTTGTCGAAAACGACCTGCGACATTATCGCGAGGAGGCGTTTGCCAGTTTAGAAGATTCGCCATTGATATGGTGGAGCCAGTTTGGTCATAAGTACGGAAGTTTGAGATATTTGGCAGACGTGTACAATTGTGTATTAGGTTTTGTGAACATGAGTTTAAAAAATACTCTGAAGGATCAAATAGTATTCGATAGAAAGCGCTACGTGCTTACGGGAAAGCTCATAGACTCGATATTATTCTTAAATAATAAAATGTTCTAACAAAAAGCGGTGGGGGATTTATTTATTATTCTTCCCATTATACTGATCAAGCCTAACGTCAAGTTGGGGCGACAAGTACGATTCATCGTGATGACACCGGTTATCTAGTGGAATGAGGGGATAGGAGGACTTTGCGTGTGAGGCAACGATGTAAAGGATATAACTCAAATGACGTGGTGCTTAAAATTTCTGATCAGGTTTAAACCTCTTAAGGGGCTAGTGCACGTGGCACTGCGAAATCTATTGTGCCTGCTAGCCAAACAGACGAGGAGCTTCTCCACTTCCTCAATAAAATTGAGAATGTCTCTCGTAGGAGCTGAGATGATCCCCTCAGGAGTAATGGCAAAGGACAACACACTCACGTAATATGTGGCCTGCAGTATCTTCGTCTTCAAGACAGAATCGACACTCGATTTCAGATGAGATGTTAATTTATTGAGATGATATCTTAGACCACAGTGCCCCGCAAGGTAGCTGACCAGTCTTCTGATGTTTGTTCAGGTGCAGTATAAATCGTTTCGATTTGCGGAGTTCTTGAACGCTGTTCCTGAAGGACAGATGTTGCGACTTATCCCACTTGTCTAGGAAAAAGTTAATCTTAGACTTGGGAATGCCGCAGAAAGGTTCGGCATCTACATATGTACCTTTCGCTGGAAACTCTCCTCGCGAGTTGGCCGGCGATTTCATTGCCCTTAATGTCGTTGTGCTCTAGCACCCACCAGAGTTTGACTTTATTTCTTTTTGGCAAGGTCCTGTAGGGCATCATGGCATTCCTTAACTGATTTAGAGTTTGTGCTATGCCAGTTTCTAAGTTTAGGTTAATGCAGCTCCGGTTTTCCGGAACCCATCTTGGGGCCATCTGTGTACCACCTAAGATCCTCAACATTGAGCAAGGGATCACCGCTTGCCCAAGCTGTGCGGTTTGGGATCGATATCTCAAGTGTCTTGTCAAAAGTGAGCGTGTGTAGTAATGCACACACATCTTCCAGCTCAAGAAGATGTTGAAAAATGCACATATGATCCAATGGTCTACATTGTAGGCCTGTTTCTGAGCGGAGAATTCTGATTGCACTACGTATTGTAACCTTTTTAATGAAAAGGTGCAGTGGAGTAAGTCCTGCTATGGGGGTAGGTTGGTATAGCGCCTGTAACGCCGAGACACGCTAGTGTCTGAACGCGTTGAAGTTTAACGATTAACGTTATTTTTTTCAACTTTTGTCCACCAATGTCGCATACTGTGTGAACGTCTAAAGCCATCTTGCACCACACTAAAAGTCAGCTACCAGTGCGGCTTCCGGCCCGGCAAGTTGACTATAGACCAAATATTCACACCTCGACAAATCCCGGAAAATATCAGAGAGTTTCAAACCGAGACACACCATCTCTTTATCGATTTTAAATCCTCATACTACATTTTGGAAACAACGGAAGAAAAGGACGACCGACTCAAAGGAGAATTATACGATCTCTTAGACAGAACATATGCCCAATGCTCCAGCTACGACACAAAAATAGCTCTAGGAGATTTTATTGCAAAACTGGGCAAAGAGGACATATTTGAGTCGATCATAGGAAAGCATAGGCTCCATAACACCACATCCGACAACAGACTTAGACGAATTGATTTCCTAACGGGGCGTAACCTCCTTGTAGCAAGCACGCGATTCCCCCATCTCAACATCCACAAGGGTACCTGGCGGTCTTTTGATCAATCGACCACCAACCAGATTGATCACATTGCGATCGACGCCAGACACTCCTCCTGTATTCTCGACATACGAACCTTCCGAGGGGCCAACATCGACTCGGACCACTACCTTGTTGTAGCCAAGGTACGAATGAGGATATCAAGAATGCTTAGGAGTTGAGTAGGACTACGTAAGTTTGACGTCGGAAAGCTGCAATCGCAAGAGACTGCCAGAATCTTTGCCGTTCGTATCTCCTCCAAGCTCTCTCAAAACCCGCTCACAGCAGTACAAACAATAGAGCAGGAATGGGCGCAGGCATTGCCAGAGCGACGTCAGAGACGCTACCTCAGAAGTGCTGGGTTTCAAGCCGACACCAACTAGAAAACCCTGGTTCGATGAACAATGCGAACAAGCCCATGCAGCAATACAAGAGGCATATAAAGCCATGCTGCAACGACGGACGAGAGCTGCTCGCGAAATCTATGAGCAGAAGAGAAGAGCAGAACACCCGCTTTTCAGAAGAAAGAAGAGAGAGCAGGGAAAGTGTGAGATCGAGGAGATGGAGGGATGCTTATGCAGGAATGACACCCATAAGTTTTGCAATAAGGTAAAATGAACATGCCATGGCTACAAAGCCAGAGCGGCTAGAAGAGAACTGGTAGTAGAGTCGCAGTCAATGTTGTGTACTTGGAAGGACCACTTCTGCAGACTGTATAACGGCGATTATAGACAAGATACCGCTATCAGGCAGAACGAGCCATTTGTAATGGACGACGATGTAACAGAATTCCGTTCACCCGACCTAGACGAAGTCAAAATAGGCCTTAAGCCGCGGGCGTAGACGGCCTTTCTGCTGAGCTTCTTAAAGCGGCTGTAGATGAGCTAGTAAGGTGCATGCACCATCTCATTTGCAAGGTATGGTCGGAGGAAAGCATGCCCAACGAATGGAATCTCAGCATCGTTTGCCCGGTCCATAAGAAAGGGGACCCATATAACTGCGCAAACTATAGGGCAATAAGTCTCCTTAACATCGCATATAAGATCTTCCCTGCCGTATTGTGTGAACGCCTGAAACCGGTTGTGGATAACCTGATCGGCTCTTACCAGTGTGATTTCAGGACAGGTAAATACTAAATAGACCAAATATTTACGCTACGGCAGATCTTGGAGAAGACCCAGGAATACCAAATCGACACTCCTTTTCGTCGATTTCAAGGCTGCATATGACAGCATGTATAGAGATGAGCTATACAAAGCGATGTCTAGTTTTAACATCCCTGCCAAACTCGTCCGACTGTGTAGGATGACAATGGAGAATTCTCGCTGTTCCAAGAGGCAATTGAGAAGTAGAGCCCTCTCTCGTAAAACCAAGGTGACACTATATAATACCTTTATCATCCCAGTCCTCCTTTACGGCGTAGAGGTTTGGACTTTAACAAAAGCGGATGAAGATGCCCTTGGTCGTTTCGAGAGGAAAATTCTGCGCACTATCTACAGTCCCGTTTGTTCAAACGGTGTATGGAGGAGAAGATATAACGAAGAACTGTACGGGTTGTACAGCGACATCGGCCTGGTACGACGTCTACGGGTACAGCGTCTAAGGTGGCTAAGCCATGTAGAGCGCATGGGAAATACAGCTCCGACCCGAAGAGTCCTCGAATCCACCCCGGAAGGAACGGGACGACAGAGGACGGCTGCATCAACGGTGGCGCACGCAGGTAGGAGGGGACCTTAATCAACTGGGCGTGCGGCGCTGGAAACAGCTGGCCAAAGACCGTACCAGCAGGAGACGCTTGTTGGTTGAGGCCCAGGTTCCCCACGGACTGTAGCGCCACCTAAGTAAGTAAGTATACTATGGCATTCATCGCAAAGAATTGCCTGGCGCGATGGCAGAATTCGGGATCCCAGGAAAACTGATCCGGCTGTGTCGCTAAAAAATACGCGATGCATCGTGCATTTCGGTTCTAGGACCTCTGAACCGTTTGAAACATGCACCAAATTTCGGCAAGGAGATGCGCTGTCGTGTGACTTCTTGAATTTGGTGCTGGAGCAGATAGTGTGACGGACAGGCGTCAACAGGGAAGTCACTATCTTCTGCAAGTCTGTCCAGCTGATAGGACACGCGGATGATATTGACATCATCGCTCGGTCTCAGCGTGACGTTCTAGAAGCTTTCAGGGCGAGTGAATTACAGGCGAAACGAGTTGGTCTTAAAGTCAACGAGGATAAGACAAAATATATACTATGAAAGGACACCAACTAGTGGACACTCCTTAACCGCTGATATTGTATGCAATACAATGTATGATGTAGCGCATTCTCAGTAGAACGTTCTTTGCGATATGCAGTGGTATCTGATTCTCTAGGATACCTCTAATATGAAGCTCTATCAGTTTTCCATTGTTTTTAGTAGGAACGATGTTAGGCTATTCTTGGGGATGAAGACAAGGTTTACTTCTCTCCAGATTTGAGGGATGTAGTCCAAGATGAAACAGGACCTAAAAAGAGTAGGCCTCTCTGTTGAATAGCAGGAAAGACACCGTCTTTGCCTGGGACCTTATAGAGCTTAAATGAGCCAATTGCTCATTTAACTCACTCGGTGCTGAGAAGTCTACCAGGGAGGCTGTTGGTTCTACTGTCGATGTTATTTATGACGCTCGTCTGACCGTCGAAAGGCATAAGCTGGGGAGTAGAACCAAGGACATGCATCACCACGCAAGGGTTTTTCTGCGATTGACAGTAAAGATACCGTCTGATTTACGAAGCAGCCCGAATACATTTGTATGTTCCTGGGACAGTGCTTTATAAAGTCGGGTTGCAGTTGGTAGTGAGTCTATGTTCTCGCCGTGTTGCTGGTAAGACACTCTCCTGGATTTCCTCAGTTCGAGGTTGTACTTCGTTGGAGCAGATCTATAATCGGTCCAACTTTTCGTTCGTTTGGCTCTGTTAAACAGAGATCTCACCTGTTTCCTTAGAGATTCGAGCTGTGCATTCCACCAAGGTACACACTGCTTATGTGTGGGGACTAAAACCAAAGAGTCTGTAGATCTGCAATCAAATGATTAAGTTCAATATTTGGGAGCTGAACTGAGTGAGTGATTTGATGCCCGTTGAGTTAAACACTACGAAGTACTCATACCAAGCATACCAAGCACAGAAAAATTAAACAACAACTTCTGGTGAACTACCGATGGAGCCCAGAAATGGTTCACTGATGTGTCGAGATCTGGGCCGCATCATCGCCTTCAGATTGGAAGCTGCGATTGAAGAAACAGGCGGAAGATCAGCACACCAGTATGGTTTTCGAAAAGCAAGACCATGGAGCCATACTGCTGCGTCTTAACACTGGACATTAAAAACGCGTTCAACACGGTGAGCTGGAATTATATCCTTGAGGCACTTCGAAACATGAGAGTACCAGCGTACATTAGGGGAATTTTGAAAAACTATTACCGGCGAGTGTTGCTCTATGGAACGGACGCTGGTGTGAAGGAGGTGGAAGGAGTCCCCAATGGCTCAGTTCTAGGGCCAATACTGTGGAACCTCATGTACGATGGCGTCCTTCATCTTGAAATACCAGCCGAATAGTTATAACCGCAAAGCAACTGGAAGAGGTTGTTCAAATAAGCAACGAAGCTATTTCGACTGTTCGAGCGGTCCTCATCACCAGTAGAAAAAAACGAGTATTGATCACACTCACGGTAGGCGGGCATGAGAAAGCATCCAAACCAGCTAATAAATACCTTGGCGTTATGATCGACTCAAGACTTACATTTAATGAATCCTCTCGTGTGGGTACATCCATTGCGCAGATTAGGCCGAATTTAAGAGGAACTAGATACAGTCGTAGACTACTTTTAGCTAAGGTAGTAACATCCGTAGTGCTTTGAAGCTTTGGAGCTAAGAAGGCGACTTCATACAGAAGGAAGTTCATAGCTGTAAGTAGGCTATGTACGCTAGAGGTAAGTAGCGCTTACCGCGCAACCTCGGCACACACAGCCTGCGTCATCGCAGGTATGGCACCCATTGATATACTGAGTGAAAGAACTATACTTAGGCCATACTTATGCCAGGAGACTTGCTTATGTTGGTTCCTCACATATGTTGACATTGTCAGCCATTTTGGAAATTCAATTGGTTTTTGACAGATGCAAGCGTTAGACTTGTTTTGGAGTGCTTGGTGTTTGTTAGCCATTGAACAAAAAAAAAATGGGTCTAAGGTCAAAAATCTGTTGGCCGAAAAGAGGACTTGGGCAAAGGACTTGGTCTCTTCGACCTACTATGGTTAAAAAAAATATTTTAAAATTCAACTTACTATCAATTGGATTAACAAGTCAAACATACCCAGAAACTATAGCGAGTGTGGTGACAGCCCCAGTTTGACATTTCTCACTTAACATCAATACCATCTGTCAAAACAGCCGCTCGCAAATGTAAATCGTAAATTGTTTACTACACATTTCTCCAATATACATTAAAACAACATCAATTTTTTCATAAATGGATAATTCCGAAGTGGTAACGCAACACATCGAATACACGCGCACCATTGTGCCGTCTTCAATGCGAAGTCCGTACTGGAAATATTTCGGTTTTCCCTCGGACAACGCCAACAACGTTTTGACAAGACAAAAAATCGTCTGCACGCTCTGCAATGCAGTGATTGCGTACAACAAGAATACATCAAATCTACGCACCCATATAGTAGCCCGTCATCCCGAGTTGCTAATTGAATTGTACAATGAGAAGAATAAGAAGAACGGCAATGATACTCTTGCGTCTGGTGATGCCCAGAACAGGACTGTAAGTGCCGGACCAGCTGCAAAACGACAGAAGACCTTTTATTATGTTGATGCTACGGAGGCAAAAACGAATATTTTACCACAATCTTCGTATGTCTCGGCGGTCAGTGAAACAGAAGCGAACGAATTGAAACCATTTAATGAATCAACCATAATCGAAGTGAATGAAGTTATCGAACAGTCAGATGATAAAACGGATAATAGCGATTATGAGGACTTTCACGGTTCGATAACGAACAACACAGAGTATACCATCGATGAAATCGACGAGGCTACTCTTAAAGTGGCCGTGCCACTCGAAAACACTTCGAATGAAGGTATTGAGAATAGGCTTGTCGAAATGCTTATTGTGGATTTGCAATCGCCGTCCTTCGTGGAGAATGTTGGCTTTACAAAGTTGGCCACCAGTTTAGGTGCACCGACATCCCTTCTTCAGAAAAGTCATGTAAGTATAGAGAAAAAGAGCAAATGACTGACTAATTCCTAGCTTACCTATTGTCCTAGATGGAGTCGCTTATAAAGAAAATGTACGACAAAAGTTTCAAAAAGATTCATCAGCAACTGAAGACCATCACCAACACGATGGCGTACTGCCTGAGCCTGGAAAGCTTTCAGACCGTCGAAAACAAGACGATGATGTGCATTTATTTCAACCATTTAGTGCCTACAGAAGCTCGTCTACAATGCTCTGCATATACTACAATAGAGGCGACCGAAAGCACGGACTACGCCGCCGTTTTCAGTGATTTTAACTTGAGTAATTGTTCTGCTGCTATGATTGTCGAAGAGAACGAAGTGTTGGAGCAGTTTTTCGCAGCCCATGGTATGTTTTAAAGTTTTGATAGATGTTGTTTCGTTGCCTTGAAATAATCTATTTTAGGAATCCCCATAATACCATGCTTCGAGGCAGTGATAAATAACTGCATGACAACCATTTTCGCCCATCCCGTAGTCAATAATGCCTTCAAAAAGACCTTAGAGCTTTTCGAGAAGCATGATTGTGCTTCGATGGTAAGCTTCTGCATGATTAACACATAATTCGAAGTAAATTCCTTTTCTATTTGCTCGTCGTCCACCAGTTGGAGGCTATTCCAGATGTGCATGAGGAGAATTCATGGTCGAAATATAATTTCCTTCAATTCGTACAAGACCATCTATCGATTGCGGATGAGGAAAACAATGATATTGCAGAGACCTGTAAGCAACTGCTGGCATTCCTTAATCCTTTGAAGGTACTGTAGTTACTGTAATGCAGTATCTCTTCTTTATTGAACTCTATTTTTAGATTACGCTTGAAACTATTGCCGATGAGCCAATACCGCTGTGTTCGCTGATGAAACCTCTGTGTAGAAAACTGACCGAGGAGTACTTCTCTACATTCTTCTGTGAGAGTGAGGTGCTTAACGACGTTAAGACTACGGTTACGAACGAATTGACCCACAAGTAAGCACATTATTCTCGATCGAATGAAAGCATTCGTTACGAATATTCACTCTGTTTTCAGGATTTTAAATAACCTCTTCCTGTCGGAAGCATCATTTTTCGATCCACGCTTTCAGGGCGTTACCATTGAAAGCGAAAACGTACAGGAGATCAAAGAGTCCGTAGCGCAGCGCTTCGAACATCTGCTAACCAACAGCATGACCGAAGAGAAGCTAATCAAAACCGAAAAGAAAAATTCTCAACGAAAGTCTTGTAAGCATGCCTCTAGTGGTCGAACGACTGGCTCATTTTCACTTTGTCTATCGTGTATTTTTCAGCATTGAAACAATTTTTCAATCGTGGCAATGAACCGGAATCGACACCTTTACAAAAGAACTCAAAACGTTCATTAGACTATGAGATTATCAAATACACAGGCGATTCCAGTGCAGATCTAGAACAATGCCCAGTAAAATGGTGGGAGGAAAACGAGTTCATCTACCGAAAACTTCGAAAAATATCAGATTATTACATGTGTGTGCCATGTTGCGCTACAGATCTGTTCAAACTTTCGCTGAACGATAGAATAGCGATCGTAAATCGCCGGTATATGCTACGGAAAAACGATGTAAACCCAATGTGGTTCCTCCACTTCAATAGAGATATTATAAATAAGTCCAAAGCTAAGGAAGATTCAAAGCAATAGAGGTGTAAGAATCAGGTTATACATTTGATTATGTACAAAGCAATTATGCTATTTATTTAAATACAATGCATTTGATCGTAAGACGGAAGACATACTGTCCAGAAGAACGTAGTCACTTGTTATATATGTAGGTATTTGTTTATACTGAAATCGAAATCAAATTCACAGGAAAATAAAGACGCTGGGATAGCAAACATTTACTATAAACGCTTCCGTCGTTGCGGGCGATTTCAATATACATATACAGTTCTAGCTGACTTCTTCGTCTTCTTCGGGCGCCTTGTCGTGGCGGGAGACTTAAGAGTTCATATACTTCGAAATAAGGCTCGAAGACCTAAATTAATGGACAACCTAAAGACAGTAGTACCCCAGGTGGTACTCGCGATCCCTTTGACAGCGGTCGGGGCAAAGATTCTCTAGGCCCCACCAATCATTGTCAACTCATCGGTAGCTCGGAACGATAGTGATTCCTGCGGCTTACTGTCCGACCACTTGGTTGGACTGAGCTTGAGTAATGCACAGAGCAGACGATAAGGTTGAACGCGTCCCAGAGTTGGGTCGTACTGCTGAGTTTGCTGCTAAGTGAAAAAAAAGGCGAAAGCGGCATGCACGGAAATTGTGCAGTTTCCGAAAGCCGAAGGCATGATAGACGAGATTAAACCTACGAAAGAATCAGGTAAGAGGGTAAGGTCGACGGAGGTATCCCCTACCGAAGTCGATTCGACCCTCTCATCTAACGGTGCGCAACGCGGTAAACGCCGGGGGTTATTGAAGACTTGATGACTGCTGTAGGGGTCACAAGCATGCAGACTTTTTGGAATGCGCCTCAAACTCTCTTACTGGGAAGGACCAACTACCCAAAAATAGTGTGACAGGTTCCCGAACTGGCGGGGCTGGGGCAAAGCTGTTTCATATTCCAACGACTCTCAAACCGGTAAAGCGGTCCCAGTGCAATGTCCGAAGGGAGCAGGAGCTACAACCGAAAAAGGTAAGAGCACCCGCAAACGGAAGACCGCGAGTGGGTGATGTCTCCTCCTTTGAAGAGGCGGCGATAAATCGGAGTCTGAAGGTAGATGCAGCGATCCAAAGATCAAGGCATAACCCAGAAGACAAAGAAAGCCCAAACCTTCTTCACACAGAAAAACCCTTTCCTCCGGAAAAGAAACCCTTATGAATAAGGAGCCGACGAGCCTTCTTACAGGGAGGCGGTCATCTCCGCTAAAAAAGTCAGGATAGGGAAAGCTGGAAGTGACAGTAGAATGACCAACGCAGGTTTTAATCATTGCGAGTATCGTCTACTGGAGATAGCTTCAGCAACCTGCTTCTGTGAGAGAAGTCTGCTCTGGTGAATGGCACCTTCGTGGTGAGCTGTTTCTTACAGCAGACATCGGCCTGGATCAGAAGCATGGTGCCGAAAATCCAATCTTTGGGAGCTACTACCTATCAGGTAGTCAGTCTCCCTAAACTAACTCGCGCTAGCTGCCGTAATCGGGGGTAACCTGGAAACAAGCCGAATGTGCTGACGCGTTTACGTTCGCAGGGCTTGGATTATTTATTCTAACAAGGAGGGTAAGGGCTCTCTGAAAAAAGGGGACTCTACTCTGTTTGAAGGGATGGATAACGCCTCTATCGAGACTTTGAAATCTGCGTACTATTCATGTCCCTATTTCGGCCTTGGTAGGATTCTATTCCACTTCCACGCTGTAGGGTGTGGAATAAGGGCCTGTGTGGTCTTAGTGGGCGGTCCGAAAGGCCCAGTATCTGTCTCATCGTGTCGGAACTCTCTATTGGCAACCAAACGTTGGCAATTATGTGGGCAAGATTTGGTGGCTGCCAGAGTAAGCAACGAAACGCATGGAGAAATTTAACACTTCGCCGTTGCGTCTGCTAACTTCCACTACGACTCGGTACTACCTCCAACACCGAAAGCATTTTTTGAACTCGTAAAGTACTGTAAAGTCAGAAAGATTGGTCCCATCTTATGTTGCGATGCCAATGCTCAAAACACTGCATGGAGCAGCAGCAAATGCAATCTAAGAGGAGACTGTCTTTTAGACTCCATTCTTTCGTCTGACCTTATCGTCAACAATGTTGGTTCTCAACCAACGTTTGTAAGGGCAAGACGACAAGAGGTAATTGACTTAATTCTATCCAACAGATATGGTGGCCGTGGTGCAGTGGTAAACATCACCGACCGTCGAGCGGAAGGTCTGTAGTTCAAAGTCGTTCCGTAGACAAGAAAAAATTTTGCAACACAGTTGTTGTGAATGAAAAGTGACCAAACATACTGATGAAGGCATAACACTCTCAGGCTATGGTCACTTTAAATTTATACTTTGTGTATACTTTATACCATAAGTGCATGGAACAGTTGATGAGAACTACAACCAACGTGAACATTCGGTCGGTTCCTCTCGAATCCTATCTAAGACAACCACCCCTGGGGAGTAGTGAACGAACATCTACGACCCAAACCACTGCACTGCTTCGATGGTTTGTTCACGTGAGACGAATGTCGCCATCATCACGACTTCCGAAGCGTGCCTTGGATGCAATACCATCAGGCAGGCGACCGCTTGGCAGACCCAGGACGAGGTGGTTGGACCAAGTTCAAAAACTCGCCTGGGTGCGCTGGGGCATAGCTCCTGATGAGTTCGAGTCTATGACGGAGGACCGAGTGGCCTGGAGATCCCGCGTGCGCGCATTACCCCCACGACTCCTTTAGTGGAACATGCGGGCCACTGAAAATGTACATATGTATGTAAACGCTTGAACCTACGCTAACTAAAAAAAAAGAAAACTAATTGGAGAGTCTTACGTGATACTACGCTGTCAGATCATAGATATATCGAATTCCAATTGAGTTGTGGGATCTTCCACTCGCAACCTAAGGAAGACGGACTAGGTACGGTTTAGAGAGGAGCTTGAGAAATCCACTCAAATCATACTACCAAAATACACCTCACCTGGTTTTTGGTGTCTCTGCTAAAGGTTTCTACCTTCACCTATTTATTATGGTGTGAGAGTCTTTGCTAAATTAGCCAAGGACTCTACCACTTAGGCCAACTCCCCATTTGGTGAACAATAGCCGAGTTGAATAAGTATTCACCTTACGTTTTGGTGTCTCTGCTAAAGCTTTCTACCTTCACCTATCTTTATTGGTGTGAGTCTTTGCTAAATTAGCCAGGGACTCCACCACTAAGGCCAACTCCCTATTTAGGGAACAATGGCCGAGTTGGATAAGTATTCAAGTTACCTTGTCTTTGCTAGAGCTTTTTACCTTCATTTATTTTATACAGTATTTTTTAAAGTGAGCAAATTGATCAAAAACTTTGAAAAGGTGAGGTGGTAGAGTTGCCGGCTAATTTAGCAAAGTAGTCCGTAAGATCGATTGTTCGGATCCTGGGGATGTAGGAGTAAACTGGTTTCTTTGTGAACGAGAAATGAATTATGCAAATTAAAACAATCTATAATATGCATACGTATGAGCTGGTATTCTCTCCTTTTCTATTAATTTGTCATATAGCCATTGTTCTCACTTCAAATAAAGCATTCCAACCAATAACCTTAAGTGTCCGTCCCAATTGGTCACTGCTAATCATTATCCCTGCAAATATACGCTCTCCTCTATATTCGGACTCTCTTTTGTCTCTTGTAAAGAACCAGCATACGCTTGATGCACTCACTTGTTTGAGTAGCAAACTGTGCTACGAATTCTCTCTTTTTCTATTAATATGTCATTTACCCATTCTTCAAATAAAGCATTCTACCCATTAACCTGCAGTGACCGTTCCCTTTGGACACTGCTAATCATTATCCCTGTAAATATACGCTCTCGTCTATATTCGGACTCTCTGCTGTCTCTTGTAAAGAACCAGCATTCGCTTCATGCACTCACTTGTTTGTGTATCAAACTGTACTACGAATTCTCTCTTTTTCTATTAATAAATCATTTAACCATTTTTCTCTCTTCAAATAAAGCATTCTACCCATTAACCTGCAGTGACCGTTCCCTTTGGACACTGCTAATCATTATCCCTGCAAATATACGCTCTCCTCTATATTCGGACTCTCTGCTGTCTCTTGTAAAGAACCAGCATTCGCTTCATGCACTCACTTGTTTGTGTATCAAACTGTGCTACGAATTCTCTCTTTTTCTATTAATAAATCATTTAATCATTTTCCTCTCTTCAAATAAAGCATTCTACCCTTTAACCTGCAGTGACCGTCCCAATTGGTCACTGCTAATCATTATCCCTGCAAATATACGCTCTCCTCTATATTTGGACTCTCTTTTGTCTCTTGTAAAGAACCAGCATACGCTTGATGCACTCACTTGTTTGAGTAGCAAACTGTGCTACTGTGCTATTTTCCTCTCTACAAATAAAGCATTCTACCCATTAACCTGCCGTGACCGTTCCCTTTGGACACTGCTAATCATTATCCCTGTAAATATCCGGTCTTCTCTATATTCGGACTCTCTGCAGTCTCTTGTAACGAACCAGCGTACGCTTGATGCACTCACTTGTTTGAGTAGCAAACTGTGCTACGAACTCTCTCTTTCTCTGTTAATATGTCATTTAACCATTTTTCTCTCTTCAAATAAAGCATTCTACCCATTAACCTGCAGTGACCGTTCCCATTGGTCACTGCTAATCATTAATCCTGCAAATATACGCTCTCGTCTATATTCGGACTCTCTGCTGTCTCTTGTAAAGAACCAGCATTTCCTTGATGCACTCACGTATTTGAGGAGCAAACTGTGCTACGAATTCTCTCTTCCTCTATTAATGTCATTAAACCATTTTTCTCTCTTCAAATGAAGCATTCTACCCAATAACCTGCAGTGACCGTTCCCTTTGGTCCCTGCTAATCATTTTCACAGCAAATATACGCTCTCCTCTATATTCGGACTCTCTGCTGTCTCTTGTAAAGAACCAGCATTCCCTTGATGCACTCACGTGTTTGAATAGCAAACTGTCATACGTGAGTGTGGTAGATATGACAGTAAGTATGTAGGGGAAAGGTACAAGGAAGTGGTGGTAACTCCTCCCCTTTAAGAATGTGTTGACGGAATTATGATCGAAGTTCATCGGTGGGGCAAGTGGTGGGTTGTTTTGTTCTCCTTTTTGTGATATCCGATCGTTGTTGAGGGTTGAATTCGTTTTGTCCCTGAGTTATCAGGGTGATCTTGTTTTTGTTCAAAGCACGAATCAGAAATTTGGTTGAAGAAAATGACTCCGACCTGAACCTGTTCAACAATTACATATATTCTTTAATACGATAATCATTATTATTAAGCGTAAAGATTCATAAATGAGGGCATGGGCTCGGACATACAGGGTAAAGTTGTTGATTGCTCTCAACCTGGCGAGATGCCAGCAACGATCCCTGTTTAAATGCCCGGGTCAAGTTGACATACGGCCTCCTCGCGGCGCCCTCTGGATAGCCTCTTCAACAACCGTTGGGAGGTGAACAAACGTATGCAGCGAAAAAAATCCCGACCAGAATGGCGGTTGTGCGACGGGCTAACAATCCGCCCACGTAAAAAACCTAAAAGTTATGAATGAGCAAGATGCCTCGGATACACGGACGGATACTCGACGATGACAACGCACGAAAAAGGAACACGATTTGCGAGTATGCTCCTGGAATGTCAGAACCCTGTACACTCCCGGAGCTGCTCATAAACTACTAGAAGGAATCCTCACGCAGTACAAGGCGAATATTACTGCG
Source organism: Eumerus sabulonum (assembly GCA_951905685.1). NCBI lineage: Eukaryota > Metazoa > Arthropoda > Insecta > Diptera > Syrphidae > Eumerus > Eumerus sabulonum. The sequence continues at coordinate 104,647,054 of OX645063.1, read as the reverse complement.
GTCCAGGAAATACGCTGGATAGGAAACGGTATGATTAGGAGGAAAAATTGCGATTTTTACTACAGCTGTCACAAAAGGTTGCACTTACTGGGATGCGGATTTGTCGTGGGAAAGCGGTTAAGGTCGAAGGTCATCGACTTTAAACCTATAAGTGATCGCCTGACTGTGATCCGCATCAGAGGCAGATTTTATAACATCAGCCTTATATGTGCACACGCCCCTACCGACGAGGCTGAAGACCCTATCAAGGAGGACTTCTATGACCTCCTGGACAACGCCTACGGAGCTTGTCCGGAGTACGATGTAAAAATCGTGCTCGGGGACTTCAAAGCCAAAATCGGTAAGGAAAACACCCTTGGCGGAGTGATCGGAAAGCACAGCCTCCACGATACAACAACAGATAACGGCTTCCGACTCGCTGGCTTTGCGACAGCTCGTAATGCGGTGATAAGTAGCACAAGATTCCCTCGCAAGCGAATCCACACAGCAACCTGGCGATCTCCGGACGGTCGAACCGCCAACCAAATCGACCATGTGCTCATTGACGCAAGGCACTCGTCAAACATCCTGGATGTGCGAACATTCAGAGGGGCAAATGTCGACGCTGACCACTTCCTCGTAGCAGCAAGATTCAGAGCTCGACTGTCCAATGTCAGAAAGCTGTACCAGCCCATCAGGAGGAGGTTCGACATTGGGCGCCTGAGCACACCGGAGGTTCTCAGAGTCTACAGGGAGCAGCTGAGCGAAAGACTCTACGGTATGCCTACTTCGAACACAAATGCCAATAATATGTGGCTGCATTGCCGCTCAGCCATTCAGGAAGTAGCCGAAACCACCCTAGGATACCTACCACCCCCGACAAGAAACCCGTGGTATGATGGCGAGTGTGAGCAGAAAAAGTCAGCAACCGACGGGGCGTACCAAAAGGCGCTGCAGAGGAAAACCAGGGCAGCGCAAGAAGAGTACCGAGCCAGAAGAAGGGAGGAGAAAAAAGAAAAGAATCTTCGCAGCCTCCCAGCTCAAGGATATCGAGGAGTCTAGGGATAAACATAAAATACGAGCCTTTTACAAGAAAGCCAAAGGCCTTGCAGGAGGCTTCAAAAAGGGCACCCTGGCTCTTCGAAACTGCGAGGGTAATCTTGTCACCGACCCGCAGGGAATAGTGGATGTATTCAAGCAGCACTTCCAGCAGCTGCTTAACGAGCATGACAAAGAGAGAGTGGTAGGGACCGAGGAAATCCCAACTCCAGCCGCTGAAGTTGTCCTCCCACCCAGCATCGAAGAAGTCGGCACAGCTATTCAGAAGCTGAAGAACAACAAGGCCGCAGGCTCAGATGGCTTGCCATCAGAGCTCTTCAAGGCTGGCGGCGATGTTCTGGTAGGGAGCATGCACCAGATCATCTACAGAATTTGGGAAGATGAAAGCATGCCCGACGACTGGAATACCAGCTCTATATGCCCCATCCACAAAAAAGGCGATCCTACCTCTTGCAAGAACTATAGAGGTATATCCCTGCTCAATGTCGCATACAAGATCCTGTCAACCGTATTGTGTGAACGTCAAAAGCCATTTTGCACCGCACTAATCGGCAGCTACCAGTGCGGCTTCCGGCCCGGCAAATCGACTATAGACCAAATTTTCACACTTCGACAAATCCTGGAAAAGACCAACGAGTTTCGAATTGATACACACCATCTTTTCATCGATTTCAAAGCCGCATACGACAGCATTCATCGTGAAGAACTGTTTGGGGCGATGGCCGAATTCGGGATCCCGGTAAAACTGGTCGCGCCACGCTAAAAAACACGCGATGCACCGTGCAACTCGGTTCTAGGACTTCGGAACCATTCGAAACATGCACCGGATTTTGGCAAGGAGATACGCTGTCATGTGACTTCTTCAACCTGGTGCTGGAGCAGATAGTGCGACGGCAGGCAGAGAAGGCACTATCTTTTACAAGGCCATCCAGCTGCTAGGATACGCGGATGATATCGACATCATCGCGTGTTCTCGCCGTGGCATTGTGGAAGCTTTCACGGCGATTGAAGAACAGGCGAAACGAGTTGGTCTTAAGATCAATGAGGATAAAACGAAATACATGCTGTCAAGCAAAAACCAATCCGTCGCTCACCACCTGGGACAAAATATATAACAATTGACAGCTACAATTTCGAGGTAGTTAAGGAGTTTGTCTACCTCGGGGCAAACGTAAATTCCACAAATGACACCACAGTGGAGATACGGCATAGAATCGCCCTTGGCAACCGCTGCTACTCCGGCTTGTCCAAACAACTGGGGTCAAAACTCCTCACTCGAAGGACCAAAGAATGCTTTACAAAACGCTCATTCTGCCAGTCTTGCTGCACGGAGCCGAAAGCTGGACGATAAGCAGGACAACGGAGCTGATTTTGGGTTTTTTCGAAAGAAAAATTCTGCGCCGGATATTTGGTCCTGTCTGTGAGGAAGGTGAATGGAGAAGAAGACACAACCGCGAACTCTACGAGCTGTACCAGGATGTGGATGTAGTCCGGAAGGCAAGGATCCGTCGACTACACTGGCTCGGCCACATCGAGCGCATGGACATCAACGCTCCAGCTAAGAGGGTCTTCGACTCCGAGCCTCCTGGTTCGAGAAGAAGAGGAAGCCCGAACCTCCGGTATAAAGACCAAGTAATCGCGGATGTAAGACATCTTGGTCTTGACAACCGGAAGCAGCGTGCCCGGGACCGTCAAGGATGGAAGGCAGCTATAGCTCAGGCTCAGATTCTCCATAGATCGCAGGCCTGATAAGTAAGTAAGTAAGTAAGTAAACATTGACTTTAAAATATGATTGCGGGTCTGAAATTCTCTCATCTTGTGATAACTCATAAAAAAGCGCTTCTTTATCTTTCGCCTTTTATTTTTAAAAACAGTTGCTAGCCCCACTCTTTTGCTAAGTCTCTGGACTCATTTAGCAAAACATTGAATGCATTTTGATTCCTTATTACGCTGTCTATTCAAAAGATTACTTAATAAAATACTAGCTTTCTGTAAGTAACTATTTTCATGCTGTAGAGCTTTAGGTCGACGTCGCAGTGGTTAGTGTGTTAGACTCTGGCGCACGATGAGCGAGTTCGGATCCCGATAACACCAACGCCATCGAATGTTTATTTCGCGGCGTCCCTCCTTAGCGGGGTACTGGCGAAACCCCCCGTAGTTGACTTGCCAAGAAAAAGCTTCTCGACTCAAGCCGTTCGGAATCGGCATTAAACTGTAGGTCCCTTTCACCTATGTAAAAAAAAAAAATAAATCACACACAACATGGGTGATTGAAAGACGCTTGGCTCTGGCCCTTCATGGACTGTAACGCCACCAAAGCAAGCAAGCAAACAAGAGCTTTAGAAACGATTGATAATTTCAAATAGTGAATTCATAATTCTCTAAAATGTTAATTACATTTTTACATTCTTCACGTTCATCTTAGTTGGTACAACATCTTCATGATTAATAAATAATTGTTCTTTATCGCTAGTAGAGCGTCGTTCTTTGAATACCATCTAGTAGTACATACCTTTTTAAGGTTAATTTTTTAAATGAATCGTTACTCAACATTGCCCAGCGTTTTATATTATTGCTAAAACAATTATTTATTTTTTTCTAAATTATCGAAGTAGTCGGCACTTCAATAACATGTTTCGCAGCATCGTTTAAAATTACATTTAATGCCTCTGCAGCACAATGAACATAATCGGCATTCGGGGCATGCTCTTTTATAAGGGCTCGTAATCCTCCATATACACCCGATATAACATTTGCTCCATCGTAACCCTCTGTTCTACATTTAGACAAATCAATTCCATATTCTTAAAATTGTACTTAAAATCCCAGTTTTAAGTCCTGCACAGCAATCGGATACTGATATAAACCTCAAAAAGGACTCACAGGTTTTTAATTTTTCAGGTACGTTATGATCATTTTCTGTTATCGAGATGTATCGAAAAACAACGGAAAGTTTGTCAATTTTTGACAAGTCTTGTGTTGTATCCAAAATAATTGCCAGAAATGGAGCTTTTTTAATTTCTAAAATAATATTATTCCTAACGGCGGTACCAAGCAAATTAATAATTTCATTTTGAATCGTAGGGCTTAAATGGGGACAAAAAAATATTTCAAGGAAGGAAATTGCAGGGATGAAAATGGAGAACTGGTAGTAGAGTCGCAGTCGATGCTGAGGATTTGGAAAGACCACTTCTGCAGACTGTATAACGGCGATGATAGACAAGATACCGCTGTCAGGCAGAACGAGCCATTCGCAATGGACCATGAAGTAACAGAATTCAGTCCACCCGACCTAGACGAAGTCAAAATAGCGATATCAAGACTTAAGTCTAATAAAGCCGCTGGCGCAGACGGCCTGTCTGCTGAGCTTTTTAAGGCGGCTGGAGATGAGCTGGTAAGGTGCATGCACCATCTCATCTGCAAGGTATGGTCGGAGGAAAGCATGCCCGACGAATGGAATCTCAGCATCGTTTGCCCGGTCCATAAGAAAGGAGACCCCTATAACTGCGCCAACTATAGGGGAATAAGTCTCCTTAACATCGCATATAAGATCTTCTCTGCCGTATTGTGTGAACGCCTGAAACCGTTTGTGGATAACCGATCGGCTCTTATCAGTGTGGTTTCAGGCCAGGTAAATCCACAATAGACCAAATATTTACGCTACGGCAGATCTTGGAGAAGACCCAGGAATACCAAATCGACAATCACCACCTCTTCGTCGATTTCAAGGCCGCGTATGACAGCGTATATAGAGACGAGCTGTACAAGGCCATGTCTAGTTTTAACATCCCTGTCAAACTCGTCCGACTGTGCAGGATGACAATGGAGAATTCTCGCTGCTCCATTAAGGTCGGTAATGAGCAAACCGAGACCTTTGATGTTAAAAAAGGATTTAGGCAGGGCGACGCGCTGTCGTGCAACTTTTTCAACATCGTACTTGAAAAGATCGCGCAAGAGTCACTGGCCAACACAAGAGGTACGATTTATTTCAAGTCTACGCAATTGCTTGCGTACGCCGACGATATTGACGTAATTGGACGAAAACAGCAAGACGTCAATGAGGCTTTCGTGAGCATTGAGGTAGAAGCGGCTAAGGTGGGTTTCAAGGTTAATGAGGGTAAAACCAAATATCTGCTTTCATCTAAAAGAGAAGGACAACACCGACGTATTGGCCAGAACGTCACCATGGGCGGATATAACTTTGAAGTAGTCAAGGAATTCGTCTACCTTGGCTCATTGATGACCAGTGACAACAACACCAGCGCTGAGATAAAACGCAGAATCACTCTTGCCAACCGCTGTTTCATTGGGCTCAAGAGGCAATTGAGAAGTAGAGCCCTCTCTCGGAAAACCAAGGTGACACTATGTAAGACCTTAATCATCCCAGTCCTCCTTTACGGCACAGAGGCTTGGACCTTAACAAAAGCGGATGAAGATGCCCTTGGTCGTTTCGAGAGGAAAATTCTGCGCACTATCTACGGTCCCGTTTGTATGGAGGAGAAGATATAACGAAGAACTGTACGGGTTGTACAGCGACATCGGCCTGGTACGATGTCTACGGATACAGCGCCTAAGGTGGCTAGGCCATGCAGAGCGCATGGAAGATACAGCTCCGACCCGAAAAGTCTTCGAATCCACTCCGGAAGGAAGGCGCGGCAGAGGACGGCCGCCTCAGCGGTGGCGCACGCAGGTGGAAGGGGACCTCAACCAACTGGGCGTGCGGCACTGGAAACAGCTGGCCAAATACCGTGCCGGCTGGAGACGCTTGTTGGTTGAGGCCCAGGTTCACCACGGACTGTAGCGCCACCTAAGTAGTAAGTAGCAAATCGCTCAGAAAACCAAGTTTGTTTTAGAAAAATTCACACAATTTAGTTAAAAAAAAAAAAAAAAAAAACCCAAAAACATAGTGATTCATATATATATATTAATTACCATGCATTAAGACCATTCTGTCTCAAATAAACATCTTGGATCAGGAATTCATTTAATTTTCATAAAAAGATAAGTAGACAGTAAAACAAATTTGAATATTAAATCATTTTTTTTTTTTAAACAAACAAGAAGAAAATAAGGAAATAATTCATTATCACAGAAAAAACAAACTCCATGCAAAAAACATACATAGAAGAAATAGATAAGTGCAAGTTGAAATAAATAAAATCATTAGAAAAAATCAATATTGCACAGATATATTATTCTCTATCTGTAAACAAGAGAGCACCGTGGCGCAGTGGGTAGTGTGTTGGCCTCTGACGCCGATGACTCGGGATCGAATCCCGACACAGCCATGTCATCGAACGTGTTTTTCACGGTGTTTCTCCTCAGCGGGGTTCTGACAAAACCCCCTGTAGTAAAATTGTCATGAAAAGCTTCTCGAAATTCGCCGTTCGGAACCGGCAATAAACTGTAGGTCCCTTTCACCTATGGGAAAATGAAATCACACACAACATGGGTGATTGAGAGAAGCTCGGCTCAGGTTCTTCATGGACTGTAACGCCAACATACATACATACATCTATAAACTATAAAAGTAACGAATCCAAGGAATATGAAAATACTTTTTTAACCCACTTTTTAAGTAAATTATTACTCTTTTTTGCCCTAAAAAAAATATATTTTTCACTTATTCATACCACATGCGCCACGCACTAAACTTATCATTTTGGTTTGCGGAATCTGTAAATAACCATACTTAGAAGAGGAAGGTTCATGGAATCAAAGACAGAATACCTACCGTTTTTCATTCAAAAGAAATCGTTAAAAATATGTAATGAAATGTGTATGAATCACCATGCATCATAGGGTTAACCCTGTAAAGATAATCTGCGTCAAATTGACTCATCCGAAAACAAAATATAGCTCTCTCTCTTTAAATATTCCGGATAATACATTGGGCGTTCGTATTATCCCAGTCAGCGCGAGTAATTATCGATGAGTGGACGTGTTGTTGAGGAAGGTGTCTTTCATTTTGAGTTACAGTCAGTCACTTGGATATTCGCACAAAGTCGTATATTAATAAAAAATTGTAATTTCGAGTAAATATTCAAATTGAAAATAATAATTTTCTTAGAAACATGTTAACACAATTTATTTATGACTTTTCCACAACAAATAATTCGTTAAGAAAAAAACAGTTAATCTGTGATCATTTAAAAAACAGTACATAGTTAAGAAAACATATCACATGGGTATTCGCACAAACATTTTCAAGCATTGACTGCCTAGATAAACAGTTAGGCAGCGAATTCAAAAGTAGCGGTTTATATGGAATGCTATTGAGGAAGATCGAGGAACGTATCGAAGAAAAAAAAAAAAAAAATCAGTTAGCTTCCATTGTTCGACGTGTTAACGAGCAATGGGACGAAAAACAAAAAACACCAGCGTTGAACTGCGTAAACTTACTATTAAGTACCATAATGAAGGAAAAACTTTTCGGGAAATTGGTGAAATGCTAAGCAGAAGCTATTCAACAATATATAGTGTTGTGAAATGATATAAAACAGAAAAAAAAAACCGGCCAAGTGCGAGTCGGACTCGCGCACGAAGGGTTCCGTACTATTATGTATAAAAACTCCAAAAAAAGCATGTCTGTTGTATGGGAGCCCCATTTATACATATATTTATTATATTCTGTCTAAGTATATACAGAAATACATAATCGTATGTATGTATGTATGTTGGCGTTACAGTCCATGAAGAACCTGAGCCGAGCTTCTCTCAATCACCCATGTTGTGTGTGATTTCATTTTCACATAGGTGAAAGGGACCTACAGTTTTATTGCCAGTTCCGAACGGCGAATTTCGAGAAGCTTTTCATGACAATTTTACTACAGGGGGTTTTGTCAGAACCCCGCTGAGGAGAAACACCGTGAAAAACACGTTCGATGACATGGCTGTGTCGGGATTCGATCCCGTGTCATCGGCGTCAGAGGCCAACACACTAACCACTGCGCCACGGTGCTCACATAATCACATAATCAGTGACATTTTATTCTCACTTTTCGGATAGTTAAAATCTAGAATGTTGTAATTTTTAGAAAATACTCATTTTTTGAGTAATTGCCAATTTGGGTTTAGACGTGGCAAATCGACTGAAACTGCTTTATTGAAATTAACTGGTGAAATATATAATAGTCTAAACACTTCTCAAACACCATCAACATTATTTGTTGATATCAGTAAGGTCTTTGATATGGTTAATCATACTTTGCTACTCGATAAACTTTACAAAGCGGGTTTCAGAGGCTCCATTTATAAATGGTTTTCTTCTTATTTATTCAACCGTTATCAAGTTGTGAAAATTAGGAATGTTTACAGTTCTATAGACTTCTTAAATATGGGTGTTCCCCAAGGAGCAGTATTGGGCCCAATCCTTTTTCTAATTTATGTTAATTCGTTTTTCTTACAACCTTTTAAAGGCAAAATAACTGCCTTTGCTGATGAAACATCTCTTTTCCACTCAAACACTAACTTAATTGATAGTTTTGCAGATGTTAACTGTGACCTAGATATGTTAAGGAGATGGTTTAATTATCATAAACTAATAATTAGCAACAAAACGAAGTACATGATATTTAATATCAATGGTAGAGTTTTCAGAGACCTTCCCTTATATTATCATGCACCATTGTGTAATCGATTTGTTCTTGAAGATATAGTATTCAACAATAAAGAATGTTTGAAAATTGCTTCTTGATTGAACACGTGGACAGTTTTAAATATTTAGGTGTTACATTGGACCAACAACTTTGTTGGAAAGACCATTCAATATATTTGAAACATTATCTAAATGGGGTTATAAGATAATTATTCCATCTCAGTATGCACTTTAATCTCTACCCGTTTTAAAATACTAAATGTATACTCGCACCGATATGGAACTAGCAAAAACATGTCCATGTCCGGAACTAAATGTATTATCGCACCGATATGGAACTAGCAAACCATGTCCATGTCCGGACCTGAATGCATACATACACATGTATGACATTCGTTCACGAAATGCGGTGCGGGCATTATATTCTTTCATTTCTTTTCTTCATTTCAGTTCAAGTGTGCTGTACAGTGTACACCAACTGTTCGAGCTTTATCGCCACATCTCCATACTTTTGGGTTTCTTAAAAACCAAAGGGTATAAGTCATACCGTATGAGAAGCATGTTCGTTGCATTTATGTTTTTTTTTTTTCGTTTTGTACATATGTGCTTGATGAATAAGGGTTGAATGGAACTATGGAACTCTTTTCGTTCAATTTGCGGAGCGAGAGGACATGTGTCCGAGAGAGGACATAGTTCCGTGAACTATACATGTCCGGAATTACCCAACTCTACTTCGTAATGTACATATGTATGTATGTATGTATGTATGTATGTATGTATACTTATACATAGCGTAGAGATGTGTGAGTGTATGCACGTATGTGATGCGTATGCACGTATGTACGTATCGGTTCGTATGTGTGCAAGATCGCTTGCTCCTCTTGCTCACTTGCTCCTCTCCACCTGCCGCGACGTCGTGCGAAAAGGATGCTAGGCCAGCTGCGAGGACTGGTCGTGAGCAATGGCGCCACGCGATTGCCCTCACGCCGACTTACCCGCAGCAAGAATCGCGAATTTGCTACGAGACTCGCGAAATATCCCACGCAAAAGAAAAAAAAAAACACCGTCATCGTTTCCAATTCAATATGTCACAAATTTAATTTCCTTAACCTAACTTTATCTAGGTTTACAATTAATCCTTAAAACTACCCTACACCGTATGTCAATAAAAAAAGTCGAAATAAATAAAAAAAAATATATGTAAAATAAAAAAAAAAAGGAATTCACTGTTCAAAAAAGTAAACAAACCGTAGCTTGAGTATTCGAACAGTCGTACCGAAACTCCTCTGACCAACGACTTAGCCCGCATCACCAATCGCGACACGCAAATTTGTGATTTCAATACCTTATACAATGAACGTGATATCCGCGACCAACGTAGGCAATAGGACACACGGTACGGCCGCGTACCGGGAACTGCTTAAAACCGTACCGGAGTTCTTCCCCGAAGATCACTCTCCGAGTACTTCGCCGAAGATTTCTCCCCGGGTTCTTCGCCCACTCTCCCCTACTAGAAACAAAAAAAAAAAACAAAAATGCTGACCTTCTGCGGGTTGAACTCCACTCGTTCGCGTGTCAAGCGCTGATCGTACCCTCGGGCTATCCGCTTTCTTTGAGTTTGGTTTCCCAAAATGGATGAGTACGAGCCGCTCACAAATGGGAACTGACCGAAAGATGACAACGAAAACCTTTCGAAACAATTTATTATTGGTTGTTTGTAATTATGTATATGTATAATTAATTTTGTTCCGTTTTTAGTATTTGTCGTGGTAGCGGCAACAGAATTACATCATTCTGTGAAAATTTCAACTGTCTAACTATCACGGTTCATGAGATACAGCCTGGTGACAGACGGACGGACGGACGGACGGACGGACGGACGGACGGACAGCGAAGTCTTAGTAATAGGGTTCCGTTTTACCTTTGGGTACGGAACCCTAAAAAGGTATCAAGATAAGAAAAAACAAGGACCTGCATTTTTACTGAGCCCAAGCGAACAACGGTTTTTAGTTCGAGAAGTGCGAAAAAATCCGAAATTAAGTGCACCAAAATTAGTTACTACTTTGAAAAACTTTTGTGGAAAAGAAGTGCTGAAACAATACGCAGAGTTCTAAGAAGAAATGGGTACAATGGACGTTCTTCACGGAAAAAACTCTTTGTCAGTAAAGTGAACCGGAAAAAAAGAATTGATTTTGCAAAAACGCATCTGGAGAAAAATATTGGTTTTTGGAACGATATAATATTTGCTGACGAGAGCAAGTTTAATGTTTTTGGGCCGGACGGACGAGGAAAAGTTTGGAGAACGAAAAACACAGAACTTAATAAGAGAAATCTTAAGCTAACCATGAATCATGGTGGTGGTTCTGTGATGGTGTGGGGCTGCATGTCAGCGAACGGAGTAGGCAACTTGGTTATTATAGACGGTGTCATGCATAAGATGGTGTATCTTAATATCTTAAAGGATAATTTAAAAGAAAGTGCTATTAAGATGGGCTTAAATCGAAGACAACGACCCCAAGCACAAAGCTCGCTTAGTCATGGAGTGGTTACTCTACAATTGTAAAACCACTATAGAAACACCACCACATTCTCCCGATATTAATCCAATAGAGAATTTGTGGGCTTTGCTTGAGTCAGCCATTAGAAAACATGACATTTTTAATAAGAGTCAATTAAAAGATGTAATTTTACATGAGTGGAGCCAAATTTCGAAGGAATTCACAAAGAAATTAGTTTTTTCAATTCCAAACAGACTGAAAGAAGTTGTCAAACATAGAGGATATCCAACTTAGTATTAGCTATGTACTTATCTTACCTAATGAATTTTTAAATTTTAATTGATTATGTTTTGTTTGAATATCTGTGTGATGTTATTTTAAGTATTATATCACTTTGAACTCACTTTTTATTGTTATTTTTTATGAATTTCAGTTTTCTTTGTTTTGTTCATAAATTTCTAGAAATCATACATAAAATAATGCATAAATGCGCTAAGAGTATTTTTAAAAAAGAACCTTAATAATATTTTGTTTTATTTGGTTTGGTTTGTGCGAATATCCATGAGACTGACTGTATAGCCACGCTGTGAGTCAAATTTACGCATGATTATCTTTATTGTGACTTTTAAGATTCTGATCTTTCTAATAATTTTTTTTTATTTCTCATTCAATTTTTGTTTTTTATGGCTACATATATATTGTTGTTGTTTGGTACTGAATTTTTGCTTTTCTAATTGGCATTTAGGTTTAATTTTAAGCACATCACGTTGCAATGGAGCGCCAAAACTTAGATGAACAAGGTATTTTATCCGCTCTTTTAGAGATGAAAGACGAGTTTGAAGGGCAAGACACCGACAGTGAAGTGGAACACCACGATAGTGAGCACGACATCCAAAGTGATTTTGAGGACGATTTTATAGATGATGTGGAAGAAGAAGAGTTAACACATAGTTGAGAAGAATGGTCATCAGCACCCTCTACATCATCGGCTTCTCGCAGAGTTATAACTTTACCATCAAGAACGATAAGAGGTAAGAACAAATATGTGTGGTCAACGTCAAAGGCAACAAGGCATTCCAGAGTCTCAGCAATGAACATTGTTAAAACTTCGAGGGGTCCAACCCATATTTGCCGCGATCTTTATGAGCCCATCTCTTGTTTCAATGCCATCTTTACCGATGACATTTTGATGGAAATCGTTAAGTGGACAAACGTCGAAATTTCGGGAAAAAAACGGGGCTATATGGCCACTGCAACCTTCAAAGTTACCGGTGAAACTGAAATTCGAGCTTCACTTAGGAAGGGGATGTGCTTATTCCTACCCGAAAAACATGGAACTTGTTTATTCGGCAATGCATAAATAATTATACACCCGGGTCATACCTTACAATAGATGAGCAGCTACTTGGCTTTAGAGGACGTTGCCCTTTTAGGATGTATATACCTAATAAGCCAAGCAAATATGGTCTGGTTATGATGTGCGACAGTGGGACAAAGTATATGGTCAACGCTATGCCTTATTTAGGAAGAGGAACAAAAGCCAATAGCTTATCCTTGGGAGAATATTATGTGAAGGAACTCTCAAAACCTATTCACGGTAGCTGTCGTAGCATCACCTGTGACAACTGGTTTACCTCAATCCCTTTGGCGAAAAACTTGTTACAGGAACCATACAAGCTGACTTTGATTGGAACTCTGTACGATCCAACAAACGAGAAATCCCTGAAGAGCTGAAAAATACTCGCACAAGATCTGTTGGAACTTCCATTTACTGTTATGATGACCCATGACCATGACCCATCATTAATTTAATTTTTTTTTAAATTATGAAGCTTAGAAAATAAAGGTATTAAAAGTTTATGCGTCAATTTGACGCATGATTATCTTTAGTGTATTGCTAAATATGGTTATCTTTCCAGGGTTAAGTGACATTGTGGATAACATTTTACTTATTTTTGCTTACACACGCGGGGCCCCGCATCGTGGATACGGCTGATACGGCGGTAGCTACGCCCCTGGGTCAGGCCCACAGGTTCACAATAGACCAAATATTCAATTCTTGGAGAAGACCCATAAACTTTTCATCGATTTTAAAGCCATATACGGCAGTGTGCATAGAGACGAGCAAAACTAAATATACACAAATATGCTGTCATCAAAAAAGGACATGAACGACCGGCGTCTTGGCAAGAGCGTACATATTGGCAGGCATCACTTCGAGGTAGTCAAGGACTTTAGATGTACCGAAGTTAAATGTAAAATAACTCTTGTCAACCGCTGTTTCTTTGGGCTCGGCAATTGAGAAGCAGAGCTCTCTCGCGGAAACCAAAGTGACCATATACAAGATCCTTATTATCCCGGTTCCGCTTTATGGCGCAGAGTAATAGACCGTTTTGAAAGTGGATCTTTATGAGAGAAAAATTCTGCGTATGATTCTAGGCCCGATCTGCATAAATGGGAAATGAAGGAAAGATCTTCACAGTAAATTGTACGGGCTGTACAACGACATGAACGTTGCACTCTAGTGCATCGACACAACAGCTCCAGCTGAGAGGTCTTTGAAACCAACCCTGAGGTGGGCGAGGACGGTCAAATTTAAAGTAACGCGCATAAGTAGAGGAAGACCTCAACCAACTACGTGTGCGGCACTGGACACTGTTTGCAAAAGATCGTGCAGGTTGAGAAGCTATTTTAAGAAGGCACAAGTTCGCCATGAGCTACTCGTTGCGCCGAAAAAGAGGAAGATCTTAAATAATGGCTAAACTGCCCGTTTTTTTTTTTTTTTTTTTTTGTTTTTGGTTCACTGTATGCTAAGACTGCATTTCACCTTTTTTTGTATTCGTATTGGACATTTTTGTAAGAGCGCCACTCATAACATTACCGGTAAAAATGCGATATAACAATATTATGCTACAGTTTACCACCACATTATTGAAATCCCTGCAACTGAATGGTATAACTAATTTGCTCATAAAATCATAAACAAGTATTCAGCACTGAATATACGTAATGACAATTGAGAAACACCTTGAAGTGCATCTACCTTCGCGCTGCGCTTTTGACGTTTACACCTCAAAACAAAGCCGTCTGACAACCTAATTCGATTCTTATTTTTAAAGTTGTTTATTACTACTCAAGTGACTGAGAACAGTGTACCCACAAATTATTAAAAAAGAAATATGACATCAACTGATGAACAGAACAAGGCACAGGACAAACAACCGGACAAATCGTACAAGAACGAGGATAGCAAGGAGATAAATACCGGTGAAGTGTACTTGATACGTCGCACAGACGGCGACGTCCATCTCGCTCAAATAATACAATCAAGATGCAGTGAGATAGATCCCGCCTCAAATGAGTACTATGTGCACTATGTGGGTCTTAATCGACGCCTTGACGAATGGGTTCAACGAGATCGCATTACCAACGTCACACAAACAGAGAAGGGTGATACATCGACTTCAACGGTCAACAATGCGAAAACATTGCAACAATTAAGCAAAGAACAAATCGCCTCACTCGAGAACCCGAGTCCAGTAGAGAACAGTGATCGCAAGTTAACCAGAAACCAAAAGCGGCGACACGATGAAATAAATCATGTCCAGAAGACATTTGCCGAAATGGATCCGACCACGGCGGCACTGGAGAAAGAACATGAAGCAATTACGAAAGTAAAGTATATCGATAAGCTGAGAATTGGTAAGTTTGAAATCGATTCGTGGTACTTTAGTCCGTACCCGGATGAGTATGGGAAGGTGGGAACGCTGTTTGTTTGCGAATATTGTCTGAAGTATATGAAGCTAGAGAAGACCTATCGTTATCATATAACCGACTGCAGTCAGCGGCAACCGCCTGGCAATGAAATCTATCGCAAAGGAACAATTTCAATATTCGAAATCGATGGAAAGGATCACAAGCTCTACTGTCAGACACTGTGCCTGATGGCAAAGTTGTTTTTAGACCACAAAACGCTTTACTATGACGTCGAACCATTCTACTTCTACGTGCTCTGTGAAATTGATAAGAAAGGCGCGCACATAGTCGGCTATTTTTCGAAAGAAAAGGAATCTCCTGAGAACAATAACGTCGCGTGTATACTGATTTTGCCGCCATACCAGAGGAAAGGATACGGAAAACTATTGATTGCTTTCAGTTACGAGCTCTCACGCCGGGAAGGGATAATCGGAAGCCCGGAAAAGCCACTTAGTGACCTGGGCAGATTGAGTTACAGGAGTTACTGGGCATACACTCTCTTAGAGTTGATGAAAGAGAATCGAACGACCACACAGAGCATTAAAGAGCTAAGCGAACTGAGCGGTATCACTCAAGAAGACATCGTCTACACACTTCAGTCAATGAAAATGGTCAAATACTGGAAGGGACAGCACGTTATCTGCGTGACCCCCAGAACCGTGATCGAACACCTTCAGTTGCCGCAATTCAAAAGGCCTAAACTCACCATCGATTCGAGCTACTTACGTTGGATGCCACCTAAGCGCGCGAACAATACTGGCGCTAAGTTTAAGAAGAACTCGTAAATCGCCCTATGTAGTAAAGGACAATGTTGAATGTTTAAAAAATGTTTTGTCTTACCTTAAGAGCATTCTTTAGTTAATAAAATGTGTATTTGAGACTTGCGTGTTTCTATTTACCTCTGGGATGCAGGAACTTTTACGAAATGAAGGAATTGTTTCAAGAAACTGAAAGCCGTACTTCAAATGTTCGCAGTGAGATAGTCAACGCCTATACAATCATAGATTTATTTTATTTTTGGCTGTATACAGTGAATACGGGCGTTCATGTACATATTTGATGCTTTAGGAATCCAAGTGTTTTGGGGACCAAACCTTGTTATGCTTCGATCCAATACATTCCTCTATGCAATTCAATAATAAATGCGAAGTTATTGACGAAAGCTCACTTTAATCATTGGACATAATAACAAAATACACAACTAATGGGTAGACAGGTGCTTCTACGCATCTTTGAAAAGTTCCTTCTCTACTTCCGTGCCCTCAAACTGCACTTGTTTCTTCATAGCGGCTCTTAGTTGTTGATATTCAAAGTTCTTCTGCGACCATTGGTACCTGGAGAAATAAAGTATTTTTCTAAAACTCAAGTTTACGTGTGTTTTCAAGCAACAAACCTGCATGTAAACCAATACCCTACGGTGGTACATACAAAGGTGCCGAATCCTACATTGGTCGCAAAATTAACACGTGAAGTCCTCAGAAATGACAAGGCGCTCATTAAGAAACCGCCTCCTATGCCGTACAGAAATGAGCTTCGAAAACAAGGTATTTGCGACACATCCCGGCCAAATATCACAAGGCTCTGCAAAGGAGACGTAGCAAGCTTCAATTTAGTTGAATGTGCAATGATGACAGTTAGAGGGAATGATCCCGAAATAGTTAATGATGATGTCGAAAGGCCACGACGTGCTTTACAGATCTGAGATATTGGTTTTTCACATCGATTTTCCATAAAGAAATTAGCGTACCTTGTTCGGCTCTTCCTCAGTCATAATTTCTTTATTCTTTTGGCAGAAAACGTTGACAACTGACAGTACATTAGTAGTCGTGAACCGAAATCAGCTGATAGTGACATCTCGCCCACACATGTCGGCGAAAACTGTATTATCCAATTTCAAGAGATGCACTCTTAAGATGAGCTTTCGTACAAATTTCTTTTGGTAGATAATTTGGTAATGTACTCCCCTATATTGTCTTAACAGCTGTGCATGTCCCGTCCATAGCAAAAGCTTTTAAGAGAAAAAATTAAATAACTCCTAAGCGAGTACCTAACTCTTATAAGAAAACTTCTTTGGAAAGCAGTTAAGTTCAACAAAGGATGCAATTTGCTCCTTGAAAGGCGGTACAATGTTACTGCTTAGGGCCAATTTATGCGCTTTCGATAAAACAATCGTTGCTTTTCAAGCCACAAGAAACAGCGGTTGATAGGACCCACGTTAGTAAGGTAAGATATGTAGATGAAAACCGTGAGTTTTTCAAGATCGTGTCGAAGCCAAGTATGATTTAAACAAATCGTTTAACGATATCGTCTTGAATAAGTACTTTCTTAATAGGTGTCGGTTAGGCTCTTAGCCACCAGCCAGCCATTGGGGATAACAGCCGGCGAACCTGACCGCCTGCTGGTCAACCTGGCAGCCAGTCAACCAACCTGGCAAAAAGCTAGCCAACTTTGCCTCCAAACAGCAAACCTGTCCACCAGCCGGCCAAGCTAGTCATCCCCAAGCCAACCTAGCCACCAGCCAGCCAACCCTATCAGCATCAGTCAATCTTGTGAACATCAGCCAATCTGTCCCGCCCAGTCCAGACACATCCAGTCAGGTCCCGTCCAATTCTGTCCTGTCCAGTTCAGTCCCGTCCAGTCAAGTCCTGTCCAGTCCAGTCCCGTCCACTCAGGTCGCGTCCTCTCCAGTCAAATTCAGTCCAGGCCAAAAGTTCCAGTCCTGCCAAGTCCACTTCGGTCAAGTCCGGTCCAGACAAGTGACGTCGAGTCTAGTCCCGTCCAGTATAGTCCCATCCAGCCCAGTTTAGTCCAGCCCCCTCCAGTCCAGTCCAGTCCGATCCGACGCAGAACAGTCCCGTCCATTCACGTACAGTCCTGTCCAGTCCACTCCACTCGAGTACCGTCCCGTGCCGTCCATTCCGAATCAGTCCGTTTAATTCCCGTCCAGTCCGGTCCCAACCAGTCCAGCCTGATCCCATCCAATTCAGTCCCGTCCAGCCTAGTGCCGCCCAATCCACTCCCGTCCAGTCCAGTCCCGTACAGTCCTCTCCCGTGTCGTCCATTCCGATTCAGTTAAGTCGAGTCCTGTCCAGTCCAGTCCCAACCAGTCCAGTCACGTCCAGTCTAGTCCCATCCAGTCCAGTTCCGTCCAGTCCATTCCCGGCCAATGTAGTCTAGTCTAGTTTCGTCCATTCCAGTTCCGTCCAGCCCCGTACAGTCTATCCACGTCCAATCTAGTCCCGTTAAGTCCGTTCCCGGCCAATGCAGTCTAGTCTAGTTTCGTCCGTTCCAGCACGTTCCAGTCCAGCCCCGACCAATTTAGTCCCGTCCAGTCCAGTCCCGGCCAATTCAGTCCCGTCCAGCCATCTAGTCCAGTCCAGTCCTGTCAAGTCCCCCGTCCACACCCGGCAAACGCAGTCCCGTCTTGTTCTGTTCAGCACAGTTCCGTCGAGTCCATTCCCGTCCAGTCCAGTTTCCTCCATTCCAGTCCCGTCCAAACCAGTCCAGTGGACAGGACCACTCCCATTCAGTTCAGTCTAGTCCCATGCAGTCCAGTCTCAACCAGTCCAGTCCCGTCCAGTCCAGTTCAGTTCGGATCCGACCAGTTCCGTCCAGCCCATTCGCGTCCAGACCAATCCATTCTCGTCCAGTTCAGTCCCGTCAAATCCAGTCCCGTCCTGTCCAGTCACACTCAGTCCAGACCAGTAATATCCATTCCAGTCAAGCCGTTTAAGTCCCGTGCAGTCCAGTCAAGCCCCGTCCAGTGCCGTCCATTCCGATCCAGTCCAGTCACGTCCAGTCCAATCCCGTTCAGTCCAGCCCTCTACCGTTAAATCCAATCACGTCCAGTCCCGCCCAATCGAGTTCCGTCCAGCCCCGTTCCGTCAAGTCCAATCCTGTCCAGTCTATTACCGTCCAGTCCATTACCGTCCAGTCCTGTCCCGTCAAGTCCCCCGTCCATACCCGGCAAGTGCCGTCCCGTCTTGTTCTGTTCAGCCCAGTTCCGTCCGGTCCATTCCCGTCCAGTTCAGTCCCGTCCAGTACAGTTCCCTCCATTCCAGTCCCGTCCAGTCCAGCTCCGTCGAGTCTAGTCCCGTCCAGTCCACTCCCGTCCACTCCAGTCCAGTCCCGTTCTGTAAAGTCCCTTTGGGGCTAGTCCCGTTCACTTAAGTCCCGTCTGATCCAGTCCCTTCCAGTCCAGCCCCGTCCCATCCAGTTCCGTCCAGTCCAGTCTCATCCAGTCAAGTTGCGTCCAGACCGGTCCTGTCCAGTCACATTCAGTCCAGTCCAGTCCGGTTCTATCCAGTCCAATCCCGCCTCATCCAGTTCAGTCCCGTCCACTCCTCTCCCGTGCTCACCATTCCGATTCAGTCCAGTCGAGTCCCGTCTAGTCCAGTCCCAACCAGTTCAGTTCCGTCCAGCCCAGTCTCATCCTGTCCATTCCCGTCCAGTCAGGTCCCATCCTGCCCAGTCCCGTCAAGTCGAGTCGCGTCAAGCCCCGTCCAATCCAGTCCCGTGCAATCCGTTCCCGGCCAACGCAGTCTAGACTAGTTCCGACCATTCCATCCCCGTCCGGCCCAGTCTCGTCTAATTCAATCCAGTCCCATCCGCTCCGGTCCAGTCCTGTCCCCTCAAGTCTAGTCCCGTCCAGTCTCGTTAAATCCAGTCCCGCCCAGTCCAGTACAATCTAGTCCCGTCGGTTCTAGTCCGGTGCATTCCAGTCCTGTCCGCCCCAGTCCCACCTGCTCCAGTCCAGTCCCATCCAGTCCGGTCCTGTCCCCTCAAGTCCAGCCCCGTCTAGCCCCGCTCAGGCCAGTCCCGTCCAGTCCGTTCCCGACCAATGCAGTCTAGTCTAGTTCCGTCCATTCCAGCCCCGACCAATTCAGTCCCGTCACGTCCAGTCCAGCCCGGTCCAACTCAGTGCTGACCAGTACCGTCCATTCTGATCCAGTCCAGTCCCGACCAGCCCGGTCCAGTCCAGTCCCGTCCAGGCCATTCCCGTCCAGTCCAGTACAATCTAGTCCCGTTCGTTCTAGTCCTACACGTTCATGTCCCGTCCGTTCTAGTCCTGTCCAGTCGAGTCCCGTCCAAACCAATTCCGCCCAGTCCAGTCCCGTCCAGTCCAACCCACTCCAGTCCCGTCCATTCCAAATCAGTGATCTTGGTTCAAGCAACCTTCTTTGAAAGTTCAGTGACCTCGTTCAAAATGTCAGTGACCTCGTTCAAAACGTCAGTGACCTTGTTTAAAAGGTCAGTGACCTTGATCAAAAGTTCAATGACCTCGTTCAAAAGGTCAGTGACCTTGTTCAAAAGGTCAGTGACCTTGTCCAAAAGGTCAGTGACCTTGTCCAAAAGGTCAGTGACCTTGTCCAAAAGGTCAGTGACCTTGTCCAAAAGGTCAGTGACCTTGTCCAAAAGGTCAGTGACCTTGCCCAAAAGGTCAGTCGGTCGGAATGGACGGCGCTGGACGGCGGGACTGAATTGGACGGGGCTGGACTGGACTGACGGGACGTGGACAGGATTGGACTGGACGGGACAGGACTGAACTGGACTGGGCAGGTCTGGACTGAACGGGACTGGACTGGACGGGACTGACTGAACGGGATTGGATTGAGATGTGACTGGACTGAATAAGAATGGACGGGACTGAATTCGACGGGACTGGACTGGACTGGCTTGGGCGGGTCTGAACTGGAGGGGACTGGACTGGACGGGACGGGATTGTTCTGGATCGAACCGGACTGGACTAGACTGGACGGGACTGAACTGGACTTGGTTGGATAGGACTGGACGGGACTGGACTGGATGGGACTGGACTGGACGGGACAGGACTGATCAGGATTGAACTGGACTAGATCGGAATAGACCGTACAAGACGGGACTGAATTGGACAAGGCTGGACTGGACTGGACGGGACTTGGACGGAACTGGACAGGACGGGACAGGTCTGGACTGGACGGGTCCGAACTGGACGAGACCGGACTCGACGGGACTGGATTGGACGAGACTAGACGGGACCGGACTGGACGGAATGGAATTGTTCTGGATCGGACCGGCCTGGACTGTACTGGGCGAAACTGGACTGAACAGAACAAGACGGGACTGCTCTTGCCGGGTATGGACGGGGGACTTGACGGGAGAAGTCTTGACGGGACAGGACTGGACTGGACGGTAATGAACTGGACGGGATTGGACTTGACGGAACGGCGCGGGACTGGGCTGGACGGAACTCGATTGGGCGGGACTGGACGGGACTGGATTTAACGGTAGAGGGCTGGACTGGACGGGATTGGACTCCGCGGGACTGGACCGGACGCGACTGGCTTGGACGGGACTGGAATGGACGCGACTTTGCTGGACGGGACTCGACTGGACGGGATTTGACGGGACGTGACTTGCCTGGACAGGACTAGACTCGGCGGGACAGGACCGGACGCGACTGGATTGGACGGGACTAGACTTGACGGGACTGGACTGGACGGGACTGGACAGCACTGGACGCGACTTTGCTGGACGGGGCTCGACTGGGCGGGATTGGACGGGGCGTGACTGGACTGGACTGGATAGGACTGGAATGGCCTGAACTGGAGGGGACTGGACTGGACGGGACGGGATTGTTCTGGATCGAACTGGACTGGACTAGACTGGACGGAACCGGACTGGACTGAACTGGACTTGACTGGATAGGACTGGACTGGTCTGGACTGGAATGGACGGGACTGGACTGGATAGGACTGGAATGGACGGGACTGGACTGGATCGGAATGGACGGCGCTGGACGGCGGGACTGAATTGGACGGGGGTGGACTGGACTGACGGGACGTGGACAGTATTGGACTGGACGGGACAGGACTAGACTGGACTGGGCAGGTCTGGACTGAACGGGACTGGACTGGACGGGACTGACTGAACGGGATTGGATTGAGATGTGACTGGACTGAATCAGAATGGACGGGACTGAATTCGACGGGACTGGACTGGCTTGGGCGGGTCTGAACTGGAGGGGACTGGACTGGACGGGACGGGATTGTTCTGGATCGAACCGGACTGGACTAGACTGGACGGGACTGAACTGGACTTGACTGGATAGTACTGAACGGGACTGGACTGGATGAGACTGGACTGGACGGGACAGGACTGAACAGGATTGAACTGGAACAGATCGGAATAGACCGTACAAGACGGGACTGAATTGGACAAGGCTGGACTGGACTGGACGGGACTGAACTGGACTTGACTGGATAGGACTGAACGGGACTGGACTGGATGAGACTGGACTGGACGGGACAGGACTGAACAGGATTGAACTGGAACAGATCGGAATAGACCGTACAAGACGGGACTGAATTGGACAAGGCTGGACTGGACTGGACGGGACTTGGACGGAACTGGACAGGACGGGACAGGTCTGGACTGGACGGGTCCGAACTGGACGAGACCGGACTCGACGGGACTGGATAGGACTGGACTGGCCTGGGCGGGTCTGAACTGGACGGGACTCGACTGGACGGTCCCGGACGGGACGTGACTGGACTGGACGGGACTAGACTCGGCGGGACTGGACCGGACGCGACTGGATTGGTGGGGACTGGATTGGACGGGACTTGGACGGGATTGGAATGGACGGGACTGGACTCGACGGGACTGGACTCGGCGGGACTCGACTCGGCGGGACTGGACTGGACGCGACTGTATTGGAGGGGACTGAAATGGGCGGGTCTGGACTGGACGGGATATGACTGGACACGACCTTGCTGGACGGGACGTGACTGGACTGTATAGGAAGGAACTGGACTGCACGGAACTGAATTGGACGGGGCTGGACTGGACTGGACGGGACGGGACTAGACTCGGTGAGACTGCATTGGACAGGACTGGAATGGACGGGACTGGAAAGGACGGGACTGGAATGGACGGGACTGGACTGGACACGACTTTGCTGACGGGACGTG
The DNA here is from genome assembly GCA_951905685.1 of Eumerus sabulonum. NCBI lineage: Eukaryota > Metazoa > Arthropoda > Insecta > Diptera > Syrphidae > Eumerus > Eumerus sabulonum. The sequence continues at coordinate 104,624,213 of OX645063.1, read as the reverse complement.
ACTGGACTGGATAGGACGGAACTGGACTGCACGGAACTGAATTGGACGGGGCTGGACTGGACGGGACGGGACTAGACTCGGTGAGACTGCATTGGACAGGACTGGAATGGACGGGACTGGAAAGGACGGGACTGGAATGGACGGGACTGGACTGGACGGGACTGGAATGGACGGGACTGGAATGGACGGGGCTGGAATGGACGGGACTGGACTCGGCGGGACATGACTGGACGCGACTGGATTGGACGGGACTAGACTTGACGGGACTGGACTGATCTGAGCTGGACGGGACTGGATGGGACGGGACTAGACTCGGCGGGACAGGACCGGACGCGACTGGATTGGACGGGACTAGACTTGACGGGACTGGACTGGACGGTCTGAACTGGACGGGACGGGACTAGACTCGGCGGGACTGGACCGGACGCGATTGGATTGGAGGGGATTGGATTGGACTGGACGGGACTTGGACGGGATTGGAATGGACGGGACTGGACTAGACGCGACTTCGCTGGACGGGACTCGACTGCAATAGACCTTACTGGACTGGACGGGACTAACCTGGACGAGGCCGAGTTAGTATGGACTTGACCGGACTGAACTGGATGGGGCTGGACCGGTCTGTAGGGGACTTGGACGGGACAGATCTCAACTGGACGGGTCTGAACTGGATTGGACGGGACTAGAATCAACGGGACTGGACCGCACGCGACTGGAATGGATCTTACTCAACTGGACGGGACTGAACTGGACGAGACTGAGCTAGTATGTACTTGACTGGACTGAACTGGACGGGGCTGGACTATACTGGAGGGGACTTGGCCAGGTCAAATCTGAACTGGACTGGACGGAATTGACCGTACTAGACGGGACTGAATTGGATGAAGCCGGACTGGACTTGGACGGGACTAGATTTTACGGGACAGGTCTGAACTGGACTTGACTGGTAGGGAGTGGATTGCACTCGGCTAGAGGGGACTGGACTGGACGGGACTTGACTGGACAGGACAGTATGAGCCGGACGGGACTGAACTAACGGGACTAAATTGGACGAAACAGGTCTGAACTAGGCGGGTTTGAATTGGACTGGACTGGTTGGGACCGAATTGGGCTGGACGTGACTGGGCTGGGTGGGCTGAACGGGACTGGACGTGACTGGATTTGAGGGGGCAGGACTGGACTGGATGGGATTAGACTGGACGTGACTGCCGTGGATCGGAATAGACGGTACTATACGGGACTGGACTTGGCGGGTCTGAACTAAAAGGTACTTGACTGGGCGGGACGCGACTGCTCTGGATTGGACCGGAGTGGACGGAACTGGACTGAATCGCAATGGACGGGATGGGACGGAATTAGATTTGACGGGACAGAACTGCACTGGACTGGACTGGATGGGATGGAACAGGACGGGACAGGACTGGACTTTACTGGTTGGGACTGGGCTTGACGAAGCTGGACTAGACGGAATGGGATTGTTCTGGATCGGACCGGACTGGACTGCACTGAATGGGACTGAACTTGATTTGATTAGACTAGACTGGACTTAACTGGACTTGATAGCACAGGACTGGACTGGACTTGACTGGTCGCGTATGAGCTAGACGGGACGTAACTGGACTGGACGGGATTATTCGACGCAACCTGACTGGAGGGGACTGGACTGGATGGGACGGGACTGGATGGGACTGGATTGGATCCAGTTCAGACAACTCCCATCCAGTCTTGTCCAGTCCCGTGCAATCCAATCCCATCCAGTCCAGTTCAGCCCCGTTCTTTCCTGTACCGTCCAGTCAGGTTGCGTCCGGATCAGTCCCACCCTGTCCAGTCACATTCGGACCAGTCCAGGCCAGTCCCGTTCAGTCCAGCCCTGTCCCGTCAGGTTGGGTCCAGTTCAGTCCCGGTATGTCCAGTCCGGTCCGGTCCCGTCCGATCCATTCCCGTCCAGTTCAGTACCGTCGAGTTCAGTCCCGTCCAGTCCACTTCTGTCCGTTCCAATCCAGTCCAGTTATTGTGAAGCGCAGGGAAAGGTTTTCGCCCAGCCACATCTCGAACCGTAGGGAAACATATCATCTAGTAAATCTCTGCCCGGTTTCGTACTGGCACAACGTACAGGTAGGGCGAAGTGGCCGAGTGGGTCTGTGTGTGGGTGAGTGGACAGCGTGGGTGGCGAATTGACACTCGCGGGTCGGCGGCAAGGGCAACTGTGGTTATTTACTACAGTGACCTTGTCCAAAAGGTCAGTGACTTTGTCCAAAAGGTCAGTGACCTTGTCCAAAAGGTCAGTGACCTTGTCCAAAAGGTCAGTGACCTTGTCCAAAAGGTCAGTGACCTTGTCCGAAAGGTCAGTGACCTTGTCCAAAAGGTCAGTGGCCTTGTCCAATAGGTAAGTGACCTTGTGCGAAAGGTCAGTGACCCTGTCCAAAAGATGAGTGACCCTGTCCACAATGTCAGTGACCTCATTTAAAGGGTCAGTAGGCTAGACAGGAATGGACTGCGCTGGGCTGGATCGAAATGGGCTGGAACTGACTGGACGGGACGGGACGGGACTGGACAGGACTGGATCGGACTGAACTGGACGGGACTAGACTGGACTGGACGTGGACGGGAATGGATGGACTGGACGGGACTAGACTCGACGGTACTGGATTGGACGGGGCTAGACTTGACGGGACTAGAATGGATGGGATTTGAATGGGCTGGACGTGGACGGGAATGGACTGGACGGGACTGGAATGGACGAGACCGAGTTGGACTGGACTGGGTAGGACTTGGACGGGATTAGACTGGACGAGACAGGACTGAACTGGGTGGGTCTGAACTGGACGGGACTGGCCTGGAACGGACTAGCCTCGACGGGGCTGGATCGGACCGAACTGGACGGGACTGAAATGAATGGGACTGGACTGGGCTGGATGGGGCTGGCCTGAACTGGACTGGATGTTACTGGAGTGGACGGACCTGGACTGGACGGGACGGGACTGGACAGGACTGGATCGGACTGAACTGGACGGGACTAGACTGGACTGGACCTGGACGGGAATGGATGGACTGGAAGGGACTAGAATCGACGGTACTGAATTGGAGGGGGCTGGACTGGACTGGACGGGACGGGACTAGACTCGGTGGGACAGCATTAGACGGGACTGAACTCGGCGGGACTGGGCCGGACGGAACTGGACTGCACGGAATAGAATTGGACGGGGCTGGACTGGACTGCACGGGACGGGACTAGACTCGGCTGGACTGGACCGGACGCGACTGGATTGGACGGGACTGGAATGGACGGGACTGGACTCGACTCGGCGGGACTGGACCGGACGCGGCTGTATTGGAGGGGACTGGAATGGACGGGACTGGACTGGACGGGATAGGACTGGACACGACTTTGCTAAACGGGATGTGACTGGACTGGACTGGATAGGACGGAACTGGACTGCACGGAACTGAATTGGACAGGACTGGACTGTACTGAACGTGACTGGACAGGGCGGGACTGGGCTGGACGGGACTGAACTAGACGGGACTGAACTGGACGGGACTGAACTGGACGGAACTGAACTGTACCGAATGTGACTGGGCTGGACGGGACTGGGCTGGATGGAACTGGACGGGACTGGGCTGGACAGGACTAGACGGGACGGGGCTGGCCTAGACTGGACTGGATGTTACTGGAGTGGTCGGACCTTGACTGGACGGGACTGAGCTAGACGGAATTAAACGGGACAGGACTGAACGGGACTGAAGGTTGGCGGGCTGATGACTTGGTTGGGTGGTTGTTGGCTTGTTTTGCTAGCTGCTGGCTTGGTTTACTGGTGAGTGACCAGGTTGACTGACTGGTTCCCAGGTTGGCTGGCTGGTTGCCGGATTATACAGCTGTTGGCCAGGTTAGCTGGCTGGTGGTCTGGTTGGCTAGCTGGTGGCTTGGTTTCCAGGCTGGTGCCCAGATTGGCTGGCTGGTGGCCAGGTTGGCTGACTGGTGGCTAGGTTGACAGGTTCGTGGCCAGTTTGGCTGGTTGGGGTCAGGTTGGCTGATGGTGGCCAGGATGGCTGGGTGGTGGATTTGCCGGCTGGTGTTCAGGTTAGCTATTCTTGATCAGGTTGGCGGATTGCTTGCCAGGTTTACTGGTTGGTGGTTAGTTTGCTGTCGACCAGTTTGGCTAGCTGATGGTCAGGTTGGCTCACTGGTGGCCAGCTTGATTAGATGGTGGCCTGGTTGGCTGGCTAGGTTGTCTTGCTGGAGGCCAGATTGACTAACTGACTGGCTAACTGGCTACAATGAACCTGCTCTAACTGACTGTCTCTAACTGGCCAGCTCTATCTAACTGGAACCACTCTCTACTTGTTATCAGAGATAAGCGTAATGTGGAAGTAGATAGTGACGGCAGAAATGAAGCTGAAAACCGCGCCGCTGTCTCGTAGGAATACCCACTGACAGAAAAAAAATCCAGATCCACAATCTTTAGGAAGATAGTGTGAAATCAAACTTCTCTTAATCAATGCGGAATGTGTTTTTATAGGAAAACGCAAAGGTATTCATTTTAGAAGCAGCAACTAAGGTGTTTGGAAAGGTAACAAGAAAAGCTGATTGAAACCAGAAAGTCCGAGATCTACGTGAACTATTTAATACTACCAGAAAGCTACCCAGCGACAAAAACGACCGAATTGTGCCTTGGAAGATAGCAACGGAACCCTAATTACTATGGAGGAAAAACAAATACAGAGCATTTTAGTAAGACTTTTAATGTGATAGCAACTCCAAAAGAGGATGCATACGAAGGGCAACTCTAAAACTCTTGACGAATGAGTAATCCTTTTTTTCTATTAATAAAGACTACTTCTACCGGGGGCCACGGAGTAGGTATGTAAGCAAGTGCCTAGGTATGTAGCAGTTGTTTTATACCTTTTCGCAGCATAAGAGGATATGTCCCAACGGTTCCTGGCGATTTAAAGCAATCAAGGGATGCCACAGCAAATTGTATGGCCCCAGTCGTTGCTACGAGCGATGCACTATACCAACTACGCCGAGTTGTTTTCATTGTTTCAATTGCAGTTTCCCTTGAAGGAGTGTGCAACGAGCCGATGGCGATCTGATTTCCCGGAAATGAGACTGAAGCAGTAAGCTAAGAGTTTCCGCTTTAGACTCAGTGCATCCAGCTTTGTGGATTTTCCCCGTTTGAGGACTTTAACCAACTTGCTGGTTGCACTCAGAGATTTGATCTCTTCGCAGAAGGTCTTATAAGAATCATTTTTTGATTTACGAGTAACCTTCTTATATTCTTTTTGCTTCGACCCATACTTGCTCCAGTCATTTTCCGAATTCGATTTTTGGCTTCCAAAAAGAAGGACGAAAGAATGAAATCTCTTGTATTGCATTTGGTGCTACCCAAAGTACTCTATCTGCCTTCGGTGGACGAAGTGTTCAATTACTTCCTACGCTTTGTAGCTTACTCTGGCAGCCCTCAGATCTTTTCCACAAAATTATACAAGTTTGGTCGCCGATAGTGAGTTCGATATGTACCTCTGGTGTAGTGTACATTTTTGCCCCAGTCGCTATATATTTAGGACTTCGGCCAAGACATACATACAAGTTTTGTGTCGAGTCGAGTCGAAATCGAAAGAGTATTTCGAGTTCTGCAATGAAGATATTGAGGCTGAGGTGCCTCAGCTGCATAGGCCGATACTATGTACATCCTCCTTCCGTTTCGAACATGCCTCTACCTCCGTACTTCACCGCTATATATGATTTTATATTGCAACACCTCTGCCTTGAGTGGCATTTGGCCGGCCTCTTCTTATTATATTAAAGGAATTGTGCCGAATTGTGTGCCTCACATCAGGCACACACACATTCTTCCTGCAACTCGATCTTAATCAGTGAATTCACATTTACAGCAAGGATCTACAAAAAAACCGTCTACTGGCGTACCCATTACCACTGTGGAGACGCTAAGTTCGGCAGAAGTAAGTAGATCCTGTCCAATTGTTTCGGACTGCTTATTGGTTTTTCGTAGCTAACCTTTTATATCTTAAGGCATTTCACTAACCAGTTACCTAGAGCTCGGCACTCGCCGAATACCCCGAATTCCGCGAGCCGGACAAAGACCCATCTTCTTCTTCTTAGTGGGCGCTATAGTTTGGGGTGAACCTGGGCCTCAACCAACATGCCCCTCAATCTAGCACGATCTTTCGCTAGCCTTTTCCATTGCCGCACACCCAGTTGGCTGAGGTCCCTTTCCACCTGTGTGCGCCATCTTAAGGGCGGCCGTCCTCTGCTTCTTCGTCCCTCGGGGTTGGCTTCAAAGACTCTCCGGGCTGGAGCTGTGGTGTCCATTCGCTCTACATGGCCCAGCCATCTTAGGCGTTGAATCCGTAGACGCCTGACTAGGCTCATGTCGCTGTACAGCCCGTAAAGTTCGTGGTTGAATCTTCTCCTCCATCCCCCGTCTGCGTTTATAGGCCCAAAAATCACGCGCAAAATCTTTCTCTCGAACCGACCAAGGGCCTCCTCATCCACTCTTGATAGTGTCCATGCTTCTGCGCCGTACAACAGGACCGGGATGATAAGGGTCTTATATAGAGTCAACTTTGTCATTCGGGAGAGGGCTCTATTACTCAGTTGCCTCCTGAGCCCAAAGAAACAGCGATTGGCAAGAGTGATTCTGCGTTTGATTTCGGAACTGATGTCGTTGTTCCAGGTCACTGCGGAGCCAAGATAGACGAAGTCCTTAACTACCTCGAACTTACATCTGCCTATACAAACGTTCTGGCCGAGACGTCGGTGTTGAGCGTCCTTTTTTGATGACAGCATATATTTAGTTTTGCCCTCGTTTACCGTCAGACCAACTTTCGCCGCCTCCACCTCAATACTCGCAAGCGCCTCATTGACATCTCGCTGTGATCTACCTATTATGTCAATATCGTCGGCGTATGGAAGGAGTTGCGAGGATTTGAAATAGATTGTGCCTCTTTTATTGGCCAGTGATTTTTGCACAATCATTTCCAATATGATGTTGAAGAAATCACACGACAGCGCATCGCCCTGCCTAAATCCTTTTTTGACATCAAAACTATCGGTAAGGTGTTCACCGATTCGCATGGAGCAGCGAGCGTTCTCCAAAGTCATCCTGCATAGTCTGACGAGTTTAGCAGGTATGTCAAAGGTAGACATAGCGTTGTATAGCTCGTCTCTAATTACGCTGTCGTATGCGGCTTTGAAGTCGACAAATACTGCTACTACAAGATAGTGGTCCGAGTCGATGTTAGCCCCTCGGAAAGTTCGAACATCAAGAATAGTGGAGGAGTGTCTGACGTCGATCGCGATGTGATCAATCTGGTTGGTAGTCGATTGATCAAAAGACCGCCAGGTGCCTTTGTGTATATCGGGGTGCGGGAAGCGCGTGCTGGCTAGAAGGAGATTTCGCCCCGTAGCAAGATCAATCAGCCCTTGTCCGTTATCGGAGGTGGTGTTGTGTAGGCTATGTTTGCCGATGACTCGTTCAAATATGCTTTCCTTACCCAGCTTAGCATTGAAGTCTCCTAGTACAATTTTGATGTCATAGCTGGGACATTGGGCATACGTTCTGTCTAGGAGATCGTAGAACTCATCTTTGGCTGAGTCATCCTTGTCTTCCGTGGGGGCGTGGACGCAGATCAGGCTGATGTTAAAAAATGTTGCCTTGATACGGATTGTTATGAGGCGTTATCTCACATGCCGAAAGCTTAGGACTTTTTGCCTTAGTCCACCTCGATCAACAAATCCGCATCCAAACAATCGTTGCCCTCTCTCTCTATAGCAGTCGCCGTAGTAAATATCGCAGTTTTTCATCCGCTTTATGCCCGGTACGTTCCATCGCATTTCCTGGATGGCGGTGATGTCCGCTTTATAGCGGTCTAGGGCGTCCGCAAGTTGTTCGGCTGCACGTGGCCTGTTTAGGGACCTAACATTCCACGTACAAAGCCGAAGATCATTGTCCTTTTTTCGTTTTTTGCAAGGGTCGTCAACATAAATCCGGTCCGTTATATCCGAGGTTGTTGTTGTTTCGGAGTTTGTGTTTTTTTTTACGGTTACGGCTTACTAGGCCGTAGCCCAACCGACTAATCCTGTTTTTTGGCGCAGGAGGCTCGCCATTCGCCCTTCCCCGTCTGCAATTTCTCCAGATGGCACCACGAGGAGGTGGGGATAGGACTTACTAACAGTGCCGCAAGATGTTCGACTGCGGTGGCTCTTCTCGCTTTTTAGCAGGCCAGCATCCGTCGGATAAATGCTACCCCTACGAGGCCTTTGTTAGTCCTTTGCCATCCAGACAAAGACCCATAGACCAGTTCAAATACCAGACGCTTGCGACCTTTTCATAATTTTATTTATTATATAGAATCATTTCACTTTACATAATCTTTCAATAGTTTTACTTTATAAGTTGTGTGCACATATAAATTCAACTTAAAATTCAATTTCTAGTCTTTCTGCTATACACCGGCATAATGTAAAAGAATGTATACGTTCGCGCGTCTCCGATAGACGGCAACGACGACGACCATACTACTATGATACAGTGAAGAGTTTGTCATCTTGCTTTTAGATATACATATCTAGATGTATACACATAGCTTACATGAATAAAACAAGTAGCATTTATGCTTTCTAGCTAATTGAAACAGAAAAACAAAAAAAAAAAGTAAAAAAGAAAAAAGTCGATTGAAAAATAAAAAAAAAATAAATAACTATAAACCTTAGAGGAGATACGTATGTATGTATGTGTAGCCGATTGGACTATCGGCGGTGCAGCAAGTTGGACAAGGTTCTAATCTGCGACTGAAGTTCGGAGTCCATTTTCATGGCCTCTTCGTCGAAGCGCATCTTCAGATCGAGCAAATTCGGAAGGATATCTTGACTCTTGATGTTGAGCATGTTCGCGAAGAAATCAGTCCACACGTGTTTCTTTAGGTAGCGTGGTAGCTTTTGCTTAATGTCCCATGTATCGAACTTCTTGGCAATTTGCATGTACTCGCCGAATAGCATAACGTGTACGGTGCCGGCTATGCAAAACAAATCAGTCTCGTACGACCATGGACGACCCTCTTGCATTTCGGTGCAAGTGAATCCATCCGTTTGGATGATCTTTCGGAATTGTGTCCGTTCGGGGAATAGAGTCATATCAATTGCACAACCGAAATCGATTAGTCGCAGCGATGGGTAATGAAGATCAGTGTTTGGCACGCGCATCAGCAAGAAGTTATCGGGCTTGATGTCGGCATGAATGATTTTGCTCTTGTGCAAGCTGTGAACGATGTTTAGAATTTGACTGCTAAAATGCATCACTAGGCTTTCGTGCATCACTTTTTTCGTAGCTTGGCGGATTTTATTATTGATATCGAGTAGGGAGCCGTATGGGGAGAATTCGGTAGCTATAATGCTTGCATTTGGTGCTATGACAGCGGATGATATATTCATAACGCCGGGCAGAACGGTTTCGGTGCGAATTCTTTCGCGCACCTGATGGCATATGTAGATTTCCCAGATGTTCGGTGGTTTCTGGTACTTAAGTGCTACGACCAGACCACTCTTACAATCGGTTGCTTTATACACCGATCCGTAGGAGCCACGACCGACTTCCTTCTCGATAACAAATCGCGCATCGGCCAGTGTTATCGGTCGTGTGTTGACTAATTTCGGAAGCGGTGTGTTAACAACTTTGTACGTATTATCAACAGTATCGTAGGACGGAAAATTCAGTTTGGTTAAGAACGCCTTACATAGTTCGCTGTTGAAGGGATCGATAGCTGGTTTCGCAAGATGAGTATCAATGATATTAAGAGCTTTCTCGAGACGTCGCTCCTGTAGTTCTTTATTGTTTTCAGATGCAAAGAAACTATTCTCGCCATATGTGGAGTAATCGTCACGATGCGTGTCATGGAAATTTAAACGATCCACGGCTGAGCTCACTGAACAATTGGAATTGTCCATGTAAGTGCTCTCGCTGAAGGAGAAATTAGCATTGTCATTAGCCGTATATTGTATGGAATCGTAGTTCTTTTGTCGCATTTTAACTGGTGTTCTTTGACGTTGTGTGGTCGTAGTATTTTCTTTGGCAAATGTCAGAAGGAGATTCGCGTCTTCATACTGATACTGAGAATGATTTGTGCTATAATCGGAGGAATTACTGTCACCATAGGTGGCAGGCATATACTTGCTGGACGAGTGCTTATTCACACTCTTCAGTTTCTTGGGCTTTTTCACTTTTGGAGTCGATGTTTGAGCTTGATACGGATGAAAGCCATTCCCATGATGATCGCCCTCGTCTTGCGAGACCGCCTCGCTTGTGTATGTATTTTCAATCGTATAGCTGTAATTGTTATGACCATTGGTCGAGGTGCTCGGATCTAGTGCGCTCGATGATGGCTTTTCCTTTTTAAACTTGATTTTGATCGATTTACTCTTAGTCACGCCATCTTCTTCGTATGTGCTAAAGCGGATAGTCGACGCTTCGACTTGATCTTCGTTGTCTGTCGTTTCCGTTGACGTTGTATTGCATTGGTTCGTTTGTGCCTGAGTTTCAGTCGATGACTGGCATTTTGTATATTTTCTAGCACGAATCTCTTCCGGACTGAATTCTTCGTCACCGCCCGGATAGACCAGGTTCTTTTGGTATTGGCAATGTCTGTTTGGGTCGGCGGGTTCCTCGAGAAAGAGTGCCGGTTTCCATATCTCGTAGTTGTTAATGCAATACGTAGCAAAATGCGTTGGAAGTTTTACATTGTTAATCGGTATATCGAGCTGCTGCGAGTTGCAATTGTTGACAAAAGCTGCTTCTTGCGAGTAGACGCCTAGCGCTATTTGGGATTCATTGTAAATGGAATTCAATGATGATGATATGGCAGACGCTGTTGAATTCTGTAATTCGGTATATTGACAATTCATATTGGCGCCGGTTTGACTGGCGGTTTGATGAATTGGCATCTGATGTTGTGGCTGTTGTTGTACATCGTGGTTGGGTTGCATTTCTACCCCCTGTATGGATCTGGCCGTTCTCATGTCATTAGTAGTTTCGTACGGCCGTTGTTTCACTGGTTGCTGAATTGCTGGAGCGATTTGTTGTGCTTGTGGTGTAACGTTGTTTGGTTTCTTCACCGAACTACCGTCATAAAGCATTCGTTGGGATAGGGAGGAATACAGGAACTTTGTGTGCGCACTCTCTAGCTCCTCGTACGGTTCGGCCTTTGCCTGAAAGCCAAGATTGTATATAGATTCGGCTTCCTCGAACGCATTAGCCGAATCGTAGTAATGTGCCCAGCTTATGTAGAAACATGCACACTGACGTCCCACACCACGCTGATATAGGATCTGATAGAAGTGCAATGGATTCGATTGGAGATCTATATACTTCACCCATAATTTCACCATACGGTGATCCTGTTTGTAGTATTCGTTATGTTCATATTGCGTCAAACACCTTTCCAGCGTTTCGCGGAATTTGTTCTCCGGATCGCCGTGTATGTTGCTATTGTACCAACAAATATAATTGTACCAGTGCTCCAGTGGATCCGGGCCATTGTACATGTTGATTGCATTCTCCCAGGCTTGTTTGTCTTTCAGGAAACTGTGCATTTGTTCGGCGGACACACTTCGCCGCATATACGAATTCATGATTACGATGAAAACTAAAACGAAAGACAAACATTTGTTCGATTGGAATTATTTGTGATCAACATTTTGACAGATGAATTTCAAAATTCGACCAGGGAATGACCAGAGAGCACTTGGGGGCAAAAGCAAGAACATGAACAATGCAGCTCTGCATTGCAAACAACTTCGTTACAATATCAATGTACACAATGTGTTCGTAAACAAACCTTAAAAATATGTGGTGTGGAATAGATCGTTGATGTTTTTGGCGAACACAAAAATAATACCCAAACACCGCGATCCACTAACTTGAAAAATTTGTTCTCGCAATTTGACGTGTGTGAAAATTGAAAATGGTGGTTTGACTTAACATCACCAGGGATGTTATGAATGTGAAGAGAATTGTACTAGATTTGATTTATGTATACTTTTTGTGTTGAAGATTGAGAATTTAAGGAAAAATAAATAATTCGTTTTATAACCAAAAAGGGCTGATCAAAATAAGTATTTTGTTTATATATATTCATATGTAGATCGTAGATCGAGTTAGGTACGTTACCCTACAATGTCAGCCTGTGCTACTCGACGAGTTATCGAAAGAGCAATGTCACATCGATTAAAACATCCAACAGCATTAAAGGAGATATCATTCGTGTCTTTACGCACGCCCCATTAGACAGAATAGAACACATATATGTACAAATTACTGCAATTTTCTCTCGTTCACTCGTTCCCCGATAGCTGTCAAATGTAATTGCCTGGCCTGTACAAAAGAGTGACCACACATCACCACACGGATTCCATGAAATGTGTGTAGAAAATTAAGTAAAGAAGAAAGAAAATTGCCCTCGTATAGATGTACATATCCATTTTAACATTGTTTTCGTGCGTGCTAACGTTGAGGAAAAGAAATTGTTTTCCACTCGATTTGTTTTATGCCAAAAGTTGCAAGTTTTCTTATGAAATTTTGAAATTTTCCTTCCTCGATCGTCGAATTGGAAGGACAGTGACAGCAAACCTCTTGAGTCGTTTGTTTTTTTTTTTTTTTTGTGTATTTTTTTTTTTGTTTTTTTGTTTTTAGTGCAAAGTAAATAGTAAAATGGAAGTTTCATCCGATCCGTATGAGCAGAAATTATTCCAAATGTTCACGAGTTGTGATACGAATCGTAGCGGCGCACTAGACGAGATTGCACTTAGTAAATTGTGTGAAATGCTCGAATTACAGGATCACGGATCCGTTATAATTAAGAGCTTAATTACAAATCCAAGGTCACGAGTTTCTTTTGCTGATTTCAAAGAAGCATTGTTGAACTTTCTTGGCACCGAAATCGATGGCTCATTATCGCCGGGGGGTAAGTTTATGAATTCTATTTCGACCGATTATGTCAGACGATAATGCGCCAATGCAATCGCCTATAATGCACCTTTACATAATGAAATTTGTATTCAAAACGTGTGCCCGTGTGTGTGTCTGTGTGTATGTATGCTATCGTCCTATTGATTAATCCTTTGCGAATGAAATTGTCTTTTTAATCTATCGACTCTATCGGTCTCTTTTGTATTCTGGCCACCATTAATAATAAATATCACATCCGGTTTCGTATGGTTTGATGATATTAAACTTGTAAAGACTATCTATTGTACTACTGGAAGAGATTGAACTGTGGGATCCGGGTTCATTGCGAAACGTAATTTATTTTTAGTTTGCGTGATACACAAATCACTCACGCACGTAAACCGGTAGTAGAGAAAGATGCGTCGGATGAAAAGGTATTTACTGATCTACTTACATACTTACATTTTCTATATACATACATATAGAGATACTAGTTCTGAACGTGAGTGGGTGCTCTGTTGACGAAATGTCAATGCTCACTTAGACTACGAGCAGTCCATTGTGCCCAGTTAACGTTTAATCCGTAGAAACCTAAAAGTTACCCAATAAGCTGAACCACCTACATACGTATGTATATGCAGATAAAAATCCCAGTAGTCTGTTCAGCCCAATGTTACTTACTTCTTCTAGTCCCGAAAGAAAGTGACTTCCAAGGAATATGTTCCCTTTTTACCCAGCAGAGGTTCACCTCTCCTCTAACCACCCTTTGCAGAGTTTTACGAGCTTGGATCTTATCCATGTTGCCTGTAGAGCCTTAATGGCTGCCTGGCTATCAACATACATAGATGTTTATCCTTTTACCTGAGAGGCTTTCTCTATGAATCAGGTCCTCAGCTATCATCAAGTCTATAGGAGTGGTTTGCTTCACGAGATTCGAAATAAAGCCTGGCTCCTGTGCCGGTATCCATTTTGGATCCATCGGTATAGGTTGCCACTGGTCCATTCCCCCTTGGAAGGAATTCTGAAAGAGAATCTCCTCTCGCAGCAAGGAAGTCGAGTGATATTGTCCGTTTCGGTTTTGAATCTCACGATGGCCCATCGATCCAAGTTTAATGCGTGCCCGAGAGGACTCCTTGCACAGAGACCGGATTCTTGCATTCTTAGCGCAATCCTGGCTGCGATGTTTGTTTCAAAAGCCGTCTTTGGTGTGGATTTCATAGAACTCTTGAAACACTTCGAAGATGGCATTTTTTCTCTCAAGTGCCTTCCACCAGACAAACGAACCATGGACTAAAATAGGTCTTACGTACCACCGCAGTAGACAACCTCATGTCTATCCAAAGGCTACTCTGCACGAATACAGTGCCACGTAGGCTTTTTTGGTTCTTTCACTAATGTTGTCCGCCCAACTAAGATTATGCCAAGATATTTGGCAGATTTTCGGAGGATCAGATCGATACCATTCCTACGAGGGTAAGTGAATCTTGGTGAAGAGGGCTATCTCGGTTTTCGCCGGGCTTATTCTCCCAGGCCTCGCCTCTTGACCCAGTTATTAACCAGTACCCGTGCATAACTTAGTCTTTCGCTGAGGTCCTGAGGACATTTTCCAGATATCAGAATGGCAATGTTGTCAGTATAGGCCGTGACATTAAAACCATCTACCTCTAGAAGTTTTACCATTCCGTCGACCACGTAGGAGAGGTGATACCGCACCATTCTGTGGTGTACCCCGATAGACTTTCACCCTTCCGCTTGCTCCTTATATCGCCGAATTTATTATACTAGTACTCAGCATTTGTTCAATCCACTTGCATATTCCCGAGTTTATTTGGGCCATCTGAAGGCCATACACTATTGCCTCCATACTGACGTTATTAAAGGCAAATTCTTTGATATTGAGTGCCTTTTCTATCGTATAGACTACCTTGTGAAGAGCAGTATCTACCAATTTACCCCTTATGTACGCCTTGTGTAATTGTGACGTATAGCTGTCACCAATCTCATCTCTTATGTACATGTCGATTAATCGTTCCAGCGATTTCCCGACTTGGGTATGAAAACGGTCTTAACTTCCCTCCATGCTTGTGGAATATAACCCATCCTCAGGCACCCGGAGTAAATACGCTTCAATCATGGTAAAATAGCTTCACATGGTTGCTGCAACATTGCAGCATATATGCCATCTATTCCTGGCGCCTTGTAGGGGGGGGTCAAACGAGTTGACTGCCTATATGATATTTTTCTCTGTAACAATCGTATCGATTGTTTCAGGTTCATTCACCCTCCGGCGTGTAGAAATTTAAATCAAAGAAAAAACTCTCCAATTTGAGACTTTTGGAATACTGTTTCTAATTAGAATTGTTATGTCTAGAACCTGCCTTTTATTGTTGTTAATAAAAGTTGGCAAATGGCCCCGATTCTTCTTCTTTGGTGGCGCTATAGCCCATGAAAGGACCAGTGCCAAGCCAGAGCCGATTTCATATACATATGTATGTAACTAGGTTAGTACTAAGAACATAACTAAACCAAACCTCAACTTTACTGTTAGTATTTGAGCTACTCCAAGTAGTATGATGGGCGTTAGCATCCCACCATAAAACTCAATTCTTCTTACCTTGTTCGGCCATTGAGACCAGTGTTCTCATTTTTCCAGAGAGGATGTCCGATCCTTCGTCGTATGGCAGATATGACGCTATCGTAAAGGCACCATCCTTGCCTGTAACTTCCACTACTGAGAACTGAATTTGGTTAACTTTAGTACGTGGAGTTATTTTTCCTTCGCTACCGTTGTACAAGAGGATGTATTTTGATGACCCTAGTCCTTTAACCCGATTATGGAGGATCCATGGTTCCTGAATTAGGACCAGATCAAACTGTTCTTGTTGAGGTGCAGCATGAGGTCGGCTGATGCTTTACTGTCGTGGAGGTTCATTTGTACTACCTTCATTGATTGAAGTACACTTCTACACAGAAGGTGCGGTCCCGCCAGGTTGCGCTGTCCTCCTGGGATCTCATCCTCTTCGCCACGAAACCGTCCCTTCTCTTAGCAGCGGGCACGCTTTCTGGTTCGACTTTACCGGTCGTATCCACCCCCGTTAAGTTCTGCCTTATTTAGACCTGCCCTAGCGGCTGCAAATTTTTTTGTATTTTTGGGCTTGTGCCTTGAGCCCGGGTGCAGCTGGAACCTGCCATATCGGCTACGATTCCAGATGGCCCGGCCCGTAGCTCTCTCTTCTTTGGGGGCCCCTTGCACGTCCTTGTGCCTTTGCTAGGTGCCGCTTTGCCAGCCCTTGGTCTTGTTAGGACGTCTTTGCCAATCACCTCTTCGGCCCATCTAAACTTCTCCTCTAAATCGGAGAGCAGGGGGATGCCCTTCTCCTCAAGCATGCGCTTCAGGTGTATAGCTTTTTTATACTCCTTAAGTCTCAGCATACCTTGTGACAGCTTCCTGGCCTCCTTGGCATCCCTTCCTTGTGTCACGCTCTCCTGTACTGTCCCTTCTGTTAGCAGTCACGTCATTTAGTGCGGCTGCCACTGATTCGAGAGAGTGCTTCCCTCTTTTTTCCTTTTTCTGAAGTTTTGTTATAATTTTGAATCTTGTTCCCACGAGTACCGGGAACATAGGCCGCGGAATATCGGAGTATGGCATTAAGATACCTTAGCCCACGCCTGTGCACCTAAGGGAGCTCGTTGTATGTATGTTGGCGTTACAGTCCATGAAGGATCTGAGCCGAGCTTCTCTCTCAATCACCCATGTTGTGTGTGGTTTCATTTTCCCATAGGTGAAAGGGACCTACAGTTTATTGCCGGTTCCGAACGGCGAACTTCGAGAAGCTTTTCATGACAATTTCACTACAGGGGGTTTTGTCAGAGCCCCGCTGAGGAGAAACACCGTGAAAAACACGTCCGATGACATGGCTGTGTCGGGATTCGATCCCGTGTCATCGGCGTCAGAGGCCAACACACTACCCACTGCGCCACGGTGCTCTCGGGAGCTCGTTAGCGGTCGGAAATAAGCCCTCCAACCTTTCACCCTTGGGCACGGTTTCAAAAACTCACACCACCACTGGAATAGGGTTGACTATCTCTTAATTACTGGCCTTCTGGATACACATGTTATTCGACATGGTATCCTGGTCTAGTATTTTAAGGAAGATAGTCACACCGGGGATCCCTTTAAGCCCATTTTTTAGGGTTCCGTACCCAAAGGTAAAACGGGACGCTATTACTAAGACTTCGCTGTCCGTCCGTCTGTCACCAGGCTGTATCTCATGAACCGTGATAGTTAGACAGTTGAAATGTTCACAGATTATGTATTTCTGCTGCCGCTATAGCGACATGATACATACATGATTTTCATTCAATAAAACCCCTTGGTCACATACTGACTTAAGGTTAGTCGATAATATCCCACAACCAGTAGCAAACTTCCCAGCTTTGATCTCGTTTGTGTCTTTGATGTATTAATCCTAGCTGCAACCCTTTTTTCTATAATTACGAACAACCAATAATAAATACCCTTTAATCTTTGATGATTCCTATTGTGTCACGGCTAAGTTAATCCTTGCTGCAAACCCTTTCGTAACGATTGCTATTCCCCTCCTTTTCCATCCTGATAGGTTAAGTTATCAAATGTTGCAACAAATTCAGTTGTTGTGAAATTAACTTTCGATCATATCCCACAACCAATAAAATACTTCAAAGCATTGATCCCTATTGTGTAGTTGATATATTAATCCTAGCTGCAAACCTTTTTCCCATAACACACTTCCAAGCTTTGATCCCTATTGTGTCCTTGATATATTAATCCTAGCTGCAAACCTTTTTCCCATAATTATTGTTATTCACTTTTTCACCTACTTGCTGTCAAGTAAGATAATTGATTTGAATTCAATGGACACTATCTCATCATGGAGATTTTTGATCATCAAAGTAACATGCCTATAACTTGCCTGCAACCAAGATCTGTCATCATGCAAAAAATCATTTCAAACAGATTAGCGCTTTTTAATGTGATCACTGATGAGGTAACATACTACGTCTCTTTCATATTTTTATATACAGATGATACGGAACCCTTCGTGCGCGAGTCCGACTCGCACTTGGCCGGTTTTCTAGTTGCCACTCCGCTGCATTCCGAGTAGGGTAAACTCGCTTATCATCTGTCTGCATCGTCTTACGCTTGAAGACCAGTTACATATGAGTCAGATTCCAGTATGACCAACCCATCAGATTCATAGAGAGGTTGTTTGACGGATGTGTCATTAGGAGTACTTGCTACAAACCCTTCGGAGCCAGAAATGCATTAAGTAAGCTAGAGGTTAATGGTAATATAATACTTTAGATCAAACAAATGCTCCCAAGCAAGTTGATTCAATCGAAACTTGGCTGCTACCATACAGAAAAGGCAGTTAAACGTGGCACACCACAGGGAGGAGTACTATCGCCGTAATTATGGGTGTTAGTTGTAAACGAGGTACTCCTATCCCTGGAGGCCAGCGGGTGCAAAGTCATTGTGTATGCAGACGGTATTGCACTAGCAATTAGCTGGAAACACCTTCCAACAATCAGAGATTTGATAAAAACGGGCCTAGGCAAACATGCCAAATGGACAGAGAACTGCGGGATTGGAAAAAGTCCCTCCAAAACTCAATGGGGCTTACCACGTCAAATACTTTGGCATGATACTCGACAGGAAGCTCAACTGGGGATTGAATGCGGAAGAACGTATCAAAAAAGCAACAATTGCGCTATACGCCTGTAAGAAACCCTTGGGGTATCAAACCCCATATCACGCACTGGCTGTAGTTATACGGCGGTTGTTAGGCCTATACTGACGTACGGCTACTTAGTCTGGTGGACGGCACGATGCAGCTCCAACTATGTCGATCCTCTCCGCAGCCCTCGAAACGAAGATTCACATACTCCACTTGAGTCGCTTTGGCAAGGAAAAGGCAAAGAAATCGGCGTTGTGACTTAAGGAATCTGCTCATTGGAAGTTCTCCGAAATAGGGCACGCTGGTATTCTATGCCAAAACAGTGATTTGAGCGAAGTCACGGACTACCGACGACAATAGGATGGGGAATGAACTCCCAAGCAAAGGCACTGGAGAAATACACGGACGGGTTCAGTACAGGCAACGGTGTGGGTGCCAAGCTGAATTAATGGCAATTAGTGAGGCCGCCGACTGGTTATCCTTGAGATCGATAGACTATAGTGGCATTGTCATCTACACAGACAGTCAATCGGCAATAAAAACTCTCGAATAATAAAATCAAAATTGGTCAAGCACTGCCCCAGATCTCTAAATGTTTTACCGAGCAGCTGCAGTGTTACGTTGTGCTGGCTACCTGAGCATAGGGATATACCAGATAATTGTCAAGCAGACGAACTGGCCAGAATGGGCACCACACTGGAGATCTCGACTGTTAAAGCGCTGCCTTTGCTTTGAGAGAGACAGTCGCTAAACATGAGCCGACAGAGAAAACGGCGTCATTATACGCATAGGCCTGGGCATAGATTCCAGAAACATTAAGAGCATCGAGTATACATACTCCCAATAAAGTTTGGTGGATTTGTTCCGAGACGTTAAATATTTGTGTGGCCTGGCATTGTCATGAAGGAACATAACTCCCTTTGGGTTGGCCTGTTCCGTTCGCTTTTTTTCGATTGCTGCATTCAAACGGTCGAGTTATGTATAGCAGAGAACCGATTTGACCGTTCCGCCATATTCTAGCAACTCATAATGGGGAAATCCCCTTTAATTTCCCCAAACACCTTGCCGTTTGCCGTCAATCCAGGCTTTGAAGTCGTTTATTAGAAGGTCACCGGCCTTTGATCGTGCTCGCCTGCGTTGAATACATTCGTATTTAATCCAGATTAAATGGCCCGTAACTCGCTTCAAAAATTTTGTGGCGTTGACTTTTATGTTTGGACTTTCCTACGAGTATATCCTAGTAGTAGTAGATCCTCCTTGACCCTCAAATCACGCACAAACAACCATCTAGAAAAGGAGCATGCCTCTGAATTCCGGAAAAGGTCTGCACAACTCTGGCACATCATTTGAAGTTAAATTTGAGTTGCAAGATCTTATTGCTGACAATATGGGGGAGAATGATTCTCATTTGGATTTTCATTTTCCTTGCATTGATTTTTGGAATTCGGTTCAAACTTGATCATCCAGGCTACAAGGAAAGCAACAACTTCTAAAACTAAGTGTTGCATTAGAAACACCACAAAATGATACAGTCGTACATAGCTAACCTGCCTCGACTCATCTTCTCCCAACCTTTCCAACCACTGACATGTAATGAAAAATGAAAACCAACGTTTTTGACTTTGTAGCACTTTGTACTTTATTCACATTTTCTTCCTTTAAGTCAGGTATTCCAAGGTTTTAGACGATGGACCTAATGTCCAGGCGACTCTTCGATCTAAAAACTTACGAAGAATTTCATGTATGAACAGTCGAGTCAATACTCAATGCTATGATTTGGAGCTCTCGAAACGCGGTTTATATACGAGCAACGGGTTTTTCAAACGGCCGATTGTACTTGATCTTGGTGTGCTAATGATACAAGTTCAAGTAAGCGAACCTCATCAAAGCGCCATTCGATTGATAAATTGACTGCCAATTCGAATATTGAATGGGCAGTCGCAGTCGGTCGTATTGTATTGGGTAACGTGTGTGTATATTCACACTATAAGCGTAATACACTAAAAGTGAGAAATGTAGGTTCGAGCGGTCTTAAGGAATCTTAACGAGAGTGACTAGAAATTTTGTAGTCGGAATTCGGTTCTTACGACTAAATGTGACCTGTGGAGTACTAGTCTATATCATACGAAATATTCAACGCGATTTTTTAGACAACATAATCGGTAGTGAGCGGATATCTCCGACTGTTAAAGGGCATATCCATCAACGAATGGAAACGCTAAAATATAAAATTTCAAACCAGGCACTGCTACAGGCAAATGAGAGATGAACTGACATTGACACTTGCAGCTACGCAAGACCGATCTGGACCACTAGCTTGCTAAAATACACAGGTAATGTGTAAACAGCCAAATTGGAGTCCTAACACTGCACTTTAGGAAAACATGCCGCTAGATTAGGACTGTCATATAATGGCTATTGCAGTAGGTGTCGTGATGAGGAAGAGGAAGAATCTCCATCCCATCTCCTATGCAATTGCCTGCCCTAGTCTCCTGAAGAAGACGATTTCTGGGAGACGATTCTTTGATGACCTAGCGCAATGGACCTATCTTGATCTAAGTGATCCCAGCCGCTTTGCGGATGGAAGCTACCCAACCAAGCAACCATCGGTTTCCAACAGGTTCACAAGATTTTTTTTTTTTAGATAATTTCACATTAAAGTGGAAGATATCCCCACATTTTACTGTAGTTACTTTGATTGAGGAACACGACGGATCACTACTAGTTACAAACGAAAGGTAGCAGACAAGCCAAGTTGTTTCTCCCAACTACATCTCTCAGCAGAACGAAACAACTCCTCATGCTTTCGAGGAGTCAGATTCGCTTAATCACAGGTTTCCTTACTGGACACTGCCCAGTCAACAAACACCTCAAAACGATGGGCATTATACAAGATGACACTTGCAGAATGTGTAATGAAGACAAAGAAACAGCAGAGCACATACTGTGCCACTGTAACTGCCTTGTCAGTACACGTCATCGTCACTTAGGCAAGTATTGTCTTGAAGCAGAAGAAATCGCTGCTAGCTCACTCAAAAGCATACTGAGTTTTATCACGAACTCTGGATTTTTGAGTGAACTGTAAGTGGGGGACATCACAATAGGCCCACTCGTGGCCGCAGGGATCAGGCCACTTTGTCCCACCCCCGTACCCTCTCTAACCTTAACTCTACTTTGATTGATGCCTGTTTCACAATGCTACTACACGGCGATGCGACAGCGCAACTCAAAACGCCGTGGCTGTCAAATCCATATTCATACAATGGAATTATAAGGAGTAAGTCACATAGAGACGTGTGTAGTCGTGTCGCAGCGCTGTAATTTCGAAAATTTGAAAAACTGTCACAACTACACGGCGTTGTGCCATTTCGAATTCGAAATTGGAGGAATACGTTTGATAACTTGGTCTTACCCACCACCTTCTTCTGACTTTTGCTTTCGCTTTTAACTTTTTATAGGCTAAAGCAGCCGCACATTACCCCGTTTACATGCGTAGTCGAAAGATCGAGTCGAAACTGAGTTGAAATTTCGACCCAGGTTTTTCCGCTACGTAGTCGAATGATCGAAGAGTTCAAACGTAGTTGAAGTGACAGATAGTATGTATATACAGACTTTTGCTTTGATTGTGTTAGTCCTGCGTTGTGCCAACCAGCAAGCGAAAAGAAAGAGAAGCAAAAGAGATATCTCTCACATACAGAGACAAAATGTCAGTTCGACTCCTCGACCCAGGTTTACATGAATTTTTTCAACTCGATCCAGCTCTGCTAATTGGATCGAGTCGAGTCGACTCTATTTCAACTCGATCCGCGTTTATATGGATTTCGATCCTAGTTGAATCCGGATTCAACTACGCATGTAAACGGGGTACATGTTAGCAATAATGTTTCAAATTGTTTTTATCCATTTATGAATTAATTTCAGTTTCAATCTTCGAATTTTTTACTGATGCTAACTTCACTCTATAGAATTCACCTCCAACTTCACTCACAGAAGTAACCTCGCTGTCAAAAAATAACGCCGATGAAAGTCGCTCCATTGTGTATTGACTGATGCCTGTGTCACAATGCTACTACACGGCGCGGCGACAGCGCAACTACAAACGCCGTAGCTGTCAAATCCATATTCATTCAATGGAATTATATGGAGTAAGTCACTTAGGCACGTATGTAGTCGTGTCGCAGCGCTGTAATTTCGAAAATTTGAAAAACTGTCGCAACTACACGGCGTTTTGCCAATTCGAATTCGACATTGGAGGAATACGTTTGATAACTTGGTCTTACCCACCACCTTCTTCTGACTTTTGTTTTCGCTTTTAACTTTTTATAGGCTAAAGCAGCCGCACATGTTAGCAATAATGTTTTTTTTCAAATTGTTTTTATCCATTTATGAACTAATTTCAGTTTCAATCTTCGAATTTTTTACTGATGCCAACTTCACTCTATAGAATTCACATCCAACTTCACTCAAAGAAGTACCCTGCTGTAAAAAAAAACGCCGATGAAAGTCGCTCCATTGTGTATTGACTGAACTACTTACAACCACAGCAAACGGCAGCGTTTGTAGTTGCGCTGTCGACGCGCCGTGTAGTAGCATTGTGACACAGGCATGAATGAGCTACGTAGTCGCCTCAACCTAAAAAATGCGCTTATGATATTGATTCTCTTCTCAAAGCGTTAGGAACCCTCTTTCGATCTATATACATACATATGTATATCAAATGGTGATGTCCCGCAAGGATTGGTTTCGCTTAGATTCCGTTCTTTATTGTCGCTCATGATTTCTTGTCCGTTTTATTCGCAGACTCTTAAATCTTAGAGGGCGCAGTGGTTAGTGTGTTGGACTCTGGCATCTAGTTAATGTATTAACAAAATTATAAGGTAGCTGTACAATGTAGGACCAATGTCCTTTACAATTGTTTGATGTTTAACTTTTGTTTTACTGTTTTGTGATTTGGCACTTCGTCTTCTTTGGTGGCGTTACAGCCCATGAAGGACCAGAGCCAAGCTTCTCTCCATCACCCATGTTGTGTGTGATTTATTTTTCACACAGGTGAAAGGGACCTACAGTTTAATGCCGATTCCGAACGGCGTGAGTCGAGAAGCTTTTTCATGGCAAGTATTACTACGGGGTGTTTTGTTAATACCCCGCCGAGGAGGAACGTCGCGAAATAAACATTCGATGGGCGTTGGTGTTATCGGGATCCGAACTCGCCGAACGGCGCCCAGGTGGGTTTTAATCCACCCTTATCGCTCCTTGTTGTCGCCTAGGACATTTTTATTCCTACAGATTCCTTTTGAGACCTACCCAGATTTTAGGAAAACCTATAAACTAAGTCAGTCGGTCGAAATCGCTTTAATCGTCTGATCTGTGTTTGTTCGTCACTTGGGATTGTTCGTATTTCGTCGTTAGCAGTAGGATTTCAAGTCTGTATTTTTTGCAACAATTTTTTGCTTCTTCTGCAACGGTTGCTAGGTGAAGATCTTTATGAATTTCGTCACTTGGTACATACCACGCTGTGTCAACAAGGGTCCGCAGTATTTTGTTCTGTGTACGTTGTATTATTTGGATGTTAGATATCTTTGCTGCACCCCATAGTTGTATTGTAACCCGTATGTCCATATTGATTTTATCATTGTCTTGTATATGAGAGTTTGTTCTCCATTGATAGTCTTGAATTTCTGTGGAGCATTCAGAGACATTTTCGGAATTTATCTTTTATTTGGTTTCTTTTTTAGGGTTCCGTACCCAAAGGTAAAACGGAACCCTATTACTAAGACTTCGCTGTCTGTCCGTCCGTCTGTCACCAGGCTGTATCTCATGAACTGTGATAGTTAGACGGTTGAAATTTTCACAGATGATGTATTTCTGTTGCCGCTCCCATGACAAATACTAAAAACAGAACAAAATTAATATTTAAGGGGGGCTCCCATACAACAGACATGATTTTCATCCAAAAAATCCCCTTGGTCACATACCGAACTAAGGTTAGTCGACAATATCCCACAACCAGTAGCAAACTTCCCAGTTTTGATCTCGTTTGTGTCTTTGATGAATTAATCCTTGCTGCAAACCTTTTTCCCATATTTCCCATTATTGTTATTCACCTTTGCACATCGTTGCTGTCAAGTAAGATAATTGATTTGAATTCAATGGACACTTTGATGATCAACTGTGTATATCTCATCATGAAGATTTTTGATTATCAAAGTAATATGCCGATAACTTGCTTGCAACCAAGATCTGTCATCGTACAAAAAATGTGACTTAATGTGATGACTGTTGAGGTAACATATGTACATAGTCTCTTTTATATTTATATACATATGTATACAGATAGTACGGAACCCTTTGTGGGCGAGTCCGACTCGCACTTGGCCGGTTTTTGTATTATGTGCTGTTTCCACGTCAATTTACTGCCAATAAACATTCCGAGATATTTGGCGCAGTCGCTAGTTTGTATGGGTTTGCCATTAATTGTTAATGCGGGTGTGTTGTCGATCCTTTTTGTAGTGTAGATTACCTGTACAGTCTTCTCTTCGTTTATTTGAATGTCCCATTTTGCGAACCACTCGATAGTATTGTTTAGATGCCTTTGGAGTTTGTCATTTGCGTCTGTTAGGTTTTTACTGGCTTGAAGGATAATGGTATCATCAGCGAATGTAGCTAACATGGTATGTTGTAAAGTCGGGTTTGGTATATCTGATGTGGATGGTAGGTAGGGTAGTGGGCCTAGGACACTTCCCTGAGGAACGCCTGCTTGGACTGTAAACAGTTTAGAGTATTCGTCCTTGTATTTTACATAGAATAGTCGTTGCTCAAGATAGCTTTTAAGTAATGAGTACAAGTTCAGTGGTAGTATTTTGTTTAGCTTATAGAGTACCCCCGTGGGCGAAACCTTGTCGAAAGCTTTAGATACGTCAAGAAAAATGGCAGAACAATGTCTTTTATTTTCTAAATCATTGGAAATTTTATTTATAACCCTGTGTGTCTGCTGTATTGTTGAGTGTTGTTGTCTAAACCAAAATTTATGGTTAGGTAAAACTCTATTTTGATCAAGTATTGGTTGTAGTCTGGCATGAATAACTTTTTCTAGTAGTTTTGATATAATTGGTAGTAAACAAATGGGTCGATAATTATTAGGTTTTGTTGCGTCCTTGCCAGGCTTGGGTATGGCTTTCATTTCAGCTACTTTCCAAGTCCTCGGAAAATTGTGTTAAAAATATTTCTGATAAATACTAGTCCATGGTCAGGTAGTTCTTTAAGAATTTGTCCAGTTATGGGGGGTAGTCATCTTTTTCGTTTGTAAAGCTTTTGGCAAAAAATGTTGTGAGCGTTGTGACTTTTTCTAGATTTGTTCTAGACCATGTATGGTTGTCGTGTAGGATGGGTGGATGATGTAAAATTGTTGTTTTTATATTCTTTGTGGTTTTCCATAGGGAGTAATTCGTTTGTCAGGTTGGGCTTAGTCTTGCTAGGTAATTGTTAAGGCCTTTATTTTTGTAATCTTGCAGCAGTGCCTTTAATTCTTTTGTAGTCTTGTTTAGTATAGCTTTTAATTCTGGATGTCTGTTAGCTTGCCAAAGCTATCTCAATTTACGTTTCATTTTAATTTTCTAATCAATGTATTGGGGGATAGAAGACGAGTGTTCTTTGGGGATTAATTGGGGTGTGGATCTATACGCTGCATTAGGGATAGTGTCGTTTAGGTATATTATTGCACTTTCTATGTTGTCAGGGGATTTGAGGGGGATGTTGAGTTGGAGATTTGAGGTGATAGTATCTTTGAAGGTCAACCAATCAGTTTTTTTATTGCGAAGTCTTGTATTGTTGGTAGCAAGAGATACTTTACTCTCGTAAGTAATAATAATGGGGGAATGGTCAGATGAAAGGTCAAGGCATGATTTGGCTGTTAAGTTTTTTTCTAGGTATATTTTTAAAAATTAAGAAGTCTATTAGGTTGGGTCTTTTGTCCATGTCTGTGGGCCAATATGTTGGTTCTCCAGTGCTTAAAAACTTCACATTAAGCGAGTTAAGCACCGCTAGTAGTGTGGAGCCTTTTTTGTTGGTGATTCTAGAACCCCAGTCTGTATGTATTGTAGGCCGTTTGCATCCCATATAACAATTTTCCTTGTGCTAATGTTCATATTCACTTGCTAAGTTTTGTTATGAGTATTGTGAGCACATTCATCATATTTGCAATTTGTGTCACAAGTTGTTGTATCATGGATTTAAGTTCCATAAGGTCATTTGGGTATTGTATTTGATGGTGTTTTGGGGGGTGTCGTTGTGATTATTGCAGGATCGGGAATGGTTGCTGGAATAATGATAGGAGGGGAGGTTGCTGGAGCAACTGTGCGTTGTTTCTGTGTTGTCTGTTCTTTTGGTTTTGTTGTTTCAAAGAAATGGCGAAAAATTAAATCGTCGTGCCTCGAAAGGACGTCTGTAAGTTCGTGACAGGTGACGAATCATGAATCTATGCATATGAACCCGTATTGATGAATGTATTGATCTTCTTGCGGAACATTTCGCAAGGCAGTGAAGCTGTTTTCGTATACCTCAAAGCTCAAGTAGTAACCCTTGCTTTGAGAGGTTTTATTGTATCAGATGTTCCAGATGGCAAGTGATACCTCAAAGGAACCTTGAAAACGCTAAACGACGAGGTCTTCCTAAATGCAAGATGAAAGCGAAACAGAAAGTCATTGTGGCACTTAGTATTTTCTTCCAGATGCTATCTACCTGCAAATCATTCCTGCAACATACCACGGATGAAAAGATCCTTGTAATGAGGATAAAACGTTCCTTATTCCTAAGAAGCGTACCTGTTCTTTCATAGTTTCGCGGAATGGAATAAATCCTCGCACAAGGCACGAATTATAGTTTTATTACCGCTGGTCCTTTTCAAACAATTAATATGACTCACTGCAAGTAGGTAGGTGTTATCATAGTTGATTTATAGGTGCACTACCATCCCTCGATTTGCATATGTGAAAACAATAAAAAAAGACAGAAGGACATTCTATCACACCATAATCAACTCGTGTGCTACTATTTAAGCGGAATTCGATTATGAAAACTTAGTTAGTCTCGAAGACAATACTAGTCGTATAGGTTGTAAGCCGGAAGAAAGATGGGAACAACACTTTTCTACAACTCAGCGAATGATAGTGTGATTGACGAAATAGTTGAGCAATTCGGTAAGCACTGGTGAAACTAGGAGGGATTCTAGGAACAAGCTCTTTTAAATCCATCATGTGCACTATACTCTATTCTATTCTACGCAAGCTGAGTAAATTCTATTTATTTTCTAGAGCGCGCATTGGTTTTCGGCGATGATTCCGAGCAGAGGCAACACAGAGACAGTCCTCCAAACTCCTCAGATCGTGAAGTGTCGCCTAAATTCGTGGTCGGAGCGAAAAAATACGGCCGGCGTTCGAGACCGCAGTTCATTGGAACGGATTCTTCGCCGTCCGAGTCCGACGATCAGGAAATCAACTCAAAGCACTTGAATAATAGCACAGTAGGATCCTTGTACTTCACATATAATTCCATCAATTTGAGTGAACATTTATTTTTTTGAAGGTTCAACGATCCTCATCACAAAGTGATATATTGTCATCACATCGAAGACGGCCGGCATGTGGAGGAACGAAACTTAAGCGCTGTGCCTCGCTGCCCGTGCAAAAGGATCCTCGCGTACGTGAGGCAATCTTAGAGAAAAGCAAAGCCGCAAAAATTACAAATAAAACAAGTAGCAGCATGGAATCCCTAGGTAAGCAATAGACGACTTTGAATACCCTAAGGTACTCGGGACTAACGCTCAATTCAAATGCACGACTATAACCGGAGGGAGACATTTTTCTTTTTTTTTTTCATATCATTGTGGCACACACACATGAGTCTTCCTCGACTAATTAGCATCATTATACATTTGAATAGAGAATATAGATGGAAACTCGATAAATAGAATTCGTGAGGTTTGGAAAATCTACGGCGAAGAAGTCGGCACATATTGCTTTACAAGCGATCAAATGCGAATCGTATGCGGACGCATGGGACTCTTTAGTACGATCGCAGACAGAATTACTCACGAAATATTTCGAATGCTCCAGAAGAGCGAACGTAACGCGGTGATTTCGTTTAGCGAATTCCTCAGTTTGATTGAGAACGATATGTTTGATCTCGAACTGTCGCCATCGTTATCGTTAAGCGCTTCAATGTCTCACTTGCCTAGAGATCAATATACGAAAGGTTTGTCCCCAGAAAGTTGTTAACTAAGACCATTTCATTCTATTTAGTTGGTTGATTGCACTGTGTTTTTTCGAATTTCGTTTACCTAGTATGTAGAGCACTTGTCCTTGACTCGCAAACACCTGTTTGGTGCTGGCTTATAGAATTTTGCATTTACGTTTTTGTTCGTTACGTTGTACCTGTTGTTATAGTACTTTATTCTACCTGTCTCTCTACGTAGGTCCTAATTCGTTATTCATTTTCGTTGTGATTTTACATTTTCTTACATTTAACATGTTGATTTCTCTCGATACAGACGTTCCGGCCCAGTTGGAAACAGTCCCGGCACATAGTGTAATCGAAATGTGGGAACGTGTAAGCATAAGTAACTCAAAGGGACTATTGCTAAGTCTTGGATTCGACGAAGACGAAGTGAATGTTGGTCAGCTGTCGAAGGTTTTGGAAGAGGAACTACGTAGTCTGACGGGTGAAGCACAAACAACTCTATTGAAGGCGTCGCTTGCATTGCAAACAGCCGAATTGTCTACATTAAAACAGTCATATCATCAGATGAGTGAAGAGAATAAGAAACTGCATGCTGACAACAAGGATGCCAATCGAAGAGTAGTGTTGCTGGCTCAGGAAATAGATGAGCGACATGCCAACCTGGAAGATACCACTAAGAAAGAGGTAAGTTCGGGAAATTTAATGAATTACAAGCTTTTTAACATCCTAATGGTCGTCTATAGATCCGCCTGCTCGAGCAACGACAAGCGGAATTAGTACGAGATCTAACCGCCCGTATGGCAAACGATCGTGAAAATTGGTCGAACCTGACAGCTCGTCTCGAGACAAAAATCAAATCGCTGGAACAAGAAGAGCTCAGGTTAAAATCCGAAGCCGAATCGTTGAGAGAGGAGAACAGTGCCTTGGAAACCGAACAAACTAACTTGCAAAAGCAAATTACTAATCTCTTAGAAACGAATATTCAATTGAATAAGGAAATCGCAGAGTCTGAAGAGCGTAATCGTAACGATGAGGGTACGAAGAACGAAAAGGAAAACGAAGAGATGCTAGAACTGATAGAGAAGATAACTAGTTTACAAGTGGAAAATGCTAATTTGCGTGATAAGAATGATGAATTGCTTGCTGAAATCGAAGGTTTGAACTTTGAAATATCTCGTGTAAGGACTAAAAAGACTCAAAAAGCCATTTTGGCTATAGATGATGATGCTGATCACTCGTCGGCGGCGATTAAACGTCGTGGTGATTCGCCAAGTAAGACGAGAATAACCGAAGAAAGTCCGCGTCTTGGCAAGTTACGCCGATGTAATGCAGATACGAATAGTGAGAGCGATACGAGTGGCGATTGGGTAGCCTTGAATTCAGAACTAAAAAGCCCTTTGAATGCAACTTTGACCAGTACATCATCGGGTTTCTCTCAAGAGAGTTCATGCTCCCAGGTCGATGCTAAGGATCAAGAGCTATCTACCCTGAGAGGAAAAATATCGGAGTTAGAAGCCGAATTGAAAACGTTTCAAGACAACACCATACCTGCAACGAAAGAGTCTACCGAAACCGACGACGATGAAGTTACAAGTCTGAAAAAAGAGAGGGATTCCCTGCAAGCTCGTTGTAAAGAGCTCGAAGCTAGTCTAGAACAAATGCAAAGAGCCTATGAGGATTGCGAAGATTATTGGCAAGAAAAGCTTTCCTTAGAAAGGCAACTCTTCGAAAAAGAGAGGAAAATCTACGAAGACGAACAGAAGGAGAGTGACATCAAATTCACGGAGCTCGTCGAAAAGGTACGCGAATATGAGGAGCAATTTAGCAAAGACGGACGACTGTCGCCGATTGAGGAGAAATACTCACTGGAACAGCAATATGCTGATTTGGAGGCTGAAGCCGAACAGATTCGTGAGAACGCTAGACAGATGTTTGAGGAGAAATCAAAGGAAATCGAGGCGTTGAAGAGTGAAATCGAAGATTTGAAATTGAAGTTGGGTGAGAGCGTCGAGATCTTGACGGGTGCAAATGAAATGCAAAGCGAAATGTCCGACATGGAGAGTCCAGCTAGTTCGCCGATAAGTTACCTGTGGCATCAGAGCACTATCCAGTGTCCGGTTACAAAGTATACGAAGAATCACAACCAGCAAAAGGCATCGGCACCACAAAGAAGCAGGTAAGTTCACTGTTACGTAACACACTGTCTCTTGCCATGTGAATGTACCAACGAATTTGGTTTTAAATATGAAAGAAAATAAAAAAATAAAGCAAAAATGGACAGGAAAATAAATTTCCCCTTTCGCAGTGTTGATACAATGTCTTGGCTTATTCGTTCTAAGTGTTGTGTGTCATATTGTCATTGTTTCCTTGTAGGTTGAACAATTTGTCTACATCCGAAACAACGGTATTTAGTACCACGCAAACTACTTTAGTTGCTAATCAAGGTGACGAGGGTAAAAACATATCGCCCATTCAGAAACCTGGCACTCCTAAAGCGAATTCCGATACATCGAAAGATTGCGATGATTGCTCCTCATCCACGGCATCGGCGAAAAGCTTTGAAAGCCAGAGTGTTGCATCGACGCATAGTGTACAAAAGTCTTCAGTGCAGGCAGCTAGCAATTGTTCCAGTCCGAATATGATTAAGGAGGAGTTGAAACGCTTAAAATGTTTTGAAATGCAACTGAAGGAACAAGTGCGAGATTTGGCTTTGCAGCGTGATAGTTTAGTGATGGAGTTGCAGCAGTTGCAAGAGGCGAAGCCTGTACTTGAGAAAGCATATGCTGTAAGTGATTTATTTGCTGTATATGGATAGATTTAGGATTTGAATGTGTTTTCATTTAAAGCGTGCTGCACACCCGTCCCTTATTCAACGAGTAAATCATCTTGAGCTCAAAAACCGACATTTGCAGAATGTTATCAAACAACAACATCAGTACACGGAATCTCTTATGCAACGTAAGTCCTATTGATAGCATACAGTGGGTTGAATAATAAGAAATTCATTTCTTTGTGGTAAATAGAAACTTGGCAACAGCAGCATAGCGAACTGTCGGACCTTCGAAACCGTCTAGAGGCCCAAGCCGTGATGATGACCGAACAAACACAACGTTTAGCCAACGCCGATGTGCTGGTCAAAGAGCTCTATGTGGAGAATTCGCATCTTACCGCCACTATACAACGTCTAGAGCAGCAGATGTGTAGAGTAAACATGATCCATCAGCACCAGAACTTGAGCGGACTACCGGGAATGCCTTAATCGAAACTAATTTGAATTCACTTTCTACTAAGTAGCACCAAATATTCTAACAATAGTTTCCTGTTTTTTAAATATTCAGTGCCGCATCATCGTCACTTCCGTCAGGTATATGATAAGTGCAAATGCAGATTATCACGCTTGAGCCTTGAGCGGTTCTTGCCTTATTTCCTTAACGGAATATCGAAAGCGTTAAACAGAAAGAAATACAAATGAGTTCTCCTATGCTTTCCATAATGAAAGACACACGTAACCGCTGTACATGTAAATATGTATTCGAATAAGGATGAACTTAAGATAAATATCCATCGCAGTTCGGCCTTACTCAATACACTCGATTTATATAATGTATGTATATATAGTTTAGAGAGATTTTATGCAAGTGATAAAGTATGTATCTTTATGTCGACGACAGATCGATTATTATCTAGTTTCTTACTTTTATTTAGGGATGAGTTTGTCCTTACCTTTTCTTTTCTACAGTCTAACTACATAGATAGATCAAGTTCGTATTTATTATTGTATTTTGTTGTTGTGTTAAGAAAATACAAATTTGCTCGATGCGCATGCCCAACTGCATGTGTACACGTTGAGCGTACGAGTACGAGTGCGGGTATGGAGACTGGTAGTTGAAGTCCTAGGAAATATGAGATTTGTTGAAAAAATCGTTTTTTTTTTTTTTTTTTTTTGTCTTGTTTGACTTTCTAAAAATGTACGTTTTTTTAAAACCTTTTTGGGAACGCATGTATGTTTTTTATTAAATTATATATTTGGAATGTAATTTATTGTAAGAAGAAAGACACAAGCATGATGTTAGGTTGGAGAAGTATTACATTTTATGTGAAAGCACTGCGAATAAAATTTCAAAAATAAAAGAAAACAAATGAATGGTGGGTTAGTTCAGCTATTAACAGATCGGTATTAATTTCTATTCTAATCGGTGGTACACACTAAATTAAAAAGAAATTTATTTTTAAAGCAAAAAGAAAAATGTTTTATTTTATTTTCGATGAACCCTCACATGGATAGCCTCTTCAACAACCGTTGGAAGGTGAACAAACGTATGCAGCGACAAAAACCCGACGAGAATGGATTTGGCCCTGAAAAATACTGTAAACAAATTCATCATATCTACAACCAATATAACTAATAGTGGGGGAGCCCAAGCGGGGATTTTGCGCGTTACTCGAGCGCCTCAGAATATCATATGGGGAGAAACCTTGCACCCTGTAATGTACCCCTACCATATATGAACCCTTAATATAGGGGGGTGCGTTAAGGGCAGCCCGTCAGATTAGTAAAAAAAATCGATCCTCGGAAAAACTCGAGCGCGTCAGATAAAGAACAGGTAAGTTAAGTACATCCTGAAAAGTGTATATTTCAATAATCTGACAATTTGAGCGTGGCATAAGGAAATGGGGGGAGTCGCAAAGTTGTAAAAAAAAACACGTCACCTCGAAATACTCGAGCGCGATTAATTGTTTTTTTTTTTTTTTTATTTTTTTTTTTTTTTTTTTTTTTTTTTTTTTTTTTTTTGAAGGAAATTCTATCAGGATTACGAAAAACATATAATCTGACGGTTTTCATGGGGCGATATAGCTAAAACCATCGATAAAGCATGAGCGTATGAGCGCATGATGCTGATATCTATGTATTCCCCACTCCACGCCTCTCGTTCCTTCTCACTCTTTCCCAGTGTTTCACATGAAAAGTTTTTAAAATTGTCAGATTAACAATACTCCTCTACATAATTGTCAGATTATCATTTAGGGTGATTCTGACATCGAGTTTAACCAACAGTAGAAAAATCTGACGCGCTCGAGTATTTCAAGTTAACGATTTTTTTTAACATTTTCAAAAATCAGTCATGAGTGTAGGCCACGTCCAAATCGTCAGTAATTTAAATCGAACACTGTTTTGAGTTCACTAAGCTGCCCCTTTCAATATCTGACACGCTCGAATAACTTTTTTTTTGTTTTGCTTTTTTTCCGCTCTTCTCAGCCGCCCACCGCTATCTAATCGTCAGATTAATATCTAACGGTTATTAGAATGGCGAAGCGAGTATACTCTATTAATATCTGACGCGCTCGAGTATTTCCATGTGACTTTTTTTTTTTTACATTTTTAAAAATTTTTACACGCTCCTTTCCCCACTAATATGGAAAACTTTACATAAAATTTTTGGTTTGAGAACCTAATCATCACAATCCAATAGGTCCCCATGGCGCTCTAGTAACTGCAAATTTAGCATCCCGGGCTCCCCTACCATAATAACGAAACTCCGAACTTAAAATGCTAAGAATACAAAAAATTGGAAAGTATCAGAAAGCGAGGATAATAAACACCGAAGAAAGTTGGAGCGACTATAAAACGATATGGAATTACTAAGGGTTAAAATTAGAGATTAGGGGGGCATGGGCTCGGACATACAGGGTAAAGTTGTTGATTGCTCTCAACCTGGCGAGATGCCGGCAACGATCCCTGTTTAAATGCCCGGGTCAAGTTGACATACGGCCTCCTCGCGGCGCCCTCTGGATAGCCTCTTCAACAACCGTTGGGAGGTGAACAAACGTATGCAGCGAAAAAAACCCCGACCAGAATGGCGGTTGTGCGGCGGGCTAACAATCCGCCCACGTAAAAAACCTAAAGTTATGAATGAGCAAGATGCCTCGGATACACGGTCGGATACTCGACGACGACAACGCACGAAAAAGGAACACGATTTGCGAGTATGCTCCTGGAATGTCAGAACCCTGTACACTCCCGGAGCTGCTCATAAACTAGAAGGAATCCTCACGCAGTACAAGGCGGATATTACTGCGGTCCAGGAAATACGCTGGATAGGAAACGGTATGATTAGGAAGCAAATTGCGACATTTATAACAGCTGTCACAAAAGGTTGCACTTACTGGGATGCGGATTTGTCGTGGGAAAGCGGTTAAGGTCGAAGGTCATCGACTTTAAACATATAAGTGATCGCCTGGCTGTGATCCGCATCAGAGGCAGATTTTATAACATCAGCCTTATATGTGCACACGCCCCTACCGACGAGGCTGAAGACCCTATCAAGGAGGACTTCTATGACCTCCTGGACAACGCCTACGGAGCTTGTCCGGAGTACGATGTAAAAATCGTGCTCGGGGACTTCAATGCCAAAATCGGAAAGGAAAACACCCTTGGCGGAGTGATCGGAAAGCACAGCCTCCACGATACAACAACAGATAACGGCTTCCGACTCTCTGACTTTGCGACAGCTCGTAATGCGGTGATAAGTAGCACAAGATTCCCTCGCAAGCGAATCCACACAGCAACCTGGCGATCTCCGGACGGTCGAACCGCCAACCAAATCGACCATGTGCTCATTGACGCAAGGCACGCGTCAAACATCCTGGATGTGCGAACATTCAGAGGGGCAAATGTCGACTCTGACCACTTCCTCGTAGCAGCAAGATTCAGAGCTCGACTGTCCAATGTAAGAAAGCTGCACCAGCCCATCAGGAGGAGATTCGACATTGGGCGCCTGAGCACACCGGAGGTTGCCAGAGTCTACAGGGAGCAGCTGAGCGAAAGACTCTACGGTATGCCTACGTCGAACACAAATGCCAATAATATGTGGCTGCATTGCCGCTCAGCCATTCAGGAAGTAGCCGAAACCACATTAGGATACCTACCACCCCCGACAAGAAACCCGTGGTATGATGGCGAGTGTGAGCAGAAAAAGGCAGCAACCGACGAGGCGTACCAAAAGGCGCTGCAGAGGAAAACCAGGGCAGCGCGAGAAGAGTACCGAGCCAGAAGAAGGGAGGAGAAGAAACTACTGCGACAAAAGAAAAGAATCTTCGCAGCCTCCCAGCTCAAGGATATCGAGGAGTCTAGGGATAAACATAAAATACGAGCTTTTTACAAGAAAGCCAAAGGCCTCGCAGGAGGCTTCAAAAAGGGCACCCTGGCTCTTCGAAACTGCGAGGGTAATCTTGTCACCGACCCGCAGGGAATAGTGGATGTATTTAAGCAGCACTTCCAGCAGCTGCTTAACGAGCATGACCAAGAGAGAGTGGTAGGGACCGAGGAAATCCCAACTCCAGCCGCTGAAGTAGTCCTCCCACCCAGCATCGAAGAAGTCGGCACAGCCATTCAGAAGCTGAAGAACAACAAGGCCGCAGGCTCAGATGGCTTGCCATCAGAGCTCTTCAAGGCTGGCGGCGACGTTCTGGTAGGGAGCATGCACCAGATCATCTGCAGAATTTGGGAAGATGAGAGCATGCCCGACGACTGGAATACCAGCTCTATATGCCCCATCCACAAAAAAGGCGATCCTACCTCTTGCAAGAACTATAGAGGTATATCCCTGCTCAATGTCGCATACAAGATCCTGTCCAGCGTATTGTGTGAACGTCTAAAACCATTTTGCACCGCACTAATCGGCAGCTACCAGTGCGGCTTCCGGCCCAGCAAATCAACTATAGACCAAATTTTCACACTTCGACAAATCCTGGAAAAGACCAACGAGTTTCGAATCGATACACACCATCTTTTCATCGATTTCAAAGCCGCATACGACAGCATTCATCGTGAAGCACTGTTTGGGGCGATGGCCGAATTCAGGATCCCGGTAAAACTGATCCAGTTGTGTCGCGCCACGCTAAAAAACACGCGATGCACCGTGCAACTCGGTTCTAGGACCTCGAAACCATTCGAAACATGCACCGGATTTCGGCAAGGAGATGCGCTGTCATGTGACTTCTTCAACCTGGTGCTGGAGCAGATAGTGCGACGGGCAGGCGTCAACAGGGAAGGCACTATCTTTTACAAGTCCATGCAGCTGCTAGGATACGCGGATGATATCGACATCATCGCGTGTTCTCGCCGTGGCGTCGTGGAAGCATTCACGGCGATTGAAGAACAGGCGAAACGAATTGGTCTTAAGATCAATGAGGACAAAACGAAATACATGCTGTCAAGCAAAAACCAATCCGTCGCTCACCATCTGGGACAAAACATAACAATTGACAGCTACAATTTCGAGGTAGTTAAGGAGTTGCCTCGGGGCAAACGTAAATTCCACAAACGACACCACAGTGGAGATCCGGCGTAGAATCGCCCTTGGCAACCGCTGCTACTTCGGCTTGTCCAAACAACTGGGGTCAAAACTCCTCACTCGAAAGACCAAAGTCATGCTTTACAAAACGCTCATTCTGCCAGTCTTGCTGTACGGAGCCGAAAGCTGGACGATAAGCAGGACAGCGGAGCTGATTTTGGGTTCTTTCGAAAGAAAAATTCTGCGCCGGATATTTGGTCCTGTCTGTGAGGAAGGTGAATGGAGAAGAAGACACAACCGCGAACTCTACGAGCTGTACGAAGATGTGGATGTAGTCCGGAAGGCAAGGATCCGTCGACTACACTGGCTCGGCCACATCGAGCGCATGGACATCAACGCTCCAGCTAAGAGGGTCTTCGACTCCGAGCCTCCTGGTTCGAGAAGAAGAGGAAGACCGAACCTCCGGTATAAAGACCAAGTAATCGCGGATGTAGGACATCTTGGTCTTGACAACTGGAAGCAGCGTGCCCGGGACCGTCAAGGATGGAGGGCAGCTATAGCTCAGGCTCAGATCCTCCATGGATCGCAGGCCTGATAAGTAAGTAAATTAGAGATGCAAAAAACAATTAGTACATAAAAAACAGGATTCGACAATCAAATGGACAAAGAGAAATGTGGAAGGAAATTAAAAAATCAGTTTTGAAGAAAAGGAGTAATGAAATCAAGAATATAATTTTTGACGAGAGAAACTACAATAATGACTTCGAAATTGCTAATAAATTTAACCATCATTTTATAAGAAGTGTAAAGGAAATTAGATCAACAATCGAAGACGTCGAAATTATAAACTATATGGATCCCGTAGAAAGCAGATTCGAATTTAAACAGATCACTTTAAAGGAATTGAAGGAAATATGTGAAAGTCTGAAAAAGAAATCGGATTTCGAAAAAATAAGCCCGAAAATAATCCTAGATAACTGGAATACTATACAATGGATATACAATGCTACACATAGTAAACAACTCTCTTCAGGTAGGGGAATTTCCAAACTCTTGGAAGGATTCTATGGTTAGACCAGCTGAGAAAGTGCCTAACACAAACAGAAGTGAAGAGTTCCGACCGATTAATATGTACATTAAGAACGTGTGAAAAGATAATTGAAAATGTGGCTTTATGGAATTAGAGAGGGGGAGTTGAGATGGTTTAGGTCTTATCTGACAAATAGAGTGCAGCGAACAAAAATTAACCTCAGTATATCTTATCCTGAAAATGTGGAACTAGGTGTACCACAGGGTTCCATCCTTGGTCCTCTGCTCCTTATTTTATACATAAATGATATGCCACGAGTTATAAAAAGATGTAAAATAGCCATGTATGCTGATGACACATTGGTTTATGCTGAGGGTATAGACTCTGAGGAATGTAAAAACAAGCTAGTTGAAGATATCAGATATCTGACGGAATGGCTAAAAATGAACAAGGTGAAGTTGAATGAGCAAAAAACAAAACTTATGGAGATATACTCCAACAACGGAACGACCATTGAGATAAATGGTAAAACCATAGAGAATGTTAAGAATATCAAGTACCTTGGAGTAATGCTAGACAAAGATTTAAAATTTAATACGCATGTGGATTATATCTGCAAAAAGATAGGAAAAAAAAATTGGATTTTTTAAAAGGATTAGGAAAAAAATGGATGTGTTAACCGCACTTATAGTGTATAATACAATAATTAAACCTCATTCCGAGTATTGTTCAACAATTCTATATATGTGTTGCAACCAAAGCCACATTGATAGGCATCAAAAACTGCAAAACAAAGCTATGCGTAGTATCCTAAGGTGCAGTAGATTCACACCAATAAACTATATGTTAGCATGTCTAAGATGGTTGAATATCAAGCAACGACTCGAATTAAATACACTTATTGCAGTATTTAAATTAAAATATGGATTCTTCTTCTTCTTAGTGGGCGCTACAGTTCGGGGTGAACCTGGACCTCAACCAACATGCCCCTCCATCTAGCACGATCTTTCGCTAGCCTTTTCCATTGCCGCACACCCAGTTGGCTGAGGTCCCCTTCCACCTGTGTGCGCCATCTTAAGGGCGGTCGTCCTCTGCTTCTTCGTCCCTCGGGGTTGGATTCAAAGACTCTCCGGGCTGGAGCTGTGGTGTCCATTCGCTCTACATGGCCCTGCCATCTAAGGCGTTGAATCCGTAGACGCCTGACTAGGCTCATGTCGCTGTACAGCCCGTAAAGTTCGTGGTTGAATCTTCTCCTCCATCCCCCGTCTGCGTTTATAGGCCCAAAAATCACGCGCAAAATCTTTCTCTCGAACCGACCAAGGGCCTCCTCATCCGCTTTTGATAGTGTCCATGCTTCTGCGCCGTACAACAGGACTGGGATGATAAGGGTTTTATATAGAGTCAACTTTGTCGTTCGGGAGAGGGCTCTATTACTCAGTTGCCTCCTGAGCCCAAAGAAACAGCGATTGGCAAGAGTGATTCTGCGTTTGATTTCGGAACTGATGTCGTTGTTCCAGGTCACTGCGGAGCCAAGATAGACGAAGTCCTTAACTACCTCGAACTTATATCTGCCTATACAAATGCGGATGCGGACTTGTCGTGGGAAAGCGGTTAGGTCGAAGGTCATCGACTTTAAACCTATAAGTGATCGCCTGGCTGTGATCCGCATTGGAGGCAGATTTAATAACATCAGTCTTATATGTGCACATGCCGCTACCGACGAGGCTGAAGACCCTATCAAGGAGGAC
Organism: Eumerus sabulonum; assembly: GCA_951905685.1. Lineage (NCBI taxonomy): Eukaryota > Metazoa > Arthropoda > Insecta > Diptera > Syrphidae > Eumerus > Eumerus sabulonum. The sequence goes on along the minus strand of OX645063.1, from coordinate 104,584,229 downwards.
TTCTATGATCTCCTGCACAACGCCTACGGAGCTTGTCCGGAGTACGATGCTAAAATCGTGCTTGGGGACTTAAACGCCAAAATTGGTAAGGAGAACAACCTTGGTGGAGTGATCGGAACGCACAGTCTCCACGATAAAACAACAGATAACGGCTTCCGACTCACGGACTTTGCGACAGCTCGTAATGCGGTGATAAGTAGCACAAGATTCCCTCGTAAGCGAATCCACACAGCAACCTGGCGAACCGCCAACCAAATCGACCATGTGCTCATTGACGCAAGGCACTCGTCAAACATCCTGGATGTGCGAACATTCAGAGGGGCAAATGTCGACTCTGACCACTTCCTCGTAGCAGCAAGATTCAGAGCTCGACTGTCCAATGTCAGAAAGCTGCACCAGCTCGCGCAGGTTCAAGAGTTTTTTTTTTTTTATTATATTCTCTTATGATGTGTTGACACACACAACCTGAACGGAGTGCAGTGGTTGGGGTCGTTAATGTTTGTTCACTACTCTCAGGGGTGGTTGTCCTAGACCTAGATAGGACGAGAGCCGACCAAATTCCGCGTTGGTTATAGTCCGTAATAATTCGTTCGAGCACTTTGGTATTGCATACGCAGAGGATGAATTTCGGTTGACCATATACTGTGAGTGTTATGCCTGCAGCAGTACGTCTGGTCACTTTACATTCACAACTGCGTTGCATACTAGTGCTGCTGCACTAGGTTCGACATTGGGCGCTTGAGCACGCCAGAGTCTACAGGGAGCAGCTGAGCGAAAGACTCTACGGTATGCCTACGTCGCACACAAATGCCAATAATATGTGGCAGCATTGCTGCTCAGCCATTCAGGAAGTAGCCGAAACCACCTTAGGGTACCTAACACCCCCGATAAGAAACCCGTGGTATGATGGCGAATGTGACTAGAAAAAGGCAGCAACCTACGAGGCGTACCAAAAGGCGCTGCAGAGGAAAACCAGGGCAGCGCAAGAAGAGTACCGAGCCAGAAGAAGGGAGGAGAAAAAACTACTGCGACAAAAGAAATTAATCTTCGCAGCCTACCAACTCAAGGATATCGAGGAGTCTAGGGATAAGCATAAAACACGAGCCTTTTACAAGAAAGCCAAAGGCCTTGCAGGAGGCTTCAAAATAGGCACCCAGGCTCTTTGCGAGAGTAATCTTCTCACCGACCCGCAGGGAATAGTGGATGTATTTAAGCAGCATTTCCACCAGCTGCTTAACGAGCATGACCAAGAGAGAGTGTTCGGGACCGAGGAAATCAACTCCAGACGCTGAAGTAGTCCTTCCAGCCAGCATCGAAGAAGTCGGCACAGCTATTCAGAAGCTGAAGAATAACAAGGCCGCAAGCTCAGATGGCTTGCCATCAGAGCTCTTTCAGGCTGGCAACGATGTTCTAGTAGGGAGGATGCACCAGATCATCTGCAGAATTTGGGAAGATGAAAGCATGCCCGACGACTAGAATACCAGCTCTATATGCCCCATCCACAAAAAAGGCGATCCTACCTCTTGCAAGAACTATAGAGGTATATCCCTGCTCAATGTCGCATACAAGATCCCGTCAAGCGTATTGTGTGAACGTCAAAAGCCATTTTGCACCGCACTAATCGGCAGATACCAGTGCGGCTTCTGGCCCGGCAAATCGACTATAGACCAAATGTTCACACTTCGACAAATCCTGGAAAAGACCAACGAGTTTCGAATCGATACACACCATCTTTTCATCGATTTCAAAGCCGCATACGACAGCATTCATCGTGAAGGGCTGTTTGGTGCGATGGCCGAATTCGGGATCCCGGGAAAACTGAAAAAATACGCGATGCACCGTGCAACTCGGTTCTAGGACTTCGGAACCGTTTGAAACATGCACCGGATTTCGGCAAGGAGATGCGCTGTCATGTGACTTCTTCAACCTGGTACTGGAGCAGATAGTGCGACGGCAGGCGTCAACAGGGAAAGCACTATCTTCTACAAGTCCGTCCAGCTGCTAGGATACGCGGATGATATTGACATCATCGCGTGTTGTCGCCGTGGCATTGTGGAGGCATTCACGGCGATTGAAGAACAGGCGAAACGAGTTGGTCTTAAGGTCAATGAGGACAAAGCGAAGTACATGCTGTCAAGCAAAAACCAATCCGTCGCTCACCACTTGGGCAAAATATACCAATCGACAGCTACAATTTCGAGGTTGTTAAGGAGTTTGTCTACCTCGGGGCACACGTAAATTCCACAAATGACACCACAGTGAAGATACTGCCAGTCTTGCTGTACGGAGCCAAAAGCTGGACGATAAGCAGGACAGCGGAGCTGATTTTGGGTTCATTCGAAAGAAAAATTCTGCGCCGGATATTTGGTCCTGTCTGTGAGGAAGGTGAATGGAGAAGACACAACCGCGAACTCTACAAGCTGTACAAAGATGTGGATGTAGTCCGGAAGGCAAAGATTCGTCGACTACACTGGCTCGGCCACATCGAGCGCATGGACATCAACGCTCCAGCTAAGAGGGTCTTCGACTCCGAGCCTCCTGGTTCGAGAAGAAGAGGAAGACCGAACCTCCGGTATAAAGACCAAGTAATCGCGGATGTAAGACATCTTGGTCTTGACAACCGGAAGCAGCGTGCCCGGGACCGTCAAGGATGGAAGGCAGCTATAGCTCAGGCTCAGATCCTCCTTGGATCGCCGGCCTGATAAGTAAGTAAGAACCCTCACATGGACGGCAATTTTTTATGCAACGTGGAAAAAATCGTCATGAAAAATTGGCAAAAAAAAATTGCCGACGGCAAAACGCTATCCCCAAACAGCAATATGCCGTCGGAAAAACAGTAGCAGTGGGACTAGACAAAAACAGCTTAACATCAACACTTCAACACAACAGCAGCAAGAAGTATAGGCGGATTCTGCACAAGCAGTGCATGAACACCAAAGGTCAACGACCTTTAAATACCCGGGCTTGTCATCCCAAAAATCATTCAGTCTAATAAACAACTTCGAAGCAGCTGATCGCCACAGCTGCTCTCTCGTTACGCCTTGTTTTTAATTTTCTTTTCGTTTCTCTAGTAATAATCTCACGGTGGTGACGTCAGCTCTCCCGGAGCTTTAAAAATCTGCGATTGCACCCATCGTAAATAGAACAGTGAACAGTGTGCGCCATCTTAAGTGCGGCCGTCCTCTGTTTCTTCGTCCCTCGGGGTTGGATTCAAAGACTCTTCGGGCTGGAGCTGCCCATTCGCTCTACATGGCTTGGCCAACTTAGGCGTTGAATCTGGAGACGCCTGGCTTGACTCATGTCGCTGTACGGCCCGTAAAGCTCGTGGTTGAATCTTTTCCTCCATCCCCCCTCTGCGTTTGTAGGATCGAAAATCACACGCATAATCTTTCTCCCAAACCGACCAAGGAGCTCCTCATCCCGTTACAGCGGGACCGGGATAATAAGGGTCTTATATACAGTCGACTTAGTCGTTCGGGAGAAGGCTCTATTACTCAATTACCTCCTGAGCCCAAATATAACAACGACTAGCAAGAGTGTTCCAGGTCACTGCGGAGCCACGGTAGACGAAATCCTTAACTACGTCAAACTTATTACTGTCAATACAAACGGTCTGGCAAAGAAGTTCATTCGACGCGTCCGCCTCAATACTCGTAAACGCCTCATTGGCATCTCACTGGGTCCTTCCGTTCATGTCAATGTCATCCGCGTACGCAAGAAGTTATGAGGATGTGCACAATCATTTCTAATACGATGTTGAAGAAATCAGACGACAGCGCATCGCTCTGCCTAAGTCCTTTATTGACATCAAAACTATCGGTCAGGCGTTCACCGAATCGGATGGAGCAGCGAGCATTCTCCAAAGTAATCATGTGTAGTCTGACGAGTTTAGCAGGGATATCAATGGTAGACATAGCTCGTCTCTAATTACGCTGTCGTATGTGAGTGTCGACTTGAAATTCATTGGTTTTTTCCAGGATCTGGACTTCCCTGGGCTGAATCCACACTGATAAGGACCTATCAGCTTATGTACAAACGGCTGCAGGCGTTCACACAAAACGGCAGAGAAGATTTTGTAGGCGATGTTAAGGAGACTTATCCCTCTGTAGTTGGCGCAGTCAAAGGGGTCTCCTTTCTTGGGGATCGGACAAAGGATACTGAGACTCCATTTCTCAGGAATGATTTCCTCTGACCATATCTTACAGATGAGCTGGTGTATGTTCTTAACCAGGTCATCTCCAGCTGCTTTGTCGAGCTTAGCAGACAGTCCGTCTGCGCCAGCAGCTTTATTTGACTTGAACTTCGATATGGTGATCTTAACTTCGTCGAGGTCAGGATGATGGAATTCTCTGCAATCTTCGTCGTTGTCCGAGTCGGAAAGTTCGAACATCAAGAACAATGGAGGGGATTTCGCCCCGAAGCAAGATCAATCAGCTTGTGTCCGTTATAGAATGTGGTGTCATGTAGGCTGTGTTTGCCGATACGTTCTGTCTAGGAGATCGTAGAACTCATCCTTGTCTTACGTGGGGGCGTGAACGCAGATCAGGCTAATGTTCGCCCACATGCCGAAGGCTTGGGACTTTTTGCCTTAGTCCACCTCGAACAATAAATCTGCATCCTAGATCAGTGTCCTTTTTTCGTTTTTTTGCAGGGTCGTCAACATCGATCTGGTCCTTTATATCCGAGACTTGTGGAGTTTTCCGGGTTCGCTCTACTAGACCATAGCCCAACCTATATTAATCCTGTTTTGTGGCGCAGAATGCTCGCCATTCGTCCTCTTCCGTTAGTGATTTCCATGGTGAGGAAATTTTCAGATGGTACCACGAGGAGGTGGACGTAGGACATGGCTAAAAGAAGAGCTGCAAGGTGTTCTGCTGCGTAGGTTCTTACTCGTTTTTTTTAGCGGACCAGCACCCGTCGGCAGATACTACTCCTACGAGGCCTTTGTTAGTCTTTTACAGATGCCTTTGTTAGTCTTTTACCACCACGAGGCTCGGAGTCAAAGACCCTTTTAGCTGGAGCGTTTGTGTTCATGCGCTCGATGTGGCCGAATCAATGTAGTCGACGAATCTTTGCCTTCCGGAATATATCCACATCTTTATACAGCTCGTAGAGTTCGCGGTTGTGTCTTCTCCTCCATTCACCTTCCTCACAGAAATGGCCAAATATCCGGCGCAGAATTTTTCTTTCGAAAGAAACTAAAATCAGCTCCGCCGTTTTGCTTATCGTCCAGCAAGGCTGACATGTAAAGCATGACTCCCTTCTTCGGGCGCCTTGTCGTGGCGGAAGGCTTAAGAGGACATAGACCTCGAACCAAGACTCGAAAACCCAAAAACGAATGTACAACCAAAGGACTTGAGCAATCCAGGTGGCACCCGCAACAGCGGAAATCCATCCGCGAATTTTTGGCCGCAGCCGAGGGAAGGGTTCTGGAGGCCCGTTAATTTCGAACTTTCCGGCAGCCCAGAACAACACCGACTTCTGCGGTTCACTGTCGGGTGGCACGGAAAACCGCTTAGGTTGAATGCGCCCCAGAATTGGGACGTGCTTTAATTTCCTCTTCTTACTGGGAAGGTACTACTCCCCAGAAGCGTTCAGGATCCTACTATGGCCGTCGCTGCCCCTGAAAAAGGTTGCGTTGGTGGTGGCTCTAAACGCAGCAGGCCAAGTTGTTACGGGTCCTAGTGATTCTCAAACCGGCAAAGCTGTCCCAGAGCAACGTCCGAAGGAAGCAGGTGCTCAAGTTGGATGTACTGATGTGTTTACGCTCGCAGAATGCAAGGATTGACACGAAGGCTTGGATTACCTATTCCTAGAAGGACAGTAAGGGCTCTCTGGAAAAAGAGGGTTCTACTTTGATTGTAGGGATGTGTAACGCCTCTGTCGTGACTCGGAAATCGGCCTACAATTCACGCCCTTACTTCGGCCTTGGTAGGATCTTATTCCATTTTAATGAGAAGTAATCGAAGGATGGGACGTGCCCTGCAGTATGAATCCATGATTTTTACTCAAATTAGACTACAGCACTGCAAGGCTGCTAGCGCTATATTAAGTAGTAGAATTGCATGCAGTAGTACAAAGTTGTATCCATTCAAAAGCCGCGGGTGGAATAAACGCCTGTGTGGCCTTGGTGATATAGGTGATGCTACGATTCTTTATGATGAGCGATCCGAAAGGCCCAGAGTCTGCCTCATCATATCGAACTCACTATTGGCAACGAAACTTGAATAATTCTGTGGACAAGACGTGGTGGCTGCCAGAGTAATCTACAAAGCGCACGGAGTAATTGAACACTTCGTCGTTGTGTCTGCGTACTTTCCCTACGACTCGGTGCTGCCTCCACCACTGAAGGCAGTTTCTGAACTCGTAGAGTACTGTGGAGCCAGAAATAATGATTTCATATTGTGTTGCGATGCTACTCCCAACGTTTGCCATGGCGAGACAACATTACATTATCTCTACAGGTTGACCATTCGATGGCCCCCTCTTTTGTGAGGTTCCAGTTGTGTCTAGAGAAACGTAGCCGCTCTACTATTTTTGCATTCCACCATGGTGGAGGGTTTCTTTTACTGGGTCGCCCGGTAGAACTTGGCTTCTCGAAGGACCGGTTTAGCTTATTGGCGAGGTTTAATATCATGGCTTCTCGAAGGACCGGTTTAGCATATTGGTGAGGTTTAATATCATCTTATCGATGTCTCCCGTGGAGTTGGGGTTCCCCTCCGGAGGTTGGTTTAGGGTCTTACACAGCTCCGTATTAAATGTCTGTCAATTCGCCGTCCGCGGGTTTCGAAAGACATTCTTGTCCGGCTTACAGAAACGTAAACCAAAGAGAATCCAGCAATGATCAGAAAGCGATACTTTGTCGGATACTCCCCAATTTGAGACTTCTGAAGTACCATTTTCAGTCAGAAGTGTTAAGTCTAGATCCTCCCTTCTATTATTAGTAACGAAAGTTGGTGAATTGCCCGGATTACATATACCTAGATTTGTACTAGTGAACGTTAGCATCACACCCTAAGACTAAGTTCCTCAAACCTTGTTCGGCCATTGAGACCAGTGTTCTCACTTTCTTTGAGGGGACGTCCGTGCCTTCGTCGTATGGCACGTAAGCCGACACTATCGTAATGGCACCATCCTTGCCTGTAACTTCCACCACTGCCTGGTCACTCGAGCTGAAATTGGTTAACATTAGTGCGTCGAGTTCTTTCTTAGCAACGATACAATTTCTAACCTTGCCTTCGCTACCATTGTACGAGAGGCTGAATTTTGATGACCCTAGTCTTTTAACCCGATTATGAAGGATCCATGGTTCTTGGATTAGGACCAGATCAAGCTGATTCTTGTTGAGGAGCAGCATGAGGTTGGTCGATCCGGCATTACTGTGATGGAGGTTTATTTGCACTACCTTCATTGATTGTAGTACGCTCCACAGCAGGTGCCGTCCCGCGAGGCTGCACTTTCTTCGTGAGTCTCAAAGGAAGCTCATCAGCTCCAAAGAACAGGCGCATATGCCCCCCTTTTTTCAAGATACCGGTGGACTCTCGATAACGAAGATTATACTCTTGGTACCGTCTTTGTTGCTTTCATCCATAGGGACCGCTGGATTTTGTGCCTTAAGAAAGCCGAGAATCTCACTTTTCCCTATACCTACATCCGGTACATTCACTTTGGCTTTAGGGCTCTCCGGTACCTCGCCTTCAGAGAGCTAAAAGGTGAGTTTGTGAAACCAAACATTGGCGCAGTTTTCCCTCGAATGCGGTCGAAGATCTAGCTTTCTCGATCAACTTCCCCTGTTCGAAGGTGTACTGGCCACTCGGCTACTACAGCTACAGCTAGCTGTAGAGCATTTCGGATAGCGCCGCCGAACTGAACCGCAGTGTTGACCCTCACTCTCTTTGCTTAGTTGTTGGCTTCTTCCTGATCTCACCCTCCTTGCTACGGAACCCTCCCTTCTCTTCGTAGCGGCCACAGTTTCTGGTTCGCCTTTACCGGTCGTATCGACCACGATAGGGGCTTCTGTCACAGCAAGTAAATCATGTGAGTCGGGGATTATCACTTCCACGTCGAAATAGAAAAATCAATTAGTGAATCATCGCTTCAACCAAATGGCATTCATGTTAACGTGCACATGTGACTCAAGACCGAAGGGAAATGTTTAACACAAAAAAAAACACAAGAAATGCAAATTCAACAAATCAATTTGTATTGCTCCAATTCTAGTCCGTTTACATAAAAATTTATTGTAAAAAGTCAGCAACTTCTTCAAGTTCACGTGCTCGAGCTTGTTTCTGTGCCCATCTGGTCTCGGCCACCTTAACATTTAAAACCCATCGGTCGTGAGCCAAACGAATTCCACACGTCAAGTTGTCATTTCGAGAAGCAGCGTTTTCATTCACCGAATAACTACTGTCCGATCGGGGATGTTGACTCTTTGCCGGACAATGTTTGCCATATTTGGGGAATGGTGGTTCCTGTAAGTATTTCTTCAGGCATCCTTGATGGAACAGATGACCGCAATAGACTCGTTCGCAGTATAAATCATTTGTATCGTCCGCTACCAACTCGCTGGCGTTTCTCGGCAGCACATTTTGCTCGCAAATTGGACATTTTTCCTCACTAAAACCACGTGTGGCCTCTATGCAGAATTTGAAGGCCTTATACAAGCTCGGAACAGGCTGAAACACGTGAGCACTTTTGTCCTTTATACGTCGGAGCGGAGGTTCAACACATTGCCGGGCAATCTCTTTCGATTGTCCATTAAGATATCTTAGAAGTACAGCTGGCAAATTTGTTTCGGCTTCCTTTAGCACAACACATTGCCTCGGATACTCTTCAGGGATTTCTGCCTTAACCCTATAGTAGTACTGGCCACCGTTGATGTTCAAGTGAACAATTGACGATTTTTGTTTCAATTTCAATTGATTGTTTGCATCACTTCCCAAGATTTTCTTCAATTCCAATATCTCCTCGTATGCAACGCAAAGCGGATTCTCTTGCAAGTACTGAGCGATAAACTTGAGCACATATATCACCTGTGGTTTGCCCAATATATCCTTCGATTTGCTCTCGGCTAGATTGGCTAATCCGTCCAGAAATTTACACGAAAGCGTTCGACTTTTCAGCTCGACAAGGATCGTTGATTTCGGATAGTTGTCGGGGAACCGTAGACACACGGTAAGTTGTCGACTATTGGTTTGTTTGATATCCACTCGGATCAGTACTGCCGTGCAGGTAATTATTTTTGATTGTTCGACGACATTTTCACAGATTTTTTTCACTTCTTCAATTTCAAAATCAATTATGCTCATAATATTGGGAGGGTATCGGGTGCAAGGAATCCGTGTTTTACGCGTATTTTTCGTTCGTATTCAATGGGAGTCGGGCAACAGCAGCGGTCCAAGTAGAATTGGCGATAGCAGCAATTCAAACAAGTTGACGTTTTAATTTCGATAGCAATCACTGACAGATGATCCGTTCACAATAGAGTTTTTTCATGTTTGCTTTTTTTTTATAATTTATTAAAAATAGAATCATGCGTTGTACTTCAAACGCGCAGAAAAGAACACGCACTTTAAAAGTACAGGATCGAGAATAAGTAGATAATAAGAAACATCATTGACGCATCCAATTAAAATTTGTACCAAAGAAGACTATTCCGGTTCCCTAAGGAAACAGATCGAGAAAGCGAGAGAGCGGGTTTCTGCCATTTGACATTTATTACTCATCTCAATTCTGTCATCAATCTCGATTGTCTGTCGTCAGAAGATCCGTCACAGCCACGTTGTTTGGCTCAAATTGATAGAAAATTAGGAGAGAACGAAAGTGCTAAGTTAAAAGACAACATGGTACTCGATCTGGACTTATTTCGCAGCGATAAGGGTGGTAATCCCGATAAAATACGCGAAAACCAAGCGAAACGCTTCAAGGATCTCGCGCTCGTTGAGACTGTAATCGCGCAAGACACCGAATGGAGACAGAGGAGACATCGTGCCGATAATCTTAATAAAGTGAAGAATGTTTGTAGCAAGGAAATCGGTGAGAAGATGAAGAAAAAGGAACCGATCGGAGATGAGAATGAATCGGTGCCCGAGGAAGTGAAATCGGATTTGACCCAAATCACTGCCGACGTCCTGAAGAGTCTCACTGTCAACCAAATCAAGGTAAACGCTTAGCATTCTTTGTCCATCCATTGCATTAACTCGATCTGTTGTGATAGAAAATTCGTGTCCTCATCGACGAAGCAATGGTGGAGAATGAGAAAAATCTCCAAGAAGCCGAACTGAAACGCAACTCTGCCCTCCGTGAGGTTGGCAATCATTTGCACGAAAGCGTGCCAGTCAGCAATGACGAAGACGAAAACAAAGTGGAAAGAACATATGGCGATTGCACTAAACGTGGAAAATACTCTCACGTCGATCTTATCGTCATGATTGACGGTATGAATGCTGAAAAGGGCGCAGTCGTCTCTGGTGGTCGGGGTTACTTCTTAACCGGGCCGGCTGTCTTTCTCGAACATGCACTCATTCAACATGCCCTACGTATTCTTCACGAAAAGAACTATACGCCCCTGTACACCCCTTTTTTCATGCGCAAAGAGGTGATGCAAGAAGTTGCACAACTTTCACAATTCGACGAAGAATTGTACAAGGTTGTCGGTAAGGGGAGCGAGAAGACCGAAGAGGGAGGGGTTGATGAAAAATACCTCATTGCCACTTCGGAACAACCAATTGCAGCCTATCATAGAGATGAATGGCTACCCGAATCCTCGCTGCCCATCAAATACGCTGGCATTTCAACATGTTTTCGGCAAGAGGTCGGCTCGCATGGACGTGATACCCGCGGCATATTCCGTGTGCATCAGTTCGAGAAGGTCGAACAGTTTGTACTCACCTCCCCGCACGACAACAAGTCGTGGGAAATGATGGACGAAATGATCGGGAATGCTGAGCAGTTTTGCCAATCACTAGGCATTCCATATCGGATTGTGAACATCGTTTCAGGTGCACTGAATCACGCTGCATCCAAGAAACTCGACTTGGAAGCCTGGTTCGGAGGAAGCGGAGCTTTTCGTGAACTGGTCTCGTGTTCCAATTGTCTAGAGTATCAAGCACGAAGGCTGCTCGTGCGCTATGGACAAACGAAGAAAATGAACGCTGCCGTGGAGTACGTGCATATGCTGAACGCAACGATGTGCGCAGCTACTCGAGTAATCTGTGCTATTTTGGAGACGCATCAAACCGAGACGGGAGTTAAGGTCCCTGAGGTTCTGAAAAAGTACATGCCAGAGAAGTATCAGGACGAGATTCCGTTTGTCAAACCAGCGCCAATAGACGTGGAAACGGCCGCCGCAGCTGGCGGTAAGAAGAACAAAAAGCAAAAGGATAAAGCAGCCTAATTGCGACTACCCTACGTGTATACCCACAATGTTCCGGCTTCAAGATGACTCTTGTACTACTATTGCGTCTCAATTTTCCATTTTTAATTGCATTTCTGGTACCGCATAGGCAAAAATACATTATTTAACTAAAATAGGCAGAAAATGTCGTTTCATTTCATCTGAACGGTGATATTAGTGTGATTAGTGTTCTATAGTGCACTGTAAGCAACATTTAGATTTAGCGAATTGTCGGTGGTCGTCTTAGGAGAGTCTCTACAGTTGTAGGGCTGACGCTAGTAGAACCAAGAGCTCGGCAGTCGCAGTTTCCTGATCGATATCGCTCTCCCTTCAGCTTTTTGTTTTTATGGTAAGCGCGCATTCAAGGTTAACGACCTTATTACTTCGACGACACAGAGATAACGATAGACATTGAACTTAAATACTTGTATGAGGCGGGAAGACATAATCCGACAAGATTCATAGAAATATTCCTTATATTTGACGGTACGTCCGTAAGTGCGCTTGAGGGTATATTGGCAATCATTCGTAGAGAGACCTGTGTTAGCGAAAAATCGTTCATTGGGTGGAATGCAACAAACTATTTCTTCAGAGCATCTTCTGTGGAAGCATCGATAAAGCAGGGAAAGATGAGAGACGTTCTTGTGATATTCCAGCGAATCGAATGATTTTTGGGATTTATGGCATGACGCTGAATTTTTATTTTTTTATAAAATGCCTTACCTTCCCGTAGCCTACCCTATGTAAGCCCACCATTAGTCTTCAGCGGGTTTTGCCTTGAAGAGACTGACCCTGACGGAGTTCGTTGCAGCCACCAAAAGCCGGAGTTCGTTCCAGCCACCAAAAGCGTTAATTGCTGTCGGGTAATGTCTTTTCGATCTCAGCGTGAAACCGTTCTGCTTAACCTGAGACTCTTGGTCTCACCGAGCGCGACACCAACCTCGTAGAGAAATCGCCGCTCCCCGTAATTACGGGCCACATGGACGATAAGCGGTACCGCCAATCTATCCTGGAACAGCCCATATTGATCTAAATAGAAGAATGCTTGTGGGGGGACAAAGCCGTTCAGCCGTACTTTCTCGTGATACATTTGGTTGGGGTCGTAAGCACCAGAGATCAAGCTATTGACTAACGACGTCATCGCCACCTTGCACACTTCGTTTGGTCGGACCCTGGTGTTCTGTGTAATCTGAGACAAGTCCTTAGATATTGTCTCCAAGACTGGAACCCGTTCCATCAAACCCACATTAAACTAAACGGGACATCAGTATGCTATAATGGGGCCTAAATAAGGCCATGCCAAGGTCATAATGCCAGAACGGAAGCCTGTAGGGATGAACAGGGACACTTCGTAGTTGAATCATAATCGATGTTGAGGAGGTACCGCTGTCAGGCAGAACGCACCACTCACACTGGACGAAGATGCACCCAATTTAGACGCAGTTAAGATAACCAGATCAAAACTGAAATCAATCAAAGCTGCTGGGCGCAGACGGCCTGCCTGCTAAACTATTTAAAGCAGTTGGAGATGAGTTGGTTGGGAGCATGCATCTGTAAGATATCTTAGCATCTTTTGCCCGATCCATGAAAAAGAAGATTCCAACTATAGGGGAATACATCTTCTTAACATCGCGAAGAAGATCTTCTCTGCCATGCCATGTGAACGTCTGAAACAATTCGTGGACAATTTGATAGATTCCCATCAAGGTGGCTTCAGGCCAGGAAAATCCACGAAAGACCAAGTATTCACACTACGGCAGATCTTGAGGAAGATCCATGAATTTCAGGTCGACACCCACCTTTCGTCGATTTAAAGGACGCATATGACAGTGTCTATAGGGACGAGCTATATAGAACCATCTTATGCGTTGACATTCCTGCTAAACTCAGGTTGGGCAGGATGTCAATGGAGAATTCTCGTTGCTCAGAAGGTCGGTAAGGAGTAAGCCTAGACCTTCGATGTCAAAAAAGGATGCAGACAGGGCGACGCACTGGCTGGCGATTTTTTCAACATCATGGTGCGGGATTAACTAGCCATTACAAAAAGACACTATTTACTTCAAGTCTGCACAATTGCTCGCATACGCTGATGACGTGGATTGGGAGAACGCAGCGAGACGTCAATGAATGTTTTATGAGCATTGAAGCAGAAGCGGCTATAGTGGGTCTGAAGGACGCCTTAGCCAGAACTATTGGCAGCTATAACCTGGATGTAGTCAAGGGTTTCTACATCACTTGTTATCTCACTGGTAATCACATCGGTCCTCTTCTACGGGCGCAGAGGCTTGGACCTAACAAAAATGGATGAAGAGAACCTTGGTAGTTTCGAGAGAAAAATGCTGGTCCCGTTTGTGACGGAAAGTGGAGGAGAATATTAAACCACGAATTGTACGGGCTGCACAGCGACATCTGCCTAGTATGACGTCTACGGATCCAACGTCTAAGATGGCTAGGCCATGTAGAGCGAATGGACAGTACAGCTCCGGCCTGAAGAGTTCGACTCCAACAGCGAGAGACGACGTTGCAGAGGACGGCCGCGTTTAAGGTGTCGCACACAGTTGGAGAGGAACCTCAACCAACTGGGCATGCGACGCTGAAAACAGCTAGCAAAAGATCGTTCTAGCTGGAAAGGCTGCTTGTTGGCTGAAACCCGAACTATTGCTCTACCTAAGTAAGTAAGAAAGCGCTAAATGAAAAACCCTGTAGTAGAGTCCTTCTAACCATACGGTGTCGAAAGCTTTTTCCAAGTTAATCAGTCAGGTACCCGTACATTGGTTCTTGCATTTATTTATATTCGAGACGGGTGTCGACGCGGCCTTGAAACCGAATTGGTTATTCGGAATGATGGGTTTATCCTTAACCCATTTAGACAGGGCCACTTTATAGAAGACCTTGCTGATACTTGGAAGGAGACTTATCGAGCGAAGATTTGCCAGGTAAGAGGGTCTTTGCCTTTCTTAAGGATTGGTTGCACCACCGCCGTTTACCAATGCACCGAATAATATGAATATTCAAAGCAGATGGTGTACCTCTCTATAGCCATTGGTGGAAGGTGTTTAAGCACAACATTGGATATTCCATCAATACTCGCGGAAGCTTGTCGAAAAAGTCTTTCAGAGAAGCTTTTTGTTCTACTATGGATGTTATTTCTGACGCTCATTTGATCGTCAAAAGGCATTCGTTGGGAAGTAGAACCAAGGAAGTGTACCTCAAGCAAGGTCTGCAGGGTTTCCCTGCGATTGACAGTAAAGATACCGTCTGATTTGCGAAGCAGCATGAGTTCCTTTGTACGAGTATGCTCCTGGGACAGCACTTTATAAGGCCCGGTCGCAGTTAATAGCGAGTCTATGTCCTCACAGTGATTCCTCCAATCCCTGAGCTATGATTTCGTTTCAGATGGCTTAAGCTGTGTGGCGAGGAGGCTAGAACTTTTTCTGCCTCGGCACTTTCAAATCTTTTTATATTCCGTGGTAAAAGAGACTGTGCTTGCCTCAAAGGTGTTTCGGTCTTGCGCCTTGTCCTAGCTTTTGCATTGTCTGTATTTCTATCGAAAGTACACTGTTCCCGGATTCCCAACTTCGTTAGCTGTGATTGGGGCCCAGGTAAGACGAGGAGAACCATATTCGTTATGAATTCACTTGAAAGCTTACCTTGCCTTGGAAAGAAGAAGTATGTTTGAACTGGTCACAAGGATTATCTGCATTTCCCATATAAAGGAGCTTTTAGTTGAGAATCCTGTGCCAAGGCCACATATCGTTACCAATTCAAAGCTTTTGTACCGGGACTTTGTCTTAATTACTATTATGCTCTCAGAAGAGCAGTGCAACCAAAGCAGATGGAGAATCTGCTGTATCACGAGGATGTAAAAGTCCTTCTTTCGGAGTCATAATATGAATTTCATAAAGATTCTTTGTGATATGCTTCAAGAAGATCCGAAGTGGATAGCACTGTGCTGTCTTCTGCTTGTATTATTCGGAACTTATCCAAGGGTATGCCATCCGTAACCATTGGCGCTAGGTTAGAGGCATCGGTTACAACTGAAAGAAACCCTTTTTATCTTGCCTGTACACCCTTAGCCTAATCAAAGACGATAATCCCTTCTACTTCGTTCGAATTGGGCAGGAAAATCTGCGAAGAGATCTCTTCGAACTCTTCTAGTAAAGCAGTTGAGTTCTTTTGTTCTTGAAACGTACATATATTGGGATATTTGGTTAGCTATGGAAAGCAGTTTGCTCCTAACTAGGTATTATCCCATCGTTTTCGTCGATTTCCACCGGAATGAGGGGAAACAACTTGTAGGACACCCTACTTCTGACGGCTTCCTGAACGACTTCTAATTCCTTTTACGTCTAAATCCCTATACGAGCCTTTGTCGACCGTGGTAGCTTCCTTTTTCCTACTTCCGGGCATTTACTCCCTCGGAATGTCGCGGTATTTTTCAAGCCCTCTGTTGCGGGCAGTTTGTTCTCTATGGCCAGAGTCTCGTCTTCTTGTTGCATGCTGCAAATCACTGCAAATCGTTAATTGAATTCAGTAGCAAAGAAACAAAGACTGAACATTCCACGGAATTCGGCATATGTATGTATGTTCAGGGGTTAAAACAAAGAAAAAAAAACTTTCCGACTTGAGCGATACGTAGAATTTACAAAAGTAGCCATGGATACCGAAATGTTTATTTTTGAATTCACACCTCAGCAAATTTGTGAAATAATTTCAGAGATTCAAATCAGATTTGCAAACAAGAAGATAAAATGGTTGGAACAAATGTGAAATCGGATTGCAAACGTTTAAACAAGGACACCAGATGGGATAGGATACGAAAGAAGTACACCAGCACGCCGAGTATAAAGAGTAACGTGGTAAAGCGGTTGGTTGAAATGGATTTTATCGGAAAGGATAATGTTCGGCTTTTGAACGGAGAAGTGGATTTCGAGCGGAATCTAGATCCAACACTAGTCATGGACCTGCGGCATGAAATGGTAAGTTAACCCAATCGGAAAAAACGATATAAACGACCATCGGAATTAGTTTCAGAAGTCGAAACCGAAGCCGGCATCAAGCATCAAGAAATATATACCACATACCGAGAAGTGTATCGTTCACAACATTAAAGTCGAGGAGCATTACATCCAAAATGAACTGTCGAAACTCAAATCGCAATTAGCCAAGAACCGAAAGTCGATTACAATCAAACCAAAGCCTCCAAAGCCTGATGTTCATAAGCTGAACAACAAAAACATACTCAAAAGCCTGGAGAATACCTCACGCCACATCAAAGATTTTTACCAGTGTCCCGCTCGGGCAATAGAACTCATTTCAAACGACAGAGATAAGGATGAATCTAAACTCGAGGAGCCTCCTGATAAGGTAATAGACAATCAAGACCAGACAGTTCTTTCCCCCAAATCCTCCAAAAACGATAATAGTTGTACAGCAAAGCCCAGAATTCGTTTTGATGACAACGTAGAAACCTTAAAGTACAAGAGGGACCATTCCGTCAGCTCCAATAGCAACTACAGCAGTGACTCGGAGATATCCAATCTAGCCGACGAAGCTGTGGAGGAAGCTACAAGTAAGAGTAAATTCACCACGAGTATAGAAGTCGGGGGCTCATCACTACATAAGGAAGGAGTTGATCCTCTGATTGTAACCAAAATCGCACCAGAACAAGTGTCACGTACTGAAGACACAACAACATCATCGAACTCATGTGATGAGAGCAGTGACAATAGCTCTTCTAACGAACAAAATGCCATCATCGATCAGCTATTTGAGATGAAAGATCACTTGAACATGGCGATCTTAAAGAAACACTTTATGAAATGGATACACTTCACAACGATACAGAAAATCGAGCGTGAAAACATCACCAACAAGAGTGATCGTATTCACAAAATCAACGCGTTCTTAGATCATATAAGGGAGAAGAAAAAGAATCCAACGCCAC
Source organism: Eumerus sabulonum (assembly GCA_951905685.1). Taxonomy (NCBI): domain Eukaryota; kingdom Metazoa; phylum Arthropoda; class Insecta; order Diptera; family Syrphidae; genus Eumerus; species Eumerus sabulonum. The sequence goes on along the minus strand of OX645063.1, from coordinate 104,566,887 downwards.
AACCCAAGGAGGTATCCTCCCGGCAGCTGGCTCAGGCGAAAATGCTAGCCAACAACAATGTGCGGAAGTATCAGTCAAAGTAAGTAGCTTGCATCACATGGGAGTCGTTATACCATAATTCATTCAATTTAGGATAAAACTCCAGCAGGACATCATAGATTTGCAAAAGATGAAACTCGAACGTCAAGAGAGACTCATAACCGAGCTGAAGCTCAGTAAAATATCCGAAGAGGCGAAGGAAGTACGACAAAATATAAAGACCGAGTTAAAGAACGTCTTTCGTAGCGGGGATTTTAATGTCCGCGCCAAGGCAAAATGTCTACAAATTATGGGGAATCTTCGTGACAAGGAAGACGGAGATGATTTTGCACGTCTTCAAGGTAAGTCGTTGATGCAGCCCAAGTTTTTGTTAAATATGCAAGAACGAGCATTGATGCGAAGTGTTAAGCATGATCAAGCCAAACAGCGACGTTTGCAAAAGGAATCCGAACGTGAAGCAGCCAAATTAGCCATGGAAGAAGCTAAGGTGAGTCCTAACCGGTAGCCGAAAGTCACTACTTACTTGTTTGTGCCTGAAAATCTGTAGCGTCTTGAGGACGAACAAGCCAAAATGATGAGAATCGAGCTACTGAAGGAGAAGCGGCGTCAGGAGAAAATGGCCAAAATACTCAAGGAGCGCGAACGTCAGCGGGCGATTGAAAACACCAAGAAGTCACAAGACTTTTGTCGTAAGTACCTTCTTCGTCGGGTAGGAATGGAGGCGTTTCGTAGACTACTAGACCGTAAGAGATCGAATCAGAAGAAATCGGACGCACTGCAGAAGCGGCTGTATGAGAAGAATGCATTCTTGGCGTGGAAAGACCTATACCTGCAAAAGCGTCAGCAGAAAATCGATCTAGTCGACTCTGTGTATGAGAAAAATATTAAGCGACATGCGATCCAAGCGTGGCTTGAGTACATGAAAGAAGAACGAAGCAAATACCATGTAGCAGTGGATTGGTATGAGTTGAAGTTAAATCAGTTCGTGTTCACGCATTGGTCTGGTTACACCAAACTGCAAAAGATCATCGAGGATATGAAGACGAAACAAGCCGAGAGTCATCACGAGTGGTTAGAGTTATAGACATATTTGGCAAACAAATCGTTTTATAAACATTATCCTTTGAACAGGCATCTCAAATGGAAGGTTCTCGACCGTTGGCAACGTCTTCCACAGGTGATCAAACTCGAGAAAGAGACCGATGAGCGACGTCAACGATGGCGAATGAAAATCTGGGAACTACTCCCCGACTACACACCGAATCGTGACGAGGACACCTTGTAGCGAATGCACAAGACGAACGAAAACAACTTTCCTGTGAATATGTTACCAAAATTTCAGTCAGTTTACAAATAAATCAACAACTTTTTAACGTATACGTTTATTATACTGTCGCCTTATGTGTTATTAGATCGCTAGGTTAAGCCTTGGCTACGGGTTTTCATCTGTGTGCTGTTTAACTGGAACTAGGTTTCCTCAAATTCTTAATCTAATGACTAAAATGGTTTAATTAATTTCCATTCTTCCCCACTTTCCATCAAGCAAATACTCTGCGGTAACTGGATTCTAAGTAAAAGAGTGCTTAATCAAAGACGCTGTACGTTTGAAGAGATCACCTCGTCGTCGACCTAGTTTGTGAGGAAGAGAAAGTTTTTCCAATTGCTAAGCAGCGTTCTTCGTTTACCGGTGACACGTCGTTTCCATTCCGATAGGGTAATACCTTTAGAGATCAAGTAGATTTGCATGATTAATGCAATAATCACAAAGAAGGCAATAATCAGCGCGTATATGGCCATAATAAACGCCAAACTTATGCTGAAATTCATCAAATCAATGCATGTTGGCCAGTAAAAAAAAAAGCACAAATCACTTACATGTAATCGTCAAACACATCACTGCAGTCGTCCGGCAGTAGTATTGGCACTCCAAATACTCTGAACAACAAGTACGGATGACAGACGGCTGTGGTTGCTAAATTGGCACCGAACAACAGGGCACACTGTCCGAAGCATAGACCAAAGAAATAATATCGATGATTGAACTCACCGATGCAACAATCTAACCAGAAGCTATGGTGGTCGTGACGCACGATACAGGCTTGACAAATCGCGCAATGCAATGTCCGTGGTTGCACGTACTTTCGGCAAATTTGACATATATTCGGATTATGCTGCTCACATTCATCCGATTCACTGTTCTCGACGAGTAGGGATGTCTGCTCCTCGGTTATGTCCGGCAATTCGTCCTCCGACACTGTACTTTGCAGTACATGATTGAGTGTGGCCCGTGTCTTAGTTCTATACAAACAGAATAGAGAGCATGAGGCCAAGAGAATCAATATGTAAATCTCTTCCATCAGCAATTCCATCATTGGCACAGTATATCCAAACAAAAAACCCAAGTACACCACCGACCAAAACGTCCAGATGAAAAAGAATTTGGTCTTGGGAAAGCTTCGCCGCAGATAGTAGTACGAATAGCCAAGAAACAATGCTGTTGCAATGCACATTATTAATGCGGCATATGAGTTGATTGCCGCAATGCTGATCACCAATGGTATACTTATTGGTGGTACTAAAGCGCCCAGTGAAATTTGTTTTGCACCCCCCTGCCATGGTATGCGCAGGCGATCTTGAAACGTAAGCAGCATGCCTCGACGTTGTTTCGGGTCAACTGATTTACAACAAATTATCCTTAAAATAAGAAATTCATACACAAAATAATGCGAAAAGGAGGCATGTAAGTAGACAAACCTGTCAAAGACTCCGTCGAAATCACTGCAATTGCAGCAGCATTGCAATATGTGAAAATGTTCGTCTTCGTGATTAATGTATTCGCAACAGCAAAGACCTTCGCTCTGCTCGTCACTATTAATGTCCACCCGCTTACTATCCATTTCGCAAGCGTGCAATACACAAGATTTACCAAATTGATTTGCTCTGCATTGAAATACAACAAAATAGCAAAAAGGAAAAGTTGAAAACAAAAATAATCGTTTTCCGATTACCCGAATTGAAAGCGCAGAGGACTACCTCTGACAGCTGAGCACCGGTTTGCAAATGCGAAACCAATGACAGCTGCTCGACCACAGGGTGTGCGAGAGAAACAATGCAATCGATTTTTTTAACATTTATTCATTTTACCTCTTTATTATTTTCTTTAACTCTTATCAGAATAAGTATTTCTCGGGAGATGCCTTCGCATGCACTCCAGACAACCAACGACTCAAATCGGTTGTCCTCTTGAATCAAATCTTCAAACAATCGTAGACCACCTCCCACACCGAAATAGTGTGTTTTTGCAGCCAATAGAACAATACCATCGGGCTTGAGCTTGGCAAACATCGTGTTGATTAACTTCTGATGATTACTTTCGTTGTAAATCGTCTCAGATGTGAGGATGTAATCAAACGGCGGATCGCCTTTCGTCAAATCCGTATACTTTCCCCAATCGCCCGAGTAGAATTTTACCCGTTTCCACTCCTTTTCGTTTTGCTCGCCGTCGGTTTTCTTCTCGGGAAAATTAAGCATCACGTTGGGAATTGTAATTTTCTCGAGCACGTCTTGATTCTGTCAAGGAAAAACTACTCATTAATAACATCGACAATAAGATTCCTGTGTACTGAGTACATAGTCTTGGAAATGCACTACAGCACCGCATGCATAGGCATAGATTCCCAGAATTCCTGCGCCACAGCCTAGATCGAGGACCCTTTTACCATCAAATTTTTCCGGCGGGTAATTCACTGACATGTACTGGATTAGATCATCTGTACATTCCCAAATTTTTGCTCCACCTACCATGGTATACATACATGTTATAGGTACCAACTCACATGTCTGCTCATAAATACCTTCGTAAACGCCGGGGATAAGATCCAAGTGATTCTGTTCAGCTTGTCTGATGTCTTTAGAAGTTTCTTTATCGAACGTATGCATCAGATATCCCGACTTAATGAAGTTTATTATGACTTCTCCCGCTTGCACCGCTAATGAATTTGCTCTATAAACATCAATATTGTCCAAAATATCCTTCGTTACCACCACTTGCTTTGAATCGTAGCAGGCGATTGTGATTTCTTCATCTCTGTTGACGGGAAAAATGACATGACATAGGAGAAAATGACGGTATTCATACATATAATACGTACGATTCATTTTGTTGGCAAGAACTATCGAAAAGTGGGTTTTCGTCGAAATCATTCGGTTGCAACTTAAAATCGAATTTAAACATGTTTCCTTCACATCAACACCCTGTACCGGGAAAAATGCTTTTGTTTTGCTATTTTTTTTTTTTTTGTTTTTCTTTTTTTTTTTACTGATTTGTCACCACAAAGAAAATAATGTTTTTTTTTTTAGTATGAAAAGGCCGTAGATATTTAATAAGAATGGTTTTAAGTTAATTTAAAATTTATAGTTGAGCTACACGCGCCGGTGGATAATTTTAAAAAACATGCGACCTGAAATGTCAGACTGGCGATTTCGATACCGAGAATAGACAGGTTAGGATTTTGAATGACAACACTAGCAAGTGTTTCCGAGGTACTGCGATTGGTTTATTCATTGAGATCGGTGCCTAAGTGAATCTAAGGGGAGTTATCAAGGGCCTGACGGGTTGTCGCAGAAAATCAGTTCAGGTTCGCGGATAGCATTTTTCTGATTACTTCCACTTAGCCTAGTCTTCGTCCAACTTCAATCTGCTTGATGGAGAATTCCAATCAGCTACGTCCTTTACAATTTCTACCATTTCTACCGCCGGTTAGAGAAAGGTAAAGAAAGGGGACCTACCACCTTTTTTTTTTTTTGGTTGCGCCAAAGGATGTATAATCTTCGAAAGATGTACCATTCGCAAACCTGAATACTCGATGCGCCTACTTACTAAACCACATCCCGCACTCATTAACCACTCCTCCCTCGGGTCTGCCGTTATGTATTCCTTCGCGGGGCTAGTTAGCAACTTATGCTTACTTACTTACTTTAGTAGGGCTACATCCGGTGTGAGCCTGGGCCTCAACCAAGAAGCTTCTACAGGTGGGACAATCTTTTACCAACTGCTTCCATGCTTCTAGCGCCGCATGTTCAGTTGGTTAAGGTCCCCTTCCACCTGTGGGCACCACTTTAGATTCGGTCGTCCTCTGCTGCGTCGTCGGGTTGGACTCGAAAACTCTTTGGGCCGGAATTGTATTGTCCATTCGCTTTAGATGGTTCGTAGTGATATTGCTTACCAGCTGCTTCCGCTGAATAGCCGAACATCCACTACGGAACTTAATTTCTTATGGCTTAAATTCACCCTTCGTAAGTACACAATTCACTGCTGTTTTCTTTATAGAAACCCAAACCTGGACAGAGGCGTCAGGTTAGACACGTTTGATGGATGGAGTCGGGCATCCAAAGAATTGTTTCCCTGTTTCCTCGCACTGAAATCGTTATAGCGGGTGATTTCAATGTTTGCAGTTCTCAGTGGCTTCGACATTCTGAACAGACAACATCCTAAGGAAGGTATGTCGAAATTCGTTGAGTTGAACCAATTAACTCAGCTTGTGAAGGAGCCATCCCGTTTTCCGTTTGTATTATCTCCACTAAGCTCGTCTGATCACTGTGTCATATCAGCTAAATTCCCACATTCATTCCACACAGTTAAAGAAAATGCTCCCAAAAGAATAATATGGGTATATACGAAAGCTAATTGGTGCGGCCTTAACAAATTCTTTCGGAGCTTTAACTGGTTGTTGTGCTTCCAAAGGTTGTCCAAAGATAGCAGAAGTTGTTGGTCTTTCGTCAAAATCATCAAAAACTCCGTCTCGTCATCTATACCCACGCTCATTCACAATGACATTACAGCTGTCAAGCCCTCAGACAAAGCCAATCGGCTTGCTGCCCACTTTGCCGCTAGCTCGCAGCTCCCAAAATCGTTTATTTCACCGCCTGTTCTGGAGAACGTTAATTACACCATGGGACAAATTTACTTCCGTACTCGTACAGTTGCAAGGGTCCTTAAAGAACTTGACATACACAAATCCGCTGGTCCAGATGGTATTTCCCCAATAATTCTGAAGAGGTGTTCTTCTATGCTGCCAAAACCACTGCGTGAGCTTTTACAGCTTTCCTACTTGTCTGGGTTTACCCGAGAACGTTTTCTTTGCGCCAAAGAATGTGTTATCTTCCAAAGATACCAGTTACCCGGGTTACAAGTATGCACGATTCGTAAACCCAAATGTTTGATGTTAGGAATGCGCCTACGTACTAAGCCACACCATGCACCCTAAAGTTAGCTATTACTTAACGGGCCTGGTTAGTTTTTTATGCTCTTCTTCCTCTGCTCGCTGGTTCGAAATTGGATCTTGCACTTGCTGTCCTTTGTTGTAAGAAATGTACCGTCCGAGATTGGTTTTCACTCTCCCTAACTCATAATTGTTGCTGCAGCCTGTTTCACCCCATCCCATGCTGCGCTCGAGTTAACATGTGGTTTACGATGTTCTCGGGGATTGGTGTTTCTCCAATTATTTCCTCTATTTCTCTGCGCTCTGCACTAAAAGGTGGGCACTGAAAATACGTGCTCTGCGTCTTCTCTTTCCTCTCCGCAGTTTAAACAGAGGGAAGACTCCTTTAACCCAAACCTGTTCCGGTACCCTCGGAAACAGCCATATCCTGATAGAAACTGGCATAAGGAGAAATCTACTTCCCCGTAATCACGTTCCACCCTGTTCGATAGCCCAGATAGTTAAAATAAAGAAAGCGTACGCTTGTATTTCTTACTATTTATTCGTTCCATATAATTGCACGTGAACTGTATAGTGAACCGTCAGCTCTGATGGTTTTTGCTAGAGATAAATATAGAGATGGCATTCTGATGGCTCTGACAGGTATTTTGACAGATAACTCCTACAAACGCGTTGCGGTTTGACGGCGTCTTCACTATGTCATTCTGCCTTGTTGCGACCATTTTGCCACGTCTTGACTCTACACATCGACGTCTTGAGACTATCATTGCGTAAGTCAAAAGCATGTCGTTTTTACTGCCTGAACACAATAAGGTCGCGGTCGCAGTCTCGGTCGCGGTCAGCATTGCTGTCGGCAATGAGGTCGCTTTGTTATGTCAAATTTTAACAGCTGTTTTCACCTTTGTCCATATACAAGGCGTCTCAAAAAAAAGTTTATATTTGTTTAGCTTTTTGCGCGAAGGCAACGTATCCGAGGGGCGCGGAGGTATCGGGTGCAGACCACGCGTTGTGCGTGCAAGTATGTATGTATGTTGGCGTTACAGTTCATGAAGGACCAAAGCCGAGCTTCTCTCAATCACCCATGTTGTGTGTGATTTTAGTTCCGCATAGGTGAAAGGGACCTACAGTTTATTGCCGGTTCCGAACGGCGAAATTCGAGAAGCTTTTCTTGACAATTATACTACAGGGCGGTTTGTCAGTACCCCGCTGAGGAGAAACACAGTGAAAAACACGTTCGATGACATGGCTGTTGTCGGGATTCGATCCCTTGTCAGTGGCGTCAGAGGCCAACAAACCACCCACTGCGCCACGGCGCTCTCACTCTGCGTGCAAAAGTTCTACAAAAACGGTTATTCGGCGATTGTGACGCGTAGAAAATTCTGCAATATTCGAATGTTACGCCATTTAAATGATGCGCCAAGCATTCCTCTCATTCGAAAACGGGTAAAAAAAATTGAAGAGGCTGGTTCAACACTAGAAAAACCAAATTCTGGACGGCCAATATCAACGAGAATGGTAGAAAACGTGGAGAAAGTTAATCAGTCTGTTCGTAGTGATCCCGACCTTTCGATTCGGAAGCGCGCAGAGCTGTAATAAGAATTTTTGCTGTTTGATTATTGCGAGGGCATTCTTCTTCTTTGATGGCATTAAAGCCCACGAAGGACCAGAGCCAAGCTTCTCTCAATCACCCATGTTGTGTGTGATTTATTTTTTACATAGGTGAAAGGGACCTACAGTTTAATGCCGATTCCGAACGGCGAGAGTCGAGAAGCTTTTTCACGGCAAGTATACTACGGGGGGTTTTGCCAGTACCCCCCGAGGAGAAACGCCGCGAAATAAACATTCGATGGCGTTGGTGTTATCGGGATCCGAACTCGCTCATCGTGCGCCAGAGTCCAACACACTAACCACTGCGCCACGGCGTCCTCTAATGCGATGGCAGTAGATGACATTATTCTTAAGAAATAAATTCCCAAGCTGTGAACTTTAATGATAAATAAAATTGTTTTCCATGGAATGTTTACTTCGTTTTTAATCGATCCACTAAATATAAACTTTCCTTTGAGACATCTTTTACTTACAACGAACCGTCAACCGCCGATTTGAAGATTTCCTTGTGTTTCGGTTTTTTTTTTCTACACAGCTGTCGCAATGTCGCACGACCGAGTTAAAAGTTAGCCAACTCGCGCGACACACCCTGCGACCGAGTAATCATTGTGTTTACGTTATGGGGCTTACGTATATTTTACTTTTGAGAGGCGACCGCGACCTCATTGTGTTCAGGCAATAAGGCGTATAGTATCGGTTTATTACAAATGCAACAACCATGTACGTCTGCCCGGTGATCCCCGGAAGAGTTGGTGGTTGGGACCTCACAGCCATAGATAAATGAATATTTGTAATATAGAGCGGCCCCTAGACGACTAATAATATTGTGCGATATTTGATATTGCACAATATTATTGTTCGTCTGTAGATAATATTGCAATATTGTTCGATATATTGCGTAAAATCAAAACGCTTTTGACTTTTATTACAAATATGAGCGGTCAACTAAATTATTGGGGAAAATATTGAACCGTCTAGAGCAGCAGGCCAATGAAATTGTACAATATTTTGCACAATAATATTGAGCGTCAAGGGGCCGCTTTTGACTTAGAGTCAAGACGTCGGAACAAGGCAGACGCCGTCAAACCGCAACGCGTTTGTAGGGGCTAGTTGTCAAAATGCCTGTCAAAAGCCATCTTGTTCATTTATCTATGCTCACAGCTGCTCACGGAGTGAGCAGCCAATACATATAATTCCCATACTGCGTTTTTTTTTTTTTGACATCATTATTTGGATGATTTTCTGATTTGTTTTGGTTAAGAAAACTCAGGGAATTCTTTTAGATATCTGGGACTCATTGAAAGCCGTTGTTCAATCTGTGCATATAACACTTACATAGCCGCGTACGCTTTCAAGGCAAACGACTTTCTCCTTTCCTCTAATGCAGTGCATTGAAAATCCATTTGGTTAATGTTCAAAAGATAACCCAAGCCTGAATGGTGAAAAGAAACCGAAATCCGAGAAACAGATCCCTAATTTCGACAAAAATATTGCTCCTTTTTCACGTTTTCTTTGGAAATGAACATACTAGCAGGAGAAAGCGTTAAATTCTCACTCCCAAGAATGAAACCCTAAGAAAATCAGAAAAACAGAAACAAAAAATAAATTGTTCGCCCGTAATAGTGAGCAAATATATGAATTAAGTATAATCCGGCTGTAATTACTTTATTTGTGCATAGTTTACTCATAAATTACCCATAATTATTAAAATATTTGCCTTTTTCCTGAGTTGATTTTCTATACAACGTACGTTGTAACGGTCGTTAAATTCAAATTCAAAAAGAAAAACAAGTGAACATGTCCCTTCCCACAATAATTGGTGTTATTGTAATGTGTGTTCAATTGTTCGACGATCTGCCTTCCACACACGAATTTCCAGTTTTTCCACACAGAGAGCTTGTAGGCAAATTAGTCAAAAATGAATGCAAAGTCGGAGTCTACACGAGGGCTATGTCCCTTATTCCACGGAGCGTTTTTAGTACAGCTTGAAAAGTGTGATTTCCTTTTGGACTGACATTCCGAGCAGCAAGAGTTATTCCATGGACCTTTTTTTCACTGTCGGAGTCTACACGAGGGCTTTCTTTTTGCGCCTTTTTCTTTTGCACCTACGTTCCAATTTGAGGACGCGTCCACACGGAGCTTTTCTGCGTGTGCCTGTTTCTTGACATTTCGCTTCACATTTCAATTTCGTTGCCTGTGGTGATGTTTGAAAAGTAAGGGTGGTATCCAAACGTACACTACCAAGTCAGAAACAAGAGTGAAGCGACATCGCAATACAAAGAAAAGGAGATAAGGAAATGGCGAAAAACCCACGAAGTAGCTACCCGCGCGTGAGTGTGCCAATGTATTTCTGTTTCAGTTACCCTCTCTTTTACACTTATTTTAGCCCTCACCAGATAGCCCTCGTGTAGACTCCGACATTTCGCAGCAGTGTGCGTCTTTTTGACATTTCGTTTTACATTTCATTGACGTTGCCTGTGGTGAAATTTGAAAAGTAAGAAAAGTAAGTAAGACGTTGGTATCTCATTCTTTATCCCTGGTTCCAACCAATCATTTGGCTTTGACAGGCATTTTGACAACTAGCCCCTACAAACGCGTTGCGGTTTGACGGCGTCTTGACTATGTCATTCTGCCTTGTTCCGACGTCTTGACTCTTAAGTCAAAAGCGTCGTTTTTAAAGCGGCCTCTAGACGCTCAATATTATTGTGCAAAATATTGCACAATTTTATTGGCTTGCTGCCCCAGACGGTTCAATATTTTTCCCAATAATTTGGTTGACCGCTCATATTTGTAATAAAAGTCAAAAGCGTTTTGATTTTCGGCAATATATCGCACAATCTTGCAATATTATCTACAGACGAACAATAATATTGTGCAATATCTAATATTGCACAATATTATTAGGCGTTTGGGGGCCGCTTTAATTACAAAAGCAACCACCAACCCCTGCGGGGATCAACGGGCAGACGTACGAAAGTTTGGTATCTCATTCTTTATCCCTGGTTCCAACACACCACCACTGCGCCACGCTTAGTCCCTTATTCCACGGCGCCTTTTTTAGTACAGCTTGAAAAGTGTGATTTCCTTTTGGACTGACATTCCGAGCATCAAGAGTTATTCCATGGACCTTTTTTTCATTTCGCAGCAGTGTGCGTCTTTTTGACATTTCGTTTCACATATCATTATCGTTAGCCTGTGGTGAAATTTGAAAAGTAAGAATGGTATCTATACGTACACTTTCAAATCTGAAACAGGAGTGAAGCGACATCACAAAACAAAGAAAAGGAGATAAGGAAATGTCAAAGAGCCGCACGAAGTAGCTACCCGCGCGTGACTGTGCCAATGTATTTCTGTTTCACTGACCATCTCTTTCGCACTTATTTCAAGCTGTACTAAAAAATCGCCGTGGAATAAGGGACTATCTGACGAGGGCTGAAATAAGTGCAAAAGTGAGGGTAAGTGAAACAGAAATACATTGGCACATTCACGCGCGGGTAGCTACTTCGTCCCTTAGTCCCTTATTCCACGGCGCTTTTTTAGTACAGCTTGAAAAGTGTGATTTCCTTTTGGACTGACATTCCGAGCAGCAAGACTTATTCCATGGACCTTTTTTTCATTTCGCAGCAGTGTGCGTCTTTTTGACATTTCGTTTCACATATCATTATCGTCAGCCTGTGGTGAAATTTGAAAAGTAAGAATGGTATCCATACGTACACTTTCAAATCTGAAACAGGAGTGAAGCGACATCGCAAAACAAAGAAAAGGAGATAAGGAAATGTCAAAGAGACGCACGAAGTAGCTACCCGCGCGTGACTGTGCCAATGTATTTCTGTTTCACTGACCATCTCTTGCGCACTTATTTCAAGCTGTACTAAAAAAACGCCGTGTAATAAGGGACTTATTCCACGGCGCTTTTTTAGTACAGCTTGAAATAAGTGCGAAAGAGATGGTCAGTGAAACAGAAATACATTGGCACAGTCACGCGCGGGTAAGCTACTTCGTGCGGCGTTCTGACATTTCCTTATCTCCTTTTCCTTGTTTTGCGATGTCGCTTCGTCCCTTATTCCACGGCGCTTTTTTAGTACAGCTTGAAAAGTGTGATTTCCTTTTAGACTGACATTCCGAGCAGCAAGAGTTATTCCATGGACCTTTTTTTCATTTCGCAGCAGTGTGCGTCTTTTTGACATTTCGTTTCACATATCATTATCGTTAGCCTGTGGTGAAATTTTAAAAGTAAGAATGGTATCCATACGTACACTTTCAAATCTGAAACAGGAGTGAAGCGACATCACAAAACAAAGAAAAGGAGATAAGGAAATGTCAAAGAGCCGCACAAAGTAGCTACCCGCGCGTGACTGTGCCAATGTATTTCTGTTTCACTGACCATCTCTTTCGCACTTATTTCAAGCTGTACTAAAAAATCGCCGTGGAATAAGGGACTTCACTCCTGTTTCAGATTTGAAAGTGTACGTTTGGATACCATTCTTACTTTTCAAATTTCACCACAGGCAACGTCAATGAAATGTCAAAAACAGGCACGCGCAAAAAAGCTCCGTGTGGACGCGTCCTCAAATTGGAACGTAGGTTCAAAAGAAAAAGGCGCAAAAAGAAAGCCCTCGTGTAGACTCCGACAAACCATCAGAGCCTTGGTATCTCTATCATTATCCTTGCTCGCAAGTCCGCCATGCCTATAAAAACAGCTTTTAACAAAGGTCATTCACTTAAGGAAATAATTTCGTGCCAACATTGTTCCGGGCGCGATTCCGATATCCGAGGTAAGGCATTTTGAAAACGCAGTTTTGTAGATCTCGATCAAATAAGCACGAAAAATTAAGTACCAATTTTCTCGTTTTCGCCTAGTTTAGGAGATATTTAGGTTTAAAAAATCATTTTTTCCTATGGATTTCTCAGAAAATATTATTTTTTACTGCTGTGGGATACAATTTTGTTTGCATACTTGTGGGCCTAAAGAAAGTCTGCGTTGACATGTTGCTGCGTAAACGTACATGCATAAAATGTAGGCATGCTTTTAAGACTAGTTAGTAATCCAGATGGTACATGCATTCATGCATGCACCTAATTCTGTTTTTACTGTTTAATTTGAAATTATTTTTGGATAAAATAATATATGTACATCGCAGTGAAACATGTATGGGGGGCATGCTGCCCTCTTGCAGTCCCCCTGCTTGGGCTCACTGTAGGATTTGGAGTGTGTGCAATGTTGGGTACCTATATACAGAGTATAAGCGCCCTAGTTTGATGAATGCCCCTTATAAAGAAATAAATAAATCGGAGATGAGGACTATTCGGAAGTTTATCCAAAAATTAGAGGAAGGAAATTCAGAGGAAGGAAATTCAACATCATCGAAGGAGTTAAATCCAAAGATGGTGTGTTCCTTTCCAATGAAATGGACATCTTACGCAGATGGAGCGAGCACTTTTCGGATCTGCTCAATCCCGAACAGGGCACCGAGGGGGACAGACCTATAGTCTTGCGTGTGGCGGAGAATAGTCAAACGGTGGAGGAAGTCATTATAGCGATTGAATCGCTAAAAGTTGGCAAATCCGCCGGTGTGGATGAAATTCGCCCAGAAATGCTTAAGGCAATGGGTAAAAAGGGAGTATTATGGCTCTCTCGTGTCATTAAGGTGGCCTGGGAATGCGGTGAGACACCTAGCGATTGGCAAACTGGGGTGATTGTTCCTCTTTTAAAAAAGGGTGATAATAAAGATTGCTCCAACTAAAGGGGCATATCTCTTTTTAGTGTCCCCGGTAGGGTCTACGCTAAGGTGTTGGAGGCGCGTTCTAGAGCTGTGGTCGAATCCAGGATAGGGGATGAACAGTGCGGGTTTCGTCACGGCAGAAGTACAACCGACCAGTTTTCACTCTAAGAATGGTACTCGAGAAGGCTTGGGGGTACGCTAAACCAATCTACAGCTGCTTTGTAGATTTGGAAAAGGCGTATGACCGAGTTCCTCGAGGTAAACTCTGGAGTGTTCTGCAGTAGTATGGGATTGATGTCCTCTGTTGAGGGCCATTCAGTCTCTATACACAAACTGTAGCGGCTGCGTTCGGGTTAACGGTAGTAAAAAACAACACCTTTCACCGTGGGCGTTAAACTTCGCCAAGGGTGCGTCTTGTCACCTCTCTTTTCATTATATATATGGACTGGATGTTGTAGCGCAGTCGAGGCGAGGAGTGTTCCACATTGGGAGAGTTGAGGATAAGTGATCTTCTTTTTGCAGATGACTTAGTTGTCCTCACATCCTCCCAGATGGAACTTCAGCGCGCGCTAGATAGATTTGTGACCGTATGTGCTGATGCGGGAATGAGGGTTAACGTGGACAAATCCGAGGTTATGGTTATTTCCAGAACACCTGTCCAATGCACTCTACATGTTAGTGGAGTCGAATTGAAGCAGGTTGAGAAGTTTAAGTATCTCGGGGTCTTCTTCACGAGTGATGGGAGGAGTTATACTGAGCTTTCCTGCAGGATTGGCCAAGCTGGGTCAATTTTGATCTGTAATCAGCAAGACTGAGCTTGGTGTCAAAGCCAAGTTAGCGGTTTTTAACTCAGTATTTGTTCCAACTCTCACCTATAGTCATGAAATTTGGGTATTGACCGAAAGAATAAGATCGCGAATACAAGCTGCCGAAATGAGATTTCTTCGTGCTGTTGTGGGAGTTACTCGCCCGATAGGGTGAGAAATACGGCAGTGCGCGGGGAGCTTAATGTTGAGCAGCTGCTTTCCAAACGGAAAGGGCTATGCTTCGATGGTTTGGTCACGTGAGACGAATGTCGCCATCATCACGACTTCCAAAGCGTGCCGTGGATGCAATACCATCAGGCAGGCGACCGCTTGGCAGACTCAGGACGAGGTGGTTGGACCATGTCCAAAAACTCGCCTGGGTGCGCTTGGGCATAGCTCCTGATGAGTTAGAGTCGATGACGGAGGATCGAGTGGCCTGGAGATCCCGCGTGCGCGCATTACCCCAGCGACTCTTTTAGTGGAACATGCGGGCCACTGAAAATGAAGATGAGGAGAAGAGAACAAAAAAAAAAAAAAAACTGTTCATTCTCTTTTCTTTAAAATATGTTTTATTATGCAATTACCAACTGTACATAGAACCAAGTAATAATCATAGAAAGAATAACAATTCAAATTTGCTATAAATCATGTAAATAAATTACGCTTTATCAGAATTAGTCGATTTGGTGGACATCATTTAAAATATGTAAAAGAAAAAGATATTTATGGTCTAGAAGTTCTAAAAATAATTAACGATAAACTACAATGGTCAGATTAGGGGATGAGCAGTGAGCTTCAAAGCGACTTGGAATTGACTAGTGTGATGCTGTATCAAATTACTCAGAGTGGGACGGAAGGACTCGAGTATAAAAATAGCATTGGAAAGAAATTACTACCTACTGAAACTGAAAAAAAAAAAACTAAAAATCTGACCAGTAGAAGAGTGAAGAAAACTGTACTTTTAGAATAACTTTAAAGTTTAGGGCCATCAGGCAAGTGTTGTGAGATGAGATGGCATATTATTTAAGCCCCTGAGCCCTGGTCATATCATATAAGCCTCTGAACTATGTCCTATATATTATATACAGGGTGCCCCACGAGCAGTGTGCCAAAAAGCTAGAGCGTGTAGGTCTGGTCAAGCCAAGAAAAAAATCGTGCGGGGGGAGGGGGGGTGGGGGTTATATTCTCCCCTGTTTAGGCGAGAGGGGCAATTTTCTAAAAAATTGACTTAATTTGGAAAAATAAATATTAAAAATCAACGATTACATCCAGAACGCCGTGATATACTTTTTTGTAAAGCCACAAGCCTCTTCTTTTATCTTGTTTTTAAACGAAGCTGTTTTAAGGAGTAGTTTTTGAGAAATTAATTTTCAAACTCAAAATTTTGAAAAAAAAAAAAAAAAAAAAAAATTAAAAACAAATTTCGAACTAATTTTTTTTCAAAATTGTATGTAATTAGGTATTAATTTTTTTTCAAGAATTCAATTCTCTTATTAGTTTTTAGTTAAAAACAGGAAACCGGATGCAAAAATGTCATGTAGTTTTTGAGAAATTTAAAAAAAAAAACCCAAACGACTTTTTTCTAAGAAAAACCTTTTTTTTTTTTTTTTTGTTTTAACGCAGCTGGACTTGGAGGCAAATTAATGTATGAAACATTGAACTTGTGTGAAATGATACGTGTGTAACTTCTCGGTATGAAGCACTCTCCATACTCTGGATTTGGGCACTCCAAGCATAATAGCTATCGTCCTTGTACGTCGGACCAAATCCAAACTTCTTTCATCTAAGATTGCTGATCCATCTGTAATTGATCTTTCGCTTCTTAGATGCCCTAGCACTCCGTGCTCTCGCAGACGTAGGTGGATTCTTGAAAACATGCTACGACTGGGACACCTCCGATTGGGATATCTTTCAGAGTCTTTCGGCTTCACAATCTCGACCATTAGCTAAACCGTAGCAGAAATGCATGTCCGTCAATTCTTCTCGAGAGTATGAGATTGACATCGTAATGTGTTGATGAGTTAACATCCAATTTGGAAATGTTTTTTTATTAAAAATAAGATGCCTTTTATTTACATTTGGGTTTCAAATATTTTGTTTTTCAATAAAGAAAAATTGCGGTTCTATTGTCCTAAGGTCCTACCGGGTAGAACCCATCCTCGGCGGGCGGACTCAGACGAAATGGGCAGGTCAGTTTTCAGGCGTTATAAACGAAAAAAAAAAAAGGATTAATCCAGGGCTACTCTAATACTGTGTCACTTTGTTGAATCCTCATAAAACTCCGAATTTTTTTAAAAATAATAAAAAAGAGGTCAATGTTTCACACATTAATTAGTCCAGCCGCGTTAAAACAAAAAAAAAAGGTTTTTCGTAGAAAAAAGTCGTTTGGACATTTTTGCATCCGGTTTCCTGTTTTTAACTAAAAACCAATAAGAGAATTGAATTCTTGAAAAAAAATTTGTACCAAATTACTTCAATTTTGAAAAAAATTAGTTCGAAATTTGTTTTTTAATTTTTTTTTTCAAAATTTTGAGTTAGAAAATTAATTTCTCAAAAACTACTCCTTAAAACAGCTTCGTTTAAATACAAGATAAAAGAAGAGGTTTGTGGCGTTGGGGCCATTCAAGTATTACGTAACGCAATTGGGGGGGGGGGGGGGGGGGGTTATGTAACGTTTTTTTTATTTAAATAAAAAACTAGGGAATTAGTCTCCGAAGTTGGCAACTCTTTTCGTTTTTGTTTTACGGCTAATCCCTCGACTGTTTTGCTCATTATTTTTATTTTGCTTTCGTTTTCAGTATTCGTTAGTGTTTTAAAGACGAAATACGCACAAGCACATTGCCGTAATCAGTGTTGTTAAGGTGAGTTCATACTGTAATGTCCTCAAAAGAGGGAGATTTGCATCATCAGCCGTTCTTAGCCTATAAAGGCTCTCATACTGACTTGCCAGCGCAATTGTGCCAAAAAAAAAAAAAATGCCAACCTGCCCTTCGGCAGCTCAAGAAGCACTAATTGGACTTACTCCACTGCATCTTTTTATTAAAAAGGTCGCATTACGTAGTGCAATCGGAATTCTTCGCTCGGGAACAGACCAATGGGTCACATGTCAATCCTGCAACAGCTTCCTGAGCTGGATATGAATACCACGGTCTCAGACGCATTATCACGCACCTTCCCTTTTGACAAGAGATTTAAGATATTGATCCCAAACCGCACAGCTTGGAGAACCAGTGATCTTCTGCTCAACGTCAAAGGCCTTAGGTGGTATACTGATGGCTCCAAAATTATTTCTGGCATTGTCGCCGACATCTTTGGACCAAATTGGAGGATTAGCAAGACCCTACGAATGAGTCCCAGTATCCTCTAATCTGAATTATAACCATAGTAACATCCGCCAATTTAAACGTAAAGACTGGCATAAGATTAGAGGTGTGTCAATACTAATATATTGAGATATTACCTGATATGAATATATTCGTTATTGAGTATTATAATATCTAAAGCGATACGAAATATCACTAATATCAAAATATCATGATATCCAAGATATTCGTATTAGTAGGACTTGGATTCACATGATATTCGGTGTGTTGACGAATATCAAAATATCCAAGATATTCGTATTAGTAGGACTTGGATTCACATGGTATTCGGTGGGTAGACGAATATCGAAATATCATGATATTCAAGATATTCGTATTAGTAATACCTAATATGGTGAAATATTAGTAATATCTTGATGAATACTAATATATTCGTCTCATCTCTACATAAGATGAATAACCATCAGTACACTCTATGATAGCCAAGCAGAGCTGACTTCGTATAGCACGAACGAAGGGAAACGTTACGGCGCGTTACATGGCGGGGGGGGCGGGGGGGGGGGGGGGGGGGGGGTCAAAAATCTTAAAAAATTGCGTTACGTAATACTTGAACGCCGCCTTTACAAAAAAGTATATCACGGCGTTCTGGATGTAATCGTTGATTTTTAATAGTTTTTTCCAAATTAAGTAAATTTTTTAGAAAATTGTCCCTCCCGCCTAAACGGGGGAGAATATACCCCCCCACCCCCCCCCCCCCCCCCCAGACGATTTTTTTCTTGTCTTGACCAGACCTACACACTCTATCTTTTTGGCACACTGCTCGTGGGGCACCCTGTATATTACCGTGTTCTCAAGCTAAAAAACAATGGGAAAATAAACAACTACATATGTACAGTTTGTCAAGAAAATGTTTGCAAAACGTAAATATAGAAAAAAACTGATTTAAAAGCATATATTTACTAAGAAGACAGCAAATGAGCTATTTTTTTTTTATAACTAATCCATTTTCATATATACTCTTTGCCGTAATGTAGAAAAAAAAAAGGCAAATGTAACCCAAAAACCAACAGAAATTTAACAAAACATATCCAATGCTGTTTTTTCACTGTCAAATAATTCTTTGCAAAAGTGCATAGAGTTCGAGAAGTTTTTTTAATAATACACATTAGCGGTAATTTCATTGCGTTTTGGAGTTGTGTGTCAGTTTGTTAGTCATTAACGATTTCATAGTGTCCTGAAAATTAAAAAAAAAAAAAGTAATCTTGAATATGCCAGGCAAACGGTTAAGAAGTGATGATGTAATACAATTGGTGTATTATAACTACCACAAAGGAAAATCCGCTAGGGAATTGGCTGAAATGTTTTGTATAAAATTAAGAACTGTGTACAACGTTATAAGCCGTGCTGAAAAAGAAGGCAGACTAGATCTGAACCAGTCAACAGGCAGGCCAAAAAAAACTAACAAGCAGGGACGTATTGAAAAAAAACCCTCATACCAGCATCAGAATATTACCCACGGGCTTAAGAAACGGTTACGGAGTTCAAGTGTCTCATGAGACAGTTAGAAAAACTATACTCAAGCACAAGTACACATCATGAGTTGCTAGAAAAAAACCATTACTCTCACCGTTGAATATTTGCAGAAGCGTCAATGTTACAACAAAGCACATTTGTCTTCCGGTAGAGTATTGGAACGATGTTGTGTTTTGTGACGAGTCTAGTATAAAGCTGTACTACCATGCAGGACCGCCGAGAGTATGGCGAAAACCGCTTACAGCCCACGACAACAAGAATATCATTCCAACAGTAAAATTCGGGAAATTGTCAGTGATGATATGGGGCTGCTTCTCAAGCCAAGGTGTTGGTGAGTTAAAAATTATTGATGATATAATGACAAAGGAAGTTTATTTGGATATTTTAAGACAAAATTTGAAAATAAGTGTTCAGAAATTCGGCTTTGTGGACCCAGAAAACGAAAACAAATTACTTTTTAAATTGTACCAGGACGACGATCCAATTATAAATCATATTTGTGCAGGGAGTGGTTGCTTTATAATTGCCAAAAAGCAATTGACACCCCTGCGCAAAGCCCCGATCTGAACCCTATTTAGAATCTATGGGCCCATTTAAAAAAGAAGGTGGCAAGAGGAAGTCCGAAATTGAAAAATGATTTAACTAAGTTTATCAACGAAGAATGGCTTAAGAATCCCGATGAATATGACCTTCAGAAACTCATTCAATCAATGCAGGGTAGATTACGGGCTGTCATTAAAGCTAATGGTGGTCATACCAAGTATTAAAAATAAGAAAATTGGTTCATTTGCTTGTAATTTTAATTAATTTGGTCGGCAAACAGCATTTTGCAAAGAATTGTTTGACAGTAAATAAACTAATATAGATAAATGTTTGTTGAATTTCTCAAGTGTTTGGTGGATTGTGTTTTTTCTTTTTGTATATTACGGTAACCAGTTAATACGAAAATTGAATTATGAAGAAGGTTTTAAACAAAATCTTATTTTACTTAGTAAATATATGCTTGTAACATTATTTGCTTTTCATTTCTACGTTTTGCAAACATTTCCTTGACCAACTGTATGGGAATCTGCCATGTTTTCAAAACCAAACAAAATAAAATAGCCTACAAATTAATAACGCAAAAAATAAATATAATACTTTGTCAATAAATGAAAATATAATCGGCATCGACAGCATTGTAAAATAAAACAAAAAAATAATAAATAAAATAGATAGATAGATAATAACAAATACTTAATTAACGGGTTACATATTGAAAACTGTCTTCGAACTCATTTTTGATATATTAACTGAATCAAATGTTGTCAAAAATATTCTCCACTGGCGGAATACACTTTCGGACAATGTTTCTCTGCCAGCTTGCCGTACGCTACATTTGAGCCTACTCTTACTAGCCTATTTTTACTGTGCTTATTCCAGACATGTACAATATAAGAATCTTTGGTTGCAAGCAATGTATGTTCCAAGCGAGACGTTTCAAAAAAATCACTCCAATCTTTCCATCGGACCGCGTAAAAAGCATCTTTGGGGTATACCTTAAAACCAAAGCACCTGTCTTTGCTCATAATCAGGGGTGATTGGGTTTTACAAATTTGCTGTAAAACCCGGGTTATTACACCTGGGCCGTTATTTCCCCAATCATTTCCATTAAAATGTACTTGCAAATCTGCCAAGCATAATTCCGCGATTTCATGACCAAATCCAACGGCATCCAAATTTATAACGCCTGCAGCAATGAACGTATCTGATTCTGCTCCTGCATAATTTGATTGCATATTCTCTAAACTTTTTTTTACAATTACGTCTAGATCTAAATATGTCCCGCCCCATCGCCACAAAGTAAGATAACGAAGAAAATCTGATACGTGCGATAAAATGTATTTTGATGAAAATATTTTCTCACTCTTGAACCATTCCTCTATGGGTGTGTTAGCAGCATATGTCCAAAGATTTAAATTTCTTATGTGGACATTCGGATAAGTAAGTACAACATCGACTAATGGTTCCGAAGATATATTATTAAGATATATTGGACTAGCAAAAAGAACGAAAACGTCAAAATTTGGATTAGATAACGCTGCAGATTCGATAGCGCAAGCTTGTCGTGTGCTCAATTTCAAACTTTTTGAACAAGATGTCTCGTGAAAAAAAATACTTTTACCTAGTTTAGGTTTACGTTTACTTAAGAGTATATCATCAACTTTTGTTGAACCCAACATTTCTTTGGAATGTATAAAGCATTTCTTAACATCCTCTTTGCTGTTATAACCAAGCAGCAGACTAACTATCGAAATAAGTAACAGACAAACGAAAATTGGCTTGTAACATTGTTGAACTCTAGGCAAATATCTGTTTATTGGAATCAACATCTGAAAAGAAAACAATTAATACTCAATCACCAAATAAAAATTGAATTGTTAATATGTTGGTTTCGCAAATTAAAACTAAGTAAAAATTGCATTACAAACAAGTTCATCTAAGCTATTGGAGCTAGGGTGCTTTTGACTGGGTACTTCATACAACGTCGTAATGACCCTGCTGGCAAATAATATATTTATATAATTCTTACATCACATCGCTCCTCCGCTCCTCCACTATTCTTGATGTCCGAACTTTCCGAGGGGCTAACATCGACTCGGACCACTATCTTGTAGTAGCCAAGATGCGCGTACGGATATCACGAGCTATGACGTCGGAAAGCTACTATCGTCAGAAACCGCTCGTGCTTTTAGCAATCGCGTCTCCCTTAAGCTCTTCAATACACCTCAATCCTCCACGCTATCAATAGAACAGCAGTGGAGCCTTAATAAACAAGGCCTGAAAAGCTCTGCATGCGAAGTTTTGGGATTCAAGGCTCCACCACGAAGAAACACCTGGTTCGATGACGAGTGCAGGAGGATTCACACAGTGAAGCAGGATGCATATAAGGCCTCGCTGCATAAAAGAACAAGAGCAGCTCGTGAGCTCTACGATTTAAAAAGAAGGGAAGAGCATAAGCTTCTCAGGAGAAAGAAGAAAGAGCACGAGAAGCGCGCGATTGAGGATTTGGAGAGGTGTTACTGCATGCGTGACGTTCGAAAGTTTTACCAACAGATGAAGCAAATATGCCAAGGTTATAAATCCAGAACGGAAGCCTGCAGGGATGAAAACGGAAGCCTGCAGGAAGCCTGAGAACGGACACCTAGTAGTAGAATCGCAGTCGATGCTGAGAATATGGAAAAGCCACTTCTGTAGACTGCATAACGGCGATGTTAGTCAATATACCGCCGTCAGGCAGAATGATCCATTTCTAATTGACGAAGACCGCAGAGAATTCTGTCCCCTTGACCTCGACGAAATTAAGATTGCCACATCGAAGCTCAAGTCGAATATAGCTGCTGGCACAGACGGACTGTCTGCTGAGTTCATCAAGGCAGCTGGGGATGACCGTAAGATATGGTCAGAGGAAAGCATGCCCGAGGAATGGAATCTCAGCATCGTATGCCCTATCCACAAGAAGGGAGATCCCTCTGATTGCGCCAACTATAGAGGAATAAGTCTCCTTAACATCGCCTACAAAATCTTCGCTGCCGTTTTGTGTGAACGCCTGAAGCCTTTTGTAAATAAGCTGAGAGGTCCTTATCAGTGCGGATTCAGGCCAGGGAAGTCCACCATCGACCAAATCTTCACACTAAGGCAGATCCTGAAAAAGACCAATGAATTTCAAGTCGACACTCACCACCTATTTGTCGACTTCAAAGCCGCATACGACAGCGTAATTAGAGACGAGCTATACCTGCTAAACTCGTCAGACTATGCAGGATGACTTTGGAGAATGCTCGCTGTTCTATACGAATCGGTGAACACCTTACCGATAGTTTTGATGTCAAAAAAGGATTTAGGCAGGGCGATGCGCTGTCGTGTGATTTCTTTAACATCATATTAGAAATGATTGTGCAAAAATCACTGGCCAATACAAGAGGCACAATCTATTTCAAATCCTCGCAACTCCTTGCATACGCCGACGAGATTGGCATAATAGGTGGATCACAGCGAGATATCAATGAGACGTTTGCGGGCATTGAGATGGAGGCGGCGAAAGGTCGTCTGGCGGTAAACGAGGGCAAAACTAAATATATGCTGTCATCAAAAAAAGGACGCTCACCACTGATGTCTTGGCCAGAACGTTTGTATTGGCAGATATAAGTTTGAGGTAGTTAAGGACTTCGTCTACCTTGGCTCCGCAGTGACCTGGAACAACGACATCAGTTCCGAAATCAAACGCAGAATCACTCTTGCAAATCGCTGTTTCTTTGGGCTCAGAAGGCAACTGAGTAATAGAGCCCTCTCCCGAACGACAAAGTTGACTCTGTATAAGACCCTTATCATCCCGGTCCTGCTGTACGACGCAGAAGCATGGACCCTATCAAAAGCGGACGAGGGGGCCCTTGGTCGGTTCGAGAGAAAGAATTTGCGCGTGATTTTCGGGCCTATAAACGCAGACGGGGGATGGAGGAAAAGATTCAACCACGAACTTTACGGGCTGTACAGCGACACGAGTCTAGTCAGGCGCCTACGGATTCAACGCCTAGGATGGTTGGGCCATGTAGAGCGAATGGACAGCACAGCTCCAGCCCGGAGAGTCTTTGAATCCAACCCCGAGGGACGAAGAAGTAGAGGACGACCGCACATAAGATGGCGCACACAGGTGGAAGGGGACTCCAGCCAACTGGGTGTGCGTCAATGGAAAAGCTAGCAAAAAATCGTGCTAGTTGGAGGGGCGTGTTGGTTGAGGCCCAGGTTCACCCCGAACCGTAGCGCCCGTTAAGACGAAGAAGAATAATTCTTACATTGTGTATGTACATGTAATAAAGAAACATTGACATTTCATACCTATTCAAATTGCTATCCAGGTACATATGTATGTACATACATTTTCCCCCCGGAAATTATAAATTACACTAGTTTCAATTTAATTGGATATCTCAGGCTCTGAATTTTTATTTCTTAATGCATGCCTATACGTATAATATAATAAGAGCATCCGTCCACTAGATGACCGGAAACAAGCTCATTTATTACTTACTTTGCTTTTCGTTCATCCTTCGTTATTGAGGCATTGGGAATGTAATACGTTTAGCGAATATGAGATATGTCGTTCGAGTGATGGCTAATCCATCATTTTACTATGCACTACGTTTTCAAGCAAATATAAAAAAGTAAAAAAGGTTCCAGTTGCTAATCTTGTTGATATTTATTTTGACGTTTGACGTTTGAACTGTCATTTTTTATTGCCAAGTACAGGCATCGTTCAGCAAATGGAATATGTATTTTTATTTTTTATCATCCATCTCGTTTATAGTAAATGTGATTTAATTTTGATACACTCATTTTAGTGTTAAAATACGTTAAGTCCAGAGCAGGGATAAAGAATGAGATACCAATCTACTGACTTTGACAACCACTTTGACAGTTTGCACCTACGAACGCGTTGAGGTTTGACGGCGTCTTGACTATGTCATTCTGCCTTGTTCCGACGTTTTGACTTCTAAGTCAAAAGCGTCGTTTTTAAAGCGGCCTCTAGACGCTCAATATTATTGTGCGAGATGTTGCACAATTTTATTGGCTTGCTGCCCCAGACGGTTCAATATTTTTCCCAATAATTTAGTTGACCGGTCATATTTGTATTAAAAGTCAAAAGCGTTTTGATTTTCCGCAATATATCGCACAATCTTGCAATATAATCTACAGACGAACAATAATATTGTGCAATATCAAATGACATGAGCAATATCAAATATTGCACAATATTATTAGGCGTCTAGGGGCCGCTTTAATTACGAAAGCAACAACCAACCCCTGCGGGCATCATGCTTGTTTCACAATGTCGGAGTCTACACGAGGGCTATCTTTTTGCGCCTTTTTCTTTTGAACCTACGATCCAATTTGAGGACGCGTCCACACGGAGCTTTTCTGCGCGTGCCTGTTTCTTGACATTTCGCTTCAAATTTCATTTTCGTCAGCCTGTGGTGATGTTTGAAAAGTAAGAATGGTATCCAAACGTATACTTCCAAGTCAGAAACAGGAGTGAAGCGACATCGCAAAACAAAGAAAAGGAGATAAGGAAATGGCAAAAAACCCACGAAGTAGCTACCCGCGCGCGAGTGTGCCATTGTACTTCTGTTTCACTTACCCTCTCTTAC
The DNA here is from genome assembly GCA_951905685.1 of Eumerus sabulonum. NCBI lineage: Eukaryota > Metazoa > Arthropoda > Insecta > Diptera > Syrphidae > Eumerus > Eumerus sabulonum. The sequence goes on along the minus strand of OX645063.1, from coordinate 104,541,449 downwards.
GACGCGTCGGCGCGTTCCTCGATGGTTGTGAAAGAGTTTTTTTGCCGAAAAAAAAAACATTCCAACTTTCCGACCTTTTTGTATTCCCCAAAAAGACGGTGGAGACAAGGTAAAAGTAATATTGGTTCTTAACGAACTAACTTCGGAGGATTATCAAAGGTATATCGAATCGTGGGACACCGTGGCGCAGTGGCGCAGTAGTGTGTTGGCCTCTGACGCCGATGACATGGGATCGAATCCCGACACAGCCCAGCCATGGCACCGAAGGTGTTTTCATGGTGCTTCCCCTCAGCGGGGTTCTGAAAAAACCTCATGTAGTAAAATTGTCATGAAAAGCTTCTCGAAATTCGCCGTTCGGAACCGGCATTAAACTGTAGGTCCCTTTCACCTATGGGAAAATTAAATCACACACATCATGGGTGATTGAGAGAAGCCCGGCTCTGGTCCTTCATGGACTGTAACGCCAGATTTAATTTGTTTGTTCATTTTCAAATTCTCTGAACTCAATTGCCACACCGCATATGTGGACTCACTACAGTGGGTACGTGACCCTTGTTTGTGATTAAGCAGTTTGAAGACGTATTCGCTTCGTCTACGTAAGATGCTCATCCAATTTGTCGGAATATGTAAAAGGTCTTCCAGGACGAATATGTAAAAGGTCTTATGGACACCTTTCCAACTGGTCAAATTTTCCTCGAGCCTGATTTACAGGTTTTAAGAACTTAAGTTACCCAAGAGAATCAGGCTTCTGACGGAGATTTTTTTCTTTTCGGGCTTTGTTTAACTCAAGAAATCTCAAACCATCTAGATATTCGCTCAACGTAATCTGCTACGTCAACTGTTTTATTCTACTGTCGTCTCGTTCATGTTGGACTATAGTTCTTAAAAATATTTAATTTCTTCCTTTCATGGTTCTGCTGCCTCTCGCATGGGGTGTTTAAAGTCAACCTTTGTTTGTGGCATTTCGGTCCTCCTCGACGACTCAACTTACCATCTTCAGAAGTGTCTGTAGCTGTCTGTTGAATCCTGTACGGATGTGGCTCGTCTGAGAAAGGTTCTTGTCAAAGCTCCCTACAGATGTCCTCTATTAAGAGATCTGATGGTAGCTAGACAGACTCAAATGAAAGCGTGCTCAAGGCCCTATTAAAATGTAATTTCCCTTGCTGTGAAAATGCAGGAACTTTCAATTAAGCAAATATACTGGTAAGGGAATGCAGTGGGCCTGAAACAATGGATAAGATCGTTACCGAGAAAAAGATCCTATGGGCAGTGAATTCGTTTGACCCTATATCCGATAAAGCTATTATCCCATAGCCGAAGCGCATTTACTCCTGGTGCCTCAGGATGGGTTATGTTCCACAAGTATGCAGGGAAGTTAGGATCGTTTTCATACCCAAGTCGGGAAAGGGCAACCACGTGACTCCAAATGATTATAGACCTATTAGTCTATTCTCCTTTGGCACGCAATAATATTGGATCGATGGACCATCGCGAGATTCAAAACGAAGGAGGACTCCATCAACCGTCCTCCTTGCTGCGAGAGGAGATTCCCTATCAGAATTACTTCCAAGGAGGAATGGACCAGTGGCAATCTATAACGACAGATCCAACATTGATACCGGTACAGGAGCCGGGTGTTATTTCGAATCTCGTGAAGCAAATCACTAGTACAGACTTGATGATAGCTGTAGCGTTTTCCAAGCTGAGGTCTTCGCAATTAAACAGGCTGCGGCCTTGATTCTTAGTGGAAATATATCAGGTAAAAGAATCAGCATCTATGTTGACAGCCAAGCCGCCATCAAGGCAACATGGATAAGATCCTAGCTCGTAAATATCTGCAAAGAGAGGCTAGAGGATATATCAAATGTCAATAAGGCGACTCTCTGCTGGGTACCAGGCCATGTGAATATCTCCGGAAATGAGAACGCGGGCAAACTAGCCAGAATAGGATCAGGCGCAAACTCCGCGCAGATCACAACTGAAGTTAAAAGGCCATTCAGTACACGCTGTATAGAAATAGAGGCGGAACTAATAATGAAAACCAATAAGCGATGGTATTAATTAGGGGCTAGGCGAGCCCCAGAATGACTTCTGCAGAAGCTGCAGGGACGAAGAGGAAATTGAAAACATTCGTTACCTACTGTGCAAATGCCCGGCACTAGCCCAAAAGAGGAACATATTGTTTGGAAGTCGCTTACCTTCGGGATTAGAAAGGGTAAGTAACATTGTACTGAGCAGACTATTGGGATTTCTATCTGCATCTAGATGGTTCAGCTCAACGGGTAACTTTAATGTTTCTATGGGTTAAACGTTAACTGGGCACAATGGACTCCTCGTTATCTAGATGAGCATTGACCTCTCATCGATAGCGCACCCATTTACCTAACTTAACCTACCAGTTTGATACACAAAGCGCTTCCGGACGTGAACAACTTGCACTGCCCTTACAGCTCAAAGTGATGTCCCTTGTCCTTAGAGCAGTAAAGTGTGTCACGTACCAATTCAATAATTCATCACATCACCAGTAACAACTCACAACAATGCAGGTGCGAGGCTTGTAGCTTTTCCGATTTGAGCCCGAATGACCGACGAGCAGACTGGTTGTCAGACGTTTAAAAGTTGCCAAGTTTCAAGCTTGGTTAATGACTTCCGATTCTATATTTCGATGGTGATACGATGGATGGTCAATGGTGATGTAGGGAAATATTAGTGTTCGTTAGACCCAGACGTTAAAAAGTAAGTTGTACGTATGTATATCGATTGGTCGAGTAATTTTGCCTCTCGACGAATTACTATTTTTTGTTTCAATTTTTCTTTTTAGTTTTAATTTTGTACAAAACATACGAACGCATTCGTGGGGTTGACAAGTAAGAACTGTCATCAGCCTTTAGTCACAAACGTCATTTTGACAACTAACGCTGCCATTTAAACGTTGCTGTTTTCACACTTCTATTTCACGCTTTAATTCAATCGTTTAATGGGCGATCAATATCCGGAAGTAAGTCACGTTCTTTAGTGAAATTGTTAAATATTAACGTGTTGCTTATATTCGCAGCCTCCACGTCCTATGATGGGCGGTCCGCCGCCACCAATGTTGTTGCATCCGTCTGGCATGGCACCACCGGGCATGCCGGCAGGAATGGGTCCTCCGCCTAACATGAGACCAAACATGGGTCATCCGCCGGGTTTTCCGCCACCGCAACAAAATTGGCCGCCACAAGTGCAGCAGATGCAGCCACCCCCCCAGCAGGTTCCACCACCAATTCTACAGCAGAGCCAACAGCAATCACAACCGCAGCAACAGCAAACGCATCAGTCTCCACAACAACAGCAACCACATCCTGATGAGAATCAAAACGCCGAAGGTTCCACTGGCGATGAGAAACCCGACGATGAAGAGAGTAAAAAACTAGCCGAAGTCGTACTTCCAAAAGTTTTAGAGGACGTCCTAGCACTAAAGGATCAACGTGCAGCTCAATTTGACGTAAATGTCGACGACTTGACGTCAGTAGCTAGCGCGGAAGAGGAAAAACAACTGACGATCCCAAGCGGTGTTATAAGCACAGACTATGCCGATGCCGAAGGTGACTCGGACGATGAGAATGAAACTCAGCTGAATGGGACCGGGGAAAAGGGCGGCAAGCAGAGTAAGGCGGAAAAGAATAAGAAGAAGAAACGAAGGAAGAAACAAAATCGCCGGTTGCGCCAGCAAACGGGTCAACAGTCGAAAGATGGAGATGAAAAGGATCAAGACGAGAAGGATCCTAAGGTCGAAGAAACCGATAAAAAGAGCTCTAAGGGCAAGGTCGAAAATCCTGATGTCACCGTGGAGTGAGTAGAAACATCGTATTTCGCAAAATCCCCTAATTCTAATTCCAATTTCTTATAGGTATATTCCGGAAAAGATTACAATCGCAGACCTCGCTCCGATGTATCGGCAGTTCTACCGCGTTTTTGAGATATTCAAATTGGAAAACAAACCTAAACCAGCGGATAAGGACAAAACGGCAGAAAACGAAACTGCCGAAGCGAAGAAGAAAGCCGAAAATAAGGAAGCTGATGACGACGACGATGACTTGGAAGATGACATGAAAGACGACAAGGAGAAGCTCTCGAAACGCAAGCTTAAGAAATTGACGCGTCTAAGTGTGGCCGAATTAAAACAGCTCGTCAGTCGTCCTGATGTCGTCGAAATGCACGATGTCACCGCGCGAGATCCCAAGCTATTGGTTCAGTTGAAAGCTCACCGAAATACCGTTCAAGTACCACGGCATTGGTGTTTCAAGCGCAAGTATCTGCAGGGCAAGCGTGGTATCGAGAAGCCACCATTCGATTTGCCTGCGTTCATCAAGAAAACCGGCATCATGGAGATGAGAGAATCACTACAGGAGAAGGACGATGCCAAGTCGCTGAAATCAAAGATGCGCGAGCGAGTTCGTCCGAAGATGGGAAAGATCGATATCGACTACCAGAAACTGCACGATGCATTCTTCAAATGGCAGACGAAGCCGCGTATGACCATTCACGGCGATCTCTACTACGAGGGAAAGGAATTCGAGACGCGTCTTAAGGAAAAGAAACCAGGTGACTTGTCCGAGGAGTTACGTATCGCATTGGGTATGCCGGTTGGACCAAATTCACACAAAATTCCGCCTCCATGGCTCATTGCTCAGCAGCGATATGGTCCACCGCCAAGTTACCCGAATTTGAAGATACCAGGCCTAAATGCCCCGATTCCAGAGGGAACATCCTTCGGTTATCATGCCGGCGGATGGGGTAAACCTCCGGTTGATGAAAACGGAAAGCCCTTGTACGGAGACGTGTTTGGCACTAACATGATGGACATTGACGTAAGGAGTAATGTGGATAATACACTGAATTGCTTGCTTAAAATTCGTCTTATTTCAGAGTGGTATCGACGAGGGCGATATAGAACGCAACCAGTGGGGAGAACTGGAATCAGAATCAGAAGAATCTTCGGAGGAAGAAGAGGAGGAGGGCGAGGATATGACTAACCAACCTGATGAGAGCGGTCTAGTCACACCAGCCGAAGGTCTTGTGACACCATCTGGCCTAACCAGTGTACCGGCTGGTATGGAAACGCCAGAGAATATTGAGTTGCGAAAGAAGAAGATCGAAGCCGAAATGGAAGAGTAAGTGACGCTGTCTCCGTTCACGCCTTCTGTCTAACCAAGTAATTTTCTTTTCAGCAACGAGACACCTGTTCTGTATCAAGTTCTACCCGAAAAGCGCAACGATCGTCTGGGGGCGTCTATGATGGCATCCACTCATGTCTACGATATCACTGGTGTTAACAAACCAGTTGCGACCAGAACTGCTCCTGAACGTGAGGGAACTGTCGAATTAGCTTTGGATCCTTCCGAATTGGACTTGGATAACGACGCAATGGCTCAGCGCTACGAACAACAGATGCGCGAACAACAAAGTCATTTGCAAAAGGAGGATCTATCCGATATGTTGGCAGAGCACGTCGCCAGACAGAAATCTAAGCGCAAACGTCAACAGGCCGACACAACAAAAACCAACAAGAAATACAAGGAATTCAAGTTTTAAGTCCGCCTTCTACACGAGGGTCTTTGTAACGTACTATGAGAATAAAAATGATATGTATACGTACAATAGATGATTTGGGGACAACTGCGTTTGGAGGTTTGGTCTCCAGAGGAACCTTTTCAATTATAGGAGCATCTTTTTGCTTTACGTGGTGTCAAGCACTCACATTTTTTGTTGGCATGGTACGCGTCGACTGATTTTGCTATAGCTTGTATGAGCCCTTTTTACAATTGTAGTGTTGCGTACAAATACCCACCAAAATCCTTTTCCGCTCCATCCCTCCCTCTCCCGTATTTCTACCCGTCATTTTGGTCCGTTGCTCTCTTTTGAGGGTGGCCTTGGTGCATACGCGGATCAGGAGAATCTTGCGGTATCGTGGTCCGACTCTCTTGAGGGGGCAATAAAACAGGTAAGACCGGACGGACGGTCTGACAGCAGGGACGGACGGTCCCCAACGCCGACAGCAGGGACGGATGGTCCCCAAAACCGACAGCAGGGACGGACGGTCCCCAAAACCGACAGCAGGGACGGACGGTCCCAAACGCCAACAACAGGGACGGACGGTCCCAAACGCCAACAACAGGGACGGACGGTCCCAAACGCCAACAACAGGGACGGACGGTCCCAAACGCCAACAACAGGGACGGACGGTCCCAAACGCCAACAACAGGGACGGACGGTCCCCATCGAGACCAGAAACCACGACAAGGGCGAAGGCCCTTCCTGGTGACGAGGAGTCACCAGATTGGATTAAACTCGCCAGACCCGGGAGTTTAATCTAAAATAAAGATGGCCGAATTCGTCCCAAATGTGTGTGTGTGGCGTGTGTGCGAACCGGTTGGAGGGGTAGACGGAAAGGGAACCCGTAAAAAGATAATCAATTGGAGAAGAATTGTCAAAGCAAAAAGACGGTCGGTGAGTGGATAGTGGCCACCACCTGATAGAACAAAGGCGACAGAACAAAAGGAAATCAAAGCAAAAAAAAAAAAAAAAAAGGCAGAAGCAACAAAAGAGGAACACAGAAGGCGTGAAGCGGAGGCAATAGTCAGGAAGCGTGTCAGTATGAGGAGTAGCCGAAGCATTCACCAGTCCCCGGGAAGTATTTTTTCCATATATTTACTTTTTTCCATCCCCCGAATTACCTGTTAATCCCCAACCCCTAAAGATCTGACCCCGTTTTGGCAATCGCGTCTCCCATTATGGATGCCGAGCACCCCGCATCCAACTAGAGAAAAAAAAAAAATAGAACCCTAATAAAGTGTCCCCCCCGTCAACTAAAAGAAGCTGGTCGTTTCCCTTTTAGTTTTCGTAGTTTTCACAAAACTACGTGGCGCCCTATACATCCCGACTACCGAATATCCGAACCCATCCCACAGGAGCTAGCTGTGTGCGCACTGAACGCGCACGCCCCAGCTGTTGTGTCACTTTGACACAACAGTAGTATAGACTAAAACTATTCGTGGGCAATCTAATAAGTTCCTATGAATGTACTTCCAGGCCAGAAAAACCACGATGGACCAGATATTCACAGGTCCTGGAGAATTTCAAGCCAATATGAACCATCTCTTCGTTGACTCTAAGGCCGCATATGACGGTGTTTATAGGGACGAGCTATACAAAGCCATGTCGCGTTTTGACAACCGGGGCCTTTAATATCAAAAAAGGGTTTAGGCAGGACGACGCATTGTCATGTGACTTTTCAACCTCATTCTTGAAAAGTTTGCGCGGAGCTTACTGTAATGAGCTTACTGTGAGCTATTGAGCTGCCGGCCACCTATAGTGGCCCGGTGAGCTATTGAGCTGCCGGCCACCTATAGTGGCCCGGTGAGCTATTGAGCAGCCGGCCCCCTATAGTGGCCCGGTGAGCTATTGAGCTGCCGGCCACCTATAGTGGCCCGGTGAGCTATTGAGCTGCCGACCACCTATAGTGTCCCGGTGAGCTATTGAGCTGCCGGCCACCTATAGTGGCCCGGTGAGCTATTGAGCTGCCGGCCACCTATAGTGGCCCGGTGAGCTATTGAGCTGCCGGCCACCTATAGTGGCCCGGTGAGCTATTGAACTGCCGGCCACCTATAGTGGCCCGGTGAGCTATTGAGCTGCCGGCCACCTATAGAGGCCCGGTGAGCTATTGAGCTGCCGACCACCTATAGTGGCCCGGTGAGCTATTGAGCTGCCGGCCACCTATAGTGGCCCGGTGAGCTATTGAGCTGCCGGCCACCTATAGTGGCCCGGTGAGCTATTGAGCTGCCGGCCACCTATAGTGGCCCGGTGAGCTATTGAGCTGCCGGCCACCTATAGTGGCCCGGTGAGCTATTGAGCTGCCGGCTACCTATAGTGGCCCGGTGAGCTATTGAGCTGCCGGCCACCTATAGTGGCTCGGTGAGCTGTCGAGCTGCCGGCCACCTATAGTGGCCCGGTGAGCTGTCGAGCTGCCGGCCATCTATAGTGTCCCGGTGAGCTGTCGAGCTGCCGGCCACCTATAGTGGCCCGGTGAGCTGAGCTGTCGAGCTGCCGGCCACCTATAGTGGCTCGGTAAGCTGTCGAGCTGCCTGCCACCTATAGTCGCCCGGTGAGCTGTCGAGTTGCCGGCCACCTGTAGTGTCCCGGTGAGCTATTGAGCTGCTGGCCACCTATAGTGGCCCGGTGAGCTATTGAGCTGGCGGCCACCTATAGTGGCCCGGTGAGCTATTGAGCTGCCGGCCACCTATAGTGGCCCGGTGAGCTATTGAGCTGCCGGCCACCTATAGTGGCCCGGTGAGCTATTGAGCTGCCGGCCACCTATAGTGGCCCGGTGAGCTATTGAGCTGCTGGTCACCTATAGTGGCCCGGTGAGCTATTGAGCTGCCGGCCACCTATAGTGGCCCGGTGAGCTATTGAGCTGCCGGCCACCTATAGTGGCCCGGTGAGCTATTGAGCTGCCGGCCACCTATAGTGGCCCGGTGAGCTATTGAGCTGCCGGCCACCTATAGTGGCCCGGTGAGCTATTGAGCTGCCGGCCACCTATAGTGGCTCGGTGAGCTATTGAGCTGCCGGCCACCTATAGTGGCCCGGTGAGCTATTGAGCTGCCGGCCACCTATAGTGGCCCGGTGAGCTATTGAGCTGCCGGCCACCTATAGTGGCCCGGTGAGCTATTGAGCTGCCGGCCACCTATAGTGGCCCGGTGAGCTATTGAGCTGCCGGCCACCTATAGTGGCCCGGTGAGCTATTGAGCTGCCGGCCACCTATAGTGGCCCGGTGAGCTATTGAGCTGCCGGCCACCTATAGTGGCCCGGTGAGCTATTGAGCTGCCGGCCACCTATAGTGGCCCGGTGAGCTATTGAGCTGCCGGCCACCTATAGTGGCCCGGTGAGCTATTGAGCTGCCGGCCACCTATAGTGGCCCGGTGAGCTATTGAGCTGCCGGCCACCTATAGTGGCCCGGTGAGCTGTCGAGCTGCCGACCACCTATAGTGGCCCGGTGAGCTGTCGAGCTGCCGGCCACCTATAGTGGCCCGGTAAGCTGTCGAGCTGCCGGCCACCTATAGTGGCCCGGTAAGCTGTCGAGCTGCCGTTCGTTCTAGGGCCTGACTAAGGTTTAATTGTTTACAGAAAAAACTTCGCTACTCACCCCGTGTGCAGGTCGAACCCTTGCATCACTGTCTTGACTTCGTCTAACTTAGGCAAACATACCGCTATGTCATGAGGTTCGAGTAAACACTGACCAAAGTATGCTCACCAACTGAAAGGCTCAAAAACAAAATAAAAAGCCTTCCCTTTTGGATCAACAAGTTTTGTTTATAATTTTTTATTTATTAATTCACTTTTGTATGCATAGGTCTGTCTGTATACATATATCTCATGTGCTCGTACAATTATGCTTTGTTTTCTCTTTTTGTCTCCAATCTCTCAAACATCCATATATAGCTTTAATAACTTCTACGTTTAATAAACTCTCTTTCGCCTAATTTACATATCAAGTTTAAATTCAAATCGTCAATAGCTATAGAACGGGGGATTAATCAACAAAAAAAAAAAAAAAAAACTAAACAGCGAATTCACTTGTCTTGCAACTGTTTGGATTTACCTTCCATGAACTGATGATGATGCGAACATGAAATAATTACAAATAATATGACCGCATCTTAAGACTAAAGCGAAAAACAAAAAGATAGACACAAAAATGTATCTCATTCAGTGTGACAAAGATTCGTTTATGATCTGAAAAGGAATGTTAGCTTTGGTATCATTTTATATTCATTTTTCTGTGTCCTTTATAGATTATAGCTAAAACGTGTGTACGTGTGTGATGCTTCTTTACTAAATCTACTATAATCCATTGAATCCTTTTTTGAAAAACATTTTCGAACCCGTTCCATTGTACGCTCGATCATGATTACCTAGACCTACTACTACGTTGCTATAAATGGTTTCTTCTCTTGTTTTGTTGTTTTACGAATGTTACTATAAATTTTCTTTGCCCCTTTAAGTGGATAATTAATAGTTTCTTTCGACTTAAAAGAAAAGCAAATAGAAGAGAAGGAAAAGGATAACGAGTAAAGGGCATATATTGCACAAATAATGTGTTATAATCTGTTTTATAGCAAACCTAAAATAATTAATTATGAATGTACGTATGCATGTATGTATGTACAACTTAGAAATAGCAGAAATCGAGAGATTAGTCTCTTGGTAATAAATATGTATATCTCGAGAAGTAGAGTAACAAAAAAACAAAAAAAAACCGCTAATTCCGCCTACATTCTCTAACGAGTTTTCATTTTATATTTCAAAGAACAGAGTACGAATTAGATTTTGTTAAATATAAATTAGAAAAAAATTTATACGTGTATGCATGTATGTACAGGTAAAGTTAGACTTTGAAAGTTTCACTTTAGAAAGGCTTTTGTCGATTCGATTCGATTTCTTATAGGGATTTTGAGGTTATAGAACGCACAAAAACTAACCAATAAACGACGAAAGAAAAATACAAATTCTCGTTCTTTCGAATACGTGTAATTGACAGTTTGGTGTTTGTTTTTTGTGTGTCGAAAAAAAGCAAATGAGCTCGTCCTTTCCTCTTTTGTTTTTGATAAGTATTGCTCTTACAATTGTATATTTGGTGTACTTCTTGAAGGTTAATGTTAAAAATGTATGTATTCGGCCACCGATTGTGCACAAATTTTCTTATTTATATACACAACACTAACATATAATAAGTTTCTATATCTCGAGTCTCCTCTATTCGAAATGAATAAAATGTTTTCTTTGTAAGAATTTTTTTTAAATGGGTGAGATCGATAGTGGCGCTGTGGCCGCATCTGGCATATATTCTTTGAGTAGATCTCGTAAGCGGAGTATTTCTTTACCGGCAGCAGCTAAATCCCCCTGTAGTGATAGTTCCCTTTCCCTTAGGCGTTTAATGTCTCGCTGACATGTCTGTAATACCAATCACAACGTTAAACCAAATCAGATATGGGACCAAACAACCAAACAAAAACCTACCACATTCTGTCTAAGCAAGTCCAACTTGTCGCATTTCAATCGAGTCACCTCCTGTCGTAGATTATCAATAACAACAACCGATTCATTACCAGGCGAAGTACCCATAACACCCTGCGAGCCATCCAAACACAACGAACATGCTTTAGTAGTTGCCTCAGCCGATGACATTGATTCGAGTCCAGTATCACTGTCGATATAAGCTGCTCCACCATCCATATGACCCATCATTGGATCTAAATCAACGCTATTTAGACTGGAATCGTCGCTTGTTTCTGACATTGTTGCTATACCATTGTTATTCCCATTCTGTAGGTCTTTCGTCGACGTGTTGCCAGTGTTGTTGTTATTGTTCACACTATTCCCGGCAGCTACACCCGTGCTGCTTAAAGGACCACGTGACGTTATGTCCGGTGACGAAGATGTTGAGTCATTCGATGACTTCTTCGACGAAGACTTTGACCCAGTACGACTGCAAGTCTATAAAACAAAAACAAACAAAATCAATACCAGTCCAGTCTAGACATATGTACATATCTACTTCAACTTACATTTAGATTCGGAGTCTCTGACAGACTGTTGTCCTTTTTCGTCTTAGTGTTCACACAAAACTTCTCAGTCGCATGCGTCAGATTACTAGTGTCCACACTCTGTGATCGCACGCGTGAGATAAGTGCCTTCTTGACCGTATCAATGAAACGCGTACCAGCGCTACTATTATCCGATTTAGGTGTATCTGGTGTAGGACTAGCAGCACATCCAGTCGACGATACATCCGATCCAAGGAAATCTCTAGTCTTCTCTTTCAGTTCCTCGACCAGGTTTTGCAATAACGAACTACGTGTACGTAATTCGAGTTTGGCAAACTTATCGGCCTTATAACAAGCATTCTCGGCATTAATCAACTTGGTCAGAATGAACTCTTTGAATTCTTGACCTTTACGAAAAACAGCCGGATTCGGGAGTGTAGGCCCAAAGAATGGAACGTCATTACGTGCGGCTACACTTACTTTGTACCTGGTATTCGGTGTATTTGGCTCAAGTGGTTGTACTACGATGAATGCATGAAGAAAGTGGCTAGCTATCATGTCCGGCGAGAATGGCGTGTTTGACTCCTGAAACACAACCGCCACAATGTCGTTGCCAATATGTCGTTTTCGTTGAAGCTGTTGCGGATCACCCTCGGTATATGGTAATAGCGTCGAAACATGGAACATGATTTCGCGTTCTTTAAATATCTCATAAATGGCTACGTCGCCAGTGTGTCCGTTTTGTATATCCAAACCGCCGCGATAGCCTTTGTGATCCTTTAGTTTGATTCTTTGTCCAAGTACGTCGAGGAATTCCTCGAATGCTTGCGATGAATTGTTATTCGAGAACAATTCCTCTTCGGTCGTTTGACCATATCTTTGGTAGAGAATGCCAAACTTAAAGTTCGACACTAAAACATGCTCGTCATAGCTTGCAATCAACTGTGAAGCTTTTGAGCATAAAACCGGCATAAAGTTATCTACATTGATCTGTGCGTCCAATAGTCGGGCCATCTTGAATGGGCTTGGATTCGGGCTTAGGTACGAAACTGGAATCAATTCGTGCATTGTCCCGGTACGTAGTCGAAGGAGAATACGAACATGCTCTTGATTGGCAACGTTTTCGCTTTTGATCGACATGAGAACGGGACCCAGTTGATCGTCGTGCCCGACCAAGTTCGAATGATCGCGACCGACGTAGAAACGTCGAAAACATTTTGCCGTATCGTCTGTTTCGATTTTAGCCATCCAGGTAGTTTGCGGAAGAACTGGATTTCCTCGCGAATCAAATGCACACTCGTGATCGGTACCATCCATCCAATAGCCACCGATTACAGGTAAGATGATCATGGGGTATGGACCTGGTTTGCCTAGAGCTTCCTCTAGTAGGCGCTGTGATGCAGGTATTGTCGATACAATAGACGATTGCGATGAAACGGATGATTGAGATTGATAGTGATGACCGTTGGATAAATGCTGTTGTTGAATACCACTTAGTTGGGGTGAGGCTGGCGTTGAGTTTGACTGTGTGCTTATTGAGTGGCGTAGGGTAGATCGTGATCCCGAATGTTGTAGGCCGTTTGGGTGCGACTCATGGGGTGAGTGTGGATTTGGGACACGTTCATCATTGCGATTCTGTAAAAAAAAAAAAGAAAAAAAAGTTAATTTTGTCGTAAGAGTACTTTACTAAACCCATGCGGGTGTATTAGATCCCTCAAGAGACTATGTGCAGCCGAACTGCCTGCCGAGGCCCTACAGTGCTATAAGGCAAAAATTACCAGGATCCGGGAAGCGATGGGATGGACCGGGCAAACAACGGATGAAAAACTGTGACATGTAAGCAAACGAATCATAACAATCCGCATCAAGGCTAAATTCGCCAACACCAGTCTAATTTGCGCTCACACCCCTACCGAGGAGAAGGACACACTAATCCCGCAGCTTAATATCCACAATCAGTCGAAAACCATATTGACCACATTGCTATTCAGCACGCAGCGCTGAATAATACTCCTTTGCGATAAGAGTGCGGAACAATCTTTTCATAAATTATTAACCAGTTATGAAAGAGCTGGTAAAGGAGAAGCGAAAAGCCCGCAAATGATGGCAACGAGCGCCGCCGCAGCATAAAACATACTTAAACCGACTATGTGACCAGCTGCGGAAATCTCTCAGAGAATTCAAAAATCATGGGGTTCGTTCGTACTTAGAAAGCCTCACGTCTGACAAGGAATCAAATTATTCCTTTTGGAAAGCTATTAAGGGCGTTAAAAAGCCTAAACTGCGGGTACCAAATGTCAAAATGAATGGGTAAAAGGCGATGAGGAAAAGGCTGAAGTCTTTGCTGAATATCTTGCTGAAACGTTCAAGGACAACCGCTACCTGACATAGCAATACAGAATGACGCGAGCTACGCTTCTCGAACTGGAAAATATTATAAAACCGCTCAAGCCAAATAATGTACTAGGCTACGACTTAATTAGAGCGCATGTCCTTAAAAATGTGCCGAGAAATGTTCTGCTCAAACTTGTATATCCTGTTAACGCTAAGGGCTTAAGTTAGAACACGTACCGACCCAATGGAAGGTCGCCGAAGTTAATATGGTTTTAAAGCCCGGGAAGCCACCGACCGCACATTTTACCGCCCAATATCGTTGTTGTCAATGATTTCGAAAGTCTTCGGAAGAATTATAATCAATCACTTAAAGCCGATTGTCGAAGAAAAGCGTCTTTTGCCGGATCACCAGTGTGGTTTCAGAAGTAAGCATTCCACTTTAGACCAAGTGAATCGAGTAACCGATGTGGTTGAAAAAGCTAATATGTGTATTAGCGAGTGTATTTCTTGAGTCTCCCAGCCTTTGACAAAGTGTGGCACGAAGGTTGATATAAACTGAGACAAGTTTTCCCCAAACAATTATCGGACGTTCTGGAAAACTACTTGTCTAATTCTTTCGTGGAGCGAATGCTCAAATTTTGGAGCAATTACGGTTGGCGTTCCGCAGGGAAGCCTACTTGGTCCGCTGCTTTACTTGCTGTATACCAGAGACATACCACAAACGAATGGCACTACACTAGCCACATTCGCCGATGATACTGCAATTTCGTCCACAGGAAAATCAGTCAACTACTAAATAGCAATATGCCCCGAACCGTAAAGCGATTGGACAAAGATTTGGCGGATCGCGCTTAACGAAACCAAATCTGTTCACGAACATTTTACTTATAGAAAAGTAAGTGTACTAACTGTCTTTGTAAATGAAGTTCGGATCCCATTCGCAAATGAGGCATAATACCTAGGCATGATTTTCGAGGCGAAACTCAAGTGGAAAGCGGATGTAAAAAACGTGAAGAGCTGTATAGTATATAGTGTCTTTTGAAAATTAACTTTCCGAGTAGCCAACATAGATTCGGACCACTACCTCGTGGCAGCCGGGTTACGAATACGAAAATACTAAATCTAGTAAGGCCAGCGGGAGGATATAACGTCGCAATGCTACAATCGCAAAACCCCACCAGTACATATGCCAATCGCGTCTCCCTCAAACTCTGGGAAAAGCGTCCAACACCTCCAACACTCAGTCCGTACAATACCAATGGACCCGTTGTTAAAAAGCCTGATTCTGAAGTACTGCTTGCGATCGTAGAAATGGAGAGGTGCTGTCGCAGGAATGACTTTCCTGAAGGTTTTATCAACGAACGAAGTGAACATGCCAAGGAAACAGTCGCAACTAAGAATCTGGATAGGGTACTTCTGCCGTGGTACAGTGTTAAACATCACCGACTATAGAGCGGAAGGTCTGTAGTTCAAAGTCTGTCCATAGCCAAGAAATACAATTTCCCATTCACAAGTGATCCATATTTGATCACTTGTGAATGGGAAGTGATCAAAATACTGATGAAGGTATAACTCTCGCAGTATATGGTCACTTTCATACTCTGTGCGCGTGCAGTTCTAATATAACACCATAATGGCATGGGGACTACAACCAACGTGAAAATTCAGTCGAGTTTCTCTCGAATCCTATCTAGGACAACCACCCCTAGGGAGTACAGAACGGATACCTACGACCCAAATCATTTGCACTCCGCCCAGGTTGTGTGACAAACATCATACGAGTACGACCCTTGAACCTATGCGAACTATAAAAGAATAAAATCTCTGTACTGCTGAATCTTGTCGAAGTCACGCTCCAGTAAGTTAACAATGACGTCGATCGAGATTCTGAAAATGAACGGCGAGTTTACTGTGCCCTGTTGCAGACCACTTTTAATGTCAAACGTTTGAGTAGAAGTCGCGTTGCAAATTTTCATAACGAACTCCGTTCTTCATCATAGTTTAGTTATGCCCAACTGTTTGAGCTTATAATAGATTCCTTCTAACCATACGGTGTCGAAAGATTTTTTCAAGTCAATTAGACAGGCACCCGTACATTGTATCTTGCATTTATTTCATTGGATATCCGAGACGAGTTTCGACGCGGCATGTACGATATCATGCCATGCCCTGAAACCGAATTAATTATCCGTCTGTGGCGCCGTGGTTAGTGTCTTGGACTCTGACGTACGATGAGCGAGTTCGGATCCCGATAACATCAATGCGGGAGGGTACTGGCAAAACCCCCCGTAGTATACTTGAAATAGAAAAAACTTCCCGACTAACGCCGTTCGGTTCACGAGAAAAAGGAAAAATACCGACATAACTCAGCTGGTACTAAAGCGCACTCCCATCCCGGTATCCAAGGAAGCTAGGTATCTGGAAGTCATCTTAGATAGCAAGCTTCTCTGGGAAAGGCATGTTAAGTCAAAAATCATCAAAGCGCTGTCAGCTTTCTGGCAATGCAAGGGAGCTTTTGGCAAAACATGTCGTCTATCGCCGGCAAGGGTCCTTTGGATCTACACGACAATGATAAGACCAATAATCTCATAACTATGCATCGGTTGTCTGGTGGAACAGACGGGGTGGCCGTGGTGCAGTGGTTAACATCATCGACCGCCGATCGGAAGGTATATAGTTCAAATTCCCTTCATAGCTAAGTAAAAGTAATTCCTATACGAACAAAAAGTATGCAACGCAGTTGTGAATGGAAAGTGACCAGACGTACTGCTGCAGGCATAACACTCACAGTATATGGTCAACCGAAATTCATCCTCTGCGTATGCAATACTAAAAGGGTTGAACGAATTACTACGGACTATAACCAACGCGGAATTTGGTCGGCTCTCGTCCTATCTAGGTCTAGGACAACCACCCCTGAGAGTAGTGACCCCAACCACTGCACTCCGTTCAGGTTGTGTGTGTCAACACATCATAAGAGAATATAAAAAATAAAACTCTTGAACCTGCGCGAGTCTCTAAACGGCCTGGAGTCTCCAAAAAACGGTTTGTCTCAGCTGCACGGGGGCTTTCCTCCAGCACGCCGGGCGCTGCTCTAAATGCTATGATGAACCTTCCACCTCTTGGCTTCTGGTACACTCGCAGAGAAATAACGGTGTGCTTGCGCAAGAATTGTCCTACGACCTCTGTCTCATGGACATGCCTTCTGACGCATTGACACCCGTTATCCTACTGCGCTGTAATTTCACAGTCGAGTTTCCATGGCGCCAGGATTGGCTCTGGCTGGAAACTGAACCTGGAAAGGATAGTCTTTGCATTTTCACGGATGGCTCTAGGACTGGGCGGGGTCCGGTGCTGGGGGGGTCTTCTTTGAGCGCGAAAGGATTCGAGTGCACTTCTCGTTAGGAAAATATGCATTTGTCTTTCAATTAGAGATATACGCAATCATAATGGAGGGGAAAAAGAATAAGGGCCTGCAGGGACAGCCAAGCTGCAAGTAAAACTGTGTGCAACCCCGTAACTAGCTCCAAATTAGTGCATGAACTCAAGTCCTTCTTGAACAGAGTCGGTAGACTAAATTCACTAACGCTTGTATGGGTTCCAGATCATTCTGGGATGCCAGGAAATGAGATATCTGATGAACTCGCCAGAATGGGTTCAGAGGAGAGCTTCTCAGGACCTGAACCCGCTCTAGGTCTACCTGTGCCCACGGTTAATTCCCACATTAACGACTGGGTGTTTAATACATACAACCGTAGATAGAGGGATTATCCGGGCTGCAGGATGACAAGCGCTCATGTCCTGATGTCTTTAACGAGAATCGACGGCAGAAGACTTGTGGGAGTCATTACGGGCCATTACACCTTTGCTAAGCATCTCTGCGCGCTTGGCATAAGTAAGACGCCTATCTGTGCTCTATGTTGCGAGGAGCATGACACTGCAGAGTATTTTCTCTGTGACTGTCCCGCCTTTGATCGCGCACAGTGGCGAACCCTTGGGGCCGACGTGGTGTGTGTCGAATCTCTTAGCTCTACATCACTGAAGCTTCTTCTCATTTTTCTCCGGAAAACGGGGAAGATACAGTAATGTAAGGTGTCTGTCTGGAGTACAATGGACTAGTATTTGCGTCTGAAACGCCGTTCGGAATCGACATTAAACTGTAGGTCTTTATCACCTGTGTGAAAAATAAATCACACACAACATGGGTGACCAAAAAAAGGATGGCTCTGGCCCTTCACGGGCTGTAACGCCACCAAAGAAGAAGAAGACCACCTTCTCGAAGACTGCTGATACTCGGAAGGAGATTTATCGATCGGAGACTTGCCGGGTTAGAAGTGTTTTTGCCCGCCTTAGGGATTGGTTTACCTCCCACTACTGTTCCATCGGACAAGTGGTGGTCGTATGTAGTTCAACAGGCTGTTAATGTCAAGTAGCCTAGCCCAAGCGCCCATTGATTGGCATTCTGTCATCGATGAAAGTGTGTCACTTGACACTTAAATAAGTTTGTCAACAACCTATTATCGAATACTTGAAGGGCTTTATGCCTAGACCCCTTAGACCACGTGAAAGAAAAGACAAAAAAATACCAAATCGATTCCAAATTTGTTATCAAAAATGCTTCAAATGATTGACCTTTTTATTCAGCGATACGTATTGCCGCATGTAGGCAAGTTTAGTCGACCGTTAGAAGCGATGAAATTTGTATTTTTATGCAACCAGTTTGGGGAGACTAATTAACAAAGTCTCATGGCCGGCATACACGACTCGTATGGAAACGATGTGCATACAAATGCTGATTATGATGAGGAAGATGAGGAAATGATTTCCATCGTTATCGACACCTCGGATGGAATCTGACTTTAGGTTACAGGTTTACGTGCTTACGAAAGCGGCTATAGAGGATGTACTACACGAAGACCTGATACGGGGCAATATCCTTTGTTGTGGGTAAGGTGGTGACATCGTTAATGCATCCCCCACATCCGACGAGTCATCATTTTGACTGCGCTCTAAGGACTGACTTTAATCTCGAATCGAATTGCCACATTATGCCTTGAAACCTCCACAGATTAAATCGCCCCCCTTTCCAGTGGATTCTTATGTTTGCCACAACAATCGCCTTAAATTGGTAGTATACCAAATGACGATGTTTATCATGAGAAGCGTCGTCTCCATGCTGTAGGGCAATTGAGAATCGATTGAAAACGAATGACAGGGGGGAAACAGCTCAAGTAAAAGTGAATATTTTCACTTTCGACACATGATGATATTGACATTTTGGATTGAATTCCTATGCAAATCTTGTTCTACTTGTCGCCGTATAACATTCTGTGTAAAGATTTTTTGGATAAAGTAAAAGTTGCATTTAGTATTCGATCAGACAAGTAATTTCTCCCAATTTTTCTTTCGCTTCTGATATGGCCTACTTGTTGATGAGAGACATCCATTGATGGTATGTCGCAACCCAGAAATTAAGACTGGTTTCAGGCCACCTATAAGCAGCTTAGAAACTAATTCTAAACAGACGTTTGAAGAGCTTATTGTGATTTTAGAGATCAACTTTCGTTTACAAATATCGCTAGATTGTGCAAATATACCAAAGCCCACGCAACCGTCGTAAGTAGGTACTTCGATGTCCGAATATTGCCATTTTTTTTAACCGTAATGATAAGAGTCCCAACTCCAGCCGCTGAAGTAGTCCTCCCACCCAGCATAGAAGAAGTCGGCACAGCTATTCAGAAGCTGAAGAACAACAAGGCCGCAGGCTCTTCAAGGCTGGCGGCGATGTTCTGGTAGGGAGCATGCACCAGATCATCTGCAGAATTTGGGAAGATGAGAGCATGCCCGACGACTGGAATACCAGCTCCATATGCCCCATCCACAAAAAAGGCGATCCTACCTCTTGCAAGAACTATAGAGGTATATCCCTGCTCAATGTCGCATACAAGATCCTGTCCAGCGTATTGTGTGAACGTCTAAAACCATTTTGCACCGCACTAATCGGCAGCTACCAGTGCGGCTTCCAGCCCGGCAAATCAACTTTAGACCAAATTTTCACACTTCGACAAATCCTGGAAAAGACCAACGAGTTTCAAATCGATACACACCATCTTTTCATCGATTTCAAAGCCGCATACGACAGCATTCATCGTGAAGAACTGTTTGGGGCGATGGCCGAATTCGGGATTCCGGTAAAACTGATCCAGTTGTGTCGCGCCACGCTAAAAAACACGCGATGCACCGTGCAACTCGGTTCTAGGACCTCGGAACCATTCGAAACATGCACCGGATTTCGGCAAGGAGATGCGCTGTCATGTGACTTCTTCAACCTGGTGCTGGAGCAGATAGTGCGACGGGCAGGCGTCAACAGGGAAGGCACTATCTTTTACAAGTCCATCCAGCTGCTAGGATACGCGGATGATATCGACATCATCGCGTGTTCTCGCCGTGGCATTATGGAAGCATTCACGGCGATTGAAGAACAGGCGAAACGAATTGGTCTTAAGATCAATGAGGACAAAACGAAATACATGCTGTCAAGCAAAAACCAATCCGTCGCTCACCACCTGGGACAAAACATAACAATTGACAGCTACAATTTCGAGGTAGTTAAGGAGTTTGTCTACCTCGGGGCAAACGTAAATTCCACAAATGACACCACAGTGGAGATCCGGCGTAGAATCGCCCTTGGCAACCGCTGCTACTTCGGCTTGTCCAAACAACTGGGGTCAAAACTCCTCACTCGAAAGACCAAAGTCATGCTTTACAAAACGCTCATTCTGCCAGTCTTACTGTACGGAGCCGAAAGCTGGACGATAAGCAGGACAGCGGAGCTGATTTTGGGTTCTTTCGAAAGAAAAATTCTGCGCCGGATATTTGGTCCTGTCTGTGAGGAAGGTGAATGGAGAAGAAGACACAACCGCGAACTCTACGAGCTGTACCAAGATGTGGATGTAGTCCGGAAGGCAAGGATCCGTCGACTACACTGGCTCGGCCACATCGAGCGCATGGACATCAACGCTCCAGCTAAGAAGGTCTTCGACTCCGAACCTCCTGGTTCGAGAAGAAGAGGAAGACCGAACCTCCGGTATAAAGACCAAGTAATCGCGGATGTAAGACATCTTGGTCTTGACAACTGGAAGCAGCGTGCCCGGGACCGTCAAGGATGGAAGGCAGCTATAGCTCAGGCTCAGATCCTCCATGGATCGCAGGCCTGATAAGTAAGTAAGTAAGTAATGATAAGAGTTAGTAAGTATGTATGTATCTGAAAACTGCACAACAACTGCTTTGTTGAGCTTAATCAGTGCCATGATAAATTAATCGCATCGTAAGATTTTACGAAAGAAGATTGATTACACAAGGCTTTTCCACTTCTTCTTCTTCTCGGGTTACCTGTCTCACACAAGTCTGTAAGTCTGCCTTGGAGTTACGAATGGATGACTCTTTAAAAGACTTGTACAGGAAGTGAACACCAACACCGTCAAGACAAACATTCTAATTAACTTGCATATGCCAGTTGATTGTCTCTGTCGTTCGCCACATCTGATAAGACATGGTAAACTTGCTTCAATCTTCTTTTCTTTCCTTTCCTTTGTGTCATACTTTGTTAGGTTTGGCTTCGAATTGCAACAGCAGGCGGGAAGCGAACCCTTTTACCTTGACTAGTTGGATACATTTACGGTGTGTATATGAAGGGCCTATAAAACAATGAGCCGCTCAGGCAGAGTCACCTAAACACTGACGAGTTTAATGTTCAAAAGACGGTGAAGCAAAAATGAACGGGAGGAGTTCATGCAGAAAACATAATTCCTGACCATCAGCGTTTACGTATGCGTTACGGTTTTGAGTTTAATGATGCCTTCAAAATAAGAAAGAAACGACAAAAGAAGTTGGCTTCAGTGCCTAGGGCAAATTCTTGCCATTAACCGTGTATTTTGTTAACAACAGAAAAGACGTTGGAAAAAAGTACGTTTAAGACGACGCTATTCCCTTCCCTGCTTGTGGTATATTTGGTGAGAAATGTTCAGTAGACCGAAACGCGAATGAAACACGTCGGATGAGGACAAGGAAAAAAGGAAAATAAACAACCTACACACGGTAGTAGGCAGGAGAGGGATGTCTTATCAAAAATATTTGCGTGGACAAATGTGGGAATAGAACTCACATTCGTGGAAGAATGTATGTGGGAATGGTATAGATAAATTGCAACAAGTTCTTCTGTTCGCGGACTAGTGCGCACGAAAGCAATTGAAATGGCACTGGATGTTCGTCTTTTATTCCGATGGGAAGACGCGGGTTTGATTTCAGTTACAATCAAGGGCTCTGGGTCTGGCCTTTGTTTCGATTGGATATCTCAAATTACTCGATTGTTTCAAGTTGACTTGGCAGGATCTACGCTGTATAAGTTGTCACTATCAATAAAAGTTTTACTCGAAGGTTTTACCCAGATGGGTAGCAGAAAAAAAATTATAAAATTCAAGTCAATATGACTCGCTTCAGCGACGACCTTATGGGAGGTACCAAAGACTGTAAAATGGAGCTGTAGGTTTCCAATTCAATAAATACAAAAGACAATGATCCGATTAGGACTAGCGTAAAAACTGATTTTATCCTTTCCTTCCAACTGCATTTTCTTCTTCTTTGATGGCGTTACAGCCCATGAAGGACCAGAGCCAAGCTTCTCTCAATCACCCATGTTGTGTGTGATTTATTTTTCACATAGGTGAAAGGGACCTACAGTTTAATGCCGATTCCGAACGGCGTGAGTCGAGAAGCTTTTTCACGGCAAGTATACTACGGGAGGTTTTGCCAGTACCCCGCCGAGGAGGAACGCCGCGAAATAAACATTCGATGGCGTCGGTGTTATCGGGATCCGAACTCGCCCATCGTGCGTCAGAGTCCAACACACTAACCACTGCGCCACGGCGTCCTCCAACTACATTTTGCTTGGCGAAATTCGAGAAGGGGGTTTTGTCAATACCGCGCTGAGGAGAAGCACCGTGAAAACATGTTCGATGATATGGCTGTTGTCGGCATTCGATCCCGTGTCATCGGCATCAGAGGCCAACACACTACCCATTGCTCCACGGCGCTTTG
Source organism: Eumerus sabulonum (assembly GCA_951905685.1). NCBI lineage: Eukaryota > Metazoa > Arthropoda > Insecta > Diptera > Syrphidae > Eumerus > Eumerus sabulonum. The sequence goes on along the minus strand of OX645063.1, from coordinate 104,518,437 downwards.
TCCGTAGTAAATCTACTTTTAATCGTGATAGTGGGACCATGATTAAGTCTCTGTGGTTCCTTGTCACTAGATTGTGTCGATGTCCATATATTGGGTTTGACCAATTCGATCAAACAAATGGTCGTTTGAAAGGTAACACTTCAGACTGTATATTCTGCGTACACAGTTTTGGGATTCGTCTTTTACGTACTAAGTTATATTAGTTTGAAAAATTTAAAGAAATACGCCATGCCATGCAAAAAAAATGTGAAAACGCTGCAAAAAAATGCCGAAAAATGTGTGTAGTGTATGGGGAAAATGCTGTGAGTGAGCGCCGGGCCACGAAGTGGTTGCTCGAATCCGTTTCGGAAATTTCCCTATCCAGAAACTCGATGTTTACGTACCATATGAACTCAACGGACCCCGAGTTACCATAAGTGGGATGATACTGAAACGCTACGAACCATTTTTGAAGAGAATTACTAAAGTCGATGAAAAACGGATTAAACACCAAAATATCCAACGCAAGTGAATTTGGTCAAAGGTTAATGACCCTCAACAAGCGACATCAAATACTGGATTGATCTCAAAAAAGTTGATGCCGAGCGTTTGGCCAGATTTGCTGGGGATTGTCCGGGCGAAACATTTAAATCGGTCCTCTACTGTACACAACTCGGGCGTTCGAACGAAACGATAAGGAAAGAGCGGCCAGAATTGGCTAACAAGATGTGTGTTCCATCATTACCATGCCAGGTCACACACATCTTTGATCTCATCTTTGGTCTCGGAATGGCCGACCGAACAGCTGCTGAATATCACTTAGTCAAGTTTTTCGCCGATAAGCCACTGAAGTTTTACACACCGATTTGCAAAAAAAAAAAAAAAAAAAAAAAAACGCGGAGACTGGGGCTCTGAAAAGCTCGTCTTTATGCACGCTTATGTACCACCTGTGGCACAGTGCCGATTAAAAGTTCATCGATTATTTTCCAGGACTGCCACAATGCGACTATCTATTGTTTGGATCCTAAATGTTTCATTCATTCGGTGACCATATTTTACAGAGGAGCGGGTGTATGAATCTATTTAGGTGATCTCCAGTTACTTAGAGGAATATTGAAGACAGCTGATCTACGCTCCTTAGCTTTGTTCTGTTGTCTCCGTTTACTGTCTGTAGAACTTGTACCTCTCCGAACGTGCTTCACATAATGTTCATTCTCTTCTTTTCATCTCGTAGACTGTCGAATCTTTGCCGATCGTGTCTCCTTCGAGTTCTCTTGAAATCCGCCCACAGCAGCACAAGCAATAGAGCAGGAATGGGCTCATTGCCAGAGCGCCGTCAAAGACGCTACATCCGAGGTGCTGGGTTGCAAACCGCCACCACCTAGAAACCCCTGGTTCGATGAACAATGCGAACAAGCCCATGCAGCAAAACAAGAAGCATATAAAGCCATGCTGCAACGATAGAAGCGAGCTGCTCGCGACATCTATGAGCAGAAAAAAAGAGAGGAACAAATGCTTTTCAGAAGAAAGAAGAGAGAGCACAGAAAGCGTGAGATCGAGGAGATGGAGAGATGCTTCCGCAGGAATGACGCCCGGAAGTTTTACAATAAGGTAAAACGAACTTGCCATGGCTACAAAGCCAGAGCGGCGGCCTGCAGGGATGAAAATGGAGAACTAGTAGTAGAGCCACAGTCGATGCTGAGGATTTGGAAAGACCACTTCTGCAGATCGTATAACGGCAATGATAGACAAGATACCGCTTCCAAACAGAACGATCCGTTCGGAATGGACGACGGTGTAAGAGAATTCCGTCCACCCGACCTATATGAACTCAAAATAGCGATATCAAGACTTAATTCTAATAAAGCCGCGGGCGCAGACGACCTGTCTGCTGAGCTTCTTAAGATGCCTGGAGATGAGCATGAAGGTACATGCACCATCTCATTTGCAAGGTATGGTCGGAGGAAAGCATGCCCGACGACTAGAATCTCAACAGCGTCTGCCCAGTCCATAAGAAAGGACACCTCTACAACTGCGCCAACTATAGGGGAATAAGTCTCCTGAACATCGCATATAAGATCTTCTCTGCCGTATTGTGTGAACGCCTGAAACCATTTGTGGATAACCTGATCGGCTCTTATCAGTGTGTCTTTAGGCCAGGTAAATCCACAATAGACCAATTATTTACACTACGACAGGTCTTGGAGAAGACCAGGAATACCAAATCGATACCGACTGTGCAGGATGACAATGGAGAATTCTCGCTGCTCCATTAAGGTCGGTAATGAGCCTTTTAACCTTTGATGTTAAAAAAGGATTTAGGCAGGGTGACGCGCTGTCATGCAACTTTTTCAACATCGTGCTTGCAGAGGTCGTGCAGGAGTCACTGGCCAACACAGGAGGTACGAGTTATTTCAAGTCTACGCAATCGGACACAGCGAGACTTCAATGAGACCTTTGTAAGCATTGAGGTAGAAGCGGCTAAGATGGGTCTCAAGGTTAATGAGGGTAAAACCAAATACCTGCTTTCATCAAAAAGAGACGGTCAACACCGACGTATTGGCCAGAACGTCACCAGGGGCGGATATAACTTTGAAGTGGTCAAGGAATTCGTCTACTTTGGCTCAATGATGACCGGCGATAACAACACCAGCGCTGAGGTAAAACGCAGAATCACTTCTGCCAGCCGTTGTTTCTCTGGGCTCAAGAGGCAATTGAGAAGTAGAGCCTCCTCTCGGAAAACCAAGGTGAAACTATGTAAGACCTTGATCATCCCAGTCCTCCTTTACGGCGCAGAGGCTTGGACCTTAACAAAAGCGGATGAAGATGCCCTTGGTCGTTTCGAGAGGAAAATTCTGCGCACTATCTTCGGTCCCGTTTGTTCAAACGGAGTATGGAGGAGAAGATTTAATGAAGAACTGTACGGGTTGTACAGCGACATCGACCTGGTACGACGTCTACGGATACAGCGTATAAGGTGGCTAGGCCATGTAGGGCGCATGGAAAATACAGCTCCTACCCGAAGAGTCTTCGAATCCACCCCGGAAGGAAGGCGCGGCAGAGGACGGCCGCACCTACGGTGGCGCACGCAGGCAGAAGGGGGCTGCCTTCGGCGCTGGAAACAGCTGGCCAAAGACCGGGCCTGCTGGAGACGCTCGTTGGTTGAGGCCCAGGTTAACCACGGACTGTAGCGCCACCTAAGTAAGTAAGTCGCAGACTGTCGTTTTACCTCACTACTCAGTCTTTTCAGTTTTTTTGACACCAAATCTGTTGTTGGTTCTGTGACACTGATTGTGATTGGTAAAGTTATTTCGGCTCCACTCCGCTGCTCCGATATCAGCAAAAGCATCTTGGCTTCAACGATAAAGGCCAGACGACCCCAATAATTGTTGATCTGGTCACCGTCATATCACCTGAGAAAATCTTTTGTTAATTAGTGATAAGAAAGTAACGTCGAGTCGATTAGCCTGAATCTATGAAAGCTGTGCCTTTCAATGGACCTGTGCCTTTCTCTTTCCTCTTTGGAGTTGTGTTATTGAATTTGCCCTTGACACGTCCCATAAGCCTTACGATTAAGGTTTTTACCTGAGCCCCGAATATGCGTTATCGTATGTTCTTGTGGCTATCACCGTAATGGGAGCCCATGCGCTACATATGCTCCAACATAAATCGGTTAATTCCTTTTTAACACCAGACTGCTGCGACTTGAAATAAAAGCACAAGAGTACCGTACAAATTCAAAAACTCTTTAAAATATGAGTTCGATTACTTGCCATGGAAAATATTTACGGAAAATGCCTGGTTCACTCAGCATTCTACATTTAATTTTGGTTTCCATACAAAGTTGAACACTCTGTTTGACCACAAAAGGGTTCAAATGCGAAATATTTTAGAAACATATTTTGTTTTACAATTTGCTCCCGTGAAATATTTATTTAATTTCAGTCGAATGAAGTAATTTTCATTTCATTCCATACAAAGAAGAGCGCCCTGTTTGACAAAATGAAAGCTTAAAGCAAAAACCTCTCTTAGTGCGAACTTGTGTTGCCTCTCACTTGTAAATTTGGCGACAGTTGCTCACATAAACCGACTGTTCACATGAAAACTAAGTGCCTCGTTTGGCTAATGAGTAATTCTTGGAAAATGTAAGAAATTCGCGTCACTGGTATCGAACACATTTATTGTTATTTCCACGTCCTCAGAACGATGGCACAGTTTCCAGAGGTGCTCATTAGAAGTAAACATACACACATACATATGTACATATGTGTATAACATATTCAGCACTCTGCTTACTGACAGTTATTACTACCTACCGTCCAAATCCATTTAGAGCAATTCAAGTACAGAGAAGTAACCCAACTGGTCTTTGTTCTCTGTCCATAGAACTATTGTAATCTAGTTGCTCAATTAATAAGAGCTCCACCTTCTGCGACCAACTGCAACTGCAGCGGCTGACGTGACTCTTAGATGATTCATTACCCAGATTCCAACCAGTCAATGATTGCCATAACTATATAGCCCACTAAGCACTACTGTTGATTTCTAACCATATCCAAATGCCACCAGTCGTCATGCTCACCCGTCGAGTTCTACGGCAATTAAAATTGTTTAATCGAAAAACTCATCCAACCAATCACTTTGCTGCCATCGATAAAAACTTAAAATGCCACAATGCATCTTGGTATGCATATACAATGTACTCGTATGCGAATGGGTATTCCTCCCTCCTGTGGCGAAGAAAAGTTGTCGCCTCGATTCCATTTCAATCTTTTTTCCTTCACTCTAAAAATAGTGGAGGAAATTCTTTGGAAAATCAGTTGGCTGTCGTTGAAATCAAGCCGGCAATCGGCTAATTTTAGCGCTGCATGTGCCATGGAACTTTAGGTTTCTGGTGTCGCTTGTCCACGAGCAACCAACGAGCGTATGCGCGGTACTTAGTGCATATTAATTGTTGTATTTGTGGCTGCACTATGGCTTTTGGTCGAATGGACTACGAGTACATAGAGTTTTGCCCAAGGATAGCGGCCTCGGATGACTGTTGGAAGCAGGATGTAGGTTACGAATGGAGTAGTGACATTTTGAAATATTTGTATGTGTTCTGTACGGGGGAGTGTTGTGCTATTGCCTATCTTATCAGTATCGAATCAATAGATGTTCACCTGACTAAACATGGTAAGCAAACAACTGACGCTTTGCCACACTCGTACCCGGGTGATCCGCTTCCAAGTGTGGCTTTTTAATTAAACCGTGCATCTGCTTTATTGTCATGAACGCAATATACTACTCTCTAGTCGGTGTGCGCAGGGAATGAGAGAGAATGACCATAAATAAATACAGGTGAGACCCCGCCTAATGGGATGATATGAACCGAAGGCGAAGGAACTCAATTCCAATCACCTATGGCACGAGGGTTGTTATTATGTTTTCCTCCTCTTTCGGTTTCTTGTATAGCTTCTGTAATCGAATGTTGTTTTGGCTCGACAATAATTCGACAGATGACAGTCGAGGATGACTCACCGTAGGAATGGCGGCTTTTAATGCCGGTTGAGCCCAAATGTGGCAGGTGATATTCCAAACGAATTTGTGGAAAAGAGAATGAAAGGCTAACCTTGATCGAATAACAGATGCCATCATCGAGGAATAGGTGAAGTCATGACTTAGGTTTTGGGCTTATTTGGAAGACTCAGAAACAGAAAACAGAACAGCTTCGTAGGAAGTGAAGTGCTGCTCGGTCAGGTCACGGGCCATCAACCAAAACAAGCAGTAGATTGAGATAGGACATTCCAGTTAAGTGCCTCCAAAATTTCCTCGACGACTTTAGCGACATGTGGCCGAGCGTATTCATATCTTCTGGCATATTGGGAAGGTTTAAGCTTCAATGCTCGGCTTAATTGCATCAATTGTTGTTGGTAACGATTCGCAGTGATGGTATCGTTAAGACGGAGTAGCTCATAGTAGATCACGCCGAGCTGATCGCACCAAATGCGCAGCATTAGCTTTTTCCCATGAATATTCAGGTTAGCTATTGAAGTTGACGCATGACCGGGTTTACCCCATGATTTTGTGAATCCACTTTGATGTCTTTGGAGCAGTTATCCACGCGTTAAAAAACGGCGTTCGATGCTTCTTGGCTTGGAACGACGAGACCAAAACGCTCAGGACAAAATGCCTCCAGGCCCGACACAGATCACAGCGTTCTAGAGGTAGACCAGAATTCCAAAAACGATTTAACACCTTCAGATTGGCGAGACGTGACCTTGAAAAGGCCATCAAAAGGAAAAAAAGAAAGACGCTTTAATCAACTCTGCAACGAAGCAGATCTGGATCCGTGAGAGATGGCATACAGGATAGTAACAAAAAAGCTAAGGGGCAGCCGATCCCCACAGATATCCTGCCCCAACAACTGGAGAACCTTCAGCTTACCGGCCAGTATGTCTGCTAGATACAACAGGACAGATCCTAGAACCTATCATATATGGCAGACTAATCGCGGAGGAAAAAGGAGCTTTGTCCGACCGGTAATATGGTTTCAGGAAATCGCGCTCTACCGTCGATGCTATAAAAGAGGTAGTAGACACAGCAGCTGAAGAAATACTGTGCGTTAGTAACTCTGGACGTAAAAAAAGCCTTTAACTTCGCAAACTGGTCTTGTACCCTGTGAAGACAATTTTTAGCTACTTCATGAGTTGGAAGCTCAGGTATCAGAAGGGCGATGGCCTTAACTACTACAATGTTTCTGTGAGAGTCCCTCAGGGATTAGTACTTGGACTTTCTCTGCGGTCATTCATGAGGTAGAGTCTGCCACAAATCTAGCGGTCATCTAGTTAAAGTCTGCCGACCATTAGACGGAGGCTGTCTTAATAACCAACCGAAAGATCGTGAAATACGCAAACTTCTGAGTTGGGAGCCAGCCAATCAAGCCTAAAGAGACCTTAAAATACTTGGGGTAATGCTCGACAAACCGACTTAATTTTAAAGCCTATGTCAAATACTGCAGTAAAAAGTCATCACAAATACAGTCCTGGCAAATACAGTGTTAAAGTGGGAGCCCTTACAACAAAGGAGACAAGAAGAAAGCTCGCATCTGCATACAGGCTCTGCGCAATGAGGATAATATGACTTTTCCGGACAATCTCGGTTGAAGCAGCCTGTGTCATAGAGGGTATGATCCCCATCGACATCTTCGCCAACGAGATGCACAGCACAGTTTACATTAGGTCAACCACAGACCGTCAAGTGTTATCCGGAGGATAAAGGCCTAAAAAAGAGCAACATCCGTAGCGTTATGGCAAGTCAGGTGAGACAACACAATCGAGGTTTGGGGAAAACCACCTTTCGTAATTCCTTTCAAGTCACGGCGGTTATCAGAAATATCTCCACAGATTTTGACAGGTTAGCTCGCCTTTCTGACCAGAATGTCCAGAGGAAGAAGAAGGCGCAGAGCACGCTATATTCCACTGTAGACGCTTTGCAGAGGCAAGAATGGGTCTGCCAATCACAGAGCTTCTAGTAAGCAGTATAATAGACTCAGAGGACTACTGGCTGGAGATCTGCTCATTTATAACGAGCATGCCAAACTAGCTTAGAAGCCTGGAAAGAATAAGAAGAGCCGATATGACCGATTTGGAGCACATAGCATCATTTGCTAACCAGCCCCGCGAAGTAATACCTAACCGCAGTCCCGCGGGGAGAGTGGTTGATGAGTAGAGGGTGTGGTTTAGTACGTAGGCACATCGAGTATTCGAATCGTACATGTCATTAGGGAGGGCTACATGCATATTTCGATGGTTACACATCCTTTGGCGCAACCAAAAAAAAAAAACAAAAAACCCATGGTCTTGAGACGGTTTGAAATCGCTTGCTAAGCCACTCCCAAGCTTGGTGAAACTCTTCTTGAGTTTGGCATGAATTTCGGTTCAGTATTGTCTTCAAACTTTACTGGCCTCCCTTTTCGTTCTTTGTCACTGGTGCCAAAATCGCCACTTTTGAAAAGCCGGAACCAATACTCCCAAGTTTTTATCGATGAAGCACGTTCCACATATGCTTCACATAGCAATCGATGACCTTCACCTGCCAAGGGAATATGCATTGTATATGAACCCGATTCCAGGTCATTAGCTGCATTTTTGTTGAATTGTTTCCATTCAATGTTTAACACTATGTTTCTGTTTTCACAGCACGTATGGATACAGTTGTGCTCATCAGCAACCAGAAGGCAGTTAATCATTTCTATCTTCAGCACATACGTATGTACATATATATCAGTACTGCTTGCGTCAAACAATTTGGAAACCGGGGTGGGGGTCAGGGAGAATCGAATTGGGATCATTACAACTGTATACAACGCATATGCTAATGAAAACAACTCGAAACATTCGAATTAATTGTGTCAATCCAATACTCGATTTCCTTTCCACAATAAACACCCGCCGCTTCCCCCCGAAAGCGGGCTATGGTATTCCGTCGACCAACTTCATCGTACTCGTACCATACAGCAAGTGTTCGAGTATATATTTATCTACATTCTAACCCCATATTCATGGATAGATTTTAATTGAATGCCAATAGGGGCGTAACCTCTTTCTATTGTCATTTGATCCAGTTTGGCCTCATGCACGCATTTACAACCACGAACACCATTACCGCCCACCCATCATCTACTAGGGTTGGTCGAGGATCCAGAGTCTTTCTCCATTCGATTTCCATCCAGTAAATTGAGTTAAATTCAAATGAGCTGACTTCATCAATAATTCGGATAGTGGCAATGAAAAGGAGAAAACTGTGATAAAACCGTGTCGACGACTAGCTAAAATAAAGGAACACACCCTTTGATTAATGAGCAGTTTTTTGATTCTGCTGTGGAATCGTATATATACTCATAACACCTAAGGTCAGTTCGGGGCATGTAGGATAACCTTAGCCGTAGTGGTGACGTTACTAAAGTCGATTTGCGTGCCAGCAGCTCTTGTCCTTTAGGACAATTAGAAGACCCACGCAAGTTACCTATATGTAGCGTCCATATCCATAGCAACTTTGGTCATGGCAAAAAGGCCCACCATGGTTGTGTACTCGTCTAGTAAATGTGTCACCCCTGACATTTCAAACGCTAAACTATGCTCATAGTACATTAACACAATATTAACACTCGGTATCGAATTCCACACACAAATCAAACTGACATCAGTGCCGTAACTATCCAGAGCAATATGTAGACTCAATTCGTAGATGAAGTTTGTGGGGGAGCGTTTCGCACTCATAGGTTCCAGAGTAACGTGATAGCGGTATACAAAACTGGTTTTAGTTGGTTGCCCATTAACATAACTCCTGTTTAAAAGATGCTTCTACGAATGCGTTGGTTATGTGTGTAACCCTATCCCCCCATTTGGCATTGGCCTAATATCAATGCTCGGCATCTGTATGATGACGTATTACCTCAACTGTACGTGGTATTATTCAAAAAATATAGACCGTAAACCCCATCTTATACAACTCAAATCGAAAGAACCTTGGAACGTATACGTGTACCTTCTAAATGCAAAGCGTTTTATAAGATCCAATGGCCGAGAGACGTAACCGTGGTAGATGGTCTCATGCCATAAAGCCGTTTCGTGATTTGGCATTAAAAGTCGTGCAATGGATATGCTAATAAAAAATCCGAGACAAATATGCATAGATACATGTGTGCACGGTACTAAGTTGATTTGGAGTTCTTTTGTTTTTCCGATCTCTGATGAGATACATGTACTATACAGTGCTTCTATTGATGGATTCTTATACAACTAAACGGTCACAGTCGATTAAGCAGGTTCTTTATTTCTGGGAAACCGATTCGGCTGGACCCTATAACTGTAACGTGATCGAGACTGTGGCTGACAGCATTCTTGAAAGTAATTGCGATAAAGTTTTGTATCCCACGGTGCTTCAGGACCTGTTTTTGATTTTTGAGAACAGAAGAGTAGCACGAAGCTATGTATATCGGACAAACATTTTAGCGTAAACGGAGCTCCGGGCTCCCTTAACTCACATCTACTAAGTAACCCTAAGTCGTATGTCGACATTGAACGTATAGCTAATAAGGTTACTGGAACAATGTACAAATCTTTTCTAAAATCTTGCTCAAGCAGCAGACCAGCACAGGGAACCAAAACCCCATGGTGGCCAGCAGATCTTGGTACCCTCAAAAAGGAAAGCAGACGGCTCTTTAATAAAGCAAAGAGTCAAAATGGAAATGAGGACATGAACCGACGTCACAAGATCAGCCTCAGATTAAACAGAGAAGAGATAGTTAGAAGAGAATAGTGAGGCCAGCGGAGTGAGGAAGATACTGTCAAAGGCTCCCACAATACCTGCCCTAATTAACAAACTATATGGCACCGTAACGGTGACCAGTAAGGTGTCGCTAGACCTCTTACTTAATACACACTTTCCTTATAATGCAGAGGCTCGTAACTATAATTTCGAACGACTTATATTGAGTACTCCGTTCATTTCTACCTGGATGCAACATGCTTATGGCATTCTCCAATGGTGGCTGTTGGTACTGTTGTCTTTTGGCCTAGACTGGACATATACCACTATCCTGGCGAGAGGGAAATCGGGAAAAATCTCCCACGCAACTGCCAAAGACTACAGATAAAAGTATGCTTCCGGCATTGCCGCATGCCAATTGTAAGGGAAAATCAGTAGATACAGAATGGCATGCATCGCTATAACCGGGGCATTGCGAACAACCCCCATTGCAGCCCTCGAAATTATGTTTCACCTGCTCCCCTTGTATCCTTTTGGCAAGGAAAAGGCAGAGAAATATGCGTTTCGACTTAAGGAACCAGCTCATTGGAAGTTCTCTGAAATAGGGCACGCTAGTATTCTATGCCAAAACAGTGATTTATGCGAAGCCACGAGTAGTTCCGATCCTGAACTTCAAGATTCTAAGTAAAACAACAATTCTCGACCGACGACAATAGGAGGGGAATGATTTCCTAAGCAAAGGAACTGCATTGAAAATATGTACGGACGGGTCCATGACTGGCAATGGTGTGTGGCCTAAAAGCCGGCTGATCCTTTAGACGACCGAAACCACTGTAGTATATTCCTTAATTAACGGCTATTAGTGAGGCCGCCGACTGGACATCTTTGAGATCGATGGACTATAGTGGCATTGTCATCTGTAAAGACAGCCAAGCGACAATAAAAGCACTCGAGTGACCAATAAATAAGATCAAAATTAGTCAAGCACAGCCCCAAGTCTCAAAATGATTTATCGAGCAGATGCGCTGTTATGTTGTGATATACCAAGTAATTGTCAAGCAGACGAAGTAGCCAGAATGAGCACCACACTGGAGATCTTGATTGCTGAAGGGATATCCATCAACCAATGAAAACGCTGAAATATAAGATCTCGAAATAGGCAATACCACAGTCCAATGAGAGATGGCAAGGCCTTAATAATTGCAACTACGCGAGATAAGTTTGGCCCAGGTACTGTGCAGGAGTAACGGTAAACAAACTGGCAACAAACAACATTCTAAAGGTGATTTGGGTGCTCGAATAAAAAACTATATGAAAACCACCACAATCCAAAAAGGGTTAAAAAAGCTCAAAAACTAAGCAAAGCTGACCTAAAAGTGATATGTGAAGCACTAACTGGACATGCAATTACCACCTTTACAAATTAGGTATCAGTAGCACGGATACCTGTAGGCGATGTAACAATGCCAAAGAAACCATGGAGCATATATTCACTGTCTGCCCAAGTCTTGCCGTAGAAAAATTCAGAATGACTAACAAAGCAACAGTAACAGGGAAGGACTTTCAGGAGATCCCATCTAGAGATGTTGTCAATATTCTTAACAACTCTTAAATCCTAGACTAAAGAAGGCGGTACAATAGACCTCAATGGTCGCGGTACGAGTGTCATAATGTGACACACCCCAATCTCTTCAATTCAATTCAATTCAAACGGTGACCAAGCCGATTCGAGTGGTAGCACAATGGACCTATCTTGGTCTAAGTGATCCTCATCACTTTGCAGAGGGAATTTGTTGTTTGAAAAAGGTCAAAATGATGAAGAATGCCTTCAGGAAGACAAGACCATTTGAATGGTACTGATAGTTGCCTCATCGGAGACTCCCTGCTATGGTTGTTATCGAAGGAAACATCGACTTAGTGAGGAAAAGGGTATTTGAAAACCATCCTTATAGTTTGAGAGATTTTTGCCGAAAATGATCCACCTCTTGCGAATCAGTTCGCTATATTTTGGTTGAGGTTTTGTGGCTAAGATGCGATCCAATATAACTTGCTCAAAAACAGCCAAATTTTCTCCGAATTAATCGATCAACTCGAACCCCCTATTCACGGAACGCTTCATTACAGGTGACATGACTTGAGTTTATACGTGAATATGTTCCTGCCGAGCAGACAGTCACTGGACACTTCTATGTTGGCGTCCTGAAGAGGCTGTGAACACGTGTTTTTCGTGTGCGCCCCAAACTCGCCAAGAAGGGTGGATCTTGTCACGACAATGCGCCGACCCCTCGTTGATTGCTGTTGGAATCGTTGTGTAGAGTTAGAGGAGGACTAATGTGAAGGAACTTAATTGTCACACCTCGTATTTGTAAAAATGGAAAAAATTGAATTTTGTGTGCTCACTGAATACATTTAGTCTCCAGCAAAGAACTTGAAGATGTGAATCGGCGGTAAGAGATTTGAGTCGAATGAAAAGGTCAATGATGAAACAAAAGTCTGCTCTTAGGTTAGGTTAGGTTAACGTGATTGGCATAAGCCACACGTAGGCCGAAGTCTGCCCATTGTGATACCACATGGATCATATTACCCTGATCCTGAGAACCAACCGGTGCTTCTAATGAAGCGATAGAGTTGAGCTATTTTTTGGTCTGCTAGCTCACTTAGATTATCAAAGAAGGGCGCGCCGAGGTAGATCTTCCTGCGATTCTCAAAACAGGGACATGAGCAGAGGAGGTGATGTATTGATTCCTCTTCCTCCTCGTCCATGCAGCCGCGACAGAAGTCATTGGAGGGTAGCCCTAGTCTGGCGGCGTGTTGTCCTATGATACAGTGACCTGTAATGACACCCACTAGAGTACCTAAAGTTACCCTTTTGGTTGCCACTAGGTCCGCGGTTCGTCCTAGGTTTAACGTAGGCCAAATTTGTTTAGTGATAAAGCCGTTATTACTCTCATTCCATTGGAGGTTGGTCGCCTCTATGGTTTGGAGTTTTATCATGTGCTTTACCGTACTTATTGGTGTTTCTAGGTACCCGAGGGTAGGTAGGCTGAGTGTGCTTGACACTAACTTTGCGAGTTCGCGGCCGCGCAGTTTCCTGGAATATCCATATGGCCGAGAACCCATAGTATTTTAATGTTGAACTATTCAGCCTTCTCGTTTAGAGATAGGCGGCAGTTACGGGATGTTTTTGATTTGTGGGTTACCGCGGCCAGGGATTTTATCGCAGATTGGTTGTCCGTGCAAATGATCGCTGTTATTTCTGCCTGATACACACTACAGTAATTTGGGAATCTGAAAGCTAGGTTGAGGTTAAGTTCCTTGAAGAAGACTCCACTACCTAAACCCGACTCCATCTTAGAGCCATCGGTATAGAGGGAAATCGAGTCCTTTGGTATGACTTTCCCTTCAGCCCATTCCTCCCTGGATGGAAAGACAACTTCGAAGTTCCTAGTGAACACATTCTGCGGGATGATGTAGTCTGTGTCCATGGGTACTTTAAAGGGTTTTAGAATTGTGGTATGGCCTTTTTGTGATATGGGCCATTTCCTTATACTCCTCATCCTTAGGGCCGCGCAGGCAGCAACTTGCTTGCTGAAAAGGTCTAATGGTGGGAGATGTAATAGAATATTTAGGGCCTCTGAGGGGTTGATCTAATCGTCCGCTTATGAATAAGCCGGCCGATCTTTGTACTTTTGCCAGAAGGTTGCGATTGACTGCCTTGTCCAGAGCAGTCCACCATACTACGACGCCAAACAGGAGGAAGGGCCTTATGACTGCTGTGTAGAGCCAGTGCATAATGCTTTGTTGGAGACCCCACTTCTTGCAGCTGTAGAGGGCAACAGTTGCTTTCTTGACGCGATTAAGAATATTGGGTTTCCAATTCAGCTTCTTGTCAAGGACTAGGCCTAGATATTTAGCTACCCCCTTGATTATTAGTTGGGTTCCCCCAGCCTCGGAGGGTTGAGGGGCGGAATTTTAAATTTGTTAGTAAACAGTACTAGATCGGTCTTCTTAGGGTTTACCCCAAGTCCACAGTACTGCGTCCAGGTTTCTACTGTATGTAATGCACTTTGTATAAGGTCGCATAGAGTGCTGGGAAATTTTCCTGCGGCGGCAATAGCAATGTCATTTGCATAGGCGGTCACAGCGTACCCTTCCTGTTCAAGTAACAGCAGTAGTTCGTTGACCACCACGTTCCAGGGAGAGGGGAGAGTATTCCGCCGTGTGGTGTACCTCTGCTGACCATTCTAGTTGAGACGGCACCAGCGTACCAGTTCTATCACCGATCCCGTAACACCCAGATCAGACAATGCTTTGGTGACGACCCATGGTTCAACATTGTTAAAGGCGCCCTCAATGTCGAGAAAGGCGACTAGAGTATATTCCTTACGTTCCAGTGGCCTTTTTATTTTGCTGTCCAGTGAGTGAAGTGCTGTTTCCACCGATTTGCCTTTGTTGTAGGCATGTTGGTTATCCGACAGCCTTCCTGAGGTTCAGCTGTAACGAATGTGTGCGTCTAAAATCTTCTCTAGAGTTTTTAATAGAAAAGAAGTGAGACTGATAGGCCTCAAGTCATTTGCATACGTGTGGGAGCTTTTGCCTGCCTTGGGTATGAAAATGACTTGCTGGGGATGTAGAATAGGGAGAGGCAACTCTTGTATATGACCACAAGCCAGGGGAGGATGATATCCGCTACCTGCTAAAGCTCAGCTGGTATGATCCCATTCGGTCCTGGGGACTTGTAGGGTTCAAAGCTTTTTATAGCCCATAGGACATTGTTTTTGTCAACTGTTCTTAGGTTCTTGGGAAATCATATGTATGTTTGGGTGAAATGTATCGAGCTTAAAAGAGGCTATCCTTTAGCAATGCATATGTATAGCCACTTTGACAACCGAGAGTTAAAGCATCCACTTTGACTAACAGCGTATTATCACAGCACTGACAAGATAGCAAGAAAGAAGAATACAGCAACGGATACATGCTACGTAATCGTTCTTGAAAATCTTTGGCTCTCAGATTTGATTGAATCTAATGTCTTGGTCGTGCATTTTACAAAAGGCCCCGACGGTTGCTAATCCGTCACATCGCCCTGGAGTACCGGCCAGGTGTCATCCTTAAGCAGCAACGGCAACTAAAAAAAAACAATAAAACACAAAACAACAGAATGTTGACGTCGTACTTTGCGCAAAAACAATCTTATGTAGCGAAACAGAGAGAGAAAAAAAAAAATAATAATAATAATCACTTGAGTCACAGTTCATTAGCAGCTCCAGCTGAACTGCTCTCAACTGCTTATGTGATGTGTGAGCGTTTTTAACCGCAGGTGAAAGGCACCTACTGCTTCTTTTTGCGGATCTCAAACAGCGAGTCGAAGGTGTTCGGTTTCTTTTCTTTTTATTACTGAGATAGCGAAGGATCTATACAGAAGACAGTCATTAACTTTGGTAGAGGCCAATACACTATCTGTTAAGGTGTACCGTCTGATTAGTTATAAGGATGACATAGCGTGACAAATTGGTAATAAAAAGTAGAGATGACTAACCAGATGGGAACATTTCATCGATCATCAACAATTGTAAGTGTAAATAGTAACTACAGATACAGTGGATACGTGGCAAACTCAATACAGAAATCTATGATGCAACTGGCGCGCTTGCCAAACTTACATCTACGCGTTTTTTATTTATGATGTTCATAAATACTTAAAAAAAAGTATATCTAACTGGCCGCGTGCCAGTACTGCCGGATTTATTTTATTGACTCAAATTCGTAGCTTTTGAAAATCGTCTATCTATGCATACCAAAGACCACGCACTTTCACGTTTAGCAAGATTGTAAATAAATCTTCAAAACGCATTAGAAGATTTTAAGCAGAGGTTACGCGTTCCAATTTAGCGCAACAACTGCGTGCGTGGTGGTAGAGTGCATTAGCATTTTTAGCTCATTTTTCGCACTACTGCACATGGCAATTAATCAATTTGCAACGATATTAAAAAGTGACTTTATAGTGCATGCACTTAGTTGCATTTAATTCGTCTTAAGGTCTTTCGCGAGTCCATTGTTCCCTCGTTACCTAGCCCCCATCAAGCATTGGTATGCGTGACTACCTTGATCATTACCGTTGCAGAGTGAAAGATACTTGAATGAAAAATTAATCACGAAAACCAATAATTGAAAACAATAAACGAAGAGAGAACAAAAACAAAAATGATAATCTCAGAGCCTGACCCAAAGACCGATATTGCCACGAGGATAGTCCCATGCTCATTGCCTTGACTGGCTTGCATTGCAAAACTGCATAGTGTACATACATGGCACAATTAAGAAGCAGCAGTGGTTAAACGCTAATCCGTAAACTTTCATCGCACATATCCATGCATCCCGGTCAAAGTTGTACCAAATGCTCGACGATATAGCGGTCAAAGAGTCGAAAAAAGAAAGTTGCATTTGCTAAATGCTGCCGATCATACGAGTGGTTTCCTTGTGATCATAATCAACGTAATCATCATCGTAACCTGTTGAAATGGGGAATTTTTACTTTTCAACCATAGTGACCTTAAAGCTAACTTATTTCCAATATATCACACATTCCGTTGATACGTTGACGCAACAAAAGATACGCGAAATGGCAAACCTTGCCGGTGTAGATTGCGAAAATGTATTATTAGAAAATCAGTTCACCAATTTTTGCTTTGAATAGTAATTGCTAATTAATGAGATTTGCGAAATTGCAAAATTCGCGATGAGACAAATAACAAGTCGGCCTGTCTGATGTATCCAGTTTGAGAGTGGACAATTTAAATCGTATCTATGTGTGTTATTCACACTAATTCCCTTTCGCATTTACATAAAGTACTCGTTTCAAGTGGTCGCCGCTTGGGGAGCAGATACAAATTCGTTTTTAAGCAATTTGAATTGGTTGTTGACGAACGAATGAACGTGCTTTATGCCTTAAGTGACTCTTTGGTTGATCTTTTCTACAGACGGTCGGTCGGTGGATGAACATATAATTACAATTACATACTCTGTTAATTAGAATGATTACAGAATAGTTGTGGTAATCGATTTGATAGCGAGTAATACCGAGCCAGAAGGAAGGAGGAAAAAAGACGCAGCCTCCCTGCTCAAGGATATCGAAGGGTCCAGGGACAAAAACGCGATAAGAACCTTTTACAAAAAAACCAAAAGCCTCGCAGCGGGCACTCAGGCTCTCTGAAATTACGAGATAAAAAATCTTGTTACCGTCCCGCATTAAATAGTGGATGTTTTCAAGCAACATTTTCAGCGTCTGCCTAACGAGCATGGAGAGGAAAGAGTGGTAGTGGACGAAGATATCCAGCCTACAGCCGACAAAGTTGCAATTAGGCATGTGTAGCTATTAAAAGCGGGGCATGGGCTCGGACATACAGGGTAAAGTTGTTGATTGCTGTCAACCTGGCGAGATGCCAGCAACGATCCCTGCTTAAATGCCCGGGTCAAGTTGACATACGGCCTCCTCGCGGCGCCCTCTGGATAGCCTCTTCAACAACCGTTGGGAGGTGAACAAACGTATGCAGCGAAAAAAAACCCCGACCAGAATGGCGGTTGTGCGGCGGGCTAACAATCCGCCCACGTAAAAAAAACATAAAGTTATGAATGAGCAAGATGCCTCGGATACACGGACGGATACTCGACGACGACAACGCACGAAAAAGGAACACGATTTGCGAGTATGCTCCTGGAATGTCAGAACCCTGTACACTCCCGGAGCTGCTCATAAACTAGAAGGAATCCTCACGCAGTACAAGGCGGATATTACTGCGGTCCAGGAAATACGCTGGATAGGAAACGGTATGATTAGGAAGAAAAATTGCGACATTTATTACAGCTGTCACAAAAGGTTGCACTTACTGGGATGCGGATTTGTCGTGGGAAAGCGGTTAAGGTCGAAGGTCATCGACTTTAAACCTATAAGTGATCGCCTGGCTGTGATCCGCATCAGAGGCAGAAGACCCTAGGCACACGCCCCTACCGACGAGGCTGAAGACCCTATCAAGGAGGACTTCTATGACCTCCTGGACAACGCCTACGGAGCTTGTCCGGAGTACGATGTAAAAATCGTGCTCGGGGACTTCAACGCCAAAATCGGAAAGGAAAACACCCTTGGCGGAGTGATCGGAAAGCACAGCCTCCACGATACAACAACAGATAACGGCTTCCGACTCTCTGACTTTGCGACAGCTCGTAATGCGGTGATAAGTAGCACAAGATTCCCTCGCAAGCGAATCCACACAGCAACCTGGCGATCTCCGGACGGTCGAACCGCCAACCAAATCGACCATGTGCTAATTGACGCAAGGCACGCGTCAAACATCCTGGATGTGCGAACATTCAGAGGGGCAAATGTCGACTCTGACCACTTCCTCGTAGCAGCAAGATTCAGAGCTCGACTGTCCAATGTCAGAAAGCTGCACCAGCCCATCAGGAGGAGGTTCGACATTGGGCGCCTGAGCACATCGGAGGTTGCCAGAGTCTACAGGGAGCAGCTGAGCGAAAGACTCTACGGTATGCCAACGTCGAACACAAATGCTAATAATATGTGGCTGCATTGCCGCTCAGCCATTCAGGAAGTAGCCGAAACAACCTTAGGATACCTACCACCCCCGACAAGGAACCCGTGGTATGATGGCGAGTGTGAGCAGAAAAAGGCAGCAACCGACGAGGCGTACCAAAAGGCGCTGCAGAGGAAAACCAGGGCAGCGCGAGAAGAGTACCGAGCCAGAAGAAGGGAGGAGAAGAAACTACTGCGACAAAAGAAAAGAATCTTCGCAACCTCCCAGCTCAAGGATATCGAGGAGTCTAGGGATAAACATAAAATACGAGCCTTTTACAAGAAAGCCAAAGGCCTTGCAGGAGGCTTCAAAAAGGGCACCCTGGCTCTTCGAAACTGCGAGGGTAATCTTGTCACCGACCCGCAGGGAATAGTGGATGTATTTAAGCAGCACTTCCAGCAGCTGCTTAACGAGCATGACCAAGAGAGAGTGGTAGGGACCGAGGAAATCCCAACTCCAGCCGCTGAAGTAGTCCTCCCACCCAGCATAGAAGAAGTCGGCACAGCTATTCAGAAGCTGAAGAACAACAAGGCCGCAGGCTCAGATGGCTTGCCATCAGAGCTCTTCAAGGCTGGCGGCGATGTTCTGGTAGGGAGCATGCACCAGATCATCTGCAGAATTTGGGAAGATGAGAGCATGCCCGACGACTGGAATACCAGCTCTATATGCCCCATCCACAAAAAAGGCGATCCTACCTCTTGCAAGAACTATAGAGGTATATCCCTGCTCAATGTCGCATACAAGATCCTGTCCAGCGTATTGTGTGAACGTCTAAAACCATTTTGCACCGCACTAATCGGCAGCTTCCAGTGCGGCTTCCGGCCCGGCAAATCAACTATAGACCAAATTTTCACACTTCGACAGATCCTGGAAAAGACCAACGAGTTTCAAATCGATACACACCATCTTTTCATCGATTTCAAAGCCGCATACGACAGCATTCATCGTGAAGCACTGTTTGGGGCGATGGCCGAATTCGGGATCCCGGTAAAACTGATCCAGTTGTGTCGCGCCACGCTAACAACGTGCAACTCGGTTCTAGGACCTCGGAACCATTCGAAACATGCACCGGATTTCGGCAAGGAGATGCGCTGTCATGTGACTTCTTCAACCTGGTGCTGGAGCAGATAGTGCGACGGGCAGGCGTCAACAGGGAAGGCACTATCTTTTACAAGTCCATCCAGCTGCTAGGATACGCGGATGATATCGACATCATCGCGTGTTCTCGCCGTGGCATTGTGGAAGCATTCACGGCGATTGAAGAACAGGCGAAACGAATTGGTCTTAAGATCAATGAGGACAAAACGAAATACATGCTGTCAAGCAAAAACCAATCCGTCGCTCACCACCTGGGACAAAACGTAACAATTGACAGCTACAATTTCGAGGTAGTTAAGGAGTTTGTCTACCTCGGGGCAAACGTAAACTCCACAAATGACACCACAGTGGAGATCCGGCGTAGAATCGCCCTTGGCAACCGCTGCTACTTCGGCTTGTCCAAACAACTGGGGTCAAAACTCCTCACTCGAAAGACCAAAGTCATGCTTTACAAAACGCTCATTCTGCCAGTCTTGCTGTACGGAGCCGAAAGCTGGACGATAAGCAGGACAGCGGAGCTGATTTTGGGTTCTTTCGAAAGAAAAATTCTGCGCCGGATATTTGGTCCTGTCTGTGAGGAAGGTGAATGGAGAAGAAGACACAACCGCGAACTCTACGAGCTGTACCAAGATGTGGATGTAGTCCGGAAGGCAAGGACCCGTCGACTGCACTGGCTCGGCCACATCGAGCGCATGGACATCAACGCTCCAGCTAAGAGGGTCTTCGACTCCGAGCCTTCTGGTTCGAGAAGAAGAGGAAGACCGAACCTCCGGTATAAAGACCAAGTAATCGCGGATGTAAGACATCTTGGTCTTGACAACTGGAAGCAGCGTGCCCGGGACCGTCAAGGATGGAAGGCAGCTATAGCTCAGGCTCAGATCCTCCATGGATCGCAGGCCTGATAAGTAAGTAAGTAGCTATTAAAAGCTGAAGAATAACAAGGTCGCAGGCTCGAATGGATTACTATCAGAGGTCTTCCAAGCTGGAGGCGATGTTCTGATATGGAACATGTATCAGATCATATGTAGAATTTTGGAGAACGAAAAAGGCGTTCCTACCTCTTGCAAAGACTATAGAGGTATATCCTTGCACAATGTCGCTTACAAGATCCTATCCAGTGTATTGTGTGAACGTCTAAAGCCGTTTTGAACCGCACTAATCGGCACATACCAGTGCGGCTTTCCTCCAGGCAGATCGACTATAGACCAAATATTCACGCTGCGACAAATCACATGGAGAAGATCAGCGAGTTTCAAATTAATACCCGACACCTCTTTATCCAATTTAAAGCCGCATATGAGAGCATTCATCGTTAAGTCTTATTTAACGCGATGGCCGAATTCGGAATCCCGGGAAACCTGGTACGGATGTGTCGAGCCACGCTAACAAACACTCGATGCACCGTGCAGTTCGGCTCCAGAACCTCCGAGTCTTTTGAAATCCGCACCGGATTTCGGCAATGAGATGCGCCGTCATGCGAATTTTTCAATTTCGTGTTGGAACAAATAGTGTGACGGGCCAACGTCAACTGGGAGGCACTATCTTCCACAAATCAGTCCAGTTGCTGGGCTACGCAAACGATATTCATTCCCTGTCAGTGCAGTTCTAATATAACACCATAATGGCATGGAACATTTGCTGAGAACTACAACCAATGTGAAAATTTAGTCGAGTTGCTCTCGTATACTATCTAGGACAACCACCATCTGTCATCTGCACTCCGCCCAGGTTGTGTGACAAATATAATAAGAGTATTACTCTTGAACCTGATACTGTCGCAAGTTCCCAGCGCACAATTGTGGAACCTTTCACGGTGATTGAAGATCGGGCGAAACGAGCCGGTCATCTCATCATTGAAGAGAAGACGAAATATATGGTGTCAGCAAAACTTACAAAGGCGACTAAGGCCTTGTGGGCTGGTCGACGCACTTACGGTAAAACCTGGGGTTTGAAACCTAAGGTAGTCCACGGGCTATATACCGCGATAGTAAGACCTATCATCACCTATGCGTCCACTGTATGGTGGACAAAAGTTGAGCAAAACACAATAAGCGTTAAGATTCAACGCCCTCAGAGACTTGCGTGTCTCGGCATTACAGGCGCTATGCCAACCTGCCCTACGGCAGTGCAAAAAGCAGTGATTGGACTTACTCCACTGCATCTTCTTATTAAAAAAGTTGCATTAGGTAGTGTAATCAGAATTCTTCACTCGGGAACAGGGCTGCCATGTAGACCTATGGGTCACATGTCCATCCTGCAAAAACTTTCTGAGCTAGATATGATTACCACGGTCTCGGACGAATTACCATACACGTTCACTTTTGACAAGTGATTTGAGATATTCATCCCAAACGGCACAGCTTGGGAAACGAAGGATCCCTTACTCAACATCAAAGGCCTTAGGTGGTACACTGATGGCTCCAAGATGATTTCTGGCGTCGGCGCCGGCATCTTTGGACCAAATCGGAAGATTTCGAAGGCCCTAGGAATGAGTCCTAGTATCTTCTAAGCAGAATTATATGCCATCCTAACATGCGAGATTGGCATGGGAGGCATAACCATTAACATACTCTCTGATAGCCAAGCAGCGCTTAAAGCGCTGAGTTCGAGTAGCACGAACTCAAAATCCTTTAAGGAATGCCATGATACCCTACAAGACCTTGTCAAAAGAAACAAAGTCAAACTCTGGCGGGTGTCAGGGCACAAAGGTATTAAGGGCAATGAAATCGCCGATTAACTCGCCAGGAAAGATCCCAGCGAAAGGTACAAGTCCTAAAATTAAGTTCTTCTTAGACAATTGGACAAAATCGCAACACCTGTCCTTTTAGAACAGCGCTCAAGGACTCTGCCAATCGAAAAGATGAAAAAACACTCTATTAACATACCCGAACTTAATAGAGTAGATGTCAGAAGGCTGGTCAGCCACCTTACGAGACACTGTGGTTTGAGATGTCATCTCAATAAAAATGGCTTCAGTAGTATGTTTGATCAGTTCTCATTCACAGAATTTTTGTCCGTATAGGAATTGTTTTTTCTTCCCTGTGGAACGTCTTAAGGACGAAGAAACTGCAGGGCCCATACTGTGTGAGTGTGCTGTACTTTTCCATCTTAGGAAGCGTATCCTTCTCAGTGAAGTTATGACTCCTGAGGGGATCATCCCAGCTCCTACCAGAGACACTTTTAACCTCAGGAAGTGTAGAAGCTCCTCCTCTCTCGCAGTGCCTAGCATGAAGCACTAGTCTCTTAAAAAAAGGCTGTCAAAATAAAAGCAGTCCGTCACTCATCACCGAGGACAAAATATAACGATCGGCAGTTATAATTTCGGGGTGGCGAAGGAGTTCAAATACCCCGGGGCAAACATAAGCTCCACAAATGACATCATAGTGGAGATCCGGTGCAAAACCGCCCTCGGCAATCGCTGCTGCTTCGGCTTGTCAAAACAGCTAGGTCCCAAACTTCTCTCCCGAAGAACCAAGATTATGCGAACTGTATGAGCTGTACAAAGATGGATGTGTATATAGTCCGGACCGCAAAAGTCCGTCGATGACTCGGCTACATCGAGCGCATGAACACCAATGCTCTATTTTAGAGGGTCTTCTAATCCGAGCCTCCTGGTTAGAAAAGAAGGAGGAGAACGAACCTCCGATATAAAGGCTAAGTGATCGCGCATGTAAGACCGCCAATGACGCAAGGCTGTATTTACTCAGGCTCAGACCCTCCATGGGTTGCTGGCCTGAAAAGTAAGTTAGTAAGTAATCGACTTGAGAGCATGTTAATAGTATGTATGTGGGCGTACAGTTTCTTAAAGCGCAATAAATGTCTTGAGTCAGATGGCTGTTGGCGGGTATGTAAAGTCTAAGTATGGCAAAACGTCTTTCTGTGTGTCAGACTCACTATGACCAATTTCAATTAATAACAACCACCACACCGGGGGAGTGGTTAGTGGCATTCAGTGGGTTTACGTATGTTGTTGGTAGTACCAAACAATTTTGAATAAGCCACAACTTATTACAGCCAGTTTCGCGAAATTCCACTCATCAATAGATTGTGTCTTGTTTTCTTTTATTACCCAGTTATATACTATCACTTTGTTACCAGCTGTGGAAATATGCACATAACATATCTTATCTCACGTCAAAATGATGAGTTCCATTTCCATCACTGCATGTGACCCACTTCATCAACTGTATGTCCCTACCCTCAGCGTGACCTCTATCGCGGACAATACTATCCAAACAATATTTGTTTATTCGACAGATAATGAAAATATTTTGCCAAACTTCATCAAAGCCATCTCAGATGATGGAGTAAACAGTTACAAATATCTGTTCAGCGATATAAATACTTTTGTTTTGCTTAAGCGACTAAGTCTTATGTCAACAAACGATACGAATGACTGTCGATACTTTAGTCTTCACCGCTGAGAGATAATCAAATGCAAATGCTATGGAATTTTAATTTCTTGTGCTGATGACAATCAAAACAATCGAGTCCAATAAAATATAGTTATGAGTTGAGCGTCGTCCTTGCGTGGCGTCGCCATCACTTCGAAAAAACCATTCATAGCATAATCTGCTGACTCGGGAGTAAGGGCTTAATAAAGGTTGAAGGGTAAACAACCAAGCAGTCATATGTTCGAGTATCTCTATAAAGGAATTTCGCGTTGTCACCGAAAAAATTCAACAGATACAATCCGCACAACATGTCCCAAATCTTCAAAATCCCCAGCGAGTGTAGTTATACACAAGTGTTGGTTGTAGTACAAAGGGTTAATATTGACTAGCACGAGAAAAAAGTTTCGAAAACATCTGTGAGCTGATATTTACCAACTGCTCCCCCTCCTACCACTTGGTAATGACATTCCACTTTGCCAATCTCTCAAACCGACGAAACCAGAACAGAACAGAGTCTTTGTAAATACAAATCGAGAAACCAAAAACGAAAAAACTGAAAGTTCCAAGGTTTCCGTATGCGTTTGCTCACTGCGAGTATCTTAACTGATTTCAGAGCTTTCCATCACTGCGCCTGTGTATTGATTTATCGAATTGCGTCATTGAATATCTGAAGGTTCGAGCCGATTAATGTAACAGATATGTGTACAATTTCACTTTTTTTTTTTTGTAATTATGTACTTGATACCTACTGACGATAGTATGGGAACAACAATGGCATTTACTATTCACTAATCATTCTTTTATTTGGTTGAGGGTTCGGCATAGTTTCCAGCTTGTCATTAACAATAGTTATTGATGGACTTTTGGGCAATGTCTGTAATTATGGGGAAAAGTTAACATTCAACTTGATAGATTGGTATCAAATGGCACGCACGTTCGATCCGATTTGAGCTGTAAGCGTATCTACATAAAGGTTACCGTTAGATATAGCAGCCCAGGGGAGTAGAAAATTCTTCACGTCTGAAGCTGCGACTTTCTTCAGACATATACTTAGCTGTATTCGAAGCGTGTCAAATGCATATTGTATGAGTTAATAGCAAGGAAACGAGAGGGATTTGGCCTTCCGGTTATGAACTACTAGAGCTTGGCACTAATTGCACAGTAAGAAATGATGGCGGTCTTCAACTTAAAATCATAATTCGTCGGGTCTTTTTCGTTAAACTTTGTCTCATTCGTCACTCTCATCTGTAAAAATGGCTTTAAGAAGGGCAGCTCTAAAGTTGTTTGACATCATGATCGAGAGTTATCGAAAATGGAAAGAAGCTTGGTTTTTTTTTCAATAAATTCATTCATATCTCACCAGCATCTACTGTCAACGGTATTTTCTATTCGCTCTTCTTTCTTTAGACGACGTTTGTATATTATATGTAATATAAAGGTGGCTAGCCACGGCTAGCTTGAATGAAGCGCAATCGTTAAGTCCAATTTTCGACAACTTTCAAGCCCTACATAAGCATTAACATGGCGAATGTTGTCTTCCAATTCGTCTAACGTCTCTGGTTTATTGGCATTGATTAGCGACTTCACATACCTCCAAAGAAAGTAATCTAAAGGTGTGAGATCATAGGATCGTGGAGGGCAGTTCACAGGTTCTTTACTTACTCACTTACTTAGGTGGCGCCAGCTTTTCCAGCTAGCACGATTTTTTGCGAGCTATTTTCAGTGTTGCACGACTAGTTGATTGAGGTCCCTTTCCATCTGGGTGCGCCACCTGAGATGCGGCCTTCCTCTGCAACGTGGCCGTTCGGGATTAGAGTCGGGGTTACATGGTACAGCCATCTTAGACATTAGATCCGTAGACGTCGTACTAGGCCAATGTCACTTTACAGCCCGTACAATTCTTGGTTGAATCTTCTCCCCACTCTTCGTCAACACAAACGGGACCGAAGGTTGTACGCAGAATTTTCCTCTCGAAACGACAAAGGGCCTCTTCATCCATTTTTGATAAGGTCCAAGCCTTTGCGCCACAGAGGACCGGGATGATTAAGGTTTTATAGAGATAGTTTTCCGAGAGAGGGCCCTACTACTCAATTGCCTCTTGAGCCCGAAGAAACAGCGGTTGGCAAGCGTTAGTCTGTGTCTATCATCAAAGTTGTATCTGCCAATGGTGACATGCTGGGAAAGATGTCGGTGTTGTGCGTCTTTTTTTGACGACAGCATACATATATGTATTTGGTTTTGCTTTCGTTTACCTTCAGGCCCATGTTAGCCGCTTCTGCTTCAATGCTCATAAAAGCTTAGTTGACGTCTCGTTGCATTCTCCCAATCACGTCACTGTCATCAGCTTATGCGAGCAGTTGTGCAGACTTGAAGTAGATCGTGCCTTTTTGTATTAGCTAGTGAATCTCGCACGATCTTTTTAAGTACGATGTTGAAAAAGTCACATGGCAGTACGTCGCCATGTCTGAATCCTTTTTTGGCATCGAAGGTCTCGGTTAACTCCTTACCGACCTTAATGGAGCAGCGAGAAATCTCCATTGACACCCTGCACAACCTGATGAGTTTGGCAGGAATGTCAACACATAAGATGGTTCTATATATGTAGCTCGTCCCTATAGACACTGTCATATGCGGCCTTAAAATCCGCGAAAAGGTGGTATGTCTCGACCTAAAATTCATGGGTCTTCCCCAAGATCTGAAA